>CM071597.1:160750146-163250146 GCA_036435485.1 Saposhnikovia divaricata
CAGATAATTGGGGAATAATCCGAAGGATTAATCGGAGTATTAATCGGATTTTATATTAATATTTAATATCTATACTATATTATAATGGACGAAACATTAAAAGTTTTGGTACGGTACAGTACTTACCTTATTTAATTATTTTGCTCTATTACCCTTAATTATTTTACTTAACTATAGAAAAACAAAATACAATCTTTTCTCAAAATATTGCACGCAGTTCATGCCAATACTTCTCCTAAATAATAACTAAATAACTAAGCAGTTACCTTTTTTAACTATTACCGTTTCTAACTAACATCTTTTCTTTCCAAAAATATGGTCGTCCTAATTCATGAAATCAACTAATAATATTTTAATTACTAATAACTAACCGATTATCTTTTCCAGCTAAAAGGTAATATATTTTCTATATTTTCTAACTAAAATATCTCATTTTTTCCTAAATAAAACTAATCAATTACCTTTTTCAGCTATTACCTTTTCTAACTAAAATTTATTTTTTCCAAAAATTTGGTCGTTCTTGTTAATAAAAAAAACTAATAATATTACAATTACTAATAATTAATTCATTACCTTTTTTCAACTAAATAACTTTTCTACATTTTCTAATTAAAATATCTCATTTACAAATTTGATTTTTTTACTTAATTATCCTTACTTAAATCTATCTATACTATTATATAAAAGCTGAAACATTAAAAGTTTTGGTACCTGTTTTTTTGTACGTTGTGAATTTACATATTTACCCTTCATTATAAAAAAAATATATATGATATCTATACTATTAAAAATCATAAAATAAATAATAACATAATATAATTACTGGTAAGTAGTCGATTGCCTTTTTTCACATTTACTTTTAACTGAAGATATTACTTTTTATAAATAACTAAAAATATCAATCGTATCATATCTTCCAATCATTAATATTTCCTTTCGAATTAAAATACATTACCTTTTTAATTTAAAATAATCTTACAATCATTAATATATACCCGAAAATATCACATCATATTTTTCAATTATTAATAAAATATATTAATATATTAAAAATCAGTATACTTTGTTTATAATAAGGAAACATTAGTATAATCCGTAAACATGAGTATATTAAATTATATTAAATTAAAATTAATTAATTATATAATAGCCGAAACATTAAAAATTTTGGTAGCTATTTTTTGGTATATGTTTTTTAGTATTTCGTGAATTTACTTATTTAACCTTTATTATAAAAAAAAATAAATACGATATCTATACAATTAAAACACCTAAAATAAATAATACATAATATAATTAATGCTAATTAGTCGATTGCCTTTTTCACATTTACTTTTAGTTGAAGATATTACTGATATGGGCTGAAAATAAGCCCTAAAAACACATTTAAGGACCAAAACCCTAATTAGAATAATAAATTCGTAATTGGATAAATAAGCCAATGTGGGAATCCGTTATTGAGTCTAATGAGGACCCAAATCCTTTGAGGAGTAGTCCCAAGTCATAAGAGTCCAATACGAATCAACCTTCCTCACGGAAGGATCTAGAAGCGGGCTTAGAGTGGGTGTCTTGTCCACCAAGATACCAAACCCTACTCTAACTCCGAGGCACCCAACGCCTATATAAGGATCTGGTTCCACACAAACAGAACTATGTTTTATTGGCTTGATTCTTGATATTTGCAAGATACGTAGGCATCTTGTGAGGACCCGATTAAGTCACGAAACACTTGATCAGCCATTAAAGCTCGAAGCTTCAATAAACCCTAGCATTAAATACACGATAAGTACATCCGACTTTTCGTTCCACAACATTTGGCACCGTCTGTGGGACACGGATATCAACCATGGTTACCACCCGGAGAACACCAACACTTTCTAAAACCATTACCAGCACCACCGCACCCCCGATTGGGGAACAGGTACCACCAGGGACGGATTCCGAGACACTAACCACTCAACCTCAAGGAACCGAAACGCAAACTCATGGATCGTTACCCTTAGTGACGAATCCCACCACCTAAGGTACGAATCCCCTTCAGATGGTGGTCGCCCCTCTCGGAGGACAATCCGCTCCACCCATCGCTCAGATCTCTACGACCTTGATCCCCGCAAGCACGAACCCGGTGTATGGCTTGCCCAACTATCCCCCGTATCAGGCCGGACCAAGTGGTCACGCCCTCCAGATACGCGAGCCGTACAATCCACCTTACATCAGAGGTTTAGGACCCAATCAAGACCAGCAATACTACGACTACTCCTCGGAGGAAGATAGGGATGAAGCCCCGAGGAGTCGACGTCCGAGTAAGGAGCCTATAGGACTGGCTCGCCGAAGAATCCATGATGGACCCCCTCAGGCACTTGTCGAGAGAATTAAGGCACACGAGGCCGAGATCCTACGACTGAAGGACGACATGGCAAGAGAGCGAGTCAAGCAAAATCAGAATCGACCCCCTCCGGCTTCAAGGGAGATTCCCCTAATCGACTTAGAGAGGTCTTCAAGGAAACAAAGAACGTTAGATACCCCAAGATCAACAAGGGTGGAAACCCCCAGGGGAGACCCTAAGGATTTGATGCCGCTGGGAGACCCTGATGATCCCATACCCCCATTCACCGAGGAGGTGATGAATGCTCATGTTTGTAGGAAGTTTAAGATGCCCACTATTAAGGCTTACGATTGAACGGGCGATCCCGCCAATCACGTTAGGACATTCTCAAACGCGCTGTTGTTGCAGCCGGCTAGTGACGCTCTTAAGTGTAGGGCGTTCCCTCAAACCCTGTCGGGCATGGCACAACGTTGGTATAGCCGTCTTCCCCCAAATTTAATTGGCTGTTTTAAGGAGCTGAGTGCCGCTTTTGTTAGCCAATTCATTAGTGGAAGAGTTCATGAGAAAAGTTCTGCATCTCTTATGTATGTGGTACAAGGGAAGAATGAAAATTTGAGAGATTACCTCAAGCGATTCACCAAAGAGACATTGAATATCACAGACTTGGAAAACAAGGTGGCCATGGTAGCCCTGGAGCATGGAACCACTGACCTCTTCCTTAAGAGGTCGCTGGCAAAACACCCCCTGAGAACATGGCTGAGCTCCAACGAAGGGCTGATAAGTATATTAAAGCTGAGGATAGTCTAAAGAAGGAGTCAGGAACGAGAAACATCGTGAACGGTGACAATTCTAAGAAGCGGAAACCGGAGCAAGAATATGATGAGAGAGATAAATACCCGTGCACGGGTAGAGATTCTCATTCAGCTCCTAAAAAGGGAAATCCAGGGCAAAGGTTTACGGAGTATGCAAGGTTAAATGCCCCAAGAAGCCAAATCCTGATGGAGATAGAAAAGGACAGGGACGTGCGATGGCCAAAGCCACTAAGGATTGATCCTGAGAAAAGAAACAAGAATCAGTACTGCCAGTTCCATAAAGATGTGGGACATGATACCGACAATTGTAGACAATTGAAAGATGAGATTGAGTTCTTGATCCGCATGGGAAAATTGAATAAATTTTGCAAAGATGGGGATCGGGGAAACCCAAGGCAGGATTATGATAGGAAAGATGAGGATCGTAACCGCAATCAGCAGCCCCGGGGGCCCGTGATCAACATGATCTTTGGTGGCCCAACAGCGGCCGGGATAAGTATAAATTCTAGAAAGGCGTATGCACGAGAGGTGATGCACATCGTAGGGGAAGCCCCGAAGTGTGCAAAGACGGAAGTCTCAATTGGATTCGATGATTCGGACCTTGAAGGGGTGAAGTTTCCCCATGATGATCCAATGGTTATCTCACCTGTGATAGGCAACTCCCAAGTGAAGAGAGTCTTGATTGACAATGGAGCATCGGTGGACATTCTGTTCCGTGATGCCTTCTTGAAGATGGGATATACTGAGTCTCAGTTGACACCATCAAACATGCCCATATATGGGTTCAACGGAGTGGAGTTAAAAGTTGAGGGGATATTTCAGCTACCCATGACTATAGGGCAAGAGCCACGGGAGGCTACTCAGATGGTAAATTTCTTGGTTATCAAAGCCACGTCCACATACAATGCTATCCTAGGTAGAACGGGACTTCATGCTTTTAAGGCGGTTGCCTCTACCTATCATTTAAAGATTAAGTTCACAACCAGAAATGGATTAGGAGAAGAGAAAGGAGATCAAAAGATGGCAAGGAGTTGTTATGTGGCCGCACTGAGGCCGGATGGAACTGGGGGGCAGGTCCTCCCGATCGAGGATATGGATGTTCGAGAGAATGAAGAGCGGAGAGGAAAACCAGCAGAGGACTTGGTTCCCATACCTTTGGAGTTGGGAGATTCTTTGAGGGTTACTCACATCGGGGCATGTTTGAAAGACCCCTTGAAAAGAAGGTTGATTGCCTTCTTGCAAGACAATAATGATGTCTTTGCATGGACAGCAGCGGATATGCCAGGGATAGATCCCCAATTGATAACCCACAGCTTGAATGTGGATCCAAACCGAAAGAAGGTGAAGCAAAACAAGAGAAATTTTGCACCTGAGAGGCAAGAAGCCATAAAGCAGGAAGTTCACAAACTCCTAGAGGCAGGGTTCATTGAGGAAATCCAGTTCCCGGAATGGTTGGCCAATCCTGTAATGGTCAAGAAGGCTAATGGAAAGTGGAGGATGTGTATAGACTCCACTGATCTGAACGATGTATGCCCGAAGGACTATTTTCCCTTGCCAAGGATCGATACGTTGATAGATGCCACGGCTGGGCACGAGATGTTAAGCTTCATGGATGGCTTTAGTGGCCATAACTAAATCAAGATGCATAAGGATGATATTCCTAAGGTATCGTTCATCACCGACTTTGGTGTGTATTGTTACCTGGTCATGGCTTTTGGATTGAAAAATGCAGGAGCTACCTATCAGAGGATGGTAAACAAGATTTTTTCTCATCTCATTGGAAAGACTATGGAAACTTATGTAGATGATATGTTGGTGAAAAGCCTACACAAGGCAGATTATATTGAGCACCTGCGAGAGGCGTTTGAGGTGTTGAGACACCATAAAATGATGTTGAACCCAGCCAAGTGTGCTTTTGGTGTTGGGCCAGGAAAGTTCTTGGGTCTTATGATCTCAAAGGGGGGAATTGAGGCTAACCCCGAAAAAATCAAGGCTATTTCGGACATGGAACCACCACGTTCTATAAGGGACGTACAGAAGTTAACCGGGAGGATTGCTGCGTTAGGGAGGTTCGTCTCTAAATCCGGGGACAAGTGCTTGCCGTTCTTTAAAACCTTGAAGAAGGTAAAAAACTTTGAGTGGACAGAGGAAAGCCAAGAGGCCTTTGAGCAGGTGAAGAAGTATTTTTCTGAGGCCCCGCCAAGTACGGGAGAAATCCTCTATCTTTACTTTGCAATTTCAGATCAAGCTGTGAGTGCGGTGCTAGTAAAGGAGGAAAACAAGGTTCAGAAACCCGTATACTATGTGAGCAAAGTTTTACACGGAGCAGAGTTGAACTACTCCACTGTTGAGAAGTTTGCCTTAGCATTGGTAACTGCCTCTAGGAAACTATGGCCCTATTTTCAGGCACTTAAGATTGAGGTCCTTACAGGACAGCCATTGAGGAATATTTTGCACAGCCCTAAAGCCAGTGGTAGGCTCATCAAGTGGGCAATTGAGTTGGGAGAATTTGATATTAAGTGCAAGCCAAGGACGACCATCAAAGCTCAGGAACTTGCTGACTTCGTGGTTGAATGCACCATTGACAACCAAGAAGTCGGGGGGCAGGAGATACCTCAGGAAGGCAATAAGGAAGACAAAGAACCTATGATCGAAGAGAAGGAATTTTGGATGCTCTATTTTAATGGGGCATCAAAAACAAAAATAAGTGGTGTAGGTCTTGTCCTACAAAGTCCTGATGGATTCACGATTGAATACACCTTGAAGTTGGACTTTCCAACAACCAATAATGAGGCAGAGTATGAAGCTTTGATAGCTGGGCTTGGTTTGGCAGGATTACTGAGGGTCAAGAATCTTAAAGTTTATGGAGATTCAAGGCTAGTTGTGGCCCAAGTCAATGGAGAGTTTGAGGGAAAGGATGAAACCATGGCCAAGTACTTAAGGCTTGTGAAGGCAGTAATGACTCAATTTTATGAGTGCTACATTGAGCACATTCCGAGGGAAGAAAACACCAAGGCTGATGCTTTATCCAAGTTTGCCTCCTCTGAGATAGAAAATTACTCTGGAAGTGTCTACTTCCAAGTTCTGAGAACCCCTACCATCGATTTAAAGTTAGTCGCACCTATCGGGTTGAGGGAATGTTGGATGGATCCCATAAAAGCAAACCTTGAGACCGGTTGGCTCCCGACTAATGCCATGGAGGCACGAATGTTATCTGTGAGGGCATTGAGGTATGATCTAATTGAAGGGATACTCTACAAAAAGTCTTTTATGATTCCTTATTTAAAGTCTTTAAGACCTGAGGAGGCCAAATCAGCCATTGAGGAGGTCTATGAGGGGATTTGTGGACAACACTTGGGGGGCAGGGCCCTAACTCACAAGATAGTCAGACTCGGATTCTATTGGCCTGAGATGATTGCTGATGCCAAGGAGTATGTGAAAAAGTGTGATCGGTGCCAGAAACAAGCACCGGTGGTTAGGCAACCGCCAGAGATGTTGATATCCGTCAGTTCCCCCATTCCTTTTGCCATGTGGGGGATGGATATACTTGGGCCCTTTCCAATGGCCACTACTCAAAGGAAATTCCTAGTTGTAGCTATTGATTACTTCACGAAGTGGATTGAGGCCAAGCCCTTGGCTAAAATCACAACCAAGCAAGTTCTGCAATTCTTATGGGAGAACTTCATGTGCAGATACGGAATACCACGAGTCCTTGTTACGGATAATGGGCTGCAATTCAACAATAAAGAGTTTAGGGATTATTGTGATGAAAATGGAATTGAGCTTCGGTTTACCTCGGTTGCCCACCCTCAAGCCCATGGGCAAGCTGAGGTCGCCAATTGAATCATCCTCGATGGACTTAAGAAAAGGGTGGAACGCTCTAGAAACACTTGGGTGGATGAGTTACTACCCATACTCTGGGCATACCGAACCACATGCAAGGTGACTACTAGAGCAACTCCATTCATGTTAGCTTACGGGGCTGAGGCTGTGGTACCCATGGAAATTATGCATGCATCTCCACGAGTGGAAGCTTTCGAACCAGACACCAACGAGGAGGGAATGAGGCTAGCCTTCAATTTGATCGACGAGGTAAGGGACGAAGCCCATGCTAGGAATACTGAGCATCAGAAGAAAGCTTCCTTCTACTACAACTTGAGGGTGAAGGAAAGGTTCTTCCGTGAGGGGGACTTAGTACTCAAAAAGGTTGAAGCATCCGGAGTTGGACAGCAGGGAAAGCTGGCACCAAATTGGGAAGGTCCATATCCTGTCAAAGGGACATTAGGTCGTGGATCATACAAATTGGAGACTTTGGAAGGAAGCGAGGTGCCTCGCACTTGGCATGCATCGAATCTCAAAATCTATTATATTTGATTTTTCTGTAAAGGACATAATTTATATTTAGTAGAAAAGTAGAAATAAGGTCGACGAAACCATTTTAGAGTCTTTTGAACTCCGAGTAGGAAGTAGAGTATTTATGTAAGGGTTGAACCCATTTCAGGATTCCTTTGTGCAACTATGCAGTATGATTTTCAGTACTCCTTGTGTTTATACTTTATGTCTGATATGTACCAATGCATAACTAAATTGCAAGCTGATAAAAGTCAAATACAAATGACAATGCAAGTAGAAAAGAAAGGGAAGATTGAAAATGCACAAATAAATAAGCCCAAAGGCTATAAGTTAAGGTTTACAAAATAAGATAGTAAATCAAATGCCATGCAGGGCAGGAATAAAAAGCTAAGTATCAGCCCCCTTAGAAGAAGCCGACCCCTCCGCGCTTCCCTGAGTCTTTGAAACCTCTGCAGACCTGGTGGGAGATGTCTGTGTAGTATCTGATGCTCTCCGGAGATGGGAAGCTTCGGGATCAAAAATCCTATCATTGTCTCCTATATGCTCATCCCCACCTTCTTCCTCTTCAACGGGAGGAGGAGGAGGATGTGGACTCGGAAAATCCTCAGGAGAAAACAACCCAGGATGCTTTTTAATCACCACCGCCAAAGCCTCATCCCAACCATCTGTATACTGGACTGGATAGAGAATCTCATCATGTTTCTCCATCAAAGTCTGGAAATCCGCAGAATCCATATACTCATCGATGAGCTCCTCCTTCTTGGCCTGCAAATGCACCTACTCAACTTGGGCAGCCTCCAACTCCTCTGTCTTCCTTTTCAATTTCTCTTCAGTTTCTCCACATTTAATCTTCTCTTTCTGAAATTTAGTCTCGAAAGACTTGGCTTTGTTTTTCCAGGCCTTGGCCTGGTGAGTCATGCTCTGAAAGTGCACATTTGCCTGCAAGGTTATCAATTTAATAAAAAAGCTACTATAGCAAAGTATATTAGGAAAAGTAGAAGGTGGAAAAGGATAGTATACCGATGCCAAAGCTTAAGCTCCTAGGTGCTCAGCCTCCTCCATATTTCCTCCCGATATAAAATCCTTGTAGTCACAAGGAGTTATAGAATTTAAAGACCAATCCATTGAATGTTTTGTGGATCCAACCACAGAATCTTGTTTTCTGAAGCCCCACGGGGGACCCTGTACACCGTAGACTGCACATTCACTTGCACATGCCCATCTTCCTCATCCACAGTGACCAAGTCCTGTTTCTGCACCTTGTGTGGGCGTAGAAAAGAAGGCTCGGTAGCTTTGCCCCTTGTATCAAGGGCCCTCTTTGCTCGCTTCATACGAGCAGTCTTATCATCATCAGGCTCTGTAGCCCTTATTATCTTCATAGCAGCTGTGTAAACGCGAAACGAGATATGTTAATATAGATAAAACCAAACAAAGAAATAAGTAAAGGGGGGTTAAAAGTTACCAAGGTCAGAAACAGCAGAAAGGCCCACGTCCCTTAAAGAATCCTCATTGATGAGGTCCCAACGCAGAGTTTCTCCATTATCTTTGATAAGTTCTTCGTATGCAGATTGTTCTTCCGTGTTGAGAAAAATTTTGTTTGGGTTTGCATCTGCTACCTTGCCAAAAGAACTTCGAAAAAAGGTGTCCCAATCACCCCCTTTCCAAACTAAGTACATGAATTCTTCCTTCCACTTAGGGTTGTTGTCAACAACCGAGTGGCCATAATATGTGTAGAATTTTAGGGCGTTGTCTAATATAGACCCACCCCGGTTGAACAGAAGATCTGTTGTAAAACTGAAATATCTTCCTAAACAAGGGAACAGAAAGAGGAAAATTCTTCCTAAGGCATAAAACCATAAAACACAATATGGATCGCCAGGCGTTGGGAGGAAGTTGACATGGGCTGATTTGGACATCAGCCAAAAGCCTAGGTATAAAATCGTGAAAGGGAAATCTAAGCCCAGCTATGAGGGCATCCCTAAAAACACAAAGCCCATTGGGCCTCCAATGGCAAGGCCTGTCGCGAGGCCCAGCCTTAACAAGCCTATAGGGGGTTTTAATTTCATAAGTTTTATTATAATCTTTAATCATATTCTCATCATGAAATTTGTTACAGCAATTATAAGCATATAGATCAGCTAATGATGGATAATCATCTCCACGTAGATTGATCATTTCAGTTAAGCTCAAATAGGAGGAACGAATTTCGATATCGTTACCTCTTTTTGAAGCTGAATTCATCTTTGCAAGGCGCTATGCTGACTTATCCGCCATTGATCTTCAAAGTATGAGTGCTCTAGCCCAGAAACTTTAGTGAAGAAGATAAAGATGCAACAAAAACCTAGAAAATCTTCAAAAGAAACCCAGAAACCGACAAGAACTCGCCGAAAATTGATAGAGTTGCTGGAAAAAATCACCGAGAATCGCCTTAACTCGAAGAAATACTTAAGAGAATTTTTAGAGGAAAGTGGAGTGCATTAGAGTGAAGTGAGAAATGAATCTCACTCCACTCTTTTATAGAAATTTCGTAACTAGCTAGCAGCCGGTTAAAATTCCAAGTAATCGGTGATAACCGATTAAGGCCCATTGAGAGGCCCATAGGCCCAAAGAAAGGAAGGACCTAGAAGATTCTAGAAGATCTAGAAGGTCCCAAAGTAAATAAAATAGTATATGGGTTAATTAAACCCAATAATACAATTAAACAAGAATGGTTTAAGGCCCAACAAGACTGGTAGGCCCAGTAATATGGCCATAGTTCAAATCGTTTAACCAAGTTATTGGTCAAAGGCCTAGCCCAAAATCTATAAGGCCCAAAAAGGTTAGCATGCCCAATTTGTAAACCCAAATTTATTCGACTAGGATCCTGATCGAAATGTCGACCAGAAATCCATGTCGAAATGCCTTCGAGCAGAGTGTAAAAATGGCATTTATTCAACTAGGATCCCGATCGAAATGTCGACCAGGAATCCATGTCGAAATGCTTTCGAGCAGAGTGTCAAAATTGCATTTATTCGACCAGGATTCTGATCGAAATGTAGACCAGGAATCCATGTCGAAATGCCTTCGAGCAGAGTGTCAAAATGGCGTTTATTCGACTAGGATCCTGATCGAAATGTCGACCAGGAATCCATGTCGAAATACCTTCGAGCAGGCTGTCAAAATGGCATTTATTCGACTAGGATCCTGATCGAAATGTCGACCAGGAATCCATGTCCAAATGCCTTCGAGCAGAGTGTCAAAATGGCATTTATTCGACCAGGATTCTGATCGAAATATCGACCAGGAATCCATGTCGAAATACCTTCGAGCAGAGTGTTAAAATGGTAAATATTCGATCAGGATCCTGATCGAAATGTCGACCAGGAATATTGATCGAAATGTTATCGACCAGAGCGTCCAAATGAAGTTTATTCGACCAGGATCCTGATCGAATTGTCGACTAGGATTCCTGGTCGAAATGCCGTCGACCAGAGTAAAAGAAATGACTTATGTCGATCAGGATCCTGATCGAAAATTCGATCAGGAATCCTGGTCGAAATTTTCTGATAAATCTTGCTGATTTTGGGAAATCATATACAACTGCGATATGGTTAATATATCGACAAATAAATAGTGGAAAAATACCCGTGGGTATAAGAAAAATGCAAGGATGTCACTCATAATTTTCTTGTAAAAATAATGACTTAGCCTCGAACAAGGTAAATTGTCGTAAATGTGTAGGTCGCTCCACACTTTACACTCAAGACGACACCTGTGAAACACTAGTGTACTTGAACTTTTTAACTTCAATGAAAACCTGATCAGTTTTCTTAGAAGTGGGGGGGGGCAAATGATATGGGCTAAAAATAAGCCCTAAAAACCCATTTAATGATGCATTAAATGAACCTAGGATAGTTCAAGGTCAAAGCCCAGTTATGAGGCCCAAAACCCTAATTATAATAATAAATTCATAATTTGATAAATCAGCTAATGTGGGAATCCGTTATTGAGTCAAATGAGGACCCAAATCCTTTGAGGAGTAGGCCTCAAGTCAAAAGAGTCCAATACGAATCAACCTTCCTCATGGAAGGATCTAGAAGCGGGCTTAGAGTGGGTGTCTTGTCCACCATGATACCAAACCCTACTCTAACTCCGAGGCACCCAACGCCTATATAAGGATCTGGTTCCACACAAACAGAACTACGTTTTATTGGCTTGATTGTTGATATTTGCAAGATACGTAGGCATCTTGTGAGGACCCGAGTTAAGTCATGAAACACTTGATCAACCATTAAAGCTCGAAGCTTCAATAAACCCTAGCATTAAATACGCGAGAAGTACATCCTACTTTTCGTTCCACAACAATTACCTTTTATGAACACCTAAAAACATCAATCATATCATATCTTCCAATCATATCATATCTAGCAATAATTAATATATAACTAAAAATATCACATCATATCTTCTAATCACTAACAAAATATAATAAAAATCCGTATAATACGAATAATGACCATTAGATTTTTAGTAAAAAATCAGAGTCGTTAGATCTAATGATTAAATATATTATATATTTAAATTAATTTACTAAAATTTCAAGGTTCGAATTCTATCAACGATATATTTATTTTAAAATTTTATAATATAAGTTTTAAACCATGCATGTCATTAATTAAATTTTTATTAAATTTTTAATATTAAAATTAAAATGAAATATTGTAAATAATGATTATATAAAAATGTAATGGAAACATAAAATAGAATTTGTTAGATATTAAAAAAAAATCCGTGCATCGCACGGGTTATAAGCTAGTATTAATCTAATTTTTATTTAAACATATCATTTTAAATAAATTTAGAGGATTAATAGGATTTCAAAACTCTAGTTGGTTGATTACCTTAGATAGAATTAATCAATTGAATCGGAGATTTTCAGAAACCATGTAGATGTAAAACGGCACCGATAGAAATTTGTAAATAAGCATTTACTAAATCAAGTATTTGACCAACAGATATAAAATAATATTAAGTATACTGATGGAATATATCGATCAATTATTAAATACTAACATGACACAACATGAATATTTCAACCCCGACCGGAGATCGAATTATTAGGGTATGTAAGTAGACTCGATTAATTAAAAGCATACCGTGTATGTGCAGCTCACCTGCTAGAGTTTACCATATTGAAAATAGAAAATATATATCACTTTACGGCTGAAATGACAAAAAAAGGTTTATAATACGGTAAATACGGACTACAAGTCTACAATGTTTTGGTAATGTCATTGTCAAATCAAATTAATATACGGACTACAAGTCTACAATGTTTTGGTAATGTCATTGTCAAATCAAATTAATATCATAATGCTTATGACTAAATATAATGTTTTATTGTTGCAACTACGTACCTAATATTGATATTGATATGTAGTTTAAATATGAGATTGATGGACTTGAGGTCAGTCTCAGTACCAATTCTAAGATTAAATAAATACATATAAGAATATGATTATTATTGTACTGTTATATTATTACAAAACTATCACCTATCACCTATCATTTATTCTGAAAATACACCTAATTTTGAGATTAATTTGAGAACCATTATTCTCTTTGAGATCAATTTCAGGACCCATTTTCTTTTTAAAAATGAGAAAATATCCAAAATGGCACAAAATTTGGATTAAATGTCCAAAATGACACTTTTTAAAAAGCTTGCCCTCCACTAGCACTTTCCTAATGTTATATACATGTTTTCATTTTTCTTTTTCTTTTTAAATAACATTTTCATTCTTCTAGAAATAAAAAACATCAACGCAATATTTTAAACAATTAAATTATTAAAATTTTATTCCTTTAGGGGTTCAACAGTTAACTTGTTGGGGTTCAACAATTCCATTTAGGTTCTAGAAATATTCAGAATGACGAATAAACCGTATACGGACTTAGGGTTTAGGGTTACAATCCTAAACCCTAGATCCTAAACCCTAATTTATCCTGATTTTAACGCGTTTAAAAATCAGGTCGTCGGATTCAATTTTTTAATTAAATTTTTTTAAATTTTATCTGTATTCCCTTGGGGCTTCAACAGTTAACTTTTTGGGTTCAACAATTCCATTTTGGGTTTTAGAAATATTCAGAATGACGAATACAAAAAATACAATTTGAAATGGCTATTTGATTATATGGTTTTTAATAGTATTTGCATATATATATATATATATATATATATATATATATATATATATATATATATATATATAGTAAAAATAAAAAATTATCTAAGTCCACTTAAAGAAATGCTTAAAAAAAACCTGCTCCTGCTGAAAACGTAAATATTATTTGTGTTCTCTCATAAACGCATTTGTAAGTTGCGTTTTACACCAATAATGCACTCTGTACATGTGTGTTGACCCTGTCACGCATACGTTAAATGCGTTACACGCCTGTAACGCGTAACCAACATGCGTTATACACTGTAACGCATGTTACAGATGCGTTTTTTGTCAAAACGCGCACTGTAGCATCGTTAAGAAAGTGCTTAAGAAAGTGCTAGTGCAGGGTACTGTTTTCAAGGAATAGTATTTTGGGCATTTTGATCAGAATTTATGCCGTTTTGGCACTTCACCCTATTTTTGGTAGCAACTTTTAATCTCTTTAAGGAAATATTACTACAATCTTCGAATCAAGAATTGGTTTCGATGATTAACAATATTATAAAATTTGTTAGATTTCGAAGATACAATCTGCTAATTTATAATCAAATAAATTGACTCAAGGAAAACCTCATATTATTGGAAGTAATTTGGTGTATGACAACACGATACGAGGACACAAATATTTAGTATTTGAGTTTGAATCTGAATTTTTGGTATATAAAACACGAAAACACATAAAAAAAATTGTATCAGATATGATATTTACTTTAAGTATATGACACAGACATTTTATTATTCAGGCGATTGGATAGCCCGAGTGCTAAGGGCTTATTCTCAGTTGTTCCAGGTTTTTGGTTTGATTCTCGCTCATCCCGAAAAATTATTATAATAGATATTCACTTGTAAGACTATAAGCAATATATTCAAAAAAAAAGTTATTTTTTACGTAAAAAATGTACACTTATATACAAATATATCATATACACAAATTTTTTATTTAAATATACATATTAGTTTAAAATCCGTGCAATGCACGGATGTTCTTTAAAATTATAAAAACTTTTTTTAATTTGAATAAAAATTTTCAGACATGAATTTTGTATCCTTAAATTTTTAAATAATATAATTTTCTTTTAATTATATAAATATATGTATATATATATATATATATATATATATAAATATATTGTTAGTTTAACAACATAGAAAAGTTTATATGTTTTAGCTGAATAAGGTAATCGGTTAGTTATTACTTATTAAACCAAACCAAACTGTTGTGGAATAAAAACTAGGCTACTAGTATTGCGGCTAGGGTTTATGTATTTAATGTAAGGGTGTGTGAGCTTCGTGCTTTAATGGCTGCTCTTGTGCTCGTGGCTGATTCTGCCTTCACAAGATGCCTACGTACTTTGATGAATATCAAAGATCAAGCCAAAAAACGTAGTTCTGAGATGAGGGGTCTGGCCCTTTATATAGGCTGAGAAGCCTTAGAATTAAGGTAGGAGTTGGAGACTTAATAGATAAGTCACCTCCTTGAGGAAAGTTCTAGATCTATTCCTTATAGGAATCAGTTTCCATATAGAATTGGATGCCTTATAGGATAAGTCTGAAGGAGATATTATCCTTATCCAACTCTTATTTGCTGAGCTGTTTATTACCCTTAATATTAATTACGAAATTAATATTATAAATAGGGTTTGGGTCCAACTGGTGGGCCCCACGTTTGGACTATTCCGGGTATAATTAATACCACATTAAAGGTGTCTTTAAGGCTTACTTTTAGCCCATATCATTTGCCCCCCAACTTCTAGGAAAACTGATCAGGTTTTCCTTGAAGTTTTAACGGTCCTTTCCAAGACTCGGGTCAGGGTTCATCTTTATACACTAGTGTTTCACGAGTATTGTCTTTATGTAAAGCGTGGAGCGACCGACGCGTTTACGACAATGTCAATTCGATGCTAATCAGCACTAATCAGCCTTAACGACATTTAAACAATGTTTAAACGACGTTGAACGGCATAAAACGGCACTAAACGGTACTAACTAGCCTTAAACGACACTTAAACAACGTTTAAGTGACGCCAACCGGTATTAAACGACACTGAACGGTGCTTATCGGCACTAACGGTGCTATCGGCACTAACGGTGCTAATCGGTACTTAATCGGTGCTTATCGACACTGACGGTGCTATCGGCACTTAATCGGTGCTTATCGGCACTAACGGTGCTAATCGACACTTAATCGGTGCTTATCGGCACTAACAAGCCTTGAACGACACTTAAACAATGTTAAGCGATTCTAAATGACGTTAAACGGTGCTAAACGGCACTAGCGGAGGTCAGCTTGGAAATTTTTTATTTCCAAGGGCTAGTACTATTCAGAAATTATCATTTCGACTCAAATTTCTGAATTTTGATCACAAATTTCGATCAGGAAACTTCACATTTTTCGACCAGGATTTCGACCAGGATTCTGGTCGAAATAAGGTCTCATTTTTCTCCTGGTCGAACGGATTTTCGACCAGGATTCCTGGTCGTTTCGACCAGGATTCTGGTCGAAATAAGGTCTCAATTTTCTCCTGGTCGAACGGATTTTCGACCAGGATTCCTGGTCGTTTCGACCAGGATTCTGGTCGAAATAAGGGTCCAAAATTTATCCTGGTCGAACGAATTTTCGATCAGAATTCCTAGTCATTTCGACCAGGATTCTGGTCGAAATAAGGTCTCAATTTTCTCCTGGTCGAACGGATTTTCGACCAGAATTCCTAGTCATTTCGACCAGGATTCTGGTCGAATTAAGGGTCCAAAATTTCTTCTGGTCGAACGAATTTTCGATCAGAATTCCTAGTCATTTCGACCAGGATTCTGGTCGAATTAAGGGCCAAATTCGTGGCCTCGTCGAAGAGTTTTTCGACCAGGATTCTTGGTCATTTCGACCAGGATTCTGGTCGAATTAATGGCCTTTTTCGTGGCTCAGTCAAACAATTTTTCGACCAGGATTCTTGGTCATTTCGACCAGGATTTTGGTCGAATTAATGGCCTTTTTCGTGGCTCAGTCGAACAATTTTTCGACCAGGATTCGTGGTCATTTCGACCAGGATTCTGGTCGAATTAATGGCCTTTTTCGTGGCTCAGTCGAACAATTTTTCGACCAGGATTCTTGGTCATTTCGACCAGGATTCTGGTCGAATTAATGGCCTTTTAATGGCTTGGTCTGTCAAGACCTCGATTTTACTTGACTAAAAAGTAAGGTCTCAATTTTCTTGAGCCCATGACCGTGCCTAAAGCAAACTTCTCTATAGCGGAGTGATTCAGGTCAGCTTCATGAAGCACCTTGGTGACATAGTAAATGGGTTTCCAAACCTTCCACGAGAAAGCTTCAAAATCCTCTCAAAGGTTTCATGCTTGCCTAATCTTACATAGAATTACTTTGAACCTTTCATCCACCTTGTTGGAATGTTGGTTCAGTTACTCATTCTTGAGTTGTTCACGAATCTCTTGATCCAAGGTTGGATCTGATAGCTTTGTTGGCCTTCTAAGGCTTCAACTTAGTTCCTTAGCCCTTGATTTATAACACAAGGCCTGGATTCTAATGTTGATGTTGGTGTTCTGGATCACCAACACGAGGTTTCAGGTCAATATGAGGTGTTTGTTATGCCTTAAATGGTTTTGTGAACCTTGACTTGTGACCTTCCGGGCCTTAACTTATTTGCTGAGACCTTGGTTTTAAGGTTATTATCAACCCTTGATTCCCTTGATTCTCATTCTAAGATGTAGGAATGATGAAGTCCCTTAGTTCTTGCCCCCCTTGCTTCATACGGAGGAGGTCTTACTTTTCAGTTGATCGTACAGGGAGTTCACTTGCTCCTCAGCGTTTGACTTCAAGTCCGGTGTGTCTTGGCTGGTTGTTAACCTTCTTTTCTTGGTTCTAGGTTTCCAACCTTCTTCTTATGCTCACAGGACCTTGCTTTGGTTTATATTCGATTGAAGGCTCTTGATTCAAGTCCTTAAACTTCAAATGACAAATTTGATTGGAGGCAGACAACCTTTTTGGCCATCAAGGCTAAAATTTTGTGTCGGGATTTGAGATTCAAGATTTTAAGTAAGGAATGACAAAGGACCTCTCATCTCAACACTCTCACTAACTATTTCTGTGCCTTCAAGGCATTATCAGGGAGCCAACTAGTCTCGAGATGAGCTCGAAGAGGGTCTATCCTTCAGCTTACATCAACTGGTGCTACCAATTTTGATTCGATGGTGGGGTCTTCAAGACCTGGAAGCAAAAGCTCTCTGCATAATTCTTTATCTCAGAAGTGCCATACTTAGACTGGGCTTCGGCCTTAATATTCTTTTCTCTCTTGGGATATACTCAACATGGCATTTATCGAGCGGGGCTATCACGGCTTTCACAATCCTCAAGTGTTTGGCCATATTCTTTTCTCTAGCCTCAAACTCTCCATTGACTTGTGAGACTACCAGATTTGAGTCTCCACAAACTTTCAGGTTCTTCACCCTCAGGGCTCTCGTCAATCCAAGGCTGGCCAATAGAGCTTCATACTCCGCCGCGTTGCAGGTTGTTTGGAAGTCCAACTTCAAGGCATACTCGAGTGTGAACCCATCGGGGCTTTGCATAACTTAACCTGCACCACTGGTTTTTGTTTTAGATGCCCCATGAAAATAGAGCTTTTTGTTTTTGATGCCCCATCAAAATAGAGCATCCAATATTCCTTCTTCTCTTCCAGGGGTTTCTCACCTTGCTGACCTTCCTGGTCTATTACCTCCTGCCCCCCGACTTCTTGGTTGTCAATGGTATATTCAACCACGAAGTCAGCTAGAGCCTGAGCTTTGATGGTCGTACTAGGCTTAACATCGAATTCTTTTAGTTAGATTACCCACTTGATGAGCCTTCCATTGGCTTTCATGCTATGCAATATGTTTCTTCAGCGGGTGTTCCATCAAGACTTCAACGTTTGTCTTTATCCAGGATCCTTCAAGGACTTAAATTCTTATCTGCCGTAACCTAACTCTACCATTCGAGGTATGCATTCGTTTGTTTTCATTCGTGTATTCTTTTATTTTCGGTACTTGGTCTTCTTTGACTCACACATCAGGTGCTTGGCACATAAATAAAATCACAATCAATGAATGGAAAACAAACTTGCATTAATAACTTGAAATGGGTTCAACCCTTACATAGAGTACTACTGTCCTACTCGGAGCAACATGCTCTGCAATGGTTTTAATGAACCTTATTTCTACTTCTACTATATAAATATGAAGCTAAGTCCTACTAGAATAACTTAAGCCCAATCGGGGTTTTGCAAGACTAGGCCTGCACCACTTGATTTTGTTTTTGATGCTCCATCAAAATAGAGCACCCGCCACTCCTTCTGGTCTCCTCATTCTTATTCTGCAGTTCACTTCCTGCTCGGGGTACTACCTCCTGCCCCCCAACTTCTTGGTTGCCAATGGTGCACTCAACCACAAAGTCAGTTAATGTCTTAGCCTCAATGGCTGTTCGAGGCTTCTGTGTAATGTCCTCTGCTGACATTTCTTTGTGTTCCTTAGCACTGTGGACATCCATGTCTTCAATCGAAAGGACCTGCCCCCCGACTCCATCAGGCCTTAACGAGGCTACATAACAGCTTCGTGCCATCTTCTGATCACCTTTATGTTCTCCAACACCTTTCCTGGTAGGGAACTTGATCTTCACATGATAGGTTGAGGCAACAGCCTTGAATGCATGAAGTCCAGTCCTGCCAAGGATAGCGTTGTACGTTGAATCCGCCTTGATTACTAGAAAGTTCAACATTTGGGTGGCTTCCTTAGGTTCTTGCCCTATCGTCATGGGCAGCTGAATAGTCCCTTCAACTTTGGATTTTACTCCATTAAATCCGTATATAGGCATGTTATTGGGGGTCAACTGAGAATCAGTGTATCCCATCTTCACAAACGCATCATGAAACAGAATGTCAACGGAAGCTCCATTGTCTATCAAGACTCGCTTCACCTCTGAGTTTCCAATCACAGGAGTTATGACCAACGGGTCATCATGGGGGAACTTCACCCCTTCTAAGTCTGAGTCATCAAAACTAACCACTACCTCAGTTTTTGCACGCTTCGGGGCCTCTCCCACGATGTGCATCACCTCTCGGGCATAAGCCTTTCGAGAGTTCTTAGTTGTCCCGGCCGCAGTCGGGCCTCCTGAGATCATGTTGATTACTGGCCCTCGGGGCTGTGGGTTGCGATCTTGATGGTCATCCCTTCTATTATAGTCTCTTATCTGGTTACCACGGTCTTCACCCTTAGTGAAGTGCCTCAGCTTCCCTCTACGGATCAAAAACTCGATCTCATCTTTGAGTTGCTTGCAATCGTCAGTGTCATGCCCCACGTCTCTATGGAATCTGCAATACTGATTCTGGTTTCTCTTTGCGGGATCACCCCTGAGTGGCTTCGGCCATCTGAAATCCTTATCATTCTCAATGTCCAACAAGATTCGACTCCTAGGAGTATTCAACCTTGCATACTCAGTGAACCTTGACCCTTGGTTCTTCTTAGGGGCAGAGTCGGAGTCCTCGCTAGTTCGGGGATACTTGTCCCTAGCATCATACTCTTGATCATCATAGTCCTGGTCTTGCTTTCGCTTCTTGGAGTCATTGTTACTTCCTCCTCCACCTACGGTGGTTTCTTTATTCAAGCTATCCTCAGCTTTAATATACTTATCAGCCCTTCGTTGGAGCTCAGCCATGTTCTCAGGGGGATGCTTCGCCAATGATCTCTTGAAGAAGAGGTCAGTGGTTCCGTGCTCCAGGGCTACCATTGCCACCTTATTTTCCAAATCAGTGATATTCAGGGTCTCCTTAGTGAATCTCTTGAGGTAGTCCCTCAAATTTTCATTCTTTCCTTGCACCACATACATAAGAGATGCGGAGCTCTTCTCATGCACCCTTCCGCTAATGAATTGGCTAACGAAGGCGGCACTCAACTCCTTAAAAGAGCCAATAGAGTTCGCAGGCAATCGGCTATACCATCTCTGAGCCATGCCCGACAAGGTTTGGGGGAACGCTCTGCACTTTAGGGCATCACTTGCAGGCTGCAGCAGCAGTGCGTTCGAGAACGTCCTGACGTGGTTTGCGGGATCACCCGTTCCATCATAAGCCTTTATTGTAGGCATCTTAAACTTCCTTGAGATGTGAGCATTCATCACTTCCTCGGTGAACGGGGGTGTTGGATCATCAGGATCTCCGAGAGGCATCAGATCTTTGGGGTTTCCCTTGGGAATTTCCATCCTTGTGGTTGTTCTTCCGAATGAGGCATCAGCCCTTCTTTGTCTCCTTGAAGACCTCTCCAAATCAATGATGGGAATCCTTCCTGCAGTTGGAGGAGGCTGAGTTTGATTTAGCCTAGCTTGTTCCCTTGCCATATCTTCCTTCAATTTTAAGATCTCGGCCTCATAAGCCTTGATCCTTTCAGCAGTTGTCAAAGATTGTCCATCACGGATGTCTTGAGTCCTCCTTCGAGGTTCTCTACTAGCACGTCGCCTCCTCGGGGCTTCATCACGGTCATCATCCTCATCGTCGGAGGAGGTTTCATCAGTATAAGGACCCGAATAATCGTGATACTCTCGATCTCGGATCTGCAAAGCGTGACCACTTGGGCCTGTCCCTTGGATAGGAGGATAATTAGGCAGCCCGTATGTCGGGTTAGTACTCACGGGGAGATCTGTAGTGTGGATCTGGACCCCATGCGATGGGTTGTTCGGATCAATCAGAGGAGAGACCACCATCTGAAGAGGATTGGTTTCTCGTCTTGTACGGGTAATCGGAAGTAATGTACTCTCAACGTGGGGGATCGCCCCTGATTGTTGAGAAACTTGAGATTGGGTGATCGCCCCTGATGCTGGCGGAGCTTGTTGGGTAATCGGCCCTAATGCTGGGGGAACCTGTTCGGTGAGAGGTGGGGCAGAGCTAATTGGCACGGCCTCAGTTACAACTGGTGTTGTTCTTCGTGTTTGAACCATGGTTGATGTTGTCTTCCCACAGACGGCGCCAAATGTTGTGAAATAAAAACTAGGCTACTAGTATTGCGGCTAGGGTTTATGTATTTAATGTAAGGGTGTGTGAGCTTCGTGCTTTAATGGCTGCTCTTGTGCTCGTGGCTGATTCTGCCTTCACAAGATGCCTACGTACTTTGATGAATATCAAAGATCAAGCCAAAAAACGTAGTTCTGAGATGAGGGGTCTGGCCCTTTATATAGGCTGAGAAGCCTTAGAATTAAGGTAGGAGTTGGAGACTTAATAGATAAGTCACCTCCTTGAGGAAAGTTCTAGATCTATTCCTTATAGGAATCAGTTTCCATATAGAATTGGATGCCTTATAGGATAAGTCTGAAGGAGATATTATCCTTATCCAACTCTTATTTGCTGAGCTGTTTATTACCCTTAATATTAATTACGAAATTAATATTATAAATAGGGTTTGGGTCCAACTGGTGGGCCCCACGTTTGGACTATTCCGGGTATAATTAATACCACATTAAAGGTGTCTTTAAGGCTTACTTTTAGCCCATATCACAAACCAAACATACCCAGTATAGTTATTACTTATTAGTTATTATAATATCATTATTTTATTTAAAAAAAATGCTCGATTAGGTTTAGTAAAAAAAAATATAAAATATAATGTTTTCTAGCTGAAAAAGGTAATTGACTAGTTATTAGTAAATATAGTTTTATTATTTTATATATTAAATATAATTATTTTAGTAATTTTAGAAAAGAAGAATATTTAGTTAGATAAAATATGAAATATATTGTATTTTACGTGAAAAAGAAAATTGAGTAGTTTTTGAAAGAAAGAAAAGGTAACACGTTTTACTTGAAAAGAAAAATTGATTAGTAACTGGAAATTATAATATTGTAATATTATTTTATTAAATAGAATAACATACCAAAAATGAAGTTAGAACAATTAAAGGATTAAAGTGTAAGTGCCAAGATATCAATATCATACCCTGAAAAAAGAAATTAATTAGTTACTAGGAGAGTTTTTATATATATTTAAATAGAGAAAATTAAGTAAAAACAGTATATATATATATATATATATATAAGTAATGATAATTAATTAAATAAAAATAGCATATCCGACTGACCAAACTTTTATTGTTCCAGCTATCATTTATTATAATACCCGAGTCTACCCGTATGTAGTTAACCCATAAAAAAATTATAAATTATTTTAAAACTAATCAGAGTTGACTTCTAAATTTTAGACCAATCATTTTATATTAAGAGTTTTCCTTATTTATCATCATCATTTATTATAATACCCGAGCCTACCCGTATGTAGTTAACCAATCAAAAAATTATGAATTATTTTAAAACTAATCAGAGTTTACTTCTAAATTTTAGATCAATCATTTTATATTAAGAGTTTTCCTTATTTATATTCTTACCATATCTTATTAACCATGGTTAGTTATTTAATTTAAATACAATAATGATTTTATTTAACATATTCTTAAATACATATTTTTAAAATTAAAAAAAAAAATATTACGAAAAATCATTATTTTAATTTGAAATCAATCACGTTATATTATATATTTTAAATTAAATTTCATAACTAATCATTCGTTAATCAACCGCTCTTTTAATGTAAAATCAATCACAATCATATTATCATACATTCAAATTGATTTTCATAATATATATTGTACAATTATAACTGTGACGCCCCCAAATCCGAGGTCAGAGATTCAGGTCGTCACGTCACCATCCAACCATATCATACCTGTATTAACTTTACAACTCAACAATACATCCATCCAGACCTCAATCTTACACACAAACAAGTTAGAGCCTCAGAAACGATAATCAAAAGTAACACTAAATATTACAATTCATCTGTACAATCTAGAATCTTGCACACTTCCATTTATACAACTACACTTGAAGACAAGTCTTACTATTACAGTTGAAAACCTATCAGACTTACTCTGTAGTATTCATCAGGAACTAAATCATCTCAGGGTAAATCTTCTACTCCTCTTCTGCTGGTGCGGAGTTAACCGATCAAATTCTTCTCTTTCTGAAAAGTTTTTATAAAGCAAGAATGAGCTACATAATGCTCATCAAGTTCACCATTTTGAAAAATAATAATGTGGTTTATTTTGAAAACATTCCCAACTGTATGGGCATATATCTCCGATTTCAAAACATAATTGGACAATATATATGTCCGAGTTTGAATAAAACATTTATACTCACTAAGGAGCTTTAAGAATAACATATGAACCCTTTATAAGGTTCCCATTTCAACATATCTCAAGTTTTAAGGTATATACATATGAGTATATCATTTTCGGCAAAACACACTACGGTTAACATACTGTCCAGGGAATACATCATTGCAAACCTCTTTCCTTCCATTAGCTTAGAAGGTTTCTCATTCAAAAGCATTTCATTCTTTGAAATAATTGCAAGAGTGCACTAACACGTGCCAATCTTTATAGAAAATCTTGCAGTTCTAGATACTGCACGATGTCAATATTTTTCTTATCAAAAGCCACACTATCTGCAACTTGGCACTTAGGCCCAAGAAGCAGTGTTTGAGAATTTTTCCAAAGTGGAGGATGGGACTTGAAGAAAACATAAAACCTGACAGGGATTGACGATGATCAGTCGCCACATCCAAGTCCAATAATCCGCGGGTCTTCTCTACCGGTAGAAGGATAGAAACTACATCCGTAACTATCCTCGGGTGAAAACTACATCCGTAATCACCCTCGATGAAAACTACATCCGTAATCATCCTTCAGCAACACCTGGGCCGGAATAATAATTGATGGACCGCCTGGCTCACGGCCGCTTACACATCCCGGGAATCGTTCGTCAACGATTCCCACACCTGCCAGAGTCCCTTTTTCTTTTCTTTTCAAAAATCATTTTGACAGAAAATTCGAGTAGTTGAAGTTCGACCTCAGTCGACCGATAATTCTTGAAAAGTGTACAAGAAGCAAAACCTGACCGGGGGTTTTTGAAAATGTTTTGAGTTCGAAAGAGTTCGAGTTTGAAAGTGCAAAAGGTATCTTGGATTAGCTTTGTCTTTAAAATAATGAACAATAATTAATAAATGATATTTTAAGATTTAATATTAATAATTAATAAAATAATTATTTAATTACATAAGATTTTAATCCAAGATAGGTATTTTGAGTATTTACGAAGATATAAAAATAATTACTTGAGTATACGATACTCCCCGAATGACCCTTCGGGTTTTCGCAATTTAATTACGATATAATAATATACCGCTCCCCGGTCAATAGTATATACGGACCGCTACGACCTCTATTCAAGGGGTGCAACATATACGTGCTTATACATCTCAATTTCATCAATACTTCGATAAACATAAACATTTGATATGATTGAAAACTACAAACACAACAGTGAAAGTCCTTGTATATGTAAGTTTTGAAAAGTAACCTTGCATAGGTAGAATCAGGAACATAATATCTTGAAAATAAATGCTTAGGGTTGGAAAACTTGCCTTGGGAAGGTTGGGGTGGTTGGGCTCGTGGAGTGGAGCGACAATCTATAAATATCCAATATTCGCTCGTTAGTATCTTAGCAACACCACTTAATCATAATGTTTTAACGAATACAAGGCCATCTTAGCGACTGCACCATTTGACCCACTAACCCTCCTATATGGCCATGTCATCAAATTATCACATTCTTTACCCATTCGACTCAAATCTATTCCTCAAACTCGAAACTCAAGTGAATACTCTTAAAACTACTTTAAACTAATCTCCTAAGTGGTTTTTCACTTGCGCGGATTTTACTCCAACATTTCTATAAAATTGAAAAATACATATTTTAATCCAATTCTTTTTGGGTAGCCTTCACCACTGCATTTACTAGCTTCTCTAAGTTTTCCATGATCCTACATAAATTTTTAGGGGTTTAAACAAGGTTCACAAGGGGACCATTCAGTGCAGTCCGGATTCCAGAAACACATTTCACTTCTCAGGCCATAACTCAAAATCTATACATCATCTAGTCATGAACCTTATATTTCTGGAAACTACATTCAAATACCTTTCCAACAATATATATTAGGACTTCAGGGGACAAGATTTAGGGGTTCAAAACCCTCCTACAAGACAGTACAAGTTCCTGGAAAAATACTCAGCATGCTTATACCACTTAACCAACCAAGAATCTTATATACACATCACAACCATCATCTAATCCACCAAGATCATACTTTATAACATACATGGAGTTACATACACTAACCACAAGCTTAAAAATCACAACCACGACATTTAAACTCAAGATCTACATCATCCATAACTTATATGTCCAAGATTCACACTAATAACCATGGATCTAACTTTAAACATCACAAATACTACATGGCCAAGAGGGGTTAGGGTTTTTATACCTTCTTGATGTTCTTACAATCTCAAACAAGCTTGGTTAACCTTGGGGAAGCCTTACTCTATGCTCACCATCTTCAATCTCACCAAAGAAATCAAGAACATGGAAGTGAGTTTCCTGACTGGAAAAATACGCCCCAAAGATCAGCCAAAACGAAGCCCT
Organism: Saposhnikovia divaricata; assembly: GCA_036435485.1. Taxonomy (NCBI): domain Eukaryota; kingdom Viridiplantae; phylum Streptophyta; class Magnoliopsida; order Apiales; family Apiaceae; genus Saposhnikovia; species Saposhnikovia divaricata. Next base: position 160,776,401 of record CM071597.1, read on the forward strand.
TGCACTCGTTTCCTGGTCGAGGCTCCTGAATTAAAGTTGTAGAGCGTCTTAACAGCTTTCTAACCATATAAAGAACAAAAAATTTCATTGAGTAATGAAGTCTCTAGGCCCGTTTTAGTGAGCTCATTTCCTGCTGGGCTGAATGGAGTATTTGGTGTTTGTTTTGTTTGATTAAAGTGATAAAGTGATCAATAATGCTTGATATTTTCACTTGGATGCATCTTATCTTCTTGCCATGTTGTGTCATCTCCTCATTGGTTCATTTGGATTACCTTTATCCATCCATAATTGCAAGCAAGTCCCTTGCTTTATACATATTGTTTCCAAGTCCTTCCTTCCTTTTCTTATTTGCACCAAGGGGCTTCCCTTCTTGTATATTTATTAAATCAATATGTTACAACTTATATGTTGCACTTCATTGTAATAGTGTGGCCCAATACCTCAAACAATCATTGTGTCCAATTTTCTTTGTATTTTCTCTTTATCTCAGAAAAAAATTCTCGCGGTTTCTCAGTTGTTCTCATTTCCTTTAACTCTAGGATTTTATTCTCAATTCCATTTTCCTCTCGTAATATATCCTTTCTAGAACGTTCGTTTCACTATCTCAGGGGTTTTGGTTCTAAATTCTCGAATCAAATATAATAAAATCCTGACATAATTAAATCCTTAATTCCTCAAAATTAATATCTCATTTCTTGAATATAATAATATATAATTCACTTCCCGGTCAAATATTACACCAGAATACAAATTGGAATTTCTGAATTCCGATCGTCTTTATATACACTTATTTGCTCCGTGAATCACTAATATGACTTCGAAATATCCATACCATGTCTTGTACATAGGGTGGCGTGAAAATTTTCTTGGTCCTCAAAATCACTATTCATCTATAAATTACTATTCACGCATGACAAATACTATTCACGTATATACTTATTCTTAATAAGAAAAGTTTTAATTCTACCGAAAATCTGGGTTCTTACAGTCTCCCCTCCTTAAAAGGATTCCGTCCCGGAATCAGTTTAGGAATCACTGGGGTTACTCCTTCTTTGTTTCACTCTTTTAACTTCCAGGTGGATTCTTCCACATCTTGATTTTCTCACAATTCCTTATTAGTTTGAAAACCTTGTTCCTCATCACTTGTTCTTTTCTATCCATGATTTCCACGGGTTGCTCCACATAGGTCAAGTCTGGTTGTAGGTCCACTTGGTCGTACTCTATCACATGCCGATAGTCGGTGTGGTAGGGTCGTAATATAGACATATGAAACACATTATGAATTTGCTGCAAGCTTGGGGCAAGGCTAACTCGTAGGCTAACTTCCCAATACGCCTCAAAATCTAAAAAGGTCCAATAAACCTCAGACTTAGCTTCCCTTTCTTACCAAACCGCATCAATCCTTTTCAGGGGGATACCTTTAGCATCACGAAGTCTCCCACCTCATACTCCTTTGATATCTCATAAAATTTGACCATTCGAAATAATGGGTTTCGTAAAAACTAATGACTTTTACATACACTCGTCTGCACCGTAAAGGCGTAATATCAATTCGAAATCTTCATTTAATAATTCGTACATATCGTGATTGCAAAAATTTCTCATCCACCCATAAAATTAATTTTCATCCAGGTTTCGAATATTCACGAAATTTAGGGTTATTGCAGTCTCCTCTCCTTAAAAGGATTCTATCTTAAGAACTTAAGGAAAATAGTTGTGGATACAATTCCAACTTTACCCTTCCCAACTCTCAGGTTGACACTTCAACCCTTTTGTTCTCTTACCTTGATCTTACCAACGCTTTAGTGTTGCTTCTCAACGCATGCTCTCCTCGACCTGTATTCCTCATCGGTTGTTCTATGAATGAAAATTTCTATCCCACTACTTATACGTTCCTCTTCTACCTTGTTCATAGTATTCGTGTTGAGTCCTTGTATAGTTGGGCCGTGAATACTTTGTGGTCGTGTTCTATAATCTGAGACAACGTCAATACGCACGGTATTCCTCATTTTCCTTGTCTTGATTAGCACGCATGTGTTGCCTCCCGTCAGTCGTTACCACTTGCTATGGATACTGTATAGTCTTCGGTATACGTCGAACCAGTTCAGCTACTATATCCCTCGTTCATTGACTTCTTCGTAACGCAAGAAAAGCGAAACTTCTTCTTTCGTAGTACGCTTTACAAGAGACGTCCTTACGTTCGCATGGTGCCGATCGTGATAACAACATTCGTTTCATGGATAAGTTTTTATTCTCGACTGCCCCGTGAAATCTAAGGCACGACACTAATTATAAATTCGATCGTCTGGACAATTCTTCTTCCCTGTCCGTCAGCCACAGATCAAATTAGTACATACGCTCAATCTCTTTATTAATTATACTTGAAAGCACCTTCAATATTCGAAGTTTAACCTTAAGTCTCTATCTGACGTAATGACTGCAGAAGTTTTATATTGCACCACCATCTCTTCCGTATATAAATCGATAATCTTCTAAATGGAAAGTCTCTCGTAGGTAAATCACTTGGTCCAGCAATTATAAATCAACTAGGGCCATCTCTTGGCTCGGTCTTCGGCGACCTACTCATGAAATTCATTATAATTCTGTCCACGTTCAAGATTTTCTACGGGCGGAATTGATCCACTAGATCTCTATCATTTTGTTTTTGACATGTTGCGTTTGTACTTAATAGCTTGCCAATACAATTCTTCATATCCGTTTGCCAAACATTCTCTTAATTCTCTGTACATCTTTGTCCTTCCCCATAATTTAGTCATTTTCCTCTAACATTATTCTTTATTGTATATACTCTATTTTCTTGGTCAATACTGACTGAATTCCAATTTTGAATAATCCCCTCTATAGGTATCGGCCACCACACTGGCCTTTCCTGGGAAATAACAAATTTCTCCATTATACTCCCTGCTCCCTTTCGTCACCTTCTCTTTCTTATGTTTAGTTCTAATATGAAGATATACTTATGGCACTTGTGGAAAAATTTCACACTTTTCCCATAAGGTTAACGTCTCAGTTTTATGCGTGAACGCTATCATGACTAATCCCCGACTCACGGTTAGTATATCCTATCCCGTAACCTTTATGTTGTTTAGAAGTATAGGCTATCATCCATTTTCTACTGCATCAGCACACCTCTTAAACTCTCGAAAGACGCATCATCGTGACCCTCAAAGTCCTCTTTTTATCATCAAGTATAGCTAACAACGAGGTTGTCACTAATATCTCATTTCATTCCAAAACTTTGTTCATTAATCCATAAAGGCTTCTGACTCGCTAGTCCACTAAAATGATACTACCATAATTTTATAACGTTTATTAGGGTGACATGCCAACTTTGGCACAGTACAGAGGTCGATCTTGAGTTGGTGAAACCCGCCTTTCAACCTTATCCTTGAAAAACAACTACGCGTTTTAACTGGTCAACAATTCCTACATCTCCAGTTAGGGGTATCGATTCTCGATGGCATATGTAAGATGTCATACGCTCGTCCTCTTTCACAACTGGCGCCAATCAGTCTGAGGCCTGCATGCTGCTGCGATTCCCAATAAACTTGATTAGGTGCTAATCTCGAAGGATCATTGGGATATATCCATGCATCCATTTGCTATTAGGGGCCTGTTAAACTTTATGTCTCTCTATGTGCATCAATCCCTTTAAGCTAAGTAAAGCTTCACATTCTTGCCACGATACTTCTTCCTTTCTTGTCCATCTCACTTCCATGTTAGTTTCCTCTAAGGATATGTTTTACATTGCAATCGATTTTCATTTCTTGGATCAGGGAAAGGCTTGGTAACTCCAGAATTGATTAATATAACATCCTGACAACGGTTGGTAGGAGCGTACTCCCAACCACCTCATCATTTTTTATAACTTTCCTCACACTAATATTAAAGGTCTTGTGGTATGCCTCGACATGTTATTTCTACTTTAATAATTACTCGGCATAACGCTCTGGCTACACAATTACAACATTTGGTTTTTGATCTCATATTGGTGTAACGGTTCATAATTGTACCTCCCGTTCACCTTAGAGTAATCACTTTGAAAGGAATGGTTTCAAAATAACAAGGTCCAATAGATAATTTCAATAAGAATTCCACATTGGATGTTCCAAGAATGTTGATGGTTCCACATACTGGGGGTCTCGATTTTTGGAGATGTAAGGATGGAACGAAAGAGTACAACAAGGTTTATTCCTTCAGGTCCTGATAATTCTGTAATATGATATCATAGAGAATGTTGCACGAGGGCAATGATTGTTGGATACAAAAGTCAGAAAGACGGTCTTTATACAATTCTTACATTGGGTGGATACTTTTCCTCCTGAATAATAAGAGGAAATCTAAAGTCGCATTGATGAAGGTCAGCCATTAGAAAGCAATTCTACTCCAAGACAATTAAAGAATGAAGTAGTTTGTCATTCAAGTAATCAATGGTTTCAAATGAATTCTCATTGTATAAAATGAAAGAATAAAATATTCAAGTGATATAAGGTCTGATACGAAGACTGGTAGAATTCAAGTTGAGTGGGCGACCTCACTAGGTCTCAATCAAGTTATTCGTCAAAACTTTCATCATCATACTTTACCACATGCAAAATGCATTTCGGAATGAATTAAATTGGGAGTTGGACCAGTGAAACAATAACTAGTCCTTTTTAAGAAACACTAGCAACTAGCTAGACAAAATTTGCTAGTTCACCTGTTTGAGACATCACCACTAGCTAGGACAATTAGCTAGGTGTTCTTCACAACATTACAATTTTGACTAGTTAGAACAATCAACTAGTCATTCATATTGACATATCGGCTAGCCAGTTTAAATTGGCTAGAACGGAATTTCAACATCGTAGCCACTGAAGAAACTTTAGGCTACTCGGACCATGAATTGAAATAAGAGGTTATTTGAAAAAGGAAAATATAGAATTTGAAGAGAATGTTCTAGGTATCGGAACAATCGATAACCTTTCATCAAATATTACTTATCGGTGAAGCGGTCCACCCAAGGGTGCCTCCGTACACATACTTTATCAGATCTTACAGTAGAATGAAATTCAGAATACCAGTATCAAAATGATATCCTTACTATGATTTCAATGTACGATGTACAATCTCATCTTGAATAGAAGAAAAGAATTTTTGAGGGATGTTTGGATGTTAGATCATCCCTTTTCTCAACGAGTTGATAAATATTTATGGGCTCAACTGAAGAGTGCAAGTATGAAAGAAGTAGTCAAATATCAATATTTGTTTAGGAATATTCATTGATTAATTAAGGAAACAATTGTTGAACATTCCTTGGATACACTACTACAAATATAGGCAAAGGAACCACTAATAAGAGACCACCTTATTCAAATAATTGATTACTTAAGAAAAGAAACCACTTTTTTTCAAAAAATGGTCTCTTATAATATAAGTAAAGAGACCTCTTATTTAAATAAATGGTTATTTAATAAAAGAAACCTCACTTTTTAAAAAAGAGATCTCTTATAATACATGAAAAGAGACCTCTTTAATTAAAAAGGTGGTTTCTTATCATTTTTTTATGGGATCGTTAATATTAGACAGTAGACACCATCTCATTCTCTCATTTCTCTCTTCTACATTCTCTCATTTCTCATTTCTCACTTCTCTCTCTCTTCGGTCTTCTTCTTCTTCTTCTTCTTCTTCTTCTTCTTCTTCTTCTTCTTCTTCTTTTCAAAGATTAAACCGACTGTTCTTCTGATTTTGATTACCAAAATCATAGTTTAAGTAACCGAATTAACGAGGGTTCGATTTTCTATATCATCCTTTCGTTAAATTTTGATTTTGGGTAATTTGATTTTCGGCTTAAATTCAAATTGAATTTTGGTTGATTATTAATTGTTGTTGATAGTATATATGTTATAGATCGTTTAATTTTGAGGCGTTATATGTTAAATTCGTAGATTTTTTAATTGGTTTTGATTTCACCGGAAAGTTCTTGTTCACCGGAAATTTTGTTGTAGTTATTGTTTGTAATTTCCGTTTGTATGCTTGTATAGATCGTGAAGTTTTGAGTCCGTGTGTGTGACATATTTTTGTCCAAACAGATTCTCAGATCTCTCTTCTTCTTTTTTATTAATTGATTTTGTGTGTTTCAGAAGAAATGTTTTTCTTATGATTTAAGTTTAAGATCCAAACGAATCATAAATCAGCTTCGATTGTTATATGTACAGATCTAATTTGTTGTGAATCTGCATTAACAAAAATTAAAATTTTCATGCAAGCATATGAAATCAATTTGGATCTTTTCTTTTCTTTTTTTTAGTTTTCTTGTAACAATTTTATTATGATCATTTTTTTTAATACTGGTCATCCTCTCCGGTCAAATCCAACAAAATGGCCAATCTGTCATAATTGAGATTCGGTCTAGTCTTCATGCATTTATTATATTATTATAGGCAGCAGTTAATGTGCTAGTGGTTTAATGTCATACTGCTCCACCAATATAAATACCATTCCACAATTCAAATTTCTGAAATTAATTTGAGAGATAATTGAGGTTTTAAAAAGCGACTCTGAAAGAGATCACTTTTCTTAAATAAGAGACCATCTAATCTAAATAAGTGGTTTCTTTTCCTTCTACCTAAGAGACCACTTTTCTTAAATAGCTGGTCTCTTTTCTTAAATAAAAGACCATCTAATCTAACTAAATGGTTTCTTTTCCTTCTACGTAAGAGACCACTTTTCTTAAATAGCTGGTCTCTTATTTCTATTTAGGAAACCCCCTCAAAGAAGAGGTCTCTTATCCTAAGAGACCACTGACCTAGAGACCCCCTCTTGAGGTGATCTCTAAGATGGTTTTTAGGTGGTCTCTTTAGGCTTTTTTGTAGTAGTGATAATTGAAAGGAAGTGTAAATATTCCTGAGCCGAACAAGATCATCATGAATTTTTGAATAGAATGTTCATGGATCAATTAAAATTACTTCGGATAAGTCCTACTTTAGGGAAAGTATCTCACTGGTTGTTATTCCACAAGTATGAAGTAGAAAGCTAGAAGGGTTACCTGATATAAACTAATCGAGGTAACAGGGTTAGTGAACAGTTTAAAATGAAGTAGTGCACCTGCCGGTAGTTACCAAAATAAGTTAATGATCATTCGTGCATCTCATTATCACCATTATGAGGGTAACTCCACCTCTTCGTCTTCGTAATACAAGACACCAACTAGTGCGTCTCTCAATCATCATCTTAAAGTCATTTATCGAGTTAGGGTTTCACAAATATATCTGTCATTTCCGTGCTTTATCTTGAAGACCAAACTTCACATCATTTCGGGGACACCTGCTAAGTCCATAGGGTCCTACTTCATGCCTTCCGACATGAATCGCAAGTGGCCAGTTCCCCCTGGGAACAGATCAAAGAGATCTCTCAGGGATCTCAGTGCAATCCATAGGTTCAGTGGCGGGTGTGTGTATGTGAACATATACCAAAAATATTGAGGTCCACAATACATATATACGTAGTCCCTGCTAACATCTCTATCAAAGGATCCCACTCTAGACCCGCTGGTCTTTTCTTTTGGTAGACTCTGAGATCACTGTATCGCTCGTTGCAACCATATTCAACTTCTCTTGAGTCCCTTTGTTAATCCCACTTGTTTGTTCTCTAAGTTGAACTACCATGCTCTAGCGTCCGAATCATGCGTGGAATTATCTAGCACGCTAGTCTTATGATAACATTCTCGTATAACACATGTAAAATTCGCCATCAAGGGTAATGAAATCCACAACGACATAGTGACCAACTTTCAGGTAAACCCGTTACTTATCGAAAATCGGATCTTATAGCCAAAGTAAAAGACTTTCATTATTCCAAGTAATAAGTACTCTTAATTGTGTAGGGAAGTCTAAAATTCTTGATTCTTAAAATGCCGCCTCCTAAACTGTGGAGGACTATGGGCCACAAAATTTATGCCAGCCTAGTCATCCGATCATATTGGCAATATCGCCTCTACCTCAGCTGTTCTTGAGATTTCGCTCTGCTTCCTATATCATTACCTATGATAGGTCATGTACAACTCTCAAACCTCTATTCATCATTCTGAAGGTCTCTAAGGATTCTATCGATCCTAGTATAATACCTCCAGTAAACACTCCAGTCCATTTTACTCACCGGTACCTCTTCCAGAAGTCCAATAATAAGTTTACTATGATCTCTTATGTCATTCTCCTACTTAGACTCAACTCTCAACACTCTCGTTTCTGAGTACTGTAACTTATCGCTCTGATACCATTTCTATGACGCCCCCAAATCCGAGGTCAGAGATTCAGGTCGTCACGTCACCATCCAACCATATCATACCTGTATTAACTTTACAACTCAACAATACATCCATCCAGACCTCAATCTTACACACAAACAAGTTAGAGCCTCAGAAACGATAATCAAAAGTAACACTAAATATTACAATTCATCTGTACAATCTAGAATCTTGCACACTTCCATTTATACAACTACACTTGAAGACAAGTCTTACTATTACAGTTGAAAACCTATCAGACTTACTCTGTAGTATTCATCAGGAACTAAATCATCTCAGGGTAAATCTTCTACTCCTCTTCTGCTGGTGCGGAGTTAACCGATCAAATTCTTCTCTTTCTGAAAAGTTTTTATAAAGCAAGAATGAGCTACATAATGCTCATCAAGTTCACCATTTTGAAAAATAATAATGTGGTTTATTTTGAAAACATTCCCAACTATATGGGCATATATCTCAGATTTCAAAACATAATTGGACAATATATATGTCCGAGTTTGAATAAAACATTTATACTCACTAAGGAGCTTTAAGAATAACATATGAACCCTTTATAAGGTTCCCATTTCAACATATCTCAAGTTTTAAGGTATATACATATGAGTATATCATTTTCGGCAAAACACTCTACGGTTAACACACTGTCCAGGGAATACATCATTGCAAACCTCTTTCCTTCCATTAACTTAGAAGGTTTCTCATTCAAAAGCATTTCATTCTTTGAAATAATTGCAAGAGTGCACTAACACGTGCCAATCTTTATAGAAAATCTTGCAGTTCTAGATACTGCACGATGTCAATATTTTTCTTATCAAAAGCCACACTATCGACAACTTGGCACTTAGGCCCAAGAAGTAGTGTTTGAGAATTTTTCCAAAGTGGAGGATGGGACTTGAAGAAAACATAAAACCTGACAGGGATTGACGATGATCAGTCGCCACATCCAAGTCCAATAATCCGCGGGTCTTCTCTACCGGTAGAAGGATAGAAACTACATCCGTAACTATCCTCGGGTGAAAACTATATCCGTAATCACCCTCGATGAAAACTACATCCGTAATCATCCTTCGGCAACACCTGGGCCGGAATAATAATTGATGGACCGCCTGGCTCACGGCCGCTTACACATCCCGGGAATCGTTCGTCAACGATTCCCACACCTGCCAGAGTCCCTTTTTCTTTTCTTTTCAAAAATCATTTTGACAGAAAATTCGAGTAGTTGAAGTTCGACCTCAGTCGACCGATAATTCTTGAAAAGTGTACAAGAAGCAAAACCTGACCGGGGGTTTTTGAAAATGTTTTTAGTTCAAAAGAGTTCGAGTTTGAAAGTGCAAAAGGTATCTTGGATTAGCTTTGTTTTTAAAATAATGAACAATAATTAATAAATGATATTTTAAGATTTAATATTAATAATTAATAAAATAATTATTTAATTACATAAGCTTTTAATCCAAGATAGGTATTTTGAGTATTTACGAAGATAAAAAAATAATTACTTGAGTATACGATACTCCCCGAATGACCCTTCGGGTTTTCGCAATTTAATTACGATATAATAGTATACCGCTCCCCGGTCAATAGTATATACGGACCGCTACGACCTCTATTCAAGGGGTGCAACATATACGTGCTTATACATCTCAATTTCATCAATACTTCGATAAACATAAACATTTGATATGATTGAAAACTACAAACACAACAGTGAAAGTCCTTGTATATGTAAGTTTTGAAAAGTAAACTTGCATAGGTAGAATCAGGAACATAATATCTTGAAAATAAATGCTTAGGGTTGGAAAACTTGCCTTGGGAAGGTTGGGGTGGTTGGGCTCGTGGAGTGGAGCGACAATCTATAAATATCCAATATTCGCTCGTTAGTATCTTAGCAACACCACTTAATCATAATGTTTTAAAGAATACAAGGCCATCTTAGCGACTCCACCATTTGACCCACTAACCCTCCTATATGGCCATGTCATCACATTATCACATTCTTTACCCATTCGACTCAAATCTATTCCTCAAACTCGAAACTCAAGTGAATACTCTTAAAACTACTTTAAACTAATCTCCTAAGTGGTTTTTCACTTGCGCGGATTTTACTCCAAAATTTCTATAAAATTGAAAAATACATATTTTAATCCAATTCTTTTTGGGTAGCCTTCACCACTGCATTTACTAGCTTCTCTAAGTTTTCCATGATCCTACATAAATTTTTAGGGGTTTAAACAAGGTTCGCAAGGGGACCATTCAGTGCAGTCCGGATTCCAGAAACACATTTCACTTCTCAGGCCATAACTCAAAATCTATACATCATCTAGTCATGAACCTTATATTTCTGGAAACTACATTCAAATACCTTTCCAACAATATATATTAGGACTTCAGGGGACAAGATTTAGGGGTTCAAAACCCTCCTACAAGACAGTACAAGTTCCTGGAAAAATACTCAGCATGCTTATACCACTTAACCAACCAAGAATCTTATATACACATCACAACCATCATCTAATCCACCAAGATCATACTTTATAACATACATGGAGTTACATACACTAACCACAAGCTTAAAAATCACAACCACGACATTTAAACTCAAGATCTACATCATCCATAACTTATATGTCCAAGATTCACACTAATAACCATGGATCTAACATTAAACATCACAAATACTACATGGCCAAGAGGGGTTAGGGTTTTTATACCTTCTTGATGTTCTTACAATCTCAAACAAGCTTGGTTAACCTTGGAGAAGCCTTACTCTATGCTCACCATCTTCAATCTCACCAAAGAAATCAAGAACATGGAAGTGAGTTTCCTGACTGGAAAAACACGCCCCAAAGATCAGCCAAAACGAAGCCCTTGCACTCGTTTCCTGGTCGAGGCTCCTGAATGAAAGTTGTAGAGCGTATTAACAGCTTTCTAACCATATAAAGAACAAAAAATTTCATTGAGTAATGAAGTCTCTAGGCCCGTTTTAGTGAGCTCCTTTCCTGCTAGGCTGAATGGAGTATTTGGTGTTTGTTTTGTTTGATTAAAGTGATAAAGTGATCAATAATGCTTGATATTTTCACTTGGATGCATCTTATCTTCTTGCCATGTTGTGTCATCTCCTCATTGGTTCATTTGGATTACCTTTATCCATCCATAATTGCAAGCAAGTCCCTTGCTTTATACATATTGTTTCCAAGTCCTTCCTTCCTTTTCTTATTTGCACCAAGGGGCTTCCCTTCTTGTATATTTATTAAATCAATATGTTACAACTTATATGTTGCACTTCATTGTAATAGTGTGGCCCAATACCTCAAACAATCGTTGTGTCCAATTTTCTTTGTATTTTCTCTTTATCTCAGAAAAAAATTCTCGCGGTTTCTCAGTTGTTCTCATTTCCTTTAACTCTAGGATTTTATTCTCAATTCCATTTTCCTCTCATAATATATCCTTCCTTGAACTTCTAATATTTACTATTCTCAATTCATGATTCGCTCGCTTGATCGCTTAATCTCGCTATAAAGTCTCAGCGGTTTCTAGAACGTTCGTTTCACTATCTCAGGGGTTTTGGTTCTAAATTCTCGAATCAAATATAATAAAATCCTGACATAACTAAATCCTTAATTCCTCAAAATTAATATCTCATTTCTTGAATATAATAATATATAATTCACTTCCCGGTCAAATATTACACCAGAATACAAATTGGAATTTCTGAATTCCGATCGTCTTTATATACACTTATTTGCTCCGTGAATCACTAATATGACTTCGAAATATCCATACCATGTCTTGTACATAGGGTGGCGTGAAAATTTTCTTGGTACTCAAAATCACTATTCATCCATAAATTACTATTCACGCATGACAAACACTATTCACGTATATACTTATTCTTAATAAGAAAAGTTTTAATTCTACCGAAAATCTGGGTTCTTACAATAACTGATTTTAAATAATCATAATTTAACTCAACTAGAAATATGAAAAAAATCGGATTTGAAATCGTATTTTAAATAACTTGGATAAAATCTATACCCTCAAATACTCGATTTTTTTTAAAAGCTCAAAATTATACTTATTCATAATTTGTTAAAAAAACTAATTAATAAATGCATATAACCCAACAATACATATATTTTAATTAATTTAATTATTAAATATACGATAAACTAGTGTTGTTATTGGTTGGTGAATAAATTACCAATCAAAAATTAAAAATAATTTTAGAGATAATCAGAATTCACTTCTAAATTTTCAATAAGTCAATCATGGGCAAATTTTTTATTATATATCATGCTTATTCTAATTTACTAATCGCGGTAAAATTAAATTTAAATATAATAACATTTTGATTTAATAAATTCGTATATCACATGATTTTTAATTTTAAAAAATTAATACTAATCGTAAATAATATTTTTTATAAGTCTACATAACAGTAAATTACATATGTTTGTAAATCTTTTAGTTATGAATTGTTTTTTAACATCTTTTATTATAAAACCCGAGTCTACCACGTATAAGTTAACCAGTTTAGAAGATTGTGAATTATTTTAGCATTCGTATACTAAATTTTAGGTCAATTAAACTTATTTTAAAATGTTTCTGTATTGGATCTATATTCTATGTTTCGGCCAAGATTAAACTCAACTCAAATTAAACTCAATAACAATTGATTTTATTTTTTATATTTATTAATTAAACATAATAACTACTAATTTTTATTTTAAGGATTAACTAAAAATCAGTTTTTTACATAAAATAAAAATACCTCAAATATAAACTCTTACAAACTAAAAAATAGAATTGTGATATCAATTTAATCATTATAGGAAATTTAAGTCGTTTATTCCGTATTTCCCATGAGACCTAGCCAACTCTGATTAACTGTATTAGTTCTCCTCCTACTTAAATCATATCAATTTCGATTAAGGTACTACTTTGTATCATTATTTTTTATTTCGATTATATAAATGTATCGATGTTTTGTGTTTTAATTGTCCAATAAAATCAACAGAAAAAAAAATTCTAAAAAAAAATTGAAAACGATTTAGGTTTTCATCATTCCCAGTCATTATCCTCACAAGGTTACTTCCCATTAGAATATTCAGTGACCAGCTCCAGTAATTCTATGATTTACTTAATTGTAGGCATCAATCCTTATCACATTACACCGATTTGTTTACATTATTAGGCGTGCCTATAGATACGTGTTTTTTTACAGTGCTGGGTTGCCAATGTTATCATTCATAACTTACCTGCACTGCATCATCACTAAAATATATATTGTATCATTGTCCTTACATTTAAAACTAGGATATAGTTTTCCTCATATGACCTTTCTAGAAAGGGTCAATGCACATATAAGATCAATTTCTCGATTCCTCTAAATCAGAATTATTTAGACCCGTTGATTCTTCAGAAAAACACACAAGTCACATTCAATGAAAATGCATTCAATAGTTGTTTTCTTCAATACATCAATAAAAAATATCTTTCCTTAATCCACTTAATTGTTAATGAATTTAACATTGTATATATTGTTATTTCACCGACTTAATATTTAAAGCTACATCATGAATGACATAGTCATTCAGACGGCATCTTGAATTCACAACACGAATCAATGATAAAAGGTACGGAAACAATCTTGAAACCGTTAATTATTATTTATTTTGAACCATTTTTTAAAAATAATTATCATTTAAAATCAAACCCATTTATTTTTCTATAATTATTAATTTGATTATTTGTCCTTTAATTATTTTTATGGTTTCCTATTAATTAAAAAATCCAAGAATATAAAGACAATTAATTAGTAAGTCCACATTAAAATTAATATTAAATTAGATTTACTAATATTTAAATAAACGCTTTTACTTATCCTTGAAAAACAGAACAATCCATTTTTTTCATTACTAGCATTTTAAATATCTGTTCTTAAATTTAATTTGTATTTCACCATTAATTAAATGAAATCCAGGAATGTAAAGACAATTACTTAGTAAGTTCGCAATAGATATGATATTAAATTTATAAATTTTATATTTTTTATGTCTCATATTTTTTCCCTGCTTGTAACCTTTTTGACCTCCATCTTTGACAAGCTAATCAAATTGATGTAAATGAAATATATGCGTGAACGGACAAGTTAAAATAAATTGAAACTATATCATTGTAAATTTTGTTTATGGTCTGTTGTGAGACTAATAGATAAATCTACTGCAAAAAAATCAGTCTTTCTACTTTTTTGAGATTATGCCAAATCTTGGTCAGCATCCTTATTTCTTCCTCAAACTAAGTACGACTACCGTAGTTGTATATCTATGAAGTGTTTGAATTTGACAATTTCAATTATTAGATTGAGAAAAGTTAATGTTTGTAAATGATGTTGTTTTTTGTAAGAGTTAATCTTTTTATGCATTTACTTTTGATTTTCTTACTAACAAAAATACCTACACACTTTTACACACACACACACATGCATGTTTCAAATTAAAGCATGTAATTTTTCTCAACTTAATGATACTTATATTAATATAATTGTTCCGTGTGTCGAATACATATTATATTTATCCCACAATTTTTTGTTGTTGGAGTATTTATAAAAAAACCTATCTATATTCGCCAAAATCATTTCTGTATTTTGGTAGTTAAATTGAACATAGGTACTCTTTAAGCTCAAGTCACAACATTATATAACCTAATGCTTACTCCCATAAAAGATGTTCAATTTTAGTCTTTTCTTATATTTTATGAATTTACATAATTGTTGGTGGATCATAAATATGAATGAACTTCATGCCATAGTTAATGATTGTCATTGTCAATCCGAGAATATAAGGTGAATTTTATTTTTAACTTTTTGGAAAATAAATTTTTCACTTTCCTTTATTGGCAGGTCAACAGAACATTCGCAAACAAGGCAAACAAGGATATGTTATTAACGGGATATGTACTCTCTATAAAGTACATTATGGTGTATGGCTACAAACTTTTTTTTTTTTTTTTGAAAATAACAGAATTCCATTAATGCAAGAAATCACTCATAACAATCTCCACCAAATGGGTAGGAGGAGATGAGAAAACAATGAAGCAATTTAACAAAAAGGGGATTCTAGCTAAGCTATGTGCCACCTTGTTGGCTTGCTTTCTTACATGATTTACACAAACTGTAGGTAGTTCATTCAGCAGCATCTTGCATTGATCGACAACGTGCCATACCTCCAACAAATTCTTATTGCACCCATGAAGTTCCTTAACCGTCAGCAATGAGTCTGTTTCTATCACGGCTGTTCGATTTTGATAGCTGAGTAACCATGACAGTGCTTCCCTAACTCCAATGCATTCGGCTTCAAAAACAGTTGCTGGACGAGGAAGTGACATACTCCTTCCTTCAATAAACGTTCCTTCATGATCTCTCATAACCATTCCAATAGAAAACGATGCAGCTTGTGGGAGGAATGAAGCATCAACATTGAGTTTAATCGTTCCTCTATCTGGGGGCTTCCATTTTCTTTGATCAGCAGTTGCTTGCCCCCTGTGCCTTATTCCCGTATTCACGCATTGCCTAGCCATTTTCCACTCCTTTAGAACTCCAAAGCTATTCTCCATTGCAATGGCTGGATTAATTCTTTGATTGTTCCACACTCTCTTGTTACGCCAAAACCATATGTCCCACAAAGTTATACAAATGTCTATCACTTCCTCGTGCTTTGCCTCGTCCAACTTATTTAGCACCCAGTGTGGTGCTGACATAACTCCCTCCATGTCATAATTCAAGTTACTAGCATGCCAACAGCTAATTGCAAACGGACAGGAAAAGAATAGATGTAGTAATTTTTCATCTTCTCCATTACACATGGGGCATTCAACAGGAATAACTACACCTTTGTTTACTAATCTTCCTCGAACTGGAACGTTGTCACGACAGAAGCGCCAGATAAATATATTGAATTTCTGAGGGATGGACAATCTCCATAATCGACTCCACCCACCGGACTGAATGCTCCTCGAGTTAGCAGCATATTGACAATACCATTCTCTGTATCCAGTCTTCACATTGTATAGACCATCAATAGACTTGGACCACACTATCCTATCAACAACATGACGTTGAGGAACCCCTATGGCCAGGATAGCTTTTGCATCATCTTCGCTAAATAACTCATGGATTTTGTCAGAGTCCCAGAGTTTCGTACCTGGATGAAATAGTGATGAAACTGTCTCTTGCCTCCCCTCGTACATTTGCATATTGTCAACTTTAAAGTTTGTTTTTTGAGGTATCCAAGCATCTCGAGTTGCCACCACCGATTGTCCATCTCCTATCACCCACCTGAATCCGTTTGACAGTAACTGTTTTGCCTGCCAAATGCTAGTCCAGATAAAACTTGATTTAACACCTTTCCCAGCATCCAAAATGTGCCCCCCTGGAAAGTATCTAGCTTTAAGAACTCGTGAGACTAGTAGTTCTGGTCTTTGTATACATTTCCAGATATGTTTACCCAAAAGTGCTACATTAAAGCCATAAAGACTCTTGAAACCTAGACCCCCTCTGCTTTTTGTATCACACATGGCATCCCAGGCCAGCCATTTAATTCCCTTATTGCTGTTAGAACCTGAATTCCACCAATATGCATTGAAAAATCTCTCAATCTCTTGCAGCAGCGTTTTAGGTAAAAGGAAGCAGGTCATACAGTAAGAAGGCAATACTTGAGCAACATTCCTGATAAGTGTCGATTTCCCTGCTCTAGAAATCGGTTTTGCTTTCCATCCTTCACTTCGTTTATTAACACGATCCTTTAAAAATCCGAATACCCTTTTTTTTGATCTCCCTATCAGTGAAGGTAGTCCTAAATAATTACTTGATGTAATATCATTAAAGACCCCCAGAAGTGTAGAGATTTCCTCCTGCTTATCTCTTCGTACATTCGAGCTAAAAAACACACCAGACTTCATAAAATTAATTGCTTGACCCGAAGCTGTTGCATAGGTTTCCAAAATATGTTTGATGTGCAGAGTTTCTTTAGTTGTAGCTTTGAAGAACAAGAAGCTATCGTCGGCGAAGAGCAAATGAGTGATCTCTGGGGCACTTGAGCTAATGCGACAGCCATGAATCTTCCCTTCTTCAGTTGCGTTATCCAACAAGTTCGATAAGCCTTCCACGCAGAACAGAAATAAGTACGGAGACAAGGGATCACCTTGGCGGAGTCCTCTTCTCGGATTTATTGGACCAACAGTCGTGCCATTGAAGCATATGTCGTATGAAACAGTTGTAGCACACCTCATGATCCAACTGATCCATTTATCATTAAATCCCATGCAGTGCATTCTTCGTTTTAAAAAATTCCAATCCACCCTATCATACGCTTTACTTATATCCAGTTTTAATGCAACGCTTCCCACTTGACTTTTTTTCTCACACCTCATTTGATTAATAATTTCAAATGCCACTACAACATTATCAGTGATACATCGACCTGGGACAAACGCAGATTGGTTCTCGGAAATCAAGCAGGAAGGACATTTTTCAATCTATTTGCAAGAACCTTAGCCATAATCTTGTACAGAACATTGCATAAGGCTATAGGTCTTAAGTCTTTTAAGTGACATGCATTTTCTTTCTTCGGAATTAAAACAACATTTGTGTTATTTAAGTCCGCTGGAAAAGAGTTACCTTGAAGCCAGCCCTTGCAACATTCATAAACTTCCTTTCCCAAAATTTTCCAAAAACTTTGATAGAAAGCTGGGTTTAAACCATCCGGGCCAGATGCTTTGTCCGGGTGCATTTGACTCATAGCAACTGAGAATTCTTCAAAGGACACCTCTTCTGTTAGAAAATCATTCTGCTCCTCGTTGATAACCCTAGGACAAAACATATGGTTATTTAAAGATGCTCCTCCTTGTTCTGCAAAAACATTTGTGAAATAGTCCCTAATAATCTTAGACATTCCATCCTCATCGTCTACTCGAGATCCATTGTCTGTTACCAAGTATTGAATTCGATTCGCTTTCCTTCTTGCTGTTGCACTTGCGTGGAAAAATCTTGTGTTTTCATCACCCTCTTTAAGCCAAAACAATTTCGCTATTTGTTTCCAGTATAATTCTTCATGTAAAAGAATTTCGTTGAGACGGTCCCTAGCTGCTAGGAACTCCTGCACTCCTTGATTGTCACTTCTGTCTCGTAATGAGTCAATCAAGGCCTTCTGAGTTTTAACTTTCTCTTTAAATTTGTTGAAAAACTTCCTCCCCCACCTTTGCATATACCCAGAAACTGCAATCAACTTTGGAAGGAGATGTGACGACGGAAGGTTCTCCCACTGCGTAGCTACATCCTTAATAAACGAAGGCTCCTTGAGCCAGGTATTTTCGAACCAAAACCTGAACGTCTTCTTCGAGATAGCCACATTGATCAATTCCAGAAAGATAGCCTCATGATCTGAAGCTGTTGTTGTGATGACTACCAACTTGCACAAAGGAAATAGAGTCCACCAGCCGACATTTGCAAAAGCTCTGTCAAGTTTCTCTTGAACCCAGTTATCCTTCCCAGGACTTTTTTTCCCACGTAAAACTTCCCCCTTGCAACTGAATCTCAGATAAAGAACTGTCATCAAGTGCCTCTCGAAAACCCCTCATCAATACTTCTGGATGAGGATGTGAACCTTTCTTATCAGAATTATAAAGCAAATCATTAAAATCTCCCATAATACTCCATGGGAGACTTGAAACCCTGGCCAACCTGCGAATTAGATCCCACGACTGCCTTCTTTGGGACCGATCAGGAAAGCCGTAAAAGCAAGTCAATCTCCATTTCGGAACATTATTATCATTGAACACTAAATCTACATGGTTTTGCGAGTACCCAGAAATGTTGCAGTCTGTACCACTCTTCCAAAAAACAGCAAGACCACCACTTCTTCCAACTTTATCAACCGAAAAACAAAAGGAGAAACCCAGCTTAATGCGGAGCTCCTCGATTCTACTAGCAACTGAAATCGTTTCAATTAAAAAGAGAACATCGTTTCAGAACCCGAACTGTACGAGCTTTCCCAAGGCCCCTACAGTTCCAGCTTAGGCAGTTCATTGATCCTGGCTAGCTTGCTGAGCAAGCTTAGCCAATACAGAGGTAGATGATTCAGTGCAATCAACTGTAGAAAGCCCTGAATCTGTTTTTGTTGTGTCAAACCCGTTGTCCAAGTCCATTGTTACAGTAAGCCCAATTCTTTTCCTTTTCCTTTCCTCTAAGTCCAGCCCTCTATATAAACTTATGGTGTATGGCTACAAACTTTTGTTACCACATTTGTATTAAAAAAAGTAAGAAAATACATGATAAGTATGGTTGTATGACCTATGTCGTTAACGGTATTTGTATATTTTCCTGACCTTTAAGGTCAAGCACAATTTTTTCTTAGGAATAGTTTGAAAATTACTGAATAATATATATAACTTTTTTATTTGATTAAAATTTAATGTTTTAGTCTCTATTAGTGACATAACAAACACATTTATGAGCTTGAAGGTTATATCTATGTTTATATCTCGCATATTATGATAGAAAATAGATTGATTATATTTATGTCTTATAGGATCTTTACGGTCTTGCAGATACATTGAACCTGGAAGATACATCTATATGTAACAAGATTGATCAGTTAATAGTGTGTTAAGGTCACTGGCAACGAGCTAACCCAATACAATGAAAATTCATTTTTATTTTACTTTATATGTAGATATTTATTAGTTTAAATGCTTTTAAACTTATGATTTTAAGATTTATTATATCACTCACTCAATCAGTTTCTTATTTCTTATTATTATTCTTAATATAATTTATCCATTGTGAGGGAAAAAATTACAAACAAGCTTTTGAGGTTTTTGAGACTTTTCTTGAATTCCAAGGAGACTTTCTAATAAAATTAAAAAAGTAAAAATTGAACAAGAAACCAAGCTACTAGAAGTAAATTATGTGCAGTGCAGTTAGGGCTACACAACATTTCGATCTAAACCAAGGAGACTGGACCGGGTCTATCAGTCTAAGATCCGGACCGGATCGTATATAAGCGGTCCGGTCTTCGGTCCTTCAAATCAAAAAAATCCAATTTTCGGTCATATCCGATCCAAACCCTGAAAAAATCTGGATTAGACCAAAGTTTATATATGTAATTAGTTTTATATAACTTTACTTCTAAAATTACATAATATAGATATTAAATGTTTAAATACATCATAATTTACTAAACTAAATTAAAGATAATAAATTGATGAAATAGTAGAGATCAACATAACAATCTAAATAATTAAATGTCATAATTCATACGATAAATAATTGGCATTCATATGTATAGAAAATGTGATTACTTCATATAAAATAAGGCATAGGACTTCAATTTTAAACATATATTAACCTGTAAAATAATTTATCTATTTTATGTATTTTAAATTTTAAAAAAAAACCAATATTATATGTAAGGATTTATGGGTGATAGCTTAGAGACAACTTAACTAGATTTCATTATACTTAGTTTATTGTATAGAGTAGAACATACTGTCACAGCCAGAGTTTGTTCTTATAACTAGAGCTATAAACGAACCGAACTCGGATGAACTCGGACGAACTTTTAACGAACACTAACAAAATTTTAACGAACCGAACAATGTTCGATAACCTTATTGGACAGATTTTCTTGTCCGTGTCCGTGTTCGTTAAGCAGTCGAACGAACACGAACGAACACCGAACTGTTCGCAAACATATCGAACCGAATCGAACACTAATAGTTCGTTAATATTTTATATTTTCAAAAATTTTAAACCTATTTTTAACTTAATTTAATATAAAAAATAGCTCAACTAATATTTAAATATTTTTAACCCATACAATATCTATTTTAGACAATTTTATAATTATAAAATTAAAAAATACATAATATATGGATACTATATATTATATATACATATAATATTGTAAATATTATTATTTTTTATCGAACGAACGCGAACGAACGCGAACTCGGATGAACTCGAACGAACTCAGACGAACTTTTAACGAACATTGACTTTTAACGAACCGAACCATCGAACTTATCTGACGGATTTTCTTGTCCGTGTCCGTGCTCGTTAAGCCGTCGAACCGAGCTTAACGAACTCGAACACGAGCGAACTTACCGAATTGTTCGGTTCACTTACAGCTCTACTTAAAACCAAATAAATTACTGTCATATAATAAGTGTACATCTGGGAAGAAGTTCATTCAACTATTCAAGCCTTAAGCAGTACATCAGTTCGACAGCAAGAATAAAAGTTACTGTCATGGCATTAATAGTAAGGCTACAAGAAGATAACATGTTCCAAGTCATGACAGAATTTTCACTCTGACAACAACATTGGCGGAATCATGGAGACATCAACATTCACACATCTTGACAGCAAGTTTGGAATTTCTGACAGCAACATTGGCGGGGATTCATACTGTCATATATCCAAAGTACATTATCATAATAGCATACTTGGCGTCTAAGGTTACTGTCTCAATGGAATCATTTTGAATTGGGGATCTACCAAGTCAAACATGTGACGGAGAAGATGTTCAAGAAACAGGCGTGTTGTAGTATCTCAGTATTGTAACAGACCTGCAAAGACTACGACAGAAGCTTGAGAGATAACAAGCCAAAGTTTACCAATTCGAGAGTATGACAAATTTTCATCTACTAGAATTGTGTTACCTTAATTTAGAATGTATCTAAATTGCTTTAAGTGTATTGATAATTCAGTTTGTATAGCAATTCAGGTAAATCACATTGGTCTGCAAAATGTAAGAAGCTGCCACTAGAAAATGACAGCAGCTTCGCAACCCGTGTAGACAGATGTGGTAGAACATAGTTAGATATATAGAGATCTATCTCCCATTCTATCTGTATCACTCAAGAAACCGAAGCTTGAGAATTAATTTTTTCTCTAGGTTGTAGCAACACATTGCAAAATGAATAAAACATTTATTTTGTGAGAATATCTTGAGTTACTACTTGTGATTGCATTTCTTCTAGTGATAGATTAAAATCTTTATTACTGTTGTGGGAGTAAAGATTTGAATTTATCAGTATTGCATTCAACCCCCCTCCCCTTCTGCAATAGTCAGGGACCTACATTATATTATTATAATTAATTTTTTATGTAGAAAGTAACTAACCATACCGGTCCCAGAACCAAATAATAGGTCTGGTCTTTGGTCCAAGAAATTGGGAGAATTCAGTCTTCAATTCGGTCTGTGTTGATCTGGTCCTATTTTGGGCATTTGGGAAACCCTATATGCAATGTAACATGACCATTTGGTAGTCTCGAAAGATCGAATTAGTGGTCCAATTAGCAGTATATCAAGTTTATTTAACAATCTACAAAAAGTTGAAACTTTCTATTCTAGTTTCGTTTATAGAAGAAAAAATGTGTACATACATATATTTAAATTAATAACTATGTTTTTTTTATGTTCGTTCCTCAATACAAGGCTATATTGAACTGAATTTTCCGTTAAAAGAGCATAAAATACCGTAAAACTATTTGAAAAAAAATTAAATACGACAAAATAATTTATTTTTTGTTACTTTTATATATTTTTGATAATTATTTAATATTTTTTAGTGTTGGGCCTTCGTTGCGTAGCACGGGTAAAATGTTAGTTATAATATAGTATAGATTTAACTTATATTTCATAAAAATTAACTTAAAATTCTGTTTTTATAATATAAATTTTTTTTAATCAAATTAAATTAATATTTTTTTAATTTATCATATACGAATATGATACAAATAGTATACGACGCACTTTAAATCAAATATGAGTTTAAAATTGAGTATACAAATTCAAAACAGATTGAATATGAATTTTACGTTGAAGTACATAAATACGAAGACGATACCATACATTGCCAGGTCTAATAATATTGAGGGTGAATTTTCATTAGTAAGTACTGTTGAAGTTTTAATAAAAACTATGATTTTTGCGAACTCAGAAAATAAGAACAAAAAACTATTATCATTGCTGCAATCTTGACTTTCAATATTCAATTTCAAAGAAAGTAACGCATACTATTCTATCAAAAATATATGCGAAGCTAACAGAGAGGATAAAAAGTCTTCCTTTTCATAATAAACGCGTATAGAAGTTAAAGATGAACCCCTCTCTATAGAAGGATGGTGCATGCAGCAACATTTTCCAAACCATCTTCATTCTTCTCTACTACGTACTAAAACAACAGTTAAAACCATGGGTTCTGGAAAATACAACTCCGTAGCTATTGTCTCTACTCTCTTTTTAATCTTCCTATTCTGCATGCCATGCAATTCTCAGCTGTCTATTTCATTTTATGATACTACTTGTCCAGATTTACAAAGCACTGTTAAAACAGAAGTTAGGACTTCAATATCTGCTGAGCGTCGGATGGCAGGATCACTCATTCGCCTTCACTTCCACGATTGCTTTGTTCAGGTGACATTTTAATTTCATTCTGTGTATGTTGTTGATGCACATGTGATAGGTGATTAATTTATTTGAATCTATGTATAGGGGTGTGATGCATCAATCTTGCTAGACGATTCTCCTACTATCCAAAGTGAGAAAAGTGCCACTCCCAATAAGAATTCCGTAAGGGGTTTTGATGTCATCGACAGAGCCAAGACTGCCGTTGAGAAAATTTGCCCTGGGGTTGTTTCTTGTGCGGACATACTTTCTATTGCTGCTCGCGATGCTACTGTTTTGGTATGTCAAGTAATATCATGATTTCAATGTTGAAGTTATTGCATGTGCGCATGGACGCATATTTTTAGATAAACATATATAGAAGCTGAGGTTCACCGGAGAACCGTTTGAGCCTATTTGTTCTGCACTTTTAATTTCTATTGTTGTGTCCTAACACGTTCATTTGTTTATATAATTAATTAGGCCGGTGGTCCAACTTGGACAGTAAAACTTGGAAGAAGAGATTCTACTACTACCAATTTTGATCAAGCGTCAAACGGTCTTCCATTTTTCCGTGATAATCTTCAGAAACTTATTAAAGACTTCTCCGACAAGGGCTTCACTATAAGGGAGATGGTTGCTTTATCCGGTAAGAAATCAGTAGTCCGTGTTACCAAAACATATTTAAATTGTGTTCATAATTACGTACGTGTTAACTGTTTTTTGTTTTTTCTTCTCATCAATTGATTACCAAAATCAGAAGATTTAATGAAACTCGAAAACTTGTTTAAAAATTGCAGGGGCACATTCTTTCGGTCAGGCACAATGTTTCACATTCCGTGACAGAATCTACAACAATGCATCAGACATTGATGCTGGATTCGCAAGCACCCGCAGACGTAACTGCCCTTCCAGCGGTGGAGATGGCAATTTAGCACCACTTGATTTGGTGACATCTACTTCGTTCGACAACAACTACTACAAGAATATACTACAGAAGAAGGGACTTCTAGAAACAGATCAGATCCTTCTTAGTGGGGGTTCGACAGATGACATTGTGAGAGACTACAGCAAGAATCCTACCACATTCAAAAATGATTTTGCATCTGCCATGGCCAAAATGAGTGATCTTAGTCCCCTCACTGGTACATCTGGAGTGATAAGGAAGATTTGTAGTTCACTCCCATCATAATACACCGTAAGATTTGTAATGTTCATTTTATTCTTCGGTTTATTGTTTAATTTCTTTCTTTCTTTTTGTCATTCATGGCCGCTTCTAGTCAAGTGTATCAAACACTGTGTATGTACGTAACCGAAAGGTTGTCAAGCAATAAAAAGTATGTCTTGGTATACATTATGGGTTTCTGGTTGTTAGTTGTGTATCTCTCTCTTTTTTACCTCCATATATCATAAACTAAATTTCTCTTGTATATTTAAGTGAACTGCACGTCAAGCATCAAAGTTTTTAGTTTGAGCAATCAACTAATTATTAACCCTTTTCGAAAGGTCGTCGAGCGTAGTAGGTGACCCTCAGTGGCTCAGTCCTTCGCACATGCTAAATTTACGTGATTCGATCTAAGGTTAGGTTGAATAATTCTTGCACCAGCTGTTATTCACTACCTTCCACCTGAAAACAATAATTATTTACTTTTTTCATTTATTTTAATGTATTCGATTGAGATATTTTTAAATATTTTTTCCAATTTTTTATTTTGTATTAAAAATAGATACTACATATATTTTACATAAAACAAAAAAATAATAAATTATTATTTACAAGAATCTCATTGGAATATATTTTAAAATGCATGTAAAATAAATTGATTCTCAGATGGAGGGAGTATTTAATATATAATGGATCAATCCGATCTTGGGCCGGTCCTGAACTTTCGGGGATCCAGTGCAAAAAATTTTTTTAGGCCTTTCATAAAATTTTTTTTGAGAAATAAAATTTAATATCAAATGTGAAGTTCTACCAAGTATAAATGTAATCATACATAATTAAACTTGATGCTTAAGTTTTACTAAAATAAAAATATAAAACCTTAGACTACAAGAAAGTAAGGCTATTTTCGACCAAATATTTTCGACTGCGGCTAACTTCGATCGTATACGGTCGAATTTAACCGGGCCGGCTAATTTGGACCATAAATGGTCGAATGTACCGCCGGTCGAAAATAAACGGTCTAGTAATATTTTCGATCTGATTTTGAAACCGGTCGAATTTAGTACCCGCCAAAAGCAAGCGAGAAAGTTCCCGCCAATTTAAAAAATAAATTCGACCATATTCGATCGAATGTCAAAATTTCGGTTGAGCGGGATAGGCCAATTCATTTTTTTGAAATTTCACGCAGGCGGGAAAAATGGCGCCAAAAGTAAACAGATATTTTCGATAGGAATCGGTCGAAAATAATAGGTTCCACCCAAATCGGTCGAATTTGTCAAAAGCGATCTTATGTAGTTGAAATTGATTTGTGACGATTTTCGGTCGAAAATATGTTTGCTAAATTCGACCAGTTACGGTCGAAATGAGCCTAGTCCAATTGGAAACCCTACTGCCTCTTTTCTTTCCATTCGCCGTATTGTTTACCTCTCTTCCCCATTTTCACCATTTCTTTCCTTGCTTCACCATTTTTGCTTCATGTGCTACTCCTAAATTATCAAGTAAGTATTTTTGAAGTTCTTAATTATGTAAATATTGTTATTTTTGATCCGATTAGTGTGATTATGATAATTTTGCATATATTCTTGTTTAAATAAATTATGTGTTCCAATTAGTGTGATTATGATAATTTTTCATATATTCATGTTTAAATAAATTATGTGTTCCAATTAGTGTGATTATGATAATTTTGCATATATTCATGTTTAAATAAATTATGTGTTCCAATTAGTGTGATTATGATAATTTTTCATAATTTTTTATTTTCTAGACTTCCATTTGCATTATGTCATTGTTTATATATTATGAAGATGGCATCCGATCGTAGTTGGATTGGTCGTAATCGATATAATGAGGTAAAATATTTAACACAAGGATACAAAATTGGTGTGGATAATTTTATTACATTTGCTATACAACATATGCAAGAAGAAGACAATGGCCTTATAAGATGTCCGTGTAAAAAATGTGGAAATTCTTGTTATAAGAATCCTTCTACCGTGAAAGTCAATTTGTATAGACATGGTATCATGCAATGGTACACTCGATGGGATTGTCATGGTGAGAAAGATATGCCAAGGGTCGAAGTTGGAACGAGTTCTGCTAATGTTAATTACAGAGATGATGTTATGTATGATGCACATGATGATGATTTTCAGGATTGTGAGGATTTTGAAGAAGAACCAAATGCAACAGCAAAGGAGTTTTATAGACACGTGAATATTGCTTCTGAACCAATTTATCCAGGCAATGTCAATTTCACAACATTTGAGTACGTAATAGAGTTGCTTGATTGGAAGAATAGGCATAATTGCAGTAATAATGCCTTTGATGAGTTGCTTCATCTCATTGGATTAGTATTGCCTGATGATCATAAATTGCCTGAGAAGTACTACACCGTGCGAAAGATGATTAAAGGACTGAATATGGAGTATGAAAAAATTGATGCTTGTGAGAATGATTGCATGTTGTTTTACAAGGAAAAATGAGAATAAAACACATTGTGATATATGCAAAGGGGACCGATACAAAGTTCAAAAAGATCCGAAAAAACAAAAGATCCCACGAAATATATTGCGGTACTTTCCTATCACCATGAGATTGCAGCGTTTATACATGGCCGAGAAGGCTGCAAAATGTATGAGATGGCACCATGATAGAGTTGTAGTTGAAGGTCAACTAAGTCACCCAACAGATGGAGATGAATGGAAGCAATTTGATCGTAGATTTCCAAATTTTACAAAGGAGATTCGGAATGTTAGACTTGGACTTTCTACTGATGGATTTGACCCCTTTCGTGATGCACACGCTAGAGAGTATATAATATGGCCTGTGGTGGTCTTTGTGTACAAACTTCCCCAATCTATGTGTACTAAGGCTCCATACATGTTCATGCCCCTTCTTATCCCTAGGCCGACAGATCCGACAAAAGACTTTCATGTTTATCTTAGGCCGCTAATTGATGAATTGAAAACTTTGTGGCATACAGGGGTGGAAACATATGACAGGTTCTCACGTACAAATTTTATGATGAGGGCGATGGTTTTGTGGACAGTTAGTGACTTTCCTGCACTTGCCATGCTTAGTGGATGGTCTACTAAGGGTAAGTTATCATGTCCAGTTTGCATGGGAGAGCTGAAAGCTAAGAAACTCGAACATGATGGTAAACCTACTTTTTATGGCACTGCTCGGTATTTTTTGAAACCAGACGATCCCCTAAGAAGGAGTACAAGGTTTGGAAGTGATGAGACACGATTAGTCTGTGCTAGAAATTCTGGATTGATTGCAAAGACTATGTGTGAGAAGATACAGTTTTCCCCACCGGGAAAGTCATCGAACAGAAAACCGAAAGATTATGGTGTGACACATAACTGGACTCACTTTTCTCCATTTTTTGAGCTTCTATATTGGGAGACACTGAGCCTTCATCACAACATTGATATTATGTACACTGAAAAGAATGTCTTTGACAGCATATTCCACACAATCCTTAATGATCCGAATAAGTCCAAAGATAACACTAAATCAAGAAAGGATTGTGAAGAATTAGGTGTACACCATGAGCTGTGGATTCAAGGTGTTGACACGAAACCACTTGCACCATACGTGCTTTCAAGGGAACAAATTCAGAAGTTGTTCAAGTGGATTGAAGCATTGAAACTTCCAGAGGGTTTGCCTCAAACATATCTAGGTGTGTGAATTGGAAGAATAATTGCATTCAGGGGATGAAATCACATGACGGTCATGTTTTCATGCAAAAGTTATTGCCTATGGTTTGTCGTGACTTACTTCCGAAACATGTAGCTGATCCTATTATTGAGTTATGCAACTTCTTTCAAGATTTATGCTCCTCCAATCTCAAGTACTCGGATTTGGAAAAAATGGAGAAAGATATAGTGAGGATAATGTCCAAACTTGAAACCGTTTTTATTCCTGGTCTTTTTAATTCGATGGAGCATTTGCCACTAAATTTACCTACCGAGGCTAAGTTGGGTGGACCGGCAAATTGGCGGTGGATGTATTTTGTTGAAAGATACTTGCAAACTTGAAATTGAAAGTGGGAAATAAAGCTCGAGTCAAGGGTTCAATGGCACAGCGCTACATTGAGGAGGAATGTGTTCACTTTTGCACATTGTATTTCAATTCCAAACCCGAAATGCTACGTCGAAACGAGACATCTCGAAAGATTTATGATACCGATTTGTTGGAAGTTTACACGTATTCAACACATCCTATTCTACGGAGTAGAGATAGAATCTTGAGTAATGAGGAACATGGGCTTGTGACATACTATGTGCTCATTAATTCATCGGAAGTTGGAAAGTACTTGCGGTAAAAACCTTTCTATTCCATTTTGATTTTACAAATTCAATTACGATTTAAATTTTTTTTGTTCAACTTAAATATGTAGTGGGTTCCAAAAATTGGTACAACAACATCACCCCCATCTCAACGATGCCGAAAAGGAACAAGTTCAAAAAGAACAATTTAAAGATTGGTTTGAAAGAAGGGTATGTGCTTACACTTTTGTTTGTATAATTTATTTGACACATTTATGTATTATATCATGTTTTTCATATATTTTTTAGGTGCAAGATGATAAAAGGCTCAAGAACAAATTGATAGACCTAATAAGAGGTCCGATGTATAAAGTGGAGTCATATAAAGGGTGTAAGTGTAATGGTTACAAATTTATTAGCGTAAATGCTAATGAGCTCACTTCACCAAATTCCGGCATAGTTGTCATTGGTGAGAATTTTACTTTATTTTTCATATTAAAGTCATGTTTTTTTCATTTATAATTTGCATCCAAATTTAATACATTTGTAATTGTAGGGACTTCTTACAAAGAAAGTTATGGAAACTATTATGGAAGAGTGGAGGAAGTTTTAATACTCCTCTATCACAACGGGCATCAAGTTATTGTCTTCAAGTGCCGTTGGTTTGATCACACGATATATGTTAAAGTTGATAGACACCGGATGACTACCGTGGACGTCAAATCAAAGCTAAATGCCGAAGATGTGTTTGTGTTGGCTAGCCAAGCCCATCAAGTGTATTATGCACCAAACATTTCAAATGCGAAATCATCTTGGTACACGGTTCTAACAACAAAGAGATGAGAAGTTGATGAAAATGTGTCAACCAATGAAAAGACCAAAATCAACGACGATGCTTTACAAAATGAAGTGTCGAATGCTTCATCATCATACATTGAAAGAGTTATCGTTCGTGATCCCTCGAATTTTTTTGTTGACTTGAGGATGTTCGAAAATGATCATTCAATAGTTTACAATGAGGAAGTAGAAAGTCAAAGAATTACGGAAGAGGGAATCGAAGATGATGACCAAGAAGAAAATGATGAATTAAGTGATAATGATGATTTAGTGTAATTTTTTTTCTTATTTATTGGAAATGTATTCAAAGAATTATTTTTTATTTATGTAATTTCAAAATTTTAAAAGTTTCCAATTTTTACACATTGGTTTAGTGATGAACCAATTTTTCTTATTTTTTTCTCATTTATTGATAATAATGAATGGTTGTATTAGTTTAGCTGCAGGGTTTAGTGCAGTAGCTTCTGGGAGAAAAATCATGGTCTGTTTAATTTGACTGAATAAAGCCAAAATAAAAACCCTCGGCTAATTTAGACTATATTCGGTCGATTCAGACAAATTTGACCGAATAAAGGCAAAAATAACTCCTCGGCTAATTTCGACTGCATTTAGTTGATGTGGATATATTTGACTGTTTACGGTCAATCTTATATCTTACTATATATAATCTCTTTCCCCATTTTCATTTCTCTTCTTATTTTCTCTCTCGCGATAAAATTAGGTTTTCTTCTTATTTTCGTCGCTGGAAGCAAATCCAATCGATGGAATCGCAAATCGGGCAGCGGAACGGACAGTAGTAGTCAATGGAAACCCCAAAATGAAAGATAGACCTCACGAAATTTGCACAGACTTCTCTTCTCTTCTCTATTTAAGTCGAATTAGGGTTTCTCTAATTAGGGTTGTATTTGTTTAAGTCGATTTATGGTTTTATTTGTTTAAGTCGAATAAGGGTTTGTTTAATTAGGGTTCTATTTGTTTAATTTCTTCGATTTATGTGGAAAGTGATACAGGTGTTCATACTCCCCTAATTAGGGTTTTTTATCCTTTAGACAGCTTGAGCTGCTAATTTTCTAATTAGTGAGCATTGGAGCTTTTATGTTGTTGTTGAGCTGTGTATGTGATGTGCTGTGTATGTTTATTATGTTCTTAATGCTTCATAGTCATTGAACATATGTAATAAGCTTGCTACTATTGCCTCTCTCTCTAGGATATTATATCATTTCTACTTGTGTAAATCCACGGAAGGTCTCTGTTTCTTAATGAAGCTTCCTTTCGTAGCACACACAGAGAGAGAAATAAATGGTTGACATTTCTTAATAAGCTTGCAAAATGTTGTTAAGCACTTTATTTTTCTTGGTATCAAGGACTTTCATTTTAGTTGATTGTTTTGATCTTGCGTAACTGATTAAGCTGTTTTCAATGCATTTATCTTCATATACGAGTAGGATCATTTAGGAAATGATTTTTATTCTTGATATGTTCAAACTTATAGTAGATAATTCAATCTTTAAGTCAGGCAATACCCTGTTTGTGATGTAAAAGCCCCCCCCCCCCCGAATTGCCAAAATCTTTTGGTTTTCTGATTATCTAGGCCTTACTTGTATGTTCATAATCTTTATTTGGATTTGAGAATTTAGTTTGGCTGGTAGCCAGTAGCCAGAGATGTATGAATATATTGATTTGTCCCTGCAATGTGTTTGTGGAAATGCTTAAGTTATGTGCATTAACATCTAATCAGTTTTGCCCCTTTTATCTTAAAGTTTCACTCATATAATCACACAAACACTTTGTTCTGCCTTCACTCATATAATCTATGTGTGTATTTTTTATGTAGGTGCAATGGGCCGGTCCTGATAAGGGTAAGGGTGGGGAAAACAAGGGAAAGTGCAGCAAGAAGGTTATGGTCAGTGGAGGGTGTGATGACGAAAGTATTGTGGGAAAGGGATACAGTGGGAACATCACTTATCAGAGGAAAAAGCGTGATGCCAGTGAAGGTTGTTACTCGAAGAAACCAGCTGAGAATGAGAGACCAACAGTGCGTTTTATTAAACCAAAAAGGTAATTTACATAATTCTAGGTCCCCTGTTTCTTTTATCTTTCATATGTTACTTTTTGTAAAATCTAGGTCACATATGTACTGTGTTCCTTTGATTTCTTTTGTACTATGTGTATTTAATTTATATCTTAATGTGACATTATCAAGGAGTCGGAGGCCAAGCACACTTTGCAACACATTGTTCGAATGAGATGGGATGAACACACACTCAATAACAAGGGATCGAGGCATGAAGCTTTTTACGATGATTGCATCAAAAGCTTCAGGGTAATTGAAAACTGACTAAATTGCTTTCCGTGTTTATCTTGTAGACCTGTTGTCATGTTTAACAATGCATCAATGTTGATTTGCATAGCTTATATCCTTAGCTATATTAGCTAGCTGACTTTCGAAAAGAAAAAAAAAAGAAAACTGAAAATATGCAAACTGAGACTTGCATATACTGATAAGAAATAACCATTTAATCGAAATGGTTATTATAGAAAACTGAAAATATGTTGCCGATCAGTATTATAGATATACTTCTATAATACCATGGTCATATAAATTTAGAAATACCAATGCTGCAATCATCTGTTTATATATATATATATATATATATGAAATGTATATAAATTTCAAACCAGTGACTAAATTGCTTTCTGTTGTTACTTGTACTATATATATATATATATATATATATATATATATATATATATATATATGAAATGTATATTTGGTATCTATTAATTATTTTTTTTACTTCGTTGTTTGGCAGGAATACTATAAGTATCCCGATGGAGTTGGGGAAACAGAAGGGGATAGGATTGTGAGAGGCCATTTGAAGAAAAATTTCAAGCAATATCTTAATGCGGAGAAGGGCCGATTAGTTAAACATTTGAGAGAGCTATTAAGTGTTGGATACACCCAAGACGAATTGGTTTTCGAAGTGCTGAAG
The DNA here is from genome assembly GCA_036435485.1 of Saposhnikovia divaricata. Taxonomy (NCBI): domain Eukaryota; kingdom Viridiplantae; phylum Streptophyta; class Magnoliopsida; order Apiales; family Apiaceae; genus Saposhnikovia; species Saposhnikovia divaricata. The sequence continues at coordinate 160,809,421 of CM071597.1, forward strand.
CCATACTAATACTCCCAACGCGCATAGAATTCCATTTGTGAGTATTGGGGAATACTGGAGTTTGAAACAAAGTTAGAACATGGACAGAAAGCCCGGAAGATGGTGGAATTTACCCCCCGCACAGGGGCCATATCATATGATCAGCGACGGGCAGTAAATATTATTTTTTCTGTTAAGTAAACGGCATTTTTGTTTAGAAAAACTGAAAATAATATGTTTCTTTTCCTTGCAGGACATAGATGCTGAAAGAGAGGCAAAGGGAGAGATGCCTATCCTTGATGATGAATTCATGTCTATGGTGTACAATCCTTGTGAACCAGCTGTGATAGAGCTACAGGTAAAATCCTTGTGTACCTTTGCTATTTGGTTTTTTCGTAGATTTTTAAATAAATGTATATGTACGAAGCTTATGTTTTGAACGAGACCGTTTGACTTTATGATTAATAATTGTCATTCAAGTCAATTTGCTAGCAAGCATGTTAGTTTGGTGCTCTCTGTGTGCATGATTATTTAATATTATTATTATGTTAGTATAAAGTATGCCTAATTTATGTGCATAATTATTATGCACATAAACCTTTGAAAGTCCGAATTTCCCTTAAACTATTAATTACCATTGTCCGAATTCCTTTGACACTTGTTATTTATTACTTAAAATATGTTGCAAGTGCCAATATTTTGTTTTGTTAGTTATAAGTTAGTTGGCTGTATGCTAACTGATTAAATTTATAAAAAGATGAATTTGGATATAAATTGCATGAGTTAGTCTTAATAATTAAAATGTAATTGTTAATATTATTTGGTGGTACAACAATGTTCATGCATGTATGGTATAAACTTTAAATGAGTGTCTAATATGTATCTGGATATTTATTAATTGTATTCTGTTACTTAGCTTTCAATAATAAAAATAATCATCTGGCAATACACACTCAGATAAGTTTCTGTTTTTCTTTTTAAAAGAAAATGTGACTTTGTATATCATTATTAAAGAACCTATCACTATTAATTCACGTCATTTCTTATTAGAACTTATGGTACGTAGTTAAGATGTTGCAAGCATAATCTAGTAATAACATGAGTCATTTATTGTGTATTATAGGAGAAAATGAGAAAGGTGTGGTCTGAATTGACACTTGAGAAGGAGTCAACTGATCAGCCACCATCCCCTTGTAATCAAAAAGAACTTCACCGAAAGAAGGACCTCATCGCGGCAGTGCAGGTTAGGCTTCACCTGTTGTTGGTCGCATGAATAACCCTACTTTCATTTTTTATGTACGTAATTAAGACCATGTAGCCACAAGTTTTAGCAGTGTCGATATGGCTAACTAGGGTTTTCTTTGAGGTGGAAAGTTTCATCCTGCAGGGTTATCTCAAAATATCTATGCTTATTACTCTATTTAATTGTTGGTTTTGAATGTTCATATTCATTTTTTTGTTTTGATAATTTTGCAGTATAGGTTTATATTTTGAGATTAGCAAGCTTAAATTGTAACATAATGCTAAGTATTTTATGTTGTGTAGTGCTTTTCATCGGGAAATTTTGATAATATTTCGGTTCAGTTGTGTTGTATGTTAAGAAAATGTGCATTGTAATTAGTCAACCAGAAAATGCCTATCATATTTAATGAAGAGTTTTGTAGTTTAATTTAAAGGGATTGTGGTTTTGTTATTTTCGCTAGCGAGAACTATTAATGATGAATGTTGACCAAAAATGTCACTTCTTGCTATATGACGTTATTCATCCTCCTCTGTTGGCTTGACTTTACGTTCCTTGTTCTTCTATGAACTGGTCCCTTCTTGCTATATGATATTATGAATTTATATAAATATTTTGGGATGTAAGATAGCTATAATCATTAATATGGATATAAGGTTTATGTCTATGACTTGACGATGAAATTGGGCATACATACATTAACAGTTAGGTGGAGCAAAACACTGTTGCAAAACACTTTGATCAACTATACAGTTAAAGTTATTTAAAGTTATTTAAATACTTCCCAATTTAAAGTTATTTCCTGGATACAGTTAAACTCATGTCCGACAATATTTTGAGAAAAAATACATGTTTTTGGCTTAAAATTCATGTCCGAATATCTGTACTCATGTCCGAGTCTTGAGTGTCCGATGGGTATTTGAGTTAAAATGAAGAGTCGAGCTGTAACATAGGTTAGACGCATGAAGTTGAGAATATAGCTTGTTTGTTAGACCTTTATATTGAAAAAAACACTCTTTGGCATTTTTTTTTCTAAATCTCTTTTTGCATTTTTGACTATTAGTAATTGCAAGAGTTCTTGACACTACAGGAAATTCGGCTAATTTCTTGACATTGCAGGTTAGGCCGCCGAAGAAGGGAAAGATCGTCCTTCATCCCCAAAGCGCGGCGGGAGAGCTTCTCGGAGCACGGGAAGTAGCACAATGGGTCAGCTCACAGAAAAAGACAATTTCTCATGATGTTCCGGATGGAATTTATCAGACGATGTCAAAGATTTTAGATGAGGTGAGGCAGATGGTCCGTTCCTTCCCTATGCGTGAGGTGAAGAAATCTGATTTGGATACATGTGTGCATGAGTTAGCCGCTGCTGCGTTTCCGGACCTGAGCCAACATTCTCTGCAATCATATTATGTGCGGGGTACAAACGGTTTGCTTCGCCAATCTTGAAGGACAATGACAAGGTCATTGAAGAGGTAATTTTATTTCTTCCTTTTTAAATATTACATGTAAAACATAATGACCGGAAGCTGCTTTTCATGCCTTGCCTTATTAGTACCCCTAGAAAATAATAAATAGTGGATAAATAGCATACTAATATGTGCGTGTGCCTCTATTCACCTCTGTTCACCTCAGTTTTAGTACCACCTACATTAGCTTCCTTTCTGTTTTAGTACCACCTACATTAACTTTTGAAGACCCAGCGCTATTTTTGGGTTGTGTACAATTGAGCTCACAATTGTGTACAAGTTATTTTCGGGTTGTGTACAATTGGGCTCATTCATTTTATAACTAAAGATTTGTTTGAAAGTCTTTTTTGTTACAAACAGACCATTGATAATTGTCTTTGATGTACTTTCTTTATAGTGGTTATATAAGTTGTCAGCAAATTATTGATTTGTTACTAAATAGTGGCTAAATATAGTGGCTATATAATTACCAGTTATATATACAATTATTTGAATTAGTTGTTGATATGTGCGTGTGCCTGTAGGAGACTGTGCCGGGGAAGGAATTGTTGATGCCTGTAGGAGACCTTGGAGGTGGAGACCACCATAATGAACCAGACAATGAAGACATAGACCGAGATGCGTACATGTTTCCTCTGTCTTAGGTCAAAACTGTTCCCTGATCCCTTAGTATAACTTTATATATTTAGTAATTTTAAACCTGCTCCCTGATGGGCTTTTGTGAAGGATTTGGTAACTGATTTTTAATCTAAGTGTTGCAACCAACTGCTGTTAGTACCAACTGATGTTGGTACCTTTTTAATATAAGGATTTGGTAACTGATTTTAGTACTTTATTTGTACTTTTATATTTGCTGCTTATTTTCCGAATTATTAGAGTTTGTGTGAATGCTTGTTTAATACAAACTGGTTTTAGAGTTTGTGTACCAGAATTTGTGTACTCAACAACTGATTTAGAGTGTGAATGCTTCTTTGGGATTGTTTGTGAATGCTTGCAGGGGATCCCTAAATTTGATGGCTATTAAATCTTTATGGAATGATATGAACAATCGAAACTGGTCAAATTTAAGGGACAAATAAATAATATTTTACAACCTAAAATGGTCGAAATTCATTTTAAAAATAAAATAAAATATACATATATTCGACCATTTCCAGCCGAATAAAGCATGCCAAAAATTTGTATTGGCTATTAAGTTCGACAAAATATTGTCGAAGTAAATACATCTATATACGACCAGTAACTGGTTGAAAATACAATACGGTGCAAAAAGGTCGAAATTAAGCATCGACCGCAAACGGTCGAATTTAGTGTTCATGGGCGGGAATTTCAAATTTCAGAAGGAAATTTGAATTTTCAGGCGAAAATTTTGGAAATCCTGAAAATAACCGGATATGGTCGAAATTAAGCGATCGAATTTATCCGGTCGAAATTAAGCGGTCGAATTTATTCGGTCGAAATTAGCTATTTCCAATCGTCTTTGTTAATTTCGACCACGGTAAAAACGACCATTTTATATTCGGTCGAAATTAGTTAATTTCGACCGAATACAGTCGAAACTAGCTAATTTCGACCGAATGCGGACGGTCGAAATTAGCCGAATTTCCTGTATTGTTAGAACCGAATAATGTACTAAATATTCTCTTGTATTTTTCATTTTTTAAACATATTTACAAATTTATTAATCAAAGTTTAACTACAAAATAAAGAGTTCCCTTTTATATGCGAAGACTATATATCGTAGTTACTAAAAAACTAATGGTTTGCTTATAATATTTTGGACCGTTAACTATGAATGCATACATAAAATTTAATCTCGAATTAGTTACATATATACAAATAAATTGGATTTTATAAACTTTTGAGCTCCTCAACCCAATGAGTCCTGTGCGGTCGCACGGTTCGCACTGGTTCAGGACCACCCATGATCCGATCAGTCTAGCTTTTCTTTTCTGAACAAGCTTAAATGTGCTCGTGATACCCCTCAAGATAATGGTTAAGATGCTAAGACATAAGTATTTTATTGCAACTTCTCCGATTTATATTGTGTTGAATAACACAATAAATTAGATTAAAAATAAAGGAAAAAATCAAAAATTCTACGTTCAACATATTTAAAAATAAGAAAAATTATAATATTAGAATAAAAGTATTTATAATATTAATAGTTAATAAAATTGTGAATTAAAAAGACTCATGAATTAATATAATTTGAAATATTAAAAAAATTCGTGCCAATGAAGGGTTAGTAGGATTAGCAACAGTAAAGGGCTACTAAACTGTCTTAGGAAAAAACTTCAACATGTTCCTTTATTTTTTTCTCTCCATGTCGTGAGAGTCTTTGTTATTTCTCTCCTCTTTACCATCTATTTCATTAGATTGTAAGGGTGTGTGAGTTTTCAAATGGCAGAATATCAGGATATTCATGTCCTGATGGAGAATCTGGACATTGATGAAGAAGAGAATGAAGCTTTCGTGGTTGATGAGGGGGATGAAGAAGTTTCAAACAGGTATGAACTATGTTTAGTGGATCGTTTTCTTACGTAGAAAAATATTAATGTTCGTGCAATGAAATCTAAGATGGCTGACATCTGGAAACCAGCCATGGGCATAAGTATTAAGGAAATTGAAACAGGGGTGTTCTTATTCCAGTTTTATCATAAGGAGGATGTTAATTGGGTTGTCAAAGGTGGACCATGGTCATTTGATAATGCCATGCTTATTATTAAGGAGATCCCAACAGGAGCAGAGCCTTTACAAGTACCATTATGGAGTCTTAATTTTTGGATTCAAATCTATTATCTACCCACGACTTTCATGATGGAAGCTGTTGGCAAGCAATTGGGTGATTTCTTTGGGCAGTTTGTGGAATATGATAGTAAGAACAATTCTAGTATCTGGAGGGAATATATGAGGATAAAAATAAGTCTGGATGTACGGAACCATTGAAGCGTAAGAAGAAAATCACAAGGAGGAATGGATCGGATTTTATGGTTACATGTAAGTATGAAAGACTGGGAGATTTTTAATTTTCATGTGGGCTCGTGTCACATACAGAGAGGTTCTGTAGGAGGACATTAGATAGGAGAGGTGAGGAGCTATCTAAGGAATGAGGAAATTGGTTAAAGGCGCCACCACGTAGGGCGGCCGGACAGGCGAAGAGTATGTGGCTTAGGGAGGAGGGTGATACGGCGTGGGAGGATAGAGTTGGAAAGGATAACAACTTTCCGAGATCAGGGGCAGGCAACGAGAATCTCGAGGGAAAAGATATTAGTTTGAGGAGTGATAATAGGAGATCAGAATTTTCAAATGTAGGCAAATCTTTTAATTCAAATTTTGGCTCTAATAGTAGTAATTTTGTGGGCTCGGATTTGTTATTAAAAAATAATATTGGGCCTGAGGATGAGGAGCTTATTGGGCTTAATGTAGAAGAAAGGAAAAGGAGAAGAGGTGATGCAGAGACGTATGAGACTATGGATACTGAAGGAAGGTTACATGCTATTGTAGGTGGTAATTCAGAAAATAATATTATGGGAGCCTCGCTTTCTGGAACGGATTGTGTTACACCCTCTACCTCTATTTCGGCTCAGCTTGCTAAGCAAGCGAGCCGGTTACAATGAATTTCCTAAGCTGGAACTGTCGAGGGTTGGGGAACCCTCGTACAGTTCGAATATTAGGGGACTTAGTGAGGTCTCGCAAACCCGATTTATTATTTCTTTCTGAAACTAAGGTGGATAGTGAACTGATTCAAAAGCTTTGTTCTAAGTTCAAGTTTACTTATACGTTTTCAGTGGATAGAGTAGGACAGGGGGGTGGTCTAGCAATCATGTGGAAGAGAAGTGTTGATGTTAAAGTGTTTAGCTCATCTAATAATTATATTGATGTTGAAATTTTTAAAGGAAATAATTCGTGGTGGAGACTGACATGTTACTATGGGTTTCCTGAAAGGTCGAGAAGAAGAGAGGCTTGGGACTTGATCAGATGTTTAGCTTCAAAGTCGAATCTCCCATTGTGCATTATGGGAGATTTTAATGATATGCTTTTTGCTGGAGATAAGAAGGGGAAACATTTGCATCCTCAATATCTATTAGATGGTTTCAAAAAAGCTGTGGAGGATAGCATGTTAATGGAAGTGGATCTTACTGGCGGCAAGTTCACATGGGAAAAGAGTAAGGGAACCAGTGAATGGGTTCGAGAGAAGTTGGATCGTGCGTTTGCAACAGTCAGCTGGTGGCAATTATTTCCGTTGTGTAAGCTTTCTCTTGTTCACACTTCTTGCTCAGATCATGATTCAATAAATCTGGAGTTGCTTAGTACTTCGCATACTAAGAAACAGTTTAGATTTAAATTTGAAAACACGTGGCTTAAGGAGCCAGGTTTTCATAAGGAAGTGGTGGATTTTTGGAAGAATCTATCTCCTATTCATTTTTTACCTAAGTTAATCGCAGTTTCTAATTATATGGCAAAATGGGGGCATAATTTCTTTCATAAGTTTAAAGACAAAATTGATAAACAGAAGCAGGAGGTGGAGAAATATGTGGACTGCACGGATGAAGATAATATAAAGAAGTAATTTGTTGAGAGGGATAGACTGAATGAACTGTTGTTACAGGAGGAAATTTACTGGAAACAGAGAGCGAAAGTTTTTTGGCTTGCAGAGGGAGACTCGAATTCAAAATTTTTTCATGCCACTGCAACTACCAGGAAGAAAATTAATTTTGTGACCCAGCTGAAGAATGAGGAGGGTAGCACTGTTACTGGGTACGAGGAGATGTGTCATGTGGTGAAAAGTTATTTTGATAAGGTATTTGGCAGTCCTAACCAAGTGACCATCCAGGAGAGTTTTTCGAGGGAGAATCTGATCACTGATAGGCAGAATGAAGAGTTGATTTCCGAGTTCAGTTTTGAGGAATTTACGGAGGCTGTCAAGCAAATGCATCCGGACAAAGCATCAGGTCCGGATGGTTTGAATCCTTCTTTTTCCCAGATTTTTTGGCAAGTTTTGGGTAGTGAGGTGTTTGTGTGTTGTAAGAATTGGTTGAAGGACAATGCTTTCCCAGCGGATTTAAACGATACCAATATTGTCTTGATACCGAAGAAGGACAATGCGGATGACATGAAAGATCTCCGCCCTATAGCACTCTGTAACGTGCTCTATAAAATCATTGCAAAAGTTTTGGCCAACAGATTGAAACGCATACTTCCAGGTATTATATCGGAAAATCAATCTGCATTCATTTCAGGGAGGAATATTACTGATAATGTGTTGGTCGCTTTTGAGGTTCTCCATCACATGAAGAGTAAGAAACGTGGGAAGGAGGGAGAGGTAGCTCTAAAACTTGATGTGTCAAAGGCTTATGATAGAGTTAACTGGCAGTATTTGAAGGATCGTATGATGAGTATGGGCTTCAGTGATGTTTGGATCAGGTGGATTTTACTTTGTGTGACCACGGTTTCATATTCTGTTTGCTTTAATGGTGCACAGGTAGGGCCTATTTTGCCTAAACGCGGTCTCAGATAGGGTGACCCGTTATCACCTTACTTGTTTTTATTTTGTGTTGAAGGGTTATCGAAGGCCATTTCTAATTCTGCAAGTCAAGGAAGGATTTCGGGGTGTAGTGTCAGTTCATCGGCTCTAGCTTTCTCATTTACTATTCGCGGATGATAGCTTTATGTTTTTCAAGGCAACAGCAGGAGAAATGAATGAGGTTAAATCAATCTTGCAGGAGTACGAGTTACTATCTGGCCAGTCTATTAATTTCCAGAAGTCGGGCATATTTTTTAGCACTAATGTGGATGCAGCCACTCAACAGAGTATTAAAGATTTATTGGGAGTGTATGCTGATGTGGGACAAGGGAATCATCTAGGGTTACCATTGTTGGTAGGAAGATCGAAGAAAACAGTTTTTAAATTTCTGAAGGAGAGAATGTGGAAGCGTATTCAGAGTTGGGGTACGAAATTACTATCTAGAGCTGGGAAGGTTGTTTTGTTGAAGAATGTGTGTCAAGCGATTCCATCTTATTGCATGTCCTGTTTTCTCATTCCTAGAACAATGTGTAAAGAGATGGAAAGACTTATGAATGGTTTTTGGTGGAGCTCTAATGGTGACATAAAGAGAGGGGTTAAATGGTTAGCATGGGAGAATATGAGTATGCACAAGTCTAAAGGGGGAATGGGATTTCGTGATCTTCATGGTTTTAATCTAGCTATGCTTGGAAAACATTGTTGGAATTTTCTTAATAATCCAAGTTCATTACTGGCTAGGGTGTACAAGGCTCGATATTACTCTAACAGCAGTTTTCTAAAAGCAGGTCGAGGAGGAGGATGTAGCTATCTTTGGTCTGGAATATGGCAAGCTAAGGAGACGTTTAAAAATGGTTTTAGATGGGTGGTTGGAGATGGTGAAGATATAGAGGTTTTTAATGATGCGTGGTTCAGGGGAAAGAACAAATTTTGAGTTGAAGACACATACAATAATGGGAATAGTACTTTAAAGGTGAGAGATCTGTTTGTTTCTGGAGAGAGAAGGTGGGATGTTCAAAAGGTAAGGGACTCTTTACTGAGTTGTGATGTTAATGTTGTGTTAGCAATACCTATCCCAGTTAACCAGTACAAGGATCGAGTCGCTTGGGTGCATTCTGTTAATGGAGTGTTTAGTGTGAAAACGGCGTACGGGGCCTGGTAGGAAGAGTTTGGTGTAAGTGATAGAGTTGTTGAATCAGAAGGGTGGAGGAAGTTATGGAAAATTGATGTCCCGAATAAAATCAAAGTGTTTCTCTGGAGGTTTTGTAGGAACAACATTCCAGTTCGGATTTTGCTAAAAGGGAGAGGAGTGCAAACTCCTATAATTTGTCCCATGTGTAGCGATATTGAACATATGTTTCACTTGTTTTTTGATTGTCCTTTTGCTGCTCAATGTTGGAGTCATATGGGTTTGCAGTTTGATTTGGCGAATGAGGAGTTTGCGCCTGGGTGGTTGCTTAACTTTATCGGTACTGCAGATCGAGTGTTGGTTGAGCAAGTCGCTATGATTCTGTGGGGTGTTTGGAGGGCACGGAATTTGCTAGTTTGGGAGAGCAAGAATACCACACTAGGGTTCATTATGGGATGGGCTGCTAACCAAGTGACAAAGTGGAGGAACGCGAGATTGAAATCTGCAGGGGTAACGAAGCCTCAGAAAACTGATAAAAGAGTCGAAGATTGCAGGTGGGAAGCTCCGTCAACAGGGGAACTTAAAGTAAATGTAGATGCTTCTGTGCGAATTGGAGAGGGGTCTTTTGCAGTTGGGATGGTTGTTCGGGATCATATGGGATCTTTTGTTCAAGCAAGAATAGCAAGGAGAGCAGGGAAGGTCCCTATTATTGAAGCTGAAGCAAGAGGAATTCCGGAGGCTTTGATGTGGATTAAAGATCTGAACCTGGGACTAAAGAAGGTGGTGCTAGAAAGTGATTCTCAACTTGCAGTTACTGCTATTGTGCAAGGAACTGAGTACAATTTTGAAGTGGGGAATGTACTGAATGACTGTCGTGAACTCCTTCGGAATAGCTCGAATGTGACAATTAGATTTATTAAGAGGCAGGCCAACAGGGTAGCTCATATGGAAGCTAGAGTACCCTGCATGGTGAATTGCTCTAGTGTTTTCATGTCTCCTCCACATTTTGTGTTGGAGTCGGTTGTAAGTGATTCTCGTATTCATTAATGAAATTTCTTCCCGTTTTCAAAAAAAAAAACAACAGTAAAGGGAGACCCAAGCATTTTGAAAGTGACCGAGCATAATTCTGTTTACTCAAGCTTCTTTAAATACAATGACAGCAGCGAGTAAATTTTCCATAAGAAGTAAAACAGTTCATTATACGTACTATTTGCACCGTCAAAGTAAATTAGTTCGCTAAACTAATTTACATGTGTTTCCATCAAAGTAAAAGTAGTACTACCTCCGTTCACATTCTTTGATTTTTCATGTATATTAATGTATTCAATTGAGATATTTATAAATATTATTTTCTATTTTTTTAATTTTATATAAAAATGATCTATATTTTAATAAAATGATATCAGAAAATTATATATATGGAACGAAGGGAGTATTTAAAAAGATGAATGCTAGGGGTACCAAATTGGGTACAAAAAATTATTAGAAAATGACGTGACATTATTTTTATTGGTTATAATTGGATGATCCTAGCCATTAGAATGATAACCAATCAAAACAATAATACGTCAATTTGTAATAACTTTTGGTATCAATTTGATATCTCCAGCATTTTTAATTTAAAAATTATTTCCGTGGCTTACAGTATTGTCTTTTCACAAAAAAGCGTTTCAAAGAAAGGTAACGTTTACTATTCAAACTAATTAAATAACAAGCTGGCAGAGGATAACAAGAGAACAAGTCTGCCTTCTCCTAGTAAACGCGTATAGAAGTAAAATATATAGCTGATCTTTGAGCCCTATAAAAAGATGGTGCATGCAGCAACATTTCATAAACCATCCTTCATTCTTCACTAGCTACTACCTTCAAAATTCTATTTACACAACCATCCCAGCTATATACAGTAATTGAGAACTTGAATAATATTGCCAAAACAATGAGTTGGGGCAAAATTAATCCCGCAGCTATTGCCTCTGCTCTCCTTTTGGTCTTCCTGTTTTGCATGTCATGCAACGCCCAGTTATCTTCTTCATTTTATGATACTACTTGTCCGGATTTACAAACTACGGTTAAAACACAAGTTAGGACTTCGATATCTGCTGAACGTCGGTTGGCAGGATCACTCATTCGTCTTCACTTCCATGATTGCTTTGTTCAGGTAAATATATTTGTACCTTGATCATATGTGTATAAGTACTGTATGTATGTGTATGTAGTTTGTACGACATGCATTGTAATAATATGTGAAGGCAATTTTATTGAACTAATTAAGGTAATTAAATTACTGAAATTGACTTCAAAATTGTATGCATAGGGGTGTGATGCATCAATCTTGCTTGATGATTCTCCTAGTATCCAAAGCGAAAAGAGTGCCCCTCCCAATAAGAATTCTGTAAGAGGTTACGATGTCATAGACCGAGCCAAGACTGCAGTTGAGAAAATTTGCCCTGGGGTCGTTTCTTGTGCAGATATTCTATCTATAGCTGCTCGCGATGCTACTGTTTTGGTATGTCAGTCAACATTAATCAAAATCCTTCATAATGCATTCAAGCACACACATAACATATTAACATGCATGTATATATTACATTGATTGTACGCCAATGAATCGTTAATTTAAATTGTTGATCAAATAACTAATTAGGCCGGTGGTCCATCATGGACTGTAAAGCTGGGAAGAAGAGATTCTACAACTACCAATTTTACACAAGCATCAACTGGCCTTCCATTTTTCCGCGATAATCTTCAAAAACTAATTTCAGACTTCTCTATCAAGGGTTTCACTATAAGGGAGATGGTTGCTTTGTCTGGTAAGAAATCAATATTATATCTTAACCGGAATAAGATTTGGTTGTGCTTATGTTGTATACTTATTTATTAATTAACTCCTATTTCCATCATTTTCAATATTAATTTTAAACAACTTCTTGGAACATTTCAGGGGCGCATTCATTTGGTCAGGCACAATGTTTCACATTCCGTGACAGAATATACAGCAATGCATCAGACATTGATGCTGGATTCGCAAGCACCCGTAGACGCAACTGCCCTTCCAGCGGTGGAGACACCAAATTAGCACCACTTGATTTGGTAACATCTACTTCATTTGACAACAACTACTACAAGAATATTCTACAGAAGAAGGGACTTCTAGAAACAGATCAAATCCTTCTTAGTAGGGGTTCGACAGATGACATTGTGAGAGATTACAGCAAAAATCCAGCCACATTTAAAAGTGATTTTGCAGCTGCTATGGCCAAAATGAGTGATCTCAGTCCCCTCACAGGTCAATCTGGGGTGATTAGAAGAATTTGTAGTTCCCTCACCTAAACTTCTACCGTGATCACTGATCAGTCTATCTGTCAAGAACTTCCGAATAAATTTGTACAAGTAGATAAAAGTTCTCTTCATTCTTTCATCCAGATATTCTTTCTTTCTATGTTGTATTGTAGTGTAAGTAACTCATACCAGTTTTAGGCACTAATTAGACAAAGTGGACGTTTACGTTTATCAAGTCATCTTTGGACTCAGATTTCAATTTTAAAGAGTTTAAACTGAGTACCCCATGGTGGTGTTATTTCACAGAGAAAGTTTACATTGGATCTAATTAATTAATGATTTTATTAATTATGATTCTGCAACACTAGTGTTGCGTCCTCTTGATCTCAACACAAAACCATTCCCTGGCAAGGGCACTCGATCCTCTCTCGTATGCTTAAATACACAAAATGTTTATTAGGACGTTTATTCAACATGCAAATTATGGGCGGCAAAGACTTAAATAAGTCGTTATGCACTTATTTTCGGGTAAAAATTTCATATTTTAATAATTTTTTTTATACAATTATTTAATGTATGTTTGAGATTCTATAAATTGCAAAAAAACAAAGAAAATTTAACTTTTTCGTAAAAAAGTTAGGAATCTCTAAATTTGTCTTAAAATATCTGAAAAATAAGTTTTCCCAAACATCTCCCTATGTTTGGTCCTCTAATTTTCTTGGAGTTGGTTTGATCTCCTTGAAGTTGAAGAAGCAATACATACCATCTCACTCTCTTCAACTCAAGCAGAATATCGATCTTTGAGTTGGGTTACAGTTGAACTTGCTTGGCTTTCCAGGCCCTTGCATGAATTTAAAATACCGGAGATTATTCAATTGCTACAAAATGTGATAACCAGTCACCCATCTATACAGTAAAAAATTTAGTTATTCACGAACAGAAAAAGCATATAAATCTTGATTGTCATTTGGTAAGAGAGAAACTATGCGCTAGTAGCATGTAGTCTTATTTCTCTGCCGTATGTTCCTACTCAACTTCAGTTTACCGATGTTTGTACCAAACCTTTAACCCTCTCTTTTATTGTACATCTCCTTTTTAATTAGACTCCAGTTCAGTTATGTTGTTTTGTGAAGCAATTAAATATTAAATCTGTTATATATTATTGTGGCTTCTGGTATACATTTTTTACATATTTTTTTCCCCTTTTTTGGTGGGAGATGTTTCAATGTTTGTATTATTTTGTAGTGTTAAAAACTAGTATCATCTTGCAATTTCTTGCTTCTAGATAACACGGGGCAAGTTATAAACCGGCTCAATATATAAAATCCTAGATTAATGCATGCTTAGTCGATTAACGATCAGTACTAAGCATATAGGTGGCAAGTTGCAATTAAATACTTACTCATATTCCCAAACATTAATAAAGAATTCGTTCAATTACTTATCTTGTTAAAGTGTATCATGTATGATCACGAGTATTTTTGACCAAAAGGCCTCCAATGGTGGTGAGCTTGTCCAGTAAATGGAAAGAGTTGTGAGACTCGATACACAAACTAAATAAATAACTGAATAGTACATGAATTATTCAGCCCCGATCTGAGATCGAATCAAACAATATTTATAATGTATTTATGTAGCTCACCTACTACACTTTACGACATTTCAAAATATTAAATATATAAACTCCGACATTCTAATAGATAATTGTTAAACACATATATGAGTATAAGATTCTTGGAAGGGCCTTCCCCAACACCTTAAGATTTTGGGTGAAACAGTTTCTAACATCGTATCAAAGCTCTGGTGTTTGTGGAGGTCTCGAGTTCAAACCCCACCGCCCCCAATATTCTCAATTTAATTTGGCACTAAGGAATTGCTCCAAAAATGGGCTCCTAGTGACCACTCTTACCCCATAGTGGGTTTGCGAGTGAGGGGAAGTGTTAAATATATATGAGTATAAGATCCCTGGAAGGATCTTCCCCAACACCTTAAGGTTTTGGGTGAAACAGTTTCTAACAATAATGCATTTGTAAATTTGACCAGGATGTCAATTACTCTTACCCCGCGGTGAAGACCAATACTAGGCGCATGACTACATAATTTTTTTCACATAAGAGCTGGATTCCATTAATATGTGTTTTTATTTATTGATATTAATGTAAATGCTGGTATTAATTATAATTAATTGAATAAAACCAATCAAACTGAAACATATATCATTTTATGAAATTTTTTGTACCAAATTTTATAACTCTAGCATTTTTCGAATACCAAAGATGCCTTGTATTAGTTTTGCTAATTACGCTAACCAAAATTCATTATATTTGGCCATCTTCACCAAAACAAATTGTTAACAATTGAAATGTTAACAAAAAACAAAAGTATTGAAAACGATCGAAATACGTATTTCTCTGTTTATTCAAGCTTGTAAAAAAATCATGATAGCGGGCCGGGTAAACATTCCTGGAAGTAAAATAGTTCAGTGTACTTACTATGTACTACCAAAGTTCTGATTAAACTATTTTAAATGTGTTTTAATAATTAATTAAGATCAGAAAACTAATTAGATTGCTTCAAATTTGACTTTTTGTAATCGAACTGTTCAAAGAAAGCAACGTAGACTATTCTATTTAACAATACGTAGCTGACGGAGGAGAATATGTCTGCCTCTTCATAGTAAACGCGTATAGAAGTTAAAATAGCTGATGAGCTCCCTATAAAAGGATGGTGCATGCAGCAACATCTTGTAAACCATCTTCATTCTTCTCCACTACGTACTAAATACTATAAACACAACCATGGCCAGCGATAGTAATTGAACTTGATTGATATTGTTCGAACCATGGGTTCTGGTACTAAAAATAATGCCGGAGCTACTGCCTCTACTCTGTTTTTGGTGTTCCTCTTTTGCATGCCATGCAACGCCCAGTTATCTTCTTCATTTTATGATACTACTTGTCCGGATTTACAAACTACGGTTAAAACACAAGTTAGGACTTCGATATCTGCTGAACGTCGATTGGCAGGATCACTCATTCGCCTTCATTTCCATGATTGCTTTGTTCAGGTAACTATATTCATACATACCATGATACTATAATGTTGACGTATGTGTGTGTACAATTTGCATTGAATTTATAATTTGTTGATGCAAAAATATGTACTGAACTAGGTAAGGAGTATAATAACTGACTTGGAATTTGCATTTATAGGGGTGTGATGCGTCGATCTTGCTTGATGATTCTCCTAGTATCCAAAGCGAAAAGAGTGCCCCTCCCAATAAGAATTCTGTAAGAGGTTACGATGTCATAGACCGAGCCAAGACAGCCGTTGAGAAAATATGCCCCGGGGTTGTATCATGTGCAGACATTCTATCTATAGCTGCTCGGGATGCTACTGTTTTGGTATGCCGAATAAGATTAAGTTTCCTTTGTACTTGGCCTCAGGGCCGGTTCTGTACACATACATGACACACATGTATAATACATGGATTCTATGCATTATATGTTCTAATCTGATTTTCTAATCAAATAATTAGGCCGGTGGTCCATCGTGGACTGTAAAGCTGGGAAGAAGAGATTCTACAACTACTAATATTACACAAGCATCAAATGGTCTTCCATTTTTCCGCGATAATCTTCAAAAGCTTATTTCGGACTTCTCTATCAAGGGCTTCACTATAAGGGAGATGGTTGCTTTGTCGGGTAAGTAATCAATAAATATGTCTTACCCAAAATAAGATTTGATTGTGTTAATCTTGTAGTTAATAATTTATTCATTCCTCTTTTTCATTGTATTTAACATTACTATATACATAATATTCAAAAACAACTTTCGAAACATTTCAGGGGCGCATTCATTTGGTCAGGCACAATGTTTTACATTCCGTGACAGAATATACAACAATGCATCAGACATTGATGCTGGATTCGCAAGCACTCGCAGACGCAACTGCCCTTCCAGCGCTGGAGATACCAAATTAGCACCGCTTGATTTGGTGACATCTACTTCGTTCGACAACAACTACTACAAGAATATACTACAGAAGAAGGGACTTCTAGAAACAGATCAGATCCTTCTTAGTGGGGGTTCGACAGATGACATTGTGAGAGATTACAGCAAGAATCCAGCCACATTTAAAAGTGATTTTGCAGCTGCTATGGCCAAAATGAGTGATCTCAGTCCCCTCACAGGTCAATCCGGGGTGATTAGAAGAATTTGTAGTTCCCTCACCTAAAATTCTACTATCAGTACCGTGAGCTATCAGTCAAGATGTTATAAATTGTACGAGTAGATAAACCCCTTCATTCGTTCATTCAGATATTTTTTTCATTCTTTAAATGTTGTATTGTATTGTATAAAGACTGATAGAGCAGAAAATGCTATATTTGGAAATGTGAGAATAAACTTTATTAATCATTCATGTCCCCAATGATTACAGGCTCCTCGTATATATGATGAGCATATGATGCTAACAGACAAAACAATCAGAAATGACAGAATTATCCTAGGGAATATAGGCCAACGGTTATGCTAAAAACAAGGAATAGAAATGATATGTTTAACAACTTATTTGTGGAAAACTAGTGGTCCTGCAAATGGACAGATGGCAGGCATAGGATATTCCTTCATTACTCCCCTTCAAGCTGAGCTGGAGGTTGAACTGAAGCTCCAAGCTTGTCAAGTAAGTAGTAGTGCTGTTTGACAGAGAGAGGTTTCGTGAGTAAGTCTGCAAGTTGGGATTGAGAAGGAACATGAGTAGTGTTGATGTCTCCAGCCTTTATCTTGTCTCTGATATAGTGACAATCAACCTCGATATGTTTGGTGCGTTCATGCATCACAGGGTTTGCTGCAATCGAGAGAGCAGCCAAGTTATCACAGTGCAATGTTGCAGGGGGTAAAGAGTTGAGACCCATGTCTTTGAGTAGGGCTGTAAGCCAGGTTATTTCGCAAGCTGTCAAGGCCATGGATCGATATTCTGCTTCTGCCGTGGAGCGAGCCACCACTTGCTGTTTCTTTGTTTTCCAGCTAAGAGGAGAGTTGCCTAAGAGGAGACAGAACCCTGAGGTCGATCTGCGAGTGACAGGACAGTTTGCCCAGTCGCTGTCGGAGTAAGCATGAATTGATGCATTTGAGGAGGATGTTAGAAGTAAGCCTTGGGAGGGATTGCCCACTAGATAACGAAGTAGCTTCTTGGCAGCCAGCATGTGTGCATCTGTTGGGTGGTGCATGAATTGACTGAGAATGTGAACGGAGAAGGTTATATCAGGGCGAGTAACTGTCAAGTATATGAGCTTTCCAATTAGGCGTTGGTATGGATGAGGGTCAACAAGAGGAGTACCAGTAGTTGGTGTCAACTTTAGATGCGAATCCATTGGTAATTTCAAAGAGGAAGCAGTAGTCATCCCAAATTCATTAAGAAGGTCCAGAGTATACTTCTTTTGTGATAGGAAAAAGCCATCTGCAGATCGAGATATTTCAATGCCCAGAAAGTAGCTCACGGGGCCAAGATCTTTCATATGAAACTTCTTTGCCAGCACAGTTTTCAAGTGATTGATTTCATCAGGTGCATTCCCAGAGATCAAGAGGTCATCTACATAAATCAGTACAAGTGTGATAGACACGCCTGAGGTCTTTGAGAACAGGCTGTAATCCGTTTTGGACTGCACATAGCCAAGAGTAGTTAATATTTCAGAAAGTTTTTTAAACCATTGGCGAGGTGCTTGCTTTAATCCATACAACGACTTGAGCAGCTTGAGAACCAAGTTTGGAAGAGAGGAGTGAGATGGGGAAAAGGATGTATCACAAATTCTGGAGCCAATTCCCATGTAACCAGGGGGGAATTTCATGTAAACAACTTCATCAAGGTCACCATTTAAGAAGGCGTTAGATACGTCCATTTGTACTGTGACCCATTGTTGAATTGCAGCTACAGCTAGGAGAGTACGAACTGTGGTGAGTTTAGCAACTGGAGCAAACGTCTCGGCATAGTCAATGCCATACATTTGTTTGCAACCCAATGCTACAAGTCGTGCTTTGTAGCGTTCAATTGAGCCATCAGAATTGTATTTGGTCTTAAAGAGCCATTTGCATCCAATTGTCTTTTTGCCGTTTGGAAGAGTAGTGACGACCCAAGTATGATTGTCTTCCAATGCTGAGAGTTCATTGTTCATAGCCTGTATCCAATGAGGTTGCTGAAGAGCCTGTTTGAAACTTACAGGATCTGTATGAGCCGATATCTGAGCAGAGAGACATAGAAACGGAGTTGGTACAGGAAGGGTAATTACTTGGACAATGTTGCAAGATGACTGAACATTGTGTACATAATCTCCTAGCCAAGCAGGTTTCGTTGTAACTCTGGTGGAGTGTCTGAGTTGGGGAGGTGCAGGTGGAGGAGAAGGAGGAGGAGTGGGTGGATCAGCAACTGCGGATTCATAAGTTACAAGATCATCATAGGTAAAGGAGTGAGTGTTGTGAGGCATAGGAACAGGGGTTGGCTGTAGGTAAAAGTCTTTGCTGGAAGCATTTAGAGGAAATATTGACTCGTGAAATACAACATCACGAGAGACAAATGTCTTCATAGTTGTTAGATTAAGTAAAGTGTATCCTTTGTTGGAAAATGGGTAGCCAACAAAGACACATGGAACTCCCCTTGGACCAAATTTGTCAGCAGTGGTTGAAGGATTTGCAGCAAAGGCTAGGCATCCAAACGTTTTGATGTTATCATAGTCCACAGGAGCCTCAAACAGGGACTCATATGGAGTTTTATTTCCCAATGTGGGTGTGGGCAGCCTGTTAATGAGATAGACAGCTGTGAGTACACATTCACCCCAAAATTGTAATGGGAGTCCGGCTTGAAAACGAAGGCACCTAGCTACTTCGAGAACATATCTATGCCTCCTCTCCACACGAGCATTTTGTTGAGGACGGTTTGGACAAGAAGTTTGGTGTTTGATACCTTTTTCAGCATAGAATTGTCTGCAGCTTGCATCACTAAACTCTGCTGCATTATCTGATCGTAGCGTTTGGATGTTGGCTTTGAAATGGACTTGAGCATAGTTATAAAAAGCTTTAATCGAGGATAGAAAATCAGATTTAAATTGAAGCAGATACACCCATGTGACTCGTGTGCAGTCGTCGACTATGGTTAAGAAATATCTGTATTTGCCTCTAGTGATGGACTTGTACGGTCCCCATGTGTCAACATGAATGAGAGCAAATTTTTCTTTGGCATGAGACAGACTTAAATCAAATGGTAACTTGGTGAATTTGGACATGGGACAAGTAATACAGACTTTATCAATTGGCAATATAAGAGACTTTAGGGAGGGAATGTACCTCAATTTGGCTAAGGGGGCATGGCCCAGCCTATTGTGCCATAAGGCAAAGTCAGAAGTTGATTGTTTCGATGCAGAGTTGATAGATGCAGCAACCGGAGTATCTTTCATGTAATAGAGGCCATTCTGTAAAGTGCCAAGTGCCATGATGTGGTGTGTTTGAGCATCCAGTATTTTGCAGCCTTCAGGATGGAAATTGACAAGACAATTGTTGTCCTGTGACAGCTTGTGACAAGAGAGTAGGTTGTGTTTAAATTGAGGAACATAAAGCACCTTTTGTAGTAGTAGACCATTCTTTAGCCTGATGTTGCCAATATGAGTAATTCGTGAGGTGGCTCCAGTAGGCAACTTTATAATCAAATCTGGAGGAGCTGGTTTAACATTAGACATTGCTTGCAGATTGAATGTCATGTGGTCACTAGCACCAGAATCGATAATCCAAGCTTGGTTGTCAACTGTAGACATTTGACATGTGACCATTCCAGAGAAACAGTTGTCAATTTCATCATCTGTAATAGAAGTGTTAGCACTGTGTCCAAGATCATCAGCTGCCCCTTTTGGAAACAATTTTAGTAATTGTTGGATTTGTTGAGCTGTAAATGTGACATCCTCTGTCGAAGACTGAACCTGCACAGCAGAATTGGCCTGTTTTGGTTGCACAGTTCGAGCTGGGGTAGAGTTTTGTGACTTGTGTGAGGGTTTGTATCTTCGATGCCACCTGGGATAGCCATTCACAGTCCAGCAACGATCAGCACCATGGTTTTTCTGGCCACAGGCAGTGCATGGAGGCCCTTTATATTCAGACTGACCCCGACTAAACACATTTTGACTTTTGCCATACATTGCTGCAGC
Source organism: Saposhnikovia divaricata (assembly GCA_036435485.1). Classification (NCBI taxonomy): domain Eukaryota; kingdom Viridiplantae; phylum Streptophyta; class Magnoliopsida; order Apiales; family Apiaceae; genus Saposhnikovia; species Saposhnikovia divaricata. The sequence continues at coordinate 160,830,227 of CM071597.1, forward strand.
ATCAATTTCAGCCAGAGTGAACAAGTCCTTTTGAGCCTCTTCCTGTTGAATAGTGGCATAAGCAGACTCAACAGAGGGAAGGGGGTGATGCATCAACAGTTGAGATCTCAGAGATGCATAATTATCATCAAGCCCATTTAAAAATTGGAAAAGACGAGATTCACTCTTTTGTTTCTCAATAGCGGCTAGAAAAGCTGTGACATCTATAGCTACAGTAGTAATGACAGGGAGGCTATTCATGGACTCTATCTCCTCCCAAAGAGCACTTAATGTAGTAAAGTAATCATTGATTTTGGCTCCATTTTGTTTTAAGGCAAACAGATCTCTGTTGAGTTTATATTTTCTTGAGCCATTACATAAAAGGAATCGTTTTTCTAATTGAATCCAGATCTCATGAGCAGAGTTAACAAACAGAATAGACTGTCTAATACTATCTGAGACATTATTATGGATCCAAGATATTACCAGATCGTTGCACGTATCCCATTGAGTGGCTTGAACATCATCATCTGTGCTTCGTCTGACAGTGCCGGTGACAAAACCCAATTTACGTTTCGCAGAGAGTTGGATTTCAAATGAGCGTTTCCAACTCCTGTAATCCCCAGCGCCTTGAAGTTTTGCAACACTCACAGAGAGAGGGCCATCAGATGGGTGTAGAAACAGCGGATTTTGCATATCCGCAAACGTGAAACGTGCACCATTTGCCATTAAAGAACTATAAACTTTCTCAGATCTGAGTCAACAATGGACTGAAAAACAGAAAAGAGAAGGATGAATGAGTGAAAGGCACAATAACAGTTTAAATCTCAAAAACAAATTCCAAAAAAGCATGTAAAAGGCTCTGATACCATAAAGACTGATAGAGCAGAAAATGCTATATTTGGAAATGTGAGAATAAACTTTATTAATCATTCATGTCCCCAATGATTACAGGCTCCTCGTATATATGATGAGCATATGATGCTAACAGACAAAACAATCAGAAATGACAGAATTATCCTAGGGAATATAGGCCAACGGTTATGCTAAAAACAAGGAATAGAAATGATATGTTTAACAACTTATTTGTGGAAAACTAGTGGTCCTGCAAATGGACAGATGGCAGGCATAGGATATTCCTTCATTATTGTAAGTAACTCATATCAATTTCAAGGGTTATTATAACCCTCTGTTTAGACTCTAGTTAAGTTTCGTATGTATCGTCTAATGTCCTGTTAAGCAACAATAAACTATGTCTTGTTGTAACAATTTTTTATGTTTTTTTTTTCGTTCATTTGTGTTACTGTTATTGTGAATATAACAATATAGTGCATCGGGGAGAGTAACTTACGAATGATTCTACCTAATTCTAAATGTGTTTATAAAAGTTAAATAATTAGAATGTGATATAGGCAATATTTGCATGTTATAAAATAGTCTAAATTACAAGTACTAGTTATTGCAATACACTTAAATTATTTGCAAAGGTATTTTTTTCAAATTGAAATATAGTACTGTGTAAGGAATGGTTAGTGTCCAAGCCTGCGGAGAACACATGTACAGATTTTAGGTTGAGGCCATACAAGTTACGATATAGCACAAAATGTTCAAGATTAGGTGCACAATGATAGAATGAAACAAACATCAAAGTCTGCCCCATGTCCAATATGGACAAAACTACATTATCGCAGGGCTGCTGGTGTTGCTATTGTTGCTTGGACCTGGCTTCCAGTTCCTATGGCCTCTGCTGTCGATTTGGTGAATGCCGTTTCTTAGGATACCAGGAGTTGGTAAGTCAGAATCTGAGATGGTAATACTTTTCATTTGCTATGGTTGATCAACTGTGGATTGAAATGAATGTCATGAATGAAGTCCTGGCAGCCTAGGAATGAATATGGCCGGAACAGAGTGTAATTAAACTTCTTTCCTGGTCTAGGACCCCGAGCAACACCTGCTGCATGACCTGAACAAATATTTACCTTAACAAAGCACTCTTCTAGGGTATGACCAAAGAGATCGATCACTGGAAATGCAGAGCAGTGGTAAAGGATCATGCTCCACCTCGACAGACGACAATGACCCTTTATAATCAAATTTAGAATATGCAAGCAATAATCACAATTTATGATCGGTTGAATTGTTGCACGAGTGCCCTTGGCCTTTTATGCTTTACATAGAAATTTTAGAAATCAATGAAATGTAATTTTCTCTTTACTGCGAGCCAGATTTCATAACTTAATTGGGTAATTCTCTTCTGAAATTCTTATACAAAGCTATTTTTTGGCCTCGAATCTTTTAAAATCTTTATCCTCCCATACCATTCTTCAGCATTTGTTATCTTAATTCCCGGACGAATAAGACAAGCAATCAAATAAGTAAATATTTCTAACATCAAGTCCAAAATCAATATGTCAACTTTAGCTAACATCTGCCATTGAATTCATGAAGTTTTCAAATTACTTGAAACTACTCGTTTACCTTGACCTTTATGATTAAATCTCTAATAAATATACATACGCGGTAAAGATGCTTAGAGGATAACAGAGATGCGATATTGACCGAATAACGGTGACATATTATCAACTCCAGCTATCAAAATCAGAAAGGGTTAATTATCTTGATGATTCGACTCATACAATCCTTTAATTTGTCTCAATTTTGTAGGCAGAATTTGGTGACCTCACATTCTATCTACAGATGTTAGCCAAGTAGATAGATCTCTTTACGGACGTTAACCACGTAGATAGATTGTGTACCAGACCATGGGCGGACCCACGGGTGGGCTGGGGTTGGCTCCATCCCGGGTCAATTTATTTTTTGTCTCAAAAATACTACTAAGCTGGCAGCTTGAATGAGATTCAGCCCGGTTAGGACTGTAAATGAACCGATACACTCGCGAACGTTCGGTGTTCGGTTCGAAAAAAGCTCGGTTCGGGTTCGGTTCGATTCACAAACGAGTCGATCTTGAACATGATTTTAAGGATCGATTTATAAACGAGCTGAACTTGATCACGGTAAAGTTCGACTCGATAGCTCGCGAACAAGATCGATTAACGTGTTTGTGAACATAGCTCATGAACATGTTCGTGAATAAGTTCGATAATTGAACTCGTTAACATGCTCGGTATTCGATTTCATTAGCTGTTCATAAACAAATTCGATAGATAATCTCCTATATGTTTGATTATTAGAATATACTCTCGAAACTCTTATTAATTATACACCATTAATTAGAATATCTTATATTTTATGCTAGATAGTATAATTGTTTATTTTATATTAATAATAATAAAAATAATAATAATAATAGTAATAATATAATATATAATATATAATATATAATAATAATAATAATAATAATAATAATAATAATAATAATAATAATAATAATAATAATAATAATAATAATAATAATAATAATAATAATAATAACTAAATCTTACACTTAGTATATGTAGTATAATAGTATATATTTGTCAAAATGAGTATCAAATTAAAAATTACATCATTTTAAGTGCTAAATTTTAGTATTAAATATTACTGATGTATAAATATATTTATACTACTTAAATATATAAAAAGATATTAAAACATGTTTATGATTGTGTAAAATTTGAAACTATAATAACTTGAGATACTTGCAAATATGAAATATAAAGATCAAAATAAGTTAATTAAACACTACAAATATAATAATATTTTTTTAATACTTTAAATTTATAAAATGTAATGAGATGAGATAATACTATAAACATATAATCTATGCCAAAATTTACAAATAAGATTGTAAATTTATGTAAGGAGACCGATACTTTTGTATGACTGATATTTTATAGATTTTATGTAAGAATATTAGTATTTTGTATGACTAACGATATTGTAAGGAGATATGAGAATTTATGGTTAATGATTTATTATTATTATTTTTAGTGCTGAGACATAAATTTAATTATTTAATTTTGGATTTTTTAATTTTTTTAATGTTAGGTTTTTAGTATACAAAAATAAGAAAACAAGTTTATGAGTTGTTCGTAAGTGAGCTCGTGAGCATAAGTTCGTGAGCAATATTTAAGATTTATTCGCGAGCATAATTTCATTAGCAAACTCGTGAACAAGCTTAATGAGTTGTTCGAAAGAAAAAGTTCGTGAGTAAGCTCACGAGACATGTTCGTGAGCTGTTCGCGAACGGTTCACGAACAACATTTTATCTTAACGAACCGAGCTCAAACATATATTTTGGCTCGATTCAAGTTCGAGCTCGAGTTCGAGTTCGATAATTTCTTAACAAACGATACATGAACATTTTAAAGTTCGGCTCAGCTCGGCTCATTTACACCCCTAAGCCCGGTCCACTATTGTCATAACCCAATACGGTAACTTGGTCTTACTGCTAGAAAAACAAAGTGTTCATGGAGTGTTCATGGAGCACTCACTGTTATCATTTTTATTTTTCAAAAATTTAGAACATTGAAGTTTTCTTAAAATTAAATAACCAATTTACCATTGATTTCATTAACTTTTTTGTTTTGTACGTGATTTGATGTTTTCAAACAAGTGTATAAATTCCAAAACGCAGTTCTTTAATCCTTATTTTATTATTATTATTATTATTATTATTATTATTATTATTATTATTATTATTATTATTATTATTATTAATTTAGGTATCATCGATTAAATTTTTTTGTTAAAAGATTGCATATTTTTTATATTATGAGGGGAACTGATAAATTTTGCATACCTAAATTTAGGTATCATTACTTGGATGCATAATTTTTTTTCTCCAAGGTTTAATGCACACATAATATTTTTTTTCCTCAAAAAAGTGTATACCATATTAGGTTAAATTTTTAAAATTGTGAACTTGAAATTTACATCTTGGTTTTTAATTGGATTTTTTTTAAAAAAAAATTAAGTATTTTTTCATGATTATATTTATGTAGTTGTTATATAAATTCTACGTTCTAAATTCAATATCCGTTTTGACTTTAATGTTCTAAATTCAAAATCCGTTTTGACTTTAATGAACGTAATTTTATAAATATTTACTAAAATTTTGATATTTTTAAAAATTTGAACATGATAATATAAGGTATATATTTTCATATTTGTGCAAATTTTATTGGTTAATAATTTAAAAAATTACAATGGTATATTAATTAAAAAATATTTAAATAAGAATAGAGAAAATGTACTGCTGCCTTGCAAGAAAGTTTGTAGTTTAACATTACTACACTTAGATTCAAAAAATTTTGGGTCCGCCCCTGTCTGAGACAAATTAACAGACTGTACAACTGACACAAAGTGACATGTTTAAGTCGAATTTCAGTTCAATAACTATCTTGATACATTAGACTGACTTCAATGACCATCAAGATAGTTAACCCAAATCAGAAACTAAATTACTCTGTTTGCTTTGTTAAAAAGATACTATAACAAACACTGTTTGAACTTGTACTAAATTTTATTTGATACAATTTCAAAAAAAAATAAAAATTCTATTTGATATACACAAAGTGATCCGCTTAAATCGAATTTGAGTTCCATGACCATAGACTGACTTCAATAACCATCAAAATAGTTAACCCAAATCACAAACTAAATTACTCTGCTTTGTTAAAAAGATACTATAACGAACACTGTTTGAACTTGTACTAAATTCTATTTGATACAATTTCAAAAAAAAAAAAAAATTCTATTTGATAGATTCAGCTTGCAAAAGTTAAGACAACACTAAAATTAGTAAATTACAGCCAAACCTTGAAACCTTTAAGTACCCATTTCTAAAGTCATGTCTCAAATCACACATTTTAACTCTCATCATCGTGTACAATCACGTACAACTGATGCAAGAGTTTTGTGAACGAGGTATTGAATTTTTATGATCTTATGAGACTTATATTAGGGATATTTGGATAAACTTATTTTCCAGAAAAGTTGACTCGTTTTAAAAAATAAGTTAAGATTTTTAATTTTTTAAAAAAGAAAAACATTTTTTTTGCAACTTATGAAATCTCAAACATATATTAAATATTTGTATAAAAAAAATTATCAAAAAATTTTTACCCGAAAATAAGTGCATAAAACTTATTTAAAATTGTGCCAAACAGCACCATTGATTGCTTCAAAGGTCTGCAAAAACAAAATAGGAATAATAATCTATGTCTTATTATCCGCTGATTTTTGAAAATAATGAATATATTAAAAAAAATTAACAAATTTTAGAAGATAGTGGACTGAAAAGTTTAAATATAGATTTATTATAAATTAGTGGATAGCCCGTTCCTTAGGTTCAGTATCCATATTTAGGCTCGGATAAAATTTTATACTATATTTTGATCCACGGACTATCCATTTTAGCTTTGTATTGGATCAAAATTATTATTTGACCCATGTTCAATTATGGAAATTTGTATATTAATTTTAAATATCATTAATGTCCATTATATTTTTGGTTTTGAGTGAATCTTGCAATTTTGGTAATCTCATTAATACATATCATCACATGTCATATGTAACACAAGTTTGACTAAATTAACTTTTAAATGTACTTATTATATTATATAAAATAGCATTTAATTGTACTAATATTAGTCGTTTCAAGATTTTATTATTTAATCTTTATTAAATAATTTTGTTTATTTATTTATCTTTAATATAATAGTATATATTAATAATTTTTATAAAATAATATTATGAAGTACCGTGTGTGCGTAGCACGGGCTATAATATAGTAGGTTAAAAAATATTAGATTCGGTACTTTCATAACTCTAATTCCGCATGTACAGGTGGAATGGAAAATCATTTTTCTGTACAAAATGATAAATCAAGTTTTATCTGAATTATAACATCAAATTTTCATATTTGATTTCTCTCCAAGTCAACGTGAGAGTCTTTGTTTTTTTCTCTCCAGTTCTATACAGTCTTGTGAGAGGCTATATTCTAGCAATGGCAACTTCGAGTAATATTGATGTTCTGATGTGTGATCTGGACCTAAATAATGAAGAAAATGAGGAATTGGTTCTAGACGTCGAGAATGAGGAAGCTGAGGATAGATTTGATTTATGCCTGGTGGGGAAGTTCTTGACGGAGAAAAAATTGAATATGCGTGCAATGAAATCTTAGATGGCTGATATTTGGAAATCAGCTATGGGGATCAGCATCAAATCATTAACGCCAGGTCTGTTCCTTTTCCAATTTTATCATAAAAATAATATGGATTGGATGATGAAAAATGGTCCATGGTCTTTTGACAATGCAATTTTGGTGACTAATACAATTCCGGTTGGGGGAGATCCTACGAAGGTGCCTCTTAATGAAGTTGAATTCTTGATTCAAATCTATGATCTTCCGAGTGGTTATATGGCGGAGTCAGTAGGGAAGCAGTTGGGTAACTTCTTTGGTTCGTTTGTTTCATATGATTTAAGTAACAATGCGAGTCTTTGGCGTGAGTATATGAGGATCAAAATTAAGGTGGATGTGAAAATGTCATTGAAGAGGAAGAAGAAAATCTGTAAAAAAAGATAAAACTGAATTCATTGTGAGCTGTAGGTATGAAAAGTTGGGTGATTTTTGTTTTATTTGTGGCTTGCTAACTCATACGGAGCAATTCTGTAGAAAGAAGATTAGTGGTGAGATTGTAGGCGATAGTCGTGAATGGGGGTCGTGGCTCCGAGCACCACCACGAAGGCAGGGTACGTAGGGGCGGAGCAAGTGGTTGCGCGATGAGGGGGATGATGGATGGGGCGAGAAAAAAGGAAAGGGGACTAATCAGGGTGGGGAAATTCAAATGACAGCAAAAAAAGCGGGATTTCAACAATAAAAGGATAATGAAGTTGTTATGAAGGAGAATTTTATGGGATATGGCAATCAAGGTGGTAGCGATAATAACGGAAAGGAGGGAAAATCAATTTCAAATATTGATGTTGGGCCTACAGATGAGGAATTGGATGGGCTGGATATTGAAGAGAGGAAAAGAAAAAGAATTGGGCTGAGTGTCATGATGGGTGTCGAGGGAAATAAGTCTGCTACACAAACAGTCTCTGGGCTTTCTAATATTGACTGCATAGAGTCTTCCACAATTTTTTTTGCTTAACTTGCTCAGCAAGCTAGCCATCCGCAATGAATTGCTTAGGATGGAACTGTCGAGGACTGGAGAGTTCTCGTACAGTTCGAGCTCTAAACGACCTTGTTAGAGGCCGTAACCTGATGTTTTGTTTTTAAATGAGATGATTTCTGTTGCTAGTAAGATAGAGAGCCTTAAAATAAAATTCGGTTTTGTGCAAGGCTTTTCAGTTGATAGAGTAGGTAGAAGTGGTGGTCTTGCGGTTTTCTGGAGAATCACTGTTGACTGTAGTATCACGGGGTTTTCATAGAATCATATAGATTTAGTTTTTAATGAGAATAATGTTGCTAGTTGGAGGCTAACTCTGTATTATGGTTTTCTAGAGCGTGCGAGGAGGAAAGATGCTTGGGATATGATTTGTAGGTTGTCGAAAGTTTCTAGTCTTCTATGGTGTATCTTGGGAGACTTCAATGATTTGTTATATTCTGCAGACAAGGAGGGGGTTCATCCTCATCCTAGGGCTCTCACGGAGGGTTTTAGGAATGCTATTGAGGAGAGTTTTCTATCAGAAATTGACTTGGTAGGAGGTATGTTCACATGGGAGAAGGGGAGAGGTACAGGGGATTGGGTTCAAGAACGTCTTGACAGGGCTTTTGCTACTAGAGAATGGTGGTTGAAGTTCCCTTTGTGTAAATTAGTAGTCCAATCAATGCCTGTGTCTAATCATGAGGCTATTTTCCTTGAATTTATGGAGGTAGCAGTGCCTAAGAGAGTTTTGAGGTTTAAATTCGAAAACACCTGATTTAAGGAGCCAAATTTTATTAAGGAAATTTCTGGGTATTGGGAGAATATTCCTCTATCTCATTTGCTGCCTAAGCTGAATGCGGTGTCAAGATATATGGAAAAGTGGGGGAGTAATTTTTTCAATAAGTTTAAGGAGAAAGTGAGGCAACAGAAGGCTATCCTAGAGGCTTTGAAGGTTAAGAGTGATGATATTAGTGTCAAGCAGTATATGGTTGAAAAGGACAAGTTGAATGAGATTTTGTTGCATGAGGAACTCTATTGGAAGCAGAGAGCTAAACTTTTTTGGCTGCAGGAAGGGGATGATAATACGAAGTTTTTTCACGCCCATGCTTCTACACGGAAGAAGAATAATCGTGTTAATTTTCTTATGACAGATGAGGGAGTTAGGGTGGAGAAGGATAACGAGATGTGTAATATAGTGCATGATTACTTCAGTAATATTTTTGCTGATAGCAGTAATGTGAATGCAAGTGTAGCTGTTGCAAGTGTTTACACTAATACACGCAAGCGTATGCGATCACAAGTAATATAGAATAAAGTTGAGTTCGTTCCCACAGAGATCTGGTTTAGGTTCAATTCAGTTCATGTATCTATGCAACAATGTATGGGTTTTTTTCACTGCTAAGACAATTAACAAATTGGGGTTTTAATTAACTAATCTAACTAAGATGCAAATTATCAACTAAGAATGAACAACTAACGAGAATTAAACTGAATTACTTATATGAGAATAAACATGGGACTCTAACTTCATTATCTACTTCACTTAGAGTTGATGCCTTTAATCAATACATGTGATGGTTTTGATATCTGATCAGACAACACAAAACAAGTATAGGTTACCTCTCGGTATATGAATACCAAACTAATCATACATCCACAAAAGAGATAGAAGATGAAAAGACACCAATTATGCTTATACCCTATATCTCTATAGAATTTGAAAACATAATGGTTGAAGAACAAGTTGTCTATTAAGATCACATAGGGCAGCATAATTGTAAGAACCCCAAATTTTGGATATAATTAAAACTTTTTATTAAGTAATGATAAAATGAAGAACAATGATTGTAATGAATGGATATTGCTTTGGACAATGACCCTGATGCATTGGTATATTGTCATAATAGAGTAATTCGATGGTTGAGGACCTAGATAAGAATAATCTACCATCCAGGAAGGAGCTAATGGATCCTTGTAAGGAAATGAGTACGTGCATAGTGTTTCCCATACGTGCATAGTATTTCCCGTACGTGCATAGTATTTCCCGTACGTGCATAGTATTTCCTGTCCGTGCATAGTAATTTGGTGGATGAATAGTGATTTTGTAAGTTGGAAAACTTTTCACTCCACCCTATGTACGGGACGTGATATGGATGTTTCGAAGTCATATTAGTAATACGCGGAGGAAATAAGTGAATGCAGAGACGATCGGAATTCAGAAATTCCAAATTCTTTTCGGTATAATATTTGACCGGACAGTGGATTAAGTATTATTATAATCCAAGAATTGAGATATTAACTTTGAGGATTTGATATTTTGGGATGTTATTATATTTGATTTAAGAATGAAGGTAGGAAACCACTGAGGAGTGGTTATGGCTACAATGTAATAATGGATATTTGGAAAGAATGAATGGAATTCGACTTTATTATTTCTATGTCTTGAAGAATGCTAAAGGGTAACAACATAGGTAAGAATAATCTATCTTCTAAGGGAATAAGATATGGCAATTTCGAGCAGGAGAATATTCTCATGTCATCCAAATCGGTAACGATTAATCCAGTAGTTCCGTAAAAAGGTTAAGGAACGATCGAAAGAGAATACGGAAAATTATACAACCCTAAGAGAACAAGTAAAGAATACAGAATGAATAGTGTTGTGGTGGGAGTATATAATAATATGAGACGGCACTATATAGAAGTATTCGGAACGGATTTCCGGGTTCGTATTAGTGATCCAGGGGGAAAATAAGTGTATGTAAAAGCTGTCGGATTCTGAAAAACCGCACTTTTATTTTCTCCGAGAGTTCCCTGGACACTGATAGCCTTAAGTATTTAACGAATGGATTTAAGGAATATAAATTGGAAAGTTAGAATGAAAGATGGAGAATGAAAGTATTAATATTAAAAAGGATTCCCGGTAAACCCTAATTAGAAATCCATGAAATATTCCTACGAACGATCAATCGAAACGGGCAATAACCGGACACAGAAACAAGCAGAGGAAGCAAGAGTATTGTGCAAGCTACTAGAATAAATATCTAGCAACCAAGTGGCTTAAAGTAACTAGCATGCTTAGAGATTTAAACTAGTACTTAGCAAGCAACCACTTGGTTAGCCTTAGCACCATCCAAAACACAACACATGTCTTGCAAAAATACATCATCTAGTGCATCATCACTTTATTAAAGTAAAAAGAGATGAGATATTATCCAAGGCTCATCCACTTGATGCATAATTGAACAAAACAAACCAAGCAAAACACTTCACTCTCTCCTTTGGCTTCCATTCGAATTTTGCATGAATTCCAAGGGGGAAATCCCACTTCCAACCATCATTTGATCTTGTAATTTTTATGGTGAGTCCTATATTTCATAAAACTAATCTCCTAGAAATTTCAAGCCCAAATTCCTTTGTTTTCATTTTCAAAAAAATCAACAAAGATGAGGGTGAATAGTGTTCTTATGAACTAATCCTTGTTTTTCTTGTTTTCATGGTTGATCCTAGATAAGTTAAGGCTATCCAAGGACCATACAAGGCTTAGTAAGGCTATATCACACTCTAAGGAAGGTATAATACTTGAAAAACCCTTGGTACCATTTTGAGATTTTATGAGTTTTATGGACGATTTAGTGTTAGTATGCTATGTTATGCTTAGATCTATGTTATTAGTTGATTATGGTTGTTGTTTGGATTGTGATCCATGAGATGGTTAAGATGAGTTGTTGATAGACTAGTCATGATGATTATCATGTGTTTGTGTGGTTGGATTGATCTTTGTTAGATCGAGATAAAGTGTAAAAACTTTGGAAAACGCGTAAACATAGCCGTTATAATGTCCGATTTTACAATATCATGTTTTGTATGCCATTTTTCACATCAAGACCCTACTGTCCAGAAACTTTTCTGCCATGTTAGGATAGCTTATGTTATAAGCTTCGTTTTGATATAAAGATCACGTGAAACGGACTTACGGTTTAGGAGTTACGATAAAATTCATAAAAGTAGTTCGAATCCGTAAACGAAAGTTCGTAACTGTAATTGAACCCTCGTAAACTATGTAACGTCATGGCGAACCTTGGTAAATAAATACTAGAGGTAAAAAGGAAGGCGTGAAAGAAAACCGTATGTCAAAAGGATCATTTTTCGATTTATTAAAAAATGTTCGAGTCGAGGTTAAACGCGAACGAACCCCTAAAAACCCGCTTGGTTATAACCTTGGTAAAACGCTTAGAAAACGAACGATAAAACTCGGAGTATAGTATTGGTTCGTAACGATCGACTTTAGAACTCATATGACTTAAGTATGTCCCGAGTATAAGTACAATGATATGTCGTATTAACGAACGAATGTCGGGTCAGATCAGTGATAAAAGTAATCCACTAAAAGGGGTATAACGAGATAACTCGAGAACGAGTTTCGAATTAAGTATAACTTAACTTTTAATATGTTAAGTGATTAATCCCGAATGCCTTGGCTATTTATAGATCACCAAGCTGAACCGGGACCCGCTACCACTACCCCTTACCGTACTCGACTACCAGGCAAGTTTCAATTCCCTTCTTTTAGGCTGTTGTTGTGATTGAATAATATATATATATATGATTGCTGATATACATATGCCATTGCATGCATGCCTACTTTCAAGTTGAATTGATATACTTGTTCCCTGAATGTTATTGTTGGCTTATAAGCTAGATAGTTATATATCAGTTATAAGCCGGTTATTGTAAGACCCTCATGGATGGGCGTATATATCTTATTAATCAAAATAGACCGGGAGTCAATATTCCTTGATATATCGAGATTACCTCGGAAGAAAGTATTTAAGTAAATATTTTCTATTATCTGGGCGACGAATATTATTTGAATATTCGTTCGAGACTAATTATTTTAACGATCCTTACTTCAAATAATTATTTGAACGTAACTATTCAACGAATAATATTTCTCAATATTCATTCAGAGTCGAATTGATTATCGACTATTATTTCGAATATTCTTCTAAAGATGAGACTATTAAATGAATATTATTTTGGATATTCTTTTAGATTATTATTTTATTAAATAAATATTACTTTTGAATATTCATTTAAGATATTAAATACTTGATGAATATTATTTTAATATTCATATGAAGCTTGATTTAATTATCGAATATTATCTCGAATATTCCGTAAGGCTTGGATTACTAAATGAATATTACTTGATATTCATTTAGGATATTATTCATTAAATGAATATTACTTTTGAATATTCATTTAAATTCCTAATTAATTATGAATATTACCTTAAATATTCTTTTCAGGTCTTATTAATTAATGAATATTGTTTTGAATATTCATTTAAATATTTATTTATTCAATAAATATTCTCCTGATATTTCTTCAGGGATTATTTTGAGAAATACTCTGATTTAAGACATTCTTTCATATTCCTAAATATTCTGTAAAATATTTTAATTCAATAAATATTCTCTGAATATTTATTCCATACTTAGAATAACCTCGATAAGGTTTATCTTCTTCGATTATTACAGAAAATATTTCGGAGTCATATTTTTATTAATCTTATATCAAGAAAGGTTCTCAGACATCATTCTTCTTTGAGTCTATCTCCTTAATAATAAGGGAACCTTACTTGGAAAAATGTTATTTATCTTGTCGACTTCCCGGTCATAAAGTGTTCCCTTCACTCGCAACTCGGGTGCTGTTGACTTATTAAGTCGTTGCTTACCTTCTCATCTTTCGAGGAGTAAGATTACTGGAACAAGTTAATATCCGTTACCAAGTAATAGCTTGGGAGTTATTGGTAAATTTTCCTTTCCAACTAGATACGACTACTTTGTGGAGTCTTATCAACAAGTATTATACTTGGGGAAAGGGGGACGAACGTTACATTCAGAATCATGAATTCTATTTGAACTAGGAGTCGTGTAAGAGGCCGAGTAGCGCCGGTCCATCCCCTTTGGCCCAACCGTTGGCCGGGGAGAGCTAGTAAGGCGGTATACAAGTAAAGCCGTCAGTTCTTCCTTCTACCGGTAGTAAATCTAAATTGAGCTGTACGATCTCGACTGATCATCAAGATTGGAACAGCGGGCGCGGTGAATACTCCATCATTGGTTCATCATCCAAATTTATTTATTTCCTGCAACATGATTACTGTTGGCAGAGTTGGAAAAGGGTCATAACTGGAATTGCAACCTTTTCTTGCAAGTTCCTCTTCTTAATAACAATAAGAATATCTCGCTTACTTTGATGTAGCAGATATTTCTACAAACAAATACTTTAAGTTACCTTGTAACTTCATCGTTCATATTATACTGGCATCATTTCCGTAAATGCATGGCATATGGTTTGAAAGATACTTTTGAACTGTTACACATTATCGTTCAGTCTTATATTATTGTTGGTGGGCTATTGCTCACCCTTGCTTTATTATTATATCACAACAACAGCTAGACCAGATGACTCGCACAAGGCGCACTCGACGCGGGCGAGGACGATGAGACTACCAGAGCTGAAGAAGAAGCTATTGGTAGGGTATATTTATTCTTTCAGTACCAAGAATATGGTCTAGTATGACTTATGTAAATGGATGGCAAAGAGTATGTATTTATATTGAAATTCTTTTGGATTGTAAGAACTCATAATGTGATTAATAAAAATTTGAGTGTTACTCTGATTTCATCTCTGGGACTATAACGGGTGTGTTTTATATTATTGTGTTGGGTTATAGAGACGTAATTTATTTTATGTTAAGGAAAGTTCAATTATTGTGGACAGAATTGGAAACCGTAACCACCGGATCCCGGACCCCGGATCTGGGGGTGTTACAGAAGTGGTATCAGAGCGTACGTTATAAACCCCAGAGATGAGGTGACGTTAAAACAATAAATTCAATAAGATAATAAGAACTCTTGCCAAGTTCATAGTCGGACTACTTAATGTAGTGATGACATATAAAACCCTTATGGG
Organism: Saposhnikovia divaricata; assembly: GCA_036435485.1. Lineage (NCBI taxonomy): Eukaryota > Viridiplantae > Streptophyta > Magnoliopsida > Apiales > Apiaceae > Saposhnikovia > Saposhnikovia divaricata. The sequence continues at coordinate 160,845,277 of CM071597.1, forward strand.
AACTCGTAAGTATAATGATAGTAACTTAGCTCGATATCGTATCGACGAGTAAGGCGACTGACCTTGAGGCATACGAGCAACAGCGCGATGATGCTTTATATGCTGAAGATCAGTGGGTAATTCGATGGAGTACCCTACTGGAGACCCGGAAGAGGTTCCAGCAGATAAGGAAAATCCTGTTAGGATAAGGAGCTTACCCATGGGTAATGAGGGTCGCAGCCAGAATGACTGTGATGATTAAGATATGGTTCTCCGAAAAGTGAGTATAAAGAACCGAGATATTATTAAGAGATCTGAAGAAGCATGTTGAATTCATAGCCGGACTACCAGATGTAGTACCAGCAAGAAAGAAGGATTGGAAGAATTACTTGAGATCTTATACGGAAAAAAAGATGAGAATCCTTAGAGATTTTCATCTTAACAAAGAAAGAGCTAGAGGGATGTATGATTATCAAAGACATCGATTTAGGGCGAGGAACAGAGTCCCTAGGAATAGTTGAGAAGGAGGCAGTAAGTGCCATATCATTTGATAAATGAATTAGTATGAATATGGTCAGTAATAATTCGCCATGAGAAGGCAGGTGTCGTAGGTTGTAAATTATGGAACCAAATTGAGGTTAATAAGGTGGTTTTATTAAGGAAAATGTTCATTTTATGAATGAATCATTTAGAAAGTAAAGACATTGGGAAGTGATAGCATGGTTGGGTAAAGTTATATAAGGAAGTAGTAAGCAAGACAATGATCTCAGAACCTATCGGAAGATAAGACCAGTGAGTCAAGATGAACTCGTAATGAGACTACTGCCAGAGACTGAGTATAGAGTTAATTCAACTCAGTTAAATGATGAACCAGAAACGTTAGATGCATGTGATTCAGAGGAATATTAAATTTCTTCTTCTCTTTGAATGGATTATAGTAGTTACCTTAAGTTTACTCCGACACGGAATTATAATAGATCAAGTAATACGATCAGCAGTTAAAGAGAAAAATGTGAGAAAATCTTCCTGGAGCTAAAAGGTGAAATTGGTAATGACCAAGAGCTGGCATTGCTTAATGGAAAAAGGAGACTTTGTGCTTCCAATGACGCTTCGCATAAAGGGTTAGGTAGACCGACATTTGGTAGTATTGAATATCAGGACGTTGTGACAGGTTTCAGTTTGAAACTATTGATTCCCTTCTAAGGGATGGATATAATTGATTCCTCTCCAGTGGGTAAACTTCCAATCCGATGATGATTATTTCGTTAACTATGACTGCTTATGATTCCACCTGCTTGGAGGTTCATAGAACTATTCTTCAGGTTTCGAAACTGGTCTCCTTAATGTTACCAGTAGGTGGGTAGATTGATCAAAATTTCCCTGAGTCTGGAAAGGAATTCGGTGAATTTTGGCAAACCTTGTCTTTCTGATTATCAGAGAATGTCATGGAAGAGAGTAAAAATTGGAGCAAACCCTGTGATTTGGGTAAGGATGCTGTAAAATGGGTTAGTAAACGGACCCTGAGCATTACAATCGACGGTAGTGATAAAATGATGAAGTGAGATTGGACGAAAATAGGAAATGTAAGTAAGAAACCAGTCGGACTGAGAAATTCCAGGATTGACTTAAATGAAAAGGCTGTTATGCCAGGAATGGTAAGCTTGTGTGGCACGCAGGATTGATAAGAATAGTTGAAAAGATAAAAGTGGAGGAAAGGTGACCGGAGACGGTGCCGAGTAGTCGATTAAGACTTATATGGAGTAAAGTTTTGGAAAGGTAGAAAGGTATCAAAGAAGAAGGCACTATGCCGGCAATTGCTAGAAAAGTAATGCTATTAGCCAACCCCTAAAATCATATATTTTTATGAGTGGCCAGTTGAGGCCAAGTCACAATGGACTATAAAGTGACTAGACCAGCAATGAAAAGACAAAGCAGGGTTGCTTCTAAGAAAGCACCGACTGCAAGGGCTTCTGATATAAAGGAAACATTAATGAGATCGTGTGAATCTTCTGCTGAACAACCCATGTTTTGATTGGGAATTCACTAGACCTTTTTGGGATGGGGTCACCCGTACTAAAGTGACTCATGTGTATATGGTTGTCCAAGATTTCGAGTAAAATGGCAGTATAGTGATTTGAGATGTATGATGTTAGGGTATCATGAATACCATGAATATATTATGACGGAGGAAAGTAAACAATGAAGGTATATGAAGAGGGTATAGAAAAGGTCAGAAATTGAACATTATGCTGTAGGAATCTTGTCTGAGGCAAGTACCTTTGCGAAGAACGATAAGCACTAAGAGATTCACGTTGAACTCGACCAATATCTTCCAGAACATCCTTGCTACCATTAACAAGTTCGGTAAGAGAAGAGATTGGCATACGTTGCCTTTTTGGAAGGCCAAATAGGCTGACAACTGTCTGAAAGAAGAGGGTGGCATTAAACCACCGATCGATTATCAAATGAGAATGATTGAAAAAAAAAAAAAGACCTTTATTAAGGATACATGATCTGATTGCCAATTATAAGATGCAAGAATTCCTTGGCAGTTGAATTAAGGATAGGATATCCATAAATTAAGACAAACCCTGGGGAATGCACAAGGGGTGGCATTAACCCTAATAACGACATTATGACTTCAGATGATATGAGCTGGACTTGCTAAGGCAACAATGACCGGTAAGGATTATTAAAAAGAGTTCTGGAAAGAACATAAATAGAATTATTAGAGTATTGATCAATGACATTTTGATATACCCGGTACCCAGAAAATACCGTAGGAATGATAAGGATGGCCTACGAAACCTTACAAGGAAAAAGGGTAATATTCCGAACTTCAAAAATGGAAGTTTGGTAAGGAATGTATGACATCGTAACAATAATGCCAGATGAGGCATGTATGAAACCCTGAGGAAGTATGGGTTGAACCTATAAAGGTTGAGATTATCCTAAGATAAAGAAAGAACTAAGAAAAGAAGTATCCTAAGTAGGATTGGGAATAAACGTGATAAAGTTCCCACGGGTAGGTGGAAGCAATGACTTATGGAAATGACTGATAGTTATATTTTCTCCTTCAGCAGAGCTTAAGGGAGAATTCTTTAACCCAACAGTGATGGGAATGAGGTAGAAAAACTTGAGCTGGAATGTACCCAGAAAACATGGGTTACAAGAAATCATTATCATCAAGAAAGGCCAATGAGGTGGCCGACAATCTAAGTATAAAGGAATAATTACAAATGTTCATACCGAAGAAATAGGATGATATTTGGAAGGACCTTGAAGGTCATATCGGAATGGAGGAATTTACATTCCTTCTGATGACTGTGCAAGAATTAACAGTAATAATAGTTTAAGTAAAGATTCGATTCCTGATGGAGTCTTAAGCATGTTACGTACCTTAGAAGGTCCCGTTTTGAGGCAAACCAGGACCATGGTACAAAATTGATGAAGTAAACCGTTAAGTTTCCAGTCTTTTATGGAAGATGCATAAGTGATAGTTTCATCAACCGGACCTAGTTGCGATGCTTGAACTCTTCTGCAATTCTATCTGCTTCACGTTATATCTACATCAAGTTCAGGAAGTGTTCCTTATGGATAAGGAATAATGATTACTTTGCCTCCCTAAGGGATTTGAAACCCGTAGGGTTAGCTATTAACGCACTACGTAAACAACAAGCGATGGTGATTCTTCTAAGAAAGGAGATGACAACGTAAAGATAAAGAAAGTGCTGCTATTGATAAGCTAAATGGCATGTTGATGAATGACAAGCAAGTTTGTGTTAGTGTACTTCTGCACAAACAAGATAGAGAATATGAGGTTGATAATTCGTGATGCTAAACGTATTCCCGTGGGAAGAATTAATGAGACTTAGAGAGAAGGACAGTTGAGCCCGAGACTTATTAGGCCACCTGAGAGTTTAAAAGCGTTCAGAAGGTGGCATTCGAGCCAGTTTTACCCCCAAAGCTTATAGCATGGTAGTAACGTGTTTCATGTGGCAAAGCTACACCAGTAAAATGTAGATGCTCAACAGATGATAAGAGTGCGAGCAGGTAGGTGTACGACCTGGTCTGACTTACGAAAGACAACCTTTGAAAAACCGCGGGTAGAAAAGAATAAGTAATGAGAAACAAGGTTGGCAGAAGTAGATTATATGAATCAGCTAATAAGAAGGATGTGATTGATAAAGAAAAGGCTTGGGAAGCAACTATGGAATGAGAAGCAAGGAATGTTATGAATGGGTTTTCTAATGAATTCTCAGGATGACAACCTGATAGTGTCAATATTATAGTTATGAAAAAGCTAGTAACATGATATGGGATGTCAGTAATAATGATGTCAAGTGAGAAATCTAAAATTTAACCTGGAAGGTTGAAGGACTTCCCGAATGTGAGTATCGCTAAGATTGAACAAGAGTATTTGTCCATAGAATAATGGACAAAGCAGCAAGATATGTTGACACGTGAGATTGCGATCAAATAGTATTGGATATAATTATGATTAATTTCTTCTTTGATAAACCTCTATAGTTCAGAGGTAAATTCTGAGTATGATATTCTACAATCATGAAAGCTTTCTATAATCCTTTAGAACTCTTTTCTCTTCTTCTCTCTTATTCATCTTCTTTATGAATTGAGAAGAACAACCCTTTTAGGAGGAGAGGTACTGCTACGTGACTATCTGTCTATGTGATAGAAGTCTAAGTGGAATGCCATGACTTGTTTAATTGCTTGTCAAGTACTAAAGGCTGGCCCCCTTCTGTACTAACTATGCAATATAACAAATGTTCAATTGATCATAGTGATCTCTCAATAAATCTTTCCACTTCTCTATATTGATCGAGATTGCGAAGATTAAAGCGATCAGAAAATGCACAGTACGAGCGAGGTTACCTCCGAATCGTAGGGTGATAGTGATACCAATGTTACTGCAGATATCAATAAGGATAAGACTGAGTAAGAGTATAACCCGGATAGTGAGTTGTACGAAAAGTAGCAACGTTGATGGAAAAAGGATACAATATGGATTGTAGCACTAGAAGATGTGCTGAGGAAGGGTAGAACGACTCTTTGCTTCCTACCTGATTCCGGGACGGAATCCTTTTAAGGAGGGGAGACTGTAAGAACCCCAAATTTTGGATATAATTAAAACTTTTTATTAAGTAATGATAAAATGAAGAACAATGATTGTAATGAATGGATATTGCTTTGGACAATGACCCTGATGCATTGGTATATTGTCAGAATAGAGTAATTCGATGGTTGAGGACCTAGATAAGAATAATCTACCATCCAGGAAGGAGCTAATGGATCCTTGTAAGGAAATGAGTACGTGCATAGTGTTTCCCATACGTGCATAGTATTTCCCGTACGTGCATAGTATTTCCCGTACGTGCATAGTATTTCCCGTACGTGCATAGTATTTCCTGTCCGTGCATAGTAATTTGGTGGATGAATAGTGATTTTGTAAGTTGGAAAACTTTTCACTCCACCCTATGTACGGGACGTGATATGGATGTTTCGAAGTCATATTAGTAATACGCGGAGGAAATAAGTGAATGCAGAGACGATCGGAATTCAGAAATTCCAAATTCTTTTCGGTATAATATTTGACCGGACAGTGGATTAAATATTATTATAATCCAAGAATTGAGATATTAACTTTGAGGATTTGATATTTTGGGATGTTATTATATTTGATTTAAGAATGAAGGTAGGAAACCACTGAGGAGTGGTTATGGCTACAATGTAATAATGGATATTTGGAAAGAATGAATGGAATTCGACTTTATTATTTCTATGTCTTGAAGAATGCTAAAGGGTAACAACATAGGTAAGAATAATCTATCTTCTAAGGGAATAAGATATGGCAATTTCGAGCAGGAGAATATTCTCATGTCATCCAAATCGGTAACGATTAATCCAGTAGTTCCGTAAAAAGGTTAAGGAACGATCGAAAGAGAATACGGAAAATTATACAACCCTAAGAGAACAAGTAAAGAATACAGAATGAATAGTGTTGTGGTGGGAGTATATAATAATATGAGACGGCACTATATAGAAGTATTCGGAACGGATTTCCGGGTTCGTATTAGTGATCCAGGGGGAAAATAAGTGTATGTAAAAGCTGTCGGATTCTGAAAAACCGCACTTTTATTTTCTCCGAGAGTTCCCTGGACACTGATAGCCTTAAGTATTTAACGAATGGATTTAAGGAATATAAATTGGAAAGTTAGAATGAAAGATGGAGAATGAAAGTATTAATATTAAAAAGGATTCCCGGTAAACCCTAATTAGAAATCCATGAAATATTCCTACGAACGATCAATCGAAACGGGCAATAACCGGACACAGAAACAAGCAGAGGAAGCAAGAGTATTGTGCAAGCTACTAGAATAAATATCTAGCAACCAAGTGGCTTAAAGTAACTAGCATGCTTAGAGATTTAAACTAGTACTTAGCAAGCAACCACTTGGTTAGCCTTAGCACCATCCAAAACACAACACATGTCTTGCAAAAATACATCATCTAGTGCATCATCACTTTATTAAAGTAAAAAGAAATGAGATATTATCCAAGGCTCATCCACTTGATGCATAATTGAACAAAACAAACCAAGCAAAACACTTCACTCTCTCCTTTGGCTTCCATTCGAATTTTGCATGAATTCCAAGGGGGAAATCCCACTTCCAACCATCATTTGATCTTGTAATTTTTATGGTGAGTCCTATATTTCATAAAACTAATCTCCTAGAAATTTCAAGCCCAAATTCCTTTGTTTTCATTTTCAAAAAAATCAACAAAGATGAGGGTGAATAGTGTTCTTATGAACTAATCCTTGTTTTTCTTGTTTTCATGGTTGATCCTAGATAAGTTAAGGCTATCCAAGGACCATACAAGGCTTAGTAAGGCTATATCACACTCTAAGGAAGGTATAATACTTGAAAAACCCTTGGTACCATTTTGAGATTTTATGAGTTTTATGGACGATTTAGTGTTAGTATGCTATGTTATGCTTAGATCTATGTTATTAGTTGATTATGGTTGTTGTTTGGATTGTGATCCATGAGATGGTTAAGATGAGTTGTTGATAGACTAGTCATGATGATTATCATGTGTTTGTGTGGTTGGATTGATCTTTGTTAGATCGAGATAAAGTGTAAAAACTTTGGAAAACGCGTAAACATAGCCGTTATAATGTCCGATTTTACAATATCATGTTTTGTATGCCATTTTTCACATCAAGACCCTACTGTCCAGAAACTTTTCTGCCATGTTAGGATAGCTTATGTTATAAGCTTCGTTTTGATATAAAGATCACGTGAAACGGACTTACGGTTTAGGAGTTACGATAAAATTCATAAAAGTAGTTCGAATCCGTAAACGAAAGTTCGTAACTGTAATTGAACCCTCGTAAACTATGTAACGTCATGGCGAACCTTGGTAAATAAATACTAGAGGTAAAAAGGAAGGCGTGAAAGAAAACCGTATGTCAAAAGGATCATTTTTCGATTTATTAAAAAATGTTCGAGTCGAGGTTAAACGCGAACGAACCCCTAAAAACCCGCTTGGTTATAACCTTGGTAAAACGCTTAGAAAACGAACGATAAAACTCGGAGTATAGTATTGGTTCGTAACGATCGACTTTAGAACTCATATGACTTAAGTATGTCCCGAGTATAAGTACAATGATATGTCGTATTAACGAACGAATGTCGGGTCAGATCAGTGATAAAAGTAATCCACTAAAAGGGGTATAACGAGATAACTCGAGAACGAGTTTCGAATTAAGTATAACTTAACTTTTAATATGTTAAGTGATTAATCCCGAATGCCTTGGCTATTTATAGATCACCAAGCTGAACCGGGACCCGCTACCACTACCCCTTACCGTACTCGACTACCAGGCAAGTTTCAATTCCCTTCTTTTAGGCTGTTGTTGTGATTGAATAATATATATATATGATTGCTGATATACATATGCCATTGCATGCATGCCTACTTTCAAGTTGAATTGATATACTTGTTCCCTGAATGTTATTGTTGGCTTATAAGCTAGATAGTTATATATCAGTTATAAGCCGGTTATTGTAAGACCCTCATAGATGGGCGTATATATCTTATTAATCAAAATAGACCGGGAGTCAATATTCCTTGATATATCGAGATTACCTCGGAAGAAAGTATTTAAGTAAATATTTTCTATTATCTGGGCGACGAATATTATTTGAATATTCGTTCGAGACTAATTATTTTAACGATCCTTACTTCAAATAATTATTTGAACGTAACTATTCAACGAATAATATTTCTCAATATTCATTCAGAGTCGAATTGATTATCGACTATTATTTCGAATATTCTTCTAAAGATGAGACTATTAAATGAATATTATTTTGGATATTCTTTTAGATTATTATTTTATTAAATAAATATTACTTTTGAATATTCATTTAAGATATTAAATACTTGATGAATATTATTTTAATATTCATATGAAGCTTGATTTAATTATCGAATATTATCTCGAATATTCCGTAAGGCTTGGATTACTAAATGAATATTACTTGATATTCATTTAGGATATTATTCATTAAATGAATATTACTTTTGAATATTCATTTAAATTCCTAATTAATTATGAATATTACCTTAAATATTCTTTTCAGGTCTTATTAATTAATGAATATTGTTTTGAATATTCATTTAAATATTTATTTATTCAATAAATATTCTCCTGATATTTCTTCAGGGATTATTTTGAGAAATACTCTGATTTAAGACATTCTTTCATATTCCTAAATATTCTGTAAAATATTTTAATTCAATAAATATTCTCTGAATATTTATTCCATACTTAGAATAACCTCGATAAGGTTTATCTTCTTCGATTATTACAGAAAATATTTCGGAGTCATATTTTTATTAATCTTATATCAAGAAAGGTTCTCAGACATCATTCTTCTTTGAGTCTATCTCCTTAATAATAAGGGAACCTTACTTGGAAAAATGTTATTTATCTTCTCGACTTCCCGGTCATAAAGTGTTCCCTTCACTCGCAACTCGGGTGCTGTTGACTTATTAAGTCGTTGCTTACCTTCTCATCTTTCGAGGAGTAAGATTACTGGAACAAGTTAATATCCGTTACCAAGTAATAGCTTGGGAGTTATTGGTAAATTTTCCTTTCCAACTAGATACGACTACTTTGTGGAGTCTTATCAACAAGTATTATACTTGGGGAAAGGGGGACGAACGTTACATTCAGAATCATGAATTCTATTTGAACTAGGAGTCGTGTAAGAGGCCGAGTAGCGCCGGTCCATCCCCTTTGGCCCAACCGTTGGCCGGGGAGAGCTAGTAAGGCGGTATACAAGTAAAGCCGTCAGTTCTTCCTTCTACCGGTAGTAAATCTAAATTGAGCTGTACGATCTCGACTGATCATCAAGATTGGAACAGCGGGCGCGGTGAATACTCCATCATTGGTTCATCATCCAAATTTATTTATTTCCTGCAACATGATTACTGTTGGCAGAGTTGGAAAAGGGTCATAACTGGAATTGCAACCTTTTCTTGCAAGTTCCTCTTCTTAATAACAATAAGAATATCTCGCTTACTTTGATGTAGCAGATATTTCTACAAACAAATACTTTAAGTTACCTTGTAACTTCATCGTTCATATTATACTGGCATCATTTCCGTAAATGCATGGCATATGGTTTGAAAGATACTTTTGAACTGTTACACATTATCGTTCAGTCTTATATTATTGTTGGTGGGCTATTGCTCACCCTTGCTTTATTATTATATCACAACAACAGCTAGACCAGATGACTCGCACAAGGCGCACTCGACGCGGGCGAGGACGATGAGACTACCAGAGCTGAAGAAGAAGCTATTGGTAGGGTATATTTATTCTTTCAGTACCAAGAATATGGTCTAGTATGACTTATGTAAATGGATGGCAAAGAGTATGTATTTATATTGAAATTCTTTTGGATTGTAAGAACTCATAATGTGATTAATAAAAATTTGAGTGTTACTCTGATTTCATCTCTGGGACTATAACGGGTGTGTTTTATATTATTGTGTTGGGTTATAGAGACGTAATTTATTTTATGTTAAGGAAAGTTCAATTATTGTGGACAGAATTGGAAACCGTAACCACCGGATCCCGGACCCCGGATCTGGGGGTGTTACAATAATATCTCTATTTACGCCACAAAACATGATGTTAAAACATCAACCTATCCTATGCAAGCATGGCAAGTTCTAAATCTCAAGATCCACTCTCGCTTCACCAGAGATTAACAATTCAATTTAGATGTTAGCTACGCATCTAAAAGCATTAAGATTAACCATACGAGGATATCAAGAATTCACCACACACATATCTTTAAAGCAATCAAACTACTAAGCTACATAGATAAATCCGTTAGAATCCCATGACAACGATTAGTTCATAATTGAACCGTTCGTCACCATGGGATTTGATGAAAACATGATATAAAACAAGATATGAATGAAAATAAGAATATTATTAAAACAAAGAGTTGAGAAAACAAATCTAGAATCCAGAATAACGCCTAAGAAAAGAACACAAAAGATGAAGTAGATCTTGATCCGTTGCTTGTCACGAGCGTTGAATCTCCCTCTCATTTTCTCTCTTGCAATTCTAAGCTATGATATATAACGATCCAAATTACAATGCTAAGATGTGTTTTTATAGCCCTAGAAGTCTTGCACAGCAAGAAAATATCGTAAAATACAATTAGAATTCGATTCTGGTGCAAGAGCATGCCTAAAATACGATTACAACTCAAATTAGGGAAAAATAGTCAAATTTCAGCAATTCTGGCCACCAGGTGCGCAGTCTGCCCACCTAGTGCGCAGTCAGCGCACCTGTCTACTGCTTTGGTGCGCAGTCTGCCCACCTAGTGCGCAGTCTGCCCACCTGCCTTGTGTAGTTTTTCTGTTTTTGCTCCCGTTGCTTCGTTTTGACTCCAATTTCCTTCGTTCTTTTTGCACATGCTTCCATCTTCAATTCTCTAACTTTGGAATCTTCATGGTGGCTCACAACAAGTCTCCATTCTTCTTTCTTAAGCTCGAATTTAACTCCAAAATTGACAGAAACTGCAACCCTAATCGCCATTCTTGCAAACCTGCACACTTAAACAAAACACATCAAAAGTACAACAAACTTGAGTCCAAGACAATCAATTTAAGCCGATATGGAACGTTCTAAGTGGATATAAAATCCACTTATCACACCCCCACACTTAAACCGATGTTTGTACTCAAGCATAAACAACTAAAAGCTAACTAACTAACTAGTACCACTTCCGTAGGTGATCACGATTGCATTCGGCATATGCAACAAGCACTTTAAACCCCTAGGCAGCCCTAGTGGACGAGTAAGGTCTCGTGAGGGCCTATAGCGAATGTACCCACAAAATCCATCTAACTAAAAATGCAATGCATGAATGCAACTAATTATGAAAATGCATCGATCCCCTCAAACTAACCAAAACCAACTAGCAAGCAAATATCTCAAAGAATGCAACTAAATCTAAATAGAGCTCGACTAAGTCCCCGTATACTAACATTACATGAACAGAAATGTGCGTGTATGCGATGCTCATCAGATATACTCCTAAAACTAGATCAAAACCATACTCATTCTTCGTCAAGACAATCACAGGTTTATAAATAGAATAGACTGTAGACACTTCATAACCTAGAAACTCCTCCATCCTTATTCAAGTTAGCCAAGAATTCATGCTTTATTACTAACAACAACGACACATTATATACAAGCATGCTTATTTAACCGTGCAATGGATGAGACCCCAAAAGGCTATACAATAATACCCATGTAGCGAGCGTTGGGTTAGTGGATCCCAGACTATACAAGCCTTAGGTCACTAGGCACAAAGTCCCCGCAAACTTAATTGCTCGAGTATTAAAGAGCTCACCCTGGTTAATTCTGCAATTAAACACTCACATAACATTTTTTTTCTCTTTTTTTTCATCTCTTTTTTTTTTTTACATATGCAAACTGGAATGAGAATTCTCAATTCCAACCCTAGATTACTCATAATAAATATGAGCCGGCTACTAGCCATTTGACACCTAGCCATTATTGACACTTATTTACAATTAAGCATGAAATCTCTAGTTTCCCCCAAACTTAGACTTAAGTGCTTCTATGTCAGCAAGGGAATAACGAAAATTCTAAATATAATCAAGTGATTAAATCTCAAAACAACCAAACAAGCATGACCCTAACCTAGCCCAAAAGCAAACGATGAGACTGTGTAAATATTTTGTTTCCGTAACATGCAAGTCAATTCCATAAGAATTATAAATCAACCCTCTATTCATCATTACCACACTCAATAAGACATCTACCTACCAATCAGAATTAGCTCATCCTAAGGGATCATAAAATATGCATGCCATGCAAATGCAACTAAAATGAACTCACATGGTATAAAACACAATAACATAATGTCCTATATGAAACAAACATAAAATAATACGCAAATACATGCATGAATTACTACTAATATGCAAAATATGATATCTATATGAACACAAAAACACATAATCACCAATAACTACAAATACACTACTTATCCCCCAAACCAATCACCCCCAAACTTGAAAGATTCAATGTCTGCATTGAATGGAAGTAAATACGAGGAATAGTAGAACATACCTACTCATCGGAATCACATGGGTTGCTTTCCACGAAGCGCTGTCGTTAACGTCATTTAGCCGAACAAATATGATTAAAATCATGGTGGCTCGAAGATCGCATTCGACTTATCCTTATCAGAAGGACCATTCACCCATTGGTTGACAACCTTCTTACTATCTTCCCACATCTTTTCTAAATCAAACTTCACCTTGACTCTTCCTCCAATAGATTTTTTCTTTTTCTTCTTCACACCTCTAAGGTGTTTATGCATCATAGTTGATTGATAAGAACCCTCTTCTACCTCATCATGCATGATCCACCTTCTTAACACATTATCTTGACACACTTTAAAAATCACCAACACATCATTCAGAAGGACATACTTCAAATGGGATGGAAGTTTTCCGAGCTTGACATTCGAGAGATCTCGAATTGAAGAACTGTCAATGGAATTACTGATGTGATGCTTTAGCATGTGCGTGTCTGACTTTTCGCTCAACAACTGATCAAACTCCTCTGCCTGACCCACACTGAAACACTCTTCATCTTCTATCGGAAATTTCATGGCCTTGAACACATTAAAGGTGACATTCTGATCTTGCACCCTCATTATAAGCTCTCCTTTTTGCACATCGATCAAAGTACGGCCCGTAGCTAGAAAAGGCCTTCCCAAGATTATGGGAATTTTCTTGTCTTCTTTGAAATCTAGAATCACAAAATCGGAAGGAAATATGAGCTTATCAACCTTCACCAGGACATCCTCTACTATACCCCTCGGATAAGTGATCGTCCTATCAGCCAACTGCAAAGCGATGTTGGTTGGCTTCGGATCAGGCAGACCAAGTTGCTTGAAAACCGACAAGGGCATTAGATTAATGCTAGCTCCCAAATCACATAAGCATTTGTCAAAAGATAACTTCCCAATGGTGCATGGAGTTGTAAAGCTTCCTGGATCCTTAAGTTTAGGAGGCAATTTCTGTTGCAACACCGCACTGCACTCCTCTGTCAATGCCACTGTTTCAAATTCTTCCAACCTTCTCTTTCGTGACAAAATATCCTTCATGAAATTTGCATATCTCGGCATCTGCTCCAATGCTTCAACAAAAGGAATGTTAATGGACAGTTTCTTGAAGACATTCATAAACTTCTGAAACTTTTTTTCTTGATCTTGTTTTTGCAAACGTTGAGGATATGGAGGAGGAGGATAGATCTGATTCACCAACTTCTGCTTCGGAGGAGAGTTTTCGGCAGAATTTTGCTTTTGAAGTCTTTTTGGGAATGGAGGAGGTGGATAAATCTGATTGCTCTCTATAGACTGCTTTGGAGTAGATTTTTCAGCAAAGGTTTTGCCTTTTTCCGCTTCGCCATCCAACTGATCAGCTGCAAATTCAGAATTTGCCTTTTCTTTATCTGTAGAAGCCTTCACCTGCTATTTCTTGATTTCTTCGTCTTCCTCAGCTGCTGATTTTTTATCCCTCATGACTTTTACAGATCTCAAAGTAACTGCATTGACCTATTCCTTGACTTCCCTTCTACCTAGATTAGCCTCCGTATCGCTAGGAAGAGTTCCTTGTTGCCTACTAAGTAAGGCACTTGCGAGTTGCCCCATCTGGTTTTCCAAGGTCTTCAGAGAAACTGCCTGGCTTTTAACTGTCAACCTCAACTCATCCAATTCTGATTTTTCATTAGAATATTGCCCTACATTAGGCTGAGGCCGTTGCTGAAAACCTGGAGATTGGAATTGTTGCCTTGGAGCATACTGCTGCTGATAGCATTGATTGAATGGCCCCGCTCCATATTGCTGATAAGGCTGCTGAGGTTGTTGAGCACCTTAATTGTTGCTCCAGCTGAAATTAGGATGGTTCCTGTTTTTCAGATGATAGGTGGTTGGAACTGGTGTAGCAGGTCTCTGGAAATTACTCACAAACTGTGCTGATTCAGAAAAGATAGCACACTGATTCATCTCATGTGCGCCCGCACATAACTCACAAACACTAGCCACCTGCTAAACTCCATAATTGGTAAGAGAATCCACCTTCATCGTAAGAGCCTTCAACTGAGCTGTAATGCTGTAGCTGCATCAACTTCAAGAATTCCTGCAACCTTGCCTTGAGATAGTCTCTGAGTTGGATTTTGATATTCATTAGCAGCCATCATCTCAATTAGATCATAAGCTTCCTCGTAGCTCTTAGCCCACAAAGCTCCACCAGATGCTGCATCTAGCAAAGTCTAGATTGTGCTCCCAACCCATTGTAGAACCCATTGATAACCATCCAATCAGGCATTCCATGATGAGGACACTTTCGAAGCATCTCTTTGTAACGTTCCCAAGCTTCACACAAAGATTCACCATATTGCTGTGCAAATTGAGTGAGCACGTTCCTGATTGCTGCTGTCTTCGCCATTGGAAAGAATTTGGTGAGAAACTTCTGAGCTAGATCCTCCCATATAGTAATTGAGCTTGCTGGTAGAGAGTGCAACCAGCCCTTAGCTTTATCCCGTAGAGAGAATGGGAAAAGCCTCAATTTGATCGCATCATCCGGCACACCATTAAACTTGATAGTGTCTCAGATCTCAATGAAGTCCCTGATATGCATGTTAGGATCCTCCGTAGGAGCACCCCCAAACTGAACTGAGTTCTGCACCATCTGAATCGTACCCGGCTTGATTTCGAAAGTATTTGCTGCAATAGCTGGTCTGACAATGCTAGACTGAATGTCATTGATCTTAGGCTGAGAATAATCCTTCAAAGCCTTAGCTGTTGCTGGTAAATCTGCCATCTCTTTTGCTGCTGCAAGTTCTTCTTCTGCTAGATTACGAGTTTGCAAACGTGTTCGCATACACGTTCAAGTACCTAAAACACCATGAAACAACAAACTAAGTAAGAAAATCCGAGTTAGTGAACGCTAACGACCACTAATGACAAGCATATAAACTAAAAACAAAACACCGATGATCCCCGGCAGCGGTGCCAAAAACTTGTTAACATTAATACACGCAAGCGTACGCGGTCACAAGTAATATAGAATAGAGTAAAGTGCACTTTGTGTACCTGGACTTTGGCCAGGACACCACTTGAAATACCATGTTTTAAAATCTATCATTTGCAATACTGAACAAACACTTTACTTAAAGTTAGTGTATTGCCGTCTATTTGTTTGCAACGCCGTTAAATATTCAGGGGCAAAATAGTCTTTCATTAACTTTTCTTGTTTCAACTTTTCCAGATACAGAGTATAAGTCTCTCAGCTCTAGATACACACAAACATATATATATATATATAGCTACGATACTACCACAAGCCAGAATAACCGGCCATTAATTTCTGTCTCTACTGCTTCGACCTCACCCAATGGACTACGCATACGAAGTCACTCAGGATTTTCACATTGAACACAAGTTGCAGAACCTCAAAATACTTGAACACAAGTTGCAGAACCTCAAAATAGCCGGAGTCAGTTTAATATCTGAATTAACAACAATGGGTTCTAAAATCAGATTACTTTGCGATACATTTTTCACAACAGCCTGTGTTTTCCTTGACTGAGTTCCCAGCTGAGCCTTTCCTCCACCCGAAACCTTAGTTTCTTCAGCAAAATCTGAAGCTACAATGGAAACTTCAACATCCTTCTCCACTACTTTAGCACTCACCTTTGCTGATTTTCGGAGCAAGAAGTGAATTACGGTATCATTGTCTCTACATATGGAAAATATGAGTCTTTTATCTTCAAGCTCCTCACCATTAAAAATCAACTGCTGATCCTTGAGACCAAGAGAAACTATCCCCTTATCCACAATCTGCTCCTTAACATGCATCACATTTCTCTCCCTCTCAACATGTAATTCGAACTCCTTCCCACAAACATTACGAACCGTAATAGTTTGGAGATCCGAAAGCCGAAGAACCAAATGCAATACATTCCCATCCGCAACCCCATAGTCCACAACACAAGAATTATTCCTAGCCAATTCTTTCCCATCAAAAATCAATCTCTGCATCCTTACATAAATCCCTTTGTCCATCTGGATTCTTAGCTTCACAGAAGCAATTGAATTCGACTCCAATACACGCATTCGGGACACAGACCCAGCAACAGTCAAATAAATCAATATCGACTCCCTCGACCATGGTCCAAACTGATCCAACACATTACCACGAAAACTAAAAGACCCCCCCATGAACTGGACTCCGAGCAATGTCTAAGAATGATGGAAGAGCAGGCTGAGTATGATGTTGAAGCAATGCAGAAAGCAAATGATCTGATTGCAGATAAAGAGAAAGAGATAAGCATTGCAGAATCACACTAGCCATTACTAATTCGTAATCAACATAGTAAATCAGCGTATTAGAATCAAAAACCCCAAATTCGACACCATGACTCGACTCACACGCACACACAAACACACTACATATATACACACACACACACACATAGTCCACATATACACACCACCATAGCTTACACATTCACACGCTGCATAGAAGAAATCGACCATAGTTAACTTAAAGAACTCAAGCTCAGTTCGAAATTTGAGGTATTGAGAGAGAGAAAGAGAGAGAGAGAGATAGATAGATGAGAAACTAGTCTTCAATTGGGGATGGGCTGCTACAATTCCCGTGTATAACTCAAAGCCGGCGCAGGAAAAGATTTTTTTACCCCTGGCTACTTGACAGCGTTAGTGACAAATAGACGGTAGTACATGAAGTGTAAGTATGTAGATTGCTTAGGATTGCCCGTGGTAAATTTTAAAACATGGTATTTCAAGTGGTGTCCTGGCCAAAGTCCAGGTACACAAAGTGCACTTTACTCTATAGAATAAAGTTGAGTTCGTTCCCATAGAGATCTGGTTTAGGTTCAGTTCAGTTCATGTACCTATGCAATAATGTATGGTTTTTATTCACTGCTAAGACAATTAACAAATTGAGGTTTTAATTAACTAATCTAACTAAGATGCAAATTATCAACTAAGAATGAACAACTAACGAGAATTAAACTGAATTACTTATATGAGAATAAACATGGGACTCTAACTTCATTATCTACTTCACTTAGAGTTGATGCCTTTAATCAATACATGTGATGGTTTGGATATCTGATCAGACAACACAAAACAAGTATAGGTTACCTCTCGGTATATGAATACCAAACTAATCATACATCCACAAAAGAGATAGAAGATGAAAAGACACCAATTATGCTTAGACCCTATATCTCTATAGAATTTGAAAACATAATGGTTGAAGAACAAGTTGTCTATTAAGATCACATAGGGCAGCATAATATCTCTATTTACGCCACAAATCATGATGTTAAAACATCAACCTATCCTATGCTAGCATGGCAAGTTCTAAATCTCAAGATCCACTCTCGCTTCACAAGCGATTAACAATTCAATTTAGATGTTAGCTACGCATCTAAAAGCATTAAGATTAACCATACGAGGATATCAAGAATTCACCATACACATATCTTTAAAGCAATCAAACTACTAAGCTACATAGATAAATCCGTTAAAATCCCATGACAACGATTAGTTCATAATTGAACCATTCGTCACCATGGGATTTGATGAAAACATGATATAAAACAAGATATGAATGAAAATAAGAATATTATTAAAACAAAGAGTTGAGAAAACAAATCTAGAATCCAGAATAACGCCTAAGAAAAGAACACAAAAGATGAAGTAGATCTTGATCCGTTGCTTGTCACGAGCGTTGAATCTCCCCCTCCTTTTCTTTCTGGCAATTCTAAGCTATAATATATAACGATCCAAATTACAATGCTTAAATGTGTTTTTATAGCACTAGAAGTCTTGCACAGCAAGAAAATATCGTAAAATACAATTAGAATTCGATTCTGGTGCAAGAACATGCCTAAAATACGATTACAACTCAAATTAGGGCAAAATATTCAAATTTCAGCAATTCTGGCCGCCAGGTGTGCAGTCTGCCCACCTGCCTTGTGGAGTTTTTCTGTTTTTGCTCTCGTTGCTTCGTTTTGACTCCAATTTCCTTCGTTCTTTTTGCACATGCTTCCATCTTCAATTCTCTAACTTTGGAATCTTCATGGTGGCTCACAACAAGTCTCCATTCTTCATTCTTAAGCTCGAATTCAACTCCAAAATTGACGGAAACTGCAACCCTAATCGTCATTCTTGTAAACCTGCACACTTAAACAAAACACATCAAAACTACAACAAACTTGTGTCCAAGACAATCAATTTAAGCCGATATGGAACGTTCCAAGTGGATATAAAATCCACTTATCAGCAAGCCCTCGAGTTATTTCGCAAGAGCAGAATCTGAGATTAATAGAGGATGTGACTTTTGAAGAATTTACGGAGGCTGTTCATCAAATGCACCCGGACAAGGCTAGTGGGCCTGATGGTATGAACCCAGCATTTTATCAAAGCTTTTGGAAAGTACTGGGTAAGGAGGTGTTTGAATGCTGTAGGGATTGGCTTAAAGGTAATTCTTTCCCAGCTGATCTGAATCATACTAATATTGTTCTTATTCCGAAAAAAGAAAATGTGTGTCATATGAAAGACCTACGCCCAATTGCCTTGTGTAATGTCCTATATAAGATTTTGGCAAAGGTTTTGGCTAACAGGCTTAAGGGAGTTTTGCCAGGTATTATTTCAGAGAAGCAATCTGCTTTTGTTCCCAACCGTAGCATATCAGATAATGTTATAGTAGCATTTGAGGTGGTTCATCATATGAAAAGGAGTAGAGGTGGAAGAGATGGTGAGGTAGCGCTTAAGTTGGACATAAGTAAAGCTTATGACAAAGTAAGTTGGGATTATCTAAAACAACGAATGCAGTCTCTTGGTTTTTGTAATGAATGGATTGGGTGGATGATGAGGTGTGTTTCTACGGTTTCGTATGACATTAATTTCAATGGTATGAAAGTAGGCCCTATCAGCCCTAAGAGAGGTATTAGGAAAGGAGACCCACTCTCTTTCTACCTATTTTTGTTTTGTGTAGAGGGTTTGTCAAATCTATTGGATAATGCAGAAGAGGAAGGAAAATTGCATGGCTGTAAAATTGGTCTAACTGCTCCTGAGGTGTCCCACTTGCTGTTTGTTGATGATTCATTTTTGTTTTTCAAAGCATCGATTGAGGAGGCCTCCTCTGTTAAAGCAATTCTAGAGAAGTATGCAGAGATATCAGGTCAAGAGGTTAACTATCAGAAATCAGGGGTTATGTTTAGCTCTAATGTACGTATGGATAAGCAACTTCAATTGTCTGCAGTGTTGGGTGTGCATAATGATATTACAAATAGTCATTACTTGGGGCTCCCGTCTCTAGTGGGGAGACCAAAGAAGATAGTCTTTGGTTTTGTGAAGGATAGAGTGGTGAAATGAATACAAGGGTGGAATGCTAAACCAATATCTCGAGCAGGGAAATCGATCCTCATAAAAAATGTGGCACAAACAATTCCAGCTTATAGTATGTCGTGTTTTTTACTTCCAAGGTCTCTTTCTTAGGAAATTGAAAGATTGTTTAATGGGTATTGGTGGAAGTCGGGGTCTTCTCAAAATAAGGGGGTGAGTTGGATTTCATGGGAGGGAATGAGCATGTCTAAGAGTCGAGGTGGTATGGGTTTTAAAAGTTTGTTTGGTTTCAACATTGCCTTGCTGGGGAAACAGGTCTGGAAGTGTATAGAGCAACCTGAAATGTTAGTTTCTCGGATTCTGAAAGCAAGGTATTTTGCTGATGTTCACATTTTAAACACGGGAAATGGGCAGGGATCTAGGTTTGTTTGGCAGGGTCTTTGGCAAGCTAAGGAAGTACTGTGCAGGGGGTTTAGATGGGTGGTTGGAGATGGTCGAAGTATTATAGGTACGAAGGACCCTTGGTTGGCAAAGAAGGCTGAGTTCAAAGTCGATAATCACTGGAGATATGAAGGCATGAACGATGTTGTTTCTTCATTGTTCTATCCAGGTACTAAACTCTGGGACTCGAATAAAATACATGAATTGTTCAATAGTGTAAGAACCCTAATTTTTGGTAATATTTCCTTTTATTTAATATCTTGTGACATTATCATTATGGAACCTTTCTAGTCATCCCAGTTGATTAATAGAATTGATTGTCTGAGAAACTGTGTTGTTGCATTTATCATGTAAGATAAAAAGGAAGATTGTGAAGGCAGGAGTCTTATTGTTAGTAATATTTATAAAACTTGGGATTTGAGAATGGTTAGAGTATTAAAGGATTTATTAAGAATTATGACGAGGAATTATGGATATTCGAGGGATTTACACAATTAAGTACTTAAGGAATTATAGGGGAAATCTCTAAGCGACAAAATATTATTACGAGAGATTAATTAAGATACGATACGAATTAAAGATTAAATAATAAGCATTGGTGGAAGAATAATAATACAAGGAGTAGTATTGCATGCAAGCCCATGCAACCAAGTGGTTAGAAATCAAGCAAACTAGTTAGCCATTGGAAGATGAATAGTACCTAGTTACTTGCTTTTTCAAGAAAGGGGACAAGTAGTACATGAGGCCATGCTTGCTAGTACTACCTATACTTACATGATATGTATCACCCAACATCACTTTACATCAATTATTCACCAACAACCAAACACAAAAACACAAAACACAAACTCCTTCCCCCCCCTTGTGTTGCTCTCGGCCAAAGCATAAAGTGGAGAAGAAAATTTCTTCTTCCTCCTCTTCCATCACTCATAAATCACCACATAATTCCTAGGTCATCTACATCACCTAGACAAGGTATGTTAGCAATTTCAATCCATTTCATCAACCCAATTTCAAGTTACAAATTGTTAAAGCTTGGGTGAATAGTAACCATGTTTGTTTTTCCTTTAGATCTTGCATTGTAAGTGTTGTAGGAGACCATCTAAGGTGTTGTTGAATTGTGAAAAGCTTATCCAAGGCCCCTAGGTGCTCGAGAAGGTATAAAAATCTCAAACCCTCTTGGTTATGTATTATTTATAAAGTAAGGTAGTAGATCCATGTGTTTGTGAGCTACTCTTGGTTGTATATGTATTGGATAGCATGGATCTTGAGTTTTGATGTTGAGATTGTGACTTTTATGACTATGGATAATATATATATCTCCATGAGTGTTATGAACCATGATCTAAGTGTATTAAGTGTTGATTATGTTGTGGAAGTGTGAAAAATGGTTGATCTAAGTAGTTTGAGCTTGCTGAGTTTTTTTCAGGAACATTGACCTGTATTGTAACACGATTTTGAACCCCCAAATGTTGTCCCCTGATGTCTTACCATATATTGTTGGAAAGATAATTGAATGTAGTTTCTGGAAATGTAAGTTTCATGGCTAGGTGATGTATAGATTTTAAGTTATGGCCGGAAGAGTGAATTGTGTTTCTGGACTATGGACTGCACTAAGTGACCCTCTTATGAACCTTGTTTAAACCCCTAAAAATATATGTGGGATCATGGAAAAATTGAGAATGTAGGAAATGCAGTGGTGAAGACCACCCAAAAGGAATTGGATTAAAATATGAATTTTTGGATTTTAAAAAAATGCTAGAGTAAAATTCGCGCAATGGAAAAAGTCGATTAGTGGAACATGATTCTAGGGTTAGTGGTTATGATTCGAAAGTGGTAACTAAATTAAGTCGATTAAGTGAAGAGCGTAATCGAGTGATGTCATGAACCTATAGTGGGGTTAGAGAGTCACAAGACGAAGTCGTGAAGTTAATTTCGTACCCCCTTAAAACATCGTAATTAAAGAGATATTGTTAAGGTACTAACGAACGATTATTGCTTATGTATAGATCGTTCGAATCCGCACGCTCGACCACCCCAACCAAACCAAGGCAAGTTTACTTTTCAAAACTTATACATATACAAGGACTTTCACTGTTGTGTTTGTAGTTTTCAACTATATCAAATGTTATGTTTATCGAAGTATTGATGCAATTGAGATTGTATAAGTACATATATGTTTGTACCCCTTGAACTTAGATTGAAATGTTTTCTTCGGACAACGACTCTAGCAATAGAGGTCGTAGCGGTCCGTATATACTATTGACCGGGGAGCGGTATATTATTATATCGTATCTAGATTGCGAAAACCCGAAGGGTCATTCGGGGAGTATCGTATACTCAAGTAATTATGTTCATATCTTCGTAAATACTCGAAACCCTATCTTGGATTAAAAGTTTATTTTATCGAATAATTATTTTATTAATTATTAATATTAAATCTTAAAATATCATTTATTAATTATTGTTCATTATTTTAAAGACAAAGCTAATCCAAGATACCTTTAGCACTTTCAAACTCGAACTCTTTGGAACTCAAAACATTTTCGAAAACCCCCGGTCAGGTTTGCTTCTTGTGTGATTTCAAGAATCATCGGTCGACTGATGTCGAACCTCAATTACTCAGTTTTCAATCAAAATCAAGTTTTTAAAAGAAAAAGAAAAAGGGACTCTGGCAGGTGTGGGAACCGTTGACGAACGATTCCCGGGATGTGTAAGCGGCCGTGAGCCAGGCGGTCCATCAATTATTATTCCGGCCCAGGTATTGCCGAAGGATGATTACGGATGTAGTTTTCATCGAGGGTGATTACGGATGTAGTTTTCACCCGGGGATAGTTACGGATGTAGTTTCTATCCTTCTACCGGTAGAGAAGACCCGCGGATTATTGGACTTGGATGTGGCGACTGACCATCGTTAATCCCTGTCAGGTTTTTATGTTTTCTTCCAGTCCCATCCTCCACTTTGGAAAAATACTCAAACGCTGCTTCTTGGGCCTAAGTGCCAAGTTGCTGAAAGTGTGCTTTTGATGAGAAAATATTGACATCGTGCAATATCTAGAACTGCAAGATTTTCTATAAAGATTGGCACGTGTTAGTGCACTTTTGCAATTGTTTCAATGAATGAAATGTTTTTGTATGAGAAGCCTTCTAAGCTAAAGGAAGGAAAGAGGTTTGAAATGATATATTCCCTGTACAGTATGTTAATCGTAGAGTGTTTTGCCGAAAATGATATACTCATATGTATATATTTTCAAACTTGAGATATATTGAAATGGGAACCTTATAAAGGGTTCATATGTTATTCTTAAAGCTCCTTAGTGAGTATAGATGTTTTATTCAAACTCGGACGTATATATTGTCCAATTATGTTTTGAAATCTGAGATATATGCCCATATAGTTGGGAACGTTTTCGAAATGAACCACATTATTATTTTACAAAATGGTGAACTTGCTGAGCATTATGTAGCTCATTCTTGCTTTATAAACACTATTCAGAAAGAGAAGAATTTGGCCGATTAACTCCGCACCAGCAGAAGAGGAGTAGAAGAATTACCCTGGAGATGATTTAGCTCCTGATAAATACTACAGAGTGAGTCTGTTAGGTTTTCAGCTGTAATAGTAAGACTTGTCTTCAAGTATAGTTGTATTAGTGGAAGTGCGTAAGACTCTGAATTGTACAGATGAATTGTAATATTTAGTGTTACTTTTGATTATCGTTTCTGAGGCTCTAACTTGTTTGTGCGTAAGATTGAGGTCTGGACGTATGTATTGTTGAGTTGTAAAGTTAATACAGGTATGATATAGTTGGATGATGATGCGACGACCTGAATCTTTGACCTCAGATTTGGGGGCGTCACAGAAATGGTATCAGAGCGATAAGTTACAGTACTCAGAAATGAGAGTGTTGAGAGTTGAGTCTAAGTAGGAGAATGCCATAAGAAGATCGTAGTAAACTTATTATTGGACTACCGGAAGAGGTACCGGTGAGTAGAATAGACTGGAGTGTTGACTGAAGGTATTATACTAGGGTCGATAGAATCCTTAAAGACCTTCAGAATGATGAATAGAGGTTTGAGAGTCGTACATGACCTATCATTGGTAATGATATAGGAAGCAGAGCGAAATCTCAAGAGCAGCTGATGTAGAGGCGATATTGCCAATATGATCGGATGACTAGGCTGGCATAAATTCTGTGGCCCATAGTCCTCCAGAGTTTAGGAGGCGGCATTTTAAGAATCAAGAAGTTTGGACTTCCCTACATAATTAAGGGTACTTAGTACTTGTAGTAATGAAAGTCTTTTACTTTGGTTATAAGACCCGATTTTCGATAAGTAACGGGTTTACCTGAAGGTTGGTCACTATGTCGTTGTGGATTCCATTACCCTTGATGGCGAATTTTATATGTGTTATACGAGAATGTTATCATAAGACGAGCGTGCTAGATAATTCCACGCATGATTCGAACGCTGGAACATGGTAGTTCAACTTAGAGAACAAACAAGTAGAATTAACAAAGGGACTCGGGAGAAGTTGAATATGGTTGCAACGAGCGATACAGTGATCTCAGAGTCTACCAAAAGAAAAGACCAGCGGGTCTAGAGTGGGATCCTTTGATAGAGATGTTAGCAGGGACTACGTATATACGTATTGTAGACCTCAATATTTTTGGTATATGTTCACATACACACACCCGCCACTGAACCTATGGACTGCACTGAGATCCCTGAGAGATCTCTTTGATATGTTCCCAGGGGGAACTGGCCACTTGTGATTCATGTCGGAAGGCATGAAGTAGGACCCCATAGACTTAGCAGGTGTCCCCGGAATGATGTGAAGCTTGATCTTCAAGATAAAGCCCGGAAATGACAGATATATTGGTGAAACCCTAACTCGATAAATGACTTTAAGATGATGATTGAGAGACGCACTAGTTGGTGTCTTGTATTACGAAGACGAAGAGATGGAGTTACCCTCATAGTGGTGATAATGAGATGCACGAATGATTATTAACTTATTTTGATAACTACTGGCTGGTGCACTACTTCATTTTAAACTGTTCACTAACCATGTTACCTCGATCATCTAATATCAAGTAACCCTCCTAGCTTTCTACTTCAAACTTGTGGAATAACAACTATTGATATACTTTCTCTAAACCAGGACTCATCCAAAGTATCTTAATTGAGCCCGAGCATTCTATATGAAGTTTATAATTATTTCTGCTCAGGACTATTTACACTCTCTTTCAATTATCCAAGGAATGTTCCACAAATATTTCCTTAATTAATCGACGAATACTACTTAACGAATATCGATATTTGATTGCTTCTTTCATACTTGCATTCTTCAGTTGAGCTCATAAATATTAAACAAATTACTGAGGACATGGATGATCTAATGTCCAGACATCCCTCATGAATTCTTTTCTTCTATTCAAGATGAGATTGTACATCGTACATTGAAATCATAGTAAGGATATCATTTTGATATTGGTATTCCGAATTTAATTCTATTGTCGGATCTGATAAAGCATGTGTACGGGGGCACCCTTGGGTGGACCGTTTCACTGATAAGTAATATTTGATGAAAGGTTATCGATTGTTCCGATACCTAGAACATTCTCTTCAGATTTTATAGTTTTTTTTTAACTTCTTATTTTCATTCGTTGTCCGAGAAGCCTAAAGTTTCTTCAGTGGCTACGATGTTGAAATTCCGTTCTATCCAATTGAAACTGGCTAGTCGTTATGTCAATATGAATGACTAGTTGATCGTTCCAACTACTCAAATTTTAATGTTGTGAAGAACACCTAGCTAATTGTCCTAGCTGGTGGTGATGTCTCAAACAGGTGAACTAGCAAATTTTGTCTAGCTAGTCGCTAGTGGTTCTTGAAAAGGACTATTTATTGTTTCACCGGTCCAACTCCCAATTTAATTCATTCTGCAATAAATTTTGCATGTGGTAAAGCATGATGTCGAAAGTTTTGACGAATAACTCGATTGAGACCTAATGAGGTCGCCCACTCAACTCGAATTCTACCCATCTTCGTATCAGACTCTATATCACTTGAATATTTTATTCTTTCATTTCATACAATGAGAATTCATTTGAAACCATTGATTACTTGAGTGACAAACTACTTCATTCTTTAATTGTCATGGAGTAGAATTGCTTTCTATTGGCTGACCTTCATCAATGCGACTTTAGATTTCCTCTTATTATTCAGGAGGAAAAGTATCCACCCGATGTAAGAATTGTATAAAGACCGTCTTTATGACTTTTGTACCCAACAATCATTGCCCTTGTGCAACATTCTCTATGGTGTCATATTACAGAATTATCAGGACGGGAAGGAATAAACCTTGTTGTATTCTTTCTGTCCATTCTTACATCTCCAAAAATCGAGACTCCTAGTATTTGGAACCATCAACATTCTTGGAACATCCAATGTGGAATTCTTATTGAGATTATCTATTGGACCTTGTTATTTTGAAACCATTCCTTTCAAAGTGATTACTCTAAGGTGAACGGGAGGTACAATTGTGAACCGTTACACCAATATGAGATCAAAAACCAAATGTTGTAATTGTGCAGCCAAAGCGTTATGCCGAGTAATTATTGAAGTAGAGATAACATGTTAGGGCATACCACAATACCTTTAATATTGGGGTGGGGAAAGTTATAAGAAATGATGAGGTGGTTGGGAGCACGCTCCTACCAACCGTTGTCAGGATGTTATATTAATGAATTTTGGAGTTACCAAGCATTTTCCTGATCCAAGAAATGCAAATCGATTGCGATGTAAAACATATCCTTGGAGGAAACTAACATGGAAGTGAGATGGACGAGAAAGGAAGAAATGTCGTGGCAAGAATGTGAAGCTTTACTTAGCTTAAAGGGATTGATGCACATAGAGAGACATATAGTTTAACAGGCCCCTAATAGCAAATGGATGCATGGAGATATGCCAATGATCCTTCGAGATTACCACCTAATAAAGTTTATTAGGAATCGCAGCCGCATGCAGGCCTCAGGCTGATTGACGCCAGTTGTGAAGGAGGACGAGCGTATGACATCTTACATATACCATCGAGAACTGATACCCTTATCGGAAATGGAGGAATTGTTGACTAGTTGAAATGAGTAGTTGTTTTTCAAAGATAAGGTTGAAGAGAAGGTTTTACCAACTCAAGATCGACCTCTGTACTGTGCCAAAGTTGGCATTTCACACTAATATAAACGTTATAAAATTGTGGTAGTATCGTTTGAATGGACTAATGAGTCAGAAGCTTTTATGGATTAGTGAACAAAGTTTTGGGATGAAATGAGATATTAGCAACAACCTCGTTTTTAGCTATACTTGATGATAAAAAGAGGACTTTGAGAGTCACGATGATGCGTCTTTCGAGAGTTTAAGAGGTGTGCTGATGCAGTAGAAAAAGGATGATAGGCTATACTTTTAAGCAACATAAAGGTTATGAGATAGCACTAACCGTGAGTCTGGGATTAGTCATGATGACGTTAACGCATGAAACTGAGACGTTAACCTTATGAGAAAAGTGTGAAAGTTTTCCACAAGTGCCATAAGTATATCTTCATATCAGGACTGAACATAAGAAAGAGAAGGTGACGAAAAAGAGCAGGGAGTATAATGGAGAAATTTGTTATTTCCCAGGAAAGGCCAGTGTGGTGGCCGATACCTATAGAAGGGAAGTATTCAAAATTGGAATTCAGTCAGTATTGACCAAGAAAATAGAGTATATACAATAAAGAATAATGTTAGAGGAAAATGACTAAATTACGGGAAGGACAAAGATGTACAGAGAATTAAGGGAATGTTTGGTAAACTGAAATGAAGAATGGTATTGGCAAACTATTAAGTACAAACGCGACATGCCAAAAGCAGAATAATAGAGATCTAGTGGATTAATTTCGCCTGTAGAAAATCTTGAACGTGGACAGAATTGTAATGAATTTCATAAGTAGGTCGCCAAAGACCGAGCCAAGAGATGGCCCTAGTTGATTTATAATTGTTGGACCAAGTGATTTAACTACGAGAGACTTTCCATTTAGAAGATTATCGATTTATGTACGGAAGAGATGGTGGTGCAATATAAAACTTCTGCAGCGATTACGTCAGATAAAAAACTTAAGGTTAAACTTCGAATATTGAAGGTGCTTTCAAGAATATTTAACAAAGAGATTGAGCGTATGTACTAATTTCATCTATGGCTGACGGACAGGGAAGAAGAATTGTCCAGACGATCGAATTCATATTTAGTGTCGTGCCTTAGGTTCCATGGGGCAGTCGAGAATAAAAACTTATCCATGAAATGAATGTTGTTATCACGATCATTGCCATGCGAACGTAAGGACGTCTCCTGTAGAGCGTACTGCAAAAGAAGAAGTTTCGCTTCTCTTGCGTTACGAAGAAGTCAATGAACGAGGGACATAGTAGCTGAACTGGTTCGACGTATACCGAAGACTATACAGTATCCATAACAAGTGGTAACGGCGGACGGGAGGCAACACATGCCTGCTAATCAAGCGAAGGAATATGAGGAATTTTTGCAATCACGATATGTACGAATTATTAAATGAAGATTTCGAATTGATATTACGTCTTTACGGTACAGACGAGTGTATGTAAAAGTCATTAGCTTTTTTTTTTTACGAAACCCATTATTTCGAATGGTCAAATTTTATGAGATATCTAAGGAGGTCGTGGTAAGGCATGGGGTTCCTGTGAGCATTGCATCTGGGAGAGACCCAAGGTTCAACTCCAGGTTCTGGAGGAGTTTTCAGGATTGTGTGGGGACCAAGTTAAACATGAGTACTGCATACCACCCCCAATCAGACGGACAGAGCGAGAGAACCATCCAGACCATAGAGGACATGTTGAGGGTATGTGCCATCGATTTTAAGGGAAGTTGGGATGACCACTTGCCGTTGATCGAATTTTCCTACAACAACAGTTACCATGCGAGTATAGGAATGCCCCATATGAAGCTTTATACGGACGAAGATGTCGGTCTCCCTTGTGTTGGAAAGAAGTTGGAGAGCGGAAGATTTTAGGGCCTGAACTGGTCCAACAGACAAGAGAAACTATCGAGCTCATAAGAGGACGGACGGTAGCGGCCCAAGACAGACAGAAGAAGTATGCGGACCAGACCCGGAAAGACAAGGAATATGAGGTAGGAGAGTTTGTGATGTTGAAGGTATCACCGTGGAAGGGATTGATGAGATTTGGTAAGAAGGGGAAGCTAAGCCCAAGATTTATTGGACCTTTTGAGATCTTGAAACGAGTTGGAAAGTTAGCCTATGAATTGGCTTTACCCCCGAGATGGCAGCAAGTACATAATGTGTTCCATGGGTCCATGCTACGACCCTACCATACCGACTTCCGACATGTGATAGAATATGATCAAGTGGATCTGCAACCAGACTTAACATATGTAGAGCAACCCGTAGAAATCATGGATAGAAAAGAACAGGTGCTGAGGAACAAGGTTGTCAAATTAGTGAGAGTTTTGTGGAGGAATCAGAATGTCGAAGAATCAACATGGGAACTAGAGAGCGCGATGCGTGAAAAGCACCCCCAACTGTTTTCAACCTGATTCTGGGACGGAATCCTTTTAAGGAGGGGAGGCTATAAGAACCCTAATTTTTGGTAATATTTCCTTTTATTTAATATCTTGTGACATTATCATTATGGAACCTTTCTAGTCATCCCTGTTGATTAATAGAATTGATTGTCTGAGAAACTGCGTTGTTGCATTTTTCATGTAAGATAAAAAGGAAGATTGTGAAGGCAGGAGTCTTATTGTTAGTAATATTTATAAAACTTGGGATTTGAGAATGGTTAGAGTATTAAAGGATTTATTAAGAATTATGACGAGGAATTATGGATATTCGAGGGATTTACACAATTAAGTACTTAAGGAATTATAGGGGAAATCTCTACGCGACAAAATATTATTACGAGAGATTAATTAAGATACGATACGAATTAAAGATTAAATAATAAGCATTGGTGGAAGAATAATAATACAAGGAGTAGTAGTGCATGCAAGCCCATGCAACCAAGTGGTTAGAAATCAAGCAAACTAGTTAGCCATTGGAAGATGAATAGTACCTAGTTACTTGCTTTTTCAAGAAAGGGGACAAGTAGTACATGAGGCCATGCTTGCTAGTACTACCTATACTTACATGATATGTATCACCCAACACCACTTTACATCAATTATTCACCAACAACCAAACACAAAAACACAAAACACAAACTCATTTCCCCCTTGTGTTGCTCTCGGCCAAAGCATAAAGTGGAGAAGAAAATTTCTTCTTCCTCCTCTTCCATCACTCATAAATCACCACATAATTCCTAGGTCATCTACATCACCTAGACAAGGTATGTTAACAATTTCAATCCATTTCATCCACCCAATTTCAAGTTACAAATTGTTAAAGCTTGGGTGAATAGTAACCATGTTTGTTTTTCCTTTAGATCTTGCATTGTAAGTGTTGTAGGAGACCATCTAAGGTGTTGTTGAGTTGTGAAAAGCTTATCCAAGGCCCCTAGGTGCTCAAGAAGGTATAAAAATCTCAAACCCTCTTGGTTATGTATTATTTATAAAGTAAGGTAGTAGATACATGTGTTTGTGAGCTAATCTTGGTTGTATATGTATTGGATAGCATGGATCTTGAGTTTTGATGTTGAGATTGTGACTTTTATGACTATGGATAATATATATATATATATATATATATATATATATATATATATATATATATATATATATATATATATATATATATCTCCATGAGTGTTATGAACCATGATCTAAGTGTATTAAGTGTTGATTGTGTTGTGGAAGTGTGAAAAATGGTTGATCTAAGTAGTTTGAGCTTGCTGAGTTTTGTCCAGGAACATTGACCTGTATTGTAACACCATTTTGAACCCCCAAATGTTGTCCCCTGATGTCCTACCATATATTGTTGGAAAGATAATTGAATGTAGTTTCCGGAAATGTAAGGTTCATGGCTAGGTGATGTATAGATTTTAAGTTATGACCGGAGGAGTGAATTGTGTTTCTGGACTATGGACTGCACTAAGTGACCCCCTTGTGAACCTTGTTTAAACCCCTAAAAATATATGTGGGATCATGGAAAAATTTGAGAATGTAGGGAATGCAGTGGTGAAGACCACCCAAAAGGAATTGGATTAAAATATGAAGTTTTGGATTTTATAAAAATGCTAGTGTAAAATTCGCGCAATGGAAAAAGTCGATTAGTGGAACATGATTCTAGGGTTAGTGGTTATGATTCGAAAGTGGTAACTAAATTAAGTCGATTAATTGAAGAGCGTAATCGAGTGATGTCATGAACCTATAGTGGGGTTAGAGAGTCACAAGACTAAGTCGTGAAGTTAATTTCGTACCCCCTTAAAACCCCGTAATTAAAGAGATATTGTTAAGGTACTAACGAACGATTATTGCTTATGTATAGATCGTTCGAATCCGCACGCTCGACCACCCCAACCAAACCAAGGCAAGTTTACTTTTCAAAACTTATACATATACAAGGACTTTCACTGTTGTGTTTGTAGTTTTCAACTATATCAAATGTTATGTTTATCGAAGTATTGATGCAATTGAGATTGTATAAGTACATATATGTTTGTACCCCTTGAACTTAGATTGAAATGTTTTCTTCGGACAACGACTCTAGCAATAGAGGTTGTAGCGGTCCGTATATACTATTGACCGGGGAGCGGTATATGATTATATCGTATCTAGATTGCGAAAACCCGAAGGGTCATTCGGGGAGTATCGTATACTCAAGTAATTATGTTCATATCTTCGTAAATACTCGAAACCCTATCTTGGATTAAAAGTTTATTTTATCGAATAATTATTTTATTAATTATTAATATTAAATCTTAAAATATCATTTATTAATTATTGTTCATTATTTTAAAGACAAAGCTAATCCAAGATACCTTTAGCACTTTCAAACTCGAACTCTTTGGAACTCAAAACATTTTCGAAAACCCCCGGTCAGGTTTGCTTTTTGTGTGATTTCAAGAATCATCGGTCGACTAATGTCGAACCTCAATTACTCAGTTTTTAATCAAAATCAAGTTTTTAAAAGAAAAAGATAAAGGGACTCTGGCAGGTGTGGGAACCGTTGACGAACGATTCCCGGGATGTGTAAGCGGCCGTGAGCCAGGCGGTCCATCAATTATTATTCCGGTCCAGGTGTTGCCGAAGGATGATTACGGATGTAGTTTTCATCGAGGGTGATTACGGATGTAGTTTTCACCCGGGGATAGTTACTGATGTAGTTTCTATCCTTCTACCGGTAGAGAAGACCCGCGGATTATTGGACTTGGATGTGGCGACTGATCATCGTCAATTTCTGTCAGGTTTTTATGTTTTCTTCCAGTCCCATCCTCCACTTTGGAAAAATACTCAAACGCTGCTTCTTGGGCCTAAGTGCCAAGTTGCTGAAAGTGTGCTTTTGATGAGAAAATATTGACATCGTGCAGTATCTAGAACTGCAAGATTTTCTATAAAGATTGGCACGTGTTAGTGCACTTTTGCAATTGTTTCAATGAATGAAATGTTTTTGTATGAGAAGCCTTCTAAGCTAAAGGAAGGAAAGAGGTTTGAAATGATATATTCCCTGTACAGTATGTTAATCGTAGAGTGTTTTGCCAAAAATGATATACTCAAATGTATATATTTTCAAACTTGAGATATATTGAAATGGGAACCTTATAAAGGGTTCATATGTTATTCTTAAAGCTCCTTAGTGAGTATAGATTTTTTATTCAAACTCGGACGTATATATTGTCCAATTATGTTTTGAAATCTGAGATATATGCCCATATAGTTGGGAACGCTTTCGAAATGAACCACATTATTATTTTACAAAATGGTGAACTTCCTGAGCATTATGTAGCTCATTCTTGCTTTATAAACACTTTTCAGAAAGAGAAGAATTTGGCCGATTAACTCCGCACCAGCAGAAGAGGAGTAGAAGAATTACCCTGGAGATGATTTAGCTCTTGATAAATACTACAGAGTGAGTCTTTTAGGTTTTCAGCTGTAATAGTAAGACTTTTCTTCAAGTATAGTTGTATTAGTGGAAGTGCGTAAGACTCTGAATTGTACAGATGAATTGTAATATTTAGTGTTACTTTTGATTATCGTTTCTGAGGCTCTAACTTGTTTGTGCGTAAGATTGAGGTCTGGATGTATGTATTGTTGAGTTGTAAAGTTAATACAGGTATGATATAGTTGGATGATGATGCGACGACCTGGATCTTTGACCTCAGATTTGGGGGCGTCACAAATAGTGATGATGCAAAAGCTATTCTGGCAACCTTAGTGCCGCAATGATTAGTTGAAGATAGAATAGTCTGGTCCATGTCTAATGATGGAATATATAATGTTAAGACTGGTTACCATTTCTGGCATAATCATTATGTTGGTCATTCTCCGAGATCGGGGGGGGGGGTGGAACAAGTTGTGGAGACTCAATATACCTCATAAGATGAAGATATTTCTATGGAGATTTTGTAGAAATAACATTCCAGTGAGGAATAGACTTAGGCATAAGGGAGTAGCTGTTACCATTATATGTCGTAAGTGTAATGTGGATGTGGAGCACTTACTTCATGTGTTTTTCGACTACACATTTGCAAAGTGTTGTTAGCAGGGTGCAGGGGTTTCGTATGACATGTCCCAGGTGTTTTCAGCTCCAGAATGGCTTCTGAGTAAGCTGGAAACGTTGACACAGTCTGAAAATATTAAGCTGACAACTGTATTGTGGGGCATTTGGTTCTGGCGTAACAAGAAGATATGGGAGGATAATGTGGTGACTGCAGAGTTAGCTATAGAATTAAGTTTCAAAAGCATTGAAGATTGGAGAAGGGCGAGAAGGAAGGAGGTAACTAATACATCTGGTACTGTGTATTCTAGTGTGACAAGCAGTAGGAAGTGGTTGTAACCCTTATGTTTTGATGATTATAATACAGCAAGCTGTATTTCATATTGTTTATCAATTTTGCAAGCTGTGTTATATTGTACAGGATTATTTTCAGTCAGACTAACTGTTGTATTTCAGCAAACTGTTATGGACAATTTGATATATTTCAGCATGCTGAACTTACGGTCAGTACAAAATCAGCCTGCTGATTCTGGGCGACAGAAAGAACAGAATCCAACAAGACATACGTTTTTCATGGAGCTATTTGTGTTATTTACTTAGGAATATTGTAAGGGACCCTCTGAATTATTCAAACCCATCATACACTTCAATATTCTCAAGTCAAGTAAAGTGGGAGACAACATATTCCTTTTCCTTTAAATAAGGAAAGCACTTGCCTAACTTTACATTCTTTATTTGACTATACCTATACAAACACATTATCTATTCCTTCTTTGTCTTCAAAATCATTACAACTATACACGCTCCTCTAGGAGACAACAGCTCCTCCAAACGGCTCCTCCACTTCTTCATCATTTATGATTACAAGACTTAGAAAAATCGATGGAGCCTTTTGAAGACTATATCTCAAATCAATCTTGTTTACCTATAAATATAGAACTTGCCTGATCAGTTCAATCATCCAACGAAGTGCAAAAACAAGATACAATAAACACACAACTTCGAGTTGTCTTGCTACATTCTTGAAAACCTCTCAAACTCACATACATTCGAATATCTATATTTTCAGAGGGTTTTGTAGGTTGAGTTGTAAACATTCAAAAACTGTGTATTGTTCAAGTTGTAAAGTTTAGTTGCTGTACAAGTTTTGGCTTCAGGTTTTGGGTGGGTAGAACTAGACTAGAGAAGGATACTTGGGAAGTATTGCTTAGAGAGTTAGTTCATAACAGCACAGCAAATTCAGCAAGCCAAATTGTAAGCGGCTGGGTGTAAAGGGAGATATATTGTTGGATCTTGTAATCGGTTTATAGTGATCAATAATATATTCTCTTACCAAGTTGGTAAGGGACCAGGACGTAGATCATAGGGGATTAGGGGTCGTACCTGGCTAAAAGATCTTGTGTTTCATTTTATTATTCTGCTCATTTCATACTGCACTGCATCTGTTCTTAAAATCACCCTGCTGTTATTAACTTGTTAAGTCATATCAGCAAGCCGTTTCTGGAAAATTTAAAACAGGTCATAGTTAACCAATAAAAGCCATAATACACCTATTCACCCCCCCTCTAGGTGTGTTTTCAATTGGTATCAGAGCTTTGGTATACTAATCTTTCTGTAACAGGAAAAGTATCGATCAATATGGCTGATGATTATCCTCTCGGTTCATCTAATCATCGAGCAACTTTGCTGCTCGGGACTGAAAACTATAACTGGTGGAAAGATCGCATGAAGATGCACCTGTCAAAGGAACCACTAGAATAGAGAGTTGTCAATAAAGGCCCGTATGTATTTCTTGACAAAGAAAGCAAGCTGAAAGACATTGATGAGCTTACTGATGCTGAATTGATCAAAGAAAGCTACAACACCAGGGCAATGAACACTATCATGAATGGCCTTTCTGCAAGTGAAAGTGATAAAGTCTCCTCATGCAAATCCGCCAAAGAAATGTGGGACACATTAGAACTTTATCATGAAGGTTCGACTTCGTTAAAGAAAGTAAAACTTAGTACCTTGATGAATGAATTTGGAAGCTTTATGGTCAAGGATGATGAGACGATAAGGCAAAGTCAAGCAAGATTTCAGAAGACAATGAATGGTCTCAAACTGCTTGGGAAAATAATACCTCAAGATGAAATAAACATGAAAATCTTGAGTGTTGTACCTTGGTCCTATTCGCCTAATGTGACAGCATTGGAATCTTCCTCACAAATTGACACTATGGATACATTGGCTGTTTTTGCTGAACTTGAACACTTTGTAGCAAAAATAAATGCAATTCAAGCCAGATCATCATAAGCTCCAGTTGCAAAGATGAAGAATTTAGCTCTTCATTCGAAAAACAGCAAGCTGGAACCTGAAGAGGAGTCAGAATCAGATGAGGACTTAGCTCTTATTTCAAAGAAAATCAAAAGACTCATTAAAAAGAAGAATCAAATGAGGAAAGCTAAAGGAAATTATCTAGACAACAGAAAAGATCTCAAAGAATAATCCAAAGAAGAAACGTGCTTTGAATGTGGCAAAAAGGGACAATATCGAAGAGACTGCTACAAATTAAAGAACAAGTCAAAACAATAAGCTGGATTCAAGGACAAAAGAAAATCAAAGGCTTTGATGACTTGGAGTGATGACTCTACCTCTGAAGAAGACTCAAGTGATGATATGGTTAATTTAGCTTTGGTTGGTCTCGATGAAGAGGATAGCACTGAAGTGGAAAGCAACGAAATAGTCTCAGATGATAACAACAGTGAGGTAAACTCATTCAATTCATTGCCTGCTACTTATGTTATAGAAGAACTAATAATGCAGGAAACTTCTGAGGAATTTCTCAAAATAAAGTCAGAGAACAACAAGTTGAAAGAGAAAAACACTCATCTTAAGAAAATAGTCAGAGATCTAATGGAAGAAAAAGCTTTAGATGAACATGAATCTATGATTACAAGGTTAAAGGACAACATAACACAATTAGAAGGACTTAATAAAGTAATACTCAGAAGAAATGATGTTCTAATCAAGCAACTCAGCGAGCTGAAAGCTGATATAGAAACCGGAGAAATTCAAATCAGCAAGCTGAATGATGAAATAGGATTCAAAGATATTCATATCAGCAAGCTGAAAGAAGAAACAGAAGCTTCACAGGAAGTTATACAACAAGCTGATAAAATAAAAGAACACGAGGAGGAGATAAAGAAACTTAACAAAGGAATGGGAAAATTTGTTCAAGGTGAAGAAACTCTCATATCAATGATGAAGAAAGCTGCAGTTCCTATAGAAAAAGAAGGAGTTGGATTAGCTTCAACCTCAAAAGAAAATGCTCTCAAATATGATGGTACACGTGGCATTCCTTATGATTATGCAATGCCTTGGAAGATATGTAACAAGTGTCAAAAGAAGGGACATCTTGCACAACACTGCACTACTCAGATCGAATCAGCCTACCGAAATATGAAAACAGCCTACCGTTTTCAGACTGACAGAAGGAGAAATACAAGAAATCATGAACCAAGATGGATCCAAAAATGGATCAAGAAATCTGAACTACTTGATTTATATGTTCTACTACTCAAGAAATCTGCACTACTCAAAGGAATGGATTTTGGATAGCGGGTGTACAAGGCACATGTGTGGAGATGAGTCTCAGTTTATCACTCCCAAAAAGAAGAAGGGTGGAAAAGTTACAATTGGTGATAGCAAAACTCTTCAAATACTTGGAAAAGGCAAAATCGGTAACAACATACTTTCAATTGACAAAGTTCAATTTGTTCAAGAATTAAAGTATAATTTGCTTAGTATACGTCAGTTATATGATGATGGTCATAATGTTGTTTTTGATAAAGAAAAATGTATTATCAAACTTGGTACTAACAAAATCCCACTAGTCACTAGAAGGGAAGGAAATATATATATATATATATATATATATATATTGGATTTTAAGTTACCGGAAACAGCTTACTGTTTAGATGCAGTTGACACATCTCCTAATCTATGGCATAGAAGGCTAGGACATGTTCATATGGATCAACTCAGCAAGCTGATTTCAAAGAATTTAGTACGAGGGTTATCTAAAATGAAATATGTAAGGACAGATACATGTTCAGCTTGCCTATTAGGCAAACAAATTCGAACTCCTCACAAATCAAAGAACATGGTATCATCTTCTAAACCTTTAGAACTTATGCATCTAGACATTTTTGGTCCAGAAGCATATAAAAGCATTGGAGGTAAACAATATGCCTTTGTTATTGTCGATGATTATTCTAGATTCACATGGGTATTGTTTCTTAAAACTAAAGATTGTGCTTTTGTGGAATTTGAGAATCTAATCAATTTACTTGAGAATAAGTTGAATACAAGACTTGTAAGAATTTGAAGTGATCATGGAGGTGAATTTCAAAAGGATTTCGTCACCTATTGTAAAAATATAGGTATATCTCATGAATTTTCAGCACCCCGAACTCCACAACAAAACGGGGTAGTAAAAAGGAAGAACAGGTCTTTACAAGAAACAGCAAGGACTATACTTCAAGAAAGCAAGTTGCTATGTTTTTAACAGAGTTCTCATCAGATAAATTCTCAACAAAACTCCATATGAATTGCTGAATAAAAGAAAGCCAAACATCAGTTATTTCAAGATATTTGGATCAAGATGTTTTGTTCTCAAAACAATTGATCGTGACGGTAAATTCGATGCTAAATCATATGAGGCTATTTTTCTTGGCTACTCTCTATCTAGTAAATCTTATAGAGTATATAATATATCTAAACAAATTGTTGAAGAATCAATTGATGTATCTTTTCAAGAAACTAATAATGATCTGCCAAGAAAAGAGGAAGTTGATGCATGAACAGATACAAACAGCAAGTTGACTTCATCAGTAAATCAAAATGAAGAAACACAAACTGCACCAGTTGATGAAGAAAAACAGCAAGTTGATTTCACTATTCCTGTTGATGATCCATCAGAAAAACTTGCAAAATTAACCTTGGAAGAGCAAGAAGCAACTCTAAGTTGAAAAAGGGAACTTCATGCTCAAGGGATTCAACTTCACAAAATGATAAGACTTGCAGAACAAGAAGTTATAGCTCAACACTCTCTTCCTGAAGCTACTAGGACGGTTAAAAATCATCCTCCACAGTTAATTATTGGTGACAAGTCAGATGGCATCAAGACAAGGAAATCTCAAGCAAATATCTGTGCATTTTCTGCCTTTCTTGCACAAGAGGAACCAAAAAATATAAATGAAGCTTTAAATGATGAAAATTGGCTCATAGCAATGCAAGAAGAACTTAGTCAATTTGAAAGATGTGACGTTTGGGAACTAGTGGAACCACCTAAAGATGTTTCCATCATTGGTACCAAATGGATTTTTAAGAATAAAGTTGATGAATTTGGGACGGTCACTCGAAACAAGGCTAGACTCGTAGCTCAAGGATATAATCAGCAAGAGGGGATTGATTTTGATCAAACATATGCACATGTTGCACGTCTAGAATCAATCAGAATGCTTCTCTCCTTTGCATGCTTCAAGAAAATCAAGCTTCATCAAATGGACGTAAAGAGTGCCTTCTTAAATGGCAGGCTAAAAGAAGAAGTATACCTAAACAGCCTCCTGGATTTGAAAGTGCTCAGTTTCCAAACCATGTATTAAAACTTAAAAAGGCACTATATGGATTAAGACAGGTTCCTAGGTCTTGGTATGAACGTCTAAGTGAATTTCTAATCAAACATGGATTTCTAAGAGGTAAAATCGATCCTACTCTATTCACAAGATTAAATGGTAAAGATATCTTAGTTGTGCAAATATATGTTGACGATATTATTTTTGGCTCAACTAATGATTCAATGTGTAAGTGGTTTTCCAAGCATATGCACAATGAGTTTGATATGAGTATGATGGGCGATCTAAACTTCTTTTTGGGACTCCAAATCAAGTAGAATCAAGATGGTATTTATGTTCATCAAACGAAATATGTCAACAACCTACTGAAAAAATATGGGTTTGAAAACGTCAAGCCGAAATCTACTCCAATGTGCCAAAACAGCAAGCTGATTTCGGATGAAAATGGAAAAAGTGTTGATATTCATCAATACCAAGGGATGATTGGAAGTCTTCTATATCTAACTGCTTCAAGACCTGATATTATGTATAGTGTTTGCGTTTGTGCTCGATTTCAGGCCAATCCAAAGGAATCTCATCTAAGTGCCATTAAAGGTATTTTCGAATATCTCCGTGGTACAACAAATCTTGGGTTATTCTATCCCATCACAAATTCCTTCGAACTTGTTGGATTTAGTGATGCTGACTATGCAGGAAGCCAAACTGATCGTAAAAGTACTAGTGGAATTTGTGCAATTCTTGGACAAAGTCTAGTTTCTTGGCAAAGTAAGAAACAATCATCTATTGCTTTGTCTACAGCGGAAGAAGAATATTTGGCAGCCGGGAGTTGTTGCTCGCAAATATTATGGATGATTCAAACTCTGAGAGATTTTGGAATCAAATGTGGTCAAGTTCCAATAAATTGTGATAATACAAGTACTATCAACATATCTGAAAATCCAGTAAATCATTATCGCACCAAACATATTGATGTACACCATCACTTCCTACGAGACAATGTTGCTAAAGGAAAGATCAAGCTGATTTTTGTCCCTACGGAATATCAGCTTGCTGATATTTTTACAAAGCCTTTTGCAACAGAAAGATTCAACTTAATCAGGCGTGAACTTGGTATTTGTGAAGTATGAAACAGCAAGCTATTTTCAACATGACCGGTAATATCTTCTCTAATCTTCTTCTTAAAATAATTTATCTGTGATTTTTATATGGTATTTTGGTCTAAATCTATTAACAGGATCTATCTGTTAAATTGCCTAAAATATGCCATTATTAAATTTGCCTATTTTTATGCTAAGTGGTTACGGGCTTTATTTCTTAAATAAATTAATCTTGCCATGATTTTATTTTTTATTTTTATGGAAAGTGGATACTTGTTTTAAGTTAAAAAAAAAATCTTGAAAATATTTTCCCCTTATATCTTAAATTGGGAAAACACGGCATCACTCCACTTCACTTCTCCAAATTTCAACGAAAACCTAGGGTTCTCTCTTCAATCAATCATGTCATCCCGCACCCGCCGCACCAAGAACAAAGCCAATCGCCAAACCACACCACCATCGTCTCCTATTCCACTCTCTATGGACGATTTTGGTTCTCCGAGTGTTCAAACCGAACAAAGTTCCGACACAACTCCGATGGGTTCTCCTGCAACAAAGAGAGTCAAACCGGCATTTGACATAGCATCAGAAGCTCTCACTAATCGGTTCTTTGATCACCATATTGGTACTCGCCCCATTGTTCCTGGTAAGCCTATTACCCTGAAACTTCTCTCTGCATGCGGTGCTTTGGAATTAATTGATGCAGTCGGTATGCATTCTTTTGTCATTGATTTGCCGAAGTTATACTATCCTGATTTAATTCGTCAATTTTATGCTAACTTGGAGAAAGACAAATTTGGGAATTTAACTACTATTGTGAATGAGAAGCACATTCAATTAAACCCTCCGTTTCTAGCTATGATTTTAGAAATCAATGTTAATTCATCTGTTGATGTGTTCACTCGTGGCTCACTTAGTTTCACTGGATTCTCGTATGTAGACCAACTCAATGTCTTAGTTGCACCAAACAAATAGCCCTACCCACAACCTCTCTGATCAATCCAATGGCACACTTGATGTTTAAGATTTCATAGGCCAATATCTGTCCTAGGTTGGGAGGTCGTTCAAACCTTACTTGGCAAGATATTTGTGTATGTGCTAGGATTATGTCTAAAATGCCATTTAACTTACCCAAACTTGTCTTGGATAATATGTTTGCTTCTGTTGGAAAACAAAATTCTGGATTGCCATATGGATGCTTAATCACAAGAATTCTTCTGTTCTATAAGGTCACTCTCACTGGATTTGATTCGGTTCAGGCTAAAGAACAGATTGATGCTAAGAACCTAGCTCAATCTAATTTGAAAATTGTAAATGGTTCTCTAATTTACATCTCAGAACCAAATCAGCCGGTTGAGGTTAATACTGGGGATACTCCTGCTACACATGCTACATCTGAGGTATTTAAACTGGTAGAACAAGTTGTGGTTGATACTACAATCCTCAAAGGAAATCATATTGTCCTTGTTGACAAAATCTCTGCACTTGAAGAGGAAATCAAGGTTCTAAAAACCATGATATCAATGCTTATTGGAAAGGATGAGTCTGCGGAAGTTCCTGATGCTACTTCTATTCCTCCTGCTACAGGTACTAATATTGTTCCTCCTACTGCTAATGCTACTAATTCTGAGAAAGAAGACTCCATGGAAGCTGATGCATAAACCTGTTCCCTTTTTAATGATTAAGGGGGAGAATATTTTAGTAGTAATGATGCTTGAAAATATTGCTGCTCTTTGATAACTTTTTAATTAAATTTGGTGTTTGTACAACTTTAACTATCTGTTTGGTTGTTGAATTATAGCACCCTGTGCTTTATGTGTCGGCTTGAATTATGTGGCTTAATTTAATTATGTGATCTGTGATCTAATTGCTTAAACTGGTATTTATGAATGCATGTGCTATAATTGTTTAATCCAGTTTACAGGATTGCAGGAATTTAGGGGGAGAATTCTCTCCTAAAATAATACTTCAATAATCATCAAAAAGGGGGAGATTGTAACCCTTATGTTTTGATGATTATAATACAGCAAACTATATTTCATATTGTTTATCAATTCAGCAAGCTGTGTTATATTGTACAGGATTATTTTCAATCAGACTAACTGTTGTATTTCAGCAAGATGTTATGGACAATTTGATATATTTCAGCAAGCTGAACTTACGGTCAGTACAAAATCAGCCTACTGATTCTGGGCGACAGAAAGAACAGAATCCAAGAAGACATACGTTTTTCATGGAGCTATTTGTGTTATTTACTTAGGAATATTGTAAGGGACCCTCTGAATTATTCAAACCCATCATACACTTCAATATTCTCAAGTCAAGTAAAGTGGGAGACAACATATTCCTTTTCCTTTAAATAAGGAAAGCACTTGCCTAACTTTACATTCTTTATTTGACTATACCCATACAAACACATTATCTATTCCTTCTTTGTCTTCACCATCATTACAACTATACACGCTCCTCTTGAAGACAACAGCTCCT
Organism: Saposhnikovia divaricata; assembly: GCA_036435485.1. Lineage (NCBI taxonomy): Eukaryota > Viridiplantae > Streptophyta > Magnoliopsida > Apiales > Apiaceae > Saposhnikovia > Saposhnikovia divaricata. Next base: position 160,888,611 of record CM071597.1, read on the forward strand.
CCAAACGGCTCCTCCACTTCTTCATCATTTATGATTACAAGACTTAGAAAAATCGATGGAGCCTTTTGAAGACTATATCTCAAATCAATCTTGTTTACCTATAAATATAGAACTTGCTTGATCAGTTCAATCATCCAACGAAGTGCAAAAATAAGATACAATAAACACACAACTTCGAGCTGTCTTGCTACACTCTTGAAAACCTCTCAAACTCACATACATTCGAATATCTATATTTTCAGAGGGTTTGTAGGTTGAGTTGTAAACATTCAAAAACTGTGTATTGTTCAAGTTGTAAAGTTTAGTTGCTGTACAAGTTTTGGCTTCGAGTTTTGGGTGGGTAGAACTAGACTAGAGAAGGATACTTGGGAAGTATTGCTTAGAGAGTTAGTTCATAACAGCACAGCAAATTCAGCAAGCCAAATTGTAAGCGGCTGGGTGTAAAGGGAGATATATTGTTGGATCTTGTAATCGGTTTATAGTGATCAATAATATATTCTCTTACCAAGTTGGTAAGGGACCAGCACGTAGACCATAGGGGATTAGGGGTCAAATCTGGCTAAAAGATCTTGTGTTTCATTTTATTATTCTGCTCATTTCATACTGCACTGCATCTGTTCTTAAAAATCAGCCTGCTGTTATTAACTTGTTAAGTCATATCAGCAAGCCGTTTTTGGAAAATTTAAAACAGGTCATAGTTAACCAATAATAGCCATAATACACCTATTCACCCCCCCTCTAGGTGTGTTTTCAGTGGTGCCCTCCTCCTCAAGGTGTGTTGAAGGTAAATGTAGATGCATCTGTATTTCCCCAATCTGATTCGTTCTCAGTAGGCATAGTATTGAGGGATCATGGAGGGAACTTTGTTGAAGCCAGAGTTGCAGCGTTACCGTGTCCTGTTACCGTGCTAGAGGCAGAAAGTATTGGAGTAAGGGAGACGTTGTCATGGATTATGCAGAGAGGTGATGCAAATGTTATTGTCGAGACTGATTCACTGCTCACTATTAGAGCGGTGCAAGGTAAGAAAAGTTACAAGTTGGAGGTTGGTCATGTGACAGATCACTGTAAATGGCTCCTTCAAACGGCTCCTGGTCTAGTGGTTTCCCATATTCGTAAGCAAGCAAACAAGGCGGCTCATCGTTTAGCTAGATTACCTTGTTCTATCAATTGCTTTCATGCTTTTACGTCTCCTCCTCCTTAATTGTTGGAGACTATTATGAATGATTTTTCTAATGAATGAAGATGTTTTGGTTTAAAAAAAAAACATCAAATTTTCAACTTCAACTAAAATCTGCAGTTGAAATATTCGACTCACCAAATTTAATGAAGTAAAGTACTTTCAATTGGCTTACCTTGACCTTTCTGTTTTCCATCACTTATTTGACTGTTTGCTATCAAAATCTACACGAACCCCCCAGCTATCAAAATCGAAAATTCTAATTTGACTGTTTGCTCTGTATGAAATGAATAAATATATATTACTCTGTTTAAACTTGTACTCAAATGTATTTGATACGTTCAGCTGCAAAATTTATGACATTATAACTAGTCGTTTAAGCCTCCAAGTCATGCCTCAAAATATATTACACTTTTCAACTCTCATCATTTTGTACAATAAAATGCATCATGGCATCGTGCTGATACGAGAGTCTTGTTTACTACATCCGACATTTACTTATGATGAATTAAACTTATCTTGCTTCAAAACTCTGCAACAACCATTTAGCTTGAGCTTGCATCCCGGCATCCCTCAAGGCATTTAAAGATGATCTATAGAGCCTCCCATCTAATTGTATCCGTTCTGCTTTCAAATCCTGCAAAAGCTTAACTAACTCATTTAGATTGTTTGTCTTAGAGAAAACACCAACCATTATAGCAGCCATGGCCTTATCAATGCCACCACCATTAAGCTTGTATTCTTGGTAATACTCCACACACTTTTCCAGCTCCTTGCCTTTATAGTAAGCGTTTATGGTACTCGTATAACTAACCCTGTCTGGCAAGACCTTCCTTCGCTTCATCTCCTTCCATATTTTTTCAACTTGTCTTAAGTTAACAACTTTACCATGCATATCCAACAGAGAATTGTATATCCATACATTTGGTGCACAGCCCCTTTCTTTCATCTTAGCAACAAGCCTCATTGCATCCCTTGTTCTGCCAGTTTTCCCATACATTGCAATTATACTAGAATAAGCCACCACACATTTATAAATCCCTTTTCGCTCCATCTCTGAGAACACTTCCTCTGCTTTGGAATGTAATCCAAGTCTACAATAGACATTAAGAATTGAAGCATAGGTCACTTGGCCAGGCTCACAGCCCTCCAATATAAGGTCTTCATAAACCTTGATCGTTTGATTTAGCCCCCTCTTCTTAGAGTATCCATTTACAATCGCGCAGAAAATGCAATCGGATACATTAATATTCATACGTTTCATCACTGCAGCTACTTCAAGAGTCTTTTCCATCATCCCTTGTTCAATGTACATCAAAATGAGCTTCAAATATGTAGCTTGATCCTTTAACATTTTCTTTCCCTCGGCTTCTATCATTAGCTCCTCAGCCATTTTCACATCTTTAATATTTGCAAATGAACAAATCAACAAAGAGTAAAATGAAGAGTCCTCAGGAAATCCCTTCTTAGTCATGTCTCGAAAGAACTCAAGAGCCTCAAAAGCTCTACCAGATTTACCTAACGATTCACATAGAATCCGATAAATTTGAGGCAAAAAGGGCGTCCAATCAACTTTCTTCTCGAATTCTTGAAACAATGCTACAACTTTATCATTATTCCCTGTTTTCATAAATGCTTCCATTATCTGGCAATAACTTCCAGGGTCTAACAAAATGCCAGAAGATTTCATATCTTCATACATGACTATTGTAGAACTATACATATGAAGTTTGTTATAGCCTCTCATTGCTGTCTCGAATGCCAAAACAACAATCCCTTTATTATCATCACCACTTTTCAGAACATCAATAAATTTATTTACAAGTTTAAATTTTCTAGCTCTAATGCAGCTACTAATTAATTTACAACATGTAGAACTATCAGGAAAAACACGAAATTTCTCAAAATCTTCGCATAATGACCATAATGAATCCCAAGATTTCGAACGTATCAAGTACCTGACCAGATGCTTTATTGTAGTATTCTGAGGTCTAAAATCTGGCAATTCTTTAGCTTTTTGATAATACTCAAACCCAAGTTGATGATTCTTGGGATCTTTAAACATAGTACAAATCAACCCATTTGAGTCTTCTATTTTCGCTGTTTTCGGTAGCTGAATTTCCTGCAATTTAAGCTCAAGTTCAGCCACAGGAGGAGAATGAGAGGATGCATCATCAAGAATTGGTGATTTGCAACTAGATGAAGTTGTTGAAACTAAAAGTCTTGAAGTTGAGCTAAGAAAAGACAGAAAAAGGAAAGATTTTGATTTGATAATTGAAGATGAATTGAATGGGATTAACTGTTGATGAATTCTTTGATTACAGTGAATACAAGCTAGTGACCAATCTGGAGAATTGGGCATGGTAGCCATTTGAGAGATAAGGCATGAAAGGTTGACAACTTATATTGCAACTATGTTATATACCTTATCCTTATGGATTGTGCCATGCATGCTACTCAAATTGACCACTGAGTGCGTGATACGTGTAAGATACTGTGCCATGGACCAGATAAATTGTTTCTTAGTTTTAAAGTGAAATTAACGGGTTAATTGTCATTTTGGTCACTCAACTGACAGGAAACTTGCAATCGGGTCATCAAACTTAAAAAGTTTTCAATCACATCATTGTACTCTTAAAAATTTTCATTCAGGTCACTAGCCGTTACACTCCGTTAAAATTTGACGGAAAGTTGACTAAGTTTTGTGAGTTAGCTTGAATAAATCCATTGTGGCATGTACAGTCAGCTGAAGTAGCGTTTTGATCACCGAACTTACTAGAAACTCAGCTGACTGCACATTAGTTGAGTGACGAAAAACGCCGCTTCAGCTGACTGTACATGCCACGGTGGATTTATTCAAGCCAACTTACCAAACTTAGTCAGTTTTCCGTCTAATTTTTAACGGATTGTAATGGCCAGTGACCTGAATGAAAATTTTTAAGAGTACAATGATGTGACTGAAAACTTTTTGAGTTTGATGACCCAATTGCAAGTTTCCAGTCAGTTGAGTGACCAAAACGCCATTTAACCCTGAAATTAACTATGCGAATATTTCATAATATTGAGTCAGTTCGCTGCAAACCCAAAATTAATTCAAAAATATTCCGAAATAACGCATAGGGGCTGTTTGGAAAAGACTTAAATAAGTCCTTACAGACTTATTTTCGGGTAAAAATTTCATATTTTGATAATTTTTTTTATACAAGTATTTAATGTATGTTTGAGATTCGATAAGTTGCAAAAAAACATTAACTTTTTCAGAAAAAATTAGGAATATCTAACTTTGTCTTAAAATTAGTTGACTTATTCTGGAAAATAAGTTCCCCCAAACATCTCCATAATCGTGTTTTTTTAATGGGCTTATATGTATATATGATAAGTTTATTTTATTTAGGAGAGAATAAGTAATAATTTTAATAAACACGTTTGGACACAGTTTTGAGAATAGTTTTGAAAATTCTTACATACCATTATCATCTATATATTTTTAAAGTATGAACATGAAGGATTCCAAAAATTAGATATTCTATCCCTTATTTTTTAACTACTCCCTCCATCCCATTCATTTTGTCACCAATCACAATTTCACATTTTATTCAATCATATTAAATAAACTAATAATTACAAAAAAACTATATTCTTTGTCATATAACTTAACATAATTAATACTTAATTTACCATATTAACCGAAAGTGGACAATACTTTTGGGACAAACAGAATAGGAAATGTGGTAAAAAAGAATGGGATGGAGGGAGTATCATTTACCTTCCCACTTATTTGCAAGATCATTATAGATAATTGACTTATTTTATGATCCAATGGGACAATTTATGATCCAATGGGACAATTTATGATCCAATGGATAAAACTCATTTACCCATTAAAAGTCATCCAATATAAAATATACTTGGTTAGTACAATACCCGGTTACCATATTAGAAAATGGATATGACCCGTTAGTAGTAAATCAAATTTTATGTAGTATTTTGTTATGGAAAGGCAATAACTAACACCATTTTCCTCCATGATTTTAGCACACGAAATTTGTTGTTGATTTTAGCATTTAAACTTCCTAAGAGCATCTCCAATGCCATTCCTCATCTTCAATCCCTAAAATAAAATAACTGTTCCTTAAAATATAGGGTACCAAAAAATTGTTTTACTCCAACGGTATTCCCTATATCGGTTCCCTATAATTCAAAAGTAACATTTAATTAGTATTTTGAAATTTAAAATATATCAGTTCCATATATTCCTAAACTTCTAAAATTCATATCTTTAAATCTATCCATTGAAAATTAGTGATTTATATATGTGTGTGTTCTATAATTCGAGAGCTATCTAGTGATATATAAATTCATCGATTTTGAGCAAAAAAAATTCTGGGTAAAATTTTAATTTTGCTTCGGTTTTTAAGTTTGGGGATAAATTTGATGATTCTGAATTTAGTGTGATGATTCTGAATTTAATGGAGATGAAGAAGAGGGTGGATTGCAGCGGGAAATGACTTGGCAAGAGATAATGGAGCAATTTCCATTCCCTATTTGTAGGGAACCTCTCTCCTTCCCCTAAAATTTTTTGGTAAGGGGTTGTACCATTGGAGATTGATTTTTCAGTTTTTGTTCCCTAAATGATGCCACGTAGACAGATATAGGGAAGGGGGGGTGAGCATTGGAAATGCTCTAAATAAACTTCCTAAATTTTAATATGTACATGCAATTCACATCATCAATTTTCATCCAGTTAATCCATCAGATCTTCCAATATTGGTCTTTTTTCCATCTACAATAATTAATTACTGTTTTACCCTTTTTCATTTTTAAAAGAAATCTAAATTCGCATATTACATGATGTCTAAATTTGTCAATCTACTTAATTTAGGGATCCAATGGACATATCCAACACAAAGTGGATATGATCCAACTAACAAATATACAAACAACTGTAGTCTTTTTTATAGTATTCATCATAACCCAGATGCATTTTCTTCACATCTGTGCAAATATTTCCATATTTGAAAGCTTAAACTTCCCACATTTTAGTAGTTATGGATTATGTAACCAAATTCATTTTTTTGTTATGAAGAACATTAAACCAAAAGATTCACGATTATGGAAAATATGGAAATGTAATTAATTAGGCACAATTTACTCCACCATTACAGGTAAAGAAAAAAAATTGAATTCTTTATCAATCTTACCATTAATCTATGTTTCGTCTCCAACAAAAAAGGGTATAGAAATGGATCTAACACCATTGACGTCATTCTTTTAATTTGTATCATTCTTTTCTAATTTCAGCATAATGGTTCGGACAGGTATTTTATTTTGCCGAGTCGCTCTTCTTTTAATTTTTCTATAATTTCTATGTTTATGTCTAGTGTTAAGGTCGAAATCGAGTCCCTCTTACTCCACTATACATGTTCAATTATCAATAATCAAGTCAACACAATCTTTTCATTTAATACGCTATAAAAATTTGAAATACAAAGTACTTATTCACATCAAAATCTTCTCAATTAATTCAGAATATTGCTTGATTTTCTCTTATCAGTTCCTTCCCATATATTTTTCACAAAATTTTGAATTTTAAATTACACATTTATGGAAACTACGACTCATTCAAAAGTTTCATTATATACAATATCAATTAGCATTAATTACTCATATCTCTATCTTTCATTTTTTTTTTTTCAAAATCTCCTATATGATTGGTTCAAAATCTTAAATTTAAACATATTTATAGGATCAATTAAATTTGTTGTCCCAATTGTCATTACGTTCAACAAAATTAGTATTATATATAGCAATGAAACTCCATCCATCTGGTATTATTTTTTCAGATGCTATTTTCTCCTTTTTTACTTTGTTGCGTCTCTCCATTTTTGGTCTGTATTTTTTATCTGTTTCCTAGAGTCAAACATATTTCATGGTTGTCTTTCATCATGAAACACTTACTTCCAAATACATGAAAGTATTTGACAGTAGATTTATTTCCTGTTAGAAGGTAGTAGGGAGTGTTCCCATGAGTCTTGTTGATTAAAGTTCTATTTTTTGTGTAGCAAGTTGTGTTAATAGCTTCTGCCCTGAAGTATGTTGGTAGCTTTGTATCACTCAACATAGTTCTAGCAGCTTCAATAAGGGTTCTGTTCTTCCTTTCCACAACTCCATTTTGTTGTGGTGTCCTGGCGGCAGAGAGTTGTTGAACAATTCCTGAATCTTTACAAAAAATTTCCAGAGTGGCATTTCTGAACTCAATACCATTGTCACTTCTTAAGATTTGAACCTTGGCATCTAGAGTTATGTCAATAACTCTTATGTGATCAATGATTTCTTGAGCTACTTCATCTTTTGACACTAGGAACCTTACCCAAGTGTACCTAGAGTAGTCATCCACCATGACCAATGCATATCTCTTTTTGGCTAGAGATAGAACATTTACTTGGCCAAAAAGGTCCATATGAATTAGTTTATGTGGTTAAGTGTTAGTATTCACCAACTCCTTCTTCATTATCATATTCATTGTTTTGAAGTTAAGGTGTGAAAGCTTCTTGTGCCAAAGCATGGTGTCATCAACTGTTGCTTTATTGTAGAAACAGTACACCTTATCTTTCTTTATAGAATTCAAATCAGCAACAAACAAGCTTCCTTTCCTAACTCCTTTGAGAGAAAGGCTTCCATCCTTCTTGTGATAGATATTACAAACCATCATATCAAAATCAACTTTGAATCCTCTGTCACTGAATTGGCTGACACTGAGTAGGTTATGCTTTAATCCATCCACAAGAGCAATATCTTCAATGACAACATTACCAATTTACAAACAGCCATATCCCACAGTGTAACCTTTGCTGTTGTCTCCTAAAGTTATGATTGGGCCAGCTTCCTCTACAAAATATGATAGGATGGGCTTTATCACCTATCATGTGCCTGGAGCATCCACTATCTATGATCCACATGACCTGTTTCTTTTTTTTACCCTGAAAAATAGATGATATTTAAGTTGCATTTGGTACCCAATCCTTGTTGGGTCATGCAGGTTCAGTATCACTAGAAGCTCCATCATCTTTCACATTAACATTAGCATCAGAAAATTCATGTTTTACTTCTTTTAATACCCAATTTGGTTTAGAGAAAGACTTGGTCTTTTTCTTAGTAGGTATTGCCATCTTACTGACCTCAGTAGGCTCAGAAGTCTCAACAGTTTTCTTATAAGAACATTTCTCAGTAGACAGAATATGTAGATTGAAACAGGTACTCATGGCAGTGATTTTGCAGGGCATGTAATCAATGTTACTACAAACACTCATAGTTCTTTGCATAATGGGGGTTCTATGTAAGTTACCATTGATTTTAGTCACATTGTTTTTATTCTCAACTGGTTTCTTACAAACATATGTTAGATGTTGAGAGGAGCCACAATTATTGCAAAGTTTCATATGAGCATTTTTAACATAAACATCATCATTCTTCTTATTAATCCCTAACTTACCATTCCTGTTCTTAGACTTGTAGGCATTTGTGTTAACAGTATGTTCTGAAGCTGCTGTCGAGTTACCTTTGATAGTACCTTTTACTCCTGCTGTCTTGACAGTAGGTTTGGAAGTTACTGTCTTGGGTACTCTCTTGACAGTATCTTTGGAAGTTTCCGTCTTATCCTTGTTGACAGCTTCTTTAGAACATTCTGTCTATTTTCTTGGCAACATTTCTATCACGGGAATCTTGACAGTGTCTTTTCCTTCATTTGGTGTGATGTCAGCACTCTCATCTTCATCAAGGAGTTCTTGTTTGATGAGTAAGGATTCCTCATCAAAATCAACTTGAACATTTTTAAAAATTGGTTTGCAAACCTTTTTGAGAATGTGAGGCTTGACAGCAGCATCATCTGAACAATCACTGACCATAGTTGCATTTCCAGGTCTCCTACCATAATCAAAACCTACTCCAACATTCTGATTTTCAGTGTGACTCTCATGATATCCGTGAACTAACTTAGATGAATTTCTAAAAGCCTTAAGCTTAAATTCATTTTCAGAAATTTAATTTCTTAGAAATTCTTCTATCTCCTTAGCACAGATAATATCATTCTTAAATCTTTCATTCTCTTGAGCTAATGAATCTTGTTGTGATCAAAATCTTGCATGGATCAGATTTAGGCCCATAATGAGTTTTGGGTCCAATCCACGAGGAAAGAGGATGTTTTAGAGGGCTTCCAGGGTACCCATGGTAACCCATGAAAACTGATAACAGGGCTCCCAGATAACAGGACTCCGAATAATAGGGATCTCGGAGGACAAGGCTCCCGGAAAGCAGGCTTCCAAGATAGCCTACTAGAGGGGCTACCGGAGACAAGCTATCGCAATCGACGTATATACGTCGCCTTTTCCTCAACCAACATATAATATCATCATATACGTCGGCTTTTTTCAAGAACCGACGTAGAAAAGGTTTTTAAATATAAATATACGTCGCCTTTTCCTCAACCGACGTATAATATCATCATATACGTCGCCTTTTCCTCAACCGACGTATATAATAGCATTATATACATACGTCGCCTTTTCCTCAACCGACGTATATAATAGCATTATATACGTCACCTTTTCCTCAACCAACGTATAATATCAACATATACGTTGGCTTTTTTCAAGAACCGACGTAAAAAAGGTTTTTAAATGTAAATATACGTCGCCTTTTCCTCAACCGACGTATAATATCATCATATATGTTGCCTTTTTATATGACTGGCGTATAATGTGAAACGTAAAAAGTCAATTTTGTACTAGTGAAGCTATCCTGAAGAACTGGGGGGTAGTGGATGATATACTTCTCAGAATGGCATCTTGAAAATGTCAAGTTTTAAAGAAATGGATATCTATTCCTAAATCTCCTACTTGTGGGGGTTATGGTAAAGTCCTCATGCGCGAGGCTACCGTAGCGAAACCCCTCTTACTTAAATCTCCTGGTTGAGGGGGTTGTGGTAAAGTCCTCCTGCGTGAGGCTACCACGGCGAAACTCCTCTTACTCAAATATCTCTTGGTTGAGGGGGTTACGGTAGAGTCCTTCCGTTGAAGGCTATCATAGCGAAACCCCTCCTACCCAAATATTAGTTCCTGTGGTAGAGTCCTTCTGTAGAAGGCTATTATGGATGGCTGTGGTAGAGTCCTTCTGTAGGAGGCTATCGCAGTGAAACCCCACTTACTTAAATATCTCTCTGAGAGTGGGGGCTGTGGTAGAGTCCTCCTGTAGGAGGCTATCGCAGCGAAACCCCGCCTACTTAAATATCTCTCTTGAGAGTGGGGGCTGTGGTAGAGTCTGTTAGGTTAGGGGATTTACACAATCCGAGATTCATAAACAACAATACAGAGCATATACAACCAATCGATTAGTTGACAAGATCCACCAAAGCACGGTCAAACACTATTCAAGTATTACTTATACTTCTATCATCAATAAGTAAAAGCAAAACAAGAACACAAACAATATTTGACGTGGAAACACCCACGTCCCATACTTGTATTATTAATCCAATCAATAATCAATAATACATCAAAACAATAACACCTCATGGTGTCCCAAACTCGATACTTGAGCCAACAATGCTCAAGCATCTCCCAAACAATACTTAAGACTACATCTCTTAAGCTTTCACACTATCAAACAAATACAATATGACTATGTATATATAGCCACCCAAAACTAAGCCACCAAGACTCACCGTACTTTTTATACAAGTCTTACCATACTTGTTCTACAAGCCTTCCAATTCTTGATACCTAATTACCCAACTTAGTGATCAAGACATACCATATATAATAATTGTCTACACATACAATTATTATCTTACCAATATATATCTTAAACCACCCAAGCCCATAACATCATATTGGGTTGAAACCCAACAATCCTCCCCTTCAACCTGTTAGGCCGAATACACAATTATAATCAAGATTGTATGAGAGATTAACAATAAAACAAACGTTTAAACAATTAAAAACTGTTTGGAATTAATAACTCCTCTCTCAGTGATGTAAACTATCAAAGAGAGCTGCTTAGGTTACAATGAATAATATTGCGTTACACGATCGATACCCTTCTAGGGTTAACCTAACTGTATTTATAAGATATACAGCTGCTATACAATCGATAATTGATACTCCTATAAATTAGCTATACAATTGATATCAATTACGATTGCTACACGTCTCCTTAGTCAACTCAATCTCTTTGAAAACTATCCAATCTTCAAAGATATTGCTTCCATAATTATCTTCAATAATTCTTCAAACACTGTTGACCAGTACACGCTGCCTCTAGACAGAGTTTAACAAACCCTGTCGAGCTTCCAACTGTCAGCGTTTAACTAAACTCTGACTGCTTCCAGCTAAACTCTGATTTTTCACTGTAACACTTAAACACTGATTAATATTCACATCAATTATTTCTAACAATCTCCCCCAACTTGTTCATTAGCAAAAATGCACAAGTTAACAATAATTGATGATGTCAAAACAAATAAACAAATACAGTGTTTAATATACAAATAGAATTTAAACTTCTACTTAACAAAATCTACAGAAAATAAGAAAATTCTTACAGAGCTTTAATCCTTAATTTCCTCAACATCTGGTGTTGATCTGAGATGGTCTATAAGTAATCTTCTTTCTGCATTTTCAAATTCTGTCTGCATAACTTCCTTGATCTCTTTCAGCTTAGGATCATCTTCACCAGTTTGGTAGATAGCAGACCTCAGATCATAGATTTTGTTTCTTCTCATTTCATTACCCAGTCTGATGAATTGTGCTTTCTCTGACTCTGAGTTAAAATCAAGAACTGTTATACCCAGGTCTGTCTTCAGTTTAGCACTATCCTTCTTCATCTCAACAATATTCCCATGATAATCTCTGTACTTTGGGACATATTGACTGTTGTATTTCATACCTCTAACTGCCAACTTATGCAGCATCTTCTTTCTTAGCACATTTGCAGCTTGTTGAGTCCTTTGATTTTTCACCTTGATGAGATATAGAACATATTCTAATTCCTCCCATAGCTTCAAATCAAGATCATAATCACCAATTTTGTACACAGTACCATCTTCCATGAAATACAGTAGAAAATCTTTGTTCAAACTTCTTTGATGAATCAACAGTACTGATTCCAGTCTATCTAAACTCTCCTGAGTAACACCAAGACCTGGAACAGCCAGTGATGAAGGATCTCGAGGACCAGTATTCATTCTGACTTCTCTATGAGAGCCCAATCCAGATTTATCTCGACCTTGATTACCTGTTAAAGCTCTGTCCTGTAGAGAAGTAATGCTTCCAATCATCAGATTTGGATCATGAAGTATTGGATTTCCAAAAACCATTTGCATCTGGGTAGATAAATGTTTCTGTACAACTTGTGTAGCAACAGAGGTTGTATTCACTTTCTTTGAACCCTCTCCTTCTTCAACAATGCCTTTCAGCTTCAATTTAGCTTCTGCTTCTGTTTGTTTCTTAGACACTTGTGACCTTTGATCAGCACCAACATTTTCCTTCATCAGTTTGTGTTGGTATACTCTTAGAAGAGTTAGATTCTGTACTTCCTTCATCTTCAGCATCAACAGTTGCATCTTCAACTTGATCAATATGCACTGCAACATGTTCAGCAACATTCTCTGCAGTTTCATCAAGAACATTCTCTGCAGGTTGCTTTATAGTTTCAACAGTCTTATCAACAGACTTTGCATCTTCAAGGACTGCATCCATAGGCTCAGAAAGTACAGCCTTGGTTGATTTCTCAACTTCTTCACCTTTCTCAGAAACCTGATGAGCATCAGAGAATAGCTCAGTGTGTGATGCTACTGTTTCATCAAGTACTACAGTAGGCTGATCAGCTGCACCAGTTTCTTCAGAATTTGCAATGATAAGTGAGATAGGAACATTAATGGAATAAGAGAATGGTATGAATGTTTCAACAAAATCATCCATAGCAGCAAAACCATCTCTGTTTGCCTCATCCATTTGTACATTGTCAGTTGTATTGACAGCTTCTTCTGCAGTATGTACCTCAACAGTAGGTATTACCTTGGAAATCACCTTTGGAGCTTCAATGTTCATCTCCTCATCAGAGTCATCAAGTATCAACCTTCTCCTCTTAGCTTGAGGCACCTCAACTGTCTCTTCTTCTTCAGTAGAATCATCTAGAATAGAAGGCGATGGAGGTCTGTTTGCTCTTTCCTTTCTAGCCCTTTTAGGCCTGACAGACTCCTTTTGAACTTTAACAGATTCCCTTTTAGCTCTAGCAGATCTATGCTGTGTATTCTCTACTGTGCGTTTTGTTCTACCTCCACGTTTTGATTTGGCCTGGGTAAGTGGTGGTTGTTGTTCAGGTTGAGGTTGGGTTTGTGTTTCAGTGTTTAGAGTTTGAGGTTGAGTGTTTGCAGGTGGTTGTATGGGTTCAGTGTTTACAGGTTCATGCTGTTGTGGTTCAGGCTGTGGTTCTTGGGATTGATGTACGAAATTTGGTAGAGCAAGTGGCAAAACCAAGTCAGGTAATTGCTCCTTGTTAGGATCTTTGTTGGTCAAATCAGAGAATATTCTCTTATTAACCTTAAAGGCTAGTATTGTGTCCTCCTCAGTAATCTCAACACCAGGAACACAAGCAGTGAATAACAATTGACAAAATCTATCAAAGTAGATAGTACTAGACTCTGACAATCTGTCACATATATTCATTAAAACAAGTCTACCAAAATCGAAATTACTTCCATAAAGAAGAGAATACCCGATTTGAAGACTGTCAGTAGGAATAGCATCCCAGTTTGTGACTTTCTTTCCAACGGCCCTTGTGATGCAATCGAAGAAGAAACTCCACTCCTTCCTTAGCATTGGCCTTTTTACATTACCAAGTCTTGCTAGAGAGTCTGAACAACCAAGTTGCTGCAACATCTCTTTCAATTGATTCTCACCAGCAACACTGTATGAAGTGTGTGTATCAAAACCCATAGCATCTCTGACTGTTGTAGGAGTAATCACATACTCTGTCTCCTCATATGTGAAGATTATTGAAGGAGTCCCATTCTCTCCTCCATCAGCATACGTAGAGTTCTTCCAGAAAGTAGCAATCTGCGTAGCAGAAAGCGTTGATGGTTCGACTAGGGCTGTACCAATCTCTGAATCCCGTAAAAAGTTTTGAATCAAATGAAACGCCTCTGGAACGTTTGCATTGTTCAATGGGGCTGCATAATTATTAGGAACAAACAATAACCCTTGAGCAGTAAAAGCTTTGTTGGCCATTAGAATCGATGTGAGAAGAAAATATCAGAGAAAAAGATATGTAGCAAAGGTGTTTGTGAAAATGTGCAAGTGAGATAGCAAGTGACTGTGAGTGGGTTGTGTGTAGAGAAAATAACCGTGTATGTAAAAATGATTAGAGTTGTAATGAAAAAGTAAAACCCAATCGTTTTAACATTAATACACTCATCCAATTCCTTGTTTAATGTGTAAGTGGGACACATTAGTGGGTGAGTGGGACACGTGGCTTATATGCAATAAAAAGACTTTGCACGTTCAGTAATTGTGGCAATAATTACTACTACTTTCTCTCTCCACACTTTAACACTCCAACACTCATTAACAGTTGGCAATAATTTATTTCATTTTTCAAAAACTCGTTTTACCCCAAGTATATAAATTATCTGAAAGAAAATATACCTCAGAGTAATAGACAAAATTCATCAGCGTTTGTCAATTCTTCAACTTCATTACCATAATCCTTTCAGAAACTGCACAGGTGTGAATATATGTGTGTGTATAGCAGAGTTTACCAATTCAATTTTTAGAGCATCTAAGTTTTCATAAAATTCATAAAGTAAATCAGTAAACACTTGATGCACAAACTCTCATAGTAAACACTGAATGTATGATGAATGCTAAACTCTGTAATAAACAATTTATATACATTAACTCTAAACTAACTTATACCCCCCTTCTAATAATTTTTTTTTTGTTTCTCCAGTAATCAGAGGTTGGAACTAGTCACCAAAAATCCTATAATTTTAGCCCTTATCATCTTGATAAGTTCCTGGGTCTTCCTAGTCTTTAACTAGTCACCAAAAATTAGAGAATTTTAGCCCATACTATATACCAGCAAGTTCTTGGGTCATCCTAGACACCAACATAATCTCAAAGGAGTTTTAGAAACCTATATACATTTTCTTTGGGGGTAGTCTAATAATAGCATTTAAATTAACAGTGTATAACTAACAGAGTTTAGAGCTCATCAACATCAGAAGTTATTCATGAGAGGCAATGCACACAGTATTTACAGACTCAGAGTTTAGGATAAATAAACTAAGTGATGCTATAAATATGAAACAATATCATGCTGTGTTAATTTTCTGCACAGTCTGAGATTAGATCACAAATAACTTAAAAGAATTCATGATTATTTACTGAGAATCATGCTTCATACATATTTCTTCATCGGTGATTACATTCAGACAATAATAATATCAGAGTTTCTCAGAGTTTATCCAACATGTAAACAGTGTATGACCTACAGAGCATGCTAACAGAGTTTAACAGTTAGCGAACAGAGTTTGCATAGCAGAGTTTAACAACAGAGTTCACATAGCAGTTAACATACCACAGAATTATGAGCAACACATTACATAAGTAAAATTTTGAGTCTAAACCAGAGACCATTCCTAGTTCATTTACCAGCCTTGTAAATACAGCTTCACTCAATGGCTTGGTGAAGATATCTGCAAGCTGTTGTTCTGTAGACACAAAATGAATCTCAATATTCCCTTTCTCTACATGTTCTCTGATAAAGTGGTACCTTATGCTGATGTGCTTGGTCATTGAATGCTGTACTGGATTACCTGTCATAGCAATAGCACTTTGATTATCACAGTAAATAGGTATTTTACTGTACCTCAATCCATAATCCAGCAATTGATTCTTTATCCACAGAATCTGTGCAGAACAGCTACCAGCAGCAATATACTCTGCTTCAGTTGTAAATGTAGAAATTGATTTCTGTTTCTTGTTGTACCAAGAAACAAGTCTGTCACCCAGAAATTGACAACTTCCACTGGTGCTTTTTCTATCTATCTTACAGCCTGCAAAGTCTGCATCAGAGTAACCAAATAGCTTGAAATCTGATTCTCTAGGATACCACAGACCCAAGGTTATGGTCCCCTTGAGATACTTAAAAATCCTTTTCACAGCTGTTAGATGTGGTTCTCTGGGTCTACCTGAAACCTTGCACAGAGACAAGTTGCATACACGATATCAGGTCTGCTAGCTGTTAGATAAAGAAGAGACCCTATCATGCCTCTGTAGTTTGTCATATCTACTGGAGCTCCTGTGTTTTTGTCCAACTTTGTTGTTGTTGCCATGGGAGTTGATGCAGATGAGCAGTCAAGCATACCAAATTTCTTGAGAAGATTTCTAGTATATTTTGCTTGATTTATGAAAATCCCATCATCTGTTTGCTTCACCTGTAGGCCTAGAAAATAACTAAGCTCTTCCATCATGCTCATTTGATACCTGGACTGCTTGAGCTTGGCAAACTTCTTACAGAGTTTATCATTAGTAGACCCAACAATTATGTCATCAACATATATCTGAACTAAAAGCAAGTCATCACCATAGTCAAAGTAGAATAGTGTTTTATCAATTGCACCTCTGTTGAATCCACTTTCTAAAAGAAATTGAGCCAGAGTTTCATACCATGCTCTTGGTGCCTGCTTAAGTCCATAGAGTGCCTTATCCAGCCTGTAGACATAGTCTGGATATTTTGGGTCCACAAAACCTGGTGGTTGTTCAACAAACACTTCTTCTTCAAGCTTCCCATTCAGAAAAGCACTTTTCACATCCATCTGAAATACCTTGAATTTCATGTGAGTGGCATATGCTAGAAAAATTTTTATTGCCTCCAATCTTGCAACTGGAAAAAAAGTTTCATCATAGTCTATTCCTTCCTGCTGTGAATAGCCTTTTGCCACAAGTCTAGCCTTGTTCCTTGTAACAACTTCCTCACTATCAGTTTTGTTTCTGAAAACCCATCTAGTACCAACAATAGATCTATTCTTTGGTCTAGGTACAAGGGTCCATACTTCATTTCTTTCGAATTCATTTAACTCCTCCTGCATTGCTGTTATCCAGTCAGCATCTTGAAGAGCTTCTTCTACCTTCTTTGGTTCATTCTTAGACAAGAATGCATGAAATAGACATTCACTTACTGTAGCACTTCTTGTACTTACTGTTGCATCTGGATCTCCAATAATTAAATCAGGTGTATGAGATTTTGTCCATTTCCTGGCAGAAGGTAAATGGTTTCTATCTGTATTTGATCCTCCCCCTTGATCCATGTTCTCCTGATTTTCTTGTTACCTTTCATTAGTCTCTGAGGCTCCCCCTGAATTTTACTGCTCAGTGTTTGAACTGTCAGATTTTGCACTCTCAGAGTTTGAGTCATCAGAATTTGATCCAGATTTTTCAGTTGACTCACTATAAGAATTTGAGTCATCATTTTGATCATGATCCCCCTCAACTGGTTCTCCCCTTTGTTCTGGCTGAGAAGTTTCTTTAGTGTTTACCAGTAGAGGTTCAGAGTATGCTTCAACAGAGTTTGTCAGATCAGTTTCATCAGAGTTTACTTCATCAGAGGTTAAGTCTTCATTTTCAAAGTGCAGTTGATCATGTTCATCTACATCTTCAAGTCCAGTTATTTTCTTGTCATCAAATGACACATGAATTGACTCCATGATCACCTTGGTTCTTAGATTATAAACTCTGAATGCCTTAGTTGACAGCGGATAGCCAACAAAAATTCCTTCATCAGCTTTTAACTCAAATTTGGTCAACTGTTTAGGATGAGTTTTCAACACAAAGCATTTGCACCCAAAAATATGAAAATATTTCAGGTTTGGCTTCTTTTCCCTCACCATATCATATGGTGTTTTTCCATGCTTGTTGATCAATATGGCATTTTGAGTAAAACAGGATGTTTGAACTGCTTCTACCCATAAATAGGTTAGCAATTTTGCTTCATCAAGCATAGTTCTGGCAGCTTCTATCAAGGTTCTGTTCTTCCTCTCAACTACACCATTTTGCTGTGGTGTACCAGGTGCAGAAAACTCTTGCTTCACTCCTCTATTCTTGCAGAATTCTTCCATTGTTGCATTCCTGAATTCAGTTCCATTATCACTCCTGATTATTTTGACTTTGTGTTTTGATCTTTTGTCCAGCAGCTTTACATGCTCCATCAGAATTAATGCAGTTTCATCTTTCTTTGCTAAAAAATACACCCAAGTGTATCTGGTGTGTTCATCAACAATGACTAGAGCATATTTCTTTCTTCCAATTGACAAGACATTCACTGGTCCAAAGAGATCAACATGTAGAAGATGATAAGGATCAACAATTGAAGATTCAGACTTGCTCTTGAAAGATGACTTCCTTTGTTTGGCCTTTTGACAGGAATCACACAGGCCATCAACATTTAATAAAGACTTTGGAAGTCCTCTTACAAATCCTTTCTTATCAACTCATTAATGTTGTTCAGATTCAGATGAGAGAGTTTCTTATGCCACTTCCAAATCTCTTCACTAGACATTCTTGTGGACAGGCACACAGCTTTTCCATCAGAGTTTGTCAACAAACTTGCTTCATAGATATTATTGCGCCTGTGTCCAACTAGAACAACTTTCCCAGTAGATTTACTGATGATTTCACAGTATTCAAGCTGAAAATCTACATGATATCCTCTATGACAGATTTGACTCACAGATAGCAGATCATGCTTGAGTCCTGGAACCAGAGCTACATTTGTGATGATGACACTTCCAAGATTGATATTGACATATCCCCGAGTACGTCCTATGTTGCCATCTCCATAGGAAACTTTTGGGCCAGCCTTCTCCACATACTCTGATAGCAGGGCTTTATTTCCAGTCATGTGTCCTGAACATCCACTGTCCACGATTAGGGTACTCTCCCTGATGCCCTGCAATCACAAACAATCACTGAAGGTCAGATTTAAG
The DNA here is from genome assembly GCA_036435485.1 of Saposhnikovia divaricata. Classification (NCBI taxonomy): domain Eukaryota; kingdom Viridiplantae; phylum Streptophyta; class Magnoliopsida; order Apiales; family Apiaceae; genus Saposhnikovia; species Saposhnikovia divaricata. The sequence goes on from CM071597.1 coordinate 160,907,828, forward strand.
GATCCAGACTTGCTTGGATCCATTGGCTTTCTTAATTTTGTTAGCTTTAGTAGCGGAATTCACATTATAAGAGTTTAAGCTAACATTTTCAGAGTTTACACTTGCAGAATCAACCTTAACCCATTTTAAGTTGGGTTTAGGTTCATAGTAATTATGATAAATAGCATGATAATCTCTGCAAGTATAAATAGAATGCCAAGTACTTCCACAATGTTTGCATAAAGTCTGTGGTCTAGTTCTAACATAATCTTTCTTTACTTCAGACTTGGAAGGTAAAGAATTAATGTTTTTATTCTTCCTGCAGAAACTAGCAAGATGGTTAGTGCTACCACAGTTATGACATGTCTTTCTTGGAGCAAAAGTAGCAAGCATTGGATAATTACCTTGAGTAATGCCTACTTTACCATTTCTATTCTTTCTAGACACTTTCTGTTTCTTAACAGATTTTAATTCCTTAAGCCTATACTTGAGTTGTTTATCTGTCATTGAACCAATATTAACCTGTTTAACACTAGTTTTTACTGGTTCTTTCTTAACAGCTCCTTTTTCATCTTCAGCCTTAGGTTCATTTATTCCATGAACAAATTTTGTAGATGGAAGATGTGTTCTAATTTTGACTTTGTTTTGAAACCTAAGTTCATCTCCCTCACAGTAACCTAAACCAATTGTGTCTGACTGAAAAACCTCTTGAGTGTCTTTTCCAGAATGAGTCCAAGTTTTAATTATGTGATTTGCCTTCTCAAATTCAGATTCTAGTTGCTTATATTTTCCTAGAAAATCCTGTTCTTGATAAACAGCATCATCTCTTTCTTTCTGAACTTGTTGCATGTTTTCAAGTTTCTCTTCAACAATTTTATTTCTCACTTTAAGTTCAGAATTCTCAGATTTGATTCTCTCATTCTCTAAAGTCTGATCCCTATAACTGATATGCAAAGCCTTAAGATAGATTCTCAATTCAGTTATATCATCAGTATTATAAGCATAGGTAGTTAGAGGTACCTTGTTTTCAAAATCTTCAGATTCATTCTCAATAGAAGCCATGAGAGCATAGTTAACATCCTCATCTGAGTCTGAAGTGTCTGCCCAGTCTCTGCCTTTTGTGAAGAGTGCTTTTTCAGTTTTACCCTTCTTGCACTTAGGAGCATAGTGACTCATCTCCTTACACTTGTAGCATTGAATCTCATACTTGTCTTTCTTCCCCGACTTGGTATCCTTTCTCTCAGACTTTCTGAAACTCTTTCTGTCAGAATTTGAATCTTTCTTAGAAAACCTTTTTCCTTTCTTGAAGTTCTTGAAACCCATTTTCTTGAAGGTCTTCACCATCAAAGCAGCCATTTGCATCATTTCTTCTTCATCATCCTCAGAGTCAGATGATTCATCAGTGTTTGAATCAACATCAGAGTTTGATGACTCACTTTCAGAATGTACGACTAAAGCTTTTCCCTTAGCTTTCTTCCTTGATGCTTCCTTCTTCAAGGGTTTTTCTTCAACCTTAAAAGCAACAGACTTTGTCTTCTTGCTTGATCTCCTGTTTCTGTGCTCCTATTCCAATTCATGAGTTTTGAGCAGCCCAAAGATTTCATCAATCTCAGTATCAGCAAGATCATAGTTATCTCCTATGGTGGTTGTCTTCACATCCCACTTTTCAGGTAAGGCAAGAAGAAATTTGAGATTTGAGTCTTCTAGATCATACTCTTTATTAACCAATGACAAATCATTGAGCAGTTTACAGAATCTGTCAAATGTTTCTGTCATGGTTTCTTCAGATTTAGCCTCAAAGTGCTCATACTCATGTGTGAGTATGTTCCTTCTATTCTTCTTGATAGCAGCAGTTCCTTGACATCTAATCTCAAGAGCATCCCAGATTTCTTTGGCAGTAGTGCAGTTAATCACTTTATTAGACATAACATTGTCTAAAGCACTATGAAGTAGATGCCTAACTTTGGCATCCTTAGCAATAGATGAAAGATCTTCAGGAGTCAGATCTTTCTTCTCTTTTGGAACTGTTTTAGCTTCTTGACCAGCAGTAGCAACATATAGCTTTGTAGGTTTATGAGGACCTTCATAAATTTTGTCAAGATATTCTGGATCTGTAGCCTCCAGAAACATGGTCATCTTCACCTTTCAGATTGAATACTCTGCTGGCCTGAGAATAGGAACCCTAATTGTCTCATAACGACTCACAGTAGTAGGTTGAGCCTTCTCAGAACTTGAACCTGTTCGATGAGGTATCTCTGCCATTGATTATAGCTGTGTGTGTGGATCTTAAACTGTATAGAGTAACAGATTAGCTCTGATACCAATTGTTAGGCCGAATACACAATTATAATCAAGATTGTATGAGAGATTAACAATAAAACACACGTTTAAACAATTAAAAACTGTTTGGAATTAATAACTCCTCTCTCAGTGATGTAAACTATCACAGAGAGCTGCTTAGGTTACAATGAATAATATTGCATTACACGATCGATACCCTTCTAGGGTTAACCTAACTGTATTTATAAGATATACAGCTGCTATACAATCGATAATTGATACTCCTATAAATTAGCTATACAATTGATATCAATTACTATTGCTACACGTCTCCTTAATCAACTCAATCTCTTTGACAACTATCCAATCTTCAAAGATATTGCTTCCATAATTACCTTCAATAATTCTTCAAACACTGTTGACCAGTAGACGCTGCCTCTAGACAGAGTTTAACAAACTCTATCGAGCTTCCAACTGTCAGCGTTTAACTAAACTCTGACTGCTTCCAGCTAAACTCTGATTTTTCACTATAACACTTAAACACTGATTAATATTCACATCAATTATTTCTAACACAACCCAATACCCATATTGGATTGAATGGTAATCATCAACGACATCAACGTCCATTCGCCAATGCCTCCTCTCGAACAAGAACCTCCTCTTACTCTTCTAAACATTGAGTGTCGCCAAAACCCGTATAGTGACCCTCTAAACCATCCACCTTTCTTTACCATAACGATGTATCAATCTACAAAATCACGTGCATCAACCACCACGAGTGCTCTCCCACATGTTGGGTCACCCGATCCTTGCTTTCACAATCCTTCGGCCTCCTGAAGAAAATCCGTATTATCACCCAAATAGTTCACCTACTTAAAAATCTCTCTTGAGAAAGGGGGTTGTGGTAAAGTCCTCCTGTAGGAGGCTATCTTAGCGAAACCCCACTTTCTTAAATATCTCCTGAATGAGGGGGTTGTGGTAAAGCCCCCTGCGTGAGGCTACCACGGCGAAAATTTTCGGAAAAGAACATGGCTCTTATGATATCACTCAGCCTAACTTCTTAAATTTCTCATGAAAATAGAAGCTTAAAGGATAAGGCTCCCGGAACAGACGCTTCCAGGTTGAGCTACCGGAATAAGGCTTCTACAGACCAGGCTCCAAGGATGGGGCACCCAGAATCAGGCTTCCGGGTGATAACCTCCCGCAACGGAAGCCCCTAAGATGGAAGTTGTGACCTTAAAGGATAAGGTACATGCAACCCCATATGCTTTTGAGCAACCTATACGGGTATGTGAAACTAAACTTACCCCTTTGAATTATGGTAATGCTCATACGCTTTATTACTCCTTCAAGCTTTCACTTAAAAGTTGCAGCTTATCAACTGATGTTTAGTTAAAAAATTCATATACATACTCTATGGCTATAAAAAGAGGATGATTAAGAATTTATGCATAGGCCTAGGATGTCCCCTTAACAGTTCTGCAAAGGCTACCTCCCTTGTGTGGAAGCCTTACGTGATTCATATTCTTACTTAAGGAATATTGTTTCCCAATAATGGATTACGAGATTAAAGCTTTTCATACCTTGTTTACCTATAGAATCATTCACTGCGACGTTAAGTAGATGGTTAGCCCCTAATAATCAGATTCAGACCTAACTAGAGTGCCTTAGTGTGAATGTAGTTGCTTAAGTAGACTAGAGTTTAGGTAATAGTCTTATGTCTAAACAGAATTTTATTAAGTTGCTTATGCGCTAGATAGTAACCCATGCACTTTAGACATTAAGTGATAAAAAGAAGCTACCTAGTGACCGATATAGATGTTATTAACATACGTCTAAGGCGAATAATAAGATATCCCTACTAAAGACAGGCATAAGGACACGATCAAGATATGCATTCATAAAACTAGATGATAATTAGTTCATAAACCAACCAACCTGATGATTAAATTTTAAGGTTCATGTTGGTAGAGTTCATAAAGTTTTGCAGGATCAGCTTTCAAAGCGAAAAGAGGTTGCACAAATACTGTAAATTCTGGAAGATGAGCAGATTCCTACTCCGAAAATGGTTCCTGAATATAGGGGTTCCAAGACGGAAGCTCTAATACTTTCTACACCAGACAAGGTTCCAGAACCAAAAGAGCTTCCAGGATGAAGGTTTCGCTGAACCTAGGGCATCCACGATGGAGCTTCAAGGACGAAACATCCATAATGGGGATCCCAGGATGGGGCTTCCAAGATGTGGATCCTAAGATGGGATCACCAAGAGACGAGATATCAGGGTGAAAGCTCTTAGATGAATATTTCAATCTCGAAAGGCAGGGTTCCAGTCACCCAGAACACTTGAAGGTTCCAAAGTTGGAAGCTCCTTCGCTACACCTATGATGAAGACGAGGTAATAGTTATAACGCGTCTGAATACACACATCATAACCAAGTTACACAGGTATGTGAGAAACTAACCCCTCTTTAATTGCATGAAATTGCACTCTATGACAAATATGTGAAATGATGTCCCTTAGACTTAAGATTATTAATTATTATTGTGCTCAATTGACTAAAATCCTACATGAATAGGAGAATTTGATATGCTAGAGGTATTAAGTTAAGATGATTAACAAGACCAACAAGATACCTTTCATTATGCATCCTATGTGACTCTACCACATTAATATATGCATGATGCCAAATGACTTTTTCCTCCTAAAATTCAAATATGCTATTGTCATGTCTAGATACTGCCTAAGTAATACATATGATGTCACTCACTTAAGATACATGAGGTGAACATGAGGCATGCACTAGAAAATATATATTGTGAGATGAATAATGTTTGAGGTTTATAGATTCCTTGAATGTTTACAGGTTTATATACCATGCAAGGTTAATGATATTCACCTGTAACTAACAGCTTGCAGGTTCCTTGATGTTTACCTGATGCTAACAGTTTCATGCTATACACCTATTGCTGACTGTTTACTTATGCAATTAATAGCTTCCGGGTTCCATGATGTTTACCTGTGGCTAACAAGTTTCCTTTTATTTACTTATAGCTAACGACTAATGATTTCTTTGATATTCATCTACAACTAATGGTATGCAGGTTCCTTGATACTTACTTCAAGCTTGTAGCTAACAGCTTCTAGCATGTAGCTTCCATTTTACATCTTCTAACAGCTTGAAGGCTCACTGATGATTGGCTATAGCAAACAGCTTCCAGACCTCTCAAGAAAAATAAGATTAAAGTTGGAAGGGGCTGACATATTACATGAGAAAGAGACCTAAGGGCTCGGGGGGTAAATCGGTTCCCCAGCACCCTACCATAGAGATGAAAAAGGGGTTCCCATCAGAAGTTCACATGAAACAAGGGGCTTCCACCCTCTACTTTCATCAACGAAAACTTGAACCCAGATTGGCACGATAAGAACAAAGATAAGTTCTACTCTACTGTCTTTGCATATTCACTATCATACATGTTTTTAACACTTATAAAGAAGATTTTTCAACATTCATCTAAAAATTTTACTGAGATGCATGTTCAGTAAAAAAGATCAATGTTTTCCTTGCATAATTTCACAAACATATGAATATGTCTACATGATCTGAATTGTACCTGAGCCAATACATGAAAATCATCATGATTTACACAATGCATGTGTTTTATAAAAAAACATTTTTTCGAAATTGCTTGCTGAAACAGCAGAGTAGGTACCTAGGCAGGCTATATGCCCCACATGTTACCACTTGGAAAGACATGGCAGCAATTGAGGGTGTCTCCACGACCTTCCATTGGTTCCCCTTGAGACACGCATACGAGATTATTAATGACATAAGCGTACATATGAGATTATATGTTGCCTCCTAAAAGTTCATGCAAGCACATATCACTTGAAACAATGGTAAGTCCTGGGCACCATCTGACTAGGTCCTAGGCGCCATTTTCTAAATCCCTCCTGTGTGAGGCTACCATGGTCAAACTCTCCTGAATATGACTTCCATGGTAGAGTCCTACGATAGCTGGGTACCATTTGAGATGTCCCGAAAACTGAGAAAAAGTCTTAAGGGATCCGATGCGTTGGAATAATGGAAACATTTGAAAATTGTGGCACAATGCCTGGAAAAGTGTGTTCGCCAAGGGCCAACTTGATTGCAGAAGCGGCAACATACATTTTTCACCAAATCATTTGCACTAGCATATTCATACTTTCATGTATGCATCAAATATGTGTGATCTTGTGCATTATCTTTAAGGGCTATGTAAAGCATAATGTAATGTAATAGGTAATAGAGGACATATATAATTCAACTAGGATAAAAGATAAATAATATTAACTCGATACAGGGATCGTGAAATTTGAAGAACAGGCACCGACAAGGATCAAGTTGCCGAAAGAAGTTAATTAACATGATCAAGCCTCAGTGATAGAATAAGATGTACAGATGATTCAGTTAAAGGGCCAAAAGATTCCATGTACTTATATTATTTGAAGATACTGTTGCAGGCTAATCAATTGGAACGTAACAAAGGTGTGAAGATCAAGATCAGTGCTAGTCACTTGTGAACCAGACCAGTGCACTAAGTGTCAGCACATACGAGAAGGATCAACACATTAATTCACAGAAAGAATTGCCAAAGCCTATTGACGATCAAGGACAGACATAATATCTCAAGCAGAATATTTGTAACAGAAGAGAGAAGCCCAAATGAAGCAGCCAAAAATAGTAATATTATGCAAAGTTACTATGCATAATTACTATGCAAGGTTACTATGCAAGATTACTATGCATAGTTACTATGCAGGTTATTGTGTAAATAGTGATTACTATGCAAATAGTGGTTACTGTGCAAATAGTAGTTACTATGCAAATAGTGGTTACTATGCAGGTGGGGCCCACGGAAGAAATTTTTTTAGCAGCCACGGTTTGGTTGGTGAAATAGTGGTTACTATGCAGTGGGGCCCACGTGAATAGTACAGCATAGTGTAGCATAGTAAATTTCTATAATCTATAAATAGGCCTGTTGTATTTCATTTCAAAACACACCTCAACACACAACTTTCTCTTCTCTCTCTTATATATCTTCTCTGTGTAAGCTGCTAGACAGTCCATCTAGTAGGAAAGCCCGCTTAGCCCGCTTGCAGGAAGTGTCGGGTAGAAGGTCCTCTGCCTAAACTATCCTTAGGAGTGTTTGATTTTGTAGCTGATCCATAAGATTAGATTGTGTAACAAACCTCCGGGTTTTATCTATTCAAAGATATTTCCCAAACAGTTATGTTATTTCGATTCAGTATTTTTGGTCTCATATCCACATCAAAAATGAAAATATTTTTAGAATAACACATTCAACCCCCCCTTCTACATTATTTCGGACCTAACAATTGGCATCAGAGCCACTCTATTATTATACAATAATTAAAATCCAAAAAGCTATACAATCATGAAAGAGAAAACACAAACTCCAACAACAAGCAGATATGAATCAATTAGAGTTCCAATACTCAGGTCATCAGAGTATCCCATATGGAAGGTGAAGATGGAAATGTTTTTGGAGGCTACAGATCCAGAGTACTTAGACAAAATCCATGATTGTCCACATAAGCCGACCAAATTGTCTGTTGCAGTTGAAAAAGAGGAACAAATAACGATTCCAAAGGAGAAGAAAGACTACACTTTTGAAGATATCTCCTCTATTAGCAAGGATGCCAAGGTAAGGCATTTATTACATAGCGCTCTCGACAATGTTATGTCTAACATGGTCATTAGATGCAAAACTGCTAAAGAGATTTGGGATGCTTTGGAAGTCAGATTTCAAGGAACCAAAGCCATCAAGAAGAACAGGAGAACAATACTCACACAGGAGTACGAGCACTTTGACTCGAAGTCTGATGAGTCATTAACAGATCTATATGACAGATTCCTGAAATTGCTGAATGATTTGTCACTGGTAGATAAGGAGTATGATCTTGAAGACTCCAATCTGAAATTCTTGTTGGCTCTTCCTGAGAAGTGGGATTTAAAGGCCACTACCATCAGAGACAATTATGATCTGGAAGACATGTCTCTTGATGAAATCTATGGAATGCTCAAGACTCATGAGCTTGAGATGGAACAAAGAAGCAAGAGGCATGGAGGCAAGCCCAAGTCAATTGCTCTTAAAGCTGAGGAGAAAGCTTCTAAAGAATTTGTTGTGAAAAAGAGTCAATCCAATGGAAAAGCTCTTATTACAAAGTCTGATACTGAGTTATCAAACTCTGATGATGACTCAAACTCTGACAATCTCACAGACTCTGATGATGATGGTAGTGATGCTGAGATGATAAAACTTGCAGCCTTGATGGTAAAAAGCTTCAAGAAGATGGCTTACAAGAACTTCAGGAAAGGAAAGAAGTTCACACGAAGAGATTCAAATTCCGAAAAGAAAAATTTCAGAAAAGCTGAGGGAAAGGAAGGCAGGTCTGGGAAAGTGGACAAGTCCAAGATCAAATGCTATAATTGTGGTGAGAAAGGACATTTTGCACCTGAGTGCAAGAAAGCCAAAGTTGATAAAGGTCAAGCTTACATCACAAAGAATAAAGACTGGGCTGACACTTCAGACTCTGAAGATGAGGTGAACTATGCCTTGATGGCAAATGCTAATAGTATCTCTGAAGCTACTGAGACCAAGGTACCTCACTCTACTCTAGCTTTTGATACTACTAATATATCTGAGTTAAGACTCTTTCTTAAAAACTTGCATGTTAGCTACAGAGATCAGACTTTAGAAAATGAAAGAATAGAATCTGAAAGTCTAGACCTTAGAAAGAGAAATGACTATCTAGAATTAGAATTAGTCCAGATGTTAAAAAATCAGAAAGAGAGAGATGATGCTATTATTGTTAAAACTGAATTATTGAAGAAGCATGCTTATCTTGAATCTGAACTTGCTAAAGAAAGAAACATTATTAAAACTTGGACTAACTCTGGTAAAACTACTCAGATTATCATAGAGAATGATTGTTGGAAAGAAGGTCTAAGTTACACTGATAAAAAGAAAACTGCCAACCTAGAAGCTGAGACCTCTAAACCTGTATTTACTGAAAGGGCTGCAAAGCCCAAAATTAATCCTGTGAGGTTTGTACCAAAATCTGACAAACCAAAATAGGATGAAGTCAAATCAGTAAATATTGAATTAATGTCTCAGAAACAGCTTAAACGCAAGCTGAAGGAGATAAAAGGAGTGAACAGTGTAAAAGAACCTAGGAAAAACAGAAATGAAAAGGTAGGCATCAATAAAAGCAATAACTATATGCCTATTCCCAATGCTCCTAGGAAGAAATGTCACAACTATGGAAATCCTAACCATCTTGCTACTTTTTGCAGAAAGAATAAAAATATAAACTCTATACCTCCTAAGTCAGGAGTTAGGAGTGGTTCAGTTAGGTTTAAGCCACAGAATACTTGTTTTCACTGTGGCAGTATTTGGCATTCTATTTATACATGCAAAGAGTATCATAATTTGTATTATGATTATTATGAACTTAAACCCTCTTTGAATAAATTCAAGATTGATTCTACATGTATAAATTCTGATAAAAAGAATGTTAGCACAAACTTTGATAAGACTTCTGCTGCAAAAGCTAACAAACTTAATAAGGCCAAAGGAACCAAGCAAGTCTGGGTCCTTAAAACTAATCATTAGTGGTTTTTGTGATTGCAGGGTAACACGAAAAATATCCTTGTTTTGGACAGTGGATGCTCAGGAGACATGACTGGAAATAAAGCCCTGCTATCAGAATTTTTGAAGAAAGCTGGTCCAAGTGTTTCTTATGGAGATGGCAACATAAGAAGGACTCTGGGATATGGCAATATCAATCTTGGGAATGTCATCATTGAAACTATAGCTCTCTGTGACAGAGGTTATCATGTGGATTTCTTTGAAGAACATTGTGAAGTTATAAGCAAATCTACAGGCAAAGTTGTTCAAATGGGATACAGGCATGGTAACATTTATGAAGCCAAGATTTCAACAAACTCTGATGGCTCTGCAAACTGTCTACTGAGTAGACCATCAATTGAAGAAAGTTGGGATTGGCACAAGAGACTTTCTCATCTGAATTTCAACAGCATTAATGAGCTAGTGAAGAAAGATCTTGTGAGAAGATTGCCCAATCAGTTTTTACTCCAGATGGTGTAACACCCCTAGATCCGGGGTCAGGGATCTGGTCGTTACCGTCTCAATTCCCATCTACAGTTCAACATAAATATTAAATTACAACCTTGTGACCCAAAACAATAACATAAAACACACCCGTTATAGTCTCAGAGATGAAATCAGAGTAACAACCAAATTTTATTAAACACATTATGAGTTCTTACAACCTAAAAGAATTTTAATATAAATACATACTCTTTGCCATCCATTTACATGAGTCATACTAGACCATATACTTGGTACTGAAAGAATAAATCTATCCTACCAATAGCTTTCTCTTCGGCTCTGGTAGTCTCATCGTCCTCGCCAGCATCAAGTGCGCCTTGTGCGAGTCATCTGGTCTAGCTGTTGTTGTGATATAATAATAAAGCAAGGGTGAGCAATATCCCACCAACAATAATATTTAACTGAACGATAATATATAAAATGTAACACCCCCAGATCCGGGGTCAGGGATCTGGTGGTTACGGTCTTACATCCATTCATAATACTTGACTTGAGTCCACAATAAATAAATCACATGCTGTGACCCCACAATAATATCCACTCACACACACAACAGTTATAGTCCCAGAGATGAAATTGAAACAAGTCCATAATATCAGAGTTTACGAATAAAAGTTATTACAAGCCAAATGATATATTTAAAGGTTTTGCCGTTGATTAACGTTAATGTTACATATAAATAGACTGATAAACAAAAGCTGCCTATCTATGCTACCTCAGCAATGGCAGCAAGGACATCAGCGGGTAGTCCTCGAACGGCGGTAACCTGCTTGCGCCGAGTGCGCCTGGCGCGGGCCATCTGTCCTAGCTGTTGTTGTGATAATATGAACAAAGCAAGGGTGAGCGAAAGCCCACCAACAATAATATAACTGAACAGTGATACATATATACGACAGTTCAAAATATCCTTTGAAATCATATGCCATGCATTGATGAAGTTATTTCCAGTATAATATAAAGGATGAAGTTACCAGGTAACTCAAAGTATTTGTTTGTAGAAATATCTGCTACATCAAAAGTAAGCGAGATATTCTCATTGTCATTAAAAGAGGAACTTGCATGAAAAGATTGCAGTTCCAGTTATGAACACTTTTCCAGCTCTACCAACAGTAATCATGTTGCAGGAAATAAATAAGTTTGGATGATGAACCAATGATGGAGTATTCACCGCGCCCGCTGTTCCAATCTTGATGATCAGTCGAGATCGTACAGCTCAAATTAGATTTACTACCGGTAGAAGGAAGAACTGACGGCTTTACTTGTATACCGCCTTACTAGCTCTCCCCGGCCAACGGTTGGGCCAAAGGGGATGGACCGGCGCTACTCGGCCTCTTACACGACTCCTAGTTCAAATAGAATTCATGATTCTGAATGTAACGTTCGTCCCCCTTTCCCCAAGTATAATACTTGTTGATAAGACTCTACAAAGTAGTCGTATCTAGTTGGAGAGGAAAATTCACCAATAACTTCCAAGCTATTGCTTGGTAACGAATATCAACTTGTTCTAACAATCTTACCCCTCGAAAGATTAGAAGGTAAACAACGACTTAATAAGTCAATAGCACCCGAGTTGCGAGTGAAGAGAATACTTTATGACCGGGAAGTCGACAAGATAAATAACATTTTCCAAGTAAGGTTCCCTTATTATTAGGGAGATAGACTCAAAGAAGAATGATGTCTGAGAACCTTTCTTGATATAAGATTAATAATAATATGACTCCGAAATATTTTTCGTAATAATCGAAGAAGATAACCCTTATTGAGGTTATTCTAAGTATGGAATAAATATTCAGAGAATATTTATTGAATTAAAAATATTTAAAGAATATTTAGGAATATGAAATAATATCTTTAATCAGAGTATTTTTCAAAATAATCCCTGAAGAAATATCAGGAGAATATTTATTGAATAAATATTTAAATGAATATTCAAAATAATATTCATTAATTAATAAGACCTGAAAGGAATATTTAAGAAAATATTCATAATTAATTAGGAATTTAAATGAATATTCAAAGAGTAATATTCATTTAATGAATAATATTCTAAATGAATATCAAGTAATATTCATTTAGTAATCCAAGCCTTAAAGGAATATTCGAGATAATATTCGATAAATAAATCAAGCTTCAGATGAATATTAAAATAATATTCATCAAGTAATTAATATCCTAAAGGAATATTCAAAAGTAATATTTATTTAATAAAATAATATTCTAAATGAATATCCAAATAATATTCATTTAGTAGTCTCATCTTTAGAAGAATATTCGAAATAATAATCGATAAATAATTCGACTCTGAATGAATATTATAAAATATTATTCGTCGAATAGTTACGTTCAAATAATTATTTGAAGTAAGGGTCGTTAAATAAATAATCTCGAACGAATATTCAAATAATATTCGTCGCCCGAATAATGGAAAATATTTACTTAGATATTTTCTTTCGAGGTAATCTCGATATGTCAAGAAATATTGACTCCCGGTCTATATTTGATGAATAAGATGTATACACCCTTCTCTGAGGGTCTTACAATAACCGGCTTATAATTGATACGATAGCTATCTAATTTATAAGCCAATAACAATCAGGGAACAAGCATAATGATATAACTTGAAAATAGGCATGCATGCTATGGCATATTATAACAGAAAACATACATATATATTCAATCACAACAACAGCCTAAAAGAAGGGGATTGAAACTTGCCTGGTAGTCGAGTACGGTAAGGGGTAGTGGTAGCGGGTCCCGGGTCAGCTTGGTGATCTATAAATAGCCAAGACATTCGGGATTAATCACTTAAAACTTTAAAGGTTAAGTTATACTTAAATCGAAACACGTTCTCGAGTTATCTCGTTATACCCCTTTTAGTGTATTTCTTTTATCATCGATCCGACCCGACATTCGTTCGTTAATACGACATGTCAATGTACTTATACTTGGCATATACTTAAGTCATATAAGTCTGAAAGTCGATCGTTACGAACCAATATTATACTCCGAGTTTTATCGCTCGTTTTCTAAGTGTTTTAACGAAGTTATAAACGAGTCGTCTTTTAGGGGTTCGTTCGCGTTTAATCTCGATTCGAATATTTTTAATAAATCAAAAAACGATCCTTTTGACATACGGTTTTCTCTCACGCCTTCCTTTTTACCTCTAGTATTTATTTACCAAGATTCGTCATGACTTTACGTATTTTATCGAGGTTCAATTTTAAATACGAATACTTGTTTACGGCTCCGAACCACTTTTATGAATTTTATCGTAACTCCTAAACCGTAAGTCCGTTTCACGTGATCTTTATATCAAAACGAAGCTTATAACATAAGCTATCCTAACATGGCAGAAACTTTTCTGGACAGTAGGGCCTTGATGTGAAAAATGGCATACAAAACATGATATTGTAAAATCGGGCATTATAACGGCTATGTTTACGCGTTTTCCAAAGTTTTTACACTTTATCTCGATCTAACAAAGATCAATCCAACCACACAAACACATGATAATCATCATGACTAGTCTATCAACAACTCATCTTAACCATTACATGGTTCATAAACCAAATCATAATCATAACAACTACTAACATGGATCTAAACTTATAATAACATACTAATCACTAAATCATCCATAAATCTCATAAGATCTTAAAATAACACCAAGGGTTTTCAAGTATTATACCTTCCTTGGTGTGTCTAGGAGTCTAACAAGCCTTGATCTAGTCCTTGGATCACCTTAATATAGCTTAGAGCAACAAAGAAAACCAAGAAAACAAAGTTAGTTTCTAAGGATTACTATTCATCATCACTTTTGTAAAAATCATAGAAAATAGAAAAATAAGAGTTTGTCTCTCAAATTTTTACCACATCTTGGCCTCTTCATAAGCTTTGTTTTGAGTCCTAGATCATCAGATTTGAAGCTTCCTAGCTAGGGTTTTGAGCCCCCTTTCTCCTCTGGACAGAAACTGTCAAGCACAGATCAGTTTGGCTTCTTCAACTTTGAGCATGGATTTGACTAGGCTATGCTACTTTGTTGGACATGAAATTTTGAGCGAATATTACCCATAGAGTGGAGAGGCTATGGTTAAAATTTGGTGATTTTATCATGGATAGAAATGGAGATATGAATTTGTCTTTGGAGAGTGTTTCTGCTGGACAGTTTGAGAGAATGAGAGGAATGGAGTTTGTTTTGCTTGCTTTGATCTCATCCTTGTCCAAAATGCATTATTGATGATAATATCTAGCATAAAGCTACTTTATCAAAGTGCTCTGCTCATATATGATGCAATCCAAGGGACAAGTGTTGTGATTTTGTGGTGGAAAGGTGTCATGCAAGCTAACTAAGTGATTTGGTTTCTAAAGATGCTAGTTACTTTGTAACTACTTAGTTACTTGATCTTATCTATTTGCACATGCATGTATCTTGGCTCTCTGCTTGTCTCTTTGTCCGGTTATTACTTAATTTGATTGATCGTTCGGAGGAATAACTCATTCGTTTCTAGTTAGGGTTTTACCGGAAACCGTCTTAATATTTATACTATCATCCTCCATTCTCTTTAATAATTCTTGAACCTATTTTCCTTAAATCCCTTCAATAATTCCTTACATACACTCTTTTTCCCCCTGGATCACTAATACGAACTCAGAATTTCGTTCCGAATACTTCTATATAGTGTTGTCTCATATTATTCTATACTCCCACCAAAACACTATTCATTCTTTATTCTTTACTTATTCCCTTAGGGTTGTACAATTGTCCGTATTCTCTTTCGATCGTCCCTTAACCTTTTTACGGAACTACTGGATTAATCGTTATCGATCTGGATGACATGAGAATATTCTCCTGCTTGGAATTTCCATATCTTATTCCCCTAGGAGATAGATCATTCTTACCTATGTTGTCACCCTTTAGCATTCTTCAAGACATAGAAATAATAAAGTCGAATTCCATTCATTCTTTTAAAATATCAACTATTACATTGTAGCCGTAGCCACTATTCATTCTTACATCATTAAATAAATAAAAGTTTTAATTCTACCCAAACTTTGGGTTCTTACAGTCTCCCCTCCTTAAAAGGATTCCGTCCCGGAATCAGGTAGAAGGCAATTGAGTACTTGTTGGTTATTTCACTTTCCAATTTCCCAGTCAATCCTTAATCAATCCCAATCCTTTTTCAGCACATCTTACTAGTGCTACAATACATCCTTTTTTTCTTTTTCATTAATCTCTGCTGCTTTTCGTACAACACACTATTCAGGTTATGCTCTTACCCAGTCATATACTATTTTCCTTATTGGTATCTGTGGTGACTTCGGTATCACTATCGCGTTACGAATTCGGAGATAACCTCACTCGCAATTATGCATTTTCTGATCGCTTTAATCTTCACAATCTCGATCAATATAGAGAAGTGGAAAGATTTATTGAGAGATCACTATGATCAATTGAACATTTGTTATATTGCATAGTTAGTACAGAAGGGGGCCAGCCTTTAGTACTTGACAAGCAATTAAACAAGTTATGGTATTCTACTTGGACTTCTATCACATAGACAGATAGTCACGTAGCAGTACCTCCCCTCCTTAAAGGGTTGTTCTTCTCAATTCATAAAGAAGATGAATAAGAGAGAAGAAAAGAAAAGAATTCTAAAGGATTATAGAAAGTTTTCATGATTGTAAAATATCATACTCAGAATTTACCTCTGAACTATAGAGGTTCATTAAGGAAGAAATTATTCATAATTATATCCAATACTATTTGATCGTAACCTCACGTGTCAACATATCTTGTTGCTTTGTCCACTATTCTCTGGACCTGTACCCTGGTTCCACCTTAGCAACACTTACTTTTGGAAAATCTTTGAACCTTTCAGGTTAAATCTTAGTTTCTCGCTTGACACCATTGTTACTGACATTCCATGTCACGGTACTAGATTTTTCATATCTATAATATTAACACTATCAGGTTGTCATCCCGAGAATTCATCGAAAAACCCATTTATTAATCCATTCCTAACATTCCTTGCTTCCTATTTCGTAGTTGCTTTCCCCGTCTTTTCTTTATCAATCACATCCTTCTTATTATCTGATTCTTATTTACTTCTGTTATTTACTACCACCTTCATCTCTTTATTGAGACATCTTTGCACTTGGCACCTCCTTATTGGTATCCCGTCAAATTTGCTCTATAATCATCACATTATTTCAAATTTAAAACCTCCGAAATGAATCTGGCCGATTTCTTTAGCTTAGATCCAATATAATCTACTTATGTCAACTTGTTTCTCATCACTTATTCTTTTCTACCCGCGGTTTTTCACAGGTTGTCTTTCGTAAGTCAGACCAGGTCGTACACCTACCTGCTCGCACTCTTATCATCTGTTGAGCATCTGCATTTTACTGGTGTAGCTTTGCCACATGAAACACGTTACTACCATGCTATAAGCTTTGGGGGTAAAATTGGCTCGAATGCCACCTTCTGAACACTTTTAAACTCTCAGGTGGCCTAATAAGTCTCGGGCTCAACTGCCCTTCTCTCTAAGTCTCATTAATTCTTTCCACGGGAATACATTTAGCATCATGAATCATCTAGCTCATATTCTCTATCTTGTTTGCACAGAAGTACACTAACACAAACTTGCTTGTCATTCATCAACATGCCACTTAGCTCATTAATAGCAGCACTTTCTTTATCTTTACGTTGTCATCTACTTTCATAGAAGAATCACCATCGATTGTTGTTTACGTAATGCGTTAATAGCTAACCTTATGGGTTATAAATCCTTTAGGGAGACAAAGTAATCACTATTCCTTATCCCTAAGGAACACTTCCTGAACTTAATGTAGATATTACATGAAGTAGATAAAATTGCAGAAGAGTTTCAAGCATCGCAGCTAGGTCCGGTTGATGAAACTATCACTCATGCAGCTTTCATAAAAGACTGGAAACTTAACGGTTTACTTCGTCAATTTTGTATCATGGTCCTGGTTTGCCTCAAAACGGGACCTTCTAGGGTACGTCATATGCTTAAGACTCCATCAGGAATTGAATCTTTACTTAAACTATTATTACCTTCGATTCTTGCACAATCATCAAAAGGAATGTAAATTCCTCCACTCCGGTATGACCTTCAAGGTCTTTCCAAATATCATTTTGTTTCTTCGGTATGAACATTTGTAATTATTCCTTTATACTTAGACTGTCGGCCACCTCATTGGCCTTTCCTGATAATAATAATTCCTTGTAATCCATGTTTTCTGGATACATTCCAACTCAAATTTTTCTACCTCATTCCCATCACTGTTGGGTGAAAGCATTCTCCATTAAGCTCTGTTGAAGGAGAAAATATATCTATCAGTCTTCTTTTTTTTTTCCCATAAGTCATTGCTTCCACCTACCCGTGGGAACTTTATCACGTTTATTCCCACTCCTACTTAGGATACTTCTTTTCTTAGTTCTTTCCTTATATTAGGATAATCTCAACCTTTATAGGTTCAATCCATACTTTCTCAGGGTTTCATACATGCATCATCTGGTATATTGCTACTGTGTCTTACATTCTCTTCCAAACTTCTAGTTGGAAACTCAGAATATTAACTTTTTCTTGTAAGGTTTCTTAGGTCGTCCTCATCATTCCTCATGTATTTTCTAGGTACAGGGTATATCAAAACGTCATTGATCAATACTCTAATAATTCTATCTATGTTCTTTCCAGAACTCTTTTTAATAATCCTTACCGGTCATTATTGCCTTAGCAAGTCCAACTCATATCATTTGAATTCATAATGTCATTTTTAGGGTTAATGCCATCCCTTGTGCATTCCCTAGGGTTTGTCTTAATTTATGGATATCCTATCCTTAATTCAACTTCCAAGGAATTCTTGCCTCCTGTACTTGGCAATCAAATCATGTATCCTTAATAAGGGTCTCTTCTCAATCATTCTCATTTGATAATCGATCGGTGGCTTAATGCTAACCTCTTCTTTCAGCTAGTTGTCAGCCTATTTGACCTTCCAAAAGACAACGTATGTCTATCTGCTCTCTTACAGAACTTGGTACTGGTAGCAAGGATGTTCTGAAAGATATTGGTCGAGTTCAACGTGAATTTCTTAGTGCTTATCGTTCTTCACAAAGGTACTTGCCTCAGACAAAATTCCTACAGCATACTGTTCAATTTCTGACCATTTCTATACTCTCTTCATATACCTTCATTGTTTACTTTCCTCCGTCATAATATATTCATGGTATTTATAATACCCTAACATCATACATCTCAAGTCATTATACTTCCATTTTTACTCGTAATCTTGGGCAATCATATACACATGAATCACTTTAGTACGGGTGACCCCATTCCAAAAAGTCTAGTAAATTCCCAATCCAAACATGGGTTGCAAAGGGTTCAGTAGAAGACTCCTACGATCTCATTAATATTTCCTTTATATCAAAAGCCCTTGCAGTCGGTGCTTACTTAGAAGCAACCCTGCTTTGTCCTTTCATTGCTGGTCTAGTCACTTGATAATCCTTTGTGACTTGGCCTCAACCGACTATACTAAAATAAAAATATATGGTTTTAGGGGTTGGCTAATTAGCATTACTTTTCTAGCAATTGCTGGCATAGTGCCTTCTACTTTGATACCTTTCTACCTTTCCCAAAACTTTACTCCATATAGGTCTTAATCGACTTCTCGGCACCATCTCTGGTCACCTTTCCTCTATTTTTATCTTTTCAACTATTCTTATCACTCCCACGTGCCACGCAAGCTTACCATTCCTGGCATAACAGCCTTTTCACTTAAGTCAATCCCGAAGTTTCTCAGTCCGGCTGGTTTCTTACTTACATTTCCTGTTTTCGTCCAATCTCACTTCATCATTGTATTTCTACAATCAATCGCGATAACCGGGGTCTGTCCACCAACCCATGTAGCGGCTACCTTACCCAATTCACGGGGTTTGCCCCAATTTCTACCCTCTTCCATGATGTTCTGTGATAATCAGAAAGACAAGTTTTGCCAAAATTCGTTGAAATTCTTCCCAGAATTAGGGAAATTTTGGTCAATCTATCCATCGACTGGTAACACTAAGGAGACCAGTTTCGAAACCTGAAGAATAGTTCTATGAACCTCCTAGTAGGTAGAACCGTAAGCAGTCATAATTAACGAAATAATCGTCATCGGGTTGGAAATTTAACCCCTGGAGAGGAACCAATTATATATATCCCTTAGAAGGGAATCAACAGTTTTAAACTGAAACTTGTCGCAACGTACTGATGCCTATACGTCCTGATACTCAATATTACCAAATGTCAGTCTACCTGACTACTAGTCTCAGAAGGAACATTACCGTCGGAGTTGGTTGTTCCACAAAAATTGGCACTACTAAGGCCATCCGAACCTGGTGAACCATGCTGTCCGAATGCATCCGCAAGTACTTTGTCGTGCTGCGCAAGCATACATCATAATCCTTTATATGAAGCGTCGTTGGAAGCACAAAGTCTCCTTTTTCCATTAAGCAATGCCAACTCTTGGTCATTACCAATTTCATCTTTTAGCTCCAGGAAGATTTTCTCACATTTTTCTCTTTAACTGCTGATCGTATTACTGGATCCATTATAATTCTGCGTCGGAGTAAACTTAAGGTAACTACTATAATCCATTCAAAGAAAGAAAGAATTTAATATTCCTCTGAGTCACATGCATCTAACGTTTCTGGTTCATCATTTCACTGAGTTAAATTAACCCTATACTTAGTCTCTGACAATAGTCTCATTACGAGTTCATCTTGACTCACTGGTCTTATCTTCCGGTAGGTTCTGAGATCATTGTCTTGCTTACTACTTCCTTATATAACTTTATCCAATCATGCTGTCACTTCCCAATGTTTTCACTTTCTAGTTGATTCATTCATAAAATGGACATTTTCCTGAATAAAACAACTTCATCAACCTCAATTTGGTTCCATAAATTACAACCTATGACATCTGCCTTCTCATGGCGAATTATTACTGACAATATTCATACTTATTCTTTTATCAAATGATATGGCACTTACTGCCTTCTCAACTATTCCTAGGGACTCTGCTCCTCGCCTTATATCGATGCCTTTGATAATCATACATCCTTCTAGCACTCTTTTCGTTAATATGAAAGTCTCTAATGATTCTCATCTATTCCCGTATAAGATCTCAAGTAATTCTTCCAATCTGTCTTACTTGCTGGTACTACCTCCAGTAGTCCAGCCACGAATCCAACTTGAATCTTCAGTTCTCTTGCTAATAGCTT
Source organism: Saposhnikovia divaricata (assembly GCA_036435485.1). NCBI lineage: Eukaryota > Viridiplantae > Streptophyta > Magnoliopsida > Apiales > Apiaceae > Saposhnikovia > Saposhnikovia divaricata. The sequence continues at coordinate 160,928,573 of CM071597.1, forward strand.
AGTTCTTTATGCCCACTTTTCTGAGCACTATACCTTAATCATCTCAGTCTTTCTGGCTACAGCCCTCATTCCTCGAGGGTAAGCTCCTTATCCTAACAAGATTTCCCTTATCTGCTGGAACCTCTTCCGGGTCTCCAGTAGGATACTCTATTGAATTTACCCGCTGATCTTCAGCATATAATAAAGCATCATCGCGCTGCTGCTCGTATGCCTCAAGGTCTGTTGCCTTACTTGTCGATGCGATATCGAGCTAAGTTACTATCATGATACTTAAGAGTTCCCATAAGGGTTTTATACGTCATCACTACCTTAAGTAGTCCGACTATGAACTTGGCAAGAGTTCTTATTATCTTAGTGAATTTATTGTTTTAACGTCGCCTCATCTCTGGGGTTTATAACGTACGCTCTGATACCACTTCTGTAACACCCCCAGATCCGGGGTCAGGGATCTGGTGGTTACGGTCTTACATCCATTCATAATACTTGACTTGAGTCCACAATAAATAAATCACATGCTGTGACCCCACAATAATATCCACTCACACACACAACAGTTATAGTCCCAGAGATGAAATTGAAACAAGTCCATAATATCAGAGTTTACGAATAAAAGTTATTACAAGCCAAATGATATGTTTAAAGGTTTTGCCGTTGATTAACGTTAATGTTACATATAAATAGACTGATAAACAAAAGCTGCCTATCTATGCTACCTCAGCAATGGCAGCAAGGACATCAGCGGGTAGTCCTCGAACGGCGGTAACCTGCTTGCGCCGAGTGCGCCTGGCGCGGGCCATCTGTCCTAGCTGTTGTTGTGATAATATGAACAAAGCAAGGGTGAGCGAAAGCCCACCAACAATAATATAACTGAACAGTGATACATATATACGACAGTTCAAAATATCCTTTGAAATCATATGCCATGCATTGATGAAGTTATTTCCAGTATAATATAAAGGATGAAGTTACCAGGTAACTCAAAGTATTTGTTTGTAGAAATATCTGCTACATCAAAAGTAAGCGAGATATTCTCATTGTCATTAAAAGAGGAACTTGCATGAAAAGATTGCAGTTCCAGTTATGAACACTTTTCCAGCTCTGCCAACAGTAATCATGTTGCAGGAAATAAATAAGTTTGGATGATGAACCAATGATGGAGTATTCACCGCGCCCGCTGTTCCAATCTTGATGATCAGTCGAGATCGTACAACTCAAATTAGATTTACTACCGGTAGAAGGAAGAACTGACGGCTTTACTTGTATACCGCCTTACTAGCTCTCCCCGGCCAACGGTTGGGCCAAAGGGGATGGACCGGCGCTACTCGGCCTCTTACACGACTCCTAGTTCAAATAGAATTCATGATTCTGAATGTAACGTTCGTCCCCCTTTCCCCAAGTATAATACTTGTTGATAAGACTCTACAAAGTAGTCGTATCTAGTTGGAAAGGAAAATTCACCAATAACTTCCAAGCTATTGCTTGGTAACGAATATCAACTTGTTCTAACAATCTTACCCCTCGAAAGATTAGAAGGTAAACAACGACTTAATAAGTCAATAGCACCCGAGTTGCGAGTGAAGAGAATACTTTATGACCGGGAAGTCGACAAGATAAATAACATTTTCCAAGTAAGGTTCCCTTATTATTAGGGAGATAGACTCAAAGAAGAATGATGTCTGAGAACCTTTCTTGATATAAGATTAATAATAATATGACTCCGAAATATTTTTCGTAATAATCGAAGAAGATAACCCTTATTGAGGTTATTCTAAGTATGGAATAAATATTCAGAGAATATTTATTGAATTAAAAATATTTAAAGAATATTTAGGAATATGAAATAATATCTTTAATCAGAGTATTTTTCAAAATAATCCCTGAAGAAATATCAGGAGAATATTTATTGAATAAATATTTAAATGAATATTCAAAATAATATTCATTAATTAATAAGACCTGAAAGGAATATTTAAGAAAATATTCATAATTAATTAGGAATTTAAATGAATATTCAAAGAGTAATATTCATTTAATGAATAATATTCTAAATGAATATCAAGTAATATTCATTTAGTAATCCAAGCCTTAAAGGAATATTCGAGATAATATTCGATAAATAAATCAAGCTTCAGATGAATATTAAAATAATATTCATCAAGTAATTAATATCCTAAATGAATATTCAAAAGTAATATTTATTTAATAAAATAATATTCTAAATGAATATCCAAATAATATTCATTTAGTAGTCTCATCTTTAGAAGAATATTCGAAATAATAATCGATAAATAATTCGACTCTGAATGAATATTATAAAATATTATTCGTCGAATAGTTACGTTCAAATAATTATTTGAAGTAAGGGTCGTTAAATAAATAATCTCGAACGAATATTCAAATAATATTCGTCGCCCGAATAATGGAAAATATTTACTTAGATATTTTCTTTCGAGATAATCTCGATATGTCAAGAAATATTGACTCCCGGTCTATATTTGATGAATAAGATGTATACACCCTTCTCTGAGGGTCTTACAATAACCGGCTTATAATTGATACGATAGCTATCTAATTTATAAGCCAATAACAATCAGGGAACAAGCATAATGATATAACTTGAAAATAGGCATGCATGCTATGACATATTATAACAGAAAACATACATATATATTCAATCACAACAACAGCCTAAAAGAAGGGGATTGAAACTTGCCTGGTAGTCGAGTACGGTAAGGGGTAGTGGTAGCGGGTCCCGGGTCAGCTTGGTGATCTATAAATAGCCAAGACATTCGGGATTAATCACTTAAAACTTTAAAGGTTAAGTTATACTTAAATCGAAACACGTTCTCGAGTTATCTCGTTATACCCCTTTTAGTGTATTTCTTTTATCATCGATCCGACCCGACATTCGTTCGTTAATACGACATGTCACTGTGCTTATACTTGGCATATACTTAAGTCATATAAGTCTGAAAGTCGATCGTTACGAACCAATATTATACTCCGAGTTTTATCGCTCGTTTTCTAAGTGTTTTAACGAAGTTATAAACGAGTCGTCTTTTAGGGGTTCGTTCGCGTTTAATCTCGATTCGAATATTTTTAATAAATCAAAAAACGATCCTTTTGACATACGGCTCTCACGCCTTCCTTTTTACCTCTAGTATTTATTTACCAAGATTCGTCATGACTTTACGTATTTTATCGAGGTTCAATTTTAAGTACGAATACTTGTTTACGGCTCCGAACCACTTTTATGAATTTTATCGTAACTCCTAAACCGTAAGTCCGTTTCACGTGATCTTTATATCAAAACGAAGCTTATAACATAAGCTATCCTAACATGGCAGAAACTTTTCTGGACAGTAGGGCCTTGATGTGAAAAATGGCATACAAAACATGATATTGTAAAATCGGGCATTATAACGGCTATGTTTACGCGTTTTCCAAAGTTTTTACACTTTATCTCGATCTAACAAAGATCAATCCAACCACACAAACACATGATAATCATCATGACTAGTCTATCAACAACTCATCTTAACCATTACATGGTTCATAAACCAAATCATAATCATAACAACTACTAACATGGATCTAAACTTATAATAACATACTAATCACTAAATCATCCATAAATCTCATAAGATCTTAAAATAACACCAAGGGTTTTCAAGTATTATACCTTCCTTGGTGTGTCTAGGAGTCTAACAAGCCTTGATCTAGTCCTTGGATCACCTTAATATAGCTTAGAGCAACAAAGAAAACCAAGAAAACAAAGTTAGTTTCTAAGGATTACTATTCATCATCACTTTTGTAAAAATCATAGAAAATAGAAAAATAAGAGTTTGTCTCTCAAATTTTTACCACATCTTGGCCTCTTCATAAGCTTTGTTTTGAGTCCTAGATCATCAGATTTGAAGCTTCCTAGCTAGGGTTTTGAGCCCCCTTTCTCCTCTGGACAGAAACTGTCAAGCACAGATCAGTTTGGCTTCTTCAACTTTGAGCATGGATTTGACTAGGCTATGCTACTTTGTTGGACGTGAAATTTTGAGCGAATATTACCCATAGAGTGGAGAGGCTATGGTTAAAATTTGGTGATTTTATCATGGATAGAAATGGAGATATGAATTTGTCTTTGGAGAGTGTTTCTGCTGGACAGTTTGAGAGAATGAGAGGAATGAAGTTTGTTTTGCTTGCTTTGATCTCATCCTTGTCCAAAATGCATTATTGATGATAATATCTAGCATAAAGCTACTTTATCAAAGTGCTTTTCTCATATATGATGCAATCCAAGGGACAAGTGTTGTGATTTTGTGGTGGAAAGGTGTCATGCAAGCTAACTAAGTGATTTGGTTTCTAAAGATGCTAGTTACTTTGTAACTACTTAGTTACTTGATCTTATCTATTTGCACATGCATGTATCTTGGCTCTCTGCTTGTCTCTTTGTCCGGTTATTACTTAATTTGATTGATCGTTCGGAGGAATAACTCATTCGTTTCTAGTTAGGGTTTTACCGGAAACCATCTTAATATTTATACTATCATCCTCCATTCTCTTTAATAATTCTTGAACCTATTTTCCTTAAATCCCTTCAATAATTCCTTAAGTCTTTCAGTGTCCAAGGAAATCTCGGGGAAAATAAAAGTGCTATTTTTCAGAATCCGACAGCTTTTACATACACTCTTTTTCCCCCTGGATCACTAATACGAACTCAGAATTTCGTTCCGAATACTTCTATATAGTGTTGTCTCATATTATTCTATACTCCCACCAAAACACTATTCATTCTTTATTCTTTACTTATTCCCTTAGGGTTGTACAATTGTCCGTATTCTCTTTCGATCGTCCCTTAACCTTTTTACGGAACTACTGGATTAATCGTTATCGATCTGGATGACATGAGAATATTCTCCTGCTTGGAATTTCCATATCTTATTCCCCTAGGAGATAGATCATTCTTACCTATGTTGTCACCCTTTAGCATTCTTCAAGACATAGAAATAATAAAGTCGAATTCCATTCATTCTTTTAAAATATCAACTATTACATTGTAGTCGTAGCCACTATTCATTCTTACATCATTAAATAAATAAAAGTTTTAATTCTACCCAAACTTTGGGTTCTTACATAAAAGTTCAAAAGTATCTTTCAAACCATATGCCATGCATTTACGGAAATGATGCCAGTATAATATGAACGATGAAGTTACAAGGTAACTCAAAATGTAAATATATGAGGGAATATCTGCTATGTCGAAAATAAGCAAGATATTATAAAGAGGAACTTGCAAGGAAAATATTGCAATTCCAGTTACGAACACTTTTCCAGCTCTGCCAACAGTAATCATGTTGCAGGAAATAAATAAGTTTGGATGATGAACCAATGTTGGAGTATTCACCGCGCCCGCTGTTCCAATCTTGATAATCAGTCAAGATCGTACAACTCAAATTAGATTTACTACCGGTAGAAGGAAGAACTGACGGCTTTACTTGTCTACCGCCTTACTAGCTCTCCCAGGCCAACGGTTGGGCCAACGGGGATGGACCGGCGCTACTCGGCCTCTTACACGACTCCTAGTTCCAATAGAATTCATGATTCTGAATGTAACGTTCGTCCCCCTTTCCCCAAGTATAATACTTGTTGATAAGACTCTACAAAGTAGTCGTATCTAGTTGGAAAGGAAAATTCACCAATAACTTCCAAGCTATTGCTTGGTAACGAACATCAACTTGTTCCAACAATCTTACTCCTCGAAAGATGAGAAGGTAAACACAGACTTAATGAGTCCATAGCAACCAAGTTGCGAGTGAAGAGGATAAATTATGACCGGGAAGTCAACAAGATAAATAACATTGCTCAAGTAGGTTCCCCTATAATATGGAAGTTTGAGTGAGCATTTAAATCCTTTTAAGATAGATTTAAATGAAAAAGAAAGAGTTGGGAACCTTTCCTTGATAAAATAGTCGTAAAAAACTCCGAAATATTTTACATAATATCTGGAGGTGGAAGGTAATCTTCGAATAATATAAATTATTTTAAAAAGAATTTTAAAAGAATTAAATAAATATTCCAAGAATATTTATTTACTCAATAATAATTATGGAATATTATTAACACATAATATTGCTCGTAAGTAATCCTCGAATGAATATATGGAATTATTTACTAAATAAATCCCTCCTTAAATGAATATTCGAAATAATATTCATTAAATAATTAAACTCCAATAAATAATTAAAATAGTATTCAATAAATAAGTCAAACCTTAAATGAATATTTGAAATAATGTTCATCTAATATTTAATCTTTTAAATGAATATCCAAATAGCATTCATTTAATAAATAATCTTCTAAATGAATATCCAAATAATATTCATTTAGTAATCAAAACTTTAAAGGAATAATCGAAATAATATTCCTTAAGTAAATAGAACTTCCAATGAATATTTTAAAATAATATTCATTAAGTACATAAAACCTTAAATGAATATTCGAAAGTAATATTCATTTAATAAATAACATTCTAAAGAATATCAAAATAATATTCATTAAATATCAACTCTAAATGAATATTCAAAATTAACATTCATTTATTATCTCTCGACTAAGATAATACTCGAATAACATTCCTCGAAATATTTCCAAGTAATTGATACTTTATGGAATATAATAACGTTTAGCAATAACCTTCCTCAGATAAATAATAATCTGTTGTTGGAATCCCTCCGGGTTTCCACGACTATCTATAACTCAAAATACCGACTCCCGGTCTATATTTCGAATGAATATCATATGCCCTTCGCTAAGGGTCTTACCAAAACAATCCGGCTTATTACTGATAAATCGTATCTAGTCTATAATCCAATATCAATTCAGGGAACAAGTATCACAAAAACCAGAGTCACAATATAATTGGAAACAGGCATGCATGCGATGGCATATGTAAAACAGAAATCATATACATATATTATCACAACAACAGGTTCAAAGGTTTGAACACTTGCCTGGTAATTGAGCACGGGTGGGGGTAGTGGTAGGGTGTCCCGAGTCAGCTCGGCGATCTATAATAGTCAAGAAATTCGAGATTAATCAATTAACATTTTTCAAAAGGTTAAGTATTAACTTAAGTCGAAACATGTTTTCGAATTATCTCGTTATACCCCTTTTTAGTGTAACTCTTTTTATTATTGTTCGTCATTAAGACATGTCATCGTACTCACACTTAGTGTATACTTAAGTCGTATAAGTTCTAAATTCAATCGATTACGAACCAAGATTATATCTCGAGTTTTATCGCTCGTTTTCTACGTTATAACCAAAGTTATACTTTTAAGGGGTTCGTTCGCGTTTAACCTAGATTCGAACATTTTTATAAAATCGAAAAATGATCCGATTCACATGAGGTTTTCAATCACACCTCCCTTTTTACCTCTAGTATTTAATTACCAAGATTTGCCACTGACTTACGTATTTTACGAGGGTTCATTTTTAATTATGAATTCTCGGTTACGATTTCGAACTACTTTTAGTAAACCGACCGTAACTCCTAAACCGTAAGTCCGTTTCACGCGTTCTTTATATCAAAACGAAGCTTATAACATAACCTATCCTAACATGGCAGAAACGGTTTCTGGACAGTAGGGACTTGACATGAAAAATGGCATACAAAACATAATATTGTAAAATCGGACATTATAATGGCTATGTTTACCCGTTTTTCAAAGTTTTTACACTTTATCACAATCTTACCAAGATCAAATTAACCACCCAAACACATGATAAACATCATGACTAGTCTAACAACAACTCATCTTAACCATTACATGGTTCATAAACCAAATCACAACTACTAACATGGATCTAAGCATAACATAACATACTAATCACTGAATCATCAATAAAACTCATAAGATCTTAAAAGGACACCAAGGGTTTTCAAGTTTTATACCTTCCTTAGAGTGTTTATTAGCCTCACTAAGCTTTGTATGATCCTTAGGAGTGCTTAATCTTGCTATATCAACCATGAAACAAGAAAAAAATAAGTTAGTTCTTGAAAAAACACTATTCACCCTCCTCTAAAATGATTTTTTTGAAAATGGTAAAAGAGGAGATTGAAGCTACAATTTCTAGGGTATTACTTTTATGAAATATAAGTCTTACCCTAAAAGTTTCAAGATCAAACAATGGTGGGAAGCTTGGTTTTGGATTTGGAATTAATGGATGGCCGAATAGAATGCTTCAAGGGGGAGTGTTTGATTTTTTTGTGTTGGTTGCTTGAATAATGACTAAAGTGATGAGATTAGAATAATATCTCATCTCTTTTTACTTTATTAAAGTGCTTTTGGAATGAAGGGTGAGATTTGAAAGCATGTGTAGCACTTGGATTGATTTATGGCTAACTAGAGTTTGATTTGGCTAACTACTAGTTCAATCCATGACTTGCTAGTTACTTAGCCCACTTGGTTGATAGATATTTATCTAGTAGCTTATGCATGACTCTTGCTTTCTCTGCTTAATTCTGTGTCCAGTTATTGCTCGTTTCGATTGATCGTTCGTAGGAATATTTCACGGATTTCTAATTAGGGTTTACCGGGAATCTTCCTAATATTAATACTATAATTCTCCATTTTTCTTTTTAACTTTCCAATTTATATTCCTTAAATCCATTCGTTAAATACTTAAGGCTATCAGTGTCCAGGGAATTCTCGGAGAAAATAAAAGTGCGGTTTTTCAGAATCCGACAGCTTTTACATACACTTATTTTTCCCCTGGATCACTAATACGAACTCGGAAATCCGTTCCGAATACTTCTATATAGTGTCGTCTCATATTATTCTCACTTCCAACAAAAATACTATTCATTCTTTATTCTTTACTTATTCTCTTAGGGTTGTACAGTTATCCGTATTCGCTTTCGATCGTTCCTTAACCTTTTTTTTTCGAACCCACTGGATTAATCGTTATCGATCTGGATGACATGAGAATATTTTCCTGCTTGGAATTGTCATACCTTATTCCCTTAGGAGATAGATTATTCTTACCTAAGTTGTCCATCATTAGCATTCTTCAAGACATAGAAATAATGAAGTCGAATTCCATTCGTTCTTTCAAAATAACAACTATTACATTATAGCCGTAACCACTATTCATTCTTACATCATTAAATAAATAAAAGTTTTAATTATATCCAAAATTTGGGGTTCTTACAAATGGTCTATGTGACTCATGTCAGAAGGCAAAACAAAGGAAAACTTCATTCAAAAGTAAGACTGAATTCTCAATTCTTGAGCCATATCACTTATTGCATGTTGATTTATTTGGTCCAGTAAAAATAATGTCTATTGGAAAGAAAAAATATGCTTTGGTTATTGTTGATGAATACACCAGATATACATGGGTGTATTTCATGCACAAGAAAGAAGAAACTGCATCAATCTTAACAGAGCATGTCAGACAACTGGACAAAGGATCTAAGCATACAGTGAAAATCATAAGGAGTGATAATGGCACTGAGTTCAAGAATGTAGCCATGGAAAAGTTTTGTAAAGAAAATGATATAAAGCAAGAATTCTCAGCACCTGGAACTCCACAACAAAATGGAGTAGTAGAGAGAAAGAACAGGACTCTCATAGAAGCTGCAAGGACCATGCTTGATGAAGCAAAGCTGCTAACTTACTTCTGGGCTGAAGCTATGCAAGCTGCTTGTTTCACACAGAATTCTACACTCATAAACAAGCATGGTAAAACACCATATGAGATAGTGAAAAATAAGAAGCTGAACCTAAAGTACTTTCATGTGTTTGGATGTAAGTGTTTTGTTCTTAAGACTCATCCAGAACAACTTTCAAAATTTGATTTAAATGTTGATAAAGGAATCTTTGTTGGATACCCACTATCCACAAAAGCATTCAGAGTCTACAATCTGAGAACAAAAGTGGTCATGGAATCTATCCATGTGTCTTTTGATGATAAGAAGATAACAGGACTTGAAGATTTTGATGAACATGACCAGCTGAGATTTGAGAATGAAGAAATAAATGTTGATCTACAAAATTTTGATACTCTTTCAGACTATATTGTTCAATCTATACAAGTAGATCTGACTGCAGCACATGTTGAGGGGGAGCAAGTGAACGATGAAAAGGAACCTCAATCAAGTGAAGAAACATCAAAGAATGCATCTACTACTAATGATTCATTAAACTCTGATTCATCAAACTCTGAAAGCAACAGCTCAGGGGGAGCAAACAATGATTTTGGATCTACTAGTCATCACACTCAACACAATTATGAACTTGGGGAATCATCAAGATCAAATCTGCCGAGACAAAGGGTATGGAGTAGAGCGCATCCCTTTGAACAGATCATTGGTGAACCGGACACGGGTGTACAGACTAGAAGAGCAACACAGAATGAATGCAATTTCACAGGATTTCTATCTCAAATTGAACCTAAAAAGGTTGATGAAGCTCTTGATGAACTAGATTGGGTAACTGCAATGCAGGAAGAACTCAATCAGTTCAAAAGGCAGAAAATTTGGAAGCTGGTTCCAAGACCAAAAGATAAATCTGTAATTGGCACTAGATGGGTGTTTAGGAATAAACTGGATGAAAATGGTATTGTTACGAGGAACAAGGCTCGATTGGTAGTAAAGGGTTACTCTCAGGAAGAGGGAATTGATTATGATGAAACCTATGCTCTAGTTACAAGGCTTGAAGCAATCAGGATGTTCTTAGCATTTGCTGCACACTCCAACTTTAAGGTTTTTCAAATGGATATGAAGAGTGCATTTTTGAACGGAGATCTAGAAGAAGAAGTCTATGTTGAACAACCCCTTGGGTTTGAAGACAAGGAATTTGACGGTTTTGTATACTTTCTCTTCAAAGCTCTCTATGGTCTCAAGCAAGCTCCTCGAACATGGTATGATACTCTCTCCAAGTTCTTACTCGAAAATGGATTTACAAGAGGTATCATCGACAAAACTCTCTTTTATAAAAAGAATAAAAATGATATAATTCTGGTGCAAGTATATGTGGATGATATAATATTTGGTTCTACTAATGATTTGCTATGCAAGAAATTTGCTAAGGTAATGCAGAGTAAGTACGAGATGAGCATGATGGGTGAGTTGTCCTTCTTCCTTGGACTTCAAGTTGTTCAGAAGCCTGATGGTATTTTCATCTGCCAGTCAAAATACATAAAGGATCTTCTAAAGAAGTATGGGATGGAAGAAGCAGCTACTACCAAGACCCCGATGCCAACTGCTGTCAAACTTGATCAAGATAAATCTGGTAAGTCAGTTGACATCACGAAGTATCGAGGTATGATTGGCTCTCTCTTGTACTTAACTGCTAGTAGACTAGATATTATGCTCGCAACTTGTTTATGTGCTAGATTCCAGGCTAACCCTAAAGAGTCACATCTTATAGCTATTAAACTTATTTTCAGATACCTTAAGGGAACCCCCAATCTTGGGATTTGGTACCCTAAAGGAACAGGTTTTGACCTAGTTGGCTATACAGATTCTGACTTCGCAGGTTGTAAGATTGATCGAAAAAGTACTTCTGGAAGCTGTCAGTTTCTGGGAAGAAGGTTGGTATCTTGGTACAGCAAGAATCAACACTCAGTATCTACCTCGACAGCCGAAGCAGAATACATTGCGGCAGGTAGTTGTTGTGCTCAGATCCTGTGGATGAGGAATCAACATCAAGACTATGGACTCATGTTGTACAAAATTCCAATTCTATGCGACAACACGAGTGCCATTGCCATTGCCAACAATCCAGTTCAACATACCAGGACTAAACACATTGATATCAGGTATCATTTCTTACGAGAGCATGTCATGAATGGAACTGTGGTATTATATTTTGTTCCCACAGATCAACAAATTGCAGACATCTTTACTAAACCACTGGATGGATCCACTTTCCCCAGGCTAGTTGGTGAACTTGGGATGTTAAATCTGTCTAATTAATTTTGGATAATCAATAACTGCAATTTGTTATAAGTTCACATGTATTTTAAATGTCCATATGTTTAGGACTTGTGAATTTATTTGCATCCAGTCCTCATATTATAATTATCTCCATATTAATTACCATGCTTATAAATGTTATATTTTATGGTAATTAGTTTGTAAATAATTGTTTTAATTGTAGCAATTAAATAAATATTTTATTGACATATATCAATTAATGATATTTTGTTAATTTTATGTCTATTTAATTGTGAGTTTATCTGATTATTGTGGATTAATTCTTGATTCACTGCATGATTATTTTTAAATCCATAATAATTAGAAGTATTAAATATGTGTATATGTGTATAGGCTGATAGGTCTTGGTGATAAGATGTTTTTCGGTCGACAGGTTTCGGTGATAAGGTGTTTTTTCGGCTAATTAGGTTGTTAGGTGAGAAATTATTGAGCGGTGTTATTTTTTCAAACATAACCTATCACTATTACACCTAACCCACTGAACCTTGAAACCTTATAAATGATGAGTTTTTGTTTGTGTTTAACATCATCATTTTTCAGATATACAGAGCATATACACACAATTGCTGAAAATTTCAAGTTTTGACCGGAAAGATCTCACAATCTAGCTGGTGGTTTTTTAGAGCAGATTTCATATTCTTGTTATACGCACTAACCCTTGTTTTTGAATTTCCTCAAAGTTTTGAAAATGGCATTGCAGGGAAGTTTTTTAATTGCTAAAGTTAATCCTATTTCCATTCAGCAAATCGGAACCATTCAGGATGAGCAATTTCGGGCTTGGACACAATTTCTGAATGAACATTCATTAATTCGTTATGCTTTAGTTACACCAGTGTAGCTTAACCATGATGCATTGTGTGAACTATATTGCAATGCGGTTAACACTTCTGGACAGGACGGGTGTGCAATCACATATCGACTGTTTGGTAGGTCGATTAGGGTCACTGAACGAGATGTTAATCGAATTCTCCATTTTCCTATGGAAAATCTCGTTTCTGATCCTACACCTGAATAGATTGAAATGTTCTTTCATTTTATAAGGTACCAAGATGGCAATTTCAGTACTGGTAATCTTTCTAGAACGTTTCTAACCCAGTATTGGAATTTCTTCTTTCACACTCTTAACCATGTTTTTTCCTCAGATAGAACAATCAAGATCGAATACCTGAATTTATTCAAAAAATAGGGTATACGGTCGCTAATAATTTGAGGATTAATTTTGGAAAAATAGTGCTTGGTCAAATCATTTTAAAGATGAAACACTTGGAAACAAGAGATGTTCGGACTCAAAATGTCAAATGTCTATATCCAAGGTTTCTACAGCTAATATTAAATGATTTTTTGAATGATGAAGACAGGGTACGCTTGGAAAATGGTCAAAAGGTGGAATGTTCTTACATGAAGACGAATGTAATTAATTACATAAGCAAAAAGAACTATACGGATGTGCCTACAGTCCTATCTGAATATCTAAAGACTGTCCCACTTCCGTTGTTACCAAGACCAGTGAGAGCAGGTATACAACAAGGTAATATTTCAATCCCTGCTTATCCAACCTCTGTATTCCCTGTTGTGTCATAGGAAATACAGTTTCTACAGCCCCTAGTGGCCATCTTACCCGACCAAGAGCAGGAAATCCCACCGACTCTAACACAGGTCGAAGAGCCCATTCTACAAATGCAAACACAAACACAACAAACTCCTACACCTCAATTGTAACTTAAACGACCAGCCATCAACACTTTTGAGGGAGATAGTGCCCCAGCAGCACCACATAAGGAGTTAGTTACATCAACAGCTCTACCTCATTCTAAAAGAAGTAAACCAAATGAACCTGAGGTAACTGCAACTGTTAGTGAAACAATTCTTCCTTGTTAAATGAGTGAAAATGTAAATAAGGTTGAATTGACGGGAGCAACTATCTTGAGTTCCATTTCACGGAACATAAAAGTGGTTGATGATCTTTCTAAAGATCAAATGCATTCACAGGCATCCGAGGTGGAATTACCTACCTTAATAACTGCTGGTGTATCTTCCATTTTACGGAAAGATCCATCGGTAGGTGGTTCTTTTATGAACCAAGTGTCTTCACAGACGTACGAGGGAAACTTGGGTTTTGTGCCATTTAATCGATTCAAGTTTAATCTCCCAAAGGGAAAATCTCTAGATCTCTTTCGAGATTTACCACTCTTTACCAGTGGTCGGCAACTCGCTTCACGCGAGGAGGAAAGCTCACGAACTTTCATTGCACCATCCATGACCTCTGAAAAAGGGGCTGGGATGATTTCATTTGTAGGTACACATATCGGTGGAAGCTCTGGAGGAGAGTTGAGGGAAACACGAACAGAACATGAAAGTGTAACCCAAACCACTAAACCGAGTGAATATAGAGTGTTGAGTGAAACACCTACAGAACGTACGAGTGAGCAACCTACTCAACCACATGCACCTCTAACCAGAAAGGAATACAACAGACTCCTTACACGTGTCCAAACAATGGAGAAAGAGTTGTCAAATATCTGTAAGCCCATTGCAGAAATCAAAAATTTGTAACTTATTCAACATGATGCATTCCAGGTTCAATTAAGTTCCATGGCAGCCCAGTTTAGTCATGCAATTAATTTCTTGGTGAAGACAGCTTCGTCCAATTTACCAACTCCACATCCTACTATTCTGGAGGATAACCCAACTGAGGGGGAGAAGGTGGATGGGCAAGAAGCTACTAGGCATAATAAGGGCAAGGAAAAGGTTGTTGACACGGAATTAACTTTATTTTGAGAAAAGAAAAGCTAATGGGAGTATTAGTGCTATGTGGAAAGAAAGCAAAGGCAAACTTGAAGATATGTTCAGTCTACAGGAACAATTGTCTTGCACTTGGTTAATTTTAGAAATCAGGAAAATGTATATATATGATCTAGAATGCACTTTAATATTATTTATCTTTGAACTTTATTTTTTATCAGTTGAGTTATTCTCTAGGAATTTGCTTGTCAAACCCTAAAAATCAAATAGGGGGAGATTGTAAAGCATAATGTAATGTAATATGTAATAGAGGACATATATAACTCAACTAGGATAAAAGATAAATAATATTAACTCGATACAGGGATCGTGAAATTTGAAGAACAGGCACCGACAAGGATCAAGTCGCTGAAAGAAGTTCATTAACATGATCAAGCCTCAGTGACAGAATAAGATGTACAGATGATTCAGTTAAAGGGCCAAAAGATTCCATGTACTTATATTATTTGAAGATACTGCTGCAGGCTAATCAATTGGAATGTAACGAAGGTGTGAAGATCAAGATCAGTGCTTGTCACTTGTGAACCAGACCAGTGCACTAAGTGTCAGCACATACGAGAAGGATCAACACATTAATTCACATAAAGAATTGCCAAAGCCTATTGACGATCATGGACAGACATAATATCTCAAGCAAAATATTTGAAACAGAAGAGAGAAGCCCAAAAGAAGCAGCCAAAAATAGTAATACTATGCAAAGTTACTATGCATGATTACTATGCAAGATTACTATGCGCAGTTACTATGCAGGTTACTGTGTAAATAGTGGTTACTATGCAAATAGTGGTTACTGTGCAAATAGTAGTTACTATGCAAATAGTAGTTACTATGCAAATAGTGGTTACTATGCAGGTGGGGCCCACGGAAGAAATTGTTTTTAGCAGACACGGTTTGGTTGGTGAAATAGTGGTTACTATGCAGGTGGGGCCCACGTGAATAGTACAACATAGTGCAGCATAGTAACTTTCTATAATCTATAAATAGGCCTGTTGTATTTCATTTCGAAACACACCTCAACACATAGCTTTCTCTTCTCTCTCTTATATATCTTCTCTGTGTAAGCTGCTAGACAGTCCATCTAGTAGGAAAGCCGGCTTAGCCCGCTTTCAGGATGTGTCGGGTAGAAGGTCCTCGTGCCTAAACTATCCTTAGGAGTGTTTGATTTTGTAGCTGATCCATAGGATTAGATTGTGTCGCAAACCTCCGGGTTTTATTTATTCAAAGATATTTCCCAAACAGTTGTGTTATTTCGATTCAGTATTTTTGATCTCATATCCACATCAAAAATCGAAATATTTTTAAATAACGCATTCAACCCCCCTTCTACGTTATTCCGGACCTAACAGGCTACTTAGCCCTTGTTACTTATGTCTTTTTCTAGTTGTCTTGGTAGCCCAGGTCTTGGACGCTTGAGGCATCCCTGCAACCACAGGAGCTTTCGGACATCAAAAGAATCTTATATGAAGGCCAAGTTGGTAGAGAAAGGAAGCATCACAGAGCGTAAATTCATGATGTTTGAAAACAAATGCCAGAAGCCGGTAGCCCCATGATATGAAGCCAACTAGAGTACCACGAATGATATGAATTGAATAGAAGATATCCTTGATTTGAGAACTCACATTGAAATATGCATGCACAAGCAGAGTGTTTCTTGTTTCGTACGCCGAGTTAGTGCATGTAAGCTTAAGAACACGATGCGGAAGCTGTGTACTTCTGAGAGAATAATAAGAAAGGATTGGACCTTACCTTATTCTGGTTCCTTTCGCACACAATGACTTCAAGGAACGGGGGGGGGTAGTTGTTGTGACCAAAATCTTGCATGGATCAGATTTAGGCCCATGATGAGTTTTGGGTCCAATCCACAGGGAAATAGGATGTTTTAGAGGGCTTCCAGGGTACCCATGGTAACCCATGAAAACTTATAACAGGGCTCCCGGATAACAGGGCTCCGAATAATAGAGCTCTCGGATGACAAGGCTCCCGGAAAGCAGGCTTCCAAGATAGCCTACCGGAGGGGCT
Source organism: Saposhnikovia divaricata (assembly GCA_036435485.1). Lineage (NCBI taxonomy): Eukaryota > Viridiplantae > Streptophyta > Magnoliopsida > Apiales > Apiaceae > Saposhnikovia > Saposhnikovia divaricata. Next base: position 160,945,392 of record CM071597.1, read on the forward strand.
ATCGGAGACAGGCTACCGCTGGAAGTCCCAGTTTCCCCCGGAAGCCTGACAGAAACACATATTCAGATAAGGACAGCCTCTTATCTTTTAAGAGCACATCTCTACAGCTAAAATACACCTCTAATCGGATAAATATTCAGTTATTCGAGGATATATATCATAATTACATGATATATCATTCATTCTTGTGATAAACATCATGAGATAAGCTTTTTACACTCCTAATACAGCTTGGTAACATGATAAATACATGATACTCAGCTGGGTAACGTAAATACCAATGATTATCTCATTAGAAACGGGATAACTCATCACAAACAACCGAACATATCAATCAAGAACTACATACGGGCTTGATCCACTATAAATAGTGGTATGTAGGCAGTTTACGGGACCTCTCGAAACGCACGTTGATAATAAGAGCAAGTATAGTCCGGTGCATAATTAAGGTTCTTGGCAGGCCAACACATCGATATTGTACGGCCCTTGAGCTCTATTCCCATAGATTTAGCCCAATCATCACCAAAACACCTTCCCGTGTTCTTCAGAAGCCTAGCTGTGAGCCTTTCTGGGTAACTAGTTAACACCATATATAACAGCGCTATTCTAGCAATGACCTCTACGTAGTTATGTTAAAATCCTCCCATAACAAATCTAATGGATTGGTTTTAAGCAAAAGTAATTCATTCTCAGATTTGAGTGTTTCATTCTATTTAGTTAATCTAGAAATTTCTTCATTTGCAGCAGAAAAACTAGTATGAATATTAAACATTTCAGCACTCAATTCTTCAACAGTTTGCTTATACTCATCTTTAGACATATCAAGTAAAATGAGAGATGGTACCTGACTTGTGGAGCTTGATGCTTCATCATCAGATCTAGCCATGAGGGCTAAGTTCACATATTCTTCCTCCTCATCATCATCAGAATCATCCCAGCATTTTCCTTCAGCCACATAAGCTCTTCCTTGATTTCTCCTGTACTGATTTCCAGACCCTTTGTCCATTTTCTAATTTTGTTTTGGTCTTCTGCACTCTATAACAAAATGACCAAGCTCATTACAGTTGTAGCATCTAAACTTTGACCTATCCACCATTCCTGTTTGGTATCCTCCTCTTGTGGCACCACTAGCAGCTTTTGATGTGCTTCCCCTTGTTGAACTTTGATGACTGACCCTGTGGCTTGTATGACTTGTCTCTCCTAAATTTTATGTTTTTAAACCTTTTAACCATATAAGCCATTGTTGGATTATCCATGCCTTCTATCTCTTCCAATGAGTTGAAGTCTTCATATTCAACATCTCTAAGTTGCAAAACCACCTTCTCCTCATCATCCAACACCTCTTCAATCTTCAGAGATGGCACTTGAGTTTGTTGAGAACCTTGTGAGGATTCACTTGGCTGGGAGATGTGTGGTTCATGTGCAACAAGGGCACCAAACATGTTTGACATCTTTCCTTTGGATCCACTTTGAATAGCTCTTTTCTGAAAGAGTTCAAGCTCATATGACTTGAGCACACCATAAAGTATCTCAAGAAAGACATTGTTAAAGTTTCTTCCTTCTCGAATGACTATAACTCTGTGCTCAAGGTGCTTAAGAAGAGTGAGCAAGAACTTGAAATTTATCTCTTTCCTTTCAAAGAACTTTCCATGAATCTGTAACTCAGCCATCAACTTGCTGAATCTTTCAAACATGTGGGTTAGTTCCTTACCAGGCTTAGCCATAAAGGCTTCATATTGAGACACAAGGATCTATCTTTGATTTTCCCTTACCTTTTCACTTCCTTCACACAATGACTCAATCTTGTTCCACATCTCCTTGGCTGATAAGCATCTAATAATATTTCCACACATGGCTTTGTCCAAGGTGAGAGAGTCAAGTAAGATGAGTTGTAAGTAATCATCCAGGGCTACTTTTTCTTTCACAGAATCTGTATATTCTGAAGCTCTCTTAGCAACCCAGTGTACTAGAATGACAGTATCTCCTAATGTAGAGGCTGGTACTTCCTTTTGAGGAACAAATGGGCCATTCTCGAGGATCCCCAAGTATAGTAGATGTGCAGCTTTGATAAACAACAGGATTTTTCTTTTCTATATATTATAGTTCTCTTTATCAAAAGCTGGAATCTTGATACCACTTGATTTCTGTATACTCGTCATGATCTCAGATTAGTATGTCAATTTGTTGCACTGATATTGGTCCCTGAGTATTGCTGAATGGGGGGGGTTGAATGCAATATTGATAAATTCAAATCTCTACTTCAACAACAGTAATAAAGATTTTAATCTATTAGTAGAAGAAATTCAATCACAAGTAGTAACTTAAGATATTCTTACAAAATAAATGTTTTATTTATTTTGCAAAGTGTTGCTACAACCTAGAGAAAAGATTATTTCTCCAGCTTCAGTTTCTTGAGTGATACGGATAGAATGAGAGATAGTTCTCTATGTAAAACTAATTTGTTTTACTGTCTCTATCTACATAGGTTGTGGAGCTGCTGTCATTTTCAATTGACAGCTCCTTACAATTTGTAGACCCATGTGATTTCCCTAAATTGCTATATAAACAGAATTATCAATACCCATAAAGAAATCTAGATACATTCTAAATTAAGCTAACACAATTCTAGTAGACGTAGATTTATTGTACTCTCGAATTGGTAAGCTTTGTCTTGTTATCTCTCAAACTTCTGTTGTAGTCTTTGCAGATCTGCTACAATCTTTGGATACCGCAGCACGCCTGTTTCTTAAACATCTTCTCTGTTACATGTTTAACTTGGTATATCCCCAATTCAAAATGATTTCATTTAGACAGTAACCTTAGACGCCAAGTCTGCTGTCATGAGAATATACTTTGGATGATAGTATGAATCCCCGCCAATGTTGCTATCAGGAATTCCAGACTTGCTATCAAGAGAATTTTGTTGTCTCCATACTTCCGCCAATGTTGTTGTCAGAGTGAATATCCTGTCATGACTTGCAACATGCTATCTTTTTGTAACCTTGTTGTCAATACCATGACAGTAACTTTTATTCTTGTTGTCGAACTGATGTACTCCTTGAGGCTTGAACAGTTAAATGAACTTCTTCCAAGATGTACACTTATTATATTATAGTAATTTATTTGGTAACAAGAACATACTCTGGCTATGAAAGTATGTTCTACTTAGCCTATAATAAACTAAGCGTAATAAAAATCTAGTTAAGTTGTCTCTGAACTATCACCCATAAATCCGAACAGATTTTTTTATTTTTACATGTCAACGATCGTAATCAATGGATTTCTCATCAAATATTAAACCAGGTATAAAAATATGAAGATAGTAGATTTTATATATTCTTAGTAAAAATTTAGGTGTTTGTCTTTTATAAATGTTCAATGTATTATTGCAAGCCAGTTTACACACTTGAAAATGGATGCATGCAATATTGTTCATACGATTCGGGTTGCTAAAAGAATTTTTAGCACAATGGTTGTCAGGATTATGTATGTTTAAGTAATGAAAATGAAATACTTTAGGGAATACATAAAAAATCATCATATTTGATATTATTTTATACATGTTTTCAAAGGTTAAACCCATAAATCATGTGTTTTTTATTGTATAAAATCCCATAACACTAACTAATAGTTTAGAAATCAATGATTTTTTTTCCTTATCTCCATTCAATTTCAGAAAATCCATGGATAACAATAAACCATATCTCATTCATAGTTTTATTTTATTTTCTCTTATCATTTCTTCTATCTTTCATTTTCACAATATTCAAATTGAATTAAAATACATACAGTCCCCTTATATTTCTTCTTGATAAATAAAATTAAGTCTTGCCTTATTTCTAAAATCAATAAATATTAATCATATATATATATATATATATACATATATATATATATACATATTATTTTAATGGGTTTTTTAGGATTTTCAAATTTATAGATAAAAATAACTAAATTTTAAAAATGCAATTTTATTGGGATTTAAACTAAATATATCATTTTTATATACATTGTTGCAGTTAGTAGAATTTGAGATATAATATATTTTCATAATCTATTTTTATTTTTCTGCTACAATTTTTAATTTTACATTATCTAAATTGCGAGTCGTCGTCGTTAGGCGACGACGAGAAGCCTTAATTTAAATTTATAAAACCCAAGTTTACAAACCCTACAAACAAAACGAATATTACATAGTCAAAGTGTTTGCAGGTTTGCTGCCACTCCTTGTTTTCATGTGATGCAATTTGTCTGATTGTCTTGGACAGATATTTCTTGGTTTTATCATTTAAATTGCTTGCCAAGAAAAGGAATGTTTTTTTTCTTCCTCGTTTCCAATACTGGCTTACATGCCATTTTGAAGTCCATCAACCTATGTGATTTATCAGCCATGTCAAGTCACAATCAACTGCTAGCTCCAAGACATTATTGTAGATTATCGGTTGAAGCTGGCTATCCGTTGATGGGTTGTATGTAGGGCTGTCAATGGATCGGATATCCGATCCGATCCGAATGCTAATGGAGCGGATAAAATCCGATCCGGGAAAAATTCGAAAGCTAATGGAGTGGATATGAATTTGTTATGATCCGATCCGTTAAAGTTGCGATCCGGCTTTATATATATATATATATATATACATACACATTACATAATTTATTTTATAAATATATTTATATATTAAAATTTCCAAAAAAGAAAGAATAGAAGGATTTATATATATATATATATATATATATATATATATATATATGTTACATAATTTATTTATATATTAAGAAAGAATGCTTTATGCTCTCTGAGTTACTTTCCTTGTGAGTCTCCTTGTAACACATCATTTTTTGTAATTTTTTCATGCTCTTAAATACTCAACATCACTGTATCTCTCTTCCCTTTTCCATGGCCGAGGAGAAAAATGACATGCAATAGACCCTGTATCATTTAAGCAAAATTGCACATGCTACCCTTAGATTTTTGTCACTGGATTTATTTGTTTGTGTAATTTCTTTGATTATTACAAATATTTGTAATTTTCTAAATGTATTGCAATGTTCTAAGTTTCTCAGATTTATAAATACTTGTAATATTTTGTTTATGTACTTTACATTTCAAATTGTTGCTATTATTATTCGTAAATTGTTGAATTAAATTAAAGGTTTTTTTTCTCAACATATAAACGGATCGGAGCTCCGATCCGATAATCTGTGATCCTAACGGATCTAGATATGGATCATGTTAAAAAATATCCGGCTATGATCCGATCCGAATCCGAATCTGGTTAAATTAAATGGATCAGGATATGGATCATGCCTGATCCGCTCCAGATCCGATCCATTGATAGCCCTAGTTGTATTTTATTCGTTGAAACTGTTATCCGTTGGTGTAGAATCTTTATCCGTTGATGTATCATTTCATTTAAACAGAATTACAAAGCACAACCTATATACAATTATCTAACCTATTCTGTTTATCCATTGATAGTCAACATGACTTAGAAAACTATCAACTACTACTTCAACTGACAACTTATCCGTTGGAGCTTCTTAGCATAATACAAACTTTTCAATTGATAAGCTACCTCATCAACAGATGCTGATAAGCATGCCATCCATTGATGAGTTACAAAATGACTTATACAAATATGTTTTAGGTGTTTTGCAAATATCATTAAGGACAACATAAATCCTAATACATATAGCTTGATAAAACCTGCAAACCCAAGTTAGAATAATATGCAAAGACAACTAAGAATCAGTATAACACATTATTAGCTTGCTTACTATATGATCATTAAAATTATAACAATTTCATATTTAACCTTTTCAAATAATCATATAATTTGATAATTTAAGAAATTTCAATTCTTAAAAATAATAGTAAAAATATTTTAATGTATGGATTTTTATCTATTCATTATAATTCCTTAAAACAAATATTATTACAGGTTTTTTTTATATTTGCGTTCATATTTGTCTTATCGGAGTCAAATGGATGAAAATTATAAATACGATAATTCATTTAAAAACTTCAATAATATTCCATAAACATATAAAAAATAAAATAATAATAATAAATGACATGAATAATAATAATAATAAAAGTTAGTAGATAAGTACATCTAACATGTAATTTTCAAATTCGCAATATTTAAAAAATCTGTATTCAATTAAAAATATAACTCCTTGCGAGAATCACAACCGGATTAGCATTATATAGTTTTTAAAAATATGAATTGTTGTGATATTCAAATTGTTATATACTATTAGTTTCAATTTGGAATAAAATCTTTTATCAATTTCGAAAACAATTTTAAATATAAAAAATTCTTTTGTAATATGTGTTTAGAGTTCGAAATGTTCTAAAGGTTTATTTCATAAAAAATCTGGGAATGTTTATTCCTATCTTAAATTATTTTCTTACAAAATTGTGAGAATGTTTAATTATATCTTCAATTTTTTCTTTTAAAAATTTGTAGGAATGCATGATAAAAATTTTACTTGTGTGTTTGCAAAATCATGAGAATACTTAAGTCCATATATCTCCTATTAAACATTGATAATTGTGGAAGAAGGAAAGAGTTTCTTGTAAAAGAATGATTCAAAACATCGATAAAATGATTTGAATATTTGATTAATTTTATTCTTTATCTGTAACCAAACTACTTATCCACAAGCTAATAATAAACTCATTAAAAGATTACATAAGGAAGTTAAGGGGGTGTATTCAACTGGAATTTTGAGGGATTTTAGAAATCTAGGAATATTCAATTTGGACTTTTTTAAATCCATTATAATCTTTAGGTATTCAATTTGGATTTCAAAATGTCATTTAAAATCCGAGCATATTCAATTAGGATTTCAAAAAGTCTTTTAAAATTTTGTATTCAATCTGGATTTAAAATAATCCATTTAAATCTGATGGTATTCAAAAATCCATGGATTTTTTAGATTTATTAAAATCCATGGATTTTGGTGGATTTGCTAGTTGTTTTTATAAGTTTTGAAATCTTGCAAAAATCAATGAGATTTTGATGAATTTCTAAAAAAAACATTTCAAATCTCAATGACTCTACATCAATTTTACAAGATTCTTTGTAGAATCTTTGTAGAATTTAAATAATTCATGAATTTAAAAAATTCATTAAAATCCACGAATTATCAAAAATCCTTCAAAATCCAAGTTGAATACACCCCCTTAGTATATTTGTTATGATCTTATCCACATCTAAAGTCCTTAGATTATTATACGCAATCAAATTCTTTATCCGCAATCAAGCGTGATTTGAAATGTATCTGTTCAATCGTGATTTTTTTATAAACGGAATTTTGGAATTTTAGTTCAGAACACTTACTTTGAATTTTTAAAAATTTATTAAAATTGATGGATATTCAATATGAACTGTAAAACTATTTTAAAATCTTGGTATTTTAAACTTTTTAAAAAAATTGAATATATGTGATTAAATTTAAAAACTCAATAAAATCTGATGATGTTCGAAAACTTATGAATTTTTATAGATTTACAAAAATTATTATTTTTTTGAATTTGATAGTATTTTTAATTTTTGAAATTGCAAACATTTATGGTATGATATAGATTTCAAAATTAGTGTGAGAGCTACACCAACTTTACAAGATAATCAAGAAAAATTGTGTAAAATACAAAATTTATTATTAATACGTTAATTTTTTTAAAAAGTTGAATTAAATACATCACTATCAATTACTACTCATTCTCAATCCACAACCAAATCGATAATAATCTTGGTTTAATTAACTGGATAATGTTAAAGGTGATAGCTGTGTGAATTTAAACTTCAAAAGTTAATTACTATTAATTCGTTAAAATATGTTAAAAATGTGAATTAAATACACCATTATCAATTACTACTCCTTATCTACAACTATTATCCCCAACCAAATCGATGAGATTCTACTTTTACTTAATTGCATAATGCTAAACGACGTGGCAGCTGTATGAATTTATTATCCATAGAGTTAACTACCTCTATAAATACCAATCATATTTGCATGGATGTATGTTCAACATTGGATATCACAATATTTGTAAAACATAGTTATTATCCATATAAATAACATAGAAAGGTAGTGAGTGATAGTCAGTATACACAAGCAAAAAATGGCTATTAATCTTCAAAATGTCTTTTCCAGATCCATTCTGGTCATCAAATATTTAGTAATTTTTATGCAGTTTTCCCTTGGTATAGCTCAGGGTTTTGCACCAGCTTTAGCTACATGGTATGGACCTCCTGAAGGCCCTGGAAGTGGTAATATACGGATGCATTTTCAATAATTTTGTACAATAAAGTCACACACAAATTACCAAACCAAGACACACACACGGCCATATAATAATATTTATTTGACTTTCGCTTATATTTTCATATAATAACATATAGGAGGAGCTTGCGGATTTGACACAGATGTTGGACAACCTCCATACTCAGCCATGATATCTGCAGGAAATGCCAAGATTTTTCAATCAGGTCATGGTTGTGGTCAGTGTTATCAGGTACTTTTATCTTTAAATCTTTATTTAAATTTAAATTTTCATGTAATAACATTACAAATTTATACTTCAGGTACAATGCACATCTTCTGATTATTGCTCAGGCCAACCAATTACAATTACAATTACAGATGAATGCCCCGGAGCCTGTAACAATGTACCATTTCACTTTGATTTAAGTGGCCATGCTTTCGGAGCCATGGCCAAACCTGGACAGGAAAATAATCTCCGTCAACTAGGACAAGTAGATATCCAGTTTCAAAGGTATAAACAAGAGAAGTACAATAATTGTTTAGAACTGCATGTTTCATCGATTTTCTGACATTTCATAACTGTTTTGTTAATACAGGGTGCCATGCAACTATGGGGGTGCAAAAATTGCCTTTAAAATTGACCAACATATTAATCCAAACTATTTTGCAAGTGCAATTGAATATATAAACGGGGATGGAGACATTGCATTTATGCAGCTCCGACCTGCAAACTCTGGCAATTGGATTCCAATGCAACAATCCTGGGGTGCAACATGGACCGCTAATATCGACCCTTCAACACAAGGCCCACTTTCCTTCAGAATTACTACTTCGTCTAGCAAATCTATCGAGGCCGATAATGCCGTTCCAGCAAAATGGGTTGCTGGTGCAAAATATTTCTCAAATGTAAATTTTTAAATTTATATTCAAACACTATTTCCCCGATGATTATCTACATGTAGATAATTAATCCAATTGAAATGCAATATAATAGTTCTTTTAAAAAGTTATTATAATTGGCTAAGTGTTGCCTTGACTAACTCTATCTACAAGGCTATCTATCATACATTTATTTTTTTGCTTCAGTTTCAGTTCTGATACTGTATTAACTGTTGTAGACTTGTAGTATATTCTCAAAATCCATACACATTACATGACAAAAAATAGTGACTTCCAAAAATATTCTCTAAATATGATTTGGGGGAAATTATGGAATATCTGGAACAATCCCTACAAAACAAGAAAATGTAAGTACAAATCCCGAGAAAATTGTCTAAAAATAGAGTAATGCTATAGGTATCATATTGGACACTACCAAGATTTGTTATTGAATGATGTGGGAAAATTGTATTGACTTACTAGTGTGAATGTAGGGAGATTTGTCTTATTAAATATTTGTACGAGAAATGTTAGATTTTCCAAAAAGATTTTCAAAACCATTCTCAAATGATAATTTGTCATTATACTATAGAGGTTGGGAAACCTGAGATATATCTCAGATAAGTTCCCTAAGATATCCATCTTTTATATGTAAAAATAAGGTGGGTGTTTTAGTAAATTCAAAATTTTTTTAATTAGTCCTGCGGGCCCAGGAAAATTTAGAGTTAGTTTGTATGTATCTTAGGAAAAGTTCCCTGAGATATATCTCAGGGTCCTTTTTCTCTATACTATATTGGTTGTTCCTTACATTAATGAGACGGGCACATCGCATATACATATGAATCTACAAATAAAAGTAAGACATGTATCATTCGGGAACAAATTCGGGATCCATTTTGAAGTACGTAGCATTGCTCTATTTGTAAAACACCAAATATATTATGACACATATTTTGGGATCTAATTTGATGCCCGTGTCATTTTCCAAATATTATAAATAATTTTTGAAAATAAATCTAACAAGATTGAGGATAACATTATAAATAATATTTCTTAGATCTGAAAAGATAAATGCATTTCCTCTGTAGTACTAATACTGATGGTGTCCAACAAACGCAAATTTTGCATAAAGTTCACTGTCACATTGCCGTTAGAGCAACTCCAACCATAGATATTCCTTACCTATAATGTGTCTAGGTGGACAAATATAAGGATTTTAGTTTAAAAACAAAGCTCCAACCCTACCCCTCATCCCCTTTATTTTTTAGGTGAGAGAAAATATAACCCCTTATTTGAGGGATCAAAATTACACCCCCTATATCCTACACGTCATCTGCCGCCCAGTTTTCCCCCGTTGTTTTCCCTCTCCCGCCTATCTCGATAATTTTTATTTTTCCACTATCGCAGTAGTTCTTCATCTTCTTCAATCTCCCTGCATCAATTCAGGACAAATTTCTCTCCGCTTAAGGTACAATTCTTTCTCTATTATATGTATTGTTTGTTGTCTGTGGAAGACCCAATTTTCAGAACCCCTTTAAACAACAATTCAAAGATACTCAGATATGTATCTATATTTGAATTCGAGTTTTACAATAATTAAGATTGATGAAATATGCATATCACTCCCTTTACATGAGGTTGAATTGCTAGCCTCGTAGCCTCGTAGCCTCGCTTGTAAATATAAATACCAAATATTTACAGAATAGTTGTTTTAGCAGTTGACTAATTTTTGTTCATCAAGTAACCATATAATCTGATTGGGACAGACACTCTTGTTTATTTGGGGTCGAAATAATTAAACATTAAAATTGTGTCTTGGAATTTTGAGGTAAATTAGGTGGAAAAAGAAGATTTCTGGTTCGACTCTTTCTCTGCATTTAGCCATTTTGATTCCAAGACATTAAAATGTTTGTGCTTAAATTAGGTGTCCATTCCATCTTAGGCAAAGCAGCAAGATCGCATTCCTTTGTGAGTGTTTCTCTTAGTTTGTTATTTGATGTGCTGGTTTCTTGTGAATGTATAAAGGCATACTAATCTGTAAATAATGGAATGCAGTTACTTTAAATGTCTTTACCAGTGTCATTAGAGGAAGGTACACAACCTGCATGAAATATAATAGTAGATGTTAAGATTATCTCAATAGTCTAACTACAGTGAGCATATGAAGGAATATGTTAAGATTAGTTTAACATATTATTAGTGTTTATGAAGGAATTAATTGATTTCATGACATAGTTACATCATGTAATTTACTGAAAGTAAAAAGACATAGACCTTTCACTTGTTACTCTCTGCTTGTACTTCCAATCAGTTCCAATTAACTTCCTGACTTGATTAATTGGCAGAACTTTCTCTTTGCCACAATAGACGAGGATGCTCCATTGAAGATTATAGATTTTGGACTATCTGATTTCAGTAGGCCAGGTATGATTTCTCATTATTCTAATATGTCTTCTGGTACACTTCCATACTACCACTATTTCACTGCAGAAGAAATCTCGTTGAACCTCAGTATTTACTTCTAGCTACACATGTTTTATTTGTAACATAGTTTTTGTTCCTTAGGCTCATAACATTCTCGACTGTGTATAATCTATTGATATATCCAGGGCTTCTGTTATCAGCTCTAGTAATTTAGACCTTGCCTTTAGAGCAATTAGATTCCCAGCTAATAGAGATTTCTAACTACTAATTATCGTCAAGGCTTGCATATGCTGCTGCTACAGAACATTGCACCTCATGTTCTACAGAGGGCTTCCATGATACTCCAATAGTATTGTTCAATGCCTGAATAGATTCGAGATATTTGTAGAAGAAATTAATAGTAGGTTCATGAACATGACCTGTAAACATCCCTTGCCAAGCAGACGGGCAATTTTTCCATTTCCAATGCATGCAATCAATACTACCTAACATTCCAGGAAAGCCACGATGTTTGTTTTCAGCCAATAATTTAGCCACATCTTCATTCGTAGGTCGCCTTAAATATTCTTCACCAAAAATTTCGACAATTGCTTTAACAAATATTTTTAAACTCTCTATTGCTGTGCTTTCACCAATCCTTACATAATCATCAATAGCATCAGCAGGCGTTCCATATGCAAGCATCCTTAGTGCAGCTGTCATTTTTTGTAAAGATGATAATCCACGAACTCCAACAGCATCAATTCTTTGAGTAAAATAACTATCATGAACTATAATTGCTTCTTGAATACGTAAGAATAATGATCGACGCATCCGAAATCTTCTACGGAATGATGCCTCCGGATATGTGGGATTATCAGAAAAATAATCTTGGAAAAGTCTAGCATGACCTTCTTCTCTATTCCGATTAAACACACGGTGATTCATTACTGATCCACCATGATGTGATACCATATTTTCATTATGGTGTTGATGATATTGATAAGCAGCATCAACCATCATTAATAGAGCTTGAGTATCTTCCTCTTCTGCATTCATCAACTCATTAATAATTTGTATGTTGTTTGACATTGTAGAATAATTTCTAATTTGCTCGGAGGTAGATGTGTTTGATAGGTGGGTGGGAACAAACATACGTACGTGCGTGTCAGTGTATTTTGGGGAATAATCAGGATGGGCTAAAATTGGATGGGCTAAAATTTCTTATTTATGGAGGCCCATTGGTTAATTTATAATTGTTCAAAATTTAAATTTCAAAAAATTTAAATTTAAAATATAGGGTATGAATATAGGGTATATGATTGGAGTGAAACATAATTTTCATTACCTATATTTTTAATAATCCCTATTTTAGGGGTTAAGGAAAGGGAAGAGCATTGGAGTTGCTCTTAGCAGGCCCGTTATTGAACCTGAGTGAGTTTCGAATCGATCTAAAATCATTTTATCATATTTGTGTTCGACACTTCAGGCACCTTGTGTGTGATTTTATTAAATTCTTAGAAATTTTAGTTCATTTTTTATATAAAATATAAAAATATTGGTTTTTAATAGTTTAGAACATAGAAAAGCAACTAGCATAATAACCCGTGTGAGGCACGAGTTATTTTCTAGAAGTGATCGAATACAAGTGTAATAATGTTATTTGGATATTGACGTTTGTTTGTCAATGATTTGTTTGTTCAAATATCCTTACTTCAATTTGTGTATAATATAATTTATGCGGATTTAGTTAAAAATCTATACTAAACTATAATAAGCAAACATGAGTATAATTGTTAGTAGTTTGGTTCAATAGTTGAACTGTTAAAAGTTCAATATTTCAATAGTTGTATATGTATACCTAAATTGATTTGTTAGAAGTTTTAAATCCTTCCAAACGTTCAAATTCAAATGTTCTAACTAATACAGCTGTTGGAGAGTCATTTGTGCAATCAAATATTTTTGTTTCAGCCATATCTTCATCTGACCGTTGTGTGCATTCATATATATACACTTACAATCTTTCTTATAAGTAACCAAGCAAGAACACACATCAATATATGTTTTGAGACTCAAATATACAAGCTCATCTTTTCTCTCTCAAACACATACACTAAACTCTCGAGTTTTATTGTTATATACACATATATTATATAAGAGAGTTTATATCTTGAGTTGTTATACTCGAATTCAATATTTCAAATCTGTATTGTTAGTTGCAGAATTAGTGACAAAGGGATCTAATAAAGGTACATTAGCCATGCGTTAGATAAAGGAAAAGGCCGAGTACAACAGGCCGGGATCGGTCGGGGATAACCTAAAGCTAAAGGCGAAGCAATAGGGAAAGCGAAGAGAAATTGGATGCCAGAGGCCACCCGAAGGATGTTCACATGGCTTGAAGAACCCGAAGAATGTTCATGCCTGGAAAACCTCTTAGTGGCCCTAGAAAACCCCAGAATCAAACATACAGCATTTGGGAAGCAAAACTCACGCCTAAACTAGTACGTAAAATGTTAAATACCCTATTTTATTACCTATATAAAAACTATCTACCCAGATAGCAAAATAAAACCAAAACCCTTTTACCCTATACACATATATACAAACACATATACATACACAACAGGAAACTTACTTGTTTGAGATGAAGAGGGTGAAAAGATAAAACAGGTGAAGATCTTTGCTTTGGAGTTGATTGTCGAGAATTTCCAAAAGTCACGAGCGTAAAGAGTATTTTTGAAAGCGTAAAAATGAAATGAGAAGAGAATTCGAGTGTAAATAGGGAGAGGTGACGTTTGGACACAAAATTATTCAGATTCAACGATTGTAATGGAGCGCGGATCTCGAGGCTTGACACCTGTCATCATTAAAAGGACACAACCCCCTAGGTGACGTGTCGTTGCCTACTAGCATGCTTATCCTGTAGCAGCAATTTCGAGATATAAGTATGAAGATGGGCCTTGGACTTTGGTTTTCGCCTTGAGGGTAAACTCCAAACGAAACCCAGGGACATATTGGAGGTCAATCACCTTACTGGGCTAGGCCAAAGGCCCAGTGCAAGACATCCGAAGGAAGCCCAAGGCACCCTAGCCCAGTTAAAAGTAACGGTCCAATCGATTATTCACTCTCCTCAGAACCTCAGAACGTGGGATACGATCCCCACTAAAGCCCTTCTAGGTTCATCGTTCCCGCTCGAAGGGGAGATATAAACGAACAAACAACAGGTTTGAAGGGTTGATTCATATTTTACACACAAATCTACAAGCAATTGTACGTTTTACCCTTCTTACTTAAAAACCATTTTAACTTATTCTCAAACCGGAGATGAATTGAGGTGACAATTCCTCGCATTCTTCTCTTTTCAAGAAGGTCGAAGGACCTATCATTCGTCCGTAAAAAACTGGTTCCAACAATATCTTATTCTTTTTTCAAGAATCCTACTAAATTGGAAATATCTATATTACTAACAAACAACATTAAATGGGGATAAATAATAAACCTATAAAACTTTATATTTTAATAAAATAAAGATAAAAAAAGAATATATTGTTAATATCATTATCTTATAATTATTTAATTATAATCATATTATTCAAACAAATTTCATTAGATAAACGAATTAACGTATATTCATATTCTATATATAATAAGCATAAATAGGATATTTGGTTGTTAGTATTACCGTTATGGGTTGTTCGATTTAAACCTGACTATATATTACACATAAATAATATTAAGCTGACTAATTAAATCTGTTTTTGTGAAAAAAGCTGACTAAACCTGCTGTAAAATACGAGTCAAGTTCTAACAAGAGTAGAATACGTAAACGCACTAGACAGTAGATGCAGAAAGAAATCTGCATTAACGTATTCATCTAAACTAGCTTATAATCCATGTTATGTATGGGTTTCTTTTTGATATATAAAAAAAGTTATTTTATGTTATAATTATATTTTTATATAATTATTATTTTCAATAATTATTTTAATTTTAATTTATATAATTTATATAAATTTAATTAATAATATGCATGGTTTTAAAATTATATTATGAAATTTTAAATTAAATAAATCAATGACGGAATTCGATCTTGAATCTTTACTAAACTAATTTAATTGTATAAAATATTTAATCATTAGATCAAAAAGTTCTTATTTATTACTAAAAACGTTCTAAAAATTTATGGATACTATTCGTTGTATAGGGATTTTTGTTATATAGTTTCTTAGTGATTGAAAATATAGTTTATTAATGGTTGGAAGATGTGTTGTGATTTTTTTGGGCATATATTAATGATTGCAAGATTATGTTTTGAATTAAAAGGTAATGTGTTTTAATTAGATATGAAATATAACTGATTCAAAGATGCGATATTTTAGGTGTTTATAAAGGATAATATCTTCAATTCAATTGAAAGTGAACGTCTTTTAATTAAAAAAGAAAATCAACTAATTATCATAAATTATATTATTTTATTATTTATTTTTTTTAATAATTAGGATAACCGAACAAAAAATCAAAATGTTTCGATTTTAATATAATAATTTAGATGAGTAAAAAATTTTGTATAACTTACATCCAATCTAGAAATTTTTATACAACTTATATACTTGAATGTCATGATAATTTTTGATATTATACATATTAAACGATTTATCTTAATCATATGATAACAAAAAATTATTCACAACTTTCATAAGTACTCATAAGTACTAACGGATATTATTCAAAGAAAATTGGTTATGGCCAAATTAAAGCATACAAGTTAATTAAAACCCGTGCAATGTATGAATTTCTTTTAATATTATATGATTTTATCCTTAATTTGAATTGAATTTTTTAATAATTAAATTTTGTATTTCTCAAAAGAGAAAGACTTAAACTTTTTAAGCTTAATTTTTTTAATGATATGATTTGAAAATAATGATATAAAAGTTGGTTGTGATATTTCTAGAAAATGAGGGATTTTTGTTAGAAAATATAAAAACGATAATACGTTTTAACTGAAAAAGTTAATCGACTAATTATTAGTAATTATAATAATAATATTTTATTTCATTAATTGGAAAAAGAGATATTTTAATTAGAGAAAATAGAAAAGGTAATGTGTTTTAGCTGAAAAGGTAATTGGTTGGTTAGTTTATAGTAAATATAATATAATACAAATATTTTATTAAATAAAATTTCCCAATAGTGTTTCTAGAAAAAAAGAGAAATTTCAGTTAGATAAAATATAAAAAGTTTGAAAAAAAAATTACGTAGTTATCCCTGAAATGGTAAGGATAATTAAGTTAGTAAGGGTAATTAAGTAAGTAAGATAATTAAGTACCGACCAAACTTTTAATGTTTAGATTATTATAATATTTTAATATTTAGACTATTATAATATAATATAAATATTTCAACTAAAACATTTAGGGAATATTATTCAAAACAATTATGATCGTAGCCATAACAAAATAAATATTTCAATTAGAATGCTTATTAATTTTAAAATCCTAATCCTATAAAAATAAAAAAACTTTCATACCTATCCATTTAAAACATCTGTGAATAGTACACACATGATTTTATTTAACACACTATAAGTTTATTCTTTAAACTTTAAAAAAAATTGTGAAAATCTATATTGTATCCTTAAGTAATAATAATCAATTACTTTTTCATTAAAATATGTTATCTTTTCAAACTTTCATAATTAAACTCTAAACCCGTCATCTTATAACGCCAAATGTTCATAGAGTAACATAATACTCCTAACCCTTATAGGGTCTGATATGGGCAAGTAGGCCCTAGAAATAAATTTAATGACACATTAAATGAACTAAGGATGGACCAGGGTCAAAGTCCATTAATGAGGCCCGAAACCTTAATTAATTGATAATTTCGTAACTGTTAAATCAGACAAATAAAAGACTCCGTTATTGACTCCAAAAAGGAGTCAAAGCATCTTTGGAGTAACCTTCAAGACATACAAATTCAATACTTATCCACCTTCCATCCGGAAGGATCTAGAATTGGGCCTAAGTTGTATCTTGCCACCAAGACACCTAATTCTATTCTGATTCTAGGGTTCTCAACACCTATATAAGGATCTGACTCCATACAAACAGAACTACGTTTTTTGGCTTGATTCTTGATATTTACAAGATACGTAAGCATCTTGTGAGGACCGAGTAAGTCACGAAACACTAGATCAGCCATTAAAGCTTGAAGCTTCCACAAACCCTAGCATTCAATACGCAATAAATACACCCTACTTTTCGTTCCACAACATTTGGCGCCGTCTGTGGGAACCCAGATATCAACCATGGTTACCACCCGGAGAACACCAACACTTTCTAAAACCATTACCAGCACCACCGCACTCCTGATGGGTGCCAGAAACATGCACCATTGGTTAGGCAACCACCAGAGATGTTGACATCTGTTAGCTCTCCCATTCCCTTTGCTATGTGGGGAATGGACATACTTTGGCCCTTTCCTATGGCCACTGCTCAAAGGAAGTTCCTGGTCGTGGCTATTGATTACTTCACAAAGTGGATTGAGGCCAAACCTTTGGCTAAAATCAAAACCATGCAAATTATGCAGTTTTCTGGGAAAACGTCATGTGTAGGTATGGAATACCACGAATCCTGGTTACGGACAATGGACTACAATTTAACAACAAAGAGTTTAAAGATTATTGTGATGAGAACGGGATTGAGCTTCGGTTTACCTCGGTTGCCCATCCTCAAGCCAATGGCCAAGTTGAGGTTGCCAATCGAGTCATTCTAGATGGACTTAAGAAAAGGGTGGAACGCTCCAGAAACACTTGGGTGGATGAGTTACTACCCATACTCTGGGCGTACCGAACCACATGCAAGGTGACTACTGGAGCAACTCCATTCATGTTAGCTTACGGGGCTGAAGCTGTGGTACCCGTGGAAATTATGCATGCATCTCCATGAGTGGAAGCCTTCGAACCAGACACCAACGAGGAAGGAATGAGACTAGCCCTCAATCTTATTGATGAGGTAAGGGATGAAGCCCATGCTAGAAATACAGAACATCAAAAAGAAAGCATCCTTCTACTATAACCTATGGGTGAAAGAATGGTTCTTCCGTCAGGGGGACCTAGTACTTAGAAAGATTGAAGCATCCGGAGTTGGACAGAAGGGGAAGCTGGCTCCAAATTGGGAAGGCCCGTATCGGGTCAAAGGCACACTAGGATGAGGATCGTACAAGTTGGAGACTTTGGAAGGAAACGAGGTGCCTCGTACCTGGCATACCTCAAACCTCAAAATCTATTATGTTTGATTATCCTAAGTAGGATATAGCTCATATCTATTAGAAGAGTAGAAATAAGGTCGACGAAACCATTCTGGAGTTTTTCAACTCTGAGTAGGAAGTAGAGTATTATGTAAGGGCTAGACCCATTTTAATTTTTATTGCAATTTGGTTTTCTTCTCTCCTGGTTATTATTCTTTGTCTATTATGTATCAAAGCATGCTTAAAATTGCTAGCTAAAGTAAGCCAAAATACAAAAGACAAAACGAAGGAAAAACCAGAAAGTGCATGAAATAAATAAACAAAAGCCCGAAGGCATAAGTTTTAAGTTACAAAATAAATAATTACAAAAACACATGCCACGCAGGGCAACAAAAATAACCTAAGGGGTCTGGGACGAAGTTGACTCCTCCTCATTTCTCTGGGTCTTAGAACCCCCTGCAGAACGAGAAGGAGAGGTCTTGGTGGTGTCGGAGTCCCCTCGGAGAGGAGTAGCCTCGGGATCAAGAATCCTCCCCCCTCACCTAGAACCTCATCCTCGTCCTCACCCTCTTCTTCCCCAGTAGGAAGGGTAATAGGAGGATGTGGACTCGGGGAATCCTCAACAACAAACAAACCAGGATGCTTTTTAAGCACCGCCTCCAAAGCCTCGTTCCAGCCATCAGTATACCGGACGGGGTAAATAACTTCATCGTGCCTCTCCATCAAAATCTGAAAATCCGTTGAGTCCATGTAAGCATAAATGAGGTCCTCTTTCTTAGACCTCAAGTCCACTAACTCTGCGTGGGCGGATGCCAACTCCTACTCTTTCCCCTTCAGCTTGTCCTCAAACTCCTTGCTGCGTATTTTCTCCTTTTGATATTTAGTCTCGTGAGCCTTGGACTGGTTTTTCCAGGACTTAGCCTGGTGAACCATGCCCTGAAAGTGGACGTTAGCCTGCAAAGGAGTTAAGTCAAGAAGGGACGTAACATCAAGTAACATTAAATTGGAAAAGAGTTAAGGAAGAAAAACATACAGAGGCCAAGGCCTGGGCACCCAGATGCTCATTTTCCACCATATTACCTCCCGATACAAAATCTTTGTAATCAAATGGAGTATTGGAGTTCAAGGACCAGTCCATGGAATGTTTGGTGGATCCCACCACCGAATCCTGTTTCCTGAAGCCCCAAGGGGCCCTATAGACAGTGGACTGCACATTCACCTATTGAGGTCCACCCTCAAGGTCAACCGATATCAAATCTTGCTTCTGCACTTTGTGTGGGCGCAGGAATGAGGGCTCAATGGGTTTCCCCCTCACGTCAAGGGGCCTCTTAGCACTTTTCATACGGGCTGTCTCATCATCATTAGGCTCAGTAGCCTTCATAATCTTCAAAGCAGGTGCGTAAACATAAACAAAAAACGTTGGTATAAGATAGCATAGAAAGTAAAAATCACAAAAGAATGGAAAATTACCCTGATCGGATACACTGGAAAGGCCGACGGCCCTCAAAGACTCCTCATTGATGAGGTCCCAGCAAAGAGTTCGCCAATTATCTCCGGTTAAGGAGTCATAGGTAGCTTGCTCCTCCGTGTTCAAAACAATCTTGTTAGGGCTGCCATCAGACACCTTTCCAAAGGATTTTCTGAAAAGGGTGCCCCAATCACCTCCTTCCCAAACTAGATACATGAATTCCTCTTTCCATTTGGGGTTATTATCAACCACAGAA
The DNA here is from genome assembly GCA_036435485.1 of Saposhnikovia divaricata. Lineage (NCBI taxonomy): Eukaryota > Viridiplantae > Streptophyta > Magnoliopsida > Apiales > Apiaceae > Saposhnikovia > Saposhnikovia divaricata. Next base: position 160,965,929 of record CM071597.1, read on the forward strand.
TGACCGTTAAAAATATGTGGGATCTTGGGCCGTTGTCTAACATAGACCCACCCCGGTTGGTTCGATGAGCTGTTATAAAATCGAAAGATTTTCCTAAAGAGAGGAACGGAAAGTGGAAACTTGTTCCCAAGAAATAGGACCATGAAACACAAAATGGAGTACCATGCGTTTGGTGGCAGTTGGCATGGGCTAATTTGCACATCGGCTAACAAACGGGGTACGTATTCATTAAAGGGAAATCTAAGCCCAGCAAGAAAAGCATCCCTAAATATACATAAGGCATTAGGCCTCCAATGGCAAGGCCTGTCGCCAGGCCCATCCTTAACCAACTTAAAGGGGGCCTTGACACTATAGTTTTTATTATAACTTTTGATAATATCTTCATCATGAAATTTGTGACAACAATTGTATGCATCTAGATCAGATAAGGAAGGGTATTCATCCCCACGGACATTGATCATCTAAGTTAAATTCATGTAAGTTGAACGGATTTCGATGTCGTTACCTTTTTTGGAGGCAGAATTCATCTTGGCAAGGCGCTGCGCGTTCTTGTCCGCCATTGATCTTTAACAGTTGAATGCTTAAAAGCCCAGAAAATGATTGAAGAAGATGAATCTCCAAGCAAAAACCCAGAAATTATTCAGAAAAAACCCAGAAAGCGATGAATCTTGTCGGAAATGCTGCCGGAAATTGCCTAACTTAGAGAGAAATTAAGAAAGGGTTAAGGAAAGATTTTGGTGGAAAGTATAGTGTTTAAGTGTAAAGTGAGAAATGAATCTCAGTTCACTCTTTTATAGAAAATTTTCAACAGGTTGATAGCCGGTTGAAATTCTAAGTAACCGGCTACAACCGGTTAAGGCCCAAAAAAGGCCCATAGGCCCAAGAGAAGGAAGGTTCTAGAATATCCTAGAATAATCCTAGAAATTTCGAAAAAATATGAATATTGATATAAATGGTTACGAGGCCCAATAAGGCCCAATAAAGCCCAGTAGGCTTACTGGGCCCAAAAAGTACAAAAGATTTTCGATCAAGATTTTAATCGGAATTTGATTAGAAATCCCAATCGAAATAGCGTTGACCAAAATGTTAAAAATGACTTAAGTCGACCAGGATCCTGATCAAAATTCGATCAGGAATCTTGCTCGAAATGATTTCGACCAGAGTGGTAAAAAGGCATTTAAATCGACCAGAATCCTGATCGATTTTCGACCAGGATTCATTGGTCCAAAATCCTAGTAAAAATTTATAATATAGGCCCAAGAGAATATTCAAGCCCAACTTACACGCCAATTGAAAAATATAGGGCTTTCGAAGAAAACCCATGAAAAAGTCGACCAGGATTCCTGATCGAATTTCGATCAGGATCCTGGTCGAAAGGTCTTCGAGCAGGATGGAAAAAATGACTTAAGTCGACCAGGATCCAGATCGAAATTCGATCAGGAATCCAGGTCGAAAGGTCTTCTAGCAGGATGGAAAAAATGACTTAAGTCGACCAGGATCCTGATCGAAATTCGATCAGGAATCCTGGTCGAAAGGTCTTCGAGCAGGATGGAAAAAATGACTTAAGTCGACCAGGATCCTGGTCGAAATTCGATCAGGAATCCTGGTCAAAAAGGCTTTGATCAGAATGATGTTTTTGGGATAAGTCGACCAGGATCCTGATCGAAATTCGACCAGAAATCCTGGTCGAAAGATGTTGTATTATTTGAGCTTCTTTTTTCAGAAAATTGTTTCCAAAAGTCAGTTATCCCACAATATTTTTGATAAAATTTATCAAAAATAAAGAAAATACTTGTGGGCACTAGGAAAAATCCCAAAACATGCAAGAAAATTATAAAATAAGTTTTCTATGAGACATGGAAATTGTTGATTAGCCTCGAATAAGGCAAGTCGTCGTAAATGTGTAGGTCGCTCCACACTTTGCATTCAAGACGATATCGGTGAAACACTAATGTACATATACCTTTAAACTTCAATGAAAACCTGATCAGTTTTCTTAGAAGTTGGGGGGCAATGATATGGGCTGAAAGTAGGCCCTAGAAATACATTTAATGACACATTAAATGAACTAAGGATGGACCAGGGTCAAAGCCCATTAATGAGGCCCGAAACCCTAATTAAATGATAATTTCGTAGCTGTTAAATCAGCCAAATAAAAGACTCCGTTATTGACTCCAAAAAGGAGTCAAAGCATCTTTGGAGTAACCTCCAAGACATACAAATTCAATACTTATCCACCTTCAATCCGGAAGGATCTAGAATTGGGTCTAAGTTGTATCTTGCCCACCAAGACACCTAATTCTATTCTGATTCTAGGGTTCTCAACACCTATATAAGGATCTGACTCCATACAAACAGAACTACATTTTTTGGCTTGATTCTTGATATTTACAAGATACGTAGGCATCTTGTGAGGACCGAGTAAGTCACGAAACACTAGATTAGCCATTAAAGCTTGAAGCTTCCACAAACCCTAGCATTCAATACGCAATAAATACACCCTACTTTTCGTTCCACAACAGGGTCCAACAGAGTACCATTATATAAATACATATTATATTCATATTCATATCTTTATAAAATAATAAGCATACATATATACCATTTAGTAAATAAAAAAATTGCACTACTTTCTTTTAAAAAATCATTGAAAATGACTCATAATAGTCCAAAATGATTATGCAATAGAATCAAATTTATCCGATTTGGTTCTCGAGTAAAATCAAATTTTAAATCAATTTTTTTGTTAAAATTTCAAGTGTTAAGTTCCTATTTGATTAATGTTTTACATTAGAACCAATTTTATATTTATGGAACAAATTTTGAAAAATATTTAATATAAATTATATAGTATGATTAATATTTCTCTCTTGCAGTTCATAGTAGGCCTGTCAACGGGTCGGATTCGGATCGGATTACCCTAAATTCATATCCGAATCCGTTAAGATTTTTCGGATTCAGATCGGATCGGATCGGGAGTCGGATATTTTTTTGGTCGATCCATATCCGATCCGTTCGAATTTCGGGTTATCGGATCGGACCTCCGATCCGTTTCATAAATTTTAAAAATATAAATTTATTAATTTTTTTAATTTAAATAATAGTAATTTAAATTTTTTTGATGAAATAAAAATTTTAATTATGACATATACATTGACAAATCGAAATTTATATTCCAAAATAATATTATTTATAAAAAAATTTAATAATATATATGTTATATATATATATATATTTAATATATATTATATATTACATAAATATATAAAATAAATAATAAATATAATATATTCGGATCGGATCATACAAAATCAATATCCGCTCGTTATTGGATCAGACCCTTATCGGATCGGATCATTAACGGATCGGATTTTTTTGGAAGGATCCATACCCGCTAATTTAGCTACGGATCGGATCGGATCGAGTCGAATATCCGATTCATTGACAGGCCTACTTCGTACAAGAGAGAGAGTTTTCCTATATCTACATATCTATATCTACATATCTATTTCAGTAAATCACTCGCCAACAACATCAATTCAACATCAATTGTAAGAAAAAAAACATGTCAACAATGATGGTAAAAGTAAATTACATATTCAGTCAGCAATTTGACTTTTCTCGCTATTTTTATATATTTTTATACATTTATTTTAACTTAATTTTTGAACATATTACATGATTAATTTATTAATTTCAATAAAATAAAAATTATATAAATATTTAAAAAATTCGTGCATAACACGGGTCAAATTCAATTCAGTAAGAAACTAAAATTAATAGGAGAAAAAAAAATTGATACCAAAATATTGAAAATTTATTGATTTGGATTTCCACTTATTGTTCCAATTATATAAGGAAAATAATAATATTGTAATTAATAATAATCAATTACTTCTCCGTTAAAATTTATTATATTGTCTAACTTTAATAATTAAACTCACACTCATCTAATGCGAAATACGTTTATAGAGTAAAATTTAATTAACGTAATACTCTGAAACTGTAACGTCCCAAAATCCGGGGTCAGGAGATTTGGTCGTTACGCGAAAATCCTCAAATATATTCACCTGTTTAATAACACAATTTTCCTTGTAATTGTCCAAAATTTAAAAAAATATAACATCTGTGACCCCAACCACCAAGATCTTTTAGGTTATAGTGTTAGTAACAAGAATCCAAATTCCATTAAATAAATACTTTCATCTTTACAATAATCTCTTTGATCAAATCTTAAATCACTGGTATAACTTCGACAAGAAGTATACCAGACCAATTAATCTAATACATAATAATAATTATTATAGCCCAAATATATAAAATAAATCTTACACTAAATCCAGACCTCCCGAGTCAAGCCATCTTAAAAATAGCATATGTCTCTTCTCTTTCCGAACTGTGCGGATAAGTCTCGCCAAACTACCTTACTGAAAAGTTTGATTTCGAAACAAACAAGTATGAGCGGAAGAAATGCTCAGCAAGTATATAGTAAAATAGTAAATTTAATAAATCTTGGATAATAAAATAGATACCTTTTATCGAAAACTTAAGTCACAGGATAAGTATTTTCATCAATAATTCGTCAAAATCATCACACAGGGATTAAAATAAGTATTCAAATATGATAGGGTCAGTGTTCTACTAGTAGGGATCCAGAGTAGCTAAATAATTGGTTTAGCTTTATTACAAACAAGGAAGCATCATTGTTGCACAATATCAACGACATTTCAAAAATCAATTTAATCATTCTCAATAGTAAATCAAGACAGTATATACTTACTCATCATCATTTGTATCACAATTAAAGAAATAACTCATTTGAACAATAAGTGAGGGATCGAATTACTTGCAATAAAAATTTGGGGAATCATCAAGATAATAATTGCACAAAATATTTCACTTGAGCAGTAAGTGAAGGGATATGGTCACTTGCCTCTGGTCCTTAACTATTACGTAACGTTGCAGTGATACTACCTTCTTCTTCTATCTTACGGCATCACAATCTTCTAATTCGATCATTCTTTGGTTTAACGCTCTTGCAGTTGCCACAAGTCTGATCCGCCGATATCGAGCCCGCGCATCAACATTAGTAGTCACACATAATACGGCAATTCAGTCTTTGGACGACAATTCTGACATTCTATAAACGCTTATAAACTCAAATCAACATATTAACCATGCTTACCAATTTCGTTGTTGGAAGAAAACAATCGGAAATGTCCCCCTGAACATAGACGTTTTCCCCGGTGTTAAAACGCCTCAAAAAGAATCCAACAACCGCGATCAATACTTCATCCATCTTCATCCTTCCTTATTTAACATCAAAGCTCGGGCACTTACTGACTTCGTGGTTGAATGCACCATTGACAACCAAGAAGTCGGGGGGCAGGAGATACCTTAGGAAGGCAATAAGGAAGACAAAGAACCTATGATCAAAGAGAAAGAATACTGGATGCTCTATTTTGATTGGGCATTAAAAACAAAAACAAGTGGTGCAGGTCTTGTCCTATAAAGTCCTGATGGATTCACGATTGAATACGCCTTGAAGTTGGACTTTCCAACAACCAATGATGAGGCAGAGTATGAAGCTTTGATAGCTGGGCCTGGTTTGGCAGGAGTACTGAGGGTCAAGAATATTAAAGTTTGTGGAGATTCAAGGCTAGTTGTGGCCCAAGTCAATGGAGAGTTTGAGGCAAAGGATGAAACCATGGCCAAGTACTTAAGGCTTGTGAAGGCAGTAATGACTCAATTTGATGAGTGCTACATTGAGCACATTCCGAGGGAAGAAAATACCAAGGCTGATGCCTTATCCAAGTTTGCCTCCTCTGAGATAGAGAATCACTCTGGAAGTCTCTACTTCCAAGTTCTGAGAACCCCTACCATCGATTCAAAGTTAGTCGCACCTATCGGGGTGAGGGAATGTTGGATAGATCCCATAAAAGCACACCTTAAGACCGGTTGGCTCCCGACTAATGCCATGGAGGCACAAAAATTAACTGTGAGGGCATTAAGGTATGCTCGAATTGAAGGGATACTCTACAAGAAGTCTTTTGTGATTCCTTATTCAAAGTGTTTAAGACCTGAGGAGGCCAAATTAGCCATTGAGGAGGTCCATGAAGGAATTTATGGACAACACTTGGGGGGCAGGGCCCTAGCTCACAAGATAGTCAGACTCGGATTCTATTGGCCTGAGATGATGGCTGATGCCAAGGAGTATGTGAAAAAGTGTGATCGGTGCCGAAAACATGCACCGGTGGTTAGGAAACCACCAGAGATGTTGACATCCGTCAGTTCCCCCATTCCTTTTGCCATGTGGGGGATGGATATACTTGGGCCCTTTCCAATGGCCACTGCTCAAAGGAAATTCCTAGTTGTAGCTATTGATTACTTCACGAAGTGGATTGAGGCCAAGCCCTTGGCTAAAATCACAACCAAGCAAGTTATGCAATTCTTATGGGAGAATGTCATGTGCAGATATGGAATACCACGAGTCCTTGTTACGGATAATGGGTTGCAATTCAACAATAAAGAGTTTAGGGATTATTGTGATGAGAATGGAATTGAGCTTCGGTTTACCTCGGTTGCCCACCCTCAAGCCAATGGGCAAGCTGAGGTCGCCAATCGAATCATCCTCGATGGAGTTAAGAAAAGGGTTGAACGCTCTAGAAACACTTGGGTGGATGAGTTACTACCCATACTCTGGGTATACCGAACCACATGCAAGGTGACTACTGGAGCAACTCCATTCATGTTAGCTTACGGGGCTGAAGTTGTGGTACCCGTGGAAATTATGCATGCATCTCCACGAGTGGAAGCTTTCGAACCAGACACCAACGAGGAGGGAATGAGGCTAGCCCTCGATTTAATCGATGAGGTAAGGGACGAAGCCCATGCTAGGAATACTGAGCATCAGAAGAAAGCTTCCTTCTACTACAACTTGAGGGTGAATGAAAGGTTCTTTCGTGAGGGGGACTTAGTACTCAGAAAGATTGAAGCATCCGGAGTTGGACAGAAGGGAAAGATGGCACCAAATTGGTAAGGCCCATATCGTGTCAAAGGGACATTAGGTCGTGGATCATACAAATTGGAGACTTTGAAAGGAAGCGAGGTGCCTCGCGCTTGGCATGCATCGAATCTCAAAATCTATTATATTTTATTGTTATGTAAAGGACATAATTTATATTTAGTAGGAAAGTAGAAATAAGGTCGACGAAACCATTTCAGAGTCTTTTGAACTCCGAGTAGGAAGTAGAGTATTTATGTAAGGGTTGAACCCATTTCAGGATTCCTTTATGCAATTATGCAGTATGATTTTCAATACTCCTTGTGTTTATACTTTATGTCTAATATGTACCAATGCATAACTAAATTGAAAGATGATAAAAGCCAAATACAAATGACAAAATAAGTAGAAAAGAAAGGGAAGATTGAAAACGCATAAACAAATAAGCCCGAAGGCTATAAGTTAAGGTTCACAAAACAAGGTAACAAATCAAATGCCACGCAGGGCAGGAATAAAAAAAACAGCTAAGTATCAGCCTCGTTAGAAGAAGCCGACTTCTCCGCATCCCCTTGAGTCTTTGAGAGCCCTGCAGAACGAGAGGAGGATGTCTTAGTAGTATCCGAGGCTCTCCGGAGAGGGGAAACCTCAGGGTCAAGAATCCTGTCACCATCCTCCATATTCTCATCCTCACCTTCCTCCTCTACAGGGGAAACAGGAGGAGGGTGTGGACTCGGGAAATTTGAGGGAGAAAACAAGCAAGGGTGCTTTCTTAGCACAGCCGCCAAGGCCTCATCCCAACCATCTGTATACTGAACTGGATAGAGTATATCATCATGTTTCTCCATCAAAGTCTGGAAATCCGCGGAATCCATATACTCATCGATGAGCTCTTCCTTCTTGGTCTGCATATGCACTAACTCAGCTTGGGCAGCCTCCAACTCTTCTGTCTTCCCCTTCAGTTTCTCTTCAATTTCTCCACATTTAATCTTCTCTTTCTGAAATTTAGTCTCGAAAGACTTGGATTTGTTATTCCAGGCCTTGGCCTGGTGAGTCATGCTCTGAAAGTGCACGTTTGCCTGCAAGGTTATCAATTTAATAAAAAAGCTACTATAGCAAAGTAACATTAGGAAAAGTAGAAGGTGGAAAAAGATAGTATACCGATGCCAAATCTTGAGCTCCTAGGTGCTCAGCCTCCTCCATGTTTCCTCCCGATATAAAATCCTTGTAGTCACAAGGAGTTATAGAATTTAAAGACCAATCCATTGAATGTTTTGTGGATCCAACCACAGAATCTTGTTTCCTGAAGCCCCACGGGGCCCTGTACACCGTAGACTGCACATTCACTTGCACAGGCCCATCTTCCTCATCCACAGTGACCAAGTCCTGTTTCTGCACCTTGTGTGGGTACAGAAAATAAGGCTTGGTAGCTTTGCCCCTTGTATCAAGGGCCCTCTTTGCTCGCTTCATACGAGCAGTCTCATCATCAGGCTCCGTAGCCCTTATTATCTTCATAGCAGCTATGTAAACGCAAAATGAGATATGTTAATACAGATAAAACCAAACAAAGAAATAAGTAAAGGGGGTTAAAAGTTACCAAGGTCAGAAACAGCAGAAAGGCCCACGGCCCTTAAAGAATCCTCCTTGATGAGGTCCCAACACAGAGTTTCTCCGTTGTCTTTGATAAGTTGTTCGTATGCAGATTGTTCTTCCGTGTTGAGAACAATTTTGTTTGGATTTCCATATGCTACCTTGCCAAAAGAATTTCGAAAAAGGGTGCCCCAATCACCCCCTTTCCAAACTAAGTACATGAATTCTTCCTTCCACTTAGGGTTGTTGTCAACAACCGAGTGGCCATTGAATATGTGCGGAATTTTAGGGCGTTGTCTAATATAGACCCACCCCGGTTGAACAGAAGAGCTATTGTAAAACTGAAATATCTTCCTAAACAAGGGAACAGAAAGAGGAATATTCTTCCTAAGGCATAAAACCATAAAACACAATATGGATCACCAGGCGTTGGGAGGAAGTTGACATGGGCTGATTTGGACATCAGCCAAAAGCTTAGGGATAAAATCGTGAAAGGGAAATCTAATCCCAACTATGAGGGCATCCCTAAAAACACGAAGCCCATTGGGCCTCCAATGGCAAGGCCTGTCGCCAGGCCCAGCCTTAACAAGCCTATAGGGGGTTTTAATTTCATAAGTTTTATTATAATCTTTAATCATATCCTCATCATGAAATTTGTTACAGCAATTATAAGCATCTAGATTAGCTAATGATGGATAATCATCTCCACGTAGATTGATCATTTCAATTAAGCTCAAATAGGAGGAACGAATTTCGATATCGTTACCTCTTTTTGAAGCTGAATTCATCTTCGCAAGGCGATGTGCTGACTCGCCGAAAATTGATATAGTTGCTGGAAAAAATCACCGATAATCGCCTTAACTCTAAGAAATACATAAGAGAATTTTTAGAGGAAAGTGGAGTGTAGTGAGAAATGAATCTCACTCCACTCTTTTATAGAAATTTCGTAACTGGCTAGCAGCCGGTTAAAATTCCAAGTAACTGGTGATAACCGGTTAAGGCCCATTGAGAGGCCCATAGGCCCAAAGAAAGGAAGGACCTAGAAGATTCTAGAAGATCTAGGAGGTCCCAAAGTAAATAAAATAGTATAAGGGTTAATTAAATCCAATAATACAATTAAACGAGAATGGGTTAAGGCCCAACAGGACTGGTAGGCCCAGTAATATGGCCATCGTTCAAATCGTTTCACCAAGCTATTGGTCAAAGGCCTAGCCCAAAATCTATAAGGCCAAAAAAGATTAGCAGGCCCAATTTGTAAACCCAAATTTATTCGACTAGGATCCTGATCGAAATGTCGACCAGGAATCCATGTCGAAATACCTTCGAGCAGGCTGTCAAAATGGTGTTTATTCGACTAGGAACCTGATCGAAATGTCGACCAAGAATCCATGTCGAAATACCTTCGAGTAGGCTGTCAAAATGGCGTTTATTCGAATAGGGTCCTGATCGAAATGTCGACTAGGAATCCATGTCGAAATGCCTTCGAGCAGAGTGTTAAAATGGCATTTATTCGACTAAGATCCTGATCGAAATGTTGACCAGGAATCCATGTCGAAATGCCTTCGAGAAGAGTGTCAAAATGGCGTTTATTCGACTAGGATCCGGATCGAAATGTCGACCAGGAATCCATGTCGAAATGCCTTTGACCAGAGTGTCAAAATGGCGTTTATTCGACTAGGATCCCGATCGAAATGTCGACCAGAAATCCATGTCAAAATGCCTTCGAGCAGGGTGTCAAAATGGCATTTATTCGACCAGGATCCTGATCGAAATGTCGACCAGGAATCCATGTCGAAATGCCTTCGAGCAGAGTGTCAAAATGGCGTTTATTCGACTAGGATCCCGATCGAAATGTCGACCAGGAATCCATGTAGAAATACCTTTGAGCAGAGTGTTAAAATGGCAAATATTCGATCAGGATCCTGATCGAAATGTCGACCAGGAATCTTGATCGAAATGTTATCGACCAGAGCGCGCGTCCAAATGAAGTTTATTCGACCAGGATCCTGTTCGAAATGTCGACCAGGAATCTTGGTCGAAATGCCGTCGACCAGAGTGTAAGAAGTAAATTATGTCGATCAGGAATCCTGGTCAAAATTTTTTGATAAATCTTGCTGATTTTCTTAAAAAATAGCATTTTTGGGAAATCATATACAATTGCGATATGGTTAATATATCGACAAATAAATAGTGGAAAAATACCCGTGGGTATAAGAAAAATGCAAGGATATCACTCATAATTTTCTTGTAAATATAAATTGGTTAACCTCGAATAAGGCAAGTCGTCGTAAATGTGTAGGTCGCTCCACACTTTACATTTAAAGCGATATCTGTAAAACATAGGTGTACCAAAACCTTAACTTCCATGAAAACCTGATCAATTTTCTTAGAAGTTGGAGGGCAAATGATATGGGCTGAAAATAAGCCCTAGAAATACAATTAATGATACGTTAAATTAGCCCAGAATGGCCCAAGGTTAAAGTCCAATTATGAGGCCCAAAACCCTAATTTTAATAATAAATTCGTAGCCATTAAATCAGCCAAATAATAGATTCCGTTATTGAGTCCTAAAGGGAACCAAATCATCATTGGAGTAGTCTCCAAGGCATACAGCTTTAATACTTATCCACCTTCCATTCGAAAGGATCTAGAATTGGGCTTAAGCTGTAACTTGCCCACCAAGCATCCCAATTCTACCCTAATTCTAGGGTTTTCATCACCTATATAAGGACCTGTTGTTTCACAAACAGAACTATGTTTTATTGGCTTGATTCTTGATATTTGCAAGATACGTAGGCATCTTGTGAGGACCCGAATTAAGTCACGAAACACTTGAGCAGCCACCAATAAAGCTCGAAGCTCTCCCTAACCCTAGCATTCAATACGCAATAAATATACCCTACTTTTCGTTCTACAACAATATTATTAATATGTTTTAATATTTTTCTCTTGAAATTAATATTTCAGTCAAATAACTCACCAACAACATCAATTTCAAGGAAAAAATATATCAAAAGTGTTAGCAAAAGTAAAGTAAATTACATGTTAAGTTAGGTTAGCAATTTGACTTTACTCGCTATTTTTGTATCTTTTTATATATTTATTTTAACTTTACTTTTCAACATATAACATTATTAATTTATTAATTTCAATAAAATAAAAAATAATATTAATATTTAAAAAATCCATGCATGGCATGGGATATAGGTTAATAATACATAATAAAAACCAATAACAAAATAACATAATTTTGATATGATTGTTAATAATTTATTGGAGAGTCGGGTAATCTACAAATAATTCTCTATAATAGACTCAAAGTCTTTTTTGGAAGATTGATAGATTTAGGTTTTGGAATTTTTCAAATAAAAGTGAAATTAAATTAATAGGATTGCACTTAGAATCCTCCCTTACGTTCATTTTATGGCATTTTCGGGATTCAAGCCAAACTGGTCAAACCGAACCTAAAAATATTTTCCGACATGTTCTTGACATCAACTTAGAATAAGAATATCAAGATAATGGTATTTTATATTCTAGGTCATTTGTGTCGAAAGATTTAAGCATCCACTAAATGCACGTATATCAAGAATTTTTTAAACACTGCTTTCAAGAGTGTTGTTCTTAAATGTTTTACTCCCAAATATTCTTGATATATTCCTCAAATATTTCTAAATAATTTATCGTGCCAAAAGCCATGACCAAAGAGCAAAAACATATTTTATTTCGAATTACTCGTAAATCCTTATTTTTCCGGATAAAATCACTTTAAATTCAAACTAAATTATTCCTTGGACTTCATAGTCATTATTATTCATGTAATATTATGTTTGAATATTTGTCAAGTCAAAACTTTTGCCTAAGTCGTCTGTAAAGGCAAATGAATTTTTCGGTCACTCAGGAAGGTTGTTTTAACATTCAAAAAATTCGTACAAATACTTCCACTCATCATTTTGACTTGAAACTTGGGATTTGTCATTAGTTTACCATTAAAAGGCTCCAGTAATATTTTCGTAATATTTGCATGACTTTTGTCCGGGACTCAAATATTTGATACGTAATTGATTTTTCGGTCACTCGAAAGTCATAGATGGTCAACTCATTTCAAGGTGAAATTTTGGCCATAATCCTCTGGGCACATTTCTAGGGGATTCCCAAAATTTCGTAATTTTTCGAAGATTTTTCGATTTATGGCTTATTCGTGTTATTTACTTGTCGGTATGCATTTTTCTCGACTTTCGTGCTAGTAATTAATCATAAAAATGTGTAGGCACTCTTTCCCACACATTTTTGAATTGTGTAGCAGCTAGGGAGTGTGTAAAACACATGTCAACACATGCCAACACATATATAACACATGTCATCCACTTTTTTGGCCTATAAATAGACCCCTAACCCTTTCATTTCCTCCAAGCCTTGAAGAGCCAACTAAATGCTGAAGAAATACTCTCCCAAACACTCTCTTTTCAGCCTCTAAACTTGCAAAACCGTAGCTTGTGTTTGTGCCCATTTTAAACCTTGCTTATACATCATTTTGGCTTGTATTTCTTCACCAAACTTGCTCCCAAACACACACCCTTGGTCACTATTGTTCTTGCACCTTCCAAGCCTTTTTTAGGCAGCCTACAAGTGACCTTTAGAGCCCCTAAAAGTCGAACCTTAAAGCCCCCATATTCGGCCATTTTTTGGCCACTTTCCGGTGACTTTTCCGGCGAACCTTTTTGTGTGTTTCTTGGCTTCCTAGCTTGTTTTTCTTGTAGCTTTCTCTTTAATATTAAGAGGAGCTTGAGCCTTTGTAAGGTCAAGATTTACAAGTTAGTTTCTTGCTGAAATATTGTATATTTGTGCTTATATTTGCTTGGTCTACTTGGTTATACAACATATTTTAGCTAACTTGCATTTAGTCACTTAAATACACTTATTCTTGAATATTATTCGTGTAGTGTATTTTTGGACTTATTGTGAGTTCTTGGTTTAGTTAGTAGCTATCTTGAAATAAAGGGAACATTGCTCTTAAGCAAAAGTCCTTTCTTGAATCGTGAAAGCTCGCTCCGATTAGTTTGGTTCGATTCGAAATAAGGTATTTTTAGTAGCCTTGTATAAGGTGAAATAAATCCTTGGATCTATAACTAAACTTGGTCATATAGTCTTTAAAGAAACAAATCCATAAACTTGTAAAAGTTTTATATTGGATTTGTTAAAAAGACAAGACCATTTTGAACTTGCAACTTTAACTAGTCATCCTATTTCTTGGCCTAATTTATTCGGCCATATTGTTTAAGGCAAAGACTAGTGTTCAACCAAGTTAATTTTAATCCTTGGCCATTAATATAAATTCGGCCTATAATTAAATATATATATACAGTTTGTATACTTGTTAGATTTAAAGTGCCAAGTCCGTTATTCCGTGACTTAGCCTTACTTCGAAACAAATATATATACACTTATATATATTCGGCCAAACCAACTCATTGTGCTAACTTGCACATACTTGCACTATTTGCTCTTTAGTTTAATATTCTTTCTTGTGTGTGTGTAATAATTTAACGCATAATAGCGGCCCTCGTTTTATCCTATAGATAAGAGAGTTACATTTCCGTACGTGTGAGTTGTGTTTGTGTAATAGTTTAACGCGTAATATCGTCCCTGTGGCTAGTACCGTAACATACTAGTTTGCACGGATTTATTATATATATCCATCTTATATATTGCTTATTTGTTTTAGACTTGCAGTGAGGTGAAGTGAAGTGAGGTGATCCTTGTTTCTAAGACCCAAGTCTTAGGTGTAGTAACAGGGAGTTAGTAACCTTTGCACCGTGAAGAAAAAGGAAAGACCCAAGACCTAAGACCTAAGATCCAAGGCCGGCAAGTGGTAGAAGTTCGAAGTCTACAAGGGGTTGCTACTTCGACTTTGAGGAGGTAACGGGGAGTTACGCTTCAAGACGAGTCTAGTAGTGGGTTGCTTTGTATTTTGAGGAGTTAATTTGTAATTAAGGTCCAAGATAAATACTTAGTGTTGTAAAGACTTCTCCGCCTACTATAAAGGATTTTCTTTATAGTGGAAAAAATCTCGAGTCCAGGGAGGAGCTCGGGGACTGGAGTAGGGGTGAGCGGATCCATTAGGGGTTGCACCATCGCGAACCAGGATAAATCGACCGTGTGATTGCTTCTTTTATTTCTTTGTTTACTTTCCGCACTTTTAAATCATTTACTTTTAGTAACGAATTTAAAGATAAAAACGGAAGACAAAAACGCCAAGCTAAAATTTTAAAAAGGTAATAAGCTATTCAACCCCCCTTCTAGCTTATTATCCCCCCTTTCGGGACCCACAATTGGTATCAAAGCAGTGCTTTTTAAAGTATTTTTTTGATTGTTGTGATAATCGTTAAATACCGTAAAAAGTAGATCCTTACCATATTTAATCAATTTGTTGTGATAAATTGATAAATACAACAAAAGGGGATCATTATGGCGTATTTGAATACTATCGGGTGCGGTGAAGAACTTTCAAGTTCTAGACCACCTTTGTTTGATGGCACAAACTTTGCAACTTGGAAAACAAGATTTAGGATTTATGCTAGATCCCAAGGTGTTAAAGTTTGGATGGCCATAGAAGATGGAGTTATCACTCCTACCAAAAAGGTAGACGACACATTTGTCAAAAAGAAAGTGAGTGAATATACTCCGGAAGAAGAAACTCAAATGAACATAGCCGCTAAAGCGGAAATGGTTCTAACTAGTGCACTTGCAGAAAAAGAATACAAAAGAGTTAATAATTTCAAGTCCGCACAAGAAATGTGGAACAAATTGATTATTACTTACAAGGTAACTAAAGATATTAAAGAATCCCGAATGGATACTTTGATTCAAGAATATGAAATTTTAAACTCCTCGAAAGTGAAACCATAATTGACATGGAAACTAGGTTCACTCGAATTGTTGACGAACTTTCACAACTCGGAAAGGTTTATACTACGAACGAGAAAAATCGTAGGATTTTAAAAGCCTTGCCTCCTAGTTGGAAAGTCAAAGTCACAACTATCAAGGAAATGCATGTAAGAACCCAGATTTTTAGTAGTAATTAAAAACTTTTATTATATAATGGAGCATAAGTGTAACAGTGGTTCTAGTGAATGAATATTTAACGAATTTTGATTCAAATGTTTATGTGCCATGAACAATGCAATTGGTTGACAACTTAAATAAGAATAATCTATTTCCTGGATAAGTAAGATATGGTAAATTCCAAAGAGGAAGGTTATTCTCATGTCATCCAAATCGATATCCGTTATAAGTCCAGTGGTTCCGGAAAAGGGTTAAGGAACGCTCGGGAAAGCGCGAGGACATTTTTATAATTATAAGAATTAAAGAGAAAATAATCAATGAATAGTTTTTTTATCAGACGACGCTATAAAGGAGTATTCGAAACGGATTTCTGAGTTCGTATTAATGACCGATAGGCAATATAAGTGTATGTAAATGATATCAGATTCAGAAAAATAGCACTTTTATTTCCTCCGAGATTTCCCTAGACACTGAATGGTTTAAGGATTTAATATAAAGATTTAAGGGATTTAAATTCAAGAATTATAAAGGAGGATTAAAGATGTGACCAAAAATATCAAGAAGGTTTCCGGTAAAACCCAAACAAGAAATTCTTGAGATATTCCTCTGAACATTCAATGAAATTGAGCAATAACCGGACAAAAGATCAAGCAGAGGACCAAGATGCATGCATGTGCAAGAGGATATAATCAAGTAACTAAGTTAGTTACAAGAAGAGCTAACAACATTAGAATCAAACTAGTACTTAGCATAACCTTCTCATCTTATCACTAAAACATCAACACTTGTCCATCCAAAATACATCATCCATGACCTAGTACTTTAATAAAGCTACTTTATGCCAAAGATATTATCAAAAGACATCACTTTATGTATTATTAGCCAAGCAACCAAGGCAAGAACCCATCATTTCTCTCAAAACAAGCCATTCGGCTTTCCTCTTAATTCAATAACACAAATCAAGCTTCCAACCATTGTTTGATCTCCAAATTTTTATGGTGAGTACTACATTTCATATAATAGCTATCCTAGAAATCTTATCTTCAAACTCCACTTTTTCCATTTTCAAATAAATCATCAAAGTCTAGGGTGAATAGTAACTTTCAAGAACTAATGTTGTTTTCTTGTTTTCTTTGGTTGATCTAAGTTGTATTAAGGCTATACAAGGGCTAACCAAGGTTTGTTAAGGCTATTACATACTCCAAGGAAGGTAATCATCTCAAGAAACCCTAGCTCTTAGTTTAAGTTTTGATGATTTTTGGATGATTTTAGATTAGTTATGATTATGATGTTAATACAAGCATGAAAGCATGATTATGTAGTTAGCTTTATTGATCTAAGAGAGATGATGAATATGATGATGAAGTAAGTGTTCTTGGACTGTTAATATGAGTATTATGTGTGTAAGATTGATGGTATGCCCGGTGTGGCTTGGTTGTGATGCTATAAATTTTGAAACGTTCGATTTATAGCCGTCGTAATGCCGAAATTTCGTTAAACCCTTAAAATTCGTGCATAAAAGTTAGGATAATTTTCTGACCTTGATGAATATATGACCTACCCTTGTCGATCTCAAGTCATAGATCTTTTTGGCATGAGAATTGAAGCAAACGGACTTACGGTTTAGGAGTTATGGTCAAATTAGTAAAAGTAGTTCGAAATCGTAAGTGCGAGTTCGTAACTGAAATTGAACCCCCATAATATTACTAATTCAGTGGAATCTTAGTAATTAAATATTAGAGATCATAAGGAAGGTGTGGGAGAAAAACTCATGTCAAACGGATCATTTTTTGATTTTATAAAAATATTCGAATCATGGTTAAGTGCGAATGAACCCCTAAAAAGGATACTTAGTTATAACTTTGGAAAACCACTTAGATAACGATCGATAAATCTCGAGATATAATCTTTCGACCTTAGAACTTATATGGCTTAAGTACCTACCAAGTGTAAGTGTAATGACAAGCCTTAATAACGAACAAATGTCGGGTCATAACGGTGTTAATAAGAGTTACGCTAGAGGGTGTATAACGAGATAATTTGAAAACGTGTTTTTAACCTAAGTTAAATATATACTTAGCCTTTAAAAGCGTTAAGTAATTAATCTCGAATATTTTGATTGTTTATAGATCACCGGACTGACCCAGGGCACGCTACCCCTACTCGACTACCAGGCAAGTTTCCAATACTTTGGAACTATTGTTGTGATAATATATATATATGATTTGATTTTGTTATACATATGTCATAGCATGCATGACTACTTTCAAGTTATATTGTGATACTTGTTCCCTGACTTAATGATGGCTTATAATATAGATAGATAATATATCAGTTATAAGCCGGATACTGCTAAGACCCTTAGTGAAGGGCATATGATTTCATTCTTCAAGTATAGACCGGGAGTCGGTATTTTGAAATAGATAGATAGTCGTGGAAACTCGGAGGGATTTCAGTGACAGAATATTATTATTTCGAGGATTGTTCTTTGATTATGAAATCTTTCGAGGAATTTTACTTGAGTATTACCTCAGTCGAGGAATATTAAATGAATAATATTTCCAATATTCCCTTTTGAGCTTTACTTATTTAATGAATATTATTCTGAATATTCATTTAAGGTCTTATTTTCTTGTGAACATTATTTTGAATAATTATTCGAGGAATGATCTATTTAATAAATATTTTTATACATACTTATTTAAGTGTTATTTTGAGCAATATTTTATATTAAGAATATTATTTAAATATTTATGATTTAATAAATATTCTTGGAATATTTATTTAATTCTTTTAACTTGTTTCTAGAATGATTCATTTTATTCAAATATTATTTTCGACCTCCAGATATTATGTAAACTATTTCAGAGTCTTATTATTACTATTATTTTTATTAAGGAAGGTTCTCACAAATTCTATTCTTCATTCAAATCTATCTTCCAAATTATAAAGGAACCTAGCTTGAAAATTGTTATTTATTTTATTTGACTTCCCGGTCATAAATATTTTGAAGTTATTCTTTCACTCGCAACTGAGTTGCTATTCATCGATTGAATGTTTTGTTACTTCCTCATCATTCGAGAGGTAAAATGATCGGAACAAGTTTGTACCCATTAACAAGCAACTGCTTGAGAAATATTGGTGAGTTTTCCTTTCCAACTAGATACGACTACTTTGTGGAGTCTTATCAACAAGTATTATACTTGGGGAAAGGGGGACGAACTTTACGTTTCAGAGTTATGGATGTTATTCGAACTAGGAGCCGTGTAAGTGGCCGAGTGGCGCCGGTCCAGCAATGGCCCAACTGTTGGCCGGGGGTTTCCAGAGGGCGGTAGACAAGTAAATCCGTCGGTGCTTCCTTCTACATGTAGAGAACAAAGATGGGAAGCATAACATGCGACTGATCATCATAATTGTTATGGCTTCTGGCGCGTCAATGCTCCAGTATTAGTTCATCTTTCAAAGTTAGAAATTTTCAGCAACATTATCAGTGTTGGCAGGGTTGAAAAGGGTTCAAGACTGGGATTGCATATTTTTCCTGCAATTTCCTTTTTATGAGATGTGATGATATCTGGCTCATATTTTTGCGTAGCAGATATTTCTACGAAAGATATATTTTGAGTTACCTTGTAACTTCATCTTTTACCTTATACTAGCACTATGTCCGTTAATGCATGGCATATGGTTTCAACAATACCTTTGAACTGTTGTATATATTATTGTTCAGTATACATTATTGTTGGCGGGTCATTTCTCACCCTTGCTTTATTATTTATATCACAAAAACAGTTAGGTCTAATGGCCCGCGTAAGGCGCATTCGGCAAAAGCAGGTGGCTCCAGCCAGAGGACTACCCGCTGAGTTTATCGCTGCCATTGCTGAGGTAACCTCGACTGGCAGCTTTTGTTTTCAGCCTTAATTATATGTATAATTAATTTTAATGAACGGAAAGAACTTTTAAAATTATGTAGTAATCATTTTGGGTTGTAATAACTTACATTTGTGGATTCGATAATTAGATACTTATTTCAATTTCATCTCTAGGACTATAACTGATTGTGTGTGAGGTGATATTACTGTGGGGTCTTAGCATACTGTTCATATATTGTGATTCCAGTTCAAGTATTGTTGATGGAATTGAGATCGTAACGACTAGGTCCCTGACCCTGGATCTGGGGCTGTTACAATGCACAACTTGAATTCATATTCTATTGATAGTCTGTTTGGAAATCTTCGTGCTTATGAAGAAGATAATGTTCCAGAAAAGAGTCTTCCGAAAATGGAAGATAAACGAAAAAGGATGGCTTTAAAAGCAATACTAATTGATGAAGATGAAAACGACGATGAGTTGAACGAAGAATTGCAAGTTCTAGATGAACAAGAGATTGCATTGCTTTCGAGACAACTTCGTCGAGTATTGCAAAGTAAAGCTCAAAGATACAGAAAAGGATTCCTTAAGTCGAGTAATCAACAACGTGTGTTTAACTCGAAAGGAAGGACAAATTTCAAGAGTAACAATTTTCCGTCCTCGAACTTGACTAAAGGCAAAGGTGTTCAAGCATTAAATGCTTATAACAATAATAATAATAATTCGAATTATTCGAATAATTATACTCCACCTAAGCCTAAAGAGCCATCTAACGAAGAAGCACATGATTTGTGTTTCGAATGCAAAAAACCCGGTCATTTTAAACGGGAGTGTCCTAAATTGGTGAAAGGAAGAAGCTTAGTTGCCGAAAATGGATGGGACTTAAGTGAAGATGAAGAAACTCCCGAGCCAAGTGAAGAGGTTGTGAATTTGTGTTTGATGGCAATTGGTGATGAACCTACACCAACGGAAATCTCCACTACTAACCATGAGGTAACCATAAACCCTTGGAATAATTCGGCATCATGTAGAAGTGCCAGTCAAGATTTGTTTAACTTAGATCATGCGAATTTGGGTGTCTCGGAGCTTATTAATCTTGTAAAAATGTTGAAAACGAGTCATAATGAAATTAGCCAAAAATACATCACGGTTAGTTCCGAAAGGAATAAAATACGGGATGTGAATATTGAGCTACAAAAATAGGTCACTCGCTTGACCGATATCCATGCTAAAGACGTGGAATATTACGAATTTA
Source organism: Saposhnikovia divaricata (assembly GCA_036435485.1). Lineage (NCBI taxonomy): Eukaryota > Viridiplantae > Streptophyta > Magnoliopsida > Apiales > Apiaceae > Saposhnikovia > Saposhnikovia divaricata. The sequence continues at coordinate 160,986,706 of CM071597.1, forward strand.
TTTCATTCTCAAAAAGACCGCTTGTGTCTTGAAACCACTAAGAAGGATGAAATTATTCGAAATCTTGAGATTGAGAATATATCCTTGGTTCTTCAAGCCGAAGAGATGGAAAATGAGAAAGTTCAATTATCCACTAACTCTAGTGATCTCCATGTTGAGATGTTGAATTTAAAGATTCAAAATGAATCTTTGATTCATGAAAATGAGACACTAAGTGAAAAGATAAAAGAACTTGAACAAGCTTTAACGGGAGATATTGAGGAAGAGCTACTGTTTGCACAAAATCACGCAAGTGTACGTGGTCACAAGTAATATAATTCAAGTTCGTTCCACAGAGATCTGGTTAAGTTTCTATTCAGTTAATGCACCTATTCAACAATGATTGGTTTTAATTCACTGCTAAGACAAATAACAAATTGGGGTTTTAATTAACTAAACTAACTAAGATGCAAATTATCAACTAAGAATGAAAAACTAACGAGATTTAAACTGAATTACTTATATGAGAATAAACATGGGACTCTAACTTCATTATCTACTTCACTTAGAGTTGATGCCTTTAATCAATACATGTGATGGTTTTGATATCTGATCAGACAACACGAAACAAGTATAGGTTACCTCTCGGTATACGAACACCAAATTAATCATACATCCACAAAAGAGATAGAAGATGAATAGACACCAATTATGTTTAGACCCTATATCTCTATAAGATTTGAAAACATAACGGTTTAAGCACAAGTCATCCATATAGATCACATAGGGCAATATAAGTATTCTCATCTTATACTGCAAATGATGTTGATAACAATCATGAACCTATGCTAGCATAGCAAGTTCTAAATCTTAAGATCCACTCTCGTTTCACAAAAGATTAAAAAATTAGATGTTAGCTACGCATCTAAATACATGAATCACAACCATACGAGGATATCAAGAATTCACCACACATAAATCTTTAAAGCAATCAAACTACTAAGCTACATAGATAAATCCGTTAGAATCCCATGACAACGATTAGTTCATAATCGAACCGCTCGTCATCATGGGATCTGATGAAACCATGATAATAAACTACGTCTGAATAATAATAAAACTATAATAATAAAGTTTTGAAAACAAATCCAAAATAACGCCTAATAGAAGGATGAAAAGATGTAGATCTAGATCTCCGTTGCTTGTCACGAGCGTTGGGAATCCTTCTCCAAGTCTCTCTCTTCTCCCTTTGTGTTTATTCTAAGTAGTCATATGAATTACAATGATACAATGTGTTTAAATAGGCCCTACATATCTTGCCCAGCAAGAAAAACCAAAAAAATACAATTTAATTCGAAACAGGATAAAAATCAGCAATTTTCCAGTATTCCCGGGCGATGCCTGCACTGCTAGGGCGCTGCCAGCGCTCCCTCTTCTGTTTCTGGGCGCTGCCAGCGCTGCCAGCACTGCTCAAACTCCCCAAAATTTTTATTTTGCTTAAAACCAATTCGTCTTCTTCCTAGCTTTCCAACGACTGCTTACGGGCCTCAAACGGACTTGTAGAACTCCAGATATGGCCAAAATAGTGGAGACTGCGCAACCTACCCGGAAATCCGAATTTTCCACAATTTGCTCGTTTCTCCTCCGTTTTCTCTTCCGATTCTTTTGCCACTTCCCGTTCTTCAATTCTTGACTTATAAATCCTCATGGTAACCTAGGGAAATACACCATCCTTCATTTCAATGCTCAATTTCAACTCCAAGATCGACGAGAATCAACAACCCTAGCCGACATTTTACTAATTTGCACAACTACACAAAACACATCAAAAACGCAACAAACTTGAGGCCAAGTAAATCAATTTAAGTCGATATGGAACGCTTCAAGTGGATATAAAATCCACTTATCACACCCCCAAACTTAAACCGATGCTGGTCCTCAAGCATAAACAACTAAACACTAACTAACTAACTAGTACCACTTCCGTAGGTGATCACGGTTGCATTTGGCATATGCAACAAGCCCTTTAAACCCCTAGGCAGCCCTAGTGGACGAGTAAGGTCTCGTAAGGGCCTATAGCAAATTTACCCACAAAATCCATCTAACTAAACAATGCAATGCATGAATGCAACTAATATGAAAATGCAACGACCCCCTCGAACTAACCAAAACCAATTAGCAGGCAAATAACTCAAAGAATGCGAATAACTCCAAATACAGCTCGACTAAGTCTCCGTATACTAACATCACATGAACAGAAACGTGCGTGTGTGCGATGCTCATCAGATATATTCCTAAAACTAGATCAAAATCATACTTATCCTTCGTCAAGACAATCACAGGTTTATAAATAAAATAGACTTTAGACACTTCATAACCTAGAAACACCTCCATCCTTATTCAATCTAGCCAGAAATCCATACTTTATTACTAAACAACAACTACGACACATAATATACAAGCATGCTTATTTAACCGTGCAATGGATGAGACCCCAAAAGGCTTATACAATAATACCCATGTAGCGAGCGTTAGGTTAGTGGATCCCAGACTATAAAAGCCTTAGGTCACGAGGCACAAAGTCCCCGCGAACTTAATTGCTCGAGTATTAAAGAGCTCACCCTGGTTAATTCTACAATTTAACTATTTACATGACTTTTTTTTCTGATTTTTTTTATATATGCAATCTGGAATGAGTATTCTCATCTCCAACCCTAGACTACTCATATAAATTTGAGCCGGCTACTAGCCATTTGACGCCTAGCCATTATTGACAATTATTTACAATTAAGTATGAAATCCCTAGTTTCCCCCAAACTTGGACTTAAGTGCTTCTATGCCATCAAGGGAATAACGAAAATTCTAAATATAATCAAGTGATTAAATCTAAAACAACCAAACAAGCATGACCCTAACCTAGCTCAAAAGCAAACTAATGAGACTGTGTAAATATTTTGTGTTTCTGAAGCATGCAAGTCAATTTCATAAGAACTATAAATCAACCCTCTATTCATCATTACCACACTCAATTAGACATCGACGTACCAATCAGAATTAGCTCGTCCTAAGGGATAATGAAATATGCATGCCATGCAAATGCAACTATAATGGACTCACATGGTAAAAAAAAACACAATAACAAAATGTCCTATATGAAGCAAACATGTAATACATGCAAAATAAGATTTCCTACATGAACAAATGACACACTACTACATACTACTACATACCTAACACATGGGTTACCTCCCACGAAGCGCTTGTTTAGAGTCAATTAGCTTGACTACGTCCAAGCCTCCATTAAGGATGATAATAGTTGGCCTGGTCATCTCTTTATGAGACTTCATCGTCATCACGACGGCACACTTTCTGCCCCTTCTCCTCGCTTGGCCTATTCGTATAACAACTATGTCCTATTCCAATGCCTTCATCGGTTGACCCAAAATCTGTCAATTTGTAGAACAACACACATTCGAGGGCTTCGCTTGAATATAATGGAGGAGGGTAAATGTAAGTTGCTGAAGCCTTTGATTCCTCAAAGAGAACTTCCTCCATAGGCTCTAATGCGCTACCTCCATCTTTATACTCTGAGACAAGTAGAAGACCTGCATCTTTCCCATGATCATCAGCCTCTTGGTACGCACATACCAATTCTTGAAATTTGTGTAGCTCACCAGTGTCTGTCCCAAATAGTGCCCTTTCCAAATCATCCACCATACTAGCATGATCAAATTCCTCACATGGCTTCTGAACGTTCACCTCACCTTGGAATTTGTCTTCCTCAATTATGCATGCAGTACCTTGCTCCAAGTCACCATTATTTTCTGGAATTGCCTTTAGTATGAATTGTTGTTTCTCTTGTTCCAAGGCACTCAAAACTTGAGCAACTATTGTCTCCAAAGATTTGATAGACCCCTCATTACTCTTTGCAAGCATCCTAATCTCCTCCATAACATCAACCTCATCTGACTGAAAAGTAGGAGTAGGTTGCTGAAGTTGAAACTCTTCACTACCAAAGAAATATGACATATTTGGAACATCTTGCTGGTACTGTTGAGGATGGTATTAAAAATATGGTTGTTCCTCATAAGTGACATATGGATCAACTCCTTCGTAGTAACAATATTGTGAGGTCTTATGAATGCCCAAACATTGCTCACATTGCTGAGGCATGGATGTCCTCGAATATGCCCACCATGGCAACTCCTCGCCTGCCATTTTCAAACACTCAAGTACCTGAAACACACCGAACTAAACAAGATAGGTAAGTAACTAATCCGAGTTAGTGAACTTTAACGACCATTGATGACAAGCACATAAACTAAAAATAAAACATCGATGATCCCCAGCAACGGCGCCAAAAACTTGTTTGCACAAAATCACCCAAGTGTACGTGGTCACAAGTAATATAATTCAAGTTCGTTCCACAGAGATCTTGTTAAGTTTCTATTCAGTTAATACATCTATTCAACAATGTATGGTTTTAATTCACTGCTAAGACAAATAAAAAATTGGGGTTTTAATTAACTAAACAAACTAAGATGCAAATTATAAACTAAGAATGAACAACTAACGAGAATTAAACTGAATTACTTATATGAGAATAAACATGGGACTCTAACTTCATTATCTACTTCACTTAGAGTTAATGCCTTTAATCAATACATGTGATGGTTTTGATATCTGATCAGACAACACGAAACAAGTATACGTAACCTCTCGGTATACGAACACCAAACTAATCATACATCCACAAAAGAGATAGAAGATGAATAGACACCAATTATGTTTAGACCCTATATCTCTATAAGATTTGAAAACATAACGGTTTAAGCACAAGTCATCCATATAGATCACATAGGGCAATATAAGTATTCTCATCTTTACTACAAATCATGTTGATAACAATCATGAACCTATGCTAGCATGGCAAGTTCTAAATCTTAAGATCCACTCTCGTTTCACAAAAGATTAACAAATTAGATGTTAGCTACGCATCTAAATACATAAATCACAACCATACGAGGATATCAAGAATTCACCACACATAAATCTTTAAAGTAATCAAACTAGTAAGCTACATAGATAAATCCGTTAGAATCCCATGACAATGATTAGTTCATAATCGAACCGCTCGTCATCATAGGATCTGATGAAACCATGATAATAAACAACGTCTGAATAATAATAAAACTATAATAATAAGGTTTTGAAAACAAATCCAAAATAACGCCTAATAGAAGGATGAAAAGATGTAGATCTAGATCTCCGTTGCTTGTCACGAGCGTTGGGAATCCTTCTCCAAGTCTCTTTCTTCTCCCTTTGTGTTTATTCTAAGTAGTCATATGAATTACAATGATACAATGTGTTTAAATAGGCCCTAGATATCTTGTCCAGCAAGAAAACCCAAAAAAATACAATTTAATTTGAAACAGGATAAAAATCAGCAATTTTCCAGTATTCCCGGGCGCTGCCCGCGCTGCTAGGGCGCTGCCAGCGCTCCCTCTTCTGTTTCTGGGCGCTGCCAGCGCTGCCAGCACTGCTCAAACTCCCCAAAATTTTTATTTTGCTTAAAACCAATTCGTCTTCTTCCGAGCTTTCCAACGACTGCTTACGGGCCTCAAACGGACTTGTAGAACTCCAGATATGGCCAAAATAGTGGAGACTGCGCAACCTACCCGGAAATCCGAATTTTCCACAATTTGCTCGTTTCTCCTCCGTTTTCTCTTCCGATTCTTTTGCCACTTCCCGTTCTTCAATTCTTGACTTATAAATCCTCATGGTAGCCTAGGGAAATACACCATCCTTCATTTCAATGCTCAATTTCAACTCCAAGATCGACGAGAATCAACAACCCTAGCCGACATTTTACTAACTTGCACAACTACACAAAACACATCAAAAATGCAACAAACTTGAGGCCAAGTAAATCAATTTAAGCCGATATGGAACGCTTCAAGTGGATATAAAATCCACTTATCACACCCCAAAACTTAAACCGATGCTTGTCCTCAAGCATAAACAACTAAACACTAACTAACTAACTAGTACCACTTCCGTTGGTGATCACGGTTGCATTTGGCATATGTAACAAGCCCTTTAAACCCCTAGGCAGCCCTAGTGGACGAGTAAGGTCTCGTAAGGGCCTATAGCAAATGTACCCACAAAATCCATCTAACTAAACAATGCAATGCATGAATGCAACTAATATGAAAATGCAACGACCCCCTCGAACTAACCCAAACCAATTAGCAAGCAAATAACTCAAAGAATGCGAATAACTCCAAATAGAGCTCGACTAAGTCTCTGTATACTAACATCACATGAACAGAAACGTGCGTGTGTGCGATGCTCATCAGATATATTCCTAAAACTAGATCAAAATCATACTTATCCTTCGTCAAGACAATCACAGGTTTATAAATAAAATAGACTTTAGACACTTCATAACCTAGAAACACCTCCATCCTTATTCAATCTAGCCAGAAATCCATACTTTATTACTAAACAACAACTACGACACATAATATACAAGCATGCTTATTTAACCGTGCAATGGATGAGACCCCAAAAGGCTTATACAATAATACCCATGTAGCGAGCGTTAGGTTAGTGGATCCTAGACTATAAAAGCCTTAGGTCACCAGGCACAAAGTCCCCTCGAACTTAATTGCTAGAGTATTAAAGAGCTCACCCTGGTTAATTCTACAATTTAACTATTTACATGATTTTTTTCTGATTTTTTTTATATATGCAATCTGGAATGAGTATTCTCATCTCCAACCCTAGACTACTCATATAAATTTGAGCCGGCTACTAGCCATTTGACGCCTAGCCATTATTGACAATTATTTACAATTAAGCATGAAATCCCTAGTTTCCCCCAAACTTGGACTTAAGTGCTTCTATGCCATCAAGGGAATAACGAAAATTCTAGATATAATCAAGTGATTAAATCTAAAACAACCAAACAAGCATGACCCTAACCTAGCTCAAAAGCAAACTAATGAGACTGTGTAAATATTTTGTGTTTCTGAAGCATGTAAGTCAATTTCATAAGAACTATTAATCAACCCTCTATTCATCATTACCACACTCAATTAGACATCGACGTACCAATCAGAATTAGCTCGTCCTAAGGGATAATGAAATATGCATGCCATGCAAATGCAACTATAATGGACTCACATGGTAAAAAAACACAATAAAAAAATGTCCTATATGAAGCAAACATGTAATACATGCAAAATAAGATTTCCTACATGAACAAATGACACATTACTACATACTACTACATACCTAACACATGGGTTACCTCCCACGAAGCGCTTGTTTAGAGTCAATTAGCTTGACTACGTCCAAGCCTCCATTAAGGATGATAATAGTTGGCCTGGTCATCTCTTTATGAGACTTCATCGTCATCACGACGGCACACTTTCTGCCCCTTCTCCTCGCTTGGCCTATTCGTATAACAACTATGTCCTATTCCAATGCCTTCATCGGTTGACCCAAAATCTGTCAATTTGTAGAACAACACACATTCGAGGGCTTCGCTTGAATATAATGAAGGAGGGTAAATGTAAGTTGCTGAAGCCTTTGGTTCCTCAAAGAGAACTTCCTCCATAGGCTCTAATGCGCTACCTCCATCTTTATACTCTGAGACAAGTAGAAGACCTGCATCTTTCCCATGATCATCAGCCTCTTGGTACGCACATACCAATTCTTGAAATTTGTGTAGCTCACCAGTGTCTGTCCCAAATAGTGCCCTTTCCAAATCATCCACCATACTAGCATGATGAAATTCCTCACATGGCTTCTGAACGTTCACCTCACCTTGGAATTTGTCTTCCTCAATTATGCATGCAGTACCTTGCTCCAAGTCACCATTATTTTCTGGAATTGCCTTTAGTATGAATTGTTGTTTCTCTTGTTCCAAGGCACTCAAAACTTGAGCAACTAGTGTCTCCAAAGATTTGATAGACCCCTCATTACTCTTTGCAAGCATCCTAATCTCCTCCATAACATCAACCTCATCTGACTGAAAAGTAGGAGTAGGTTGCTGAAGTTGAAACTCTTCACTACCAAAGAAATATGACATATTTGGAACATCTTGCTGGTACTGTTGAGGATGGTATTAAAAATATGGTTGTTCCTCATAAGTGAAATATGGATCAACTCCTTCGTAGTAACAATATTGTGAGGTCTTATGAATGCCCAAACATTGCTCACATTACTGAGGCATGGATGTCCTCGAATATGCCCACCATGGCAACTCCTCGCCTGCCATTTTCAAACACTCAAGTACCTGAAACACACCGAACTAAACAAGATAGGTAAGTAACTAATCCGAGTTAGTGAACTTTAACGACCATTGATGACAAGCACATAAACTAAAAATAAAACATCGATGATCCCCGGCAACGGCGCCAAAAACTTGTTTGCACAAAATCACGCAAGTGTACGTGGTCACAAGTAATATAATTCAAGTTCGTTCCACAGAGATCTTGTTAAGTTTCTATTCATTTAATACATCTATTCAACAATGTATGGTTTTAATTCACTGCTAAGACAAATAAAAAATTGGGGTTTTAATTAACTAAACTAACTAAGATGCAAATTATCAACTAAGAATGAACAACTAACGAGAATTAAACTGAATTACTTATATGAGAATAAACATGGGACTCTAACTTCATTATCTACTTCACTTAGAGTTGATGCCTTTAATCAATACATGTGATGGTTTTGATATCTGATCAGACAACACGAAACAAGTATAGGTAACCTCTCGGTATACGAACACCAAACTAATCATACATCCACAAAAGAGATAGAAGATGAATAGACACCAATTATGTTTAAACCCTATATCTCTATAAGATTTGAAAACATAACGGTTTAAGCACAAGTCATCCATATAGATCACATAGGGCAATATAAGTATTCTCATCTTATACTACAAATCATGTTGATAACAATCATGAACCTATGCTAGCATGGCAAGTTCTAAATCTTAAGATCCACTCTCGTTTGACAAAAGATTAACAAATTAGATGTTATACATAAATCACAACCATACGAGGATATCAAGAATTCACCACACATAAATCTTTAAAGCAATCAAACTACTAAGCTACATAGATAAATCCGTTAGAATCCCATGACAATGATTAGTTCATAATCGAACCGCTCGTCATCATAGGATCTGATGAAACCATGATAATAAACAACGTCTGAATAATAATAAAACTATAATAATAAGGTTTTGAAAACAAATCCAAAATAACGCCTAATAGAAGGATGAAAAGATGTAGATCTAGATCTCCGTTGCTTGTCACGAGCGTTGGGAATCCTTCTCCAAGTCTCTCTCTTCTCCCTTTGTGTTTATTCTAAGTAGTCATATGAATTACAATGATACAATGTGTTTAAATAGGCCCTACATATCTTGTCCAGCAAGAAAAACCAAAAAAATACAATTTAATTCGAAACAGGATAAAAATCAGCAATTTTCCAGCATTCCCGGGCGCTGCCTGCGCTGCTAGGGCGTTGCCAGCGCTCCCTCTTCTGTTTCTGGGAGCAGTCAGCGCTGCTAGGGCGCTGCCAGCGCTACTCAAACTGCCCAGAATTTTTAATTTGCTTAAAACCAATTCGTCTTCTTCCAAGCTTTCCAACGACTACTTACGGGCCTCAAATAGACTTGTAGAACTCCAGATATGGCCAAAACAGTGGAGACTGCGCAACCTACCCAAAAATCCAAATTTTCCACAATTTGCTCATTTCTCCTCCGTTTTCTCTTCCGATTCTTTTGCCACTTCCCGTTCTTTAATTCTTGACTTATAAATCCTCATGGTAGCCTATGGAAATATGCCATCCTTCTTTCCAATGCTCAATTTCAACTCCAAGATCGACGAGAATCAACAACCATAGCCGACATTTTACTAACCTGCACAACTAAATAAAACACATCAAAAACGCAACAAACTTGAGGCTAAGTAAATCAATTTATGCCGATATGGAACGCTTCAAGTGGATATTGTTAAATATAATTGATGTGTTTTAATCAGTGTTTAAGTGTTACAGGGAGTTATCAGAGTTTAGCTGGAAGCAGTCAGAGTTTGAGTAAACTCTGACAGATGGAAGCTCGACAGAGTTTGTTAAACTCTGTCTGGAGGAAGCGCGTCTACTGGTCAACAGTGATTGAAGATTTATTATGGAAGCGATATCTTTGAAGATTGGATAGCTATCAAAGAGATCGAGTTGACATAGGAGACGTGTGACAATCTGTAATTGATATCATTGTATAGCTGATTATTAGGAATATCAATTAGAGATTGTATCGTAGCTGTATGTTATATAAATACAGATAGGTTAACCCTAGAAGGGTATCGATAACGAATTATCTTTATTGTAACCTAGCAGCTCTTTGTGATATTTTACATCACGAAGAGGGTTCGAAATACAAGAAGTTTTTTAAGTGCATAAACGCTTTTACTTGTTAATCTCTCATACAAAGTTGATTATTAATTGTGTATTCGGCCTAACAAGTGGTATCAGAGCCAATCTGTTACTTTATTACAGGTTAAGATCCAAACACAACAATAATCATGTCAGCAATTCCTCCACCAACACCTACTGTTTCTGAAAAGGCTCCTACTACTGTGAGTCGTTATGAACCAATCAGGGTTCCTATTCTGAGGCCATTAGAGTATGCTATGTGGAAGGTCAAGATGACTATGTTTCTGGAGGCTACAGATCCAGAATATCTTGACAGGATTTATGATGGCCCTCAAAATCCTACAAAGCTATCTGTTGCAGTTGCTGGTGAAGCAGCAAAAATGGTTCCAAAGGACATGACTCCTGAAGATCTATCATCAATTGCTAAGGATGCAAAAGTTAGGCATTTACTGCATAGTGCTTTAGACAATGTTATGTCTAACAAAGTCATTAACTGCACCACTGCAAAAGAGATATGGGATGCTCTTGAAGTCAGGTGTCAAGGAACTGCAGCTATTAAGAAGAATAGGAGAAACATACTCACACAAGAGTATGAGCATTTTGAGGCTAAACCTGAAGAGACCATGACAGAAACATTTGATAGATTCTGTAAACTGATTAATGATCTGTCATTGGTCAACAAAGAGTATGATCTAGAAGACTCGAATCTCAAGTTTCTTCTTTCTCTACCTGAAAAGTGGGATGTGAAAACAACCACTATTAGAGACAACTATGATCTTGCTGAAACAGAGATTGATGAAATCTATGGACTGCTCAAAACTCATGAATTGGAAATGGAGCAGAGAAACAGGAGATCAAGCAGGAAAGGAAAGTCTGTTGCTCTTAATGTTGAAGAGAAGCCTCAGAAGAAAGAGGCAACAAGAAGGAAAATGAAGGGAAAAGCTTTGGTCATACATTCAGAAAGTGAATCACCAAACTCTGATTATGATTCAAATTCTTCTGAATCATCTGACTCTGAGGATGATGAAGAAGAAATGAGGAAAATGGTTGTGTTAATGGTGAAGACTTTCAAGAAAATGGGCTTCAAGAATTTCAAGAAAGGAAAAAGGTTTTCTAGGGATTCAAATGAAGACAGGAAATGCTACAGGACGTCTGATAAGAGAGATTCTAAAGGGAAGAAGGATAAGTCTGAAATTCAATGCTACAAGTGTAAGGAGATGGGTCACTATGCTCCTAAGTGCAAGAAGGGTAAAACTGGAAAGGTACTCTACACTAAAGGCAGAGATTGGGCAGATACTTCAGATTTTGATGAAGAAGTGAACTATGCTCTCATGGCTACTACTGAATCAGAATCCTCTGAAAATCAGGTACCTCTAACTACCTATGCTTATAATATTGATGACATTGCTCAATTAAGAATTTATCTTAAGTCATTGCATATAAGTTATAGGGATCAGACTTTAGAAAATGAGAGGATAAAAGCTGAAAATTCTGAACTTAAAGAAAGAAATAAACTTGTTGAAGAGAAACTTGAAAACATGCAACAAGTTCAGAAAGAGAGAGATGATGCTGTTTGCAAAGAACAGAATTTGCTTCAGAAGTATAAACAACTAGAGTCAGAGTTGGAGGAAGCAAATAATAAAATTAGGACTTGGACTAATTCTGGAAAGGACACTCAACAGATTTTTCAAACAGACACTGTTGGTCAAGTTAAAGTCAGAACTAAATTTGTTCATGGAACCAGTAAATTTTTGTCTGAAAATGAAAAGGAAGCTGTCAAAAGTAAACCAGTAAAAACTAGTGTTAAACAGGTTAATATTGGTTCAATGACAGATAAACAACTCAAACATAAACTGAAGGAGTTAAAATCTGTTGAGAAAAAGAAAGTGTCAAACAAGAACAGAAATGGAAAAGTAGGCATCACTTCAGGAAATAAACCAATGCTTGCTAGTTATGCTCCAAGAAAGACATGTCATAACTGTGGTAGTACTAAGCATCTTGCAAATTTCTGCAAGAAAAATAAAAATATAAATTCTTTACCTAAAAAGTCTGAGGTAAAGAAGGATTTTGCTAGAACTAAGCCACAGACTTTATGCACACACTGTGGAAGCACCTGGCATTCCATTTATACTTGCAGAGAATATCATGCTATCTATCATAATTACTATGAACTGAAACCCAATCTGAAATGGGTTAAAGTTGATACTGCAAGTGTAAACACTGATACTGTTAGCTCAAACTCTGATAATGTTAATTCCGCTGCAAAAGCTAACAAAGTTAAGAATGCCAAAGGATCCAAGCAAGTCTGGATCCTTAAAACTAATCCTCAGTAATTGTTTGTGATTGCAGGGTAACAGGGAGGCAACCCTAGTCGTGGACAGTGGATGTTCAGGACACATGACTGGAAATAAAGCCCTGCTATCAGAATATGAGGAGAAGGCTGGCCCAAAAGTTTCCTATGGTGATGGCAATGTAGGAAGAACATTGGTATATGGGAATATTAATCTTGGAAATGTCATCATCAACAATGTAGCTCATGTCCCAGGACTCAAGCATGACTTGTTATCTATGAGTCAAATCTGTGACAAGGGATATCATGTAGATTTTCAACCTGAATATTGTGAAGTTATCAGCAGATCTACAGGAAAGGTTGTTCTAGTTGGTCACAGGCAAAACAACATTTATGAAATCAAGCTTTTGATAGATTCTGTTGGAAAAGCTGTTTGCCTGTCAACAAGAATGTCTAATGAAGAGAGTTGGAAGTGGCACAAAAAACTCTCACATTTGAACTTGAACAACATCAATGAATTCATCAGAAAGGATCTTGTAAGAGGACTCCCAAAGGCTCTGTTAAATGTTGATGGCTTGTGTGACTCATGTCAGAAGGCTAAACAAAGGAAGTCATCTTTCAAGAGCAAGACAGAATTTTCTATCACTGATCCCTATCATCTTCTGCATGTTGATCTCTTTGGTCCAGTAAATGTTATGTCTATTGCAAGGAAGAAATATGCTTTAGTCATTGTTGATGAATACACTAGATTCACTTGGGTGTATTTTCTAGCAAAGAAGGATGAAACTGCATTAACTCTGATGGAGCATGTGAAGCTTCTGGACAAAGGATCAAGCAACAAAGTCAGAATCATCAGAAGTGATAATGGAACTGAGTTCAGAAATGCAATAATGGAAGAATTCTGCAAGGACAATGGAGTGAAACAAGAATTTTCAGCACCTGGTACACCACAACAAAATGGTGTAGTTGAAAGGAAAAACAGAACCTTAATTGAAGCTGCCAGAACTATGCTTGATGAAGCAAAATTGCCAACTTATTTCTGGGCAGAAGCTGTTCAAACTGCTTGTTTTACTCAAAATGCAACACTGATCAATAAGCATGGAAAGACACCATATGAGATGGTGAAGAAAAAGAAGCCTAACCTGAAATACTTTCATATTTTCGGGTGCAAATGTTTTGTTTTGAAGACTCATCCAGAACAGTTGACCAAGTTTGAGCTAAAGGCAGATGAAGGAATTTTTGTTGGCTATCCACTGTCAACAAAGGCATTCAGAGTTTACAATCTGAGAACTAAAGTGATCATGGAATCTATACATGTTTCTTTTGATGATAAGAAGATAACTGGACTTGAAGACAAAGATGAATATGATCAACTGAACTTTGAAAATGAAGATTTAAACTCTGATGAAGGAAACTCTGATGAAACAATTCTGACAGACTCTGTTGAAACAAACTCTGAACCTCTACTGGTAAACACTGGAGAAACTTCTCAGTCACAACAAAGGGGAGAACCAGTTGAGGGGGAGCATGATCAAGATGAAGACTCAAACACTGATACTGAGTCAACTGAAAAATCTGAATCAAACTCTAATGCTTCAAACTCTGAAAATTTAAATTCTGACTCTGGGCAGTCAAGTTCAGGGGGAGTCTCAGAAAATGAAGATAGATCACAACAAAATCAGGAGAGCATGGATCAAGGGGGAGGATCACATGCTGATAGAAGTCATTTGCCTTCTGCTAGGAAATGGACTAAATCACATACACCTGATTTGATAATTGGTGATCCAGATGCAAAAGTAAAGACAAGAAGTGCTACTGCAAGTGAATGTCTGTTTCATGCATTCTTGTCTAAAAATGAACCAAATAAAGTGGAAGAAGCTCTTCAAGATGCAGACTGGATAACAGCAATGCAGGAAGAGTTGAATGAATTTGAAAGGAATGAAGTTTGGACCCTTGTACCAAGGCCAAAGAACAGATCTATTGTTGGTACTAAATGGGTTTTCAGAAACAAGACTGACAGTGAAGGTGTTATCACAAGGAACAAGGCTAGACTGGTAGCAAAAGGCTATTCACAGCAGGAAGGAATAGACTATGATGAAACATTTGCTCCAGTTGCAAGATTGGAGGCAATCAGAATTTTTCTAGCATATGCCTCTCACAAGAAATTCAAAGTGTTCCAGATGGATGTGAAAAGTGCTTTTCTGAATGGAAAGCTTGAAGAAGAAGTGTTTGTTGAACAACCAACAGGATTTGTGGACCCCAAATATCCAGATTATGTCTACAGGCTAGATAAGGCACTATATGGACTTAAGCAGGCACCAAGAGCATGGTATGAGACACTTGCTCAGTTTCTTCTAGAAAGTGGATTCAACAGAGGAACAATTGACAAAACTCTGTTTTATTTCAATCAAGGAAGTGACCTCCTTTTAGTTCAAATTTATGTTGATGACATCATCTTTGGGTCTACTAATGATAAACTCTGTAAGAAGTTTGCCAAGCTCATGCAGTCCAGATATCAAATGAGCATGATGGGAGAGCTTAGTTACTTTCTAGGCCTACAGGTGAAACAAACAGAAGATGGAATTTTCATTAATCAAGAAAAATATACCAGAAATCTTCTCAAGAAATTTGGTATGCTTGACTGTTCATCTGCATCAACTCCCATGGCAACAGCAACTAAATTGGACAAAGACACAGGAGTTTCAGTGGATATGACAAACTACAGGGGCATGATAGGATCTCTTCTATACTTGACAGCTAGTAGGCCTGACATCATGTATGCAACCTGTCTTTGTGCAAGGTTTCAGGCAGATCCTAGAGAGCCACATCTGACAGCTGTGAAAAGAATCTTCAAGTATCTCAAGGGCACCATATCATTAGGTCTGTGGTACCCCAGAGAATCAGATTTCAAGCTACTTGGGTATTCTGATGCAGACTTTGCAGGCTGCAAGGTAGACAGAAAGAGCACTAGTGGAAGTTGTCAATTTCTTGGTGACAGACTTGTTTCCTGGTATAGCAAGAAACAGAAATCAATCTCCACATCTACAGCTGAAGCAGAGTATATTGCAGCTGGTAGCTGTTGTGCACAGATCTTATGGATGAAGAATCAATTGCTGGATTATGGATTGAGGTACAGTAATATCCCTAGTTACTGTGATAATCAAAGTGCTATTGCTATGACAGGTAATCCAGTACAGCATTCAATGACCAAGCACATCAGCATAAGGTACCACTTCATCAGAGAACACGTGGAAGAAGGAAATATTGAACTACATTTTGTATCTACAGAACAATAGCTTGCAGATATCTTCACTAAACCATTGAGTGAAGCTACATTTACAAGGCTGGTCAATGAACTAGGAATGGTCTCTGGTTCTGACTAGGAATGTTGGTTAGATTCAAACTTTACTTATGTGATGTATTAATCATATTTCCTAATTGGTTAAATACTAAATGAACTCTGTTGATTAAACTCTGATTTACAGTCTCTAAACTCTGTCAGCATGTCTGCATGTCATACACTGTTAATAAGTTTGATAAACTCTGTGAACTTTGAATTGATTTTTGTCTGAGTGAAAAACACCAATGAAGAAATATGTATGAAGTATGATTCTCAGCAATTAATCATGAATCTTTCTGAGTTATTGTGATCTAATCTTAGATTGTGCAGAAAGTTAACACAGCATGATACTGGCTCATATTTATAGCATCTCTTAGTTTATTTTGTCCTAAACTCTGAGTCTATAAATACTGTGTGCATTACCTTTCATGAAAAACTACTGATGTTGATGAACTCTAAACTCTGTTAGTTATACTCTGATAGAATAAAATGTTTACTGCAATACCCCAAAGAAAATGTATATAGGTTGTTATACTCCTTTGAGATTATGTTGGATACTAGGATGACCCAGGAACCTATTGGTATATAATATGTGCTAAAATTCTCTGATTTTTGGTGACTAGTTAAATACTAGGATGACCCAGGAACTTATCAAAATGATAAGGGCTAAAATTTTTGAATTTTTGGTGACTGGTTCCAACCTCTGATTACTGGAATGAAAAATAAAAAAATGAATAAAAAAAAATGAAAAAAAAAATGAAAAAAAAAGTGTATATAAAGGGGGTATAAAATAATAGTTACTGTATATAGTTTGATTACTTCAGAGTTTAGCTTTCATCATACAGTCAGTGTTTACTATGACAGTTTGTGCATCCAGTGCTTATTGATTTACTTTATGGATTTTATGAAAAATTAGATGCTCTAAAAATTGACTTAGTAAACTCTGCTTCACACATACATATATTCACAACTGTGCAATTTATGAAAGGGTTTCGGTGATAAAGTTGGAGAATTGACAAACGCTGTTGATTCGTTATTTGTACTCTAAGGTAAATTTTCACTTGGACAATTTGAAAGTCTTGGAGTAAGTAGGGTTTTTGACAACTGTTAATCAGTGGATAGTTGATGAATGTGTTCTTTATATGATTACTTTAATTAGTTTTCATATTCTCTTCTTGATTTATTTTCTTGAAGAACAGTTCATAAAACATAAATAACAGTTGCAGAACACAATGAATATGATTAGAGAAACAAAATTTTCATTGATAATACGAAAGAGATTACAAGCAAATATTACATCTTTTTGTTCTCTCTATCTGCTAATCTATTCAACAGGAAAGTAAAAGGTCCGTCCACACCACTCCATTGTTAGCAAAAATTCCCAGATCCCATCTTTGCCACTTTATTTGGGTGGAAGTTGAAGGGATAAGGTTATTTTTGCTAACATATTCATTAACAATGGTTGGTGGTGTTGGATGAGGATGCCTTCGAGGAGAGCCATGCCAATGTTGCTTGGAGGGCAGCATCGATGTCGATCACCCTTGCAGGTTTCTCTCTCTCGAGCTCTTCCAGACCAGCATCCATTTGCAGCCACAGCGTTTCAAGCTGCCTTTCCCACTCAAACGCTTCAAATTCTTCACGCGTATAGCTGAAGATGTCCCTATTCTCGACAAGATGAAGGTTCTTTTCTTTGATGGTAAGGTTGGCCATTGTTTTTCAAGAGTATTTGATTTGAAGGGTTTATGATTTTACAGGGGAGACTGAAAGGTTAAAGGTTTAATGAACTAATCTGAGCAAGTCTCTAGGCCTTAAATAGAGATGGGTAAGAACGAAGTTCTTAATCGCTTCATATTCTGGTTATTAAAGGCAACAGGTAAACGCTTCAAATTCTGGTTTTACTTGGGTCCAGATATTTTAAAAGAGTATTATTTGATTTTTGTTTAAATCAAATATTTTAATGTTTTAATTTTTAATATACTCTTCTTAAAAATAAGCGCACGTGACCCACTCGCCCTTTAATGTGTCCCACTTAACTATTATCGTGTTCCACTACACATTAATCAAGGAACTGATTGAGTGTTTGTTACATAAGAGATTGAGTTTTTCATTACTTTAATCACTTTTGTGTCCAAACGATTGTGTTTTATTATTACATCTCACAGTTCTCTTATTTTTCACTTGGGCATTCACGCAAACACCTTTTCTACATACATATCTCTTGGAAATTCTTGCAAATTTCTTAACTCAATGGCATCTACAGCATTCACTGCTCTTGGTTTACGGTTTGTTCCTAACAACTATGAAGCTCCACTCTATCATCAACGCGTTCCAGAATCGTTTCATCTCATGCAGAACTTCTTGAGGGATTCAGAGATTGGTCAGGCTCTGGTTGGACCTGCTACTCTCTCTGCGTCTCAAATTGCTACATTCTGGCAGAATTCAGTTTATGAGGATGGAGGAGAGAATGGAACTCCTACCATTATCTTCACTTACGAAGACCAAGATTATGTGATTACTCCACAGACTGTACGAGATACAATGGGGTTTGACACACATACTTCTTATACTCTGGTTAATGAAACTTATCAGAGAGAGATGCTACAAGAGATAGGTTACATGGAATCTCTTGACAAGCTTGGCGGTATAAAGAGACCAAATCTCAGAAAGGAATGGAACTTCTTCTTTGATTGCATAACAAGGACGTTCCAGAAGAAAGTCACCAACTAGGATGCCATTCCAATAGACAGTCTCCAAATCGGGTATTCTCTGCTCTATGGTACTAATTTTGATTTTGGTCGACATGTTCTGATGAGCTTAGGTGATAAACTGTCAGAATCTACTACTGTTTATTATGCTCGTTTTTGTCAAATGCTGTTTAATGCATGTGTACCTGGTCTCGAAATTGATGATGCTGATGAAATTGATCCTTTTAGAGTCAATAAGAGAATATTCTTTGATATGACTAACAAGGATGTTGGTAAAGCAAATCTCCCTGCTTTTGTCATGCCACTTGCTCTGCGAAATTTTCTCAATCAACCACAAGAACCACAACACCCTGAACCACAACAAGATCAACAAGAACCACAACAACCTGAACCCCAACAACAACCACAACAACAACCTGAACCACACTCTGAACCTGAGCCTGAACCGTTAAACACTGATCGTACTCAACAACCAAACACTGAATCACCTGCTCACTCAGCACCTACAAAACAACATTCACCCACTCCACCAACAAACTCTGATTCGTCACAATCTCCACCAGAATCACAGTCTAAAGCACAAAGAGTTAATAAGGCAATTACTGAACGACATGCAAGTCTAAAGCAGGCGAAAGAGACACAAAGAAAATCAAAACGGAAATCTCCTGAAGCTGTTTATACTAGAAGGGTGAAAAGAATAAAAGTACGGGCAAAGATGCCTAAGTCACCATCTAGTGAAGAGGATTCAGAAAATGTACCTCTAGCAAGACGAAGAAAACTGATATTCTCTGATTCTGTGGATGAAGATATTGAAGCTCCAGAGGTCGTTACACAGCAAACACCTCCTGTTGAGGTTGAGAAGGATGCAATACCTGCAGAGGCTGAAATACCTGCAGAGGATGAAGTGCCTGCAGAGGACAAAATTCCTGCAGAAGAGGATGCAAGAGATGGTGTTTCTCCAATAAATGATATTCCTGACTCATTTATGCCATTCTCTGATCCTATCTCTGATATTGGTGTAGCTGATCAACCTACGGCTGTTCTTTCTGAAGCTGTGGCATCCCATACTGAGTTAATATCTGATGCTCACCAAACTGTTGAAGGAGGAGAAGAAATTGATCAGGCAACCAAGATCACTTCTCAGTCTATGCCTGTTGCTGAGCCTGAGCAACATGGAGAAAATCTTGACAAGTCTACAGAAGAGATTGCTAAAATTGTGGCTGAAGATGAACCAGTTAAAGCTACAAGTGTTGAAGCTGAAGGTGAAAGTAGTGCAAACTCTGATGCTTCTCTGAGTGCACCAGTACAAACAGATAATAAACATACACCTTTCCCTCAACCTTGTACTTCTCATGAAGTTGAGAGAGCACAATTTGCAAAGAATGCTGCTGAATGGTACAAAGAGGATTGTATTTTTCCACGAGGAAGAGCAGCTGAATTTGTTAAGAAAAATGCTGATACTATCTCCAATCCAGAGATTCTTTCTTGCTTGAAAGCAACTGTGGTTCAAGTCAAAACTCTGGATAGAAGATTTGATGATACTACATTGGCAATCACTGCTTTGCGAAATGAGGTTGTAGCTAGAGAGATGAAAATGGAAAGAGATTCAAAACTAGTGACTACAAAATTCTCTAAAGCTCAAGACAATCTCTTTGCCAGGCTGAGTAAAGTTGAGGAGAATCAGTCTGACTTATCTGCTAAAATTGATTCTATTGCTACCTCCCTGGAATTAATTACATCTATTCTAATGCCTGATGATGTCAAAAAGGGGGAGAGAGTTGTCAGAAGGGATAGTGCTGGAGATGGAGGGGCAAGTAACAAAGGAAAGAAAAAGGCTGAAGAGGTTCAAGTTCAAACTCTGAGAACTAGCAAGTCATCAAAATCATAGTCTGTTGGAAGAAATACTGATACTCAAGGGTACTTCAAGGACCAAGAGTTTGCTGTTACCTTCTAATCCACAAACTGATGAAGAATTGGTTGCTAAGCTGTTCATTGAAGAGAATGAGGAAGGAGTTACGATTGAGGACATTGAAGCTGAAGAAAAGAGTTTACAGGAAGAACATCTTAAAGCTTTAAAGTCTGGTAAGGTACAAAGAGGAAAAGCTCCTAGACCTGTTGTTAAAGGTGTTGTGATCAGAGAAAGGACTGATGTTAGTCAAAGTTCTCGGTTTTCAAAGGAAGCAATTGCAGCAGAGGCTAAACTCAAGCTAAAAGGCATTGAAGGTGAAAGTTCACAGAAGAAAGTTACAACTTCTTTTGCATCACAAGCAATGATTACACCTTTACACTCTTCACAGTTGAAATCTGTTTTTGGAAAAGGAACAATTCATGATCCAAATGTGTTATCTGGAGTCTCAATGAATGTTTATGATGGAAAAGCTTTATCTGGCAAAGTTGGTAATAATAAGGGTGGACTAGGTTCACACAGAGACATAAGGCAATATACTGGTCCTAGAGATCCTTCTTCACTGGCTGTTCCAGGTCGTGGTGTTCCTCAAGAGAGTTTGGACAGACTGGAATCAGTACAGTTAGTTCATCAGAAGAGT
The DNA here is from genome assembly GCA_036435485.1 of Saposhnikovia divaricata. Taxonomy (NCBI): domain Eukaryota; kingdom Viridiplantae; phylum Streptophyta; class Magnoliopsida; order Apiales; family Apiaceae; genus Saposhnikovia; species Saposhnikovia divaricata. The sequence goes on from CM071597.1 coordinate 161,008,021, forward strand.
TTGAACAAGGATTTTCTTTTATACTTCATGGCTGATGGGACAGTATTTAAAGTTGGTGAGGATGATATTGGATTGAAATGTTGGGAAGAACTAGAGTATGTTCTATATCTTCTCAAGGTGAATAGTCGAAGGACTCAGTCAGTTGCTAATGTGCTCAGACAGAGAATGACTCAGAATTGGCAATCAGAGGAGAGAAATATAGTAGCAGATATGTTCCTAAGTACAGGGATTACAAAGGCAATCTCATTGAAATGAAGAAAGGTACTGCAAAGTTAAATACTGATTTGGGAATTACAGTACTTGATTTCAATACACAGTCAGAAAAAGTCAGATTTATCAGACTGGGAAATGAGATGAGAAGGAACAATATTTGTGATCTTAGGGCTGCTATCTACCAGACAGATGAAAGTGATCCTCAGCTCAGAGAAATCAAAGAAGCTATGAAGATTGAACTTGAAAATGCAGAAAGAAGATTGCTGATTGATTATCTCAGAACCATGCCAGATCTTGAAATGATAAGAGATTAAGTTCTGTAAGAATTTTCTTATTCTCTATAGTTTTTATTAAGTAGAAGCTTAAACTCTGAATTTGTATAAACACTGTATTTGTCTATTTGTTTTGACATCATCAATTATTGTCATTTAACTTGTTTATTTTTGCTAATGAACAAGTTGGGGGAGATTGTTAAATATAATTGATGTGTTTTAATCAGTGTTTAAGTGTTATAGGGAGTTATCAGAGTTTAGCTGGAAGCAGTCAGAGTTTGAGTAAACTCTGACTGATGGAAGCTCGACAGAGTTTGTTAAACTCTGTCTGGAGGAAGCGCGTCCACTGGTCAACAGTGATTGAAGATTTATTATGGAAGCGATATCTTTGAAGATTGGATAGCTATCAAAGAGATCGAGTTGACATAGGAGACGTGTGACAATCTGTAATTGATATCATTGTATAGCTGATTATTAGGAATATCAATTAGAGATTGTATCGTAGCTGTATGTTATATAAATACAGATAGGTTAACCCTAGAAGGGTATCGATAACGAATTATCTTTATTGTAACCTAGCAGCTCTTTGTGATATTTTACATCACGAAGAGGGTTCGAAATACAAGAAGTTTTTTAAGTGCATAAACGCTTTTACTTGTTAATCTCTCATACAAAGTTGATTATTAATTGTGTATTCGGCCTAACAGATATAAAATCCACTTATCAGCTACACAAAGCCCTAAAAGAAAAAGAAATGGATTTTCAAGTTACGTTATCCGTTAAAGATTTCGAACTTGCTAATCTTAATGGTTTTCGAGACCAATTCAGAGGAATGAGATCATGTAGTCTCGAAACTTAAATCAATTCTCGTGGAAAATCAAAGGCTTCAAAATGATAATAGCAAGCTCTTATCTCAAGTCTTAGATCAACCGAATTTCTTTATTAACAAGATTAATTCTTTGTTAGCCGAAAAGGAAAATCTTGAGAAAACCGTTAAGCAATTCACCAAGAGTAATACTATATTGGATAGTATGGTATTTAACTCAAAGGTACCATTTAACCGAGAAGGATTGGGATATAATGTGAACTCTCCCCCTAAACGAGAAGTTCCACCTCCTAATACTTCAAGGAATACTCTTCCTAAACCATCTTCACCTAAGTGTTCGTATTGTAATGTTAGTGGACATATAAGTCTATATTACAGAGCCAAAGAAGGTGAGAAAAAAGGGAAGTATAAATGATTCCTAAGGGTGAATGTTCGAAAATTGGTAATAAACCGAAAGTTGCTAAAAAGAAAGAAAAAGTAGTCATAAATGACAAAGCAACCGGAGTTTCATTATCAACAAAGACCTATTAATTTTCAACAAAGGAAAATGAAACACCAAGCTAGTACTAGTGCTAACAATACTAGTTATTCTAAAGTTCCGAATCAAGGTTATAAGGCTAGAAACCCAAATGGTCATGGTCATGCTCGTAATTTAAATTCTATGCCTAGGAATTCGAATCATTATAATGCTAGATCGAATCATTATGCTAATGTGAGTCATTATGCCTATCCTAGAAATAATAGTGCTAATGTTAGAAATAATCGTGTGAATTACCATGCTAATACTCATGCTAGGGATTCCGTTATTACTGTATTTCCTCGTTGTGATAATGTTAATGCTTTTCGTGGTAATTCTAAATATGCTCCTAGGAAAAATCCTTATCACATCTCAAATAGGAATCATGCATCTAGAAATGACATTGTTTATGTGAATGATTATCCTTATGATGTGCTAACACCCGGACCCTCAAGTAAAAAGGGTACCAAAAGGTTTAATTAATCTTTTGTGTAGGTGTGCCTTCCTGTTAAGAAAGATGTTTCGTACCTTGATAGTGGATGTTCACGACATATGACCGGAAATAAGTCATTGTTGAACAACATTAAACAGGTAACCAATGGAATTGTAACGTTTGGAGATGGTAGCAAAGGCGAAATTATCAGAACTGGTGATATCGGTAATAAAAGCTTTATAATGCATGACGTGCAATTAGTCACGGGATTAAAGTATAATTTTCTTCCGATAAGCCAATTATGTGATAATGGTTGTAAATTAATTTTCTTTCCATCTCATTGTGCTATTTATGACAGAGAATGGAATCTAATTCTTAAATGTCCACGAAGCAAGAATGTGTACTCGTGTGACTTAAATGATTATGAAAATGTGTGTTTGGTATCCATAAATGAGGATCCATGGTTATGGCATCGACGTTTAGGTCATGTTAACATGAAACTCATTAAAAATATATGTTCGAATGAACATGTACGTGGCTTACCAAAGCTCAACTTCATAAAAGATCATATATGTGAAGCTTGTGAAATTGGCAAACAAGTTCTAGCATCTCATAAAGCCAAATTCATGGTGTCTACTACTAGACCACTAGAGCTTCTACATATGGATCAAATTGGACCCGTGCCCGTACAAAGTTTTGCAGGAAGTTTATATACTCTCGTAGTAGTAGACGACTTCTCACGATATACGTGGACGGAGTTCCTAAAAGCAAAAAGTGATGCCTTTACATCATTTGTTGCTCTTTGCAAAAGAATTCAAACTCAACAAGAAACTTCTATTGCTTATATAAGGACGAATCATGGTAAGGAATTTCAAAATTCCGAGTTTGTTGAATATTGTGAAGCAAGTGGTATTACTCACAATTTCTCTCCTCCTTATACACCTCAATCTAATGGTGTAGTGGAAAGAAAGAATAGGACATTGCGAATATCGTCGACCTAAGTATTTTTGGGCCGAAGCTATGTCAACGGCTTGCTATGTTCTTAACCGAGTATTACTACGAGCAATTAAAATAAAGACTCCTTACGAGCTTTATTTTAAGAAAACTCCCAAGATAAGCTACTTTAAAGTCTTAGGAAGTAAATGCTTTATTTTGAATACAAAAGATTATTTACCGAAATTCGACCCAAAATCAAGTGAGGGTGTATTTCTTTGATATTCAAATACAAGCAAAGCTTATCGGGTATTTAATCTTTAAACTTTAATGGTGGAAGAATCATTGAACGCAGTATTCGATGAATCAAAACCACTTTCAAAGTATAAAGATTTGGTTGAAGAGGAAAATTATCCAAAAGAAGCTTGTCAGGAAAATGTTGAAAATATTATAAGACAATTCGAAAATTGTGATCATAGAACTATAGTTCCGAATAATCCTCTTGAAGTGATTGAGGTCGATAATAAGTTACCTTCGGATGTACCTTGGGTTAGAAATCACCCTATCGAGAATATAGTAAGTGATATAACTAAAGGTACATAAACTCGATATCAAGCACGAAATATGGCTAGTCACTTAGCATTTCTATCACAAGCAGAACCCAAATCGGCTAAAGATGCCTTACTTGATGAGGATTGGATTCTTGCTATGCAAGAAGAATTAAACCAATTCACTCGTAGTAAAGTTTGGGAGCTAGTTCCACCATCAACCGATGGTTCCATTATTGGGACTAAATGGGTCTTTCGAAATAAGTTAGATGAAAATGGAACAGTGGTAAGAAATAAAGCACGACTAGTTGCTCAAGGTTATACACAAATGGAAGGTATAGACTACGATGAAACTTATGCTCCCGTAGCTAGACTCGAAGCAATTCGAATGTTCTTAGCTTTCGCTTGTCATGAGGGATTCAAAGTCTATCAAATGGATGTTAAGTCGGCTTTCCTAAATGGTGTCTTAGAAGAAGAGGTTTATGTAAGACAACCACCGGGATTTGAAGACTTAACACATCCGGAATATGTGTATAAACTATATAAAGACTTATATAGACTAAAGCAAGCTCCTAGAGCTTGGTATGAGCGGTTAAGCAAATTCCTAATCGATAGCGGTTTTAAAAGAGGAATTGCCGATACTACTCTCTTTACGAAGTATGAAGGTGATGATATCTTGCTCGTTCAAATTTACGTAGATGATATTATCTTTGGTTCAACTAAAGAATCACTATGTAACGAATTCTCGAAAAACATGAGTAAAGAATTTGAAATTAGCATGATGGGAGAATTAAATTTCTTCTTAGGATTACAAATAAAGCAATCTAACAAAGGCATTCATATATCTCAATCAAAATATTGCAAGGAAATGATTAAGAAATTTGAGATGGAGAATGTTAAACCAGTTAGTACTCCTATGTCTCCCTCGGAGAAACTAGTGGCGGATGATTCGGGAAAATCGGTTGATATAAAGAAATACCGTGGTATGATTGGTAGTTTACTTTATATTACCGCAAGTAGACCGGATATTCAATATAGCGTTTGTAAATGCGCTCAATTTCAAGCGGCACCTAAAGAATCTCATTTGTCCGCGGTTAAACGGATATTTAGATATCTTAAAGGAACCTCAGAACTCGGTCTTTGGTATCAGAAAGGATTACCATTCAACTTAGTGTGCTATTCCGACTCGGATTATGCGGGTCATTTAATTGATAGAAAAAGCATAAGTGGTACGTGTCAATTTCTCGGTGGATGTTTAGTTTCTTGGTTTTCGAAGAAACAAAACTCCGTATCTATGTCTACCGCGGAAGCCGAATATATAGCGGTGGCAAAATGTTGTGCTCAAATATTATGGATGAAGCAAACATTAGCCGACTATATGATTAAATTTGATGCCGTATCTATTTTATGTGATAATAAAAGTGCGATCGTTTTGAGTAAAAATCTGGTATCTCACTCTCGTACGAAACATATAGATATTCGACATCATTTTCTTCGTGATCATGTTAATAAAGGTGATATTATTATGGACCATGTTGATACCTAAAATAATATGGCCGACATATTCACGAAACCAATGCATTCCGAACGATTTGCTAAATTACGTTTACTTTTGGGAATGTTGGAATGCCCACACTAATTAAATATAGTTTTCTATATTTAATTAAAAGTCTTTATTGCAAATAAAGCATTCGTGATTTTATAGTTAAAGCACTCAAGCATATCATGTGAGCGGATTTTTGTTTTTCAAAAATTCAGATTTTTCTGTGATAAATTTGTTTAAAAATAGACTTTATTATTATTGTTTATGTTTTGGCTAAAAACCATGGTGAAATGTTTCGATAAAGACAAAATTTAATTGGTTTTTTCAATTTTTGCATGGCCTTGAATTTTATTGTTCAAAACTCGGAGCAAAAATATGAAAACTAATTAAATTCGAGATCTTAAATTCTAGAATTTAATTTTAAAATTTGGATCAAATATTTATTAAGCTAGAAATTATTTTTCAGTGATTTTCGCAATATCATATCTTTATTTACATTATTTTTATAATTAAAGATTATACTTAAAATCACCAAAATGATTTTCTAGATATTCAGAATTATTTTTCAGTAGAAATGATTCATATCCTCTAATCCTAGCCCTTTCTTTCTAAACCCTAAGATCTCAGCCGTCCAAAATGAATAGTATTTGTGCTATGAGTTGTACGGACAGTTCACGAAATTCTCTCTCGCCTCTCATCTCTCCCCGAAACCCTACTATTCATCGTCTTCACAAAAGCGAGAAAGAGGCGATTATTTAGGCAAATTTCTTCAAAATTCTGGCAAAGCTTCGTTCACCATCATCCGGCCTTTGTCCACTCACACACCATATACCATTAGAATCGCCTTCTCCCCCTCTACAATCATATACCATTCAATTTTTAATTATATTACCGGATTTGGAACCCCCAAAACAGATTTTGATGTGCTCAGAATTGGTGGAGGATGCCGGACGGTGATGGAGCGAGGAGGCGAACGAAGAGGCTAATGGCATGTCGAGAGAGACACCGAAGTTGTTTTTGTGAAAATGACGCCATCACGCATCTAGGGGATGCTTTACCTGTGCTACACATTCTTCAAATGTGTGTCCCTGTATATGCACGAATAGAATGTGTAGTCAATGGGTAAAAAAGACAGGAACAATTGAATACAGGTATTTTGGACAGTTTTCACACAAAAGTTGTGTAGTTTGGTCATTCTTTCGAATAATGAACACTGATGACCCCCTCCTTTCCTCCCCTACTCAGAAGTTAGAAACAAATAAAGAAAAACGGTTGTTACTAACCATAAGTAATTAACAATAAGATACTTACAAAAAAGTTGTTACTTTATTTTTGCGGAATTCGGCTAAGCATTTCTTATCTAAAATAATTAAATAAGTAAATTTATTTGAATAAGTTCATTACTATTAGTAATTTATGTATAATTAAAAATATTTAAAATAAAATAAAATTTGTAAAGTATTAGCAAAAGAGAATTATAAATTTATTCAAGTGAATGATTAAATTAATTTTTATTAAAATAAAATAAAATAAATTATTTAATAAAGAATTCGTTTAAAAAATATATTTAAAAGAAAATACTAACAACCAATTTCAACTTGTGACTTTGTCGTTTTAATATTACTAGCTTAAAACTCGTGCGATGCAAGGATTTTCTTTAATAATATATGATTTTTTAAATAATTTGAATGAATTTTTTATGATATGAACTTTTAAAGTTAAATTTTTAAATGATATGATTTGATAATAATTACATATATATAGGTCATATTATTTTTAAAAAAGGAAAAAAATTAGTTATAAAATATAAATAAGATGATACATTTTACCTGAAAAAGGTAATCAGTCAATTATTAATTATCATGATATTATTTTATTGAATACAATTATCCGTAATACTATTTGAAAAGAAGAGGTTTTACTAAGAAAAAAATATAATAGGTAACGTGTTTTAGCTAAAAATGTAATTTGTTATTTATTAGAAATCATAATAATATTTTTTTTTTGTTAAATTTAATTGCCCGTAGTATTTTAGAATAAAAAAGATAACGTGTTTTACCTAAATATGAAATTAATCAGTTATTGAAAAAATAGAAAAGGTAACATATCTTTACCAATAATAAATATTTAAGTATGGATCTCTCTCCCTCCCTTCTAACCCTAGCCTCCATTAAAGAGTTTTGAGGGGGCTTCCATCGATTTTCATCAGTGGAAAGCCCCAATTCTTTTTCGTTTTTACTGCTTTCATATCTTGTTTCCTTCAATAAATCTCCCAATTTATTTGGGTTTCAATAAATTCCCAATTTATTTGGGTTGCATTAGTCTCTCCTTGTGAGAGTTGGGTTTTATGTTTTGATTGTGTTTTGGTGTTTTCCATGGCCGAGATTATAGATTGGCAAGATTTTCGCTTCTTTATGAACAGGGGTCTTGATTTAGTGATGAGATTTTGTATGGGATTGCAGTTCTGGTCGATAGCTCAGACAATAGCTCTATCGGGGCATGATGAAGAGGGTACCAGTAATCCAACGAGGATGCATGAAGTGGGTACTTGTATTTGTATATACATTTGTCTTCAAAATATCGTTAAATTGTCTCTTTATGAGAACAGGCGATTATAATTTACTGTTTGTTCGACTCGATCATTGGTGTGGATGCCGTATGGCTTTTTATTATTGAATTAACATCTTTGTTCTTCAAAAAAAAAAGTAAGAAATGAAAGTTTGAAAATCTGATATTTTACTTGGAAAATATGGAAAGAATATTACGTTTTCGCTGAAAAAGGTAATCAATTAGTTATTAGTAATTATAATTTTATTAGTTTACTTCATAAATAAAATGGTCCATGATATTTTTGGAAATGAGAGGTTCTAGTCATAAAAGTTAAATAATATAATGTGTTTTAGCTGAAAAAAGAAATTGGTTAGTTATTAGGAACAATAATATTGTTATTTTACTTTATAAAATAGAACTACATATTTTACCAATAATTAATATTTAAGTAACGATAATTAATTAAAAAAATCAATTTTGAAAATGAGTTATTTTAGTTAGAAAATATAGAAAATATATTCCCTTTTAACTGGAAAATATAATGAGTTAGTTAATAGTAATTATAATATAATTAGTTTAGTTCATTAATTAGAATGAACATATTTTACTTCATTAAACAGAATGGCTCGTGATAGTTTTGGAAACGAAAGGTTCTAGTCAGAAAAGTTAGAAAAGATAACGTGTTTTAGCTGAAAAAGGTAATTGGTTAGTTATTAGGAACTATAATATAGTTATTTTATCTAAATGTTTTTTTACCAATAATAAATATGTAAGGAAGAATAATTAAGTAAAAAATCAAGTTTGAAATGAAAATATAGAAAAGATGTTAACTTTTAGCTGAAAAGGTAATCCATTAGTTATTAGTAATTATATTATTATTAGCTTATTTCATTAATTAAAACGATAGTATATTTGGAAATAAGAGATTTTATTTAGAAAAAATAGTAAATATTTAAGTAAGGGTAATTAAGTAAAAAATCAAGTTTAAAAAGAAAATATAGAAAATATATTACCGTGAAAAGTTAATCATTTAGTTATTAGTAATTATAATATTATTAGCTTATTACATTAATTATAACGATCATATATTTGGAAATAAAAGAGTTTAGTTAGAAAAGGTAATAGCTGAAAAAGATAATTAGTTAGTTATTATTTAGGAGAAAATAAGATATTTTAGTTAGAAAATATAGAAAAGATGAAAAGGTAATCAATTAGTTATTACTAATTATGATATTAATAGTTTTTTCATTAATTAGAAAGACCATATTTTTGGAAATAAGTTATTTTTGTTAGAAAAGGTAATAGCTGAAAAGATAATTTATTAGTTATCATTTAGGAGAAAATGAGATATTTTAGTTAGAAAATTGTTATGGAACGAAAATTAGGGTGTTTTTATTGCGTATTGATTGCTAGGGTTAGGGAGAGCTTCGAGCTTCTATGACTGATCAAGTGTTTCGTGACTTAATCTATCCTCACAAGATGCCTACGTATCTTGCAGTTATCAAGAATCAAGCCAAAAAGGTAGTTCTGTTTGTGGAGGAACATGTCCTTATATAGGTGATGAAAACCCTAGAATAAAGGTTGAATTAGGAGACTTGGTGGGCAAGTCACAGCTTTGGCCCAATTCTAGATTCTTCCAGGAAGGAGGTGGATAAGCATTGAAGTTGTATGCCTTGGAGGCTACTCCAGAAGTGATTTGATTCCATATTGGACTCGATATTGGAGTCTCATATTTGGCTGATTTATTAATTACGAATTTATTATCATTATTAAGGTTTTGGGCCTCATAATTGGGCTTTGACCTTGGACCAACTTAGGTTCATTTAATGCAACATTAAACGTGTCTTTAGGGCTTACTTTCAGCCCATATCATTTGCCCCCCAACTTCTAGGAAAACTGATCAAGTTTTCGTGGAAGTTATAATTGTCTCTTTCGAGACTCGAAGTCATTTTTATCCTTTACCTAGGACTCCTTATTTTTCCTACCCTTATATGGGAATTTTGGTTTACACTAGTGTTTAACATATATCGCCTTATTGTAAAGTGTGGAGCGACCTACACGTTTACGACGATTTGCAACTTATGTTTTGTGCTTGCTTTTAGCAATTTTCGGCACTTTTATATATGCATTATTAGCATAAATTATTGCTCAATTTATCAAGAAAATATTTCTATAATATTCCTCATATTTTTCTTTATTTTTCCCAATATTTGAGGAATTTCCATTTACTCACAGGTATTTTTCTTAACTTTTCCTAATATTTTAGGAATTTTTTTGTACCAACGGGTATTTCTCTTAACTATTCCTAATATTTTAGGAATTGTCTTGCACCCACGGGTATTTTTCTTAACTATTCCTAATATTTTAGGAATTTTCTTGTACCCACGGGTATTTTTCTTAACTATTCCTAATATTTTAGGAATTTTCTTGTACCCACGGGTATTTTCGAAAATATTTTTAAATTATTCCAAAAATATTTGAGAAGTGCTCACCAGCATAAATATTTTTCCAAAGTTAAGAAAATAGTTTAGAAATTATTTTTTATTTTTTTAGAATTTTATCAAAAAATATTTTTTCCAAAGGACCCGCTCAGTCGAAATGGGGTTGTTTTAAGGGCTCAGTCGAAAACTTCCATTCGTAAAATACTTTTCAAATAAAAAGCTTATGGGGGACCGCCCCTTTTTGCCTCCTGTTCGGAAAATAATTTTGGCATGAAAAGTTTTTTTTTTTTTTGGGATCAGGGACCACTTTGTAAATGGCCCAAACTAAAGGTGCCTACTTGCACTTCTGCCAACCAGCTCAACAATTTCTTACTCGAAATCAAGTGAAGCACCTCCTGGTCGAATATACATATTCGTAAATTCCTTTCTCTTTTTTTTTACTCCTTTTTGTTTTTTTTTGAATTTTCATTTGAAAATTTCTTGTGGGATCTAGCCTATCTATTTGTCTCCAGTCGAAGTACTCCATTCGAAGCTTTCCTTTTTTGGCTTATCAATCGAAAATTGCTTATCGAATTTTCATTTTCAATTTTTTTTTAATTTCCGAATGGAAATTTTGAATGTGGCCCAACCCTTTTTTCTTTTCAGTCGAAAACTTCCACTCGAATTTTTCTCTTCTTTCTCTTTTTCAATTTTCGACTTGTGGTTCAGCTCGAAATTTCTCACTCGAGATTTTTTTTTTCAAATTTTCGATTGAAAAATCAGATGGGCCCCAGGCCTTTTTTGCATCTCATTCGAAAAATAGGAATCGAAATTCCTTTTTTTTTTTTGAATCTTCGAGTGAAAATTCTCGATAGTGGGGCCCTGCCCTATTTTTAGCCTTTCACTCGAAAGTTCTGAATCGAATATTATTATTTCGAATCTTTATTTTTCGAGTAAGATTTTCTTAATGGGGCTCTTGCCTTACTTGGATCTTTCAATTTTTCCTTCCTTTTCGAAAAAATTTTCTTTTTTGTATCTGTACCGGACTTACCCTCCGGGGTTTTATTTATGCATTTTTTCAATTTTTCTTTTAATTAATTATTTTTTCATTTGTACTTGGCCATTCGTGGCTAGAAATTCAAATATGTTTTGATACATAACAGACATAGAACTTGAGTAAAGAAAACCAAATTGCATTAATGAATTCTGAAATGGGTTCAACCTTTACATAATACTCTACTTCCTACTTGGAGTTTGCAAACTCTGATATGGTTTCGTCGACCTTATTTCTACTTTCCAATTAGATATAAACTATATCCTACTTAGGATAATCAAACATAATAGACTTTGAGGTTCGATGCATGCCAAGTGCGAGGCACCTCGTTTCCTTCCAAAGTCCCCAACTTGTATGATCCTCGTCCCAGTGTGCCTTTGACCCGATATGGGCCTTCCCAATTTGGAGCCAGCTTCCCCTTCTGTCCAACTCCGGATGTTTCAATCTTTCTAAGTACTAGATCCCCCTAACGGAAGAACTTTTCTTTCACCCTTAGGTTATAGTAGAAGGAGGCTTTCTTCTGATGTTCAACATTCCTAGCATGAGCTTCATCCCTCACCTCACTTATCAGGTTGAGGGCCCGCTTCATTGGTTCTTCATTGGTGTCAGGTTCGAAGGCTTCCACCGGTGGAGATGTATGCATGATTTCTACGGGCACTACAGCCTCAGCTTCGTAAGCTAACATGAATGGGGTTGCCCCAATGGCCACCTTACAGGTGGTGCGGTACGCCCAGAGTATGGGTAGCAATTCATCCACCCAATTGTTCCTAGAGCGTTCTACCCTTTTCTTAAGTCCATCAAGGATGATTCGATTAGCAACCTTAGCTTGCCCATTGGCTTGAGGGTGGGCAACCGAGGTAAATCGAAGCTAAATTTCATTCTCATCACAGTAGTCCGTAAATTCTTTGTTGTTGAATTGTAACCCATTGTCCGTAATGAGGATTCGTGGTATTCCATACCTACACATAACGTTCTCCCACAGGAACTGCGCGACTTGCTTGATCGTAATCTTGGCCAACGGTTTTCCTTCAATCCATTTGGTAAAGTAATCGATAGCAACTATCAAGAACTTTCTTTGTGCAGTGGCCATGGGAAAAGGCCCAAGTATATCCATCCCCCACATAGCAAAGGGAATGGGGGAGCTGATGGATGTCAACATCTCTGGTGGTTGCCTAACCATTGGTGCATGTTTCTGGCACCGGTCACACTTTTTCACGTAATCCTAGGCATCGGCCATCATCTTATGCCAATAGAACCCACTTGATGAGCCTACCATTAGCTTTAGGGCTGTGCAAAATATTCCTTAACGGTTGTTCTGTAAGGACCTCTATCTTATGTGCCTAAAACTAGAGCCGTCACTTCCTAGAAGCGGTCACCAACGCTAAGGCAAACTTCTCAATGGTGGAGTAATTCAACTCTGCTCCGTGTAAAACCTTACTCACATAGTATATGGGTTTCTGAACCTTGTCTTCTTCCTTCACAAGCACAGCACTCACTGCTTGATCTGAAATTGCCAAGTAGAGATAGAGGATTTCTCCCGTACTTGGCTTAGCTAGCAATGGGGCATCAGCCATATACTTCTTCACTTGCTCAAAGGCCTCTTGGTTTACCTCTGTCCATTCAAAGTGTTTTACCTTCTTCAGGGTTTTAAAGAATGGCAAATACTTATCCCGGATTTGGAGACGAATCTCCCCAATGCAGCAATCCTCCCGGTTAATTTCTGTACGTCCCTTATAGAACGTGGTGGTTCCATGTCCAAGATAGCCTTGATTTTGTCGGGGTTAGCCTCGATTCCCCGTTTCGAGACCATGAGACCCAAGAACTTTCCAGACCCAACACCGAAAGCACACTTGGTTGGGTTCAACATCATCTTATGGTGCCTCAGCACTTCAAATGCCTCACGTAGGTGCTCAATGTGATCTGCCTTGTGTAGGCTTTTCACCAACATATCATCCACATAAACTTCCATAGTCTTTCCAATGAGATGGGTAAAAATCTTGTTTACCAACCTCTGATAGGTAGCTCCTGCATTCTTCAATCCAAAGGCCATGACCAGGTAACAATACACACCAAAGTCGGTGATGAATGATACCTTAGGGATGTCATCCTTGTGCATCTTAATTTGGTTGTAGCCACTGAAGCCATCCATGAAACTCAGCATCTCGTGCCCAGCCGTGGCATCTATTAACATATCGATCCTTGGAAAGGGGAAACAGTCCTTTGGGCATGCATCATTCAGATCAGTAAAGTCTATGCACATCCTCCACTTTCCATTGGCCTTCTTGACCATTACAGGATTGGCCAACCATTCTGGGAACTGAATTTCCTCAATGAAACCCGCTTCTAGGAGTTTGTCAACCTCCTTTTTTACGGCTTCTTGCCTCTCAGGTGCAAAATTTCTCTTCTTTTGTTTCACCGTCTTCCGTTCCGGATCCACATTCAGTTGTGTGTTATCAGTTGGGGATCTATCCCTGGCATATCGGTTGCTGTCCATGCAAAGACGTTATTATTGTCTTGTAGGAAGGTAATCAGCTTGCTTCTCAAGGGGTATTTCAGAGATGCTCCGCTGTAAGTAACCTTCTCAGGATCTCCCAACTCCAAAGGTATGGGAATCAAGTCCTCTGGTGGCTTTCCTCTTCGTTCTTCATCCTCACGGATGTCCATGTCTTCAATCGGAAGGACCTGCCCCCCCGACTCCATCAGGCCTTAACGAGGCTACATAACAACTTCGTGCCATCTTTTGATCTTCTTTTTCTTCTCCCACACCGTTTCTAGTTGGGAACTTAATTTTCAAGTGGTAGGTAGAGGCAACCGCCTTAAATGCATGAAGTCCTATCCTACCTAGGATAGCGTTGTAGGTGGAATTAGCCTTGATGATTAAGAAATTTAACATCTGAGTGGCCTCTCGTGGCTCCTGTCCTATAGTCATAGGCAGTTGGATTGTTCCTTCAACTTTTGACTCTACTCCATTGAACCCATATATGGGCATATTCGATGGTGTCAACTGAGACTCAGTATATCCCATCTTCAAAAAGGCATCATGGAAGAGAATGTCCACTAAGGCTCCATTGTCTATCAAGACTCTCTTCACTTGGGAGTTGCCTATCACAGGTGAGATCACCAGCGGATCATCATGGGGGAACTTCACCCCTTCAAGGTCTGAGTCATCGAATCCAATCGAGACTTCCGTCTTCACACACTTTAGTGCTTCACCAACAATGTGCATTACCTCTTGTGCATATGCTTTTCTAGAATTTCTGCTAGTTTCGGCCGCTGTTGGGCCATCAAAATCATGTTTATCACTGGCCCCCGGGGATGTGGATTACGGTTACGATCTTAATCCTTCCTATCATAATCCCATCTCGGGTTTCCTCGATCCCCATCTTTGCGGAATTTATTTAACTTTCCTCTGCGGATCAAGAACTCAATCTCATCTTTCAATTGCCTACAATCGTCGGTGTCATGCCCCACGTCTTTGTGGAATCGGCAGTATTGGTTATTATTTCTCTTCTCAGGATCTATTCTTAGTGGTTTCGACCATCTTACGTCCCTATCCTTCTCTATGTCCATCAGGATTTGGCTTCTTGGGGCGTTCAACCTTGCATAATCTGTTAACCTTTGCCCTGGACTACCCTTTGTAGGGGCTGAATCAGAATCTCTGCCCGTGCACGGGTACTTATCTCTCCCATGATATTCTTCTTCCGTCTTTCTCTTCCAAGAATTGTCACCATTCCCGGTGACTCTTTCTTTAGGCTATCCTCAGCTTTGATATACTTACTCACCTTTTGTTGAAGCTCAGTCATGTTCTCAGGAGGATGTTTGGCCAATGACATCTTGAAATAAACATTTGAAGTTCCATTCTGTAGGGCTACCATGGCCACTTTATTCTCCAAATCAGTAATGTTGAGCGTCTCCTTAGTGAATCGCTTGAGGTAATCTCTAAGATTCTCATTCTTCCCTTGTATCACAGTCACGAGGGATGCAGAATCTTTCTCATGAATCCTTCCACCAATGAATTGGCTGACGAAGGCGGTGCTCAGCTCTTTGAAAGAGGCGATAGAGTTTGGTGGTAGGCGACTATACCAATGTTGCGCCATGCTCGCTAGGGTTTGGGGAAACGCCCCACACTTCAAAGCATTGCTAGCAGGTTGTAGTAGTAGTGCATTAGAGAACGTCCTTACATGATTAGCGGGATCTCCCGTTCCATCATAGGTCTTTATGGTGGGCATTTTAAACTTCCGAGATATGTGTGCAGTCATTACCTCCTCAGTGAATGGAGGGGTTGGATCATCGGGATCTCCAAGTTGCATCAGGTCTTTAGTATCGCCTTTGGGGATTTCTAACCTTGTGTTTCCACCTCTTGGGACCTCGGCCCTCCTCTCTCTTCTCGGGGTTCTCTCAAAATCAACAAAGGCGATTTCTCCTCCCGTTATTGGTGGAGGTCGGTTCTGATTTTGCCTCTGTTGCTCTCTTGCTATGTCATCTTTCAGTTTTTGAATCTTGGCCTCATGAGCCTTAATTTTTTCAACAGCTGTTAGAGGGGGTCCATCATAAATTCTTCGTCGAGCTTGCCCGATAGGTTCATTACTTGGACGATGCCTCCTCGGGGGTTGATCTCTATCCTCATCTTCCGTGGATGAATCATCAGAGTATGGGCCAGAATAGTCACGGTATTGGTGGCCTTGGTCGGGTCCTAAACCCCTGATGTAAGGTGGGTCATACGGCTCGTGTATTTAGAGGGCATGACCGCTTGGTCCGGCCTGATACGGGGGATAATTGGGCAACCCATATATTGGGTTCGTGCTTGCAGGGATCACGGTAGGAGAGATCTGAGCTATAGGGGGAACGGATTGGCCTCCGAGAGGGGAGACCACCATCTGTAGGGGATTCATCCCTTGGGGGGGATTCGTTACTAAGGGTAACGATCCATGAGTTTGCGTTTCAGTCCCTTGGGGCTGAGTGACCAGTGGTTGAGAGACTGCTCCTTGAGGTACCTATTCCCCAATCGGTGGTGTGGTGGTGCTGGTAATGGTTTCAGAAAGTGTTGGTGTTCTCCAGGTTGTAACCATGGTTGATATCCGTTTCCCACAGACGGCGCCAAATGTTGTGGAACAAAAATTAGGGTGTTTTTATTGCGTATTAATTGCTAGGGTTAGGGAGAGCTTCGAGCTTCTATGGCTGACAAAGTGTTTCTTGACTTAATCTTTCCTCACAAGATGCCTACGTATCTTGCAGTTATCAAGAATCAAGCCAAAAAACGTACTTCTATTTGTGGAGGAACGGGTCCTTATATAGGTGATGAAAACCCTAGAATAAGAGTTGAATTAGGAGACTTGGTGGGCAAGTCACAGCTTTGGCCCAATTCTAGATCCTTCCAGGAAGGAGGTGGATAAGCATTGAAGTTGTATGCCTTGGAGGCTACTCTAGAAGTGATTTGATTCCATATTGGACTCGATATTGGAGTCTCATATTTGGTTGATTTATTAATTACGAATTTATTATCATTATTAAGGTTTTGGGCCTCATAATTGGGCTTTGACCTTGGACCAACTTAGGTTCATTTAATGCAACATTAAACGTGTCTTTAGGGCTTACTTTCAGCCCATATCAAAAATATAGAAAAGAAACCTTCTAGCTGAAAAAGGTAATTAGTTGGTTATTAGTAATTATAATATTATTAGTTTGTTTCATTAATTTGAATGACCATATTTTCGGAAAGAAAAGATTTTAGTTAGAAAAGATAATAGCTGAAAAAGGTAATTGGTTAGTTATTATTTAGGAGAAGTGTTGGAAAGAGCTGCATGTAATATTTTGAGAAAAGCTTGTGTTTTGTTTTTTTATAATTAAGTAAAATAGATTACATAAAGTAAGTACCGTACCAAAACTTTTAATGTTTCGTCTTTTATAATTTTATAATATAGAACGATCATATATTTGGAAATAAGAGATTATAGAAAAGATATTACATTTTAGCTGGAAAAAATAATCAGTTAGTTATTAGTAATTATAATATTAATAGTTTATTTCATTAATTAGAACGACCATATTTTTGGAAAGAAGTGATTTTTGTTAGGAAAGTTAGAAAAGGTAATAACTGAAAAAGATAATTGATTAGTTATTATTTAGGAAAAAATGAGATATTTTAGTTAGAAAAAATAGAAAAGATGTTACCTTTTAGCTAAAAAAGGTAATTAGTAATTATAATATTATTAGTTTATTTCATTAATTAGAATATGACCATATTTTTTGGAAGAAAAGATTTTAGTTAGAAAAGTTAGAAAAGACAATAGCTAAAAAAGGTAATTGGTTAGTTATTATAGTGTTGGAAAGAGCTGCGTGTAATATTTTGAGAAAAGATTGTGTTTTGTTTTTTTATAATTACGTAAAATAAATTAAATAAGTTAAGTACCGTACCGTACAAAAACTTTTAATGTTTCGTCTTTTACAATATAGTATAAATATTTTTGGAAAAAGTGATTTTTGTTAAAAAAGTTAGAAAAGGTGATAACTGAAAAAGATAATTGATTAGTTATTATTTAGGAGAAAATGAGATATTTTAGTTAGAAAATATAGAAAAGATGTTACCTTTTAGCTGAAAAAGGTAATTTGTTTGTTATTAGTAATTATAATATTATTAGTTTATTTCATTAATTAGAATGATCAGATTTTTGGAAAGAAAATATTTTAGTTAGAAAAGTTAGAAATGACAATAGCTGAAAAAGGTAACTGGTTATTTATTATTCAGGAGAAGTGTTGCAAAGAGCTGCGTATAATATTTTGAGAAAAGATTATGTTTTTGTTTTTTCATAATTAAGTAAAATTAATTAAATAAGGTAAGTACACTACCAAAACTTTTAGTGTTTCGTCTTTTATAAGATAGTATAGATTATAAATTTATAATATTATTAGTTTATTGTATTAAATAGAACAGCCCATGATATAATTGGGAAAAAAAAGTGATTTTAGTTAGAGAAAATCTAACCGCGTGCATGTTAAAGAATGAGCCGGCAACTTAGAAAGGTAACGTGAAAATTAAAAAGTGATATAATTTATGTGAAAAAAGGTAATTGATTAGTTTATAGTAATTATAATTAGTTATGTTATTTTACTAAATAAAACTGCTAATAGTGTTTTTAGAAAATGAAAAATTAATGTTTCCCATGATATTTCTATGAAAAAATGGGAATTTAATTAGAAAAAATAGAAAAGATGAAACGTTTTAGCTGAAAAGGTAATCGGTTAATTATTGGTATTATAATATTATTATTTTTAATAAATAGAAACGTTCGTGATATAATTGGAAAAAGAGGGATTTTAGTAAGAGAAAGGAACAAAGGTAACGTGTTTTGGCTGGAAAAAATAACCGTCCATGATATAATTGGAAAAAGAGAAATTTTAGTTAGAGAAAAGAGAAATGGTAACATGTTTTGGCTGAAAAAGGTAATTGATTAGTTAATAGTAATTATAATATAAAAATGTTATTTTATTAAACAAAATTGCTCATAGTGTTTTTAAAAAAGAGAAATTTTAGTTAGATATATTGTAAAAGATAAAGTATCTACCTGGAAAAAAATTTATTTAGTTATTGAAGAAATAGAAAAGGTAATATGTTTAACTTGAAAAAGAAAATTGATTAATAAAGGAGATTTAGTTATTGAAAAAATAGAAAAGGTAATATGTTTAACTTGAAAAAGAAAATTGATTAATAAAGGAGAATTTTTAGTTAGATAAAATATAAAAGATATTGTATTTTACCTGAAAAGAAAATTATTTAGTTATTGAAAAATAGAAAAGAAAATATGTTTAATCTGAAAAAAAATTGATTAGTTAATAGGATGGATTTTATCTGTAATTGAGTAAGGGTAAATAAGTAAAATCAACAGGTACAGTACCGACCGACCAAACTTTTAATGGTTCGGCTTTTATATAATACTAGCTTTAAACCCGTGCAATGCACGGTTTTCTTTAATATTATTTGTTTTTTTAATAATTTGAATTAATTTTTTGTGATTTAAATTTTGTAAGTTAAATTTTTAAATGATATGATTTGATAATAATTACACACACACACACACACACAAATATATATATAATATATATATATATATATATATATATATATTATATATATATATATATATATATATATATATATATATATATATATATATATATATATATATATATATATATATATATATGCCTTTGCTCCATTAAGAACACCTTTAAATAAAGAACAAAGAAGAACACCCACCTTAACCGTTCATTATTTTATAAAAATTGGACGGCCAGGATTAAAAGATAAAATTAATAATGGGCTTAGTATCTAACAGCTCGCTCTATAGTCTCTATCGTCTGTCTCTCTCTCTAATGACTCTCCCACCCAAGCTGCAACTCTCTCTCTCTCTCCACATACAATCACGATTTTCTCAAAATCTCTCTCAACGAACTACAAACTCTTCTCTCTTGATCAGAATCTATGAAATTACGGCTCAAAATCCTTGAAAACTGTAAACTCTTACTCATCAAAGCTTCAATTTGACGTAAATTCATCTTCAATTCGAGGTAATGATATTTACATCTCATCCTGCTTGTTATTTTAGCGAAATTAATAAAATTATGGTTTGAAGATTTCATTTTTTGATTCCGTACTAGATGCTTGCTTCAATGAAAGTACACATATTAGATTCTATATCGGATGCTGTATATTACTATTGTTTTACGGCAATGATCTTTCAAGTGATTCAGTTAATGATTCTTTGCTTATTTTTGTTAGAAATTCTGTTATATAATGTATTTAAGACTCGTTATATGAAGTTGTAAGTGATTTTGTGGTTGATTTTGTTATTAAGTTTGTGCTTCCGTACATTTATTTTAATATATAAAGTTTGGTATTTTTTAGTCTCGTTTTATATGAGTTAAGTTGAAAATGATTCCGTTATTGATTCTATGGTTGCTTTATTAGTGAATATGTGATTCTATAGATAACTAATTGTTAGTATTTGTCAAGCTTAAGCTACTAAGATGCATGTCTGTTGTAATACTTAATGGTGATTATATATCCTATATTTATGTTCTCAATATTTTGCTATTATTTGGCTCTTTTATACAGTGCTGCTAAGCGACTTCAGAATCATACCAAGACTCATGGTAGTTTCGGTGCATGGAATAGATGTTTATTTTGTGAAAGTGATTCCGTCGATGATTCTGTGATTTATTATAGATTCTACGGTTTTATATGCAATAGGCCCCGCCAGGGGCACCTATCTTAATAAAATTGGTAATAATCAAGGTAAATGATTCCATGGATGATTTGATGGTTGGTGCCCCTGCGGGGCCTTCTAACAGATGACGATGACGATATTAAGCTCGATACTTATTTGAGTAAATTTGATTCTATGATAGATTCTAGGCCAAATAGTCTAAGATCAATTTTGATTTACATATTTTTAAGGAGTTTGTCTTTGTCAATTGGTATGGTTCGAGTGCCTCTTAATTTTGTTTTGCACAATTAACTTTGTTGTAGTTCTAACGGGCAAATAAAATCTGAAAATCGATCTTTTAGCTGGCAACTGTGATAGCTATGTACGCAAACTGGGGTTTCGCCAGAATTCACGGATGTGGATGGGGATGTGGATCATGTGATTTCGATTTTTGTGCGGATTTTCAGAATTGTTCATCGTTTGATTCTACACTGGATTCCACCTTCTCTATTTTTTGAATTCTGTTTAGTTTCTCAATGTTTTTTTTAGCATTTATTGAAGTTCTGTGATTTTGATGTTTTTCTTATCATTTATTGAAGTTTTGTGATTTTAATTCTATAATAGATTCTATACTCTCTACACTAGCAGCTGCATTCCATGTAGTTTTGATTTTTGAGCAGATTTTTTAAATTCTTCATAGTTTGATTCTACACTGGATTCTATCTTCCCTTTTTTAGAATTGTTTTAGTTTCTCCATGTTGTAATTTGGATTCTATATTAGATTACTCTCTACACTAGCAGTTGTGTTCCATGTGGTTTCGATTTTTGTGAGGATTTTCTGAATTTTTCACATTAGTTTCTATGTCTCTGTTTTGAGATTTCATTTTACTTTCTATATTGGATTCTGCACTCAATATTTAGAACTTTTTTTCTGATTTTGATGAAATTTTAGATTCTATATAGTTGTATAGTATTTTTGTTTAAGAATTTTAATTTGAATTTCAATATGTAAGGAGTTTCTCTTAGGTGGGCACAGAAACCAATATGAAGGGAGAGTTATTGTTGTCAAGTTGGGGGACTATACAAATAGAATTGGTATTGATGCTACTGCAGATGCTATTAAAGAAGCAATTAAGTCTGCTTTTAGGTTGAGAACAAAACGTGCGTTTTGGCTGGAAGATGAAATAATGTTGTGTGGAGTCTTGATAGGGATATGCCTTTGGGAAACTATGTTCTTCGTCTTGATGAAGGTAAGATTAAACGTGTTTCTTAATTATACTAATAAACAAGACCTATGAATTTTGTACTTGAGTGATTCTGATGGTGTATGCTGTTTAGACCTGCACAATGAAACCTCCCAGGTTCTATAACTTGTTTTTAAAGAACCGGGAAGCTACCAGTTTGTAATGTTGCCAAGAAAATCTATAGATTTGTATTAATGCAGGTGTTTATTATCAGGATTGACAATAAAAGTATGCTTGTACGAAGAGCCGGATCATCTGCCAGTTCACACAGAGGACAAGACCTACACCGAATATGATTTCCGTGAGTACCTGTCACGGAGGGGCTGGACATGCCTGAGAGAGTATGAGGGTTTCAGGATTGCTGATAATTTGGATGAACTTTGCCCTGGTGCAATGTACCGCGGTGTTAACTAGGGTTGATGCAAACCTATTTAGACTCTCCTATCTTGTAAGAATGAATTGCATTTAGACAATTCGACAACAAACTTTGAAAGTTCAGCTAGCATGTGTATATTGGCATATAATGGGCTGATTAGTCCGCCTGCAAAATAGTTGAATATACCTGTTTTGTGACTTTTATCTATAAATAAGAAACTCATTAATTATGTCAATGAAATTTTTACCTTTTTCTGGTGGACGGAATGTGTAGATAGTTTTGGCCGGGCATAAATGGATAGATATTCAAACAATGGGATATAGCTAGAACGGGATGTTGTCTGTATTTTGATTGATTGTGAATTGTCTTTCCCTTTAGATTTTAATACCACAACAGGATGACAACTGCAACGTTTATGGTGGACGACAGGTTGAGTTCAAAAAAAAAGAACAAAGGTATATGTTTGTGTTCCTTAAGCGAAAGATAGCTCCAAAAAGATCGTAAACATACAAAGATAAAATAAAATGACAGGATCAATTACGTAGATCCTAGTTTTGATATCATACTCATGTCATACGTACGCGTCAAAACTTTTCATCAATACACATCAAAACAAAAGTGGTGAATTACAGATTCACAAACATCAAATCATCATGTTGATGATGAAATCGAAAGCACAAACAAGAAAACATAAAATCAGAAGGCAAGAAAGAAAAGCTCGTAGATTCACTCCGCATCCCATTCGTCATTCTTATATGAAACCAGTGTGTCCACCTTGTGTATCTGCAAGAACAAGCACCATCAAAGTATGTCACTACTTGATTCCAATATCATTTAGCTGAACAATGACTCTTGTGCCTCTAAAGTATTTATAAGTACCTTCTTGGTTTGGATTTAAAATTAATTCTACAAATTTTGAGTTGTCAAACATATTTTGGAAATTAAATGAAATAGACTGGTTTTTTTGTGACATGGATTAAACAAGCCACAAGCATTAAGGGAGTTTGTTTGTTTTGGCCTTTCCTTTTAGCTGATAATAAATTTGACATATTTCATGATTCTTTTTTTTTCTAAATAAAAAAAATTGATTCTCCTATTTCTATAGATGAAAATGGTTCAATTTATAACGTACTACATAATAAAGCAGATTAATGCAATGGTATGGATATACATTATGCACTAGTGCTATAGATAGAAAGTGCTTTTATACAAAACCAGCAGCACAGATTCAGTAGATTGATTATTAAGCAGACATGATTAAAACAACAAACTCCAGTTCCATGACAATGCAGATATTACTAGTACTGTATGATAACAGAAGGAAACAAGAAACAGTATAGAAGAATTATAACAAATTTTATTCATGGGACATGGATGGTTCGGAGATTTCAGATTCTTCGACTTTCTCTGTACTCAGCCCTAGTCACAGACACAGTCCACACTGATTTACACAAATTATAGAGTTGGATCATATATGCATTATATTGCAAAACCACAACTCTAAGGTGGCTCATTTGAAAGAGGAGCAGGGTTTATAGAAGCGAAAGCAAGTAGCTCTGGAACATTTTCTAAAATCGCCATTTCTTGTTCGCTCAAGGAAACTATTGCTTGAATTCCACCACCTGCTCCTGTATCACACAAGGAGATAAAATTCACTAAATTTAAATTTCAATAATAAAACCAGACAGGATTTGCCTGGTCACAATTTGATCGTAAATAATTAGTTCTCCTCCTTTTCATCCGGCAGAAGACATCTTCAATCTCTAAAACATAAGACACCTGCCAGTAGCCAACATTTTTTAGCTCACAGAAGGGTCAGCAACATAATATGAAAATAAATGTGATATGTTAATAAAGATTTGAAGCTCTTCCATGGCCTGGCTAGTTGCAGAAATTTCATGTTCACATACAAATTTGCGCTAATTTCTGCAGTAAGATGTGAATCAGTGTGGATACATAAAGGATAACAGAATTGGAACAAATTCTCCTGTCACATACAGTACCTCATCAAGGCTATCCCCGGCTTCTTTGTGTCTCGGACAAGGGAAAGGAAATCATTGTTCATACAAGATGCAAGTTTGGGTCCATGGAAACAACAGTCACTTCAGGCTTCTCATTCCCATAATCCATAAGTTGTATAGATACCTGGAAGTTATCTTCTTCAAAATCTCCATTTGGGGACAATTCACCACCCTCCCTTTCAATTTTGTTGTGTCCAACAGATTCTTCATTACAATTCCGAACTCTGATGCTTTCTGGGCATTGCTCCAATAGAAGATAAAACTGGTCTTGTACCATCTCCACCCTGTAGCATCAAGTATGATCATCAAATTTTCAAAAAGGCAATATGACAACATAAAAAAACAGCATCTTTGTCATATGGTCAAATGTACACTGTCCTACGAGTAGTTTCTACGCAACCTTTATTTTAATATTAATATAGACTTTAATTTTAATTTAAACATTCAGATTCAAAACAATTAACTTGTAACCAAAGGTCGATTGGTCTGACCGTATCTCCGTTGCTCCCTTCATGGGAGGTGGAGGGTTCAAACCTTGTCAAAGACAAGGTGGGTGGGTGAGTGTGTTAAGTATATAAAAAAAAGTTAACTTATATTACTCCTCAATATAATTAAATACAAATATGTTTACAATAATTAAACAGGTAAGATTATGCTACATAATGGATCCGTAAAAATGGTCAGCGTGCATCTAGTTAATGAGAATTACAAGAATGAAGTACAAACTAGGTTGTAAAGTTATAACCCCTTGCCATTTCGTAACCAATTAACCAGCTCAATTAGCACTAGAGCAGTACAAACATGCTTCAAATTGAAGAACTTTTCGACACAATATGAGCATTGAGAAATACCTCCGACCAAGGCAACTTCTCAGAAAGTACATCATCAGCTGCAACTTTACCAGGTTTTAATGGAGTCGCACAGAGACCTGGCAAGGGGATAAGTACTTAGAATAGAGAATTTGAATTTTTGGTGGCAACTTAATGACGAAAAATGCTCAAGGAAGAGAGGACAAACGTAATCACAAATCATAAGAGTACCTACCCAATGTATGTCCCCCTTTGACCCTTCCATGACTTTCCTCTACTCCAGCTGAAATTGAGACACTTGAACATGCTAGCTGTTCACAACCTGCAAAATCAGCAACCACACCTGCAAATAGAGTTTGACAGAAAAGGTAAGTCCATGAGTAAATAAAAAACCCCAGAAAAATTGGACAGACTGCATACTACAACCTGAAGCCAGACTAACAACTCTCCGATTTCTGCATCCCTAAAAAACAACATTATAAGATAACTGGATCCATCACATAAAAAAGCCTCGTATCAGCCCCAATATAAACGTCATTATCACCTTATAAAATAACAATTCAAACTAAAGAAAGTTAACAATTAATAGTATGAAATGCAAACTTTGGAACCTCTATGCAAAAGAATAATTTATCCACATAAATAGAAAGCCAAATATAAGTGCAAAAGTATCATATATTAATTATTATGAGTAAGTTAAATTTTAATTTTATTTTAAATTCTTATATCTGCCTGAAAAAATTTTGCATTCCTTTTACTTACAAAACAGCAAAGTCAGCTGACCAGCTCCATTTTTATAGATAAATCTAACCGGCCACCAACCTCAAAACTCCACCCGAACTTTGCCTCTGAACAGCTGAAGCAACCTCTATATCACGATCAAACTCTGTTTTTTGTCCCCGGATCTCCTGAACCTCTTTCTCTGTAGACTGCAATGACACAAGCATCTTCTGTAGCTCCGTAATTTGTGCCTAAAACCCATTAAAGAGAAAATAATTAATATGTAGCAGCAGATAAATATGCTTCACAGGAATAATATCAAACGCCGCAACCTTAAAGATTCTATCATAGACTACATAAGAATAACATATAATCTATTACACAATAATGCAAACTAATGACAACTAACATAGAATCTATCATAGAATCAAATTTACTCAAATAAGTATCGAGCTTAATATCATTGTCGTCATCTGTTAGATGGCCCCGCAGGGGCACCAATCAACTACAGTTGTCCCCATACAATAAAAAACAATCAACTGTAGCATACAATGTAATGTATCATCTCTTTTCACAAAACAACATACTACACATGTCCCCATAACTACACCTGCAAACTTAGTTATAGAAACTATCATAGAGTCAAATAGAGAATCATCATCTATATATCAATTTATAGCTTCGCTTCAAATTTAGACCAAAATTAAGACGAAGTAACTGTACCCACTCACAGCCTAAAAGCTCGCATCACTTTGAACAAAATAGATCAGAACCCAGCCTCAAGGGGAAGTATTCAGACCAAAATTAATTAACTACACCTGTAAACTTAGTTATAGAAACTATCATAGAATCAAATAGAGAATCATCATCTATATATCAATTTACAGCTTCGCTTCAAATTGGTAGAACACAATTTCAAACAAAAATGGAATCTAACTTAGAATCTCTCGTATAATTCAAGAGTAATAATAATTAGACACAAAATCATAAAACCTAATTTTTAAATCATTACCTCAACGATTTTGAACGATTATACACTAAATATTGAAGGAATTAACTCCGTTTTCGATTCTGAGCTTCGATTCTTCAATTTCTGTTTCGATTCTTCGATTATGATCTTATATTCTTCCATTTCTGCTTGGATTCTCCGATTTCTGCTTGATTTCTTCGATTCTAAGCTTTGATTCTTCAATTTCCGCTTCAATTAATCAATTATGAGTTTAGAATCCTCAATTTCTGTTTCGATTATCCGAGTTTTCAACATGAGTTTATCGTGGGAGATTGTCATGTACGATATGAACAGTGTTTATGTTTTTATCTTTTAATCCTGAGCGTCCAAAAAATTAACGGTGATGATGACCGTTCTTTATTGTTCTTTATTTAAAGTGTTCTGTATGGAGTGCAACTCTCTATATATATATAGGCCAATTATTTCTAAAAAAAGAAAATTTTAGTTACAAGATATAGATAAGATGATATGTTTTAGCTGAAAAAGGTAATCCGTCAATTATTAATTATGGTATTTACCAAAAAATACTAGGTTTCAAGTTTCTTTTTGCAAAAATACCATCTTCTTTAATTCATTGCATATTTACTGTCTTAAGTTTCTTAATTGCAAAAATACTATCTTTCCTTTTCCAACCCTTCTTTTCTTTTTTTAAAAAGAAATAATTCGGATGAACAGTAACCGTCGATGAACAGTACCTGCCACGTGGCACTGCCACGTGGCTGCCACGTGGCAGGTAATGTTCATCGACTTTTTTTTAAGGTGGGGTGATATTTTGGTTGCAACTGAATGCAACCACATAAAATAGAACTACATGTTTTAGTTAGAATATTTAAGTAAGGATAAGTAATTAAAAAAAAATCAAGTTTGAAAATGAGATATTTTAGTTAGAAATTGTAGAAAAAATATTACCTTTTAGTTGAAAAGGTAATCAGTTAGTTATTAGTAATTATAATATTATTAGTTTATTTTATTAATTAGAATGACCATATTTTTGGAAAAAGAAGATATTTTAGTTAGAAAAGTTAAAAAAATTAATAGCTGGAAAAGGTAATTGATTAATTATTATTTAAGGGAAGTGTTTGGAAGAGTTGGGTGTATTATTTTGAGAATGTGTTTAATTTTAGTTATTATTAATTATAATATTATTAGTTTATTTCATTAATTAGAACGATCATATTTTTGGAAAAATGAGATTTTTGTTAGAAAAGGTAATAGCTGAAAAAGGTAATTGGTTAGCTATTATTTAGAAGAAAATGAGATTTTTTAGTTAGAAAATATAGAAAAGGTATTAGTTGGAAAAGTTAATCAATTGGTTATTAGTAATTTTAATATTATTAGTTTATTTCATTAATTAGAATAACCATATTTTTGGAAAGAAGAGATTTAGTTAGAAAAATTAAAAAATGTATGATCATATTTTTGGAAATAAAAGATTTTAGTTAGAAAAGGTAATAGTTCAAAAAGATAATTGGTTAGTTATTATTTAGAAGAAAATGAGATTTTTTAGTTAGAAAATATAGAAAAGGTATTAGCTGGAAAAAGCAATTGGTTATTAGTAATTTTAATATTATTAGTTTATTTCATTAATTAGAATGACCATATATTTGGAAAGAAGAGATTTAGTTAGAAAAATTAGAAAATGTATGATCATATTTTTCGGAATAAAAGATTTTAGTTAGAAAAGGTAATAGTCGAAAAAGATAATTGGTTAGTTATTATTTAGAAGAAATGAGATTTTTTTTAATTAGAAAATATAGAAAAAGTATTAGCTGGAAAAGGCAATTGGCTATTAGTAATTTTAATATTATTAGTTTATTTCATTAATTAGAATGACCATATTTTTGGAAAGAAGAGATTTTAGTTAGAAAAATTAGAAAAGGTAATAGCGGGTGATTGGTTATTTATTATTTTGGAGAAGTGTTGCGTGTAATATTTTGAAAAAAGATTGTATTTTATTTTTTTATAATTAAGTAAAATAATTAAGGGTAGTAAAGTAGAATAATTAAATAAGGTAAATACTGTACCGTACCGTACCAAAACTTTTAATATTTGTCTTTTATAATATAGTATAGATTATAGACATGTGGATTAAATATCAAAATGATCATTCAAGTCAATCCCATATGTCACTTTACTCATCGATTTGGTCGGGATATCATTTGAATTACTAAAATTATTATAAAATTCAAATAGAGAACTATAAATATGTGTTCGAAAAATAAAAGTAAAGTTTTGTTGATTATGCACATTTTTCTTAAATGTTACCGCAATCAAATGAAAATTTGTTAAATTCTAGTATTTCATATATTATTATTATATTTAGAATTTAAAAGGTTCATTTATTATTTATTCTAAATTAAAATAAGGAAATAACTATAAAATTAAAATTAAATAGTAAATGAATTTTTAAAAAACTAAATATATTATCTAAAATATTAGAATTTAACAACTTTGCATTTGGTTGTGCTAGCATTCAACAACATGTATGATCATCAAAAAATTACTTTTATTTTCGAACACATATTTAAAATTATTTGTTTGATATTTGTAATTACTTTAGTGATTTAAATGACATCCCATGAGATCAGTGAGTAAACTGATATATGGATTTCAGACCACTTTAATATTTAACCCTTTCAAATATCTTTTAACTTATCACATAAATTTTATTTATTACTCTAATTTAAAATTATAAACCACTTTAATCTTGAAACTTAAAAAGCTAAATATTAATTACTCTATTTTGTGGTGTATTTAATTTTAAGCTGTCAAAAAACGTTTCATGTATTTGATGTTGAAAGTTGTTTACAGTAACACTCATGATAATAATTAATTTGTTTAAGTTTGTTTCTTTAGTAGAAGTGGATTTCAAATATTCTAAATGACAAAATTAAAAAAAAAAATTCTATTCCCAAGAATATAATATCCCATTATATTAGAAGGAACCTCTAAAATTTAATTATTAATATTTTTTTATTCCAAAAAATAAATACTTCTCTTATATAATTAATTACAATGGATCTCTTAAACTTGCATTAATCATAATAATTCCTAACTTCCCAACTATCCTCCTCCATCATACTGGTAATCTGCTATCAGTTAATTGCATATTGCTAAAAAGGGATTACTGTCTCCATTTAATTACAGTGTTAATTAGTTGGAGTAAGTCTAAATCCTCATTGCCTTGTTAGGGGTGAAAAATGATCCGGGTGATACCGGGTATATCCTTGCTCAGGTCTTCGGTCATTTTACTTTTATCGTGTCCAAATTTGGGATCGGTATCGTTTAATTCGGATATGATCCGATCCCGAATATTGAGATCCAGATCCAAACCGAATATTAGTCGGTATCATATTTTCTTTTTTTTAACCGGGTAGTTTGTGATCCATCGAATACGAGTCAAATATGATCCAGCAATATTAGTATAATTTTTTTTTGAACTATATAAATAATCATTTAATCTTTTTTATTTGTATTAATCTCTTAATTGTTAAAGTTTGAATAGCAACTTCCACTCCAGTTGCATAATATTTTAGTTGCTAGTGTATTTTAGTTCTTTGATAATCAACAAACTGAATACATTACGCCATAAATGCACATACGCAACCCCCAAATAAAGTTGCAAAAGACCTGAAAAGCGTTGCGTAAGGTCTTACGCAACACCAGAGGGGCGTTGCCAATACCGTCGTTGCGTAAGACCTCTAATGCAACGCTTTTTCCAAGCTATTGCAACACCACGAAAGTATTGCATAAGAGGCCTTATGCAACACCAAAAGTAGGTAAAGGCAACACCAAATGGTGTTGCATAAGATTTTTAGCCATTTCAGTAGTGGGGCTCACCATGGTGCCACGTCATCAGTGGGGCCCACATGCCACGTCAGCATTGGATCACACAAGGTGCCACATCAGCAAGGTGCCACATCAGCAGGGTGCCACGTCAGCAAGATGCCACATCAGCAGTGGGGCCCACCAGGGGTGCCACGTCAGCAGTGGGGCCCACAAGATGCCACGTCAACAATGGGGCCCACAAGATGCCACGTCAACAGTGAAGCCCACATGGTGCCACGTAAGCAATGGGGACCACTATCTAATGCAACCCTAGTTTGGTCTAATGCAACATCATATTTTTTTTTGCAACATCAGAAGTATTTTTAGCAACACTAAATATACCATAATGCAACATCATATATGGTCAAATGCAACAGTTTTTTACAAAAAAATTGAAATGGCTGCTTTGTTTATACATAAAACCATCATGTCCAAACCAAGCCAACAATTTCAAAGTCCTAAATAATGCATCCAACAAAACTACTTAACAGTTTTACAAAAATACCAAGTTCTACTACTAGCAAGTTAAAGCTACAAAAAAAAAAAAAATACTAAGTGTAGCCGCCTTGAGTCATTGCAATATTCTTTGCAATATATCTTTCACTTCTTTGAACCTCTCTTCTGATAGGAATACCTCGGCAAGCAGTCTCCAAGCCTTCTCCTGGGATGCCTCCTCCTTCCTTTTTAACACCGTGTGGTCGCTAATTTCCCAGACTGCATGATTAACTTGGGTGTCCAGAAGCTCAGCACTCACTTCGCCAAGAGCCTGTCTCTCAGCATAACACTGCTTATTATACAATTAGAGGTTAGCAGGATTGAAGATACAATATTAAAATCACAAAAAAGAATTAATGACTGAGCACAGTATAAGTTCAGATGTTGTGACAATATATACAAGACCCTCAATTCAGAATTAATTCAGAAATAATGAATTATAAAAACAGTCCAAAAGCCACTTTCAAAATACTTAATAAACCATGTATA
The DNA here is from genome assembly GCA_036435485.1 of Saposhnikovia divaricata. NCBI lineage: Eukaryota > Viridiplantae > Streptophyta > Magnoliopsida > Apiales > Apiaceae > Saposhnikovia > Saposhnikovia divaricata. Next base: position 161,039,524 of record CM071597.1, read on the forward strand.
TAAAAACACAGTCTAAAAGCTGGTAGTTCAGCTTGAATATGATTCACATAATGCAATCCCTCTTCACATTAATTGCATCAGCACTTCCACTACTTAAGCAACTTGACCTGATTAAAAGAACTTTCATGATAAAACCTCACTAAATAAGAGCCCAAGGAATTGACATGTACATACGATATAGGCTTAACCAGCTGGTAAGATTCTGGCACCACAAATTAATCAAGCATTGCAACTCTATCACTCTGCACAAGAAGAAAAAAAGAGTTTGTCTCGTAATTTATACGGAGATAAGCCAACAAGTTTTTTATAATGCAATTAAACATGTGGTTACTGAATACCACTAAAGAAATTTATGTATGAATGCATAAAAAATGATAACCTCAATGTTCGAGTTGGGTAAGAAAACTACTATCTGATATCTACTACAATTAGCAAAAAGTAATTTTAACATATTCAATTGTTAAAGCACAAACTACCAATTGCATCTACACAATTATATATTCTAAAGCAAAAATACAAGTATGACAATCACAATTAAAACAAGTCCATGACACTTGCAATTTAAAACAAAACCAGCAAATAGATTACCCTTCAATAACTAAGTTTCCATTTTATGATAACCAAACTTGTTTTCTTAAATTATGCAGACCTATTGAAAACTTTGTCACCAGGCACAACCTTTCCATTTTAATGTTACTGAGCTGTTGTACTTCTCTCATTGCTCCAATTGAACCATACCAATTTGGGAATACAAAGCTACTACTTGAATATGTATCAGTGAGTTGTGCGAAATAATACCGAGAATTGAAAACTATTTATTTCTACTTCACATTTGGGCACTGATTTAGCTAAGGTGTGTTTGCAGTTTGCATAAAGAACTGGACACAAAACTTCTTTATTAACATGATGCCAACACTTGCAAAAACATACACGCAAACTCAATACTTCAATGTCTTGCTACAAGTTCATTCCGGGCTATCAAGCTGGTAACAGTATTCTGTGTGAAAATACATTGAAGAAATCAGATCAAATATTCCAAATCAGAGGGCAAGTCAGAACAAACAAAAAATACAACCAATGCTGCAAGAGGCTTGTAAAATAACTATTATATTTAGTATTTTGTGAATCTGTCAAGTATTGTCAATCAAAAATAGACATAATAAAATAAAATAAAAAATTAAGCATAGTACTGGCATTCAGACAAACATTTAAAAAAAGGCTTTCACAATAAAATATCAAGACTAAAGCATGCAAATCTGAAATAAAGTTGAAATTTGGATAACAACCTTCAGCATGCTACAACAAAAAGATTGTGTGGAATAGACTGTGCGTACTCACCAGTGTTCTTAACAGGAATATTAGAAACTTTCATCAAGTGTTCCTTTCGCAATACACCACTATCAAAACAAGAGAACCACCAGGTCAGTATTCAAAAATTAACAATAATTGTGTTACCCTTCTCTAAATATATGCGGGGGAAAAACAACTGAAAATCAACCTATAGAGTATAGACACGTACTCATTATAATCTACACTAATAACTTGCACCAATATTGCTTTTCCACAAGTTTACAAGGGTACAATTCATGACTTAAATGTATGCAAAGCATATCTAGATATATTACTTTGTGCAGCAAGCCCAGTATCTTCAATATCCTCGTCGTCTTCATCATCCTCGCTGTCATCATCATCCTATTATACATCAATTTTTGGAATCAAAACAAATAAAATAGCCTTTAAACCACCGAAGTTCTCAGAAAGCACAATATACTTTAAAAGGATATTACACAGAAGCACAAAGAACATTAAAAAAAACATATAAATATATAACCTGAAAACCAAATACAGGTTCCTCCTCATCTGAATCTGCCACGTCATTGTTTATGTCAATGGGAACTACATCCCTTTGCTTATGAACTGCAATGACAAAACACATAGTATCAATGATCGTCTTTTGTATATGAATGCGTGCGTTGATAATTTATTTATTTTTTCATTTTTTTAACAAATCAAATTTCATATTAATTAACAATAAACAGATAATTACAAGCATCAATTTCATCATCTTCGGAAAAATCTTCAAAGTCCTTTAACACCACTTTCTTACTGCTGCTCTTTTTTCGACCCATTCCTCCTCTACGCGTCAATTAAAAATTTATAACCTGTACAAGATATAAAGTACCCCTTTCAAATATTATACCAATATAGAATAATCGTGGCCACGGGAGATTTAACATTAAAACTTGAAAGTTTAACACATTATGGAATGTGTTATCTAAAGCAAAAGCCCCAGTCATCTTATACTGTATGTTGTTAAGTTTTACTAATTGAATGCATTTGTGACCCAAACTAAATACCTAGTATCCAGTTGTCATAATTTAGCAATACTTAAACATCAAGACACCATTTAACAAAGCCTACCGAGTCTGTCATTCTGTCAACTACACGATGCGACAAGTATTATAACTCATACCTCTGGTACAGGAAGTAGGCTCAGCTGTGTATAGACCTCATCATCCTCTTTATTAGCCTAAACAAAAAAATCGAAACAAGCCAAAATAAGATAAGCAAAGTTTCGAAATTTAAACAAAACTATTCAAATTTCAAGATGCACAAGAAATCTAGCAACCAATAATTGAACATCCATAACTCTGCAAAAGATCTGAGGACTAAAATTCAAATTCAAAAAACCCCAAATAAAAACCCAAACATCCAAATATAAAACCATAATTTTAATCTCTAATTTGAAACCCAAATCAGCTAGAGATTGAAAGCCCTACAATCTGTTTGAGCTTGAGTTAGTGTTTGGAGAGGGTGTCTGGCCTCATTGGGAATGAAGTCAGACATCTAGATCTGCTTTAATAGTTGTGTGTGTCTGATGTGTAAAATTATGTCTAACCGCAAGCGCACGGTATCAATTGTAGTAGATACTAGCAAATACGGGTCGAATCCTCAAGGAGACAGTTTCAATTTCAATTCAATGATTATCAATTGTTTCTAGTCACAAACGATTAGTTGAGAATTTTGTTAACTACTAAAGCAAATTTAACAAGGTTTTAATTCAATTAATTAAGGGATCTAGGGCAATTCAGGTTCACCATGTTTACACCAAACAAATAACAAAGGTATAGCTTATCAATGGGATAAAATAATTAGAGCAATGGTTAAACTTTTCCAAGTTTTAACACTCTCAGAAATCCGATGATGTTTTCACACTCACCTTCAATTCCGCTAATTGTATGTAAGCCTCTAGTAGTAAAATCTTTCGATCTATTACTCCTATTGCAATCAATTAATCTATGATATTGCGCAATTACACAAATTAAGAATTAACACATATCAATTAGAATTACTCTTTACCCATCAATTCACTAATCAAATTAAACCCAAATCATGGTGCAAACATGGCTTCCCCTAATACCCTAGAATTAAACTACTCACTCATGGCAGAAGTAAAAGCAATAAGAATAATGAAAGAAGCCATGTAAAACATATAATAATAAAACAAGAGAATAAAGAATACCTCAAACTTTGTATTAACGAAGAACAATGAAGATCCAAATTAAACCAAGTGCTTACAAAGGAAGAGATGGAGAGAGAAAAAAACAAAACCCTAGCTTATGTAAAAACGTCTGTATATGTCTATCTCCCTTTCTATCACGTTTTCTCTTCCTTTTATAATAAAACCCCTTAATAAAATCTGATATCTATCTCCTAATAAAAGTATTTTTAATATCCTAATCAATTTACAAAAAGATATCCATAATTGAATAGGATTTTCTTGTAAAATTCGTCACAAATTTTGCTCCTCTGTTTCTGGGCTCTTCCAGTTGGATTTTGCTTACTGGACCACCTCTGAATTAAAGATAATTCCCTAAGCTTCGCGTGGACAGTAATTTCGTCAAATTCTGACTTCTGGAACTCAAGATATGGCCCAAACAGTGCAGGCAGCCCGTGCAGCCCAATAATACGAATTTTCTCCTATTTTATCTCCAAAATAGCTCTTTTTGCTCCAAATCCTTCCAAGTCATGAATTCTTTATTTCCTACAATAAAACAATCAAATCTATTAAATAAAAATCCAAATCAATGCAAAACACAATAAATATGAGAATAAAATCATCTAAAATATATATAAAAATATATTCTATCAAACATCCCCACACTAAGCATTTGCACGTCCTCGGGCAAATAAGTGAAATAAAAACTAAGTCCTAACAAACATCACTTTCGTAGATGGCACGATTGCATTGAGCATATGCAACAAGCCGTTAAACCCCTAGGCAGCCCTAGTAGGACGAGTGTTGTCTCGTGAGGGTTTATAGTGAATGTACCCACAAAATTCATCCAACCATGCAAAAGATCAATGCTAACACAACACCACACACACAAGTCCTCTCATGCCACATCAACTTAAGAATCAAAGTAAACATACGATGTCTTGGTGTCAAAAGTGCAAGTATTCACGTAGTCTACTCAACCAACATGCAGAAGGTCATAAAAATTCATGTCAAGTGTAAAAATCGTTGGTAATCATGCTAAGCCCACAAGAAATACATCTTTAAGTCTAAACCTGGGATCTCCTATGCCAAAACAAGTAATAACTCACCTTTCACTCAAAAACGAATATTCACTCAAGAACAAGGTTAAGTGTATCACTCAATTCCAACAAAATCATAAACACAACTTGACACTCGCAATCAATCTCACTCTCAACACAACATACATCATTGATGACAATCAAAAGGTCTTTATTCGGGTTGTAACGTGGGCTAGGGACAAGGTATGTCAAGTAAAGCTAAAACAGGTCAAATGTCAAAAGCTAGTACCCAACAATAATCATTATTCAATTCCCTTTCTATTAAAACCACAAATACTTCCCCACACTTGGATTTTTCAATAACCCTTACACAATAACTTGACTAGTCGAATGAAGAAGGATCATACAAACATAAGAATGCTCTCAAATTTATTTATTTTTTTCTTATTTTTTCTATTTTTTTTCTTTTTTCTGTTTTTTTTTTCTTTGAGAGCTAAGGAATAAGCACCATGATCCATAGATATTTTTATGAATTTCGACTAACAAGCATCAACCAAAATCAATATTCCCCAATGGTATGATCATCAATAACCCCCCTTTTATGAACACCTTATTACTCCCTTAAGCACAATACTAGCCTTTGACAATTAGGTTCAAATTTAATGTAAGGCCAATAGAATAAAAAGGATAATGGCAAGTAATGTGGTGTGTCACCGAAAGAATAGGATTAAGCTCAACAGGTTAACTAATTGATCATGTTTTAAAAGGTGTGGAAATATGGGAAATACGAGGTTAAACCTAAGTGCCTTTATCATCTCATCATCAAGTAATGTCATGCATTTCAAGAAAGATCTTAAGTAAGTGCTAGCAATGTAAACAACATGTGGACACTCAAGCAAACGAAAAATCATGCAAAAGATATGCATATAGGCTCAAAACTCACTTGGTGTGACAAAACATAATCAATCCCAGGTAACAAGACTCTCTAACGCACCTACTTGTACTCAAAGCATGAAAACCAAGTCATCTTGCACATATTCATGTCATTCTAATCACTTACAACATCCAATTAAGTCTACTAGCTTCAACTTGCTAGTGAAAGTGTGTGCACAAGAACAAAGCACGTCACTTCTCATACAAAAGCATCCATAAACACAAGATTCCTACGCATGCATGGGTGTATCAAGCAAAATACAACAACTAATCAAATTGCATGGCTAGAGTTATTTTTGGTATTTTTCAATTTTTTTAATTTTTTTTGAATTTTTTTTAAAATTTCTCTTAACATTGAGAACCCTTCCCCACACTTAAGCGGTTCATTGTCCCCAATGAACTAATGAACAAGATACAAAACTACAACTAAAAACAAAATAAAACTACACTAAAAAGAAAAGAAAGAAAACTCCCCTGGAATCAAGTTGTCGGATGTGAAAATCACCCCTCATTCGCTTATGAGCCACCCACTAATCATATGAACCAACCCAACAAATTTTTTCTCGCAAAAATCCCCTTTACGTAGCAATTAGTCTCACATCAACCGATTAAATTTAACCTCCACCGTCGAAAATGAAAATTTCCCAATATTAGCACTATCTCTCCCATGCTTACGAGCCAAAATAATCAATACCCAACTCATAAGAAGCTCCACCAAAAATTACCAAGCAATATCACACCAAAAATACCCCAATATATCAAGAATAATATAAATCCCAATTTACAAGAACACAAATTCGCAATTAAAATAAATTTGGAGAGAAGAAATAAACCCACTACGAATTGGAGAGGTGAACTTGCAATTAATTCCTCTTTAGAATTGAATTTTTGGAGATTTAAAGAAAACAGAAGAGGAATTGGATTTGTATGGAAAGGTGTGTATATATATATAAGATGATGGAGAGATTTGATACAAAATTTAGAGTGCATGAGAGATTTAGGAGTGTTGGATTTGATTTAGAATAGATATAAGAATTAGGGTTTGAAAGAATTTGAGTTAGAATAGGTTTGGGTGGTTTTTTATGATGAAAAACAACAATTTTCGGGGAAAAATAAAAAAAAAAATCTGGGCAGAAGGGTGTAACGCAGCCGCAGGCTGCGTTACAGGGTCGCAGACTGCGCGGGGTACAGTAACGCAGGCGCAGCCTGCGTTACAGGGGGGCAGCCAGCGCTTCAGGCAGTAACGCAGGCGCAGCCTGCGTTACAGGGGTGCTGCCTGCGAAAAAATCACTGTTTTGCTTTTTTTTTTTTTCTTTTTTTTTTTTTTTTTTTTTTTTTGAATACAACACTCTTTTTCTTTTCTTTTTTTTTTTCACAAATGCATGGGTTGCCTCCCATGAAGCGCTTTTGTTTAACGTCGTTGGCTCGACTCAGCTGGTTCAGATCTCCGTGGAGGGGTTGTCAAGATAAATCACTTCCATCTTCCCTACGAATGCACCATCCACATATAATTTAAGGCGTTGACCGTTGACCTTAAATTTTGTTCCGTCTCGTCCCATAATTTCAATAGCACCATAAAATTTGACTTCGGTGACGGTAAAAGGTCCCGACCATCTTGATTTGAGTTTCCCGGGAAAAAGTCGAAGTCTAGAATTGAACAACAACACCTTGTCACCAACCTGAAAATCTCTCCTCTGAATCATCTTATCATGCATCTGCTTCGTTCTCTCCTTGTAAAGCCGAGAATTGTCATAAGCATCAAATCGAAGCTCATCTAACTCATTAAGTTGAAGAAGTCTCGCTTGCCCCGCAGCCTTCAAATCCATGTTGAGTTCTTTTATAGCCCAAAAGGCGCGATGTTCCAATTCCACCGGCAAGTGACATGCTTTACCATAGACCAACCGATAAGGAGTGGTGCCTATAGGTGTCTTATATGCCGTCCGATAAGCCCACAAAGCATCATCTAGCTTCAAATACCAATCTTTCCTTGACTTTGCAACCATTTTCTCCAAAATGCTTTTGATTTGTCGGTTAGAAACCTCCACTTGGCCACTTGTTTGGGGGTGATATGCAAGAGCAACCTTGTGAGTAACGCCATATTTCTTCAACAAAGTTTCAAACTGACGATGGCGAAAATGAGAACCACCATCGCTTATCACTGTTCTAGGAACTCCAAATCGTGGGAAGATAATATTCTTGAAAAGCTTCATAACTACCTTGGAATCATTTGTTACCGATCCAATTGCTTCAACCCACTTGGACACATAATCGACAGCGACTAAGATGTATCTCATCCCACAAGAACTTGGGAAGGGTCCCATAAAATCAACACCCCATACGTCAAATATCTCGACCTCAAGAATACCGGTTTGAGGCATCTCATGGCGTTTAGAAATATTACCCGTCCTTTGACATGCATCACACGCCAAACAGAAAGCACGAGCATCCTTAAATAGAGACGGCCAAAAGAAACCGGATTGAAGTACTTTAGCAGCGGTTTTGGAAGGACCATGGTGACCTCCACATGCGAGAGAATGACAATGCTTGAGAATGTCATGTACTTCGAACTCAGGAACACATCTACGAAAGATTCCATCAGCACACTTTCGATACAAGAAAGGGTCATCCCAAAAATATTGTTTAGCATCGTGATAAAACCTCTTTCTTTGCTGATAAGTCAATTCTGGAGGGTGAGATCCACTAACACAGAAATTTGCAAAATCTGCATACCAGGGAGTTTGAGTAGCAACCGAAAACAGGTGATCATCTGGAAAAGAATCGTCAATAGGAGTACTTGACGCAATATCAGATTTGAAACGCAACCGTGAGAGATGATCCGCAACTACATTCTCAGCACCCTTCTTGTCTTTGATTTCCAAGTCAAACTCTTGAAGTAAAAGAATCCAACGAATAAGCCTTGGCTTTGCTTCTTTCTTCGCCAACAGATACTTAAGTGCCGAATGATCAGTGTGAACAATGACTTTGGAGCCAATGAGATAGGCTCGGAATTTGTCAAGAGCGTAGACCACAGCTAGAAGTTCCTTCTCGGTTGTAGCATAATTGACTTGAGCTTCATCCAAGGTTTTACTTGCATAGTAGATAGCGTGCAATACCTTGTCTTTCCTTTGACCGAGAACTGCTCCAACTGCATAATCACTTGCATCACACATGATTTCAAATGGAAGGTTCCAATCTGGAGGTTGAATGATTGGTGCACTTATCAAAGCTTCCTTAATCCTGTTAAAAGACTCCAAACAAGCATCAGTAAACACAAAGGTGGCATCCTTAAGCAACAATTGAGTGAGGGGTTTTGAAATTTTTGAAAAATCTTTTATAAAACGACGATAAAAACCCGCATGACCAAGGAAACTCCTCACTCCCTTGACATTAACAGGAGGAGGAAGTTTCTCAATCACCTCAATTTTTGCTTTATCAACCTGGATGCCACGTTCAGAAATCAAATGACCAAGTACCACTCCTTCATTGACCATGAAGTGGCACTTTTCCCAATTCAAAACCAAATTCACCTCTTCACAACGTTTAAGCACTTTAGAAAGATTATGCAGACATACATCAAAATCAGACCCATAAACACTGAAATCATCCATAAATACTTCCATGATAGACTCTATGAAATCAGAAAATATGGCAGTCATGCAACGCTGAAAGGTAGCAGGGGCATTACACAAACCAAAAGGCACTCTACGATATGCAAAGGTACCATATGGGCAAGTAAATGTAGTCTTTTCTTGGTCATCAGGATGTATAGGGATCTGAAAGAACCCTGAATATCCGTCTAAATAGCAAAAGTACTTATGCTTAGCAAGTCTTTCTAACATCTGATCAATGAAAGGGAGAGGGTAGTGGTCTTTCCTAGTAGCAGTATTTAACTTACGGTAATCTATGCACATTCGCCAACCGGTGACAATTCGAGTGGGAATTAATTCATCTTTATCATTCTTAATTACCGTTGTTCCTCCTTTCTTAGGGACTACCTGAACTGGGCTTACCCATTTAGAATCAGAAATCGGGTAAATGATGCCCGCATCTAACAATTTCAAAACTTCTTTTTTAACAACCTCTTGCATGTTAGGGTTCAAGCGACGTTGTCCCTGTATGCAAGGCTTATGGTCATCATCTAAGTGAATTCTATGCATGCAAAAGTCTGGGCTAATCCCCGTAAGATCATCAATACTATACCCAATAGCTTTTCTATGCGCACGCAAAATAGTAAGAAGCTTAAAAATCTGGTTATCATCAAGACTAGAGCTAACAATCACAGGACAAGTCTTTTCATCATCAAGAAACACATATTTCAGATTAGATGGCAAAGGCTTTAACTCTATTTTCTTTACCTGAGGTTGACCACAAGAAGTGTCAGTGTTGGTTACCTCACAATTCGGATCAGCTGCACCATCCAACTGAAGAATCAATGAATCGACTTCAGCATGTCCTTCTCCTTCTGAAGCTTCAAGCATGAGCACTGCTTCCAATGCATCATTCAATATAATCTGAGGCGTTTCATCTCGGACAATTCCATCTATAACATCGATCCTGCAGCAAGTATTCTCAAGCAAAGGGGATTTAAGAGCAGAGGTTAGAGTAAAAGTAATTTTATCATCACCAACGCTCAATGTGAGAGTCCCACTTTTAACATCAATAACAGCACCTGCAGTACAAAGAAATGGTCTACCTAAAATAATAGGTATTTGGCTGTCCTCTTCCATATCTAGAACTACAAAGTCTACAGGAATATAGAATTTTCCAACCCTAACAGGCACATCCTCTAAAATTCCAAGGGGATATTTTTTTGAACGATCTGCCATTTGCAAAGTCATCTGTGTACATTTTAATTCTCCCATATTTAGTTTTTGAAAAACCGAGAGAGGCATGACTGAGACGCTAGCGCCTAAATCACATAAAGCTTTATCAATGAACAATGCACCTAAATGACACGGGATCGAAAAACTACCAGGATCTTTAAGCTTAGGTGGAGACTTATTTTGTAAAACAGCACTGCACTCTTCAGTAAAAGCTACTGTCTCCACCTCACCAAAAGACCTTTTCTTAGTGAGAATATCCTTAAGAAACTTTGCATATGATGGAACTTGAGAAATTAAATCAGTGAAAGGAACTGTTACCTCAAGATTCTTGACAAGTGTCATGAACTTACCAAACTGCTGGTCCACCTTAGTTCTGTTCATCCTGCTAGGGAATGGGAGCTTTGGCACAAATGGTGGAGGAGCAACTGCAGTCTTTTCCTTGTCCTTTTTCTTGCTTTCCTCAGTTTCACCTTCGCTTGCATCTTCAACAACTTTCTCTACCTTGTCTTCCTCAGAATTCTCTTTTTCTTTCTCAGTAGGAACATCGTCAGTAGGCATTGGAGGAGCATCATATGTACGACCACTCCTAAGAGCAATGGCATTCACATTTTCCTTTGGCTGAGTTGGTTGGGCTGGTAGAGAGCCTTGTTGCCTTGTAGACGAAGAACTAGCCATTTGAGCAATCTGAGTTTCCAGCATCTTATTATGTATCTCCATCTGGTTCATCTTTGTTTGCATTTGTAACATTATCTTCATCATATCACCTTGATTATCAGCCTGTGCAGCTTGATTTGCTTGAGGAGCATAATTCTGAGGAGGCCTTTGGAATCCAGGGGGATTCATAGGTCCTTGCGGAGGCCTATACTGTTGCTGTGGAGGAGGCTGGTACGATTGCTGATACTGCTGCTGATTAGGAACATTTGTATTCTGAGCATTATTGTTCCTATATGAGAAATTCGGATGATCTTTCCAACCAGGATTATAAGTGTTGGAGTACGGATTGTACTGCTGCCTCTGTTGGAAAACATTTGCTTGCTCCATCTGAAAATGTTGTGAATTTTGAGCATTGTATTGGCAATCGTTACCATAGTGGCCTTGGATGCCACAGACTTCACAAACTGGATTATTCATTGGAGCCATTGATGACAGTGCATTGATACTCATAGGTTGTGTAGAGGGCTGAGATGTCTTCAATGAGTGGATCTCCTGAGTCAATGCAGCGAGTTGAGATGATAATAAAGAATAGGCATCCACTTCGAGTTTACCCCCTTTCTTGGCTGCTCTCGGATTACTGAAGTGATTGGCAGCCAAATTTGAGAGAAAAGCATGTGCATCATCAACTCCTTTGTCTAAAAACACACCACCCGCAGCATTATCAACCATCCCTTTTGTTTCTGGATCAAGACCATTGTAGAAGCGTTTAAGCAGAAACCACTTCTCAAGACCATGGTGAGGGCATGCACGTTGATAATCCTTAAATCTATCCCAAGCATCCCGTAGAGATTCACCATAATCTTGCTTAAAACCCATCATCTTGTCGATCAAATCGTCGGTTCTGTTAGGAGGGAAGAACTCAGTTAAGAAAGCCTGAGCAATCTTATCCCACTCGGTCAGGTCAATATCATTCAACCATTTTTGAGCTTTGTCACGAAGAGAGAAACCGAACAACATGACTTTCAACTGGTCTGGAGTGACTCCCTGATGTTTAATTGTAGAACAGAGCTGTTGAAACCGTTGCAGATGATTTGTAGGGTCTTCGGAGGCAAGCCCAGCAAATTGATTCTGTTGGATCATCGTAAGCAAAGCAGGCTTGATCTCGAAATTTGCTGCTTGAATTGCTGGCATAACAAGGCCAGTAGGTACCCCACTCGGAGAGGGCTGTGAGTAGTTCTTCAAAGATTTGGGAAGGTCCGCCATCTCAATCTTTGGTTCAGATATCCTTTGCTGCTTCTCTTTCCTTTGTTGATCTATATATTGTTGACAAGTAATCCCAGAATCTGGACTAAGAGGAGTTGTATCCTCTTTCGCTTGATCTACTTTTGTTTGAGACCTGGTCTTGGGCATCAACAACTAAACAAGGAAAAGCAGTAAGATCGGTCTCAGTTGGAACAAGAGTTGCAAAGAGACAAGAGAAACAATTTAAAACAATCAAACTAAAATTAGAGAAACTAGGCGTCTCCCCGGCAGCGGCGCCAAAAACTTGATGTGTAAAATTATGTCTAACCGCAAGCGCACGGTATCAATTGTAGTAGATACTAGCAAATACGGGTCGAATCCTCAAGGAGACAGTTTCAATTTCAATTCAATGATTATCAATTGTTTCTAGTCACAAACGATTAGTTGAGAATTTTGTTAACTACTAAAGCAAATTTAACAAGGTTTTAATTCAATTAATTAAGGGATCTAGGGCAATTCAGGTTCACCATGTTTACACCAAACAAATAACAAAGGTATAGCTTATCAATGGGATAAAATAATTAGAGCAATGGTTAAACTTTTCCAAGTTTTAACACTCTCAGAAATCCGATGATGTTTTCACACTCACCTTCAATTCCGCTAATTGTATGTAAGCCTCTAGTAGTAAAATCTTTCGATCTATTACTCCTATTGCAATCAATTAATCTATGATATTGCGCAATTACACAAATTAAGAATTAACACATATCAATTAGAATTACTCTTTACCCATCAATTCACTAATCAAATTAAACCCAAATCATGGTGCAAACATGGCTTCCCCTAATACCCTAGAATTAAACTACTCACTCATGGCAGAAGTAAAAGCAATAAGAATAATGAAAGAAGCCATGTAAAACATATAATAATAAAACAAGAGAATAAAGAATACCTCAAACTTTGTATTAACGAAGAACAATGAAGATCCAAATTAAACCAAGTGCTTACAAAGGAAGAGATGGAGAGAGAAAAAAACAAAACCCTAGCTTATGTAAAAACGTCTGTATATGTCTATCTCCCTTTCTATCACGTTTTCTCTTCCTTTTATAATAAAACCCCTTAATAAAATCTGATATCTATCTCCTAATAAAAGTATTTTTAATATCCTAATCAATTTACAAAAAGATATCCATAATTGAATAGGATTTTCTTGTAAAATTCGTCACAAATTTTGCTCCTCTGTTTCTGGGCTCTTCCAGTTGGATTTTGCTTACTGGACCACCTCTGAATTAAAGATAATTCCCTAAGCTTCGCGTGGACAGTAATTTCGTCAAATTCTGACTTCTGGAACTCAAGATATGGCCCAAACAGTGCAGGCAGCCCGTGCAGCCCAATAATACGAATTTTCTCCTATTTTATCTCCAAAATAGCTCTTTTTGCTCCAAATCCTTCCAAGTCATGAATTCTTTATTTCCTACAATAAAACAATCAAATCTATTAAATAAAAATCCAAATCAATGCAAAACACAATAAATATGAGAATAAAATCATCTAAAATATATATAAAAATATATTCTATCAGTGTCAAAAAACAAAATTATAAAAGAATCAGTAGAAAACTAATTGCAAGAAAAAGAGTTTTCAATTACCAATCTGAGCTTATAATTTCAGAGGATGTCGAGTGATTGTTTATCAAGAGATTTTGAGATGAAGATGAGAGAGAGAGAGAGAGAGAGAGAGAGAGAGAGAGAGAGAGAGAGAGAGTAGAGAAGGGGCAGAGGAGTAGTGCTCAAATGAGCAGAGTAAGAGATTTTGAGATGAATTATTTCGTTTAAGACGGAAATTTACCGCCCAAAATTTTCACCTCGAGCCCAGTGCTTAGTGTGTTATATTCGATGTGGTGTGTTACGTTATTGGTTTTTTATTTTTAAAAATGTAATTTTAGTTTTTAAATTAAATAAATTTAGGAATTTTAAAAAATAATTAAAAAAATAGGTATATATTAAGATCTGTCTGTGCGGTTGAATCGTCGAAAAAATAATTTAAAAAAATACAATCATCATTCGGGACAAGACTAGTTAAAAGGACGGTCTATTTTGACCGGCTTGACCGTTATAAAACCAAACCAAATACATCTAGGAAAATTTTTAAACAATTACCACATCACTACAATCTTTATATCTTGACACCCGTGCGGTTGGAACGTCGAAAAAATAATTTAAAAAAATAGATTCATCATTCGGGACAAGACTACTTAAAATTAAAGTCCACTTTGACCGGTTTGACCGTTATAAAACCAAACCAAATAAATCTAGTAAATTTTTTTAAAAATTACCGCATCACTAAAATCGTTATATCTTAACACCCGTGCGATTGGAACGTCGAAAAAATAATTTAAAAAAATAAATTCATCATTTGGGACAAGACTAGTTAAAAGGAAAGTCCACTTTGACCGGTTTGATCGTTAAAAAACCGAACCAAATAAATTTAGCAAATTTTTTAAAAAATTACCGCATCACTAAAATCGTTATATCTTAACACCCGTGCGATTGGAACGTCGAAAAAATAATTTAAAAAAATAGATTCATCATTCGGGACAAGACTAATTAAAAGGAAAATCCAGTTTGACCGTTATAAAACAAAACCAAATAAATCTAGCAAATTTTTTAAAAAATTGACGCATCACTAAAATCATTATATCTTGACACCCGTGCGATTGGAACATCGAAAAAATAATTTAAAAAAATAGATTCATCTTTCGGGACAAGACTAGTTAGAAGGAAGGTCGATTTTGACCGGTTTGACCGTTATAAAACCAAACCAAATAAATGAAGGAATTTTTTTAAAAAATTACCACACCACTAAAATCGTTATATCTTGACATCCGTGTGATTGGAACGTCGAAAAAATAATTTAAAAAAATAGATTCATCATTCGGGACAAGACTAGTTAGAAGGAAGGTCGACTTTGATCGGTATGACCGTTATAAAACCAAACCAAATACCTGTAGGAAATTTTTTAAAAAATTACCACATCACCAAATCGTTATATCTTGACATCCGTGCGATTGGAACGTCGAAAAAATATTTTAAAAAAATAGATTTATCATTCGGGACAAGACTAGTTAAAAGGAAGGTCGACTTTGACCGGTTTGACCGTTATAAAACCAAACCAAATAAATGAAGGAAATTTTTTTAAAAATTTACCACATCACTAAATTTGTTATATCTTGACACTCGTGCGATTGGAACGTCGAAAAAATAATTTAAAAAAATAGATTCATCATTCGGGACAAGACTAGTTAAAAATAGCTAATGAAACACTTTAAACAACAAATGCAACACTACTGTTAGCTAATGCAACACATCCGACGCGTCAGCAAATGCCACGTCAGCACAGGTGGGCCCCACTTCTGTCACGTCAGCAATTGTGGGCCCCACATTTGCAACGTCAGCATTGGTGGGCCTCCTACCACGTCACCCTTGTGGGTCCCACACTACCATGTCAACAGTGGCGGGTCCCACACCTGCCACGTCAGAATTTAATAAAATAAAAATAAATCTAATGCAACACTTCAAACAGTAAATGCAACACTACTGTTATCAAATGCAACACTTCTGACACGTCAGCACATGTGTGTCCCACTCCTGCCATGTCAGCAATTGTGGGCCCCACAATTGCCACGTCAGCATTGGTGGGCCTCCTGCCACATCACCCTTGTGGGCCCCACACTGCCACATCAGAAGTGGTGGGTCCCACACCTGCCACGTCACAATTTAATAAAAAATATATATATCTAATGCAACACTTCAAACAACAAATGCAACACTACTGTTATCTAATGCAACACTTCTGCCACGTCAGCAAATGCCACGTCATCACAGGTGGGTCCCACTTCTGCCACGTCAGCAGTTGTGGGCCCCACAATTGCCACGTCAGCAAATGCCACGTCAGCACATGTGGGCCCCACTTCTGCCACGTCATCTTTTATTAAAATAATAAAATATCTAATGCAACACCAGCAGTTAGTGTTGCATGATGTGAAACACCGTGGGTAATATGCAACACTAAATTATATCTAATGCAACACTAGTTCAGCTCTGTTGCAAACGACCCAAAATTTCTAGCTAACGAAACGCTTTTTGTGCAACACTTTCTGAAAAGGGTTGCGTATGCTCACTTATGGCGTAGTGATAGTATTCAGTTTTATGGATATGAGTCTGGTTCGGGTATTATGTATATGAACCTGGTTCGTGTATGGTTCATTTTATAAAATTAATAATATGATACTGGATATGGGCGGGTAGGGTAGTTCTCAGATTCAGAATCATATTTATCGTCTCTGAGATATGTATTATATTTTCGAGCCGGATATAAGCCGAGATCAGTTTTCAGCCCTACCCTTGTATAATGTATCACTAATTAATGTAGCTAATAACTAACATTGTCACTCCACAACCAAACTGATGATAATCTACTTTTAGTTAATTGCATAATGCTAAAAGTTGCAGCTGTATGAATTTATTACTTTTAATTAACGGATTCTATAAATACATCATATAATTTGCATGCTTGTTCAACATCCAATATCACAATATCAAGTGATCACCACTGCACATAAAATATAGTTAGTACATACATACAAACAATGGCGCTTAATAATCTTCAAAATAGTATTTCCATCCCCATTGTTGTCATTAATTTATCAATAATATTTATGCAATTTTCCGTTAGTATAGCTCAGGGTGGTTTCGCACCAGCTTTAGCAACATGGTATGATGACCCTGAAGGACCCGGAAGTGGTAATAAAATCATTTTCATAAATTTTGTACCATAGAGTCACGGACAAAACAAACCAACCAAAAGACGCACAAATACACACACACTAGATATATAAATCAACATGCTTATGTGACTTTTGCTTATATGTTAATTATGATAAATCTTTAGGCGGAGCCTGCGGATTTGACAAAGATGTTGGACCTCCTCCATACTCAGGCATGATATCTGCAGGAAATGCCAAGATTTTCCTAGCAGGTCAGGGCTGTGGTCGGTGTTTTCAGGTACATCAATATTCATAGTAAACCAATATTTTTATCTTTTCATTTTTAATTTTACACTCATTTGGATGTAACAATATTACAAATTTATACTTCAGGTACAATGCACAACTTCAGATTATTGCTCAGGCCAACCAATTACAGTCACAATTACAGATGAATGCCCCGGAGCCTGTAACAATGTACCATATCATTTTGACTTAAGTGGCCATGCTTTCGGGGCAATGGCTAAACCTGGACAAGAAAATAATCTCCGTCAACTAGGACAAGTGGATATCCAATATAAAAGGTATAATATGAAGAACAACAATAACTGTTTATTAGAACTACATGTTTCATCGATTTTTCTGACATTTTATATCGTTTCAATTTGTTCAGGGTGTCATGCAACTATGGGGGTGCAAAAATTGCCTTTAAAATTGACCAACATATTAATCCAAACTTTTTTTCAAGTGCAATTGAATACATAAATGGAGATGGTGACATCGGATCTATGCAGCTCCGACCCGCAAACTCTGAACAATGGATCCCAATGCAGCAATCCTGGGGTGCAACATGGTATGCTAATATCAGTTCTTCAACTCAAGGCCCACTTTCCTTCAGAATTACTACTTTAACATCGGGGAAGACGGTTGAGGCCGATAACGCAGTTCCACCAAACTGGGTTGCTGGTGCAAAATATATCTCGAACGTCAATTTTTAAATTAATGTTTAGGTTTAATTAGTTTTCTGATTATTGATTTGCAGTACTATCCGGCCAAGAGGCCCAGCATTATTGTATAATCGAACTTAGTTGAAATACAATGAAAATGCTTATTGATCTCATGATCTGTGGCTAATTTTATATCTGCGCCACTAATTCTGTCTAGTCATAAATTTATAATTTTGCTTCAGTTTCAAATCTTACAATTATTATTAATATACAGTAATTAATGAATTCCGAAATTATAATTCTTGGAACTCCTGTTAAATAGGAAAATATATATTTGTAAGCTGGGAAGAAATCTTGAAATATCTACATGAAAACATTTCGAATCTATACTATTATATAAATTCCGAAACATTGAAAGTTTTGGTACCTGTTTTTTGGTACTAAGTGAATTTACTTATTTACCCTTCATTATAAAGAAATATATATATATATATATATATATATATATATATATATATATATATATATATATATATATATATATATATGATATCTATACTATTAAAATTCCTAAAATAAATAATAACATAATATGATTAATGGTAAGTAGTCGTTGCTTTTTTTCACAATTACTTTTAATTGAAGATATTATCTTTTATAAACACCCACTAATCTTACAATCATAAATATCTATACTATTATATAAAAGCCGAAACAATAAAAGAGTTTTGGTACCTGTTTTTTGTTACTAAGTGAATTTATTTATTTACCTTTTATCTATACTATTAAAACTCCTAAAATAAATAATAACATAATATAATTAATGGTAAGTGGTCGATTGCCTTTTTTCACATTTACTTTTAAGTGAAGATATTACCTTTTATAAACATTTACTAATCTTGCAATCATTAATATATACCCGAAAATATCACATCATATTTTTCAATTATTAATAAAATATATTAAAAATCAGTATACGTTGTTTATAAAAACATCAGTCATATCATATCTTACAATCATTAATATTTCCTTTCAAATTAAAACATGTTACCTTTTTAATTTAAAACTAATCTTACAATCATTAATATATACCCAAAAATATTACATCATATTTTTCAATTATTAATAAAAATATATTAAAAATTTATATACGTTGTTTATAATACGGAAACATTAGTATAATCCGTAAACATGAGTATATTAAATTATATTAAATTAAAATTAATTAATTAAAATAATGGTAAGTAGTCGATTGCCTTAATTAAATTATAATTATTATAAACTAATCAATTACCTTTTTCACATAAATCGTATAATCTTTTTAATTTTCACGTTGCCTTTCTATTTCTATAGCTAAAATATTTTTTTTTTCCAATTATATCACGGGCAGTTCTATTTAATACAATAAACTAATAATATTCTAATATTAATAATTAATTGATTTTCTTTTTCAGCTAAAATGTATCATCTTTTATATATTTTCTAACTAAAATCTCTCTTTTAATAGAAATATCACGTACAATATTAATTTCTTCTTCTCAAAAAACATTACGAGCAATTGTATTTAGTAAAATAACGTAATTAAATTATAAATACTATAAACTAATCAATTACCTTTTTCACCAAAAACATGTTACCTTTTTAATTTTCTTTAACTAAATCCTCTCTTATTCTAATCATTACACGAACATTATATTTAATAAAATAAAAGAATTATTTTATAATTACTAATAATTAAAAAATTATTTTTTTCAACTAAAACCTATCATCTTTCTATATTTTCTGACTAAAATCTCTCTATTTTTAGAAATATCATGGATAACATTTATACAACTATTATCAAATCATCTCGTATAAAAATTTAAGCCTCCAAAATTAATATTTTAAAAAATAATTTAAATTAATGAAAGAAATTCATATAATATTTTAAAAAATCCGTGCATCGCACGGGTTTTAAGCTAGTAATCTAAATATTTGTAAACCTGAATCTCACAAGAGTATGCCCAAATCCAGTAAATTTTCTTAACTAAATAACACCATTAGAAAAAGTAATTTTGCCGTTTTAAAAAATGCAAAGAAAAATTTTGTATCATCCTAATTTAGTTCAACTAACTAAACATATTTGATTTGCTAAAAGTAAGCCTGAAAACACATTTAATGTGGTATTAAATAAACCTAGATTGGACCAAGGTCAAAGCCCATTAATGAGGCCCAAAACCCCAAGACATCTAAGTCCAATGAAAGTCAAACTTCTCTATGGAGGATCTAGAAGCCCATCTAAATTGGATAACTTGTCCACCAAGATACTAAACCCTAATTCCAAGGCTTCTCAAGCCTATATAAAGGGTCTGACCCCTCATTCCCAAAAAAACATTTTTTGGGCAAAGCTCCATACGTCACCCACCACGTTTTAGGCTTAATCCTCGAATAAGGATACGCAAGCCACTACGTCACTACGCCGCGAGGGCGCATCAAGCCACGTAGGTAACTCTAGAACTACGTTTTGACTTGATTCTTGATATCCATCAAGGTACGTAGGCATCTTGTTAGGACCGAGTTAGTCCCCGATAACAAGAGCAACCACCATTAAAGCTCGAAACTCTCAATCCATAGCATTCAATACACGAATTAATTACACCCTACTTTTTATTCCACAACATTTGGCGCCGTCTGTGGGACGAAGACGTCAACCATGGAAAACACACGGATATAAAGAAAATGAATGTGATGATCCACCAACCTCAATACGCGTTCCGAAAACCGTTGCTGGAACTCAGCCAACACATACCACTATTCAAGGGTTGAACCCTCTAGGAACATTAATTTAAACGAGTCTCTAAGGAGCTGGAGTCCAAAGAATGATTTTAAACTCTCCAGTGGCGAATCCCCAATCCTAGGCATGGCTATGTCCATAATAGACAAGCATGATTACAAATCTCTAGCATGGTGCTTCCACCAATAAGAGCTCAGAACCCGAGTTATGGGCTTCCACCCCAACGAGAGCATGATTCGCCCCATATTTAAGGCTTAGAACCTCCGTATACATCAGGAGGGAGAAGTCTCGATCGTGCACTAACGACGATGAAAGAATAATCAGACTGATAATCCACTCCCCTCGACTTCCAATCAAGGAACGACTCCCCCAAAGACGCGTCTCCAAAGGGTGATCCCCAAGGGGTGATCCAAAATCCACTAACTCAAGGAGAGAATCCCCAATTGCAGATGGTGGTTTTACCTCTGTCTAATGGAGCACAAGGAGCACGGAACGCCACCACCGTCATGCTAATTCCAATAACTCGAAACCCCGTTTATGGGTTGTCACCGTTCCCAACTGCTGATGGAATTGTCGATCTACTCATGAGAAGTATGTGCCTCAATACACTGAAGGTTTGGTCCCCTTGCTGGAGGACACCAAAATTTCTCTAGATCATTCACCAAAGATGACTCCTCGTCTGAAGAAGATAACGAAAAGGACGTCCATTCTAGCAAGAGACGTCAGTGCAAGGAGCGTGCCAGAGGAGCAGGACATTCTCAACCCCTAGGGACTCAAGGAACGGCTCTTCAGGCCATTGACGAAAGGACATAGGGGCTCAAATTAATAATCCGCAGCAGCCGGCTGTGGGTTCAAAAAATTCAGGGGCGAATCCCCATCTCTGTCATTATACAATGAACTTAGGTTCCCACCAATGGGATGTCATTTACCGATGGTAGAAGTAACCAATAACACGAGGCATATGTACCTCAATGCATTCAAAGCCTAGAACACCAATGAAGGAGTCGTGATTTCCCCGGACCCTATATTGTTGACGATTCATCATCCATTGATGAAGATAACAATCTTAAATGGAGAACCAGGCAAAGAGCTCGAAGAAGGGTCAGGGCCTTCTCAGCCCCGTGGATCCAAAGGATTGGCTCCCAAGACTTTAGGAGAGAGGATACTCGCATATGAAGCGTATATCCGAAAATTGAAGAAAGATCTGGAAGTACAATATGCTAGGCAGCCCCCAAGGGCTAGGATTCTCCATGTTATTAATTTAGTGATACCCCTATGAGGAGAAGGGTTGATACACAAGGGATGATCCCGATGATTCTATTCCTATTGGAGATCATGATGATACTATCCTATCATTCGCCAACAAGGTAATGAATGCTCATATCTCAAGAAAATTCAAGACGCCCATCATCGAGGTGTGTGTTAGGGCAGGAGACCCCACTAATCATGTGAAGACATCCTCCAATGCACTACAAATTTTAACCCGTGATTGACGTAATCAAGTATAGGGCGTTCCCTCAAACCCTGGGGGCGTGACACAACGATGGTAAAGTCGGTTTCCCCCGAACTCAATCAGCTCCTTTAAAGGACTGAGAAGGGCATTCATCGCCCTGTTTATTGATGGAAAGTTCATGAGAAACGTTTTACAACCCCATGAATGTGGAACAAGGAAAGAATGAATCCTTGAGGGATTACATGAACAGAATCAC
Source organism: Saposhnikovia divaricata (assembly GCA_036435485.1). NCBI lineage: Eukaryota > Viridiplantae > Streptophyta > Magnoliopsida > Apiales > Apiaceae > Saposhnikovia > Saposhnikovia divaricata. The sequence goes on from CM071597.1 coordinate 161,061,909, forward strand.
CAAGGAAGCCTTGAAGGTCCCGAACTTGGATGATAGAGTAGCTATCAAGGTAGATGAAAGAGTAAGGGAAGCCTCAACCCCTGATGAAGGGAATGCAGGTAATTAAAAGAAGCGAAGGTGGTCACGAATAGAATGCTAAGGATATGTATCCTCGAACTAGTAAAGACTCTGACTCTCCCTGCAAGAAGAACAATCAAGGATCGAGGTTCACCAGCTATGCATATTTGTATACTCCAATGAGCCAAATCCTAATGGACATTACAAAAGATAAGGATCTCTGATGGTCGAAACCACTAAGGGCTGATCCCGAGAAGAGAAACAGGACCAATGTTGTCAGTTCCATAAGGATGTGGGAAATAAATTTCACGATTGTAGACAGCTAAAACACAAGATCAAGTTTCTTATCCGAAGAACAAGGTTGTATAAGTCCACCAAGGATGGCCAATAAGGTAACTTAAGGCAGGATTATGAAGCAGAGATTATTAAAGGAAGGATGGCGATCAAGATCTCAATCCATAGCCCCGGGGGGCCGATGATAAACATGATTTTTGAAGACCCGACGACGGTCGGGAATACAAGGAGCTCTCATAAAGCTTACGCTCGAGAAGCAATGCACATTGTAGGAGAAGCTCTATAACGAGCAAAAACTGAAATGGCAGTTGCCTTTGATGATTTTGACTTGGAAGGGGTGAAGTGCCTCCATGATGGCCCATTGGTCATAACACCTGTGACAGGCAAATCGCAAGTGAAAAGAGTCTCGGTAGACAATGGGACTTCAGTGGATATCTCATTTCATGATGCATTCTCGAAGATGGGATACAATGATTCTCAATTGACCCCCTCCAACATGCCCGTCTATGGGTTCTATAGAGTTGAGTCAAGAGTTAAAGAAACTATTCGGCTATCCACGATAATAGGACGAGAGCCTAGGGAGGCCACTCATATGTCGAACCTTTTACTGTTTAAGGCAACTTCCGCTTACAATCCGATCCTTCGGAGGACAGGCTTGCATGCCTTTAAGGAAGTTGCCTCGAGCTAAGATCTGATTCCTCCAAGGAATAAAGTTGATGAAGAGAAGAGAGATCAAACAATAACAAAGATTTGCTATCCAGCCATGTTGAGACCTGATGGAGTCAGAGGGAAGGTCCGCCCGATTGAAGACATGAATGTCCAAGAAACTGAGAAACAAAGAGGAAATCTCACCGAGGACTTGGTCCCCATTCCCCTAGTTCCTGAAGTACCTAAAAAGTTACCTACGTTGGGCATTGTTGAATGAACCCTTGAAGGGCAAATTGGATATGTTCCTATAAGAAAACAATGTTGTGTTTGCTTGGATAGTAACTGATATACCAGGGGTCGATCCCCAGTTAATTGTGTAAACTAGACGTCCACCCGAATAGGGAGATGAAGAAACAGAAGAAAAGAAATTTTGATTCCAAGAGGCAGGAAGGCCAATGAAGAATGAAGGATGTGTATTTACTTCATTGATATGAAAGATGCATGTCTTAGTGACTACCAAGGAACGATGCATTGACCAATGCAACCAAGGTGATGTCCCAAAGAGGTGACATATCGAAGATTGATGAATCATCACATCGAGCATTCTCATGAGGCGTTTGAGGTGTTAAGGCACCACAAGATGATATTGACTGACTTAATGCGCCTTCAGCATAGGATCAGGAAATTTTTTGGGTTTTATATCCTCCAAACATGGAAATTGAGGCCAACCCCAATAAGAGTATAGCAATCCTTGACACGGAACCTCCACATGTTGACATAACCAAATTATGAAAAGTTACTGTATCTATATTTGGCTGTATTTGATACGGCTTTGAGTGTCGTCCTCGTGAAAGAGGAAGATCGACAAGGTTCGGAAACCCATCTATTACGTGAGAAAGGTCTTGTATGAGACAGAGTAATCACAATAAATCCCCAAACACTCACTGACTTCGTGGTTGAATACATCATTGACAACCAAGAAGTCGGGGGGCAGGAGGTAGTACCCTAGGAGGGCAAGGAATTAGAGAAGGAAGATTGAAGAGCGGTACTCAAGAGTATTGGATGCTAAGTTTGATGGAGAATCAAAAATAAAATTAAGTTAGAACATACCCCGATTGGCTCATGCTTGAGTATTCCCCGAAGTTGGATTTCCCAATGACAAACAACGAGGTTGAACGCAAAGCCGTGATAGTCATACTTGGTTTGGCCGGAGCCCCGAGGGTCAAAACCTTAAAGTCTCTGGAGACCCAAGATCGGTAGTACCAAAAGTGAATGGTGAGTTCGAGGTCAGGGCTGGATCTGTGACAAAATACTTGAAACTTGACTCAATTCAATGAGTGTTACGAGGGAAGAAAACGTAAAGGTTGATGTCCTATCTATATTTGCCTCCTCGGAGATAGATAATTATGTTGAAAGTTCTTACTTCCAAGTCTTAGAGACCCGAAGCATTGATAGAAAAGATGATAACACCTATAGGTATGAAAAGCTGTTGGATAGATCCTACAGAGGCTCGCCAGGAAACCGGTTGGTTACCCGAAAATGCCTTGGAGGCACGAAAGTTGTCAATAAGAACACTGAGGCCTCAAAACGTGAATTTAGCCTCGAAAGAAACTCATCTGGAAATATGTGGGCAGTTGATAAGTGGATTTATATCCACTTAGAATGCTTCTTGTCGGCTTAAATGGATTTACTTGACCTCAAGTATGTTTTGTTTTTAACGTGTTTTTGTGAGTTGTGTAGAACTACTAGCTTGAGGCAGGTATGATGTGTTTCTATGATGATTTGGTGATTTTGAGCTCAATATATGAAGAATGGTAACTCGCGGAAGAGAGTTGGAGGTTAATTTAATTAAAATTGGGATTTTCCGGGTAGTCTGTGCAGTCTTCACTATTTTGGTCATATCTGGAGTTCTACAAGTCCGTTTGAGGCCCGTAAGTAGTCGTTGGAAAGCTCGGAAGAAGACGGATCTGTTTCAAGAGGTTCCATGGCACGCTGCGGCACGATACAGGTGCGCTGCAGCGCAGGGAGCATTCTGCCGAGCCCGAAATTTTTCATGAAAATTCTGATTTACTGTTTGGACCATATCTTGAGTTCTATAAGTCCGTTTTGGACGATCTTACAGTCTACGCAAAGATAACGAGATTCTCTTTCATTCTAAAGTGGTTCAGATGTCCAAATACAACTAGAACAGCCCAGAAATACTGAAGAAAAGTCAGTTACGAATCCTTCAAAACAGAATCAGTTTAGGAAACGTATATTGTGCCGAACTGCAGAAATTCTATTTTAATTCTGTTTTGGGGAATTTCTTGCTGGACAAGACATGGGGGCTATATAAACACATGTAGACAATAGAAACCAATGTTTTATCAGAGAAACAAGGTAGACAAGTTGGAGAAGGATTTTACGAAGCTCGTGACAAGCAACGGAGATGTAGATCTACTTCATCTTTTGTTTTCTTCTATTAGCATATTCTGGATTTCGAATTTGTTTTCTTAACTCATTACTCTAGCACTATTGTTTTTATTCAGAATTTGTTTATTATCATGGTTTCATCAGATCCCATGATGACGACCGGTTCGATTATGAACTAATCGTTGTCATGGGATTCTAACGGATTTATTTATGGAGCTTTAGTATTTTGATGATTTAAAGATCTGTGTGTGTTGTATATTGATATCCTTGTATGGTTATGCTTAATTGTTAGATGTGTAGCTAAAATCTAATCTGTTAATCTCTTGTGAAGCGAGAGTGGATCTTGAGATTTAGAACTTGCCATGCTAGCATAGGATAAGTTGATATATGTGTGACATCATGATTTGTAGCGTAAATTGAGAAATATTATGCTACCCTATGTGATCTATGTGGATGACTTGTGCTTAAACCGTTATGTTTTCAAATCTTATAGAGATATAGGGTCTAAACATAGTTGGTGTCTATTCATCTTCTATCTCTTTTGTGGATGTATGATTAGTTTGGTGTTCGTATATTGAGAGGTAACCTATACTTGTTTCGTATTGTCCGATCAGATATCAAAACCATCACATGCATTGATTAAAGGCATCAACTCTAAGCGAAGTATTTAATGAAGTTAGGATCCCATGTTTATTCTCATATAAGTAATTCGGTTTTAATTCTCAGTAGTTAATTCATTCTTAGTTTGATAATTTGCATCTTAGTTTAATTTAGATAATTAAAACCTCAATTTGTTATTTGTCTTAGCAGTGAGTTATAACCATACATTGTTGAATAGGTGCATTAACTGAAAAGAACTTAACCAGATCTCTGTGGAATGAACTTGAATTATATTACTTGTGACCACGTATACTTGCGTGATATTGTGTAAACAAGTTTTTGGCGCCGCTGCCGGGGATCATCGGTGTTTTATTTTAGTTTATGTGCTTGTCATCAGTGGTCGTTAAAGTTCACTGACTCGGATTAGTTACTTACCTATCTTGTTTAGTTCGGTGTGTTTCAGGTACTTGAGTGTTTGAAAATGGCAAGCGAGGAGTTGCCATGATGGGCATATTCGAGGACATCCATGCCTCAGCAATGTGTGCAATGTTTGGGCGTTCATGAGACCTCACAATATTGTTACTATGAAGGAGTTGATCCATATGTCACTTATGAGGAACAACCATATTTTCAATACCATCCTCAACAGTACCAGCAAGATGTTCCAAATATGTCATATTTCTTTGGTAGTGAAGAGTTTCAACATCAGCAACCTACTCCTACTTTTTAGTCAGATGAGGTTGATGTTATAGAGGAGGTTAGGATGCTTGCAAAGAGTAATGAGGAGTCTATCAAATCTTTGAAGACACTAGTTGCTCAAGTTTTGAGTGCCTTGGAACAAGAGAAACATCAATTCATACTAGAGGCAATTCCAGAAAATAACGGTGACTTGGAGCAAGGTACTGCATGCATAATTGAGGAAGACAAATTCCAAGGTAAGGTGAGCGTTCACAAGCCATGTGAAGAATTTGATCATGCTAGTGTGGTGGATGATTTGAAAAGGGCACTATTTGGGACAGACACTGGTGAGCTACACAAATTTCAAGACTTGGTATGTGCGTACCAAGAGGCTGATGACCATGGGAAAGATGCAGGTCTTCTACTTGTCTCAGAGTATATAGATGGAGGTAGCGCATTAGAACCAATGGAGGAAGTTCTCTTTGAGGAACCAAAGGCTTCAGCAACTTACATTTACCCTCCTCCATTATATTCAAGCGAAGCCCGCGAATATGTATTGTTCTACAAATTGACAGATTTTGGGTCAACCAATGAAGGCATTGGAATAGTACATAGTTGTTATACGAATAGGCCAAGCGAGGAGAAGGGGCAGAAAGTGTGCCGCCGTGATAACGATGAAGTCTCACGAAGAGATGACCAGGCCAACTATTATCATCCTTAATGGAGGCTTGGACGTAGTCAAGCTAATTGACTCTAAACAAGCACTTCGTGGGAGGTAACCCATGTGTTAGGTATGTAGTAGTATGTAGTAGTGTGTCATTTGTGCATGTAGGAAATCATATTTTGCATGCTAGTTGTAATTCATTCGTATTTTGTATGTATTGCATGTTTGTTTCATATAGGACATTCTGTTATTGTGTTTTATACCATGTGAGTTCATATAGTTGCATTTGCATGGCATGCATATTTCATGATCCCTTAGGATGAGCTAATTCTGATTGGTAGGTCGATGTCTAATTAAGTGTTATTATTGATGAATAGAGGGTTGATTTATAGTTCCTAGGAATTGACTTGCATGTTTCAGAAACAAATTTTTACACAGTCTCATCGTTTGCTTTTGGGCTAGGTTGAGGTCATGCTTGTTTGGTTGTTGAGATTTAATCACTTGTTTATATTTAGAATTTTCGTTATTCCCTTTATGGCGTAGGATCACTTAAGTCTAAGTTTGGGGGAAACAGGGATTTCATGCTAATTGTTAATATTTGTCAATAATGGCTAGGCGTCAAATGGCTAGTAGCCGCTCATATTTTATGAGTAGTCTAGGGTTGGATGAGATGGAGCGAAACGCACTCATTCCAAATTAGAGGTGTGAAAAAAAAAATTTCAAAAAAAAAAAAGAATATGAGAGTTGTTTAGATGCAAAATTAACCACTGTGAGCTCTTTAATACTCGAGCAAATAAGTATGAGGGGACTTTGTGTAACGCCCCAACTTCCCAATACTAAAAATATACTTTTATAATAAATTATTGGATTTAATTAAATAAAATAGAATTTGATACAGGGGAATTTTTAAAAATTTCGGCATGAAGTATTCGTAATATGGACTATCCACCTGTATTTTGAACCAACCAAAATCATAAAAGAAAATAACTGCAATTCCAAGTACTTAAGAAACATGACACCTGTTCAACCTGTCCTAACCGATCAGGTGAACCATACTACTATGCCCTCCCGATCATAAAACAAGATCGGGGCACACAACCAAAATTAAATACATGCAAGCTGATAACCAAACATTAAATCATAATACAACACCCCACTACTAACCCGGATCTCTAACAGGTAGTGGTATGAAACAAGCAACTACTAACTAAGTTATTACATTACAATACTAAATCCTTAATTAAAAGATACATACACTCCACAAATATAAATACAACCAACTAAAACTATTACACAATTTTCTACTGATACCCAAAAGTCCAACCTTGTACTAAAGCCAAACTAGTCTGTCTACAGCCCACAACAAGTTCTTCTCCTGATACAGCTCCTACGTCGTATCTTTTTCTTCTTTAACTGAAAAATGGTTATGAACAACAATAAGTGAGCCAAATGCTCAGCAAGTAACAATATAGATGCCAAAATAAAAATCAACAACAAGAGTACGGATACAACGATATAAGAATCATTCTCTGAGTTTTTTTTTTCCCAAATTTTGGCAATTTGTAATTCATTCCAAAAATAGGGAGAGAAAGAGAAATGAATTTCTCTTTTTATATCAAATTTCCCACCTTTAAAACATTTTAATTAAATTAATCATTTTATTAAAATCGGACAATACGGGTGATCAGCCACGTAATGTCCCCATACCGGACACTAGGTCCCTCTGGACTTTGAAAATTGGGTTCCCAATTAGGCAACGCATTGGCCTCTATTGCTGGACTAGGACCACCCTAGCCTCTTACGCCAAATTTAAAGTGCTGGACTAGGACCACCCTAGCCTCTTACGCTAAATTAAAATAATTAATTAAATGTCCTTAAAATAAAGAAATTTTCGATGAATAGAATTCTTATGCAATAATTGAGAGCAGGGGATTATTCTGTTTAATTTCAAGAATAAGTGACTGAAAGTCAAGTAGCAATCCAATTTAATTGTATAAGGTTCGCAAGGTAGGGTTCAAGTGTGATTCGCAAGTATTTAAAAAAATAAAGGTTTATCAGGCTCTTGTCATTTTAGAGGCATAATACAAGGTGATATCGAATATGGTATGGCTAAGGGAAAAATAGAAATATAAGCAATAAGGGTCATTGATTAATTAAGGACATAACAAAGGTTAGGGATTTAGAGTTTAATTCAAAGATTTCAAGGTATAGTTAGGCTAGTGTGGTTTAATAAAATGGATATGAAATAAGGTTTAAGCTAGTACAAAAGGTATATTACACTACAAGGTTTAAGGATTTAGAGAAAGATCAAGGGTTATAAGGTATAGTAATGCTAGTGTGAATTAAGGGAATAGAAATGAAATAATGCTTAAGCTTATGCAAAAGGTATGTTATACCACAAGATAGGCAGTTCAACGAGAATTAGAATAAGCAAGGAAGTACACAATTTAAACAACAATCTATAAAGGTAAATGAGAAGTTACAAAGGTTTAAGCAATAGTTTATAAGGATTAACAATATAGGACAAGGGGTTCTACAATTAACTTGACAGAAACAAACAGTAAGTTATAAGAATTTAAGCAACAATCAGTGGATAATTGAAAGAATCTTAACTTCAATAAAAGGTTCGAGTTACTTGCCTTAACCAAATATTTCCACGCTAGTCACTTGGCTCAAAAACTCTCAGCCTTTGCCTTTCCTTTATCCCTTAAGTCTACGCTCTTCGAATCTACACATATAAAAACACTACTTCAGAATTCTATAAAATACTCGACGTTCGTCTTTGAACATTACCCTTAATCTACCCTTGCGTTAACCCATGACCACTAACATAAATAACTAAATATATAAATATATATATAACTTACATCATACATACTTACCAAACAACTTACCATTATTAGATAAGCAACTAAACACATAGCATCTATGACATGAAATCATATAAGCCACTTAAGAATTTAATACATAATACTAGCTTAACTTTAAAACAATTTAAAATCTTATACTATAAATTTTATGACCTATAATTCTAACAAAAATCGGGCAGAGTTTCCTTTATAAATTGGACTATCCCGTCGGAGTTCAACCGACTCAAATCATAATCAAATACATCCGATGGATTACAAATCCACCTACAAGCCCAAAGGATTTCTAATTATAATCTCTAAGTACCAATAACACTTTCACTTCATACGAATAAATTATACCTATCGACAAATAACAATTTAATTCATTTTCGAATAAAATTACCAAATCATACTTAAACAATTTCTAAAATCACATAATTCATCATAATCCGAATAATCCATAATATTTTCAATGAATCGTAATAATCGAATATACAATTCGTAACTTACAAATACGAAATAATTAATACGAGACTCTACACAATTTATTATACAATTAATTAATAATATAATTCTCAGAATTTTATCATACAGAGTAATCAACTTTTAACCAAATAAAAATCATAGAATTGTTCAAATAGAGCACTAAGTTATAACACTAATTAGAAATACATCAGCTGAGCTCCAGAATTAACATAATACTTCAACCAAAATAGACACAACACTCTGCCCAGCTTATGTACACTCGCGGAACACACACTCAACTTCATTAGCAGGAACAGCGAAGGGAAATCATTGCAGCTTGGTAATTAAATCACCAGCCATGAACCACACACACACCCGGTATCCATAAACGCGCACACACACACATAGTCATACACCCAATCACGCTACCCGTACATTACATACAGCCATGATTTTTTTTCAGAACAGGGGAGGGGAAAACTATCAACACTCTTGGCATTAAATCCACGCACGCAGCCACACTAAAACACGCACACACCGTTTCATTAACTCGACACAAACACTACACTTACACACACGAAGGCTGTACACAACACACCCACGCAGATACATGGCAAAAATAGAGGGGAGGGAATTCAATTCATAATAATATTGTCAGCAACAGCCAAAATCAAGGCTTACCAGACCAATACCGAGCGGAAGTGAGAGTGAGAAGTCGAGATTGAGCGAGATTTTGGGCGAGAGAAAGAAAAACAAAAGGGAGATGGGAGAAATTTTGAGAAAAGTCGAGAGAAATACAGAGAGTTCGAGAGTTTGATGTTTTCGTTTTTTTTCTTTCTAAAGACTGATTAGAGATTTTAGGTTATAAGTGATTTGGGGGAAAATTTAAAAAGGGGCATTTTCATGATTTCCTTTCGCTGAAATTCATAAAATCGCTATAAAAATCAAATTTAAATAGAAAAATGGGTGAAATATTAAATTTTAAAATTTAAAATAACGATTATAAAATTACGATCACCCACATATTTTTAAAATATTTTTATGATAAAAAACGAATTAAATATAGATTTTACAAGAATAAATCCATAAAACGCAAAGTAATCCATAAAATCATTTTAAAATCCTTAAAAATCAAAATAAATCTATCTAATATTTTTAAAACTCAATTAAACTAATAAAACAAATAATGCAAAAGATTTCAGGATTTATCCTAATCCCAAAATTTTTTTATAAAAATCTCAGAAGATAAATAACACATGATTTCAAATAGAATTATCCACCAGAAACAAAAAATAAAATACATAGACTTATTCAACACGTATAATCATCAAATAAACTCACAAATAGGATATCATACATATTTCACTTCCTCAATAATATTCACATCACATAATTCATATTTAATATTAAATAAATAATTATAAATACCAAAAAAAATCTAAGGTGTTATATCCTTCCTCCCTTAACGGGATTCTGTCCCCAGAATCTCACCTAATTAAATAGATGAGGATAATTCTCTAGCATCTCGCTCTCAAGTTCCCAAGTTGATTCTTCAACTCTTGGGTTCCTCCACAAAACCTTTACCAACTTAACTGTCTTATTTCTCAATTTCTTATCCATTCTATCCTGGATTACTACGGGCTGTTCTATATAAGACAGATCCGGCTGTAACTCAATAGGCTCGTATTCAATGACATGACTTAAATCTGGATGATATTTTTTGAGCATTGACACATGGAAGACATTGTGAATATGGCTCATATGTGGCGGTAGGGCTAACTCATACGCGACTTTTCCAACCCGTTTTAAGATCTCAAAAGGTCCTACGTATCTCGTACTGAGCTTTCCCTTCTTGCCAAACCTCGTAACTCCTTTCCAAGGTGACACTTTCAACAATACTTTCTCTCCTTCTTCAAAATTCATATCTTTCCTGGCTTGATCAGCATACTTCCTTTGTCTGTTCTGAGCAGCAATTAGCCTTTTCTGAATGATTTCGATCTTTTCCTTCGTTTGTTGTACTAGTTCCGATCCCAACACCTTACGCTCACCAACCTCATCCCAATATACAGGAGATCTACATTTCCTTCCATATAAAGCTTCGTATGGCGGCATCCCAATACTCGCATGATAGCTGTTGTTGTAAGAGAATTCTACCAAAGGTAGGTGCTCGTCCCAACTTCCTTTAAAATCCAATGCACACGTTCGTAGCATATCTTCAATAGTTTGAATGGTTCGTTCACTCTGTCCGTCCGTCTGCGGATGATAGGCTGTACTCATCTTAAGCTCAGTTCCCAAGCATTCTTGAAATTGTTTCCAAAATCTGGAGTTGAAACGTGGATCTCGATCAGATACAATAGTTACTGGCACACCATGACGCATAACCACTTCCTTCAAATACAGCTGTACCAACTTATCTAATGAGAATCTTTCGTTGATTGGAAGAAAATGGGCAGATTTAGTCAAACGGTCTATGATTACCCAAATCGCATCATGATTAGCTTTTGTTCTCGGTAGCCCCACAACGAAGTCCATAGCTAAATGCTCCCATTTCCACTCAGGAATATCTAATGGCTGTAATAGTCCACTAGGCTTTTGATGTTCAGCTTTGACTCTTTGACATGTGTAACACTTACTAACCCACTCTGCAATCTCTCTTTTCATATCAGGCCACCAGAAATGTTCCTTCAGGTCTTGGTACATCTTCATTGAATATCTTGAACTGTGAGCATCCCGCAAAATCTCATTCTTTAATTCTGGCACGTTGGGAATCCAAATCCTCGAAGAAAATCTTAAGATACCCATATCATCCTTCTGAGTGCAAATCTCTTCACCTGTCAATGTGTTCATATCTTGATTCATGATTTCCTCCTGACATCTTCGTATCTTTTCAAGTAACTCGGGTTGAAAGGTCATGGTATAACACTTACCACTGGTAGGCTCCGAGATCTGGACTTCTAATCTCAACTTTTCAAACTCCTTGAACAATTCCTTTGAGATGGTAAACATGTTCAGTCTCTCCTTTCTACTTAATGCGTCGGCCACTACATTCGCTCTCCCTGGGTGATAATTAATTGTGCAGTCATAATCCTTAATCAACTCTAACCATCGCCTTTGTCTCATGTTAAGCTCTCGTTGAGTGAAGATATACTTCAAACTTTTGTGGTCCGTGTAAATCTCACATTTTTCACCATATAGATAGTGTCTCCAAATCTTTAGTGCGAATACAATTGCTGCTAACTCAGAATCGTGAGTCGGGTACTTCTGCTCATGAGGCTTTAATTGTCGAGAAGCATACGCAATCACCTTTCCATGTTGCATCAATACACACCCTAATCCCTTGTATGAAGCATCACTGTAGATCACAAAGTTTCCTTGACTGTCTGGTAAGACTAACACTGGTGCTGTTACTAATCTTTTCTTTAATTCCTGGAAACTCTCTTCACACTTCTCATTCCATATGAACTTCTCATTTTTCCTAGTCAACCTGGTCAATGGTGAGGCAATCTTAGAAAAATCTTGAACAAACCTCCTATAATAACCAGCCAATCCCAAGAAACTTCTCACTTCGGTGGGCGTTCTCGGTCTGCTCCAATTCACCACAGCTTCTATCTTTGCAGGGTCAACTCTAATTCCTTCACTACTGATTATATGACCTAGAAACTGCACCTCTTCCAACCAAAACTCACATTTTGAAAACTTGGCATACAACTTCTCTGCTCTCAATATTTCTAACGCAATCCTTAAATGTTCTGCATGTTCTTCCCGGGTCTTGGAATATATCAAGATATCATCAATGAAAACTATCACAAATTTATCCAGATGCTTCCTAAAGACTCTGTTCATAAGATCCATAAATGCTGCTGGAGCATTGGTTAATCCAAATGGCATCACTAAGAATTCGTAATGTCCATACCTTGTGCGAAATGCCGTCTTTGGAATGTCTTCAGGTTTGATCTTTAATTGATGATAGTCCGATCTTAAATCAATCTTCGAGAAATAAGCTGCTCCCTTAAGTTGATCAAACAAATCATCGATTCTAGGTAAGGGATATCTATTCTTGATGGTCAGCTTGTTAAGTTCTCGATAATCGATACACAATCTCATACTACCATCCTTTTTCTTGACAAACAGCACAGGAGCTCCCCACGGTGATACACTTGGTCTTATGACTCCCTTATCTAAAAGTTCTTGTAATTGTGTTGCTAACTCTTTCATCTCCACCGGTGCCATCCTATATGGTGCTTTGGACATGGGTTCTACTCCAGGTACTAGGTCTATAGCAAACTCCACTTCTCGATCTGGAGGTAAACCGGGTAATTCTTCTGGAAAAACGTCGGGGAACTCGTTAACAATTGGTATATCTTCTATCTTCGGTGCATGCTTCTCTACATCCGTCACGTGTGCTAAATACGCTTCACAACCTTGTCTAAGTAACCTCTTGGCTTGCATAATACTCAGAAATTTCTTCACCTGCCTTTGTCCTTGAAATATCACTTCCTTATCATCCTCCGCCTTTAATCTCACCTGTTTCTTTCTACACTCAATCTGTGCATCATAATCAGCCAACCAGTCCATTCCTAAAATTACATCGAATTCTCCCATCTCGAAGGGTATCAAATTTGCATAGAAAAGGTAACCACCTATCTCTATATTACACTGAGGACACACTTGATTGACAGGGACTTTATCTTGGTTTGCCACCTCTATCACTAAAGCTTGCTCTAAAGGTCGAATTTCACATTGCAATTTACTAACAAACTTGTTGGAAATGAAAGACTTAGTAGCTCCAGAGTCAATTAAAACTTTAGCCTCTATTGAATTCACAGGAAGCGTACCTGCAACAACATCCATTTCTTGAACAGCATCCTACATAGTCATGTTAAAGGTTCTGGCTCTAGGTTGAGACGTCTGGGTCTGAGATGAAGGTCCAGTTATCCTCAGGGCATTTGCCGATGGGGGTCCGGCTATCCTTAAAACATTTCCTGACTGAACTGCCTCCTTGCAATCCTTAGCAATATGACCAACTTTCCCGCAGTTGTAGCATGTTATCCCTGATTTTGAAGTCGGGCACTCTCCCGCGTAATGTCCCTTCTTGTTACATTTAAAACAAGTAATACTTAGTCTGTGGCAAACTCCCAAGTGCTTCTTCCCACAAGTTGTACATTCAGGTAAGGCTGGTCTGATTGCAAGCTGCTGATTGGTATTCTGAAGACGTTTACCTTGACCACCGTTTCCATTCTTCGGTTTCTGAAAACCTCGGTTCCTGACAAACCGACCCTCATTCCTTGGCTTGAACTTGTTATTATTATTATTGCCTTTTGGGTTCTGACTTCCCTCAGTACTTTCTATCTTCCTTTTCTTTCCTGCTTTCTCTTTCTGATACAATTCACTTTCACCTTCAACAATCATAGCCTTCTCCACTACCATTGCATAGTTCTCTAACTGAAACACCGCCACCTTACTACGTATCCATGGCTTTAGACCCTGTTGAAATCTTTTAGCTTTCTTTGCCTCAGTATTGACATACTCAGGAACAAACCTTGCTAACTCTGTGAATCTTGCCTCGTATTCTGCCACGCTCATGTTTTCTTGTTTTAATTCCAAAAACTGAATCTCCAACTGATCTTGCATATACCTTGGAAGATACTTCTCGAGAAATAACTCGGTGAATCTCTGCCATGTGACCACTCCATCACCTTGCAACAGTTTTGTTGACTCCCACCAATAATTTGCTTCAGCTTTCAAGAAGTAACTAGCATATTCCGTCTTCTGATCTTCTCCTACCCTTACCAAAGCAAAAGTTTTTTCCATTTCATTAAGCCAAGCCCTAGCTTCTATAGGGTTGACAGTACCTTTGAACTCTGGAGGGTGTACAGCTTGAAAAGCTTTGAAGGTCATAATTGGTTGGGCGGGTCGTTGCTGAGCTAGTGCGGCTGTCTGTTGTTGAAGAAGTTGGAGAATTTGAGTCATAGTCGGGTCAACTGGATTTTGATTGCCAGTGTTCTGGTTTTCAGAATTTGTAGCAGGTGTTTTCTTCTTTGGAGGCATGATTCTGATAAGAAAGCAAGAAACTTATTAAGCAACAGGCTAATATATACAAAATAAGGTTTTTCGAATCCTGGATTTGAGTTACCTATGTTCACAAGAATTATAACGGGGTAAAGAACCAAGGAAGCATAGGTATTATCTTGAACAAGTAATGCTAACAAGAGATATTTAGGCAACTCAGAAATGTAATAAAAGATGTGCAGATAACAAGAAAATAAAGGTCATGGTACCAACAAAGTTAATATAACACAACAGTTTCAGAGTTCAAGGTACACTGTTAACCATCCTACCACAACATAAATACTGAGGATAATCTCAATCATCCACCATCTGCGATAACGATATAGCGAGTAAAAAAAAATTATTAAAGCGATAAAAGAATATCCTAACCCTACAACCTACTATCTTTATGATAACCTACACCTATCACTCTTATCCTATGCCTATAATGGTTCAAATCCTATCCTACACCTATCCTATACCTATTCCTGGCTTGTTTCAGTGACCAAAACCTGACAGCTCTGATACCAACCTGTAACGCCCCAACTTCCCAATACTAAAAATATACTTTTATAATAAATTATTGGATTTAATTAAATAAAATAGAATTTGATACAGGGGAATTTTTAAAAATTTCGGCATGAAGTATTCGTAATATGGACTATCCACCTGTATTTTGA
This sequence comes from Saposhnikovia divaricata, assembly GCA_036435485.1. Lineage (NCBI taxonomy): Eukaryota > Viridiplantae > Streptophyta > Magnoliopsida > Apiales > Apiaceae > Saposhnikovia > Saposhnikovia divaricata. The sequence continues at coordinate 161,077,304 of CM071597.1, forward strand.
ACCAACCAAAATCATAAAAGAAAATAACTGCAATTCCAAGTACTTAAGAAACATGACACCTGTTCAACCTGTCCTAACCGATCAGGTGAACCATACTACTATGCCCTCCCGATCATAAAACAAGATCGGGGCACACAACCAAAATTAAATACATGCAAGCTGATAACCAAACATTAAATCATAATACAACACCCCACTACTAACCCGGATCTCTAACAGGTAGTGGTATGAAACAAGCAACTACTAACTAAGTTATTACATTACAATACTAAATCCTTAATTAAAAGATACATACACTCCACAAATATAAATACAACCAACTAAAACTATTACACAATTTTCTACTGATACCCAAAAGTCCAACCTTGTACTAAAGCCAAACTAGTCTGTCTACAGCCCACAACAAGTTCTTCTCCTGATACAGCTCCTACGTCGTATCTTTTTCTTCTTTAACTAAAAAATGGTTATGAACAACAATAAGTGAGCCAAATGCTCAGCAAGTAACAATATAGATGCCAAAATAAAAATCAACAACAAGAGTACGGATACAACGATATAAGAATCATTCTCTGAGTTTTTTTTTTTTTCCAAATTTTGGCAATTTGTAATTCATTCCAAAAATAGGGAGAGAAAGAGAAATGAATTTCTCTTTTTATATCAAATTTCCCACCTTTAAAACATTTTAATTAAATTAAGCATTTTATTAAAATCGGACAATACGGGTGATCAGCCACGTAATGTCCCCATACCGGACACTAGGTCCCTCTGGACTTTGAAAATTGGGTTCCCAATTAGGCAACGCATTGGCCTCTATTGCTGGACTAGGACCACCCTAGCCTCTTACGCCAAATTTAAAGTGCTGGACTAGGACCACCCTAGCCTCTTACGCTAAATTAAAATAATTAATTAAATGTCCTTAAAATAAAGAAATTTTCGATGAATAGAATTCTTATGCAATAATTGAGAGCAGGGGATTATTCTGTTTAATTTCAAGAATAAGTGACTAAAAGTCAAGTAGCAATCCAATTTAATTGTATAAGGTTCGCAAGGTAGGGTTCAAGTGTGATTCGCAAGTATTTAAAAAAATAAAGGTTTATCAGGCTCTTGTCATTTTAGAGGCATAATACAAGGTGATATCGAATATGGTATGGCTAAGGGAAAAATAGAAATATAAGCAATAAGGGTCATTGATTAATTAAGGACATAACAAAGGTTAGGGATTTAGAGTTTAATTCAAAGATTTCAAGGTATAGTTAGGCTAGTGTGGTTTAATAAAATGGATATGAAATAAGGTTTAAGCTAGTACAAAAGGTATATTACACTACAAGGTTTAAGGATTTAGAGAAAGATCAAGGGTTATAAGGTATAGTAATGCTAGTGTGAATTAAGGGAATAGAAATGAAATAATGCTTAAGCTTATGCAAAAGGTATGTTATACCACAAGATAGGCAGTTCAACGAGAATTAGAATAAGCAAGGAAGTACACAATTTAAACAACAATCTATAAAGGTAAATGAGAAGTTACAAAGGTTTAAGCAATAGTTTATAAGGATTAACAATATAGGACAAGGGGTTCTACAATTAACTTGACAGAAACAAACAGTAAGTTATAAGAATTTAAGCAACAATCAGTGGATAATTGAAAGAATCTTAACTTCAATAAAAGGTTCGAGTTACTTGCCTTAACCAAATATTTCCACGCTGGTCACTTGGCTCAAAAACTCTCAGCCTTTGCCTTTCCTTTATCCCTTAAGTCTACGCTCTTCGAATCTACACATATAAAAACACTACTTCAGAATTCTATAAAATACTCGACGTTCGTCTTTGAACATTTACCCTTAATCTACCCTTGCGTTAACCCATGACCACTAACATAAATAACTAAATATATAAATATATATATAACTTACATCATACATACTTACCAAACAACTTACCATTATTAGATAAGCAACTAAACACATAGCATCTATGACATGAAATCATATAAGCCACTTAAGAATTTAATACATAATACTAGCTTAACTTTAAAACAATTTAAAATCTTATACTATAAATTTTATGACCTATAATTCTAACAAAAATCGGGCAGAGTTTCCTTTATAAATTGGACTATCCCGTCGGAGTTCAACCGACTCAAATCATAATCAAATACATCCGATGGATTACAAATCCACCTACAAGCCCAAAGGATTTCTAATTATAATCTCTAAGTACCAATAACACTTTCTCTTCATACGAATAAATTATACCTATCGACAAATAACAATTTAATTCATTTTCGAATAAAATTACCAAATCATACTTAAACAATTTCTAAAATCACATAATTCATCATAATCCGAATAATCCATAATATTTTCAATGAATCGTAATAATCGAATATACAATTCGTAACTTACAAATACGAAATAATTAATACGAGACTCTACACAATTTATTATACAATTAATTAATAATATAATTCTCAGAATTTTATCATACAGAGTAATCAACTTTTAACCAAATAAAAATCATAGAATTGTTCAAATAGAGCACTAAGTTATAACACTAATTAGAAATACATCAGCTGAGCTCCCGAATTAACATAATACTTCAACCAAAATAGACACAACACTCTGCCCAGCTTATGTACACTCGCGGAACACACACTCAACTTCATTAGCAGGAACAGCGAAGGGAAATCATTGCAGCTTGGTAATTAAATCACCAGCCATGAACCACACACACACCCGGTATCCATAAACGCGCACACACACACATAGTCATACACCCAATCACGCTACCCGTACATTACATACAGCCATGATTTTTTTTCAGAACAGGGGAGGGGAAAACTATCAACACTCTTGGCATTAAATCCACGCACGCAGCCACACTAAAACACGCACACACCGTTTCATTAACTCGACACAAACACTACACTTACACACACGAAGGCTGTACACAACACACCCACGCAGATACATGGCAAAAATAGAGGGGAGGGAATTCAATTCATAATAATATTGTCAGCAACAGCCAAAATCAAGGCTTACCAGACCAATACCGAGCGGAAGTGAGAGTGAGAAGTCGAGATTGAGCGAGATTTTGGGCGAGAGAAAGAAAAACAAAAGGGAGATGGGAGAAATTTTGAGAAAAGTCGAGAGAAATACAGAGAGTTCGAGAGTTTGATGTTTTCGTTTTTTTTCTTTCTAAAGACTGATTAGAGATTTTAGGTTATAAGTGATTTGGGGGAAAATTTAAAAAGGGGCATTTTCATGATTTCCTTTCGCTGAAATTCATAAAATCGCTATAAAAATCAAATTTAAATAGAAAAATGGGTGAAATATTAAATTTTAAAATTTAAAATAACGATTATAAAATTACGATCACCCACATATTTTTAAAATATTTTTATGATAAAAAACGAATTAAATATAGATTTTACAAGAATAAATCCATAAAACGCAAAGTAATCCATAAAATCATTTTAAAATCCTTAAAAATCAAAATAAATCTATCTAATATTTTTAAAACTCAATTAAACTAATAAAACAAATAATGCAAAAGATTTCAGGATTTATTCTAATCCCAAAATTTTTTTATAAAAATCTCAGAAGATAAATAACACATGATTTCAAATAGAATTATCCACCAGAAACAAAAAATAAAATACATAGACTTATTCAACACGTATAATCATCAAATAAACTCACAAATAGGATATCATACATATTTCACTTCCTCAATAATATTCACATCACATAATTCATATTTAATATTAAATAAATAATTATAAATACCAAAAAAAATCTAAGGTGTTATACTTTGTGCCTAGTGACCAAAGGCTTTTATAGTCTGGGATCCACTGACCTAACGCTCGCTACATGGGTATTACTGTATAAGCCTTTAGGGGTCTCATCCATTGCACGGTTAAATAAGCATGCGTTGTTGTGTATAGTAATATGTGTCGTAGTTTTTAGTAATAAAGCATGAATTCCTGGCTAACTCAAGTGATGATGGAGGTGTTCCTAGGTTATGAAGTGTTTACCGTCTATTCTATTTGTAAACCTGTGATTGTCTTGGCGAAGAATAGGTATGATTTTGATCTAGTTTTGGGAGTATTTTTGATGAGCATCGCACACACGCACGTTTCTGTTCATGTATTGTTAGTATACGGGGATTTAGTCGAGCTCTATTTGGATTTAGTTGCATTCTTTGAGATATTTTCTTGCTAGTTGGTTTTGGTTAGTTTGAGGGGTCGTTGCATTTTCATATTAGTTGCATTCATGCATTGCATTGTTTTTCAATCGTTTAGTTAAAAGGATTTTGTGGGTACATTCGCTATAGGCCCTCACGAGACCTTACTCGTCCACTAGGGCTGCCTAGGGGTTTAAAGGGCTTGTTGCATATGCCAAATGCAACCGTGATCACCTACGGAAGTGGTACTAATTAGGTAGTATAGAGTTTGTTTTATGCTTGAGGACAAGCATCGGTTTAAGTTTGGGGGGTGTGATAAGTGGATTTATATCCACTTAGAATGCTTCTTGTCGGCTTAAATGGATTTACTTGACCTCAAGTATGTTGTGTTTTTAATGTGTTTTTGTGAGTTGTGTAGAACTACTAGCTTGAGGTAGGTATGATGTGTTTCTATGATGATTTGGTGATTTTGAGCTCAATATATGAAGAACGACAACTCGCGGAAGAGAGTTGGAGGCTAATTTGAATAAAATTCGGATTTTCCGGGTAAGCTGCGCAGTCTTCACTGTTTTGGCCATATCTGAAGTTCTACAAGTCCGTTTGAGGCCCGTAAGCAGCCGTTGGAAAGCTCGGAAGAAGATGGATCTGTTTCAACAGGTTCCATGGCACGTTGCGGTGCAGCACAGGTGCGCTGCAGTGCAGGGAGCATTCTGCCGAGCCCGAAATTTTTCATGAAAATCCTGATTTACTGTTTGGGCCATATCTTGAGTTCTATAAGTCCGTTTTGGACGATCTTATAGTCTACGTGAAGATAACGAGATTATCTTTCATTCTAAAGTGGTTCAGATGTCCAAATACAACTGGAACAGCCCAGAAAAACTGAAGAAAAGTCAGTTACGAATTTTCCTTCAAAACAGAATCAGTTTAGGAAACGTACTTTGTGCCGAACTGCAGAAATTATATTTTAATTCTGTTTTGGAGAATTTCTTGCTGGACAAGACATGGGGGCTATATAAACACATGTAGACAATAGAAACTAATGTTTTATCAGAGAAACAAGGGAGACAAGTTGGAGAAGGATTTTACGAAGCTCGTGACAAGCAACGGAAATCTAGATCTACTTCATCTTTTGTTTTCTTCTATTATGATATTCTGGATTTCGGATTTGTTTTCTTAACTCATTACTCTAGCACTATTGTTTTTATTCAGACTTTGTTTATTATCATGGTTTCATCAGATCCCATGATGACGAGCGGTTCGATTATGAACTAATCATTGTCATGGGATTCTAACGGATTTATTTATGGAGCTTTAGTATTTTGATGCTTTAAAGATCTGTGTGTGATGTATATTGATATCCTTGTATGGTTATGCTTAATTGTTAGATGCGTAGCTAATATCTAATCTGTTAATCTCTTGTGAAGCGAGAGTGGATCTTGAGATTTAGAACTTGCCATGCTAGCATAGGATAAGTTGATGTATGTGTGACATCATGATTTGTAGCGTAAATTGATAAATATTATGCTGCCCTATGTGATCTATGTGGATGACTTGTGCTTAAACCGTTATGTTTTCAAATCTTATAGAGATATAGGGTCTAAACATAATTGGTGTCTATTCATCTTCTATCTCTTTTGTGGATGTATGATTAGTTTGGTGTTCGTATACCGAGTGGTAACCTATACTTGTTTCGTGTTGTCCGATCAGATATCAAAACCATCACATGCATTGATTAAAGGCATCATCTCTAAGCGAAGTATTTAATGAAGTTAGGATCCCATGTTTATTCTCATATAAGTAATTCAGTTTTAATTCTCAGTAGTTAATTCATTCTTAGTTTGATAATTTGCATCTTAGTTTAATTTAGATAATTAAAACCTCAATTTGTTATTTGTCTTAGCAGTGAGTTATAACCATACATCGTTGAATAGGTGCATTAACTGAAAAGAACTTAACCATATCTCTATGGAACGAACTTGAATTACATTACTTGTGACCACGTATACTTGCGTGATATTTTGTAAACAGCAGTACTCGGGGGCAGGTGCCTTCCTAGCCAGGCATGATGGCTGATGCCAGAAGTTATATGCGATCGATATACAAAAACACGCAACTGTTGATCAATCCCCAAAAATGTTGAAAACCATCAGTTCCACCTTTCCCAGTGGCAAATGCCTAGAGGAAGTTCCTGATAGTTGCAATTGATACATTCATGAAGTATACTGAGGCCAAACCCCAAGCCTGGATAACCACCAAGTAAATGACACAATTTTTGTAGGAAAGTGTGATACGTAGATATGGACTTCCACCAATCCTTGTAGCCAGAAATGGATGACAATTCAAAAATGAGGCTCTTACAAGCTGGAATTGTTTGAAAGAAATGTGGTGCCTAGACTTGGCACACCCCAAACCTCAAGGTTTATCGTATCTGAGCATCCGATTAGGACACTACACCTGATCAGACTAAGTGGAAATAAGGTTCGATGAGATTACAAGCTTCTAGCTCTAAGGAATTGAAGGCTCGAATAGGCTAAGTTCCATGAAATTGGAGGCTCGAATAGGCCGCGTTCAATGTAATTGAAGGCTCATCAAGTGAGCAATCGAACTAGGAGAATTTGATGTTAAGTACAAGCCTAGGACGGCCATCAAAGCCCAGGCTCTAGCTGACTTTGTGGTTGAATATAACATTGACAACTAAGAAGTCGGGGGGCAGGAGGTAATAGACCAGGAAGGTCAACAAGGTGAGAAGCCCCTGGAAGAGAAGAAGGAGGATTGGATGCTCCATTTTGATGGGGCATCAAAAACAAAAACCAGTGGTACAGGTTTAGTTCTGCAAAGCCCCGATGGGTTCGCAGTCGAGTATGCCTTGAAGTTGGACTTCCAAATAACCTACAACGAGGTACAGTATCAAGCTCTGATAGCCGGCCTCAGATTGACAAGAGCCCTGAGGGTGAAGAACCTGAAATTCGGTGGAGACTTAAAGCTGGTAGTCTCACAAGTCGATGGAGAGTTTGAGGCTAGAGAAAAGAATATGGCCAAATACTTGAGGATTGTGAAAGCTGCAATAGCCCAGTTCGACGAGTGCTACGTTGAGTATATCCCAAGAGAGAAGAATACAAAGGTCGATGCCTTATCTCAGTATACTTCTTCAGAGGTCGAGACCCATTCCGGGATCGTCTACTTCCAAGTTCTGAGAACCCCTACAATTGATTCTAAGCTTATTGCTCCTATCGGGATTGGAGGATGCTGGATAGATCCTATCAAAGCACACCTTGAGAATAGCTAGTTGCCAAACGATGCCACGGAGGCAGGGAAGCTAGCTGTAAGGAACTAAAGGCTCGAAGAGGCCACGTTCCACCCGACCAAAGGCTCGAAAAGGCCACGTACCATCCATTTGAAGGCTCAAGAAATGTGAGAAATAAGTTAAAAAATATATTGCAAGGAGTTAGAGCTCGAAACAAGCTTCGATTCGATATATTGTAAGCTCAAATCGGAGCAACGAGCAAAAAGATATGGATTTTTCAATACTCATATGATAGGTCCCGTAAGAGGGCTATATTAAGCTAGAAGGGGGGTTGAATAGCTTAATTACCAATTTAAAAATTATTATGGCGTTTTAAAATAATTTTCCCTTTTTAAAACTTTACCGAGTCGTTATACAGTTTATAAGTGCCGAAATAAAAGACAAGGAAGGAAGGAAAAGTAGCTCACTTTATCTATAGGATAAAATGAGGGCCGCTATTATGCATTAAAATAGTGCGGAATGTAAAATCACTCACAAGTGTGAGGACGAGAAGAAAAAGTGCGGAAAGTAAAATCACTCACAAGTGTGAGGACGAGAATAAAAAGTGCGGAAAATATATAAAAGGCTTTCGCCACGCTATTATGCGTTTAAAGTAGTATCACTCACAAGTGTGAGGACGAGAAGAAAAAGTGCGGAAAATATATAAATAGAAGCTTCACAACTTATTTCCCTCGGAACACTAAGGTTATAGAAGGGAAACAAATCACGCTTTAGCACAGTTATATATCACAATAATAAATATTAATGGCCAAAGTAAGTGCGTTAAAGATTTAATTAATTATGGCTTTTAGATTCTCTTCCCTCGGAACACTAAGGTGATAGAAGGGAATTAAATCAAGCTCGATGTATTTATTTGACCGTCGTCAAATATAACCTCTTTTTGAGGTTTTGTAATATTTCGAATCGTTGTTCGAAATTTAATCCTTGAACGGATTTTTATGGTCTCGCTTAGAGATCCGATATAAGAGCTTAGAGATGAAGAGAAGATGAAGATAGAGAGCTCTTATATGTATAAAAATATGGTCGGTTAAGACTCGGATGTGAAGCTAAATTATTACCACTTTTGGATATCGCCAGAAAAGTTCGCCGGAGGTTTGGCCGGATTTAGGCTTATGGTCGAACTTTGGGCAGCCCTTCGGGAGGCCGGATAATAGTGATAGATGAGCTTGCTAGGTGGGAGAAAGCTTGGTTGAAGGAACTAAGCTTTTTGGAACAAAAACCTTGTATATTTGTAAGTATATATAAGAAAGAGAAGGTTTTTGAGATGAAGTGGGTGTAGAGAGTATTTGGATATATTGAGAGAGCTTCCACTTCTAAATTCCCAGCACTTATTTGGTTCTTTAGCTTGAAGAAAATGGATGGGGGAGGGGGTTTATTTATAGGAGGAGTTGGGTGGAAGGAAGGGTTGAGATTTAAAGTAAAAGGAGTGGTTGAGATTGAAAACACTTGGATTGATGAGGTGGAAAGATGTATTGTGTTTGTTGGAGGTGGTTTTGTGTTTATTTGGAGTGGGTTTGGTAAAAGGAAACCAGCTGTGTTTGGGCTTTTATTAATTGCATCGTACTCGTATCAATTACCGAATAAATACGTAACATATATCGTTAATTAAATACCCGAAAAATACGAAAATACCAAATAAATAATCCTAAAATTATGGAGCATTTAGGAATATTATAAAATGGAATTCTGGAAAGTTTGGCCAAAAATGGTCAACGTTGACCTGGTCAAATGTGGTCAAACGTTGACCCACTGTCTCGATTTTCGTGCCCGGACCAAAATTCTCAGAAAATTACGAAACATTTACCATGCATATTAAATAACATTTAAGTGAACCATCTCAAGTTTCAAGTAATTCTAGCAAGTCGAAGTATTTTATTTGGATTTAATACGATTAAATCAGCTTTCGGTTCCGAATAAAATACGATTCATCTTTCCTTGAATTAGATACATCTTTTGACCAATGTTTTGACTTGAATAAGTACTTAGAATATATTTCCTAATATTTAAAATAAATTGAGAGTGTAGGAAATATTTTTGAGTATTTAAAATAATTTTCTCCGAAAATAGAATAAATTTACGAAGTGGGAGAAAAATTACTTTAAATATTTCTGGCATGAGATAAAAATGAGTATTAATATTCTACCACTGAATATTAATATTCTTGAGGATAAAAGTATTTTGAGTGCGAAGGCGGAATATTTTTGAATAAAAACTGATCGTTTTTAAATATAGCACGAGTTTTCTAAAGAATATTAATCCTCGAATATTCTTTGTTCGAGCCTGTCGCCTTATTACTTTTGCAACGGAGATCTAAAAAATATCACACCTCGATATTTCTTGTTCGATCTTATTGCCTTGGTGTAGAGATATATTCCATAAAAATATATTTTAATTTTTAGCAATAATGGAATATCTCTTATAATTGAAAATAGATATTGCTAGAATTGACTTTTTGACTTTTGACGGAATCAATTAAATAAATGACCTAGTGGAGAGGATAACTAAGTGTAATTAAATTTTACGTTAAATTGTACAAATACCAAAATAAATAATATATTGAAGATATCCTTTCAATCTTCCCCTTTTTGGTATTTGCCAAATAAAACATAAAATTTAAAAATTTACCCGTGTGTGCTTCCCCTTAGTGTATGCATGAATTTTGAAAATATTTTAGACTTGATTTGAAGCACGCGGCAAACCGTTTTCTCCACTAATTGATTCCTGCAAAACAACTTAAGAGATGAATAAACATTGTTAGGTAATTTAGGAAATTTTGAAAATTTTAAATTGGGGGGTCTAATTTTCTCTTCCCCTTTTTGTTTGGTATAATACCAAAAAGTTCTAATTTCTTCCCCTTTTTGTTTTGTAAAAGAAAATAAATTTATGAACAAGTTTTTCTTTTATCATTGTAATCGGTGTTTTTACCAATTGATTTTCTCTTCCCCTTATGACTTCCCCTTGAAATATGATTCGATTTGAATCAAAATTCTGTTAATTTCAATCTTTTATCTCTTCCCCCTTTTTGTTTGTAAAATCGGTTTAGATCTCAAGAATTGGTGTGTTTACCAATTTATTTTAGTCTTCCCCGTTTATCTTTTTCTTTCTTCCTTGTCTATTCCGTTTCTTTTTATCAGAAACCTTTGTTTTTGTAATAATATAACTTGGTGTATTACCAAATTGTTTCCCTTTGTCTTCCTCTTTTTGAAAAATTCGATTAAGGCCAATTGAATTGGTGGAGTACCGAATTTTTTCGTTTTGAACAAGATTTTAATTGGTGTTTTTACCAATTAATTTTCTCTTCTCCTTGTGGCTTCCTTTTGAATCATAGTTCGTTTGGAAAACCTTTTTAGTAAAAGAAAATATTTGAACAAATCATAGTAATTGGTGTGTTACCAAAATGTATAATCGGTAATTTCGAGTTTGTTTATGTCGATCTGTGTTGCTTGTAATTTGCAATCTAGATTCGTACAACAAAAAAAATGATGATATAAAACATTCAATCTGATCACATAGCATTCTGTCCATTGCAATTTTAAAAAAATGTTTAGTACAGAATCTTTGTTTAGTATGGAATTGATACAATCATCATAAGTTACCCATATTTACATTTATAAGGATAATCTCAAAATGTAATCTGGATAATCTAAATAAAACTGTCCGAATATTTAAGTACTATTTCACACAATTACAATTCAGTCAGTCTTATAAATATATGAATATTTTCGTATGCCAAGCTGTTGAAGGCTGATCATTGAAAGTCAGCTCTCCATACAAGAACTGCAAATGTATAATACTAAGAGATCATATAATTCAAAACTCTTTTATTTACCTCATCTTCTAATTCATATCTATCATATAACATTTGCAGGTATAGCCATGACAGTGAAGATTAAGGACAGATAAATATAATAAGTGCAATGAGAAGATTCAGTCAATGTAGTCTTATATACACAAAAGAGATCTCAACTAATTAGTGTGGTTCACTAATTATAGAGAAACAACTACATTGGTATTATTTCAACAGAAAGCAACATACCAGAACATTACCAGAAGCATTCTTAAACAACAACCCAGAAACATGCAGAGAGTTCAAAAACAGGTTTGCAAGCATTATAGTAACCAAGAACAAGTAGTCAAGTTGCAGATTTAACCACAACAGAATCAGAAGCAACCACACCAAGATCTTCACCTAGATCAGGCAAAGAAGCATATACTTTCTCCATTTCATCATCATTACCAACAGCACAAAGTTTACCAACCAACTTAGTTTCAGTTCCTTTAGCAGTTTGGAGGTAGTGTTTTTCGAAGTTCGTTCACAGGGAAGGACTCTCAATATCGATTTCGAGTAGATTATCTCTTACAATCTAGTAGTGTGGAAAATGGGGGGTTTTTTATTTGGTTAAGGTGTTTTATCAAACACCTTGCATACAATAACTAAATTGCTACAAAAATACAACTAAGTTAATGGCAACTATCCAAATTTACCAACACAACAACACAATGAATAAATTAGCAAGATAAGAGATATTTGACCCAAGGATAATGCAACTCAAGCACTTCAACCCAACAAGCAAGATATATCCAACTCTACCTAACCAAGATAATTGGTGAAGCACACAATCACTTATTTCTCTTCTAAAAACACTAATTTAGTGAAGCACATAAATTAGCTCTCTTGATAATAGCTACCAATAATGAAGCACTACTAGTATAACCAAATCAAGGAATCAATCAAAGAGAGGCTAGGACAAACCCGAGGATGAGAAGCTCAACCTAGGTATTTGCACTTAAAGCTTGAGAATTTAGGTAAACTAAACTTGTGCTACTATAATGAATGTACTAACAATTACGGATTAGTACAAACAATTAGCAATTGAAATTACAAGAAGAGCAAGATGAAGCAACTTACAAATCTCCAAGCAAAATCATAAACAATACACTCAAGCAATTAAGATAGAATGAAGAAGATCTTACTTAAATTGAATGGGTTTAGTACAAGAGATGCTTCCTTGAGCCAAATTATGGAGTTAGTTACTCATAATCAACTACTTCCTACTAACCCTAATTATGTTCTTGAAGAGGCAAAGAAGAAGATAAAGAAGTTAGATATGAAGATGTTAGATATTAGGTTAAGTTATGAAGATGAGATGTGTTTGGCTATATTTATTTTAACACACAGCAGGGGTCGTACGGCCTGTCGAATGGCCGTACAGCAGCCCTTACAGAAATCTGCTCCTTTGAACGGCCTGTCGAACGGCCGTACAGTAGCCCGTACGAGATAAAATCTTCAAGATAATACATTAAACACCTCCCGAAATCGCGAGCTTTCATCTTCTAACTTCCCTCTTGAATAATTTTTGCTTTCATGCCCAAATTAAGCCATCTTTTCAACAATTAAGCACAAGGCACTGAAAGATGAAAAACATAACAAATATTAATAAAACAACATTCGAAACTAACAAAAATGCAGAAGAATAAAAGACAAAACGTGTATAAAATACACGTTATCAAATCTTCCCCCACTTAAACTTTGCTAGTCCCGAGCAAACTAAAATTAACATAACCATATACTCCTAACTAGTACCACTTCCGTAGGTGATCACGGTTGCATTTGGCATATGCAACAAGCCCTTGGAACCCCTAGGTAGCCCTAGTGGACGAGTGAGGTCTCGTGAGGGTTTATAGATGATGTACCCACAAAATCACAAAAATCACCAATAAACAAAAAAAAACTAACAATACCTACTAATTAAACTAACTACTACACTCACATGTCCGAGCCATTTACTTGTAACTAAAATCAAACATATAGAGCTATTCACCTTGTCATCCACTAAAACGAGCTAACAACCAATTCAAGAATCAAGATAATACACCTTGTGCAAGATGTAACCAAGACATTAAAGATAGAATGAATGCACTTCAATCGTGAACACTAGACAAGATGATCACAAAGCATACATGGCCTCACATTAAGAAGATGAAATTATATGGTGAAAAATCTCACATCTCTCAATTATGTATCACACAAGTATAGGCTAGAGATTTCACTCAACTCCAAGTCTAAATGCATGCGCTCTACTTGACCTTGCATGTTCACCTAAATTCCGGATTGCACCAAAAACAAGGAATTCATAAAATGGGTTGTAATGAGGCTTGGGTGAAGGTATGAAAATTTAAGTTCAAGGAAGGTGTAAAAGTCTCGCTAGTTGAGTCAAAATGACGCTTGCTCGCTTCGTCCACCAAATTCTCAAACTAAAGAATGTCTTCACTCATTTACAATTACAAAACACAACCACATTTACTAAGAAAATTTAAACAAAATAAAGTACAAAGATTTATCGCTTTTTTTTCTTTTTCTTTTTCATTTTTTTTTTTTTACATCCCCTTTATTATTATTTTTTTAGCAAAGGGAATGCATAACATAAATAAATACTACAAAGAATTTTGAACCACATCTAGATATACACATCAAACTAGTTCCCACTTACAATAAATAGAATTCTTCCTCTTCACAATTTCTCCAAATTCACATGCTCAATAATCAATTCTTTCCAAGACTCAACTAGCTCAACTAGGTCGAGAGTGAAGTATTTGGCTATGACTCATGTATAAAAGTGGAAAGTGACGAAGAAAAATATGGATATAAGCTTCAAATGGGTAACTAGGGATTATTTTCATGGTTCACAAGCTAAAAAGGTCAAAAAGGTTATCCTAAATAGAATTTTCTTATTATGGTGCATCCATGAACGAAGGTTTAATGCAAGCCCTAGAGCAACAAACACACATAAAGAGGGAGCAACACACAAGCAAAAAGAATCATCGTTCAAGGCCTCACAAGGTTTAAGTTGTAATAACATCTTCTCGATTTGATTCCATGCATTCTAAGAGATAATCGTCATGATCACAATTTAATTACAAACATCTAGACTCTTCATGCCATTTCAAGTGTGTGTGCGTGCAAAAGAGGTGCATCAAACTTATAGATTCACATCAAATTGATAATGCTAGACACGTAATAGGAGAAAACAAGACTACAAGCTCACAATGTCATAAATTTTACAAACAAATGCAAATGAAACGGACATCAAATGAAACAAAAAAGATTACTAATACTAGCTACGCGTATTATACAAGAATGAACATAAACAATCCTTCCCCCACTTAAAACATGGCATGTCCTCATGCATGACAAATAAAAATGAGGGAGAAACAAAGTAAAAGAAAACTCCCCTGAAAATAAATAACAAGGATCGGGAGCACCATCATATTTGCCCAAATCCAACTCCGAAATTTGCACGCCAAGAATTGAACTAATGCCGAAGACCACAATCAACTCAACAAAATAACTGACAAGCCAAAATCCACACCCCTCAAAGCCCTGCAATACACTAATTAAGGAAATAAAGAGAATAAAAATATTTGTTTTTGTTTTTGTTTTTGTTTTTTTTTTAAAATAAAATAGAATAAAATAAAATAACTAACCAAATAATAATAAAATTAAATAAAAAACAAATCAAATTTAAAATAAAAATAAAATAAAATAACTATGCAATTATTAATAAAATCAAAAATTTCAAAAATCAAATTCAAAAATCAAATTCAAAGTGAATTTAAATTGATTTCTGAATTTATAAAATATGCTTAGAATAAAATATGTTAATAATAAAATCAAACATACTAGAAAAAATGAACAAATAAAATAAATCAAAATAAAATAAAATAAAGAAAATAAAATAAAATAAATAACTAATTATTAATAAAATCAAAAATCAAATTTAGAACAAAAATAAAATAAAATAAAATAATTACTTAATTTTAGAAAATTAAAAACTAAAATCAAAATTAAAAAGAATAAAATTTTGGTTTTTTTTTTATTTAATTTTTTTTTAAAGATAAAATAAAATAAAATAAATCACTAACCAATTATTAATAAAATCAGAAATAAAATTTAAAAATAAACTAGAAAATCAAATTTAAAACTAAAATAAAGTAGAATAAAATAAAAAATAAATAAAATAAACTAACTAACCAATTATTAATAAAATTAAGAATCAAATTTAAAACTGAAATAATAAAAAAAATCAAATTTAAAACTAAAATTAAAATAAAATAAAATAAAATAACTAAGTAATTAATAATAAAATAAAAAATCAAATTTTAAAATGAATTTAAATTGATTCTTAACTTTATAAAAATTGCTAAGGATTAGAAAATTAAAAATTTAAAATCAAAGATAAAACAATAACTAAATAAAAATGAAATAAAAATTAGAATTAAAAATTAAAATAAAACAAAGAAAACTAAACAAAACTAAACTTAACAAAACACAACACAACAAGGGGAGGGGTTCTGTTCGTGAAAAGAGGAAAAAAAAAGGGGGGGAAGATGGCTACTGGCACACGGGGGGGGGGGGGTCTGTTGGGAAAAAGAAAAGGGGGGGGCAGTGGTGATGCAGTGAAATGGGAGTCTTGGTTGCAGGCGGTGGGGGTGTTGCGCAGGTGGGAGGAGTTTGAGGAGTTGGAGAATGAAGAAGAGTGGAGGAATAAGGAAATGGGTTGGTGGTAGGTGGAGAATTGTGGAATGGGAAGCTGTGATGGGTGGCGACTTGCGTGAACGGAGTGTAGGCAATTGTGGGATTGTGCGGATTGAGAAGATGAGAGGTGGAGGAGTTGTGGTGGAATGATGTTGTGCTTGTAAACGGAAGTGGTGGTGATTTGAATAGAAGGGGGAGATGGTGCTGCGATGGTGGCGTTGGTGAGTAGTGAAGAATTGAGGATGAAGGAGGTGAACTGAAAATGGAGAGAGGCTGGTTATGTTGAACAGGTAGGGGGAGTTGTCGACTAGAAGTAGATGGTGTGAAGAGTGGTGCTGAAAAAAAAAACAGAGAAAGTTTGAATTAAAGGAGAAGGATATGATATGGAGGTGGATTGTTGCAGGTGGCGTGTAGAATGGAGGCGGTGTGTGTTCGAGCGGAAGAAAAGGAGAGGAAAACGGTGGAGAAGGAAAGAGAAGAAGGGAAGGAAGGTAGGAGGTGATGAACGGGAAGAGGCGGTTTGGGTGTTTGTTCTGTTTTTGCATTCTTTTTTTTTTTAAGACAGTTGCACAGCCTGTACAAGAAGTGGGTGGAGGGCTGAGAATTCAACTCATTTTGCACTACAACTCTGACAGAAGCTGAAAAAAATTGCACGGGCTGCTGCACGGCTTGTTGCACGGCCTGCACCCCGTACAACAGCCCGTGCAGCTCTAAAATTTTACAAAAACTATTTTTTTTTCTTTTTCTTTTTTTAGAAAATTCACACAAATTCTTGAATGCTTGAATAAAATACTAATTCCTGAAAACATGAAACAAACACATCAAGGCACAAGTGGGAAAAAAATATAAAATCATAAAAATGAGAATTAACGATACTAAATATTATTGAGCGGGGCATTATTATTACAATTTTTTTTTTTTTGAAAATCTATTATAAAATTCATTAATCAAACCACAAAAATACATAATTTTTTTTTTTTGGGATATTTTCTTAGAATTAAAATAGATGAAAAATGGAATCCCCACTCACTAATATTTAGATCAATATCAAAACACCATACATAAATGCAAGCGAGGAATAAAATCTAACACACACATAAAAATATATAAATTCATGCGTACCTTGGGTTGCCTCCCAAAAAGCGCTTTGTTTATTGTCGTTGGCTCGACTTATTTATACAAGTACCATAACTAATGAGGTGAAAAAGCAAATAAATGCACATACCTACGAATCAATAATAAGAACAAGGTGTGCAAATATACCTTTAATCCATAAAAATATAAAAATATTTTTATGATCTTCACATCTTCAAGAGACTTTGACAAAGTAGTTAGAAAAATCGTCAGAATAATCATTATAACTACGACTCAAAAATTGTTCCCAAATTGGATCCTTATATACCCAAGCAAAAATTTCAACCTCATCAATCTTAAGCTCAAATTCCTTCTCAATTTTCATTGGACATTCATCAATTTTTATCTCATCTACCAATTCATTAAACACAAAAGTATTTTCTAAATTTGATAGATCCTCAACTACATCCAATTTATCATTGTCAATCTTAGGGCAATCTTCAACTAAACAAACAAATTCATCATGCACAACATTTTCATCAATAACAAAACAAGAATCATGATCAGTAGGAGAATTGACCTCCGCTAATCGATTCACGGTTTCGGCTAGTTGGCTCATTTGCTTTTCCAAATTGGATATGCTTTGAGAAGTGTTCTTTTCCATTTGAGAAGTTATCTTTTCCAAGTTGGATATACTTTGAAAAGTGGTGTTTTGAAATTGGAGGTTGTTTGCCGCCATTTGCTTCATCATTTCTTCAAGTGATGACAATGTAGATGAAGAAGACCCTTGATGGTCTTGGGAATTATATTGTGGATCATAGCATTGATTTTCACAAGCATATGAATAATCGATGCTAGGAGGGTAAGGAGCATAGCATGAGTTTGTAGAATATAAAGAATTCACCTGATACGCATTAAAATTCTGAAAAGAATTAAAATCTTGATATCGTTCTTGATCATAGGTGAAATCTTGAGCATTATTCCAACCAAAATAGTTATCCATCGTCTCCTGAAAGAGTTAGTTCATGTCTATATCCAATAAACATGAAGACACACCAATAACAAAAAATAAAGAAAGAAAAAAAACTATATACAAAGATAAAATCTAAACTATAAGAAACAATTAACTCAAAATTAATATTGTTGCCGTCCCCGGCAGCGGCGCCAATTTGGAGGTAGTGTTTTTCGAAGTTCGTTCACAGGGAAGGACTCTCAATATCGATTTCGAGTAGATTATCTCTTACAATCTAGTAGTGTGGAAAATGGGGGGTTTTTGATTTGGTTAAGGTGTTTTATCAAACACCTTGCATACAATAACTAAATTGCTACAAAAATACAACTAAGTTAATGGCAACTATCCAAATTTACCAACACAACAACACAATGAATAAATTAGCAAGATAAGAGATATTTGACCCAAGGATAATGCAACTCAAGCACTTCAACCCAACAAGCAAGATATATCCAACTCTACCTAACCAAGATAATTGGTGAAGCACACAATCACTTATTTCTCTTCTAAAAACACTAATTTAGTGAAGCACATAAATTAGCTCTCTTGATAATAGCTACCAATAATGAAGCACTACTAGTATAACCAAATCAAGGAATCAATCAAAGAGAGGCTAGGACAAACCCAAGGATGAGAAGCTCAACCTAGGTATTTGCACTTAAAGCTTGAGAATTTAGGTAAACTAAACTTGTGCTACTATAATGAATGTACTAACAATTACGGATTAGTACAAACAATTAGCAATTGAAATTACAAGAAGAGCAAGATGAAGCAACTTACAAATCTCCAAGCAAAATCATAAACAATACACTCAAGCAATTAAGATAGAATGAAGAAGATCTTACTTAAATTGAATGGGTTTAGTACAAGAGATGCTTCCTTGAGCCAAATTATGGAGTTAGTTACTCATAATCAACTACTTCCTACTAACCCTAATTATGTTCTTGAAGAGGCAAAGAAGAAGATAAAGAAGTTAGATATGAAGATGTTAGATATTAGGTTAAGTTATGAAGATGAGATGTGTTTGGCTATATTTATTTTAACACACAGCAGGGGTCGTACGGCCTGTCGAATGGCCGTACAGCTGCCCTTACAGAAATCTGCTCCTTTGAACGGCCTGTCGAACGGCCGTACAGTAGCCCGTACGAGATAAAATCTTCAAGATAATACATTAAACACCTCCCGAAATCGCGAGCTTTCATCTTCTAACTTCCCTCTTGAATAATTTTCGCTTTCATGCCCAAATTAAGCCATCTTTTCAACAATTAAGCACAAGGCACTGAAAGATGAAAAACATAACAAATATTAATAAAACAACATTCGAAACTAACAAAAATGCAGAAGAATAAAAGACAAAACGTGTATAAAATACACGTTATCACAGTTTCAACAACAACATCATTCTCAACCATTTTCTCTTTATCCTTATGAACTTTTCCCTCTAGACTCTTAACCCTAGTTAGAAGCTCTATGTTAGAATCTTTAAGAACCATAACTTCTAAACTTAGCTTGTTGACTTCTTCTCTAATGTTATCATAAATGTCAGTTTTGGGAGCAAGAGAAGGAATCACAATTCTGTTTGGATGACTAGTTTGACAATTTTTCAAGGAAATTCTAGGTTGAGTCAGACCATCAACATCACAGTATTCAATCTTGTTAAGATGCATCCTAGACATGTGCACATAGTGGGTTTCAAAGATAGAGGTTAGGAGCAAACCATATGGCATGTAATCAACATTATAGGCATTTATCATGTTTAGCACAATCACATAGTTAATGTTGAAATCTATAGAGTTGGACACAATCTTAAACATAACTTTTAGGTCAACAAAGTCAAAGAATTTGTCATTTTGAGGCTTGGGCAGAATATTTGACCGTAGAGCAATTGCAAGTTGTTGAAATTTAGGTAGAAAGTGTCTATAGTTAACAGCAAATTCTCTTACACATAAACCATCAGACACATCCGCTTCACAGAAGAGACCAAGAAATAACTCAAACTCACTTTGGTTAAAGATGAACTTATCAAAGATGTTGACACAAGGAAGGTCAGAAAACTTATTACTTAACCTAAGAGACTTGCTAAGGACATTATGATCAACATATATGTTTTTACCATTAACAAATGAGCTCAAGTAGAAGATACCATCAACCCTTTGTTGTACCTCCATATTGGCATAGAATTCAGCAATCAAATGAGTATAAAAATTTTGACCCCTATAGAACACAAGGTTTTCCCATTTGACACTAGTGAACATGCTGTGAACATCACCATTTTGTGGGACATAAACCATCATTCCTGGCTGATTGTTTTTAAGCATCCTATTGAGCTTACCAGTATTGGCTAATCTCACTAGGGTAGGGCTTGGAAGTTTGATGTTTGTTCTAGCTTTGTGGGAGTTAACAGATTTTTCAGATATAGGCATAGCTTGAAAAGTCATGTTAGGGTTAGGGTTTCTAAAAACAGGCAGCTTATTAGCATGAGAGAAATAAGCATATTCATTGAGGTTCGAGGGTTCATGTTTGATTTTCTTATGGTAATGCTCTTTGGAGCTATCTGGGTGACAGTAAGGAGTGAAGGGAGCATAGAGTTTGTGGTTAAAATCTTTTCTATTCATGGTTGGAAATAAAGGCAGAAGAGTGAGGTTTTTAGCTTTTGGGTTTGGGGTTAATGGTGTGTAGTCCATGTAGTGGTAATGCAAGTGCAGGTGAGTGTGTGTGCTTGTAATTGTATACATATCTATATATAGGCAGTTACCACATATAAAGATTAACTCAAGCATGCACAAGTTTTCATGTAAACCCACTAGAAATGATGCATTTTGAAAACTCTATAGTGTTTTCATTAAATGGACTGCACAGCATGCATGGATGAAAATATAGGATTGTATGCAATTGGTAGAGATACTCTATGTCAGATAACAGCTGTTTTTGTGGCTCAATGCATGAGGATTTCGAAGTTCAATCCGGGTATGTGAAGTGAACCAAGTGACAGACTGATGAAGGTTCTATATGCACAGACCATGACATAAGTTTGTACCTTAAATAGTGTTGACAGTGGTGTGGGAATATAATGTGTCAGGCATGAGTGTATAAGTGTGTGGAGACAATACTCTCATAATATCATAACTGGACATGTAATGCATATTTTATGACATATTTGACTTTTCAAAGTTACATAAAATGGGACACATGGCTGACTCTACTAAAAGTTATCACCTAAAGACAAACTTTGTAACCCTTAAAGTCCAACTGAGGTCATCTTCATTTAATGCCAAGCTACCACTTTTAGTACTATAAGAATATATTAATGACTCAAGGTTCTATATGTTACAAATGATTGATTGAAAGAGATATGCACACCAGACCACAATCTTTCTTTCATTTAAGGAGCACAGACCATGTATTGACTAAGTCTTACAAGGTAAACAAGCATGTATTGCAAAATAGGGCACATATACCACTTTACATACCACAATATAAGATTAAACAATTAATAAGAATGCAATATATGAATCCTATTGCTTCTAACTGGCCGTTTCACCCCAGTGTCCAGATACTAGGCCTCTCTAAGGGATTCCCAGCCAAGTCTTTGGGTGAGGGCAAGTGTGTGTGAGTGAATATAACTAAATGAATGCAATGCTGTAATGCTGGTTCACATAGTTAGAACAGTAGATCACATATATCCAAATCAATTCACATTACATAACAATTTGTCTAGCAGTTCAGTAAGGTCTTATCACCAAAAGATTTTCATAACATGTTATTGACCAAGTCACATAGTGTAGACACACCTCATATTTTTCACAGTATAATCAGTTCATAATATTATAATTCACAGATTGTAATTACAGATAATACCCATTTAGAACAGTAATTTGTCACAAAAGCACACAATTTAATATATCAATTCAATATTCTCACTTAAGCAATATTACCAATCATACAAGCATTATTACTCAGACCATTCAGAATCTCTTTGTAAATAATAAACTATGAAGCTCATTTTTGAATATATTAAAGTAATTCATACTACACAGACAATTAGATTAAGAAACTAAGCATCATAATTATCTTATCAGATTACCAAAGACAAACATGTCATTCTTTGCACATGAACATTCCAAATGTGTTAAAAATACCAAGTTCACTACTCATTATATCAGCATATTATAACACACAGTTTGATTTTCCAGCACCAGTAATTAGAACCACATGTGACTGATTGTAATATCAGTAGTGATTAAAAGACAGATAGGGTCAATAGCAAAAATATTAACTTTAATTCTTACTTAGACACATAAGACTCAAGAGTTAAGAAGAATTATAAGTTTCAGCAAAGTACATCAAGATATAGAAACCAAATTCAGCATCATATAATAGTATATGGATCACAGTCAGACCAAGAGTAGAACTAAGATAAACCACTACCATCTCACAAGTTCTGACAGACATATATCATACAGGACTAAGTCAATTATTGCAACTATAATAGCACAATGTTTATATTTTCTTACAGCATCATATAACATATCTCACACATGCAGTACCATTCAGATATCAATTAATCATGTAACTGAATTTTCAAGGCCGTAAATACTATAGAAGTGAATAATTAAATCAAGTCATATAGAGTGAATCAGTGTTTCAAAGATCAACTAGGAACTTCAATTGACTGGCCAAATCACAAAAACAAAACATGTCAGCTTTTTAACATATTCAAATTTTCAAGTGTACAGAGATACCAAGTTTATTATTCCACATTCTCAAAACACTCAGTTGACCAAGTCAAAAGACATAATCCACATATACATAGTGTTAACAGCTATTTTTAACATATCATATTTCTTGGATTAGTCTCAATCAACATATATTCAAATCAAATTAATCCAATCAGCAGAGTCAATATATCAAGAAAAATTAATCAAGCATGTTAATTGAATTTCCATTTCAGAAATACATGTCTAATAACTCAACCATATTCAAACCATAAAGATTTAGCATAGACTCATAACTTTAATCAAGTATCATGTTAACCATCCGAATGTTCAAATAACTGTTCAAATAACAACATAAATCGTTAATAAGATTCTAGATATCATAGAGTGATTTAATAAAATTCACGATTTCACACATAAAACATACGAGATCACATCGGTTTACACAGAGAGCATACGAGTTATTGAGTTTAATCGAAATACCACCTTAGCCCAAGGCCTCGTAGTCATCTTGGGACTTACGGATCCATAACTCGTCGAGTGGTGAGTTAACTTACTGAGTCGAAGCTGAGTTGAGCGAGATAGAGCTTCATTGGTCTTGATTTGGGAGAGTTAAACACCGTGAGGTCTTTAATTAGAACATTTCTTCATAAAATCTACATAAAACACTCAAACTCAAGTTAGAGTTTTGAAAACTTAAAACAAAGAAAATTGAAATCGTGTTAGTGTGTGTGTATATATATATCGTATATATGTGTATAAATGTCGATTTTGATCTATAAATCGATATCAATTGAGATGATAACGATTAATTTTTCAAAATCATTTCGATCTATCCTAACTCAGCTTTGTTTTGTACAGATTATGAGGTTAATCGGTACACAGGATGGAAATAAACTCGATTTGGTGTATAAAATCATTAAATACGGTCGAGTATTTAGGGTTTTTGATCGGAAAAGGATAGAAGCGGCGAGAGAACTCGATAGAGAGATAAGAGATTAGGGTTTGAGAGAGACAACACGCGGCTTGAACAGTACACACACAACTGAATATTGTGTTTAGTTTTGTATATATATTTTCCTAATAAACGATCAGGATTAATCCATCCTTAAAATGAATGGTCCAGATTGTAGGGTTTAGTGTATTGGACCGGGTTAAGCTGAGTTGGGTTGGGCTAGCTATATGGACTGGGTCGAAATGACCAAAATAATCAGAAAATATTTATTTTTATTTTCGAAAATAGTTTTGAAAACTAATAATAATTATTATATAATAATATAATAATATAGTAAATATTAATACTTAAATACTAGTAATTATACTAATATTTTGATTCTTTGTATTTGAGATAAATATCAATTATTTAGTATCTCAAAAATATTTTTGATATTAATAGCGATAAATATTTGCTCGAATAGTTTTATCTTTATCCGTAGGAAAATTAAGTTCTTAATAAAACCCGATCGATAAAGTTTCATATGTTATCATTATCGATGAATCTGAGTTTTAGAGATCTAATCATCCGGAAAGATATCTTTTTCGTGAGATGACTATAAATAATGATAAATATTCTCACAAAAATATATAAATATTTATAATATTTATATATCAATATAAACCATTTATTTTGGAATTTCCAACATTCCTAAATCCAAACGGAGTTTAGTGAATCTTTCGGAATTCAATGGTTTCGTGAATATGTCTGCGAGATTGTACTCAGTTTCAATATGAGTCAATTTTATATCGCCTTTATTGACATGATCACGTAAGAAATGATGTCTCACATCTATATGCTTAGATCTTGAATGTAACACGGGATTCTTGCTAAGATCAATAGCACTCGTGTTGTCGCATAAGATTGAGATTACATCAAATTTAGTATTATAGTCGGCTAATGTTTGCTTCATCCATAATATTTGAGCACAACATTTTGCGGCTGCTATATACTCGGCTTCCGTAGTGGAAATAGATACCGAATTTTGTTTCTTGGAAAACCAAGATACTAGGCATCCACCCAGAAACTGACATGTACCACTTGTACTTTTTCTATTGACTAAATGCCCGGCATAGTCCGAATCAGAAAAACATACTAAGTCGAATGGTACTCCTTTTGGATACCAAAGACCTACGTCAGTGGTTCCTTTTAAATATCTCAATATCCGTTTAACAACGGATAAGTGAGATTCTTTTGGTGCTACTTGAAATCTAGCACACTTACCGACACTATATTGAATATCGGGACGACTTGCGGTAATGTATAGCAAGCTACCAATCATGCCTCGATATTTCTTAGTGTCAACAGGTATTCCGTTGGGATCTTCTATTAATTCATCAGAAGTCGACATGGGAGTAGAAATGGGTTTTGAATTTTCCATTTCAAATTTCTGTAGCATTTCTTTACAATATTTCGATTATGAAATATGTATGCCTTCATCCGTTTGCTTAATTTTCAAACCTAGAAAGAAATTTAATTCACCCATCATACTCATTTCGAATTCTTTGCTCATATATGAGAGAATTTTTTACATAGTGCATCATTGGTTGACCCAAAGATGATGTCATCTACGTATATTTGTACAAGCAAGATATCATCTTTTTCTTGTCTTGTAAATAAGGTTTTATCGGCCGTTCCCATTTAAAAATTGTTTTCTAATAGGAACTTGCTCAACCTTTCATACCAAGCTCTTGGGGCTTGTTTTAAGCCGTATAAAGGTTTGTATAATTTGTATACATACTCCGGATGCGTGGCATCTTCAAAACCGGGAGGTTGTTTAACATAAACTTCTTCTTCTAATATCCCGTTTAAGAAGGCCGATTTGACATCCATTTGGTATACCTTGAAATCTTTATGACACGCGTAAGCTAATAGCATTCGAATTAATTCGATTCGTGCTACGGGTGCATAAATTTCATCAAAGTCTATCCCTTCCATTTGGGTATAGCCTTGAGCGACTAATCTCGCTTTATTTCTAACAACCGTTCCATTTTCATCTAACTTGTTTCTAAATACCCATTTGGTTCCAATTATGGAAGTATCTTTGGGTTTTGGAACAAGTTCCCAAACTTTGCCACGAGTAAATTGTAGTAATTCATCTTGCATAGCCGAGATCCAATCCTTGTCTAGTAAAGCTTCTTTAGCGGTCTTAGGTTCTATTTGTGATAGAAAACTAAGATGATTCACAACGTTTTGTACTTGTGACCGCGTTTGAACTCCTTTATTTAAGTCTCCAAGAACATTATCTAGTGGATGACTTCTAATAATAGGAATTTCTTTTGGAAGTTCTACTTCCGTTTCGGCTAATTCTAATGGATTTCTAGGGATGGGAGTTCCAAGATCCATATTTTCGAATTGTCGAATAATATTTTCTACATCGTCTTGTTCAACAAGATCTTTGTACTTTGATGGTGGTTTTCTTTCATTAAATGCAACATTCATTGATTCTTCCACCACAAGTGTTTTAAGATTGAATACTCGATATGCTTTGCTATTTGTAGAGTATCCGAGAAATATACCTTCACTTGATTTAGGATCAAATTTGGTAAGATAGTCTTTCGAGTTTAATATGAAGCATTTGCATCCGAATACTCGAAAGTAACTTAGTTTCGGTGTTTTGCAAAAATAAAGCTCGTAAGGAGTCTTTTGAGATATTGGTCGTAGCAAAACCCGATTAAAAATATGGCAAGAAGTAGACATCGCTTCGGCCCAAAAATATTTAGGTCGACGATATTCATTAAGCATAGTGCTTGCCATTTCTTGTAGTGTTCGATTTTTCCTTTCTACAACTCCATTTGATTGATGAGTGTATGGAGCGAAAAAGTTGTGTGTGATTCCATTTTCATCACAAAAGTTCGTAAAACTGGAATTCTCAAATTCTTTACCATGATCCGTTCGTATATAGACTATGGTACTATCTTGTTGATTTTGAATCTTTTTGCATAGAGAAGAGAAAGATTCAAAAGCATCACTTTTAGATTTGAGAAATTCCATCCACGTGAATCGTGAATAATCATCAACGATTACTAACGTGTATGAACAGCCTCCGAGACTTTGTATTGGAACCAGACCAATAAGATCCATGTGTAAAATCTCGAGAGGTCTAGAGGTTGATACCATGAATTTAGCTTTGTGAGATGCTCGAATTTGTTTTCCAATTTCGCAAGCTTCACAAGTATGATCTTTTTGATAATTCAATTTTGGTATACCTCGTACATGATCTTTAGTTGATATATTTTTAATCAACTTCATGTTTGCATGTCCTAATCTTCGATGCCATAACCAAGGGTCATCGTTTGTTGTGATTAGGCATACATTCTCATTCTTGCTCATGTCACATGTGTAGACATTTTTATTTCGAGGGCAAGTGAGAATTAATTTCCAATCTTTATCCAAAATAAAACAATGAGTAGTAAAGAAGATTACCTTTTAATCATTGTCGCAAAGTTGACTTATCGAGAGAAGATTGTATTTTAGTCCCGTGACTAGTTGTACATTTGAAATCTTGGAGTGACTATTTCTGATGTCTCCGATGCCGACAATGATGCCTTTACTACTATCTCCAAATGTGACACTCCCCGCAGTGACCTTTTTAATGTTGTTTAATAATGACTCGTTACCCGTCATATGTCTCGAACAACCACTATCAAGGTACCACATGTCTTGTTTCGCGGCAAGACAAACCTACAAAATAAATCAATTGAACTTATAGGTACCCTTTCTTCTTGAGGGTCCTGGGGTTAGTACATCATAATCAACATTAGCATGATAATATCTAGGCATTGGATAATCATTGTTAGGCATATTGATATTTCTAGGAGCATGATGTTGTGAATATTTATCATTATCATAGAATCTAGAGTTAACACGATGCACATTATTTCTAGCATTTGCAAAGTAGGGAGCACGTTGAGGATAGAAATTATGAATGGGAGCATGTTGATTTCTAGATGCATACCTACTAGCATTGTTAAATTGCATTGTGTTTCTATTTTGATACATACTAGGTTGTTGAAACCTTTGTGGCTTTTGTTCATTATAAGTAACTTTGTTGAATGGTGCTTGTTTTTCAGCCTTCTTGTATGGTCTTGATCCTTTACGAATCCATACATGCTTCCCCTTAAATTCACCACTCTTGAATTTGCAATATAAGACAGAATGTCAGTCTTTGTTGCAATAAATACATTTTAAGGATTGTGGTTTAGGAGGAGCTATTATAGGTTGCACTCTAGGTTGAACATCTTCTCTAGGAGGAGCGTTCTTGTCATATCCTAGACCTTCACGGTTATAGGAGACTTTTGAGTGTACCATTCTATTTAACATCTCATTGCCTTTAGTAAATCTTTGAACAACAGTTTCAAGATTTTCTTTTTCTTCTTTTAAGGCATTAATCTTGTTGTTAAAGAATCTTGCTTGATCCATAACTTGAGATATGAGCCTGAAATTCTCTTCTTTTAATCTTTGAGTTTCATGTTGTAATTCTTTTTCTTTTAACTCAAGAATTTGTGATAGCTCATTCTCTTTTTCAAGATTGTTTTCTTGAGATTTAGATGTTGCACTATTTTGAACTATAGATTCATTTAGAATCTTTAGGTTCAATAGATCAACATGAAGTTTGTTCATGTTGTCGTTGAGTTGCAACTTCTCATTTTCTAACTCTTCTACTTGAAGCACCAAAGCTACATTTTCTACTTCAAGATTGAGAGCATTGTCCTTGAATTGATTGACCTCACTTTTTAAGTGATGATTTTGGTCATTCAATAACATGATTTCATTTTCATTTTGTACTTTTAAATCCATCATCCAAGTGAACTCTTTACTTTGCGTATGATGCATTTCTTCGAGTTTCATTTTCTCGGACCATAAAGAATGAAGTCTTTTATCAACATCTTTATATTTATTGTTGATACCTACTACAAGCTCAATTAAATCATACTTACTCATATCAACTAGATTCAAGTTAGATTCATCTAATTGCAATTTACTTGAGATGTAG
Source organism: Saposhnikovia divaricata (assembly GCA_036435485.1). Classification (NCBI taxonomy): domain Eukaryota; kingdom Viridiplantae; phylum Streptophyta; class Magnoliopsida; order Apiales; family Apiaceae; genus Saposhnikovia; species Saposhnikovia divaricata. Next base: position 161,106,117 of record CM071597.1, read on the forward strand.
TTGAGATTAGAACTTACCTCTTGATGAGAAGTGGAGGCTTCCGTTGAAGTAGCTTCATCTCCGATAGCCATTAAGCACAAGTTGACAACTTCTTCACTAGCTTCCGGAACTTCTTCATCTTCACTTAAATCCCAACCGTTTTCCGCCACGAGAATTCTTCCTTTAGCAAGCTTTGGACATTCTCTTTTGAAGTGACCCGGTTGCTTACACTCGAAACACACTTCTTGTGTTTCCTCCGGAGTTTGTTCCTTATATTTTGGAGGAGTGTAAGAAGGATTATTATTGTTGTTGGCATTATTATAGGCATTAGTATTTTTAGTGCCTTTGCCTTTATTATAGCTCGTTGTTGGAAAATTACTCTTATAGTTAGGACTATAATTTTGGGAGTAATTAGGTCTTCCTTTAGAGTTAAAAACTCTTTGTTGATTATTTGATTTTAGGAATCCTTTTCCGTATCTTTGAGCTTTGCTTTGTAGCACACGACGAAGTTGTCTCGTTAGTAAAGCAATTTTGCTTTTATCGAGATCTTGGAGTTCTTCGTTTAACTCTTCGTCGTTTTCATTTTCATCGATTAATATAGCTTTTAAAGCCATATTTTTCTTTTTGTCTTCCACTTTAGGAATGACCTTATCCGGAATATTGTCTTCTTCGTATGCACGAAGATTTCCGAATAAACTATCGATGTCATAATCATTTAGATTATGCATTTCTTTTATAGTAGTAACCTTAACCTTCCAACTAGGAGGTGAAGATTTAAGAACTCTTCGGTTCTTTTCATTTCGAGAATAACTCTTTCCGAGTTGAGATAATTCATCGATTATGCGAGTAAATCTTGTTTCCATATCGATGATATTTTCTCCTTCTTGGAGTTTAAAGTTCTCGTATTCATGGATTAAAGTTTCCATTCGAGAACCTTTTATATCAATGGTTCCTTCGTAGGTAACCACTAATTTGTTCCACATTTCTTGTGCGGACTTGCAATTGTTTACTCTTTTATATTCTTTTTCTGCAAGTGCACTTGTGAGAACCATTTCCGCTTTTGCGGCAATATTCATCATATTTTCCTCGGCAAGAGTGTATTCACTAACCTTCTTTTCAACAATGACACCGTCAATTGTTTCGGTAGGAATGACAACTCCGTCTTCTATGGCCATCCAAACTTTGACTCCTTGAGATCTAGCATAGATGCGAAACCTCATTTTCCATGTTGCAAAGTTGGTGCCATCAAATAGAGGAGGGCGAGAGCTAGATAGGCCTTCACCGCAACCGATGGTATTTAGATATGCCATGTAGGATCACTTTTTGTTGTGCCTGTAAATCTGTAAATCACTTAACAAACACGTTAAAAAGCACAGCTTTGATACCAATTGATAGGTCCTGTAAGAGGGCTATATTAAGCTAGAAGGGCGGTTGAATAGCTTAATTACCAATTTAAAAATTATTAAGGCGTTTTAAAATAATTTTCCCTTTTCAAAACTTATCGAGTCGTTATGCAGTTTATAAGTGTAGAAATAAAAGACAAGGGAAGAAAATACCACACAGGAGATTTTATCCTGGTTCGCGATGGCGCAACCTTAATGGATTCGCTCACCCCTACTCCAGTCCCCGAGCTCCTCTCCGGACTCGAGATTTTCCCTTAAAAATAACTCGCTCCTCTAGTAGGTGGAGAAGCCTTTACAATCCTATAAATATTGGTCTTGGTACGTATCTCCGAGACACTACCTCAAAATAAATATAAAAATCCACAAGACTCGTCTTGGGTTGTAACTCCCCGTTACACCCTCAAAGTCGTTGTGAAAAACCTACACAACTTATCTTAGACAGCAACTCCCCGCTACTTCTTCAAAGTTGATGTAGAACCCTTGGTGTAGTCTTTGAATTCCTCGCTTTTGCCGGTCTTGGATCTTAGATGAAAGGTCTTGGGTCTTTCCTCTTCTTCACGGTGCAAAGGCCACTAACTCCCCGCTAGTGCCTAGGACTTGGGTCTTAGAACGAGAATCACCTCACTTCAACTTCACCTCACTGCAAAACTTAGAAAACAATATCTACGAAACAAACCGTAATATAAAGAGAGGTTTGGACTTAATATGTCCTAAGGTGACTATAATATTCTTACCCGAATATTAATTAAAGTAAGTTCAATAAGCTTTATTTGCTTATGACTTTTTAATACAATACTCCGTATAATGAGATTTAAATATATCTCAAAGTTTGTAAATCTTGATTATTTCCTTTAAGCTCGTAGGCTTATAAGGTTTTATAATCGTATACTTTGGCTCGTCTTTTATAAAGATCGAAGTATACTTACAATTACTTCTTTATTGAAAATACGTCTATTTTCGAAGTATTGTATAAATCAAGTCCTTGTATATGCTTTATAGCTTAAGGATCTTGGATGAACAACTTCTCGTTCAATATAGTCTAGATTAGACTATTCGTATTTTTATATTTAAACGAGAGTGTTATAATTTTACTTTAACGATTTGCACTTTAATATTAATTTGGCCAATTAAACACAACACACAAATATAACACACACGTGCAGAAAAGTAGCTCACTTTATCTATAGGATAAAATGAGGGCCGCTATTATGCGTTAAAATAGTGCGGAATGTAAAATCACTCACAAGTGTGAGGACGAGAAGAAAAAGTGCGGAAAGTAAAATCACTCACAAGTGTGAGGACGAGAATAAAAAGTGCGGAAAATATATAAAAGGCTTTCGCCACGCTATTGTGCGTTTAAAGTAGTATCACTCACAAGTGTGAGGACGAGAAGAGAAAGTGCAGAAAATATATAAATAGAAGCTTAACAACTTATTTCCCTCGGAACACTAAGGTGATAGAAGGGAAACAAATCACGCTTTAGCACAGTTATATATCACAATAATAAATATATGGCCAAAGTAAGTGCGTTAAAGATTTAATTAATTAAGGCTTTTAGATTCTCTTCCCTCGGAACACTAAGGTGATAGAAGGGAATTAAATCAAGCTCGATGTATTTATTTGACCGTCGTCAAATATAATCTCTTTTTGAGGTTTTGTAATATTTCGAATCGTTGTTCGAAATTTAATCCTTGAACGGATTTTTATGGTCTCGTTTAGAGATCCAATATAAGAGCTTAGAGATGAAGAGAAGACGAAGATAGAGAGCTCTTATATGTATAAAAATATGGTCGGTTAAGACTTGGATGTGAAGCTAAATTATTACCACTTTTGGATATCGCCGGAAAAGTTCGCCGGAAAAATTCGCCGGAGGTTCGGCCGGATTTAGGCTTATGGTCGAACTTTGGGCAGCCCTTCGGGAGGCCGGATAGTAGTGGTAGATGAGCTTGCTAGGTGGGAGAAAGCTTGGTTGAAGGAACTAAGCTTTTTTGAACAAAAACCTTGTATATATGTAAGTATATATAAGAAAGAGAAGGCTTTTGAGATGAAGTGGGTGTAGAGAGTATTTGGATATATTGACAGAGCTTCCACTTCTAAATTCCCAGCACTTATTTGGCTCTTTAGCTTGAAGAAAATGGTTGGGGCAGGGGGTTTATTTATAGGAGGAGTTGGGTGGAAGGAATGGTTGAGATTTAAAGTAAAAGGAGTGGTTGAGATTGAAAACACTTGGATTGATGAGGTGGAAAGTGGTATTGTGTTTGTTGGGGGTGGTTTTATGTTTCTTTGGAGTGAGTTTGGTAAAAGGAAACCAGCTGTGTTTGGGCTTTTATTAATTGTATCGTACTCGTATCAATTACCGAATAAATACGTAACATATATCGTTAATTAAATACCCGAAAAATACGAAAATACCCAATAAATAATCATAAAATTATGGAGCATTTAGGAATATTATAAAATGGAATTCTGGAAAGTTTGGTCAAAAATGGTCAACGTTGACCTGGTCAAATGTGGACCCACTGTCTCAATTTTCGTGCCCGGACCAAAATTCTCAGAAAATTACGAAGCATTTACCATGCATAGAAAATAACATTTAAGTGACCCATCTCAAGTTTCAAGTCATTCTAGGAAGTCGAAGTATTTTATTTGGATTTAATACGATTAAATCAGCTTTCGGTTCCGAATAAAATACGATTGGTCTTTCCTTGAATTAGATACATCTTTTGACCAATGTTTTGACTTGAATAAATACTTAGAATATATTTCCTAATATTTAAAATAAATTGAGAGTGTAGGAAATATTTTTGAGTTTTTAAAATAATTTTCTCCGAAAATAGAATAAATTTACGAAGTGGGAGAAAAATTACTTTAAATATTTCTGACACGAGATAAAAATGAGTATTAATATTCTACCACTGAATATTAATATTCTTGAGGATAAAAATATTTTGAGTGTGAAGGCGGAATATTTTTTAATAAAAACTGATCGTTTTTAAATATAGCACGAGTTTTGTAAAGAATATTAATCCTCGAATATTCTTTGTTCGAGCCTGTCGCCTTATTACTTTTGCAACGGAGATCTAAAAAATATCACACCTTGATATTTCTTGTTCGATCTTATTGCCTTGGTGTAGAGATATATTCCATAAAAATATATTTTAATTTTTAGCAATAATGGAATATCTCTTATAATTGAAAATAGATATTGCTAGAATTGACTTTTTGACTTTTGACGGAATCAATTAAATAAATGACCTAGTGGAGAGGATAACTAAGTGTAATTAAATTTTATGTTAAATTGTACAAATACCAAAATAAATAATATATCGAAGATATCCTTTCATCATAGAATAAGCGGGCCTAATAATCAAGTTAAAGGACAAAAATGTGACCTCAATCCATGTCTTCAGGGGCTGGAATTTCAAGTCATGATTGACCTCCTCTAGGTCTCAGAGGTAAGGTTGTGATGACCCAAGACCTAGGACAAACGTGGCTTTAAAAAGACTTCAATCGAGGTCATAGAATGAGGTCACACACCCCGCGACCAATGTAAAATTCAGGCAAAATACGACCTCAATCTAGGTCCTAAAATGAGGTCACAAACCTCACGACCAGTCAAAAAGGGAGCCTTTATACGATTTCAATCCAGGTAGTGGATGAAGCTCTTAAGTCCCACGACCAGCCAAAAATGAAGCCTTGTGGCGAACTCAGTTCAAGTCATAATTGAGGTCGTAGAACTTCAAGACCTGGGGAAAATTGAGTCATTCTATGACCTCAATCCAGGTCGTGCTTTGAGATAGTAGACCTCACGACCATTGATATTATGGGTCATTACCCGAGCTCAATTTAGGTCGTGGTTTGAGATCGTTGACCTCGCGACCACTGATATTTTGGGTCCTTACACGACCTCAATCCATGTCTTGGATTGAGGTATAAAACTTCACGATCTCTGAAAAATTGGGCCAATACACGATCTCAATCCAGCTCTTGGATTGAGGTGTAAAGCTCCACGACCATGTCAAAATGAAGGCATTTCAAGACCTCAATCCAGCTCTTGAATTGAGGTCTAAGCACTTCAAGACCTCAATACAAGTCGTAATTGAGGTTTGAGCATTCCAAGACCTCAATCCAGTTCTTGAATTGAGGTCTAAAATCTTACGATCAGTGTCAAAAGAAGGCCTTACACGACCTCAATCCAGGTCGTGGATTGAGGTCGTAAGCCTCACGACCAGCCTAAATTGAAGGTCTTACACGACCTCAATCCAGGTGGTGGATTGAGGTCTAAGTGTTCCGATACCTCAGTCCAGCTCTTGAATTGAGGTCTAAGCACTTCAAGATCTCAAACTAGGTCGTAATTGAGGTCCTAGAACCTCATGACCTGGAATAAATGAAAGTCATTTGGCGACCCCAAACCCGGCCTTAGAGTTGAGGTCCTGAAGATCCCAGACCTGGACAATTTGAGGGTTTAGTTAGATCTCAATTCAGATCTATCAGGGTTAGGACCCCCACACATATTACGAGAAAATATTATTATTTAATAATAATTTGCAAAAAATTATTATTATTAAATAATAAAATCCGATCGAACTTCATTCCAGTGAAATTTTATCCGGGTAGGACACCCCTGATTTGGGTATAAAAGTTATTCAAAAATTGAATAAAATAAATAATATTATTCCATAATATTATTTAAAAAAAACAAAAGCAAAAAAATTGAAAAAAAAGGAAAAACCTTCACGACCTCAAATGAGGTCGGAGATGACCTCGAAAAAACCCACGAACATTGCCAAAATGAAGCCTTAGACGACCTTAAATGAGGTCGCAATTAACCTCGGACAAAGTCGCGACCAGAGTGCCAGAGTTGGACGAGCTTAAATGAAGTTGACTGGAAAAGTGCTATTTAGAACCCCAAGCTTTGCAAAGTTCACGTATTGGTCCCTCTAGTTTATAAAATGAAATTGTTGTCCCTAAAGTTTGAAAATTGACAAAGTACTTCCTAAACTTTGCTAAATTGACAGAAAAGTCATTGAAAATTGCAAAAAGGCACCTACAAAATGCACGTTTGCACAAATTTAATATTTTTGATTAAAATACTCAAAAATATTTTCATAAAATTGTCCGATGACAACAAAAAAATTACGAAAAAATTAAATTTCGTAGGAATGAGATCCCATAAATTATTTTAAGTCTCGTATAAGACGAGAAAATTCTTAATTATTAGAAAAAATTAATAAAAATACCTGTGGGTAAATAAAAATTCCTAAAAAATTAGGAAAAATACCTGTGGGTACAAGAATATTCCTAAAATGTTAGGAAAAATTAAGAAAAATACCTGTGGGTACATAAAAATTCCTAAATTATTAGGAATAATTAAGAAAAATGCCTGTGAGTATACAAAAATTCCTCAAACATTAGGAAAGGTACAGGAAAATATGAGGAAAATTATAAAAATATTTTCTTGACAAATTGAGCAATAATTTGTGCTAATAATGTATAAAAGCTCTATGAAAATGCCGAAATTGCTAAAAGCAAGCACAAGTTAAAGCCGCGAATAAGGTAAATCGTCGTAAATGTGTAGGTCGCTTCACACTTTATAATAAGGCGATATATATGAAAAACTAGTGTAAACCAAAATCCCCATATAAGGGTAAGAAAATTAAGAAGTCCCAGGTAAGGGATAAAAACGACCCCGAGTCTCGAAAAAGACAATTATAACTTCTACAAAAACCTGATCCGTTTTCCTAAGAAGTTGGGGGCAAATGATATGGGCTAAAAGTAAGTCCTGAAGACACATTTAATGTGGCATTAAATAAAACTAGATTGGATCAAGGTCAAAGCCCATTAATGAGGCCCAAAACCCCAAGACATCTAAGTCCAGTGAAAGTCAACCTTCTCTATGGAAGGATCTAGAAGCCCATCTAAAGTGGATAACTTGCCCACCAAGTTACTAAACCCTAATTCCAAGGCTTCTCAAGCCTATATAAAGGGTCTGACCCCTCATTCTCAAAAAAACGTTTTTTGGGCACAGCTCCATACGTCACCCACCACGTTTTAGGCTTAATCCTCGAATAAGGACATGCAAGCAACTACGTCACTACGCCGCGAGGGCGCATCAAGCCACGTAGGTAACTCTTGAACTACGTTTTGGCTTGATTCTTGATATCCATCAAGGTACGTAGGCATCTTGTTAGGACCGAGTTAGTCCCCGACAACAAGAGCAGCCACCATTAAAGCTCGAAGCTCTCAATCCATAGCATTCAATACACGAATTAATTACACCATACTTTTTATTCCACAACAATATCAATGATTAATTAGTATCTATATTCTGTATTAACTAGCTTATAACCCGTGCAAAGCACGGGTTACTTTTAATTTTTTTTAATTTACTTACAGTATAGTTACATAATATTATAAATATTTCACTTTTGTATGTAACAACTTTTAGTATTAAACTAGCATGAAAGCCCGTGCATGGCACGGGCCACATTTTAATTTGCACAATTTTTTTACAAATCTTGTTTGAGCCAATCATATCTGCTTTTCAATCTATTCTATGTGCTTCAATTTATTTAAGGTCAATAGTTGGTAACCGTTCAAATTTTGAAATATTATTGAATTCTATATTTTGAATATCATACAGAGGAAATTCTTAGATTAAGCCGCTCATGCAATGGGGCACCGAGAAGATGATGTAATTTAAGGGCACATCTTTTCTAATAAATAAAAAATTTAAAAGTACGTAGAGGCACAAAAATGATTTTTGGGGGCACATTTTGTTAAGGTAGCACCAAAAATAGTTTAAGATATAGGAAGTGCCGAAAAATAAATGGTATGTATGTGATTTTGATTTTTAGTTGAGTACAAAATTCAAATTCACTTGGAACTTTTAATTTCTCAAGACCAACCTAGGTATCGTATTTCTAAACAGTACTCGTTGAATGTAAGATGAATGACCGATAATAATGATACATAAAAGTTACTCATTAGTGGTCAGGTACTATTGCAACAATAATGTGTCGTTTAGTCTATTTTTTAGCAATTTTTTAAAAGATTATCACGTTAATGATATGCTATTTAGTTTATTTTCATTAGTAATAGTAAACCAGTAAGAGGAGATATGTGGATCATTACATATTTGGTAGGAGATGTATTATGGCAGCAATAGCACAAACCGGTTTAATATTAGGAAAAATCAACTAAAATGTATGTTATATCCATAGAAACTAATGTGTGCTACAGTGAAAAAAAATTATTTTTTATACAGTCTTAAAATATCACTACTCGATCATTATGTTATAAGTAGTCATATATAATTTTACATCTTTGTTTAGTATATATAATCTTGTTTATGATACTATATTATAATTCAACTATGCATTTTATTCATTTATTTAATCGATAACTCATATAGAGTCCAAATCTAACATATCAGCTAATTCTGATTTTTTTATATAGATATATATTGTACATAGTATCAATCATATTAAAGGTCTGTTTGGTATTGATGTTGTAGATCGCAACAACAATTTTTTTGTAGAAAACTTGGTTCAAAACAGCTTAGTAAATCTAAAAGCAATTTTTCAACAACATTTTTTATAAAAAAAAAATTGCTTTAGCAAAAACAAATATTTTTCACAATTGCAACTTTTGTAGACAACAATTTTAGGTAAAAGTATCAAATCCCAACAATTGCATATTAAATAAATTTAATAAAAGTTAATTTAAAATAAGATATAAACAAAAACTAAAAAATTCCCGATCTCATTCTCATCCCCCAAAATTTTTATTTTATAATATTCCATATTTCTTATACTAACAGAAAAATTTTCGCAATCCCCAACCCGAATGGGAAGGGGATTGGATCGCGGTTGGACGGGATGGATGAAATGCTCATCTATACATGTACCAAGTGAATTTGTTTTGTGTTTGTCATTAGCATAACAAACATATATAAATATTACTCCCTCCGTCCCAATTTGTTAGACCCTGTTTGACTTTCACGGAGATTAAGAAAATTCTGTTTGACTTGCTAGGTGGTAACATGTGGTTGGTTGGGTGTGAAAGTGGATGTATAAAAAATGGGTAAAGTAGGAAAGTAGTGGGGGTAATAGTATTTATTTAATAAAAAGCAGTTATAAAATAGAGAAGTAGTGGGTGTAATAGTGAAAAGTAGTGTTCAGAAATAGTAAGTTTAGTAGGTTCATTCTTTTTGGGACGTCCCAAAAAGGAATGAGTGTCATACAAAATGGGACGGAGGGAGTATGATTTATGATTTCACAAAAAAATACTATTATACATGTACCAGAAATCAAAATTTGAATTTATGTCATTTTGTATACAATGTGAATTTTTGTCATATTTTCGTATCACATACATAATACAAAAAGAATAATTTATAATTTTAAAATTTCATGACAATATAATAATAATTTTAATTTTAATTAAATGAGATGGAAATATATTTTTGATAGTTTTATCATGCATAAATTTAAAAAAAAATCAAGGAAAATCTATGAAGCAGGTTCTTTAAAAATGTAGTTAATGATTTTTAAGTAGGTATCAGAAATTGTTACGGTGTAGTGGTTGTGTGCATAAATTTAAGTTTATATCATAGGGGGATTATAAAATCTATTTCTAATAAAAATATTTTTTTTTAACATTAATATAAAGAGGGGTATACTGATAAATTACTGAATTGGCTTGAAACCGCATTTTGACCTATAATAAATGAAAAGAGACATTATTTCATTTATTTTCTTTGATAAGTGTTAAATAAAATGAAGAATTAAGAGATATTAAAGAATCTAGTGGATGAGTTCCAAAATTTTCATGAAGTGGGCTTCTAGCATGATGGTCATGGGTGTGACCATAAAATTGATTCATAGCAAGAGGTCATGGGTTCAATCCATGCCAACAACAATATTTTTAATATATTTATACAATTTGAGGGTATTTTAGTAAATTACTAAATGGCATGGAAAGTCTTGTTAATATATAATGAATTCCAAAATTTTCATGAAGTGGGCTTCTAGTATGATGGTCATGGTGTGACCATAAAATTGATTCATAGCATGAGGTCATGGGTTCAATCCATGTCAACAACAATATTTTTAATATATTTATAAAATTTGAGGGTATTTTAGTAAATTACTAAATGGTATGAAAAGTCTTGTTAACATATAATATATATAAAGGATTTAAAATAATATATTGTTAGCGGGAATCGAACCCTCAACGTTTTTACGTAACATCTTTTAGTATTAATTTTAAATTAAAATATTGTTGACGGGATTCGAACCTTAGATCTCTGTGTATAACAACTTTTATAACAATTTTTATTATTATATCCAACGATCATCATCTTTTTGAGCTTTTGATCTAACGGTTGTGACGAAAGGGATAACCAAACTACAAAATATACCACTTTTGCTTATTATAGTATAGTATAGATAGTATATATTTAATATATTATTGATATAGTATAGATAGTATAGATTTAATATATTATTGATTAGCTCTTAATCTATGCTATTACTTTTTTATAATTTTTTTCTTAAATTTTATTATATAATAAGATATAATTAACTAACAACTATACACATATTTATTCATAAAAGTAAGCATAGGCAGAATATGATTAGAAGATTTTTAGGTCGAGGCATAAACAAAATTCAGTACGTCGAACCCTTGACTTATGGTAGTACTCCTTTATTATCCCTCTTACTCTTATTATATAATTACTAGCTTTATACCCGTGCGATGCACGGGTAACTTTATTCATATTTTGTAGTACAATTTTGATTATAATTTTGTTTTCTTGAAAATTTAGTTCTATAGCATTTTAAATAATTTGTTAGATTACATATGATTATAATTTTCTTTTCTTGAAAATTTAGTTATACGGTTTGTAAGTATACATTTGTTTTTCTAATAAATGGTTTTTCTATAATTTTTATTTCAAAATTTAGGGTAACATATTTTTTATTATTTCATAATTATTTTTAATTTTATTTATTTTATTAGATCACATATGATATACTTGAAACATGTAGGCACTATATTCGTGTAGCAATTTATTATTATTTTTTTTTATCATTTTGATTATGTAATTTAATGGTGTTGTGGAATAAAAAGCAGGGTATATTTATTGCGTATTAACTACTAAGGTTTGTGGGAGCTTCGAGCTTTAATGGCTGCTCTTGTGCTCGTGGCTGAATCTGCCTGCGCAAGATGCCTACGTACTTTGATGAATATCAAAGATCAAGCCAAAAACGTAGTTCTGAGAATGAGGGGTCAGGCCCTTTATATAGGCTGAGAAGCCTTATAATTATGGTAGGATTCAGAGACTTGGTGGACAAGTCTTTGAGGAAGGTTCTAGATCTATTCCTTATAGGAATCAGTTTCCATATTGAATTGGATGCCTTATTGGATAAGTCTGAAGGGGATATTATCCTTATCCAACTTCTATTTGCTGAGCTGTTTATTACCCTTAATATTAATTACGAAATTAATATTATAAATAGGGTTTGGGCCCAGCTGGTGGGCCCCACGTTTGGACCATTCCGGGTATAATTAATACCACATTAAAGGTATCTTTAAGGCTTACTTTTAGCCCATATCATTTGCCCCCCAACTTCTAGGAAAACTGATCAGGTTTTCCTTGAAGTTTTAACGGCCTTTCTTGAGACTTGGGTCAGGGCTTTGTACACTAGTGTTTCACAAATGTCGTCTTGATGCAAAGTGTGGAGCAACCGACACGTTTACGACGATATGCCTTATTCGAGGCTAAGCAATTTCCATAACTTCAGTTACAGAATATTTTTCTTCAAGGAATTATCTATGAAATTCCTCGTATTTCCATATTTATCCTACTATGGTACCCACAGGTATCAAAATTCCATGTCCGTGAAGATTTGCTGTCAAAGAATCAATTTTTATAGCAAATTTCGACCAGGATTGAGTATTTTCGGCCAGGAATTCGACCAGGAATTCGACCAGAATTCTGGTCGAAATAAGGCCTTCTTTAATTTCCTGATCGAAGAGATTTTCGACCAGGATTCTTGGTCGTTTCGACCAGAATCTTGGTCGAAATAAGGGTCCAATTTTGTTTTGGTCGAAGGGATTTTCGACCAGGATTCCTGGTCGTTTCGACCAGGATCTTGGTCGAAATAAGGGTCCCACAATAGTTTTGGTCGAAGGATTTTTCGACCAGGATTCTTGGTCGTTTCGACCAGGATTCTGATCGAAATAAGGGCGTTTCCAACGCTTTGGTCGAAGGGTTTTTCGACCAAGATTCTTGGTCATTTCGACCAGGATTCTGGTCGAAATAAGGGCGTTTCCAACGCTTTGGTCGAAGGGTTTTTCGACCAGGATTCTTGGTCGTTTCGACCAGGATTCTGGTCGAAATAAGGGCGTTTCCAACGCTTTGGTCGAAGGGTTTTTTGACCAGGATTCTTGGTCGTTTCGACCAGGATTCTGGTCGAAATAATGGCGTTTCCAATGCTTTGGTCGAAGGGTTTTTCGACCAGGATTCTTGGTCATTTCGACCAGGATTCTGGTCGAAATAAGGGCGTTTCCAACGCTTTGGTCGAAGGGTTTTTCGACCAGGATTCTTGGTCGTTTCGACCAGGATTCTGGTCGAAATAAGGGCATTTCCAACGTTTTGGTCGAAGGGTTTTTCGACCAGGATTCTTGGTCGTTTCGACCAGGATTCTGGCCGAAATAAGGGCGTTTCCAACGCTTTGGTCGAAGGGTTTTTCGACCTGGATTCTTGGTCGTTTCGACCAGGATTCTGGTCGAAATAAGGGCCACTTTGGCTTTGGGCCTATTCTTATTGGGCTTCATAGGTTTCTTTTCAGAATGGGCTTGACCTCATGGCTGTTATTGGGCCTGTCCGGGCTTATTCAAATCCAAATTTAGGATCTTTTGTCTATGATATTTTTCAAAAATATCTATAATTTTTTCCCAAAATATCTATGATATTTTTCTAAGAATGTCCTAGAATTGGGCCTTAATTTGGGCCGGTTTCATGGGCTTTTTTGACCTGTCACTGTAGGTTTTCTGACCGTTTGGAGGAATTTTAACCGGCTGAAAAGTTGTATATAAGATTGAGAGTGGAGAGTTCACTTTCTCATTCTCACTTCTACTCAAACACTTCACTAGAAATTCTCTCTATAGTTCTCTTTACTTTAAAGCGATTTCCGGTGAGAGTTTTTATCGAAGCTCCTCCCCTCACGGTGGTTTCTGGGTTTTTCCTTGAAGATTTCTTCATATCTTCATATTTTCTGGGTTTTAGCGGAGCTTCAAACCTTTTTCCAGGAGCATCAATGGAGGATAAAGCTAAGTCCCGTCTTGCAAAAATGAATTCTGCCTCCTCCAAAGGTACGATCACCATTCGCTCTTCTTACACATCTCTAGTAGATATGTTAAATCAACGTGGAGATGATTACCCTTCTTTTTCAGAATTAGATGCGTATGACTGCTGTAGCTCGTATCATGATGTTGATGAAATCACTAGATATAACAAACTTTTTAAAATCAAGTCACCTTATAAACTTGTCCCAGCTGAGCCAGGTGACAGACCTTGTCACTGGAAACCCAATTCTTTGTGTGTTTATAGGGAGAGTTTAGTAGATGGTCTTCGTTTTACGTTTCATGAATTCATTCCTAGACTTTTAGCTGATGTTCAAATTAGTCCATGTCAACTCCCGCCAAATGCGTGGAGAATCATATTATGTTTCATGGTTTTGTGTCTCAGACAACAACTCCCTTTTATCTGTTGCGCTTTTTCGCAAGATTTTTCAATTTTACAATAGTCCTGCCACGAACCCTGGCTGGGTATATGTTAAGCTCCGCCCTAGAGTTCCCCCAATTTTTAATGGCAAGCCAATCCCTGATAATAATACGGGCTGGAAAAATGAGTTTGCATACTTAGAATGGGATGGAGGTGATTGGGGCACTCTCTTTAGGCAGACATTTTCGAGAGTTTCAGACGGAAGCGCTAAGGGAATCGTCTTTAGTACCGAGGAACAGGCCGCTTATAATACTCTGACCCAGGCAGACGGTAGTTCTATTACGTGCCTAAGCCTTTTAAATGAGGAATCTCTAAGGGGAGTAGGCCTTTCCAGAGTTTCTGAACGGGGTAATTTTCTTACTAATCCTTGCCATTTACTTTTTTACTGAATTTATTCCAACTCTATTTTTGGTTATTCTTGCAGTTGCGAAGTTGATTGTGGAGGCTGCGCCCTCTCCTGATGAAGAGACTTCCAGGATGGTTCGAGCTAAGAGGGCTGCTGACCCTCGAGGGAAAAACACATAGCCTGCTTTTCTACGCCCCCACAAGGTCCAGAAAGGAGACTTGAGGTATGGTGACATAGCCGGATTGGAGGGGAGCTCCCAGGTTAACGTCCAGTCGACAGTTTTTAGGCCTCCCTGGGGCTTCAGAAAGCAGGATTCTGTGGTGGGCTCTACCAAGCACTCCATGGATTGGTCTTTGAACTCAATCACCACTCCTGACTATAAGGACATGGTCCTTAATGGAGGTATTGGTGAGTCAGAGGCACTTGGTGCTCAGGCTATCACTGTGGTGAGTCTCAAACTTTGTCTTTCAATACCTTAACGGCTTAGATTCATTATTTGATTTTAATGCTAACCTTTCATGCAGGCTAACGTCCATTTCCAAAGCTTGGTTCATAAAGCCAAAGCTTGGAAGGAGAAGTCCAAAGGTTTTGAGTCTGAGTCTCAGAAGAAGACTCTCCACATTAACCGACTGGAAGAGCAGCTAAAGAAGAAAGATGAAGAGATGGTTGGGATGCATGCGGAGCTGGTTGCCCTGAAGGATGACAAGGAGAAGCATATTGATGATTATCTGGATTCGGATGAGTACAAGACTCTCATGGATCAGCATGATGAGATGCTCTTTCCTCGCCAGTTTACTGATGGGTGGACCAAAGCCCTTGAAGCAGTTCTGAGGCAGCATCCAGGGTTATTCTTGCCTTCTGCTTTTCCTAGCCCTCACCTTCCCAGTGCCTTGACACAAGAACCTGGTTCCAGTGAAGAGTTATTCGGGGAGGATGATGCTTTGGTCAAGGAGCATGCTACCGCCACCACTTCAGCTTTGGATCCCGAGCCTCCTCTAGCTCAGCCTGGTGCTGCTAACTCTGCCGATGATGGGTCTACTACTGAGACTAGCTCTGAGGATGCTTCTCCAGCTAAGGAGGCCCCTAAGGCTCCTTAAGCTTTATTTATTTATCTTTTGCTTTTCTGAACTCTGGGTTTCCACCATTTGACTTGATAGCCTTCGGGCCTTTGTAACTTTTAACTTAACTATTTATGCAGTTAGTTTCTGTTCATTTTTCTTGTTTTTGCTCGTAGTTTGTTAAACTTTAGAATTTTTCGAGTACTTGGCCTCCTGGCTAGTACTAAACTCACAAGTTGGTTCAACCTTCGTCTTTCGTTTGTTTTAACAAGGAAGAATAACTAATAGAGAAAACGGAATAAATTCCATTATGCTGTCAAAGGACATCAATAAAATGGGTTCAACCCTTACATAGATACTCTATCAACTACTGGGAGCAACATGCTCTATAATGGTTTCATTCGAACCTTATTTCTAATAAATAGATAAAAGTCCAAGCCTTTGTCAAAAGAACTTAAACATAATAAACTTTGAGGTTCACAGCATGCCAAGTTCGGGGCACCTCAACCCCATCCAAGGTTTCTAACTTGTAGGATCCTCGTCCTAACACCTTTCTGATTAGATACGGTCCTTCCCGGTTTGGTGCTAACTTTCCTTTTTGGCCAACTCCTGAGGCTTCAATCTTCCTCAGAACCATGTCGCCTTGTCGAAAAAATCTTTCCTTAACTCTCTGGTTGTAATGAAAAGAGGCTCTCTTCTGATACTCAGCATTCCTAGCATTAGCTTCATCTCTAACCTCGTCAATTAAGTCAAGGGCAAGTCTCATCCCTTCTTCATTAGTTTCTGGCTCATATGCCTCGACTCGAGGTGATGCTTGCATGATCTCCAAAGGCACAACTGCCTCGGCTCCATAAGCCAGCAAAAATGGGGTTGCTCCAGTTGTTACTTTACAAGTGGTACGATATGCCCAAAGTATGGGCAGCAATTCATCTACCCAAGTGTTCCTAGAGCGTTCGACCCTCTTCTTCAGTCCATCAAGGATAATTCGATTAGCTACCTCAGCTTGCCCATTGGCTTGTGGATGTGCCACTGAGGTAAAACGGAGTTCAATCGCATTCTCTTCACAATACTTCTTAAACTCTTCATTATTGAACTGTGTTCCATTTCTGTCACAAGGATTCGTGGGATTCCGTATCTGCAAATGATGTTCTCCCAAAAGAACTGGGAAACTTGCTTGGTGGTTATATTGGCCAGGGGTTTAGCCTCAATCCACTTAGTGAAGTAATCAATGGCCACTATTAGGAATTTCCTTTGTGCTGAAGCCATGGGAAAGGGTCCAAGTATATCCATCCCCCACATCGCAAATGGAATGGGAGAGTTAATCGAGGTCAACATCTCAGGCGGTTGCCTCACAATCGGGGCATGCTTCTGGCATCTCTCACATCTCTTGACATAGTTTTGTGCATCAGCCAACATCTCCGGCCAATAGAACCCTAAACAAATTATCTTGTGAGCTAGGGCTCTGCCCCCCAAGTGTTGCCCACAGATCCCTTCATGAACTTCCTCCAATGCTTCCCTTGCCTCTTGAGGCCTTAGACACTTCAAGTACGGGATGACAAACGACCTTTTTTACAGAATACCCTCAATCAAAGTATATCTCAACGCTCTTACTGAAAGTTTTCGTGCCTCCATGGCATTGTCTGGGAGCCATCCGGTCTCAAGGTGTGCCTTGATAGGATCTATCCAAGAGCCTCCTATATCAATTGGTGCCACTAGCTTTGCGTTAACGGTCGAGGCCTTCAAGACCTGAAAGTAGACACTCCCAGCATAATTTTCTATCTCAGAAGAAGCAAACTTAGACAGGGCATCGGCCTTAATGTTTTCCTCTCTCGGGATGTGTTCAACATAACACTCCTCAAACTGAGACATAACAACCCTTACCACTCTCAGGTATTTCGCCATAGTCTCATCCTTGGCCTCGAATTCACCATTTACTTGGGATACCACAAGTCGTGAATCTCCACAAACTTTGAGAATTTTGACCCTCATGATTCTAGCTAAACCTAAACCAGCTATTAATGCCTCATACTCCGCCTCATTGTTGGTAGTAGGAAAATCCAATTTTAAAGCGTACTCAACTGTGAACCCGTCGGGGCTTTGCAAAACCAAACCTGCACCACTAGATTTTGTTTTTGATGCTCCATCAAAATAGAGCACCCAATATTTCTTCAGATCAGGTGTAAGTTCTTCTTCTTTTTTCTCTTGCCCAGGGGTAGTCATTATCTCTTGCCCCCCGACTTCTTGGTTGTTAATAGTGCATTCAACCACGAAGTCAGCCAACGCCTGAGCCTTGATGGCTGTCCGAGGCTTGTATGTGATATCGAATTCTCCTAACTCAATCGCCCATTTAATTAGCCTTCCACTGGCCTTAGGGCTATGCAATATGTTCCTCAACTGCTGGTTCGTCAGAACTTGAATCTTATGTGCCTGAAAGTAAGGTCGCAATTTCCTTGAGGCAGTTACTAATGCCAAAGCAAACTTTTCTATGGGTGAGTAATTCAACTCAGCCCCATGCAACACTTTGCTCACATAGTAGATAGGTTTCTGGACTTTCTCCTCTTCCCGAATAAGGACAGCACTCAGGGCTTGTTCAGATACCGCCAGGTATAGACAAAGAGTCTCTCCAGGACTCGGTTTGGTCAATAAAGGGGCTTCAACCATGTACTTCTTCAGTTGCTCAAAGCCTCTTGGCTCTCAGGGGTCCACTCAAAATTTTTCACCTTCTTCAATGCTTGAAAGAAAGGCAAGCATTTGTCACCAGACTTGGAGATGAATCTTCCTAAAGCCGCTACCCGGCCTGTCAACTTCTGCACATCTCTTATAGAGCGCGGGGGTTCCATGTCTAAGATCGCCTTGATCTTGTCGGGGTTGGCCTCTATGCCTCTTTTAGAAACCATCAGACCCAAAAATTTGCCTGATCCAACGCCAAATGCACACTTGGCTGGATTCAACATCATTTTGTGGTGCCTCAGCACTTCAAATGCTTCTCTGAGGTGTTTAATATGGTCCGCTTTGACCAAGCTTTTAACCAGCATATCATCGACATAGACCTCCATGGTTTTTCCAATTAGATGGGCGAATATCTTATTCACCAATCGTTGGTAAGTAGCTCCCGCATTCTTTAGTCCAAACGCCATAACAAGATAGCAGAAAACACCAAAGTCAGTTATGAAGGATGCCTTTGGGATGTCATCCTTGTGCATCTTAATCTGATTATAGCCGCTGAATCCATCCATGAAGCTCAACATCTCATGTCCAGCTGTGGCATCTATCAACATATCTATTCTTGGCAGGGGGAAACAATCCTTTGGGCATGCATCATTCAGGTCAGTGAAGTCTATACACATCCTCCACTTCCCATTCGCTTTCTTGACCATCACAGGGTTTGCTAACCATTCGGGAAACTGGATTTCTTCAATAAAACCAGCCTCCAAGAGCTTATCCACTTCTTGCTTAATGGCCTCTTGCCTTTCCGGAGCAAAATTTCTCTTCTTCTGCTGTATTATCTTCCGATTAGGGTCGACATTCAATCTATGAGTTATAAGTTGGGGATCAATCCCTGGCATATCAGCTACTGTCCAAGCGAAAACGTCGCTATTCTTTTGTAAGAACTCTATCAACTTGCCCTTCAGGGGTTCTTTCAAAGAGGCTCCAATATAAGTCACTTTCTCAGGGTCGCCTAGCTCCAGAGGGATAGGTATTAAGTCCTCTGTTGGCTTTCCTCGGTGTTCATCATCACCACGGACATCCATGTCTTCAATCGGGATTACCTGCCCCCCGGTTCCATCAGCTCTCAAAGCAGCCACATAGCAACTCCTGGCCATTTTCTAATCTCCTTTCTGTCCCCCAACACCATTCCTGGTTGGAAATTTGACCTTCATGTGATAAGTAGAGGCAACAGCCTTGAATGCATGAAGTCCGGTCCTCCCTAAGATTGCATTGTACGTTGAGGCAGCCTTAATTACTAGAAAGTTCAGCATCTGGGTGGCTTCCTTAGGTTCTTGCCCTATTGTCATGGGCAGCTGAATGGTCCCTTCAACCTTGGACTCAACTCCATTAAATCCGTAGATCGGCATGTTAGTCGGGGTTAGTTGAGAGTCAGTATACCCCATCTTCACAAAAGCATCATGAAACAAGATATCGATAGAAGCTCCATTGTCTATCAGGACCCGCTTCACTTCTGAGTTTCCAATTACAGGAGTTATGACCAACGGGTCGTCATGGGGGAATTTCACCCCTTGAAGGTCTGAATCATCAAAACCAATCACTGTCTCGGTCTTAGCACGCTTCGGGGCTTCTCCTGTGCTGTGCATCACTTCTCTGGCATAAGCCTTTCGAGAGTTTCGGGTAGTGCCAGCCGCTGTTGGTCCTCCCCAAATCATATTGACTATTGGCCCTCGAGGCTGTGGGTTACGATCGCGATCGTTATCCCTCCTATCATTGTCTCTTCTATCATAATCCCTTTTCTGGGTTCCACGGTCTTCACCCTTGGTGAACTTGTTTAACTTTCCCTTCCGGATTAAAAATTCAATTTCATCCTTTAACTGTCTGCAGTCATCTGTGTCATGCCCCACATCCTTATGGAATCTACAATACAGATCTTTGTTTCTCTTTTCGGGGTCACCCCTGAGTGGTTTAGGCCAGCGAAAGTCCTTATCCTTCTCAATGTCCAACAAAATTTGGCTCCTAGGAGCGTTCAACCTTGCATAATCAGAAAACCTTGGCCCAAAACCCTTCTTGGGTGATGACTCGGAGTCCTTGCCAGCCCGGGGATACTTGTCCCTAGCGTCGTACTCTTGCTCTGACTTTCTTTTCTTTGAATCATTAGAGCCCTTGCCATTACCTCCTGTGGTTTCCTTCTTAATGATGTCCTCAGCCTTGATATATTTATCGGCTCTTCTCTGGAGCTCGGCCATGTTCTCAAGAGGGTGTTTTGCCAAAGACCTTTTGAAGAAGAGGTCAGTGATTCCGTGTTCCAGGGCTAGCATGGCCACCTTATTTTCTAGATCGGTGATATTCAACGTCTCTTTGGTGAATCGCTTGAGATAATCCCTTAAGTTCTCATTCTTTCCCTGCACCACATACATAAGGGATGCAGAACTTTTCTCATGAATTCTGCCACTGATGAATTGGCTGATAAAGGCAGCGCTCAACTCCTTAAAAGAGCCAATCGAGTTTTCAGGTAGACGGCTATACCATCTTTGAGCCATGCCTGACAGAGTTTGAGGGAACGCCCTACACTTTAAGGCATGACTAGCAGGCTGCAGCAGCAGTGCGTTTGAGAATGTTCTGACATGATTTGCGGGATCGCCCGTTCCATAATAGGCCTTAATAGTTGGCATCTTAAATTTCCTTGAGATGTGGGCATTCATCACCTCCTCGGTAAACGGAGGTGTGGGATCGTCAGGGTCCCCAAGGGGCATCAGATCTTTGGGGTTGCTTCTGGGGGTCTCCACCCTTGTCGATTTTTCGGTTCGGGTATCGGCCCTCCTTTGCCTTCTTGAAGGCCTCTCCAAATTTATAATGGGGATCCTCTCAGCAGTTGGAGGAGGTTGAGTTTGATTCAACCTATCTTCTTCTCTTGTAATATCGTCCTTCAATTTTAAGATCTCTGCCTCATAAGCCTTGATTTTCTCAGCAGTTGTCAAGGGGAGTCCATCATGGATTCTTCGTGTTCTTCTTAGAGGTTCCTTGCTAGCACGTCGCCTTCTCGGGGCTTCATCTCGATCATCATCCTCAGATGATGATGACTCATCAGTATAGGGGCCAGAGTAATCATCATATTCTCGATCCCGGATCTGTAAGGCGTGTCCGCTTGGTCCAGGTTCCCTTCGTTGAGGGGGGTAGTTAGGCAGCCCATACATAGGGTTGGTGTTTAAAGGGAGATCCGTAGTATGAATCTGTACCCCCGTGCGATCAACGTTAACAAGAGGAGAAACCACCATTGGGAGAGGGTTAGTTTCTTGGCTTTGATGGACAATCACTGAGTGGGTCCCCTCTACATGGGGAGTCGTCCCTGGGGGCTGAATGGGCAGAGGTTGAATGACCGTCCCTGTTGATGGGAGTATTTGTCCTTCCTCAGTGACAATGAGTGGATCAGAAGTGGCTGGTGAAGCAGAGTTAAGGGGCACGGCCTCGGTTGATGTTGTTCTTCGTGTTTGAACCATGGTTGATGTTGTCTTCCCACAGACGGCGCCAAATGTTGTGGAATAAAAAGCAAGGTATATTTATTGCGTATTAACTACTAAGGTTTGTGGGAGCTTCGAGCTTTAATGGCTGCTCTTGTGCTCGTGGCTGAATCTGCCTTCGCAAGATGCCTACGTACTTTGATGAATATCAAAGATCAAGCCAAAAACGTAGTTCTGAGAATGAGGGGTCAGGCCCTTTATATAGGCTGAGAAGCCTTATAATTATGGTAGGATTCAGAGACTTGGTGGACAAGTCTTTGAGGAAGGTTCTAGATCAATTCCTTATAGGAATCAGTTTCCATATTGAATTGGATGCCTTATTGGATAAGTCTGAAGGGGATATTATCCTTATCCAACTTCTATTTGCTGAGCTGTTTATTACCCTTAATATTAATTGTTGAGTATTGAATACAGTAAAAGAATACAGAGGGGGGGGTGAATGGATTCTTGAGTTTTTCTTCGGTTTTGAATCTTTGCAGCAAGATAAGTGATGAGTGTGTGAGATATGAAGATGCGGATAATTAAACACAAACACAACACAATATCACTTTAATCTAATATTTTATTAGATTAAGATGTTGCTACAATCTGTGAATACAAATGATAGTATTCTCAGCTTCGTTTTTCTCAGAGAGATATTTTCTGGATATATTTGAGAAACTTCAAAACCTTAACAGCTAAGGAAGTGAGGCTGTATCCTTATAGACATGGATACACCCCCTTGCTACAAATGAGGTAGGTAAAAAACAAAAGCACTTTCCAGTCTGTCTATCTCATTTTAGTAAGAGTCCAAACGGCTACAGATTTGACTTTGAAAAGCCTGTTTAGATCCACTTCTTCAGCTCCTTGTCCCTTGTCTTATCTCTCCAAGCTTCTTTGTAGGCTTTCCAGCATGCTTTATAGGACAGAGTCAAATAAAGTATCCTGGCTTGTTGCAGGTTTCTGACTTGTACAATTCTTCAGTATTTTGTCCTCAAGAATGTATTCGAGAAGTGACTAAGTAAGTGATTCGAGAACTGGAGTTGACTTGATCGATAACTCTGAGTTCTCGAATAGTGTTATCTTGACATATCGAATCACTTCTCGAATAGCTCTTTTCTCTGGGACTCCTTGAGATATCGAATAGAGCATTTTGACATATCGAATCCCTGAGATATCGAATAGCATATTGAGAGATATCGAATAGTGTCTTCTGAGATATCGAACTTCAGACTTCTCGAATGCTAGACTTCTCGAATAGACAAATGTACTTCTCGAATTGGTACTTAGGCAAATTCTTCATTTCTTCAAATCCCAACTGTGATTATTTGGCAGTCTTCATTCCCTTGCTTGAGGCATGAACCTTAGAACTTCTTTCAAGCTTTATTCTTGACTTAGTAGGTACAGTTACACAGATAGAATTTGATGCCTATTACAAGTACAGAACAAATAGAAACTCTACAACTAGAGGTTCCCTCAGTTAAGAGGTCATGTAGGTAATGCATAGCATTACACATACTTAGGCTTGTTATTAGATGTATTCAGGCATGCCTCTGTGACTAACAATCTCCCCCAAATTGTGAGTAAGACCCTTAGTCACAATTTCATGTCTGATAACAAGCCTATCATACATAAAGATAAAACTTGACAGTACAGGTATGAATTTCCATCAGCAATTTGGATAGAACTACAGAGTGAGTAATCTTACAGCCTATGATGAAGAACTAGCCATTGTCTTTTGATTCCCTTTCCATAGCTTTGGCTTGAAATTCATCATATTCTTTCTCTCTTCTTTCTTTCTCCTTCCTTGTATTCTCATCCATAGCTTTTATTATTTCTGCCATAGCATCCAATTCTTCAAGCAAAATTGAGTCTTTGAAATCTTCAAGTACTGGTTCCAGAATATTTGCAGGATAGTGGTTGAGTAGATTCATTCTGATGTTGACTTGATTTCCATTCCTCCTCCTATACTTTACCATGTAGGGGTTGAACTGAACTCTACACAAACCCTTTTTCCTCAGCTTTTCTGCTTCACTTTCCAGTCTCTCAATTTCTTTCTCCCTTGCCAGCCATTTCTCAAAACACTCTTTTCTGACTTTTTCTTCATGATCTCTCTTCATTTTCACAAAATCAATTAGCTCCAGTTTCCATACTCTCTCCACTTTATCTTCTGAGCTCAACAGTGCAATGATTCTCTCTATGTCATATAGCTTGCCCCAGTGTTGACATCCTCCTTGTTTGAATTTCTCCTCCCTTCCATCCGAATATTTAATCTCAAGGCAATTATCAACAATGGCAACATGATAGATTCTTTGAGCTTGCAAAAATTGCAGTTGGTCTACATCATAATCTTCATCTAGTGGTTGGAGTTTTAGGCCTGGATAGATTGTCAGGGTTTTTGATATGGTTGGCTTTGATTTCCTTGCAGCTTGCTTGAACTTGATTCTTTTTACATGATTACTTGGCAGCAGTATGTGACCTTTGTTTGTAGACCATTGTAGTATTCCATTAGCAGTTTGCTTTTTGAAACATACAGATGGTTTCTTGACTTGAATCTTCTTCTCTTCTTGAGGTGGCAAGACAGTTGCAGAAGCCATAGATGCAAATTTTGAAAGGTCACTACTGGCAGCATTCACCCTAGACTTAGAGTCTTGTGTTGTGGTGAGGTTACTGTCAGCAATGCCTGAGGCTTGCTGTCTTCCACTTTTCCTCTCAGAGCCTTTACCTTGATCATCATCATTCTTCCTCTTCTCATCATCCTTCTTCTTCTTCTTGTCTTCATCACCCTTATTACTCCTGTGATATCTTCTCCTTCCATCACTTTTATCTTCATCCTTGTCTTGATCTTTGCTTGGGTTGAACTTAGCAGTCTCAGATACAATGCCAGTTGCAATATATGACCTGAGATAAGATATAGCTTCTAATTCTTCTGCTGTTCTAGATCCCTTCTTCTTGATCAGTTTCTCAATGATGGCTATGATGAGATTTTTATTTTGAGGAGTTAGATGCTTAGGAATGACCAGCTGCTTGATATCTTCAATTCTTGTTCCAGCCTGGTAGATAATAGTTCTAGGATCTGTGAAAACTTCAGGTAGCCTTGAAGGTTGACCATTCCTCAATTCATCATGAAGACTCTTGTTGTTCTCATTTCCCTTCTCAATTAGTCCAAGGAGCACATTCACTTCTGAGTGCTTTAGACTCTGTAGAGTATTGATGGTTAAGTGCCATATCTTGTTCTTTCCTACCATCAATATCTCCTTGAGCCATAGATCATTAAGCCTCCTTGGTACTACAGTGAGACAGTCAATCTGACTCTTCAAACTCTCATGATATAGCAGAGCATCACCAGCCTGTTCTCTAGAGACTTTCAGAAGCTCCAAGAATGCATCATCATGATAGACATTTGAGTTTGCAATTTCTTGTAGCTTGGCCTCAGTGACCACCTTCACTTCTACTGGCTTGGCACTCTTAGATATTGAGATTTGAGGCTTGTCAGATGGCATACTCCCTGCAACCACTGTGGTTGTAATAGACTGCCTTTGACCATCAGGAGTAGTGATGTGCACAGTTGGTAGAGTGACAACTGGCAGAGAAGTGGGAGGCACATCAACTTTGTCCTTTCCTTTTCCAGGCACATGAGTAGAAGATTTCAAAGTTCTCTGATGGCCACCCTCAGTGATCTTGATGCCCTTTTCTAGTGATCTCTCCCCCTTTGGATTTGAGTTCTTTGATATCCTCTTCTCCCCCTTAGGCTTGTTGACAGACACAGGGACTGTAGGATGCACCTTTGGAGTTGAAGATTCATCAGGTAGGGGAAGACCCATGTGCTTCATCATTGCAGACAACATTGATTGTTGATGCAGAAGGACATCAGCTGTGGTGGTGGCTTGAGTGTTCAACTGCTCAGTCAGAGTTGTCACAGTGTCTGTAAGATGAGCATTGGACTTGTGGAGAGAGACTACCTCCTTTTCAAGAGTATCCACTTTAGTGAAGAGTTCATTGGCCTTAAAACCAGATAGGGATTGATCCTTCAGTCTCTGCACTTCGAACCTTGACATCTCATGCACAGGAACCTCAGTGACCAGCTTGTCTCCATATTGATTTGCAAAGAGGGTCCTGAGCATGGCATTGGCATCAGTTGTCTGATCTGATAAGGATTGAAATTTGTGCCCCAGACCTGTGACAGCATCCTTGAGAATAGCTAAACCATTGTCCATCCTGGTGCAAGTAGCATTGCAGGTTCGAATGTCCTTGAGCACAGTCTCCAATTGAGGGAATTTAGCATCAAAAGTCCTCTTGATCTCATGCACCTCCTTGGTTGTAGCTGAACACACTTCATTAATTTCTGTCTTTAAGCCTTTACCAAGATAGTGTGCAGCCTTGAGAATGCCTTTATAGCTGTCATTCACTGCTTCAAACACATCAGTAGGGTTGAGAGATTTGGCATTGGACCCTAGTGAAGTGATGTACTCTTCTCTGAGATACTGGAGACCTTCTGAGAGAGGGATTGAATTGGTTCCTTGCAGCCAAGCATCGATATTCCCATCTCTCTCAGTTTCATCTATGATTTTCTCCTTCTGTAGCTCTACATCCTCTTTGTGACATAGGAGAATAGCTTCATAGTCTGGATTGGGCATGTTTGCAGTGAGAAGGTGCTGAGCAATTTTTGTGAACTCAGGGATCTGATCCACAACTAAGCTTTGAAGTGCTTCAACCGTCAATTGGTGGAACAAACCCTGATCCTGAAGCACTGTCATGTTGCACAGGCTTCAGCCATTGAGACAAAAAGTTAGAGCTAGAGCTAGGCTTGCTAGGCTCCTCAGTTACAGATGCAACTTCTGCAACCGGATGAACAGACTCTACTACTGTTGTCTCCACAGAAGTGGGATGAGTTACAACAGTAGTTGACACAGGCACAGAGTCTCTAGTAAGAACTAGTGAATCCTCTGTGTTTGTGATGGTGTCATTAGGATATGCCCCAGCATGCATTCCCTGACCATCCAAATGTGGTACCTGGGTGGTGAGCAAGGTGTCATGCACCAAGTCACTTGAATTCATTGGCTCATCAAAGGAAAAGAATTCTTGATGATCAATGCCTTGCTCCTCAATTGCTTGAGTTGCAGGCTCCAAAGAAATATGAGTGGTAGATTCTGAAAGAGAAGTGTGTTGTAGACAAGATTTTGGCAACTCCCCCTGAGAAATAGAGGGAGTTTCAGTTATGATGTGCTCTCCACTCAGTGTTGTGCCAGCCTTATCACTCCCTTGTGCTGACTCTTTACAGATAGGTGCATTGGGGAGGATGCTTGATTCTATAGATGCATCCTGTTGAGAGGATACATCTAGTGAGCTGTGTGCCCCTGATTTTACAACTTCAGCCATTTGAGTGACTGAAGAGGTGGTTTTAGACTTCTTCTTCTTCTTTAGGCTTATGATAGGTGACTCAGGTTTCTCACTTTCTAACCCTAGTTCTACAGCCAAGGCTGCTTCAGTTAAGATTTCTAAAGGTTCAGAAGCAACCTGTTTTCTCTTCTTTTTACTAACATCACCCTTTTGAGAGGATGATGCAGTTGGCTCTTTGCTGGATAGAGTGTTTGGCTGGGGGGGTTGGTTAGCAGGCCTTGGGTTAGCACTTTGTTCTCCTTGCTTAGGCTGTGCTAACTGAGATTTAGAATCAAATATTGGCATGTTGTGGGGGTAAGACCTAAACAAACCCTCCATGTGGGGAGTTATGCTAAGTCTTACATCCACATCATTCCTAGTCTCCAAATTACCAAAAATGAGTTTGGTCATGGACCTAGGATAGCCTATTTTACTCTTATCTACTCCAGGCAATTCAATCAAAGAAGCATTTTTAAAGTTAAGCACTGATTGAATAAAGCGAGGAAAGAAAATTTCATTACCTCTCTTGGCTGTGGTCTGACCAAGTCTCCCATAGAGTTCCTGTAGGATGAGAAGTCCAACATCTATCTTTCTCCCATGAGCCAAGGCATAGGCAAGCTGCTGCACGGGTGTACTAATCTGATCAAAGCTTGACTTCCGTGCAGTGAATACATGAAGGAGTGTAGCAAATACAAAGCTCCATTCTTTCCTTAAGAACTTCCTATTCAACTTTCCCAGCTTGATAGTATCAGAGTAGTTGATGAAGTCAAAGAATTCTTCCAACTCATCATTGGAGGCCAGAGCATCATACGTCTCTTGCTGCATATCCAAGGCTTGATTCATGTCTGCAGTGGTGATAGTGATATCCTCTCCTTGAATCTTGCAGTGAACAATATAAGAAGTGATAGCATTCTCAAGAGCGATGACCTCCACAGTAGCAGTCCTCCAGAATTGTTCCAATAGATCTATGTACAGAGTTGGGTTGGCTGAGAGCGCACTCTTGATGTATGATTCAGACAACCACCGAACAAAGCACTTGAAATTGGCATTCGGTGCTTCCACATCACTGGTGATTGCGATGAAATTAGTTTGGAATGATATGGTGAGTTTAGGGTTTGCCATTTGGGGAGAGAAGAAAAGAGAATTAGGATTGAAGAAGAAATTCGCAGTTAGGGTTTTTCAGAGGTTTCAGGAGTTGAGGTGCTTGAGAAATCGAACGAAAAGAATTGAATAGTTGTGAAGTTGAATGTATATGTATGAATGTCTTGAGTTGTCGATAGATAAGTGTTCTGTAGCGACAAGTCATTCGAGAAGTATGAAACAACTATTCGAGAAGTCAAGAAAGGCTTATTCGATATCTCAGACAGTTTTTAACTCACAGCTGGCAGTGATTTAACTCAGAAGAAAATTCAAAGTTAAGAATATATTTTTATGAGTGAAATGAAGTTTTGAATATAAATCCAAAAAGCGATTAAGTGTCAGCGAAAGATCAGCCTTTTCAAATGATTCGATAACTCAAATGCAGTATTCGAGA
This sequence comes from Saposhnikovia divaricata, assembly GCA_036435485.1. Lineage (NCBI taxonomy): Eukaryota > Viridiplantae > Streptophyta > Magnoliopsida > Apiales > Apiaceae > Saposhnikovia > Saposhnikovia divaricata. Next base: position 161,134,779 of record CM071597.1, read on the forward strand.
ACTCTATCATTAGAGAACTAAAATACTCTATTCGAGAACTCAAAGTGTGCTATTCGATTTCTCTAAAAGATACTATTCGAGAACTCAAGCCAAGACATAACAATGAACCATTCGAGAAGTCTGACTTATCGAACTATACTTTTCACTCATAAAATTCAATTTTCACTATCTTTTAAAATTTACCAGAAATATTCACTGAAGAATATTCTACTAAATTAAATAGTGATTTTCTCAAAATTTCACAGAAATTTCAAGCTAAAGATGTATGATTTTCAACATGTGCAGCATTGGAATATTTATACATCATACTCCAGCCAATACTTACTTTTAAAAATATTGAGCATTTGATAAGGTAAGTATTTACTGCTGCAACAATCTAGTTGATATATTCACTTAGCCAGAATTCGAAGAATTCAGCATTCCAATCTCACTGACCAGCCTAGTGAAGGTGGCTTCATCTAATGGCTTAGTGAATATGTCAGCTAGTTGTTTTTCTGTGGGAACATAATGTAACTCAATGGTTCCATTAGTTGCATGCTCCCTTATGAAATGATATCTGATGTCAATGTGCTTTGTTCTAGAATGATTGACAGGATTGGCAACTATAGAGATTGCACTTGTGTTGTCACACATGATAGGAATTCTTTCCAACACAAGTCCATAATCTCTAAGTTGGTTTCTAATCCAAAGCACTTGAGCACAGCAACTTCCAGCAGCTATGTATTCAGCTTCAGCTGTGGAAGTTGACACAGATTGTTGTTTCTTGCTGTACCAAGAGACTAACCTTTGGCCAAGAAACTGGCAGCTACCTGATGTGCTTTTCCTATCCACTCTGCATCCAGCATAATCAGCATCAGAATAACCAACCAGATTGAACCCTGTGTCCTTAGGATACCATAACCCCAAGTTTGGTGTGCCTTTCAGATATTTGAAGATCCTTTTTATAGCTATCATGTGTGATTCCTTTGGGTTTGATTGAAACCTTGCACATAAGCATGTAGCAAACATGATATCTGGCCTACTAGCAGTGAGGTAGAGTAGAGAACCGACCATGCCTCTGTAGATTGAGATATCTACCTTTTTGCCCTTAGCATCATCATCTAACTTGGTGACAGTGGCCATGGGTGTCTTCGCAGGTGAGCATTCTTCCAAATCAAATTTCTTCAGTAAATCTTTAATGTATTTGGTTTGACTTATAAAAATGCCATCCTTCCTTTGACTCACTTGCAGTCCAAGAAAGAATGTTAATTCTCCCATCATACTCATCTCATATCTGCTTTGCATGAGCTTAGAGAATTTTTCACACAGCTTCTCATTTGTAGAGCCAAATATGATATCATCCACATAGATTTGAACTAGGATAATATCATCACCATGTTTCTTGTAGAACAGTGTCTTGTCCAGTGTGCCTCTAGTGAATTGATTCTCCAGTAGAAATTGTGATAGTGTGTCATACCATGCCCTAGGAGCTTGCTTGAGTCCATACAATGCTTTAAGTAATCTGTAGACAAAGTGGGGAAACTGTGGATCCTCAAAGCCAGGTGGTTGTTGCACATATACTTCTTCTTCCAACTCCCCATTCAGGAATGCACTCTTGACATCCATTTGATAGACCTTGAAATTAGAATGTGCAGCAAATGCCAAGAAAATTCTGATGGCTTCTAGTCTAGCAACAGGGGCAAAGGTCTCATCATAGTCAATACCTTCCTGTTGAGAGTATCCTTTTGCAACCAACCTTGCTTTGTTTCTTATGACTACACCATTTTCATCCATCTTATTCCTTAGAACCCATTTAGTTCCAACAACGGTTCTATCCTTTGGTGCAGGCACTAGTTCCCATACTTTGCTCCTTTCAAATTGATTTAGCTCCTCTTGCATAGCAATTATCCAGTCAGGATCCAACAATGCATCATCAAGTTTCTTAGGCTCAACTTGGGATAGAAAGCAGCCATAGAGACATTCATTTATAGTTGCTCTTCTTGTCCTTACTCCTGCATTTGGATTTCCAATTATTTGATCTGCAGTGTGTGATCTATCCCATTTCCTTGTATGTTCAGATTGATTTCTCATCCTTGATGTTGCTTCATCATTTAGATCATGATCATCTACATTTCCACCCCCTGTGAAGTTGTCACTCCTCACAGGTGTATCTTGGATGCTTGTTTCTTCATTGTTGGTTGACACAGGTTCTTCATTCACTTGAGTTTGTTGGATTATGAGTTCAGATTCACTTTCAATCTCCTCATCAGAATCATCTAGATTGTCAAACTTCAAGGGATCTTTATCTTCATTGTTGGCTTCTTCTAATCCAGGTAGTTTGCTGTCATCAAATGTTACATCTGTGCTCTCCATTACTTTCTTTTGACAAATGACATAAACTTTGTATGCAATTCTTTCCATAGAATAGCCAAGAAAGATTCCTTCAAATGCCTTTGCATCAAACTTACCAACATATTCTGAATTATCTTTTAGCACAAAGCACTTGCTTCCAAAAGTATGAACATACTTTAGAGTAGGCTTCTTTCCAGTCATCAAGTTGTAAGGTGTCTTTCCAGTGTTTTTGTTGATGAGGGTTCTGTTTTGGATGTAGCATGCAGTGCTCACAGCCTCAGCCCAAAAACATGTAGGCATCTTTGCATCAAGTAGCATTGTTCTAGCAGCCTCTATCAGAGTCCTATTCTTTCTCTCAACAACTCCATTTTGTTGTGGAGTCCTTGGAGCTGAGAATTGTTGAGAAATACCATTTTCTTTGCAGAATGCTCCAAGCATGGCATTTCTGAATTCTGTCCCATTATCACTTCTTAATGCAATCACACTTGCATTTATGGCCTTTGCTTCTTTGTCAACTTTCTTTATGTGCTCAATGATTACTTGTGGAGCCTCATCCTTTGATGCCAGAAATTCTACCCATGTATACCTTGTAAAATCATCAACCATCACTAGAGCATACTTCTTCCTTCCTAGTGACATAATATTGACAGGCCCAAACAAATCCATATGAATCAGTTGCAGGGGCTTGGTTATAGATGTCACTGTTTTTGACTTGTGGCTTGATCTTTTCATTTTTCCCTTTTGACACGCCTCACACACTCCTTCTTGACAGAATTCAAGTGTGGGCATGCCTCTCACTAACTCCCTTTTGACTAGGGAATTAATGGCTTTGAAGTTCAGGTGTGATAGCTTCTTGTGCCACAGCCAACTGTCTTCATTTGATGCTTTTGAGTAGAAGCAACAAATTGTGTCCTTGCTTGCAGAGTCCAAATTGGCTACAAACAGGCTTCCCTTCCTTACTCCAGACAGAGCAAAATCACCAGTCTTCTTGTGGGTGATCAAACATTCATCTTTGTCAAAGTTCACTTTGAAGCCTCTGTCAGTGAATTGACCAACACTCAGTAGATTATGCTTGAGCCCCTTGACCAGTGCTACATTCTCAATGATGACATTTCCAATTTCCAACTTGCCATATCCCAGTGTGTTGCCGATGCTGTCATCTCCAAAAGCAACCATTGGGCCAGCCTTTTCCTCATACTGTGATAGCAGGGCCATATCACCAGTCATATGATTTGAGCATCCACTGTCCAAAATCCACATGACCTTCTTTTTACTTTCTTTGCCCTGCAAACACAAAAGTATTACTTCTCCTTTGGTACCCAAACGAGTTTGGGTCCATGTGACTTAGTGACAGTTTTATCAAAATCAGCATGCTTATCAGTTTTCTTGATGTTGGTCTTCTTGTCACTGTTGGGAGTCTTAGAATCAGGGTTCTTAGACTTAGGTGACAGAGGTACCTTCCTAACTTTAGGAGGACTTGAAGACTTTGTCCTTGTGTAGTGTGTGTGAACATTATGATTGATACAGCCCTCCATGAATTGTCTTCTCAAATTAAAACAACTAGTCATCACATTCATGTTACATGACATACAATCAAGTTTATCACAGAAAGGAGAGTCTCTATGTCTTAAAGGCACAGAGCAATCATAGAATGGTTTAGCAACACTACCAGATGGTTTCTTGCAAGCATGAGTCAAATGATTAGAGCTAAAACAGTTTTGACAAACTTTCCTAGGGGCATTTGGCACATAAGCATAGTTGTTATCTTTGTTAATCCCTAATTTGCCATTCCTGTTTGGTCTCTTATTAGTCACTTTCTTCTTAGTCTCATAATTTCCAGCTGAAACAAACTTTACAGGTTTCTCAAGTCTAGGTCTACCTCCTACTGGCTCCTTGGCTTTGGTTTTGACATTCTTACTCTCAGAGGATGCTTGTTGTTCATTTGATTGTGCCTCATCTTCATCCTCCAACATTTGCTTGATGAGTAAGGCATCCTCATCAATCTCAAGTGTTGGTGTTTTAAATATTGGATTCTCAGTCTTTTTCAAAACCTGAGGCACCTCCTCTTGAACAACAATGTCATCTTCAATGACTGCATATCCTTTCCTCTGTTTAAGAGTGTCATAATCAAGTCCAATGGCAGCCTTAGGTCTAGCTAGATTTTTCTCATGATAAGACTGCAATAGACTAGAGGAATTCTTAAATGTTTTCAACTTAAATTCATTTTCAGCTAATTCATCCCTAAGAGCTTTCTCAACTTGACTAGCACATAGAACTTTGTTCTTTAGATACTCAATCTCTTGTTTAAGATTTTCTATTTGCACAGTAGTTAGCTCTAGTTCCTCATTTCTCTTATTTAACAGTTCATTCCTGGTAGACAGTTTAGCAATCTCTTCATTAGCAGCAGTCATACTAGTATGAATGTTAAACATCTCAACGGATAGTTGTTCAACCAAAGATTTATATTCAGAAACAGACATGTCTATGGTAGTGAGAGATGGTACCTGTGAGTCTGATGCAGATGGTTCTTCCTTGGAATTGGCCATCAAGGCATAGTTGCAGAATTCTTGTTCTTCCCCATCACTGTCAGAATCATCCCAACACTTCCCTTCAGCTATGTAAGCCTTACCTGGTGTCTGCTTCTTTAGAAGGGCCTCATACTTAGCTTCAAGCTCAAGAAACTCCTTATCCTTCTTTTTAGGCTTCTTGCATTCACTGGCAAAATGCCCTAGGTCATTGCATCTATAACATCTTACAGATGACCTATCCACATAGCTGGTTTTGAATCTGTTCTTGTTTGTTTTCATAGGTGCCTTGCCCTTGTTGAATGAATGATTTTGAGGTCTAGGCTTGAAGGGCTGATTCCTCTTGAATCTGATGTTTGGAAATTTTCTAGCCATAAAAGCATATGATGTATTTTCCATGCCATCCAGCTCTTCAAGAGTGTAGAACTCATCTTCTTCCTTGTCATCAGAAGGTTCAGTCACTACTTCCTCAGTTTCTTCATCATCTACTATCTCTTCTATTCTCAGCTGACTTGCAGATGCTTCCAGGTCTTGAATAGATTTGTTGACAATCAAGGCACAGGATGTGTTTATCATTCTGCCTTGGTTAGCTTGGATAGCCCTCTTTTGAAGCAACTCAAGCTCGTGTGTCTTTAAAACCCCATAGAGCACATCATACGTGACTTTGTTCAAATCTCTTTCTCTTAGAGATATGACCCTTTGCTCTAGATGGTTTGGTGACGATAGTAGAAACTTCATATTTAATTCCTTAGTGCTGTAAACCTTCCCATTCATTTGGAGCTCAGTCACCAGCTTGTGAAATCTTTCAAACACATCAGTGATACTTTCCTTGGGCTGTGCCATGAACGCCTCATACTGTGTGACCAGTATCTGTTTCTTATTTTCTCTTACCTCCTCTGTCCCTTCACATAACACCTCGATGTGATTCCACATGTCCTTGGCTGATCTGCATGATGCTACGTTGGCAAACATCGACATATCCAAGGAGTCTATGATTAACAACATGAGGTGGCTGTCTAGGGCAATCTTTTCCTTCTCTGAGTCCGTCCATTTGGATGGCTCTTTTGGAACATATGATCTAGGAATGACTACTGCGCCCACTGTGGATTCAGCAACTTCTTGTTGTGGTATGAATGGACCATTCTTGAGAATGTCAGGGTAGAGAGGATTGGCAGCTTTGATGAACAACAGCATTTTTATTTTCCAGAGGTTGTAATTTTCTTTGTCGAATTTAGGGACCTTTACCGTACCCGTAGTCTTTGGTGTATTCGAACTCATGATCGTTTTCTGTTTAGATTAAACAGCCTGCTCTGATACCACTTGTTGAGTATTGAATACAGTAAAAGAATACAGAGGGGGGGGGTGAATGGATTCTTGAGTTTTTCTTCGGTTTTGAATCTTTGCAGCAAGATAAGTGATGAGTGTGTGAGATATGAAGATGCGGATAATTAAACACAAACACAACACAATATCACTTTAATCTAATATTTTATTAGATTAAGATGTTGCTACAATCTGTGAATACAAATGATAGTATTCTCAGCTTCGTTTTTCTCAGAGAGATATTTTCTGGATATATTTGAGAAACTTCAAAACCTTAACAGCTAAGGAAGTGAGGCTGTATCCTTATAGACATGGATACACCCCCTTGCTACAAATGAGGTAGGTAAAAAACAAAAGCACTTTCCAGTCTGTCTATCTCATTTTAGTAAGAGTCCAAACGGCTACAGATTTGACTTTGAAAAGCCTGTTTAGATCCACTTCTTCAGCTCCTTGTCCCTTGTCTTATCTCTCCAAGCTTCTTTGTAGGCTTTCCAGCATGCTTTATAGGACAGAGTCAAATAAAGTATCCTGGCTTGTTGCAGGTTTCTGACTTGTACAATTCTTCAGTATTTTGTCCTCAAGAATGTATTCGAGAAGTGACTAAGTAAGTGATTCGAGAACTGGAGTTGACTTGATCGATAACTCTGAGTTCTCGAATAGTGTTATCTTGACATATCGAATCACTTCTCGAATAGCTCTTTTCTCTGGGACTCCTTGAGATATCGAATAGAGCATTTTGACATATCGAATCCCTGAGATATCGAATAGCATATTGAGAGATATCGAATAGTGTCTTCTGAGATATCGAACTTCAGACTTCTCGAATGCTAGACTTCTCGAATAGACAAATGTACTTCTCGAATTGGTACTTAGGCAAATTCTTCATTTCTTCAAATCCCAACTGTGATTATTTGGCAGTCTTCATTCCCTTGCTTGAGGCATGAACCTTAGAACTTCTTTCAAGCTTTATTCTTGACTTAGTAGGTACAGTTACACAGATAGAATTTGATGCCTATTACAAGTACAGAACAAATAGAAACTCTACAACTAGAGGTTCCCTCAGTTAAGAGGTCATGTAGGTAATGCATAGCATTACACATACTTAGGCTTGTTATTAGATGTATTCAGGCATGCCTCTGTGACTAACATTAATTACGAAATTAATATTATAAATAGGGTTTGGGCCCAGCTGGTGGGCCCCACGTTTGGACCATTTCGGGTATAATTAATACCACATTAAAGGTGTCTTTAAGGCTTACTTTTAGCCCATATCAAATGGTTATCTTAAATTTTTTAGATATTTTGTCATAGTGTTTTTATTGTTTTTAAAGACATTTTTTAACTTTTTGGAAATATGTGTGGTATTATATTTTTTTTATTTGTTTGAATATTGATAATTTTTTCATGTTAATTTTATATTTTGTCTTGTGTGGTGTTTATTATGTGTTTTTGTTTAAAGTAATCTTAGGGGTTTTTATGTTGTATTATATTTAGACTTAACATATATTTATTTTGTGGGTGTTTAGATTGCTTTCTAATTCAAAATATGTTCATTTATTAGTTTGTGTTCATTTTTTTTTGTTAATTTAAACTTTTTCTTTGCAAAGTAAGAATTTGTTTATTTGTTGATTTGTGCTCACATTTTTTTAATTTAAATTTTAGAAACATATTTATTGTCAAAGCTAAAAATAGTCTTTTTACTGATTTTTATTAAAATAATATTTTTTAAAGCACTTTTATTTGGTAAACGATTTTTTTGTAAATTATATTTTAAGTTTTAGCCTAACATGTATTTTAATAATTCATATTTTTTGGTAAGTTTTCTTCAATTTTATTAGAATATATATAACATACTTTAGACATGTGGGAAATTATTTGTTTAACTATTCTTTATATATGTATATGTAATTATGTAATTATGAACACACATACATTTGTACTTTTTTTAAAAAACGTTTGTACTATCTTTTCATGTTTTCGTGTTGGTATATATTTGTTTTAAGTACATTATATTAAAATTTATTATTGATTTTAGTTTTCAACATTTAGATTTTTTTTTGAATTGCCGTTAATTTGTTTTGTAGATTATATTTTGTTGAATTTTGGTATCATTTATGACATGTTTTTTTATTACTTTTTTATTATCTTATTTTACCATATATTTTCTTAAAAAATTTCTTTTTGTTTTTTAATTAAAAGTACATTCTTGTTTTTTTAAAATTATTTTTTGAATTGAAATTCTGATGATATGCTTTGTTTACTTGTTTATTATATATAAAAAATGAATTTGCGACTTATTTTTAATTATAATTTTTTGCTATTTTAACCTTGTTTATTAATATTAGAAACATATTTGTTGTCAAATCTAAAAATAGAATCTTTAATGATTTTTATTAAAATAATATTTTTCTTAAAATACTTTTATTTGATAAACGATTTTTTTAAAATTATATTAATCTTAATTGCATTATATTAAATTTTATTGTTGATTTTAATTTTCTAAATTTAGAATTTTTGTTTTGAGTTAGTGTTTATTTTGTAAATTATATTTTGTTGAATTTTTGTGTCATTTCAATTATAACATGTTTTTTGGTAACTTTTTTAATATCTTGTAAAAAAATTTGGTTTGTAATTAAATGTAAATTCTTCTTTTTAAAAAAAATTGTTTTTTGAATTGAAATCCTAATGGTATGCTTTATATAATTGTTTATTTTATAGAAACAAAGAATTTGTGATTTATTTTCATTATTAGTTTTATTAATTTACTTTAAATTTTATTGTTGATGAAATTTATTATTTTTATAACTTTTAAATTATTAAATTATTATAGGATTTTTTGTATTTATTATATTTAGATTCTCTATTAATTATTTTATTTTGGACTTTCGGATTGTTTTTTAATTTATTTACAACTTTAGTACTGAATTTAGAATCTTTACAAAATAATAAAATGTGAATTTATTGATTTGTGTTGACTTTTGTTAGTATAAATTTTTAAAACATGTTTGTTGTAAAATCTAAAAATAAATTTTTTTTATAATTTTTTTTTTAAAATTAGGTTTTCTTGAAACTCGTTTTTGTGGTAAATTTTTTTTAATTATATTTTAAACTTTAGTCTAAATTATCTTTGTATTAATTTTGATTAACAATATTTTTTTCAACTTTTTCATGTGTTATTTACTTTAGTGCATTCTTTATTTATCTGCTTGTTTGTTAAATTAAAAATACTTACTTGGTTGCATAGTTTTACCTTTTAAACCAGACCCAACTCGTTGTTTGGCCCAATTCTAATTTCTAATAAAATTATTTTTTAACCCCTGACGACCAGACGACCACCTAAACCCCTTACGCCAATTATATATGGGATATAATTATATCCTTATATATAATAAGCATAAGAGCATCTCCAATGACATTAGCTAAAAATGATTGGCTAAATTACATAAAATATTGATTATGTAAAATTTGTCGAACCTGTAAGACATTGTTTTCGACGGTATTGGCTATATTTTAAAAATGGTATGTTATTAATATTTCAAGTTGTTATTAATGGAATACATAATTTTAATATAGAAATAAGTGCTGTGGCAATTCACTACAGGTCTCTAGAGGTTCGACAAATATAGCCAACATTAAGAGATTATCTATAATTATAGACAAGGGTTTTGTCCCATTGGAGTACAAATTTTTTTACACATTCTTTATAATTCTTATTTATGGTAATTAATTTCAAATTTTACCTAAGAGGTCTCTCCCATTGGAGATGCTCTAAGAGGGATCTTATCCAAATTTTTGGTATGGTCACTGTACTACCAAAATCATATGATCCGTTGGATTAAAAATAAACGATCAAGATTAGATCACATTAAAAAGGTAATTATAATCTAAAAAGTATATAATTAGAAAAGATTGTATTAGAAGTGAATTTTAAAAAGAAGATTATAATCTAAAAAGGATATAATTAGAAAAGGTTGTATTATAATTTAATTTTAAAAAGAAAATTCTAATCTGAAAATTATATAATTGAAAAACGTTGTATTAGAATTGAATTTTATTTTTTTTTATATCAAGATTAAAAAAAATTCATATTTACTATTTGGGCTCTATCTTGAGATCTAGAAATCAGATTTGGATGATTTTACAATCCACGCGAATCTCATAAAATTATCTTTAATTTAGTAATGCTTTAATAATTATTATTCAAATGGAAACACTCAGAATCTCAAGAGAAAATACAAATACGAATTTTTACATTAATCCTAATCAATATAGAAGTTCTACATTGATAATGCTATTCAATGTAAAAAACCTAATTATATATTATTTAAATCATTGACATATACATTTTCATATTTCAATATAAATATATTTTTAGTTTATAACATATTTAAATATAAAACATTTTTTTTATGCTAGATCCAACGGTTTTCATCTATTTAGTTTAAGATCTTTGCCGTACGGAGGACCAGACTACCGATTATCAAAATTTTGAACAAAATCTCTCTTACACTTATACTTTTTAGTTTATAACATATTTAAATATAAAACATTTTTTATGCTAGATCCAACGATTTTCATCTATTTATTTTAAGATCTTTGTCGCACAGAGGACCAGACTACTAATTATCAAAATTTTGGACAAAATCTCTCTTATACTTATTATTAAAATTGTATTTGGTTTTTAGTAGAACTACTTTCAAATAATTATAAGAGTATTTGAATAATCAAAACGAATTAAAAGTAGAATTCATAAATCAAGTAAAATTTTCAATGTAAAAAATCGTCAACTTTTGTGTAGGTTTAATTGGAAAACAATTGTTAAACCATCATTAAATTAAAGATTATTTTGTTAATTTCACATGGACTATAAAATCGTCCAAATCAAATTTTAAGAATTGAAGATAGAGTACAAATATTAAATCGAATATTTAAAATCTTATATATATCAATTTTTTAACAACAATTTAATATTAAAATTTATAACATATAAAACTAAAAAAAACTATATAATTATAAATATTGAAAAAGAAGTCGTGCAACGCACGGGTTATAACCTATATATAATAAGTGTAAGAGGGATCTTATCCTTAATTTTTATTTGGTCACTGTAGTTTGGTCACTATACCGCCAAAATAATCTAAATCGTCAAATCTAATATTTTTAAAAATAGATGATCAAGATTATATCATATTAAAAAGAAAATTATAATCTAAAAAGGATAGAATTAAAAAAGTTTGTATTATAATTGAATTTTAAAAAGAAAAATTGAAATAGGAAAAGGAAAATGATATAATTAAAAAAGTATACAATTGATTTTTTTTTTATTAATATTAAAAAAAGTTCATATTTACTATTTGAGATCTATCCCGAGATCTAGAAATCAGATTTGGATTATTTTACAGCTCACGCGAAGCTCATAAAATTATTTTTAATTTAGTGATGATTTAATAATTATTTTCAAAATGAAAATACTCGAAATCTCAAGAGAAAATATAATTACAAATTTTTACATTAATCATATTCGTGTAGAAGATCTACATTGATAATTATATTTAATGTAGAAAACCTAATTACATATGATTTAAATTATTAACATATACTTATTCGTATTTCAATATAAATTGCAGCAATATTATACAAGTATATGAAACATTGAATATTTTCTATACAACCCAAATAATTCTACACCGAACCATAGTTAATGTCTTTCTCATAACTAGATTTTTTTTATTTGTGGCTAATTTGATAAGTTTTCTGCAACCCAAATACTTGATACCAGATGTACCGCTTAATGTGAAAAAAGGAGAAAATAAATTGATTTTTATTTTAATATTTTGTTAAAAATTAGAAAATTATTCATTATAAGGGGAATGTTCTTTTGCTCATAAGATATTAATATGCTGCTGAGCCTTTTACTTTAATTAAATCATTCAGAATTTTGTTTATTTTTATTTTATTTACGAGAATGATACTTTTTTTTAGAAAAAGTTTTGCTTTTCCGAGGAGAGTTCATAACGCAGCGGCGAAGAGTGGTAATGCACGGGAGAGGTTAGGTGGTGATTCTTGGATCGTCTCAATATATTTTTTATGAAAAAAATTAGAATTTAAAATACTAATAAAAAAATATCTTTTAACATATTAGAATTAGAATAGGAGTTCGAATTTATAAATTAGAATAGTTCGAATTTTTAAAGAAGACATATAATTAAAAGTTTTATTGGAAGTAGAATAAGTGTTTGTTAACTCGAATAACTTGTAGAAGGGGGGTTGAATACAATTTATATAATCGTGTCTGATTTTTGCTTGATTAGATGTACAAGAACAAATGAATAAATTAAACTGTTTGTATTAATAAAATCAAATACAAACTCTACCAAAGGTGTACAATACCTTTAGCAGCTGCTGACAATACAAATCTCTCTCTGTTTGTTTCGAACTCTCGAATACAAACCTTATATTCACGAACGAACTCTTTTTACAATGATATAGAGAGAGTATTTATAATGCTACCTATCAACTAATAACAGAAGGTAATGATCTATACATGATAATGTTCTACCGTCCAATTGATAGTTTCCATCAATAGAAAATTCTTTCCTTCATGATACCTTCTTGCTTGTTCTTCAATACAACGATCCTGTTTTATAGCACTTGCCAGTTTCTGTAGCATCCGTAATGACATCATCAGTAGTAAGAGTGATATCAGGATTTGACCTTGCATCAGGATTCGACATCCATCAGTATTTGACTTGTCATATCAGGATCTTCTCTCAGTTCCTGAAATGTAGTCCTTGACACACTGTTCCTGACTTAACTCTACAGATCACTGTCTAACACATATATCCTATATAAAGTGCTAAATCCTTTATAAGATCAGGATATACAAGAAGTATATGCATATTCTATTCTTAACATCACAACTCATGAATTATTCCTAACAATCTCCCCCTATTTATGCTTTAGAATCTGAAGCATAAATCTAAGTTGTAGATGTCAAAACATATAACAATACAACCAGAATAGAAAAGATCATGAAGTTAAGCCTCCTTCTTTAGATGTAGAATTAGTATCTAGTACTTAGAAGAAAGAATTTAACTATGTGATGCTTCTTTTCCTTTACCACTTCCCTATTGAGATTCACCTCTGTCACCCTTAGTTCTTCTTGTATCGCCCCCAGTCTGTGTATCTCCCCTAGTTTGTTGCCTTTGAATTGTTTTTATCTCCGCCTTTTTGACATCAGCAACATTAAGAGATTCAGTAACAGAACAAATGAGATTCATCAGAACTACTTGATTTTCCATAATAGTGACTTGGTTATCTTCAAGTATTTGAAGTCTCGATTGAACTTCAGAACTTCAGAACTAACTTCAATGTTGGAAGTGCTTGTTGTATCTTCAGACTCAGATGCAGAAATAACCTTATCTTCAAGCCTTGTAGAAGAAGTTGCATGTGTAGTATGATCTACTGAAGTAGACTGATATTCAAGTAATAATACTTGAGTAGAATTACAAGCATCTTCACCTTTCTGATCTGAAACTGAAATATGATAATCCTGTCCTTCACCAGTATCTCGTGTACTAACATCTACAAAACCTGACTCCTCCTGAGAGTGATCAAATACTGTTGATGTCTCAATTTTAGCTGATATTGGAAGTACATACAAAAGAATACTAGGATCATTAGGAATTTCTTCTGGTACAAGTGGAGTAAGAGATTGTCTTAGCCTTTCACCTCTTCTGTTGATGATTTCTGCAAGCCTTTCCTTTTGCTTCTGAGCTTTGCATTGTGCTTTGCTAAGTCATTCTTCTCATACATTTTGATAAAAGAATAAGTACCAGCATCCATACCAAGATTGTCAGACCAAGATTCAGGAAAAACCTGAACCCAGAAATCAAACGATGGTGGTTTCCTAATTTTCTCTTCCTCAATATGGAGTTGATCATCCATACCCTCATTCTCACTTTGACTATCTAAAGTCAACACTCTTTCTACCTCTCCTTTTGCCTGGTCAGGAGCCAGCCTCTCTATTTATGGATCTATGTCCATCTTTTCAAGTGTATCACTCACATTTGGATAAGTGCTCTCATGACCTACAGAAAAATAGGGGTTAGAAGAAGTTTTTATACATGAACTCACATGGAGAGAGGGTTCCTCATCTAGAAAGGGGCTTGAGGTTTTCTCCAATGAGTGAGCTGTTATAGTCTCTGAACCCTCAAAATCATCTACTTTCTTTTCAGATACTACAGGCTCCAGTATACCACTTTCAGGTTCTATACTAGATACTGATGCCTTCAGTAATACTTCATTAGACATCAAAACCTGTGTGTCACCGTCTCTAAGTGTTGCTTGCTGAGACAAACCTTCAAGGTGGATAGACTCTGACTGAACAATATTTGTTTGATCTCCTAGAAAATCAATCAAAGTCATTCCCTCCATATCATAGGGTATCTCACTTGCAGTTTCAGTCATCACAGAAGACCTTTCAGCATCAGCAATCACAGTTCCTGAGTCATCCAACCTCTGACTAGATGGTTCTTGTGTTGTAGTGACTGATCTGATCTATTCTACTATTCACCACTGGTGCAATAGTATCTCCTGTTGACTGCATTCCACTATCTACTACCTCCTTTTGTTCACCTTTAGCTGGAGCATCTTCAACAATGGAATCCTTGTGAAACAAGTATGTATGACGTGATTGAAGTGCACCATGCTTTGACAGTTCAAATGACTTGTGTAACTCCTTTCTGACAGATACATAGAAAGGCATCTTCATTAAATCAAGTCTTTGATGTAGAAGTCTGTATGTCAATGTTGTTTCCCATGAAGAATCAATATCAAGATCTCTATTGTCAATTGCTGACTTAGATACAGCTTTATTTGTAGAGACATGCATAATGTTAGTTGGACTAGACTCTGTGTGTGTAGGTGATAAATGAATCTTTCTCCTTGTTCTCCTGGTATAGTGATCAACATATTTATCTTGAGAAGACTCAAGATGTGTAGACACAGAAGTGATCTTGGGATGAGATCGTTTTTCAATAGACACAGTCTTTTGAGAGACAGTATCCAGTAACTGTTTTCCCTTTTTAAGAACTACAGTCTTTTGGGAGACTGCAGCCTGGCTGTGACTAGGTGTTCCATCTCTTTTTCCTAGCTTAGAAAGTTGAATTGCAGCCTTCAATTCTGCTCTCTCAGCAAGAGATATATTATCATCATCTTCACTAAAACTACTACTAGAAACAACAAATCTTCTCTTCTTTACAACTGATGTCTTATGAAAAACACCAGAGGTTGGTTTCTTTAAAACAACAGGCTGTGGATCAAAATTTGGTTCTTGAATTGTTTCAGAGACTGTGATGGTTTGGGTTACTTGGGTAGACACAGGGGGGTTCTCCACCAATTGAGATTCCTGAGTCATTTTACCACCAAAGAAAGAAGAATTGTAAAGAGTAGGAAGATGAGTTCTTAGAAGTACCTGAACATATTGTGAATAGTGTATTGCAGGTATTTTATCTAGATTCTTTTACCTGTCCTTCTTTGTAATGTCAGAGAAAATTCTCTTTTGCTATACATAAGAAAAAACACAATGTTCTTTACAAAATCTAGCTTCAACATTAGTAATAAAATGGTTAATAAACAATTACATGAATCTGTGATAATAACCCATTTTCCTATCTTGATCTCTTGACCCAAGTTTGATACACATCTGGCTTAAGATAATGTGACCAATGTTAATTACTCTGTTATAAAGCAAACTATATGCAATTTGAGATGTAACAGCAGTAATTTGTTGGAAAGAAATATATTTACCAGTAAAACATTTAGCAAGTTGGTCAAAGAGAAAGACCATTCTTTCCTAAGAAATGATCTATTTAACTGGCTTATGTTATCAAGAGTCCATTATAACTTATATTAGATAACATAGTTCTTACATTATCATCAGATGGTACATTCTCAAAATTCATACTAACAGGTAAGTGAAGTACTGAATTAACAACAGATTCAGTAATATCAAATGAGTCTTGTCATAAGTGTAGAACAATCTTACCTGATTGACTCTAAGTAGAATCAATTACCTCAGCATTCTCCCAAGCTTGTGAAACAGTAACTTGATTAATGTGTGGCGATGCTGTCAAGGCATACTTTAATGGTCCTTTCGCCATAAAGTCCATAATCGGGTGAAAATCAGTTGACACCCCTTCCTTGTTGGTGATTGCTGCAACATGATTGTTTATCATAAAATCAAAGTCACCAAACTTGAAAGCTACTGATTTGGGTAGTCTTCTTTGAGCTGCCATTTTGATCTGAAAAGAACTTGAGAAATCTTGAAATTAATTAGTGATTTTGAGAACTCGAGAGTGTTTTTTGCTTTAGAAAATGTGAATTTAGAAAAAGCAATACACAATTAGAGTTTCAAAACAAGTGTATTTCAAAAATCCTTCAGACCCATTATCCCACGTTGACACGTAGGTTGACAGGTTTCAGTTCCTGAAAAATGCAGTTACCCATGATTTTTGGAAAATAAAATCCAAAATTGATTTCAATTAAATAAATCAGGGTATAATCACGATAAAAATCAATACTGATCAGCTTCCTTTTCCTGATGTGATCTTCTCTTCAAGATAATCACAAATTGCAATGTGATTTATAAATAATGATATTCACAACTCCTGATGATCACACTTGTAGAACCTGATCAATATCATCCTGATTCCAGAGACTAAATGGAGTTTCCACATGGCATTTTCTTTTATCTGAAAAAGAATTAAACAATAATCTGAACAAATTCAATTAGTTTGATACGTTCAAAATTTCTTGAAAATACAAGAAATACAATCACGCGCAATAATAATGACTGACTGCATTGATAATCTCCAAACGATTGTTCAGCTTCCCACGTCTCTCTATAAAAGAACCTGACGTCTTTTGCCATACTCCAAAACCTTTCAATCTTTTCTCTGTAAACCACACCTTTCCAAATGGCTTTCAACCCAAATATTCATATGAATCCTAACTTCCAATTCATTTCCTCTGAGAAGTTCTATGCTCTTGATGATCAGGAGCAAGTGACTATCTCTTAGAAGAGATGACTTTTCTCATCGAGTTAGATATGGTTGATATCAACCCAAATGACAAAAGTCTTCTCTAAAACATCTACCAGTTGAACAAAATTCTCCTCTAATCTCTTCACACCTTGAGGATGAAGAATTTGGTGAAGAGTCTGGGGTTGATCTTGATGGAGATGCTATTCATTTAACCATCAGTCCTCAATAAACATGTGGTTGTACCAGCTGCTCTCATTCAAGTCATCCTGAGAAGAGATTCAAGAGCAGTTGGGACCGATCAAATCCCCAAATGGATTTAGAGATGCTCCTTGTCCTGTATCTTAGATGCATGAAAGAAGCAAGATCCAATATCCATAACATTAAACAAGAATAGGATTATCAGTAGAAGTTAGACAAAAAGAAGTTTGTATTTCATTTCCATGTATGTAATGCTTTTGATTAATGAAAATACAAGTTTTCTTATTATCTACTTGTCTATTGTTGTTTATTGAACTGATCTGAAAATAGTATAAATTATCAGTATGCATGTATTAAAACTTGCTAGCATAGACCTAACAAAACTCATAATTAGACCACTGAATGAATTGAACTCCAAAATTTGAAACATTAAGTCACAGACTCAACAATTTTCACAATCTTGATACTGACACAGAAATCCTGATGACGTCAGCATCCTGATAGCAATCCTGATCCTGATGATTATTAACAAGTCTATCATACTGTAATTTATCAAAGTAAGATGTTAAATCTTAAGCATTTAACAATCAAATATAGATCCTGATAAAGATATCAAGTCTATAAGCTGAAACAACATACCTTGCTACTTCTGCAGATGTTAAAGATCTAGAAATTTAACATTCCTAACTCACTAACCAATCTAATGAATGTAGCCTCATCAAATGGTTTAGATGGGATATCTGCAAGTTGTTTGTCAGTAGGAACAAAATGAAGTTCCACAGTACCATTCTCAATATGTTATCTAATAAAATGATACCTGACATCAATGTGCTTAGTCCTTGAATGTTGAACTGGATTCTCTGCAATTTTGATAGCACTAGTATTATCACAAAACATAGGAATATTACTTAGTGTCATACCATAATCCATCAACTGATTTCTTATCCAAAGGAGCTGTGCACAACAACTGCATGCTGCAATGTACTCAGCTTCTGCAGTTGAGGTTGAAACTGATTACTGATTGTTGCTTCTTGCTTGCCCAAGAAATCAATCTGTTTCCCAAGAATTGACATGTACCTGTTATGCTTTTCCTGTCTATTTTACACCCTGCATATTCAGAGTCTGAATAGCCAATTAGGGAGAAATCAGATACTGTAGGATACCACAAACCAAGATTTGGAGTTCCCTTGAGATATCTAAAAATCCTCTTCACAACAATTAAATGAGATTCCTTAGGATTACTTTGGAATCTAGCACATAAACAAGTAGAAAACATTATATCTGGTCTACTTGCAGTTAAGTACAACAGTGAACCTATCATGCCTCTATAGCTAGTGTTATCAACACTCTTTCCCTTAGGATCAGAGTCTAGCTTAGTGGCTGTTGCCATGGGTGTTTTCGTAACTGCACAGTCTTGAAAGTCAAACCTTTTTAAAAGATCTTTGATATACTTTAACTGATTAATGAAAATACCAGTCTCAGTCTGTTTGACCTACAAGCCTAAAAAATAATTTAGTTCACCCATCATGCTCATCTGATACTTAGACTGCATAAGCTTACTAAACTTAGCACACAACTTTTCATTGGTAGAACCAAATATGATGTCATCAACATAAACTTGAACTAAAAGCAATTCACCTTTAATCTTTCTAAAGAATAGAGTTTTGTCAATTGTACCTCTTGTGAAGCCATTTTCAAGAAGAAATTTAGACAAAGTCTCATACCATGCTCTTGGTGCCTGCTTTAGTCCATAGAGTGCCTTGTCAAGTTTGTAGACATGATTTGGAAACTTTGGATCAACGAAACCAGGTGGTTGCTCCACATACACTTCCTCATCAAGCTTGCCATTTAGAAAAGCACTCTTTACATCCATCTGGTATACTTTGAATTTTGAATGAGCTGCAAATGCAAGAAACATCCTAATTGCTTCTAATCTTGCTACAGGGGCAAAGGTTTCATCATAGTCAATTCCTTCTTCCTGAGAATAACCCTTGGCCACCAGTCTTGCTTTGTTTCTTACAATCATACCAGATTCATCTAGCTTGTTTCTGAAAACCCATTTAGCACCAACAATAGATCTATCTTTAGGTCTTGATACCAGTTTCCAGACTTTGTTCCTCTCAAATTCATTTAATTCTTCCTGCATTGCAATTACCCAATCAGGATCCTGTAAGGCTTCTTCAACCTTCTTAGGTTCATTCTTTGAGAGAAAACAACTATACAAGCATTCATTTTGAATTGATCTTCTAGTTCGAACACCACTATTTGGTTCACCAATAATCAAATCTTCAGTATGATCCCTTGTCCATTATCTAATAGGTGGTAGATTACTCCTGCTAGACTCTCCCCCTAAGTTAGTGGTATCTCTTGTAGAAGAACTTTCTTCGCCTTCAAAAGCTCCCTCTTGATCAGTAGAATCAGTAGACTCCATACTGCTACTAGTTTCTGATCTTCCATCACTAGACTCTGAAGGATCAGTTCCTGATGGAGTAGACTCTGAATGACTAGTCCGCTCCTGATGAGTACTGTTCTCTCCTCGATTAACTTGCTCCCCCTCACCAACAACATTCCTTTGAGAAGCAATAGAGATTTCCTCTGGAGAACTTTCATCATCACTGGAGAGAATCTCAGAATCCTTAAGATTTTCAAATTCCAATTTGTCATGGCTTTCATCAGTTTGCAAAATTCCAAACTTCTTATCATCAAATGCAACATGAATTAATTCCATAACAATGTGAGTTCTGAGATTATAGATTTTGAAGGCCTTTGATGCTAAATATCCTAGAAAGATTGCTTCATCTGATTTGGCTTCAAACTTTCCAAGTTGTTCTGGATGAACTTTCAAGACATAGCATTTGCATCTAAAGATGTGAAAGTATTTCACACTTGGTTTCTTTCCTTTGATCATCTCATAAGGAGTCTTACCATGAGCATTTACAAAGGTATAATTTTGAGTGAAACATGCAGTGTTGATAGCTTCTGCCCAGAAATAGGTTGGAAGCTTTGCATCTGCAAGCATGGTTCTTGCTGCCTCTATGAGAGTTCTGTTCTTTCTTTCTACTATACCATTCTGCTGAGGTGATCCAGGTGTAAAAAATTGTTGAGTAATTCCATTGTCTACACAATACTCCTCCATTGTAGAATTCTTGAATTATGTACCATTGTCACTCCTAAGTACTTTGTCCTTGTACTCAGAGCTATTTTGAATATTCTTGACAAGTTCAATGATTTGCTGAGGAGCTTCATCCTTCTTGTGTAGAAAGAATACCCATGTGAACCTTGTGTAATCATCCACTATAACTAGAGCATATCTTTTCTTGCTGATAGACATAATGTTTACTGGACCAAACAGATCAAGATGCAGCATGTGAAATGGTTCAGTAATTGAATTTTCTGTCTTGCTCTTGAAAGTGGTTCTTCTTTGTTTTCCAAGCTGACAAGCATCACAAAGTCCATCTTGCACATAATTTGCCTGAGGTAGGCCTCTCACCAAATTGTGTTTCACAAGTTGATTAAGCTTCTTGAAGTTAAGATGTTAGAGCTTCTTGTGCCAATTCCAGCTTTCTTCATTTGATGCCTTGCTGTAAAGACATCTAATAATTCCTTTAGATGTATCACCAAAGCTGGCTTCATATATGTTACCATGTCTCTGACCAGTTAGAACAATGTCTCCATTTTTCATATTCAAGATTTTGCATCCTTCACTGTCAAAGATTGATTGGTAACCTTTATCACCCAGTTGACTTATGTTTAAAAGTGTGTGTTTCAAGACTTCAACCAGTGCTACATTTTCTGTGATGACATTCCCCAAAACAATTGAGCCATATCCCAGAGTTTCTCCTTTGTTGCCATCTCCAAAAGATATTACTGGGCCAGCTTTCCTCTCAAATTTTGTAAGCAGGGACTTCTTTCCAGTCATATGTCCAGAGCATCCACTGTCCAAGATAATTGAATGCTTCTTTCCTGTGCCCTGCAAACAAAAAAATAACTAGTTAGAAGTTTTTAGGACCCAACTTTGACTGGATCCTTTCTTACTAGATTTAGAAACAACAGGTTTTGAAGATTTTGCTTTTGATTTAACTGTTGCAGAGTCAACCTTAGACTCTGATTTCACAAACTATTTTTGACTAGGAGTTTTAGTCATAATACAGTTCATGATATTCTTTACACATGTAAATGGAATGAAGTAAACTACCACAGTGATAACAAGCTTTTTGTGGTTGGTATTGAATTTTCTGAGTCTTGGGAAATCTAGACTCAGTTTTCCAAGAAGGTTTTTGATTGCAGTCTAGGGCCAAATGATTATGATTTCCACATTTATAGCATTTCTTCCTAGGTGCATCAGGTACATTCTTGTAGTTATTCTCTTTATTAATACCTTCTTTTCCATTCCTATTCCTCTTGATCTTGCTAGACTTGAAAGACTCTCTAGTCTCTGTTTCAGCTGAGACTTAGACAGAAAGCGTATGTTGACATTCTTAGGTTTTTCTAACACTTTCTCGTCTGAACTAATGTTGTTAATTCTGTTGTGCACAACTGGGGTACCATTCGAATCAACAAACTTAACATGTTTAGGTTCAGAAACTTTCTGCTTACCTTCAGACTTAGATGTGCTAGCTTCTTGTTTACTATTATCTTTCTGGACAACAGCTACATGAGTTTCACTTTTATCCTTTTCAAAACCTAAGCCATAAACCTTCCCAAGAATTTGATTTTCAATGATTTCTTGAGTCTTTTTACCAGAATTGTTAATGGTTTTCATCATCTCTCTCTCTTCCTCTAGTTCCTTTCTGACATAGTCATAAGCCTCAAGAATAACACTATAATCATGCTTAGCTTTATCAGAACTTAACCTATATTCTTCCATTTGAATTAACTCAGATTCAAGAAAATTATTTCTATCAACTAATTTATCATTCCTAATCTTAAGATCATCTATTTCACTAGTAAAAATTCTAAAATTAGTCATAAGATTCTTAAACTCAGCATGGATAGATCTAATTTCATCAGAATCTTTAGATATCAAATGAATCAAGATAGTGAAGTGATACCTTAACAGAAGATGAAGAAGTTTTCTTTGGAGATCCAGGCTTGTCTGAAGCACTTGCCATCAAAGCAATGTTGTCATAATCCAATTCATCTTCAGAATCACTGGAATCTGCCCAATCCTTCTGTGTGACCATGAGTGCATTACCTTTTCCTGAATTTCTAGGCTTCTTACACTCACTAGCAAAGTGACCAAGCTCGCTGCAATTAAAGCACTTGATCTTGGCCTTATCAAGCTTGATAATTATACTTTTGCCTTTGTCACTCTTCTTCTCCTCTTTCTTTTGAAAAGATCCTTTGCTAAATCTTCTCCTGTTGAATCTTCCTTTCTTAAAAGCTTTAGCAAACATAGCAAAGGGTTCCTGCATCTCCGATTCAGAATCACTATTGTCAGAGTCTATATCTGTAGTCTCTGACTCAGAACTTTCTTTGCACTTCTTCTTCCTTGAGTCTCTTTCAGTAGATTCAGACTTTTCTTCTAGAAGCTTCTTTGATTCAGATTGTGCAGTGAGTGCAACAGATTTCATCTTTCCTTCACTTCTACTCTTTTTCTGCTACCTGTCAAGTTCATAAGCCCTAAGTTTTCCATAAACTGCCTCTAATGATATTTCATCCAGATCATTAGCTTCCTCAATTGCAGATATCTTCTCGTTGAAGAAATCAGGCAAGGCTTTCATGAACTTAGTATTCATATCCTCCAAGTCATAATATTTGCCGTGCATGGCCATCTCATTGATGAGTTTAGTAAACCTATCAAAGGTATCAGTAAGTGACTCACCAGACTTGGATTCAAAGTACTCATACTGTTGTATGAGAAGTATCCTCATATTCTTCCTGACAGGTTTTGTTCCTTCACAGTGAACCTTTAGATTGTCCCAAATCTCCTTAGCAGTCTTACAAGAGAGAACATAGTTAGTGAGAATAGAATCAAGACTGTTGAATAGTATGTTTCTCACTTTAGCATCCTTAAGAACGTTCTCCTTGTCCTTATCTGTCCATTCAGATTTAGGCTTCTCTGCAGTGTGCTCTGGAAAAACTTTTCCTTCAACGGTTGCTTGAGGAACAACCCTTGCTGGAACGAAAGGCTCATCTTATATTCTGTCAAGATAATCAGGATCTGTCGCTTCCAGGTGATGCAACATCTTCACTTCCCATAGAGTGTATTCGTTTTTCTTGAGCATAGTAATCTTAGTATTACCATCTTTGTAACCAGACATGATTGCAGATCTTTATGATTATTCGAAATCAACCTGCTCTGATACCAATTGTTAACTCGAATAACTTGTAGAAGGGGGGTTGAATACAAGTTATATAATCGTGTCTGATTTTTGCTTGATTAGATGTACAAGAACAAATGAATAAATCAAACTGTTTGTATTAATAAAATCAAATACAAACTCTACCAAAGGTGTACAATACCTTTAGCAGCTGCTGACAATACAAATCTCTCTCTGTTTGTTTCGAACTCTCGAATACAAACCTTATATTCATGAACAAACTCTTTTTACAATGATATAGAGAGAGTATTTATAATGCTACCTATCAGCTAATAACAAAAAGTAATGATCTATACATGATAATGTTCTGCCGTCCAGTTGATAGTTTCCATCAATATAAAATTCTTTCCTTCATGATACCTTCTTGCTTGTTCTTCAAAACAACAATCCTCTTTTATAGCACTTGCCAGTTTCTGTAGCATCCGTAATGACATCATCAGTAGTAAGACTGATATCAGGATTCGACATCCATCAGTATTTGACTTGTCATATCAGGACCTTCTCTCACTTCCTGAAATGTAGTCCTTGACACACTGTTCCTGAATTAACTCTACAGATCACTGTCTAACACATATATCCTATATAAAGTGCTAAATCCTTTATAAGATCAGGATATACAAGAAGTATATGCATATTCTATTCTTAACATCACAACTCATGAATTATTCCTAACAGTGTTCAAACTTACAAAGGAAAATGTTCGAATTTATAAACTTACCGTATTTGTTTGTTAGCAGAACTATCTTCAAATAATAAAAAGGGTATTTTGATAATCAAACGAAATGTAAGTAGATTTCATAAATCGAATAGAATTTTCAACGTAAAAAATCATCAATTTCTTCTCTATTTTGTTTGTGCGTAGTTTTAATTGGAAAATAATTGTTAAACCATCAATAAATTAAAGATTATTTTATTAATTTCACGTGAGCTGTAAAACCGTCCAAATCAAAATTTAAGAATTCAAGATAGAGCACAAATATTAAATTGACGTGTAATCTTATATATATCAAATTTTTAACAACAATTTGATATATAAATTAATAACATATAATATAATTGTAGATATTAAAAAAGGAAACCGTGCATTGCACGGGTTATAAGCTAGTAGGATATAATATGCAAAACCATGTTTTAGTGAGGGTGAAGGCCCAAAATGCCCCATTTCCATAAATCAAGGCCCTCCCTACCCCATTTCAAAATTTTGCCCTAAATACCCCGTTAATACGCTATTCCGTAGTCCGAAACAGGTGTCACGCATTTGCATGTAACGTATCAGGGGGTGATGTGTTGTTTAGTCTGTCGCAACACGCATGATACGGCAAACCATGGTCCGAAACAGGCGCTAATACACAACACGCACTTGCGCATCAGCACTTTTTTTTGAAAAAAAAAAAAAAAGAGGCGGCAGACGCACTGCCGTATTCATGGGGCAGGTCAGGGCCATGGGACTTGGAAATGGGGCATTTTGGTTATTATCTCTTTTAGTGACGCACCAAAGTTCCAAAATTTGTCGTTCCTTAATTCGGATTCGATTCCTTCTAACAACAAATTATATAAGATTTATTTATTTAATTTAATTTCTTTAATTTCACCCCGTGTTCGATTCTCTATGATCACATAATTAAATAGTATTCATTTATTATATACTTTTATCATTTAATTCTCTACAAGTTTATATTTAAATAATACTTATTAATTGTATTTATTTATTTTAATTTCCTTAATTTAATCCCGTGTTCAATTCCCTATAACTACATATTTAATAGTATTTATTTATTATATGCTTTCATCATTCAATTTTCTACAAATATATATTTAAATAATATTCATTAATTATATTTATTATTAATAATTTATTCATATCCATTATATATATTATAGGCCAACAAGGACTTTCAAGTTTATTTAGTATTTTACTAATTTGTCCTCCCATCATATTAATATTAAAAAAATGTTTGTCATGAGAATTGAACCTATGACCTTTATATCAAGTATGAATTATTTTCACATCTCCAACCACTACACTAAAGCAATTTTTACAAACCTTTTTATAACTCCTTAACTACATACACCAAGAACTCATTTATTATAATGTTCAATATATTTATTTATTCATAAATTTTATAATCAAACCCGAGCCGGATTGTTCATATTCAAACTTTTTTGGAAATAGGTTCAATTCAAACTTTCAAGTTACTAGATCTCGGCTAATAAAGTTTTCGAATTCAGTTTGATAGTATTCGAGTTAAATTCGAGTTTTAGCTATTCAGGTACTTTACCAAGCAAAGTTCAAGTTTGAGGTTCGCGAGACTAATCGAGCTCTTAATATTTAATTTTTTTAATATTATTAATATATTTTTATGTAAATATTCAATTTCTTTTATAATTCATATATTTTATCGAGTTAAATCCGAGTTGAACCGTTTACATTCAAACTTTTTTCAAAATAGGTTAAATTGATTCGAGATTTCAAGCTTTATGAGTCAAGTGTCAGGATTAAAATTAAAGCATCAATTGAGCTCGAGTTCAAGCTTGACAAAACTTTTTTGCTGAGTTTGAGCTCGAGTGTGGCAATGTTCGACTCGGATCGATTACAGCCCACTCTCATTACTATTGAGTAAAATATTTTGATAGACTAGAAAAAGATAATTTAAGGAAAACAAAAAAAATAGTGCAAATGAGATTTGACTTTCACATTAATTATTATTTAAATATTTAGATAAAACACATAGTTAGGTCAAAAATATTAATTAAAAAATAAATTGTAGATACTCTTTTAAAAATAATAGATTTAAAACGTCTAACTATATTATTGAGATATGATACTTAGTAGATAATATATCACAATGTACATGAATACAAACCAAAATTTTAGCTAATTTTAATATAAATTACAAGGATATTAAATTAGTGTTACATGACCACTACCACCACCACGACATGCACCACTACCAAAATTATCAGAATTTTGTCAATAATAACATGAACACCACCACTTACACTACCAAAATCACTAATATTAAAGCAAAATCACTAAGAATTCAACTAAAGTTACCAAAACTTAAACGTAAATCACTAAAAAATTTGAACGCAAATTACATGAATATTCCAGAATTGGAATTGTGTAAATGTTCGAAACTGTTGGTAATGGTATTAACGGTAGTAAAGTGAGTAAAAATGTTATCGATCTATGTTACAAACTTAGATCTATTGAGAGATGGATGAATGAATTAGTGGAGGTGTGATCAGAAATGTGTCTGGAATTCGTGACAAACATGTTCATCAGTTACTTTCGGAGTGGTGGTCGATTTGGTGACAATAAAAGATCGCAGAGTAATGATGGTTTATACACACACACTCCTTTTCTCTCACCCACTCACATACATTATACATATGTGTGTGTGTATATCATGAACGATGGTGACAAATGGAATGAGGTGTTGATAATGACGGTGTAAAGAAAGTCATGGTGTCTAAGGTTGACGAAAATGAAAAGGTCATAGGAGTGGATATGGGTAAAGGTTGAGATGTAAATTAGATTTGAATGTGTGGCCATCATTAGTTTTCGATTCTCATATCTGAAAATGAACTTATTTAACATTTTTCTATATATATAAACAAATGACTCTATTGATTCATGATTAGATTTTTAAATTACGTATTGTTTAATCGTTCCAAATCATGTTTTTAAATTATTAGACGTGATTGTATTATTATGATCATATATGAAATTAAGGTAAGAAATTTGAGTTATTACTAGTGTTTATAAAAAATACCACACAATAACGTATAGTATTTCAAAAATTAGAAATCGTCTATTTAAAAAAATCAAAACAACAATATTTTATGAATTTTAGTGGTGCTCGTGTTTTGCACGGACTATCATGCTAGTTAATATTTTAAAGTGCTCCCCAACACTTACGCGTGCTTAGCAGGCAGCTAGTATGAATATAAACTTTACATGACTAACCTATTTGCTTTGCATTTTATAATTATGAATATTTGGAAAATAATTATTTGTTTAACTTTTATTATTCAAATATTATTTTGTACAAGGAAGCAAGTTCCCTACACATATGATGAATAGAATTCGGCGGATAATAGACTGAGACAAAACGAAGAACACGAGTTAAATAATTTGAACTATTCAGGGGCAGTCTGTCCACACAATTTATGAACATTCCAGACTTAAAATATAAGCCAAAATCTCAACAGTAAAATTAGGATCGTTTATATTTTCTGGTTCGCCCATTAATAAATGAGTCCCTAGAGCTAGTGTGTTCATAATTTGTAGTACAAACAATGGCCCTAATTAATCTGAAAAATTGTTACTGTGTCTCCATTCTGGTCACAATTGCTTTAGCAGTAACTTTTATGCAATGTTCCCTTAGTTTAGCTCATGAGGGACCAGATCTTGCACCAGGTTTAGCTACATGGTATGGACCCCCTGATGGCCCTGGAAGTGGTAATATACGCATGCATTTTCAATAATTTTGTACCATAGATTCGTACACAAACAAATTAATCAACCAAGACACCCCTCTCCATATATAATATTTGTGTGACTTTTGCTTATATTTTAATTGTAATATTTATTTTATATATAGGAGGAGCCTGCGGATTCGGAACAGATGTTGCACAACCTCCATACTCTTCCATGATAGCTGCAGGAAATGCCAAAATTTTCCTATCAGGTCACGGTTGTGGTCAGTGTTATGAGGTACATCAATATATATATAAAAAACCTTAACGCACTCACACTTTTTTTGACAAGAGTCGAACCCTCTACATCTCGTAAGGAGACCAAAGGTGATACAAGTGGACCAGGAGATCACCGATGTAGTTAACCATTATTGTTATCTTTTAATCTTTCATTTTATATGGACTAATATCACAAATTGATACTGTAGGTACAATGTGCAGCTCCACAATGCTCGGGCCAACCAATTAAAGTCACCATTACAAATGAATGCCCCGGAGCCTGTAACAATGTGCCATTCCATTTTGATTTAAGTGGCCATGCTTTCGGAGCCATGGCTAAACCCGGACAAGAAAATGCTCTCCGTCAACTAGGACAAGTAGATATCAAATTTAGAAGGTACTAAAAACTACAATAATTGTTTAGATCTGCAAGTTTCGTCGATTTTTAACTGTTCTGTTTTCAGGGTGCCATGCGACTATGGGGGTGCAAAAATTTCCTTTAAACTTGACAAACACGTTAATCAATACTATTTTGCAACTACAGTTGAACTTATAAACGGGGATGGAGACATTGGAGCTATGATGCTCAAACCCGCAAACTCTGAAAAATGGGTACCAATGAAACAATCCTGGGGTGCAGTGTGGACTGCTAACATCGACCCTTCAGTTAAAGGCCCACTTTGTTTCAATATTACTTCTTCGACTGGGAAAACTGTCATGGTCAATAACGGTGTTCCAGCAAACTGGGCTGGTGGTCAAAAATATATTTCAACTTCCAATTTTTAAATTTCTGTTTAGGATTCACTGTATACCATGAGTCCCAGATTTTTTGTATGACCAACATGGTAACTAGAATGCGTTCTTGTCATTTAGTAACTAGAATACGTTCTTGTCATTTAGTATAACTTATTTCATTTATACAACTCCTCAAATTTGTCTTATATATATGTATCACAACATAGGATAGTACTGTTTGATTTACTAAAATAAGTTAATATAATGTGTCTAGTTTTTTCTTTGGTTGTTGGAGACGAGAAAGTACGAGTATTACACAATGTTATTAATTAAGCAGGTTTACAACTTTAAATTTGCCTCGTAAATAATTAAGAGGGAAGAACAACCACATTTGCTTCGTTCTTCATCCTCCTTTGCACAGTGTCTGCCAAACCAGATACAAGGTGGCTTCACCAAACAAATTGCAGCAGGCACTGTTGTTAGTAGTAATGTGTAGTGACATCACTCAAGTTGTTAGTGACATCATTTAGTTAGTTAGTTAGAATGTCACCTTCATTATATAAACAGATCTTGTAACAACTTTCTTATCAAGAAATGTAATTCTCTATTTTCATTATCTCTCTCTCTCTCTCTTGTGTTCATTCTATCTGCACATTATGCAGATTGTCATGGTATCAAAGCCATAAACGAGCTCCTATCTTCATCTTCCGCATCATATCTGTATATATACATCTTCGTTTAATTGTTCGATCTGCAACTCTTTGTGTAAATTTGTGAGTTTATGAATCTGTTCTGATTCTAATCTCCGATTATCTTCTTGATCAAGACATAATTGTTCTTGTTCATACCCATCTTTTGATCTTGTTTTTCATTTCTGTTAATTGATCTGTGTGTATCGATCTGTTTGATCTGCAATCTTAATCTTGATTGTTAATGGCGTACTCATATGCTGCTGCAACTACTGGTATGACGACAGTGTCATCTTCTTCATCTACAACAGGTGTTATAGATAGTAATCATCCATATTTTCTGAACAACTCAGATAATCCAGGTACTCCTTTAGTTTCTCAACTACTTACTGAGAACAATTATCATCAATGGAGTAGGTCAGTGTCAATTGCTCTTTCTGCAAAATTAAAACTAGGATTTGTTGATGGTTCTACACCTAAACCAACTGGTAATTCTGTGCATCTTGCTATGTGGAGTCGATGCAACGATATGGTTGTATCATGGCTTTTGAATGCTATTTCTACTGATATTAGAAATAGTGTTGCTTATCTTGTTACTACAAAACAGATTTGGGATGACTTAGCAATGAGATTTGCTCAAACTAATATGCCTCGTACTTTTCAATTACGTAAGGATTTAGCATCTATTCATCAAGGCAATCTGTCAATCACTTCATACTTTACAAAGTTTAAGACTCTTGTAGCTGAATTGGACAATCTTGCTCCTATTCCCAAATGTATCTGCACAGCTAATTCCTGCACATGTCAAAACACTCAGAAACTGGATAAATATGAGGAAGGAATTAAGCTTAGTCAGTTTTTAATGGGCCTTGGTGATCAGTTTACAGCAGTAAGAGGTCAAATCTTGTTAATGACTCCCATACCTTCACTAAATCAAGCTTTCTCTATGTTACTACAAGAAGAATAACAAAGAGAGTTTTCAATAGCCTCTTATAATCCTGTTGCAGAAAACATGGCAATGCATGTTAAGTACAACAATACTTTTAATCCTAAGAATGGAGGCATCTCTGGTTCAAAGAAAACTTCAGAGATTTCTTCTCTGTTTTGTGATTACTGTCAGAACACAGGTCATACTCGAGACAAATGCTTCTGCCTACATGGTTATCCAGAATGGCACAAATTTCATGGGAAACCTAAGCCCAAACCAAGAAAACTTCAATCTACTGGTTTTAAGCATGCTGCAGCTGCTCATGTATCTTCAAACTCTGCTAATGCTGTTACTCAGAATGATACTAATGTGTCTGAATTGTCTCAAAAGGAGGTGCAAACTAGTGTGTTCTCAGAATCTCAATATCAACAATTGGCAAAAATGATTCAAGACAGCATCAAGCAAGCTACTAATACCTCTCAAGCTGTACAGCTTTCTGGTATGCATCACTATACCTCTAATGTTGTGTCTGCAACTGCAATAAGTGCTCATGCAACTATTACAAATAATCCTTTAGCTGCTTATGATTGGATAATTGATTCAGGAGCTACAAATCACATCACCTTCAATTCTAACCTACTTAGTAATTCCAAATCTGTCAATTCTGTTCTTCATCTTCCTAATAACACTACTGTTCATATCACTCATATTGGTAGTGTAATTCTTTCTGAAGACATTACTTTACTTCATGTTCTGTGTGTTCCCTCATTGCATTGCAATCTCATCTCTATAGCTCAACTTGCAAAGCAACTTTCATGTCATATCTTCTTTACTGAGCATTCCTGTATACTGCAGGACCTTATCTTGAAGAGGGAGAAAGAGATTGGTAAATTGAGAGATGGACTTTACAAATTACAAATCTCTGCTCTCTCTACAGTGACTGCTCAAAATCAAATGTCTATCTTTGTTTCACTTCTAAGTTGTAATGCTAGTCATTCAAATACTTGTACTGATAAAACTCATTTGTGGCATATCAGATTGGGTCACCCTTCTGCAGATGTTTTACATAGATTACCTACTGTTAAGAACAAAGATTGTAATTTCTCTGCTTGTGACATTTGTCATTTTTCAAAACAACATAGACTTGTGTTTCCAATTAGTGATTCTATTAGCATAACTCTATTTGATATTATCCATGTTGATGTTTGGGGTCCTTACAAGCAAGTGACTCATAACAAATGTAGTTACTTTCTTACTATTTTAGATGATTTTTCTAGGGCAACTTGGGTTTTTCTGTTTCAAAATAAAACTCAAGTTTCAAATCTTCTCAAACACTTTATTGCTTATGTATCCAATCAATTCAAAACTACCATTAAGACTCTCAGGTCAGATAATGGTACTGAGTTTTTAAATCAAGAAGTTAAAAATTTACTTGATCTAGCTGGTATTGTTCATCAGACTAGTTGTGCTTATTCTCCTCAGCAAAATGGCAAAGTTGAGAGAAAACATCAACACTTACTTGCCACTGCTAGAGCATTAAAATTTCAGTCTCAATTGCCAAACTCTTTTTGGGGTGATTTTGTGTTAACTGCTACACATCTTATCAATCTACTTCCAACTAAAACTTTGTCTTATAAAACTCCTTTCGAAATTCTTTATAATAAGACACCTAACTATGATCATCTAAAAGCATTTGGTTGTCTATGCTATGCAACTAATGTCTCTTCAACATCTGATAAGTTAGGACCTAGAGCTACCAAAGGCATTTTTCTTGGTTATCCATATGCAAAGAAAGGTTACAGAATTCTTGATTTAGAGACTAGGAAGAGTTTCATATCAAGAGATGTACATTTTATTAAAACTATATTTCCCTTTTCATCTTTGTCTTCTCATACTACTCCTCTTTTTCCTACATCTGAGGAATTTCCTGAGAATACATCTCTTCCTATAATCATACCTCAAACTTCTGTTGACACTACAACATCATCAACTATTCCTACTATTCCTACTGCTCCTATTCCAACTGTTAGTACTCGACCTATAAGACATAAATCTGTTCCTACAAAGTTCAAAGATTATGTTGGTTTGCCTTCTATTTCAACAGCTACTTCCGCTACTTGTATATATCCTATACAAGATCACATTTCTTATAATAATCTGAGCCCTACATACAGATCATATGTAGCAGCTACCTCCAAAATTTCAGTTCCATATAACTTTGCTCAACTGTCAAAAATCCTAATTGGTGTGCTGCAATGAAAACAAAAATAGAAGCTTTAGAAGCAAATCATACTTGGGAGTTGGTTCCATTGCCACCTGAGCAGCACATAATTGATTGTAAGTGGCTTTTTAAGGTTAAATACAATCCTGATGGATCTGTAGAACGTTACAAGGCTCGTTTAGTAGCCAAGGGTTTCACTCAAGAGTTTGGAGTTGATTACTTTGACACATTTGCACCAATTGCAAAGATGGTAACTGTTAGAATTTTTCTGTCTATTGCTGCTCAAAATGCTTGGCCTGTAACTCAAATGGATGTCACCGATGCATTTTTGCATGGTGACCTACATGAGACTGTGTTTATGAAACTACCTCCTGGATACAGAGTTTTGTCCAAATTATCTGTTAATCCTGATACAGAATATGTGTGCAAATTGATCAAGTCATTATATGGCTTGAAACAAGCTCCCAGATGTTGGTACCTTAAGCTTTCTACTGCTCTACAGAAATATGGATTTGTTCACTCACACAGTGATACTAGCCTGTTTACTTACACTAAGGATTCAGTTTTTATAGCTGTCCTTGTTTATGTAGATGACATCTTGGTTACTGGATCCTCAGCATCTCATATAGCTGATATGAAGAATTTTCTGAAAACTAAGTTTAAAATCAAAGATTTGGGATCTCTTAAATATTTTTTAGGGATTGAAGTTGCTCGTTCAACTTCAAGTTTCTATTTGAATCAAAGAAAGTATGCTTTTGATCTCTTGCAAGAAACAGGCCTGCTAGCTGCTAAACCTTCAGTTACTCCTATTGAACAGAATCACAAACTCATTGACAATACCTCTGATTTTCTATCAGATAATGAAGCCTCAATGTACAGACGAATAGTTGGTCGACTGATATACCTAACTATTACTCGACCTGATCTATCATATGCTGTTCATGTACTCTCTCAGTTCTTGGCTTCACCTCGTACAGATCATTTACATGCTGTGTATAGAGTTTTGAGATATGTTAAGCAAGCTCCAGGTCAAGGTTTATTTATATCAGCTCATGGTTCACTTTGTCTTACTGCATTCACTGATTCTGACTGGGCTGGTTGTCCAGAATCAAGACAATCTCTCACTGGATTCTGCATTTTATTAGGCTCATCTCTTGTATCATGGAGAAGCAAGAAACAACATACTGTCTCTTGATCTTCTGCTGAAGCAGAATACCGTGCCATGGCTGACACATGCTGTGAGGTTACTTGGATATTAGCCTTACTCAAAGATTTCAAGGTTACTCATAATTCTCCTGTTACATTGTACTGTGATAATAAGTCTTCCCTCTACATTGCTTCAAATCCTGTTTTTCATGAGCGAACCAAGCACATTGAAATAGACTGTCACTTGGTTCGTGAAAAACTCCAGAAAGGCATCATTCAGACAGCACATCTATCCACCTCAGAGCAACCAGCAGATATGTTTACAAAGGCTCTTTGTTCTGCAGCTATTCGATACTTCACTTCCAAGTTGAATGTTTGTAATCTCTTTCATACATTCAACTTGAGGGGGGATGTTAGTAGTAATGTGTAGTGACATCACTCAAGTTGTTAGTGACATCATTTAGTTAGTTAGTTAGAATGTCACCTTCATTATATAAACAGATCTTGTAACAACTTTCTTATCAAGAAATGTAATTCTCTATTTTCATTATCTCTCTCTCTCTCTCTCTCTCTCTCTCTCTCTCTCTCTCTCTTGTGTTCATTCTATCTGCACATTATGCAGATTGTCAACTGTACAGTCCTAGAAAAATATCCCGTTGGGCAATGCCGCATCAAACAGGCTACAAAGTACAACTTGCAAATGATATCGGTAAAATGGAAACTCTGCATATACATTCAGCCGAGTTTCTTGATTGATGACAGTCTCGGGATCACCTGGCTACAGAAGAGTTTTCCCCAAAGATCATTATCATTAGTTCGTGTTCAACCGTTATTTCAATATTTTGGTATTGGCTCCATAAGGGCAAATTAGAAAGATTGAGGCTAGTCATCTTGCTGAGAAGTGCCCTGAAAATAAAGCACAACATGCACATGAAATTATTTCGAAAATTTGGTGATTTATCTAGGATTTCTACTCTGATCATTTGACATATTGTTACTGGTAATTTGATGATTTGTTCGTTGTGGTCGATGCAGAAATTACGGCATTATATGTAGAAATGAGTTTGTCAATCATATAGTAGTGTTTTTGTTCATTTTTGTATATATGTTATCCATTTGTGATTTTTTTTTTTTAAGCAAAAGCACACTTGCATTTAACCAATAAGATCAACAGAAAGAGCCTCGAACAAACACGTAGGAGGAGACGTGAAAATAGACTGAGAATTAGCTAAGTAAGGGACTCTAGCCATTTCATGGGCCACCCTATTAGCATTTTTCCGAATAAAATTAACAGACACTGTGGATAAACTTTGGAGCAGCTGCTTACATTCCTCAACAACCACACCCACCTCTAAATTGTTCCTCTTAGCACCTGTGATTGCCTCAACTGACAGCAAAGAATCCGACTCCACCACCACTCGAACACCTTGAAGCTGCTGACTCTTTATCCAAGAGAGCGACTCACAAATTCCTATAGCCTCAGCCTCAAACACAGATTCGACCATTGGGAAACAGATGGTCTTCCCTGCCAGGAACACACCCCTGTGATCTCTCATAACTATGCCCAAGCAAAATACATATTAAAATACTAAAAATGAATTTAAGTGTTCCAATAACGTTAACAATTATATCATAATAATTTAAATTATGAGAAATATAACAATTGTATAATTTAAATTATCATAACAATTTTAACGCTAGATTTTTAGTATTTTAAAATCACAAATGTATCATAATATTATTATGCTTGTTTCGCATTATTCTTTTTCGACAAGTAAAAATAATTTTTCAATGAATTTCATACATTTTTCTGGAATGCTACTATAACCAAATGAAAATTTATGAATTCTAGTTAGGGCTGGGAAAAAAATCCGAAAAATTCGATATCCATCCAAAATATTTGTGTTCTTATCCGGAAAAAAGCGGATATTATCCGTATTCGGAGTCAACCGGATATTATCCGTATCTGAATTCGGGAGTTTAGGATGCGGATATGGATATAGGCGCATCCGTATCCGAAATAAATTATATATAATATATAATTTTTAATATATTTTTAATATATAATATATATTTTAATATATAATTAAAAAATATAAGCATGCCTATCATTCTATCAAGATAATATAATAATATAGTTATCATTAATTATTAAGAATACAAATATAAGCATTGTAACACAACAATCAGGTAGCCTAAGTGATTTAAATGTGGCATTAGGAATTTAGGAAAGCAAAAGGAGTAGCACTCGGGTTCAATTCCCTCCTCACGCAATAATTTTGGACAACCAAGACTGCAAGTGGTGGATCCGGATTCGTTCGGATATTATCCGTATCCGGTTCAGCCGGATATTTCCGGATCCGGATACGGATTCGGATATCATTACTGATTGCCGGATCCGGATATGGATATGGCCATATCCGACTCCGTATTATCCGATTTCCACCCCTAATTCTAGTATTTTTGATGAAATATTTAGATTTTAAGAAATCTATGTACTATTTATTTTAATTTTATAAATATTTTATTAGATTTAATTATATATTACCATGATTATTTCATATCTTGTAAAATAAAACAAATAAAAATAACGATACATGTAAACTCCACTTCATTTGATAAATTGATCATTGCCTATATAAGGTGTACCATATATTAGTTTTTAGATTCTATTTTTAATTTTGGTTTCTATTTGATCATTGCACCATATATTATCCTAGCCCCTTCCATAAGAAACTCTATAAGCGATCACATCTCATCCCCAAATTCAAAAACAATAATAGTTTATTATACAGACAACAACTACCTATACTACTATAATAAAATTGAAACATTAAAATTTTTGATTTTCGATCTTTCTGTTTAATGAATAATAAAATAATATAAATAATAGTAACTAACCAATTTTCTTTTTTAATAAAAACATGTCACCTTTTAACTGAAATATATTACTTTTTCATAAACACACCTAAATGTACCAGTTACACTATATCTTTTAACTATTCATATTGCCTATTCTAATTAAAGAAAGATTAACTTATAATTATAGCATAGCACATTTTATCAATACACCTAAAAATAGTAACTACGTTATAGTTCTAAAAGTTCTTTACACTATATATTTCAGTCATTAATAAAAAAAAAATCATGTACATTGTATGGATTATATGCTATAGTATGTATAATGGTTCATATGATGAAAAAGTTTGTAAATATTACCGTTTCAAATCGTTGTCGTAATTTGGTCATTCACTCTGATGATGTAATTTGATTACCATATCTAATAGAGTAATGTAATGATCTCCAAATAGACATATTATAAAACTCTATTTGCATCTCTTAATGTCTCACTACTCCATGTAGGTAGAAAAAATTAAACAAAACAAAGAGAAGTATACTTATTAAATTACTTTGTATATTCAATTTTTATAGCAATATGTAAATCGTTTACTTACAATCTAGTATTCATAATGACATCGATAAAGGTATCAAATCGTTTCGTTTGTGTTGGTAAATGATATGTGAGTGATCATATAACACTTTCAATTTTACGTGATTTTCAGACAAAGGTGGGTTTTATTGTAACCTTGTCCAAATGTCAATAATGGGAAATGTCAACAATGGGAACTGTTTCACAAGGGACATCACTAACAAGATCATTATACATCGCGTGAGTTGTATCTTATAGTCATCAGTTTTCGAAGAAGGTAGAGCCCTATGCTCGGGTAAATAAACTAAAGGACAATGGTGATTAAAAATGAATCCTCTTCGAGAAGTACACATTATGTCAATATAAGCAAAAATAAATAGTAATGTTGTAATATCAGTGTACTCTTTTGTTTCATATATAGATTCTTATGTTTATTCTGTATAGCATAGATATGGACCTTAAAGTTTCACCTTTATAGCAAATGTCGCTATTAATGCTCAAAAGGTAGGAGATATTTACATTGTTGATCTTAGGTTAGCTAACTATTTCATATTTATTTTGTAGCCAAGGATACTTATAATTTCATGATAAATTGGCTGTAATGACATCCACAATGGAGAACCCATGATTTTTATATATCGGGAGAGAGTTATGCATATAGTACATATATAACCAAATATGCATTTTATATTTCTACCATCTATATTTGATATCTTCTGCTGCTGAATGTGTAGGACACTATGTGCCTCAACTTGCAGAGCTTATATATGATCGAAATAAAGATACATCTAAAAATACTTATTAATCTGAAAGGTTTCATAGAATGTAATAAAATACATAGTTAGTTTTGGGAAAGACGGTACCAGTGATAGATGGGGTTGTTCAGTAACGGACAAAAACTTGTTAAAAATTACGGATGACATTGTCGAACGGAGTCTCAAGGGTTTAGGGTTTAAGTCCGGTACGTGAAAAGAAGACGATGAATAGAAAATGGGCTGGAGCAACTAAGTTAATGGGCTACGATTACATTTACTATTGGACCGAGCTATGTTTAAATTTATGTTGGGCCTTTTAGTCTTAACTCCAATAATTGAATAACAATTAGAGAAATTACCATATATAATATTTTTTTATAGATTTTTTTGCAAAAAATACGATCATTCTAAGATCATTGCAGATTTATGTTCTTATAAGATTATTACAAATTTACGTGCTTATCAAAGATCATTGCAAATTTATGTTCTTATCTCATTCAGTGTCGTTTCTCCTAACAGCGTTTCATTATTTCATTGTACACTTTCTTCTTATCTCTTATATATACATACACTTTCTTCTTATCTCTTATTTTTTTAGATGTCATATGCCCTTTTATTCATAAATTAATTATTTATCAAAAAAATAGTGAATTATAATAATTTTTCACTGAGTTTACCAATTTGCTATGAAAACATTAACTAGGAATATTTTTATTGACTCCGTAATTAAATTTTACTTTTTGATTTGTAATTTATACACCAAATAATGTCTAATACTATTTGAGAGTATATTTAGTATTTTGGATAATTCAAATATATTTTCAGGTCAATTTGTTTGTCCCGTTAATTATTGCATAACTAAAAAATACGTATAAGTAAAATGTTAAAGATAATTGGTTTCAAATTCATTTTAGTATTTTAATTCGTTGAATCTAGTTTTTTTTTATAATTGATTAATTTAAAAGTTTATATAACTTAAATTTTGAACGTGTATTTAGAATATTGTGGTAAATATTTTTTTATTTTTAAAATTTTTAATTCAATGATAGTAGATTTATTCACATTTGATTAAACCTTATGATTGTAGATCGAGAGTTGTGATATTTAAATATTATATTATATAATATAGATATAATAGACTCTTGTATTAAAATAATATATTCATATTTAAATCAATTTATAAATACACAATTTTGGAAAATGACTCTATACATAGAGAGTGGCTCAAAGAATGGATGTGCTTGTAAATAATAATATAATTGTGATTGATTTTAAATTAAAAATTTTAATTAATTAGTTAATAAGTATTTATGAAATTTAATCTGTAATATATAATTATATGTTATAATATGATTGTATTTGATATTTATGAAAATTAGTTCGTAATATAGAGAAAAAGGACCCTGAGATATATCTCAGGGAACTTTTCCTAAGATACATATAAAATAATCTTTAAATCTTGCTGGGCCCGAAGGGCTAATTAAAAATCTCTGAAATTACTAAAATACCCACCCCATTTTTATATATAAAAAGTAGTTATCTCAGGGAATTTACCTGAGATATATCTCAGACTCCCTACTCTCCGTAATATATAATAGTACAATTTTGATTGACTTCAAATTAAAAAATTGATCAAGTTAATAAACATTTAATCAATTTAAAAAATATGTAATTTATGCATGTTCCGAATAAATAAATTTTGTATTTCAAAAAAAAATTGTTAAATAACCACGATAAGTAAATTAGGATGAGAATGATACGATTAATTTAATTTTAGTGGTAAATTATGACCGGTTTTTATATATATTTATGAAAATTAATCTGTAATATATAATAATGTAATTATGATTAATTGTAAATCAAAAGAGTGAAAAATTAATATTGTAAAAATTAAAATAGAGTCATGTATTAAAATAATATATTCATATTAATATCAATTGATAAATACAGAATTTTGAAAATGACTCTATAAATATAGAGTGGCGCAAAGAACGATGTGCCAGTAAATAATAATATAATTGTGATTGATTTAAATTAAAAATTGTAATTAATTAGTTAATAATTATTTATGAAAATTAATCTGTAATATATAATTATATATTATAGTATGATTGTAGTTGATATTTATGAAAATTAACTTGTAATATATAATAATATAATTTTGATTGACTTCAAATTAAAATATTGATCAAGTTAATGTACATTTAATCACTTTAAAAAATATGTAATTTATGCATGTTCTAAATAAAATAAATTTTGTATTTTATTTTATTTTAAATAACCATGATAAGTAATTTAGGATGAGAATGATATGATTAATTTAATTTTAGTGGAAAAATTCTAATTGGCTCTTATATTTATTTATGAAAATTAATCTGTAATATAAAATAATGTAATTATGATTAATTGTAAATCAAAAGAGTGAAAAATTAATATTGCGAAAATGCTTAATATTATATAATTGTATAATCCTGATTGATTTTAAATTTATACATTAATTTATTATAATATTTTTTGTCATTAAAAAATATGTATTATATGGAGATCTTAAATCAAGTAACTACTATATTAAATTATAATTGTAAAACAAACAAATAAAGTTTATGAATTCTAGTATTCTTGATAATATATTTAGATTTTAAAATTTTATTTACTATTTATTTTAATTTTATAAATATTTTATTTGATTTAATTATATATTACCATGATCATTTCATATCTTGTAAATTAAAACAAATCTATATATACTATATTATAATAAACCAAATGAGTTATAATTTGTAGTTTGGTTAACCCTTTTTGGTTATCCCTCATTCACAACCGTTAGTTCATCAACTCAAATAGATCATGACCGTTAAACATAACAATATTAAAAATTGTCTATTACTATATATTAAAGGAGAACACAAGGGCAAAAAGTGTCAAAAAAATGGTCGCGAAATGTCCAGTATACCCTTATTTAGCACATAATTACAAAAATGCCCTTATAATTTTATTAAAAAAATTATAGTAGGGATGGGAATTGAACCCATGATATTAGAATTAAATATGACAATCTAAACAACTATGCTAAATGCTCATTTTGATAAAAATATAAAATTCTTTATATGTATGTTCAAGCATCCCATATACTATATTATATTAACCTTTTTTTATTTTGTCTTGTATTCTATTTGACAAGATATAAAATTTATGTACACAAGAACCATGTTTTAAACAATTTTTTACAAATCCAACCATACTAGAAGAAAAAATTGCATAAAAATAAGTAGGTACACAAAATATTAAAGATCTTTTTAGCCTAACGAATTTGTTTGTAAAATAATTTAAATAAGTAATTTAGTTTTAAATATAAAATTTTAAATTATACACAAATAATTGACTTAAAATAAAGATTTCTATTAACGTATAAAATTTAAAAATAGGACACCAAAATAGAAAATTTATCTACTGACTTGAAATCGTGTTTTTAACAAATTTTTTACAAATCCAACCATACGAGAAGAAAATATCACATAAAAAACATGTAGGTATACAAAATTTTAAAAATCTTTTTAGAACGAATTGGTTTGTAAAATAATTTAAATAATTAAATTGGTTTTAAATATAAATTTTAAATTATACACAAATAATCAACTTAAATTAAAAAATTTATTAACGTATAGGATTTAAAAATAGGATACCAAGATAAAAAATTTATTTGCACAAGTGACTTGAAATCTTGTTTTCAACAAAGTTTTACAAATCCAACCATACTAGAAGAAAAGATTGCATAAAAATTAGTAGGTACAAAAAATGTTAAAGATCTTTGTAGCCTGACGAATTGCTTCATAAAATGAATTAAATAAGTGATTTGATTTTAAATTAA
Source organism: Saposhnikovia divaricata (assembly GCA_036435485.1). NCBI lineage: Eukaryota > Viridiplantae > Streptophyta > Magnoliopsida > Apiales > Apiaceae > Saposhnikovia > Saposhnikovia divaricata. Next base: position 161,176,997 of record CM071597.1, read on the forward strand.
AAATAAATAGTTGACTTAAAGTAAATATTTCTATTAACGTCTAAGATTTAAAAATAGTATACCAATGTAGAAAATTTATCTACACAAGTGCCTTGAAATCATGTTTTCAACAATTTTTTATCAAATCCAATCATACTATAAGAAGAGATCGTTTAAAAATAAGTAGGTACACGAAATGTTAAAGATCATTTTAGTCTAACAAATTGGTTCGTAAAGTAATTTAAATAAGTATTTTGGTTTTAAATATAAAATTTTAAATTATACACAAATTATCGAATTAAAGTATAGATTTCTACTAACGTATAAGATTTAAAAATAGGGTACAAAGATAGAAAATTTATCTACACAAGTGACGTGAATTCATGTTTTTAACAATTTTTTTTTTTACAAATCCAACTATACTAGAAGAAAATATCACGTAAAAATTAGCAGGTACACAAAATGTCAAAGATCTTTTAAGTCTAGCGAATTAGTTCGTAAAATAATTTAAATAAAGGGTGAAGGCCCAAAATAATCAAAATTAAATACTGTTTGCCCAAAATACTGATTTCCAAATATTTGGCCCTAAATACAAACTGGTCACGGAGTTTCGTGTAGCGTATTAAAGTAATACGGAGTACTGTCCACCGTATTACCCTAATACGGAGTACCGTCCACCGTATTAGTGTAACACGGAGGACCGTCAACCGTGACAAGATTAGATACGGAAGACTGTCCACCGTGATACACTTAGTTTTATAGCCAGGCCATCTTTATTGTTTGTATTTGTCTTTAAAGTTCTATCTTTAGTCTAATCATTCAAAACAGTTGGCTTCAGGTGCTCAAAATGGATGAAAGAACTGGGGAGGAATTGACGTATATACAGTGCATCACTGGAACTTACGTAGAGACGGTTCCAAACCCCCTATACTTTGTCGTGTTGGAACATCTACAGCGGCCATATCTTCAGAATTTGGATATTATTAAAATCCAAATACGTTTCAACAATAACCTTAGAAGACAACTTTCAATACATAAATGTTGGTTAACATTCACAATCTGGACGACTTTGACGTCATCAACAGAAGGTTTTATGTGCAGATTTAAATTTCATGTAATGAATTATCTAGAGCAATTGGGTGTAATTTCAATTAACAATGTAATTAGGGCAGTTCAATATTTTTGTAATAGGTATGAAAATCATATTGTTCAAATTGATCAAAGAGAATTAATACAATTTGCCCTTTATTGAATTTATGTGTATTATATTGAACTAGTGTTTTGTAATGCAATTTCAAAAGTTAATAGCTTCTCTACGTATTGAGCGTAATACGGAACACTGTAATCCGTAATAGGAATTGACACGGAGCTTGGAAAACCGTGATAATGTAATACGGTAAACCGTGCTCCGTAATAGGAATGGACACGGATTATTGGATAGCGTATTACGTCTAATACGGTAAACCGTACTCTGTAATAGGAGTATACACGGTGTTACGTCTAGCGTGTATGGTATATGTATACGAACCCACAGACCCGAGCAGCCACTGCCAATTGCCAATCAAATCTCTCCCAAATATCAAGGTAATGTTCTCTATTTGAAACCCTAGTTTAATGGCTTCAGATTATGTTTAGGGATGGTTATATGTTGATGGGAACATTATATATGATGCTGCAATTGGAAGTACATATGATAGAGATGTGATTGCTTTTGTCAAATTGCACTTTAATTTGAAATATGTAGAAATTCTGAATGTTTTGTATCGAAAGCTAGCTATAAATCCGGAATCGTTTAAGTTAAAGATTTTTCGTAGGTTTAAGAATCCTAGTACGAATAAGTATGGTGTTGTTTTGATTGTTGATGATGATGATGTTGAGTATATGTTTGAATCGGTGGATGATTCCGAAAGTAAACCTCGTGTGGAACTTTACATTGAAAAAGTTCCAATTGGTATGAGCATAAGTTCAGGTGATATGTTTAGATACTCGAATGTTGGTGAAAATACCTCAAGCAATCATGGTTCAAAAAGTGTCCAAGGCGGTATTGATTGTATTTCGAGTGGTAGTTCAAGTAGGACTTGGTTCATGGGTGGTGCTAGTAGTGAAGGGTCGAGAGGAACAAAAAGTGTTCAATGGGGTGTTGATTGTGTTTCTAGCACTAGTTCAAGGGGGTCAAGAGGAAACACCGAGTTAAGGATGATGATATACCTTACTATAGGTCTTTCGACGGCTCTTCAATGATTGCTTCAGATTTAGAGTATAGTATGCAAAAAGCTACTGAACTTCATAATCCGGCAGAGCTAGCTAAAGGAATGTTGTTTGAGTCGAAAGAGCAGTTGATAAATTTAGTAAAGAAGGTTCATATTTCCAATCATCAAATGATAAAGGTGTTGAAATCTGATCCATTGACTTGGGATGTGGTTTGCCAACAAAATAGTGAAGGTTGTAAGTGGAAATTGAGGGCCAGAAAGAGAAAGTCACATAACTTTTTTGAAATCATGGAGATTAAGGGTCCGCATACATGTATCAATCATTCTATCTCACAAGATCATCCCAATTTGGATGCTTCACACATTGCAGATATCATCATTGACCTATTAGTTGCGGATCCTAATGTCTCAGAGAATGTGTTAGTTGCTGCAATTACGAAGGAAGTTGGGTATGTACCAACAAGGAAAAAGGTTAGAGACGGGAAAAAAATTGCAACTATGAAGATTTATGGTTCTTGGGAGCAATCATACTAGGAGCTGTCACTATTGATGAATGTGCTACAAAGTATGGGCATTGGTGCAGTCAGCTGGTATTTCAAAGAGCATGATCTAGGAGGGCCTTTACCTCAGGTATGCATTTGTTGAAACTGTAATATATTTCGACATGCATTGATTAGTGCCCCTAGCGGGGCCTAAAAAAGATTTCAATTATGTAACTTATGTCGTTTTAATATTGTGTAATTTGAAAATAGGTGGTAAGATTCAAGCGAGTCTTTTGGACATTCAAGCCTTGCGTAGATGCCTTTGTACATTGCATTCCAGTACTTCAGATTGATGGAACACATTTGTATGGCAAGTACGGAGGAGTATTACTTACTGCCACAGCAGTTGATGGCTTCAACCACCTTCTTCCAGTAGCATTTGCAATTGTTGAAGCAGAAAATATAGCAAGCTGGACATGGTTCATGGAGAGATTGAGGAAGATGGTTGCCTTGCAGCGAATGGGAGTTTGTGTGATTTCTGATAGACATGCAGGAATCATGTCTGCTATGAAAAATCCTGACATCGGGTGGTGTGAACCATACGGCTATCACCGGTTTTGTGTTAGACACCTAGCTGCGAATTTTGCTAGTCAATTCAAGAAGGCTAAATCGAAGGAAAGAGTGGTTGAAATTTGTAGCCAATTGACAGAGTCCAAATTCAATTTGCATTGGAATGCTTTGTTGGGAGCTATTCCTGGAGCAGATGAGTGGTTTAGTGAGATAAACCCCCAACAAACATCTTTAGCTTGTGATGGAGGCAAGAGATTTGGTATAATGACAACAAATATGGCCGAGAGTTGGAACAATGCCATCAAAAACTCAAGAAAACTCCCGGTCACAGCAATGGTGAAGACCTTATATTATAAGGTGGTTAGCTACTTTGAGCAACGTCGTGCAGAGATAAAAAAAGCAAGCTGTTGATGGTAACGAGTTTACCAATCATGCCAATAAAATTTTGAACAAATGGAAAGAACGCGCAAGTGGACATCAGGTGACAAGTGTTGACCGCAACAATTGGGTGTTTGAGGTGATAACAAAGAAGCATGGTTAGAAGGGGGGGAATAAACATGTTGTTCATGTACGGGAACAGATTTGCACATGTAACAAGTGGCAAACGTATCACATTCCATGTTCACATGTTCTTGCTGCTTGTGCTAGTGTAGGATTGCACCACACAAGCCTTGTAAGTGAGTGGTATAAGCTAGAGAAAGCAAGAATAGTCTATGAGGGTCACTTTGAGCCAATACCAAGCAAGAAAGAATGGCCTCCATTACTTGGGTTTCCAACAGTGATCTTTGATGTTGATGATATTCCAAAAAAAGTTGGTCGACGAAAGTCCACAAGATACAAGAACGCAATGGATTATCAAGGATCAAAAGGCAAAGGACCTTCTTCTAGTGCTCCGTAGATTGATTTCAAGTGTTATTTGAATGTATTAATCCGTTATTGTATTAATCCATTATTGACGCATTAGATTTGTAATGAGTATGATGGTTGTAAACATATTGTTATTTGTTTTCTGGATCTAAAACTTAGTTAAATTGTTATTGCTTAACTTGTTATTGTTTTTGCTTGTTGTTATTGCTTAAATTGTTATTGTTATTGCTTGTTGTTATTGTTAAACATATTGTTATTAAATTTCTGGATCTTATTAATATGAGTGTTTTATCCACCTACAAGAGATGTGTCCTGCTTATATTGTTATTGATTACTGCATATGTAAGGAAATTCAGGATTCCTTTGAATACGGAACACTGTACTCCGTTTCACCCCTAATACGGAACACAGTACTCCGTGTCACATCTAATACGGAACACTGTACTCCGTGTCACCTGTAATACGGAACATGCATAACCGTGACAGGGCCTAATACGGCACACGTATAACCGTGATAGGGTCTGATACGGTGGATAGATCACCGTGACACAGGCTAGAATGAGATGGCAAATTGTCAATTGTACTCACTACCTGTACTCACACCCAAATGACACCAACTGTAAAATTTCACAGGGAAAAAAACTCTCATAATGCACAACAACAAAAAATTACAAATATTGAAATAAAAGACCCATAAAAATTTCAAATATTGTAAACTAATATTACAAATTCTTCTACATAAAAATTCTTCTACATAAAAATTCTTTTACATAATTGAACTGCCTTAACACTAATCAAAATGAAGGACCCCTTCACGTTGAGCATTGAAATGAAGGACGCCTACAGAAATGACATCTCCCTGTGCCTGCATATATATCAGAAATTCATTGATATTAGTGCCCGTGGCGGGGCCGTATTATACGAAAATAACTTATCTACTACAACCGTATAAATTATTAATGCAATATAACTCACCTATTTAATTGTCATGCAAAACCCATAAGATTGCCATCAATTTATTTCTTCTGCCTAAACAAAATAAAGACTCAAAACCACAAACAAATAAAGGAATTGATGCTCGAAATAATGCAAATAAAAGATTTAAAAAAACTCACCAAGTTTTCCTCGTATACTGCTGATCGGTAACTTTATTACGAGCTCGTAACTGCATAGGATGCTCATGCTCTACAGGTGGGACCTGTTCATGTGAAATTCAAGATATGTACATATTTAGATCGACATATCAACTTATCGTTTTATTTTAGACTGTTCTGTTGTATTTACATTCTGTGCCATCCAACTAAACACAAGAACAATGATTAAACACTACAAAAGGACAAATAAGCCTGTGCATAATCCCTTAGGTTTCTTGGCATTTAGTTTTACCCAGCATTGTGTAAAACTAAAACTTTGATGGAAGTTGTGTGACTTTACGATTATAGCTAGACATAAAAGTTAAGTACCATAATTCTTCTACTAATGAGCAGACCTTCCTGAAAAAGAACAAGCCTACTAATTCATGCAAGCATTCTGATACCTAGTTTGATTATGTATGGTTCGCAGCAATATAGCAACATAAAAGGTTATGAACTAGAAACTTAAACAGTGATTTGTAGGCCTAATTACTGGAATACATGTCAATGAACAGTTGTAAAGAATCAAAGATCGTAGCAACAAATTATAGTTTGTTGGCTAGAAGAAGTAAAACATAATAGACGGGAAAAAATGCCGAGAAAGGAACTTTCAGTTAGAAAAGCAGAGTTATTCATGCCTGAGACTCAACTAAGTCTTCCAGTTTGATAGCATCTAAATAACATTAAGGTTCCTCTTATTCAGTCAAAATGAAATAATATTCCACAGAGTATATTATCTGCTGTAACAACTCAGTTATTCGGAAAACCCCTACGTCCTCCAACACCACTTTTCGTCATGTTTTCTGAATCTGCATTTTCACACTAACATAAAGAGGTCTGCTACCTTACAAGTCGATTATTTTTGTACATACCAACAACCATTTTACTCTAACTATAAATTTGTTTTCGGAAATTTAAATCGCGTACAATAATTACTTGCAAAGAAGTATGTCAAACCTGGTGCTGCTGATCTTCCTGCTCTAGTGGCTGCTGCTGATCCGGTTGTGGCGGCTGTTGTTGTCTTGCTACATAATCAGGAAACGTGTTTGGAGATTGTGTGAATAGGTGGAATGTTGGATATGACAGTGGTGGTTCATCACTAGGCCTCTCGCCACCTTCGGCATCATCATCTAAATCAACACCAATCCGTGGTCCTAGCAAGCGTGGAGCTTTGACCCCACGGCCACCTCGTTTTCTCTTTTGTTTCAACTCAACTTCCTTGGCACGCCGGTCTTCAACAGGGAAATCTTGAAAGTATCCGGATGCAAATTTCTCTTGCAGCACCTGTCTAGCATGAGCCGTAATAGCTGGTAAGTCTCCAAATCTCGCTTCCTTGTGTAATAAATCTAGGTGATCCAATAAATCCCAACTGCATAAACAAAACAATTTGTATCAATACATTGCACAAATAGAGTAATACATGGCAAAACAAATATAATTATAATTACAAGTACAAGTATATAGCAAAACAAGTAAGGATGAGCTTATTTGTGATTACCGTATAAGAATGGCCACCACCAATGCGAGTCAGATACCGATGAGTAATAGATGAATACCACTTGGGGTAACGCTCAGATACACCCACACCGACATCTCCAGCAAAAACATTATTCTTCCTATCATCCCAAAGAGCTACATGATCACGATGCATCCAAGTCCAGTCCAAGTCTGCCTTACCCTTCAAGTTAATCTTCTGAAGTTCAGGACAATAACTAGTAGAAGATGGTATATCCTGTATAATCCCAAACTGGCGCAGGCATCTGTCGGGCTGATGTGGCTCCACGAAACAAAAACATATAAGAGGCTCCTTGTAACACAAAATATCTTTGCCTTCTCTACACTGCTCCGATAGTTCGGCAAGAATCTCATCGGTGTATGGCTGCCATAAAAAGTGAGAATCGGCAAGAACATCTAACTGAACTCGGTAGGTGGAAACTGAATGTGAACCACTGTCAAGGAAGGAAAGATGATCACACCACCTATATAATACATGAAAACATAAAAAGGGCATTAGAATTGATTCAAAGGAATTAATAAACAACTATATAGTTTGAATGCCGAAAATATCATTCAATATGTTAATAAATGTGGTAAAATTGAACATTTTTACCTCAAACCATGTGGCCCTGGACGATCACCCCAAATACGTGAGTGATCTAAAACTGGATCACGAGGAACAGGAGCCAAAGAAGGTAATCTACTCCAAGCCCACAACTGCAATAATAAAAGACATCCGGCTGCCTCCTCTGTATCTTTACGAGACGCCTTGCATAATTCCATGTAAAGGTTTGCAAGAACAGCAGAACCCCAAGATAGTTTCCCAGATTTAGCAAAATCCAAGAGAAGAGGAAGGTACATACAATGAACCTAACCCCCAGAATGATCGGTCAATAAGATCCCGCCAATCAGCTGCAACACGTAGGACTGTGTATAACGCGTAAGCTCAACATCAGAAGCATCATCTCGAAGGGAACCAAAAACAGAATTCAACCAAGTAAACTTCAATCTACCACTAATCAATCCAAATCTGTTATCATCATCCAATGCAGAACTCTCACCCTTCTTAATCTTCTTACCCTTCTCACCCTTCTCCCCCGGCCGTACACCAAAGACATCTCCAACATAACTGTCCCATCCACCTGTAACCGCAGTAAAACCAGTAACTGCAGGCCCATCAATACACAACCCAAGAAGAACAGACACATCATGTAATGATATCATGCACTATGGGTCTCGGATCTCCATCTCTCTATAAGAGCAGTGATCAAACCCCAATCTATCTGTATGCTTGCCAACCTAGAAACTCCATCAAATTTCAAAGCCTCAAGAAGGGGAACCATCCTCGGATGTAAAGAAGGGAGGCTGAAATTGTTAGGATTGCGAACTCGGGATTTCATATTGTCACCACCACCAGCCTCCCACACAGCCTCTGACCTATGAGTACCCTGTAAATGCAAGACAGAAGGATCCCGAGGGCGAGGGTCCATAGACAATTTATCATTATGTTGCGCCATAATCTGAAAATGAAAAAAAACACACACATTATTATAAGTCTTCACAGAAAGCAGGAAGTATCAAATAAACTGATTAGTAAAAAAAACAGTTAGCGCATACAAGTAATATTTTTTTCCGATATACAAGTAATATTTTTTCAGTTAGCGTCTTAGATATGTTTTCTTTTCATGTTCTGAATGCATGAATAGAGGATTCATCTTCCGGTACAAATTCTAATTGCACCTTAAAATGCAGGTTCAGCTTGGACAATTTTATCTAGGTCGTTTGCAGAGTACTGCATAGTGGGCTGGGATAACCTGCCAAGAACCCTACTACTGTACTACACAAACTTTGTATCATCTCCTGAAGGTTTTTTTTTTTCATTTGTGTAAATCTGGTTTCTGCTTGGAACTTTGAAGTGTGGTTAAGGCATATAGATTATGTGCATCAGTGCATGTTACCTATCAGTTACGAAGTCAACAAGCCTCGAGTTTGATTAAGATCCAATCATCAGGCTGGTGTATGAACGAGCTAAGACTTGAGCCGAAGTGTACCCTAAATGCTAATGATAGTTGATAGCCCAGCTAGTTTAGCTCCTGTAATTTCACAGGTTGATGATTAACAATAGAGCAATATCAGCAACTCATCACATAGCTTTGAAGGCCAGCCATTACATTTCCTAATGATAGCTGGCCCTAGCATTAAACCAAAGAACTAATCAGTCACCCTCATCACCTAAACTCTCATATTCTTCTTCATCCCCGCTACTGCACCAAACATAATTGCATTCACCACGAAACTATTCTTTAAATCTTTAAAGCTTTTCATCAAAATATAAGTTTTTTTTTCCTTTTGGCTTCCACTTTTCAAGATGTTTTCTATTAACATCTATCTTCTCTACTTAAAACAATCAAAAAAACACTTTGAGAAGGTATTAAATAAATTTGTTTATCCTCCTCATTTTTCATTTTCTCTACAAATATAGAAAACGCCAAATTGAAAACATTAACTAACGTGTGAAAAATAAAGTTGATGCAAAATTTATTGATGAAAACAATACAGATTACCACAGCTTCTACCACAATAACAAATAATAATAGCCCAAAACCCCTAAAATCAACTCTTTCCATACGTAATTTTTCTTCCATAAAGAGCTTCTTATAGTTATTCCTGCGTTTCAACCCAAAAGCAAGTTTACGAGAGAAAACTTCCCTTTACCCAACTCCTCAAACAAGCAACAAACACCCCCAACATACATTATAAGCAAAATCACTTAGCATAACAATATCTACATTTAAACATCATATTAATATTTTATCGATTCCTCTTTAGAACATGATTTTCATCATTCTTTAAACATGAGCATAACAATATCTACATTTACAAGGATATGAAATTCACTAGCTTAGGCACTTCCTAAATCAATAAGAAGAGAAAATCACCCGAATAAGAATACTCACAATCGATTGTGTATTATGTAGAAAGGTAAATTAGAGCCTCCGTCCTGTCCACCGTCGCCGGCTTAAATGTCTCCGTCCAGTCCACCGTGCATCCGTCAGTCAGCAGTCGTGCGAATTCAATCAATAATGTAATATTTTTGAAATTAGGGCAAGTTATGTTTAAAAGGAGATACGAAACACCGTGCTCCGTATTAAGTAGGTAATACGTTAGACGATGGTCCGTATTAAGTCAGTAAAAAGGGCCTTACTCCCGCTTTTCAGTATTTTGGGCCACCTAAGTCTCAAAAATGATTATTTTGGTAATTTTCTCTTAAATAAAGTGATTCGGTTTTGAACATAACATTTTAAATTATGCACAAATAATCCACTTAAAGTATACATTTCTATTAATCTATAAGATTTAAAAATAGGATACTAAATTTTATAAAGTATTATAATCAAGTAGTCGATATATGCTTGAAATAAAATTATTAAATATTAAAAAACTAAGTTTCAAGAATTATATTTTAGTTATTATTTAAAAATGAACTTAATTTGCGTAAATGTATACATTATGTACATGTGTTTGAGCAAATTAAAATTATCATTCATTGGGAAATATTTAAATTTAAAATATAAGATCATCGGGGTAGTTAAATCAATTTTTTACTATTTACTAATATTTTTAAATTAAATTATTTGTATTGTTAAATTTGACTTAAGCTTTTTAAATGATCATATAATTAGAATCTAATTTTAATTAATATATTAGTAAAAAACTGATTTTTTGAAATAAATTATAAAAATAAATTTATTTTTAAAATTCACTAAAAATAAATATGTAGTACGAAATTTTAAATTTAAATTTATAATCACAATAAATAATAGTTAAAAATACAATTTAAATAACAGGCCCGTGCTTTACACGGGCTTTTATGCTAGTTATATCTAGAGCTTCAAGATTCTATTTCCGGTCCGACTCAATATTTCGTAGTTCAAATACGGTATTTGTAAAACAAACAATTGCCACGACCCATCATCTACCCATTTTTGAGTTTTGACTCACGTTTGAAGTACATGTTGCACGTATTACTGTTTGTTTTGTGTCTTCCACACAATTAGGCAACAATTAAATTAAGGGTGTTAATTTTTTTTTAATCCTCGTAAAAAAATAAATCAGTGAAAGAGTTGAAGAAGATGAAAAGTTGCATGCTACTAATTATGACTTCTCAGTTCTCACTAGAAAATACTATCACATCCCTATTTATACCTTTCTAAATACTTGTCTGTTCGTCTACCTTTATCCAAACTTGCTGTATATGCATGCTTCTATATCTCTTCAAAACACACATCTAAATGCTACCCTCCTCTGCTAGCATCTATTTTAATATATAATATAATATATCGAGAATTCGAGAAGCATTTAAGATCTTTTTAGAGGGGAAATGGAAGAGAAAGGGGAAGAAGCTTCAAGTAAGAAACATGCATTACTTGTCAAGGACAAGAACTTGGTCAATGTGATTTTCTCATGGTCACTTGATGACATTTGTAATGAAGATTTCTACAAAGATAAGGTTAACTTTTTTTCATTTTTTATGTATTTACCTTTTTAAATCTGCTTCTAATCTCCAGATTAACTATGGAGATTTTTTTAAATTTGGGTAAAATATTATTTAATCTGCTGTATACTCATTTGTTGTCTTCTCTTTGTTTAGTGTTTGTTTTTTAAAGTTACAGAGTATAAGTTATGTTTATGTGTAGGAAATTATTTAGTAAGTTTTGTATCTGAGGCATTCTTTAAGTTAGGTTATGTATTATACTAATTGGATTTGTATCTGATATTCTGATGTGCTGTTTTATATATAATCTGCTTTATGTTTTATTTTTGTCTATAGGTAGGAAAAATTCCGAACTCGTTTGAGTCGGTGGATCATTATCGGAGTTCATTTGTTTATCCACTTCTCGAAGAAGTTAGGTCTGATCTTTGTTCGAAAATGCGGTCAATTTCCTTTGCACCGTGTAGTAAGGTGATTTCATTCCAACAGTCCAAGCAGTTTAGAAAGCTACACTACGATGTTATTGTTGAAGACTGGAAACATAGTTCAGATAGTGTCGATAAAGAGCCTTACAGAACAAAACCAGGAGATATTATAGCTTTTACTGAAGCAACACCTGGACAATATCTTGATATAAAAAACCTGGGGAGGAGCTGGAATATAGGATATGTCAGTAGAGTGATGACAGATGATCGCATGTATACACATTTTGAAGTTAGAATGTCGAAAGAACTTGTGTGGGAACAAGATGGGATGAACAAAATGTTATACACAGTTTTTGTGACAAACGTTACAACAAATAATAGAATATGGAAGGCTTTGATCTTCAATCAGAACCTTGACGTCATAAAGGAAATTCTGGGAAACAACGCAATGGTATGACATGTTAATATCACTTCTCTGTTATATCTATTAAATATTAACTTGTTAATCAGTATATATTTTAATCTTTGTGATGGATTGATGGCCCTCTCATTTTAAACAGGTACAGGAATGCTGCAAACTGTGTCCTCCTGAAATGAAGGAAATACTGGAAAACAAGTTATGTTTACCATCGTACTTGAACAAATCCCAACGGGAAGCAATTGTAGAATGCATTTTTAAAAGTCAGTGTGACCACAGGTCGTCTTTGGAACTTGTCTGGGGGCCCCCAGGTACAGGGAAGACTAGAACTCTCACTGTGATGCTGTGGAGCCTCTTACAATTGAAATGTAGGACTCTCATATGCTGTCCTACAAATGTGGCAATCTCGGAACTAGCTTCTCGAGCTATGAAATTGGCGAATGTTTATGGTACTTCTTTGTGTGGTTTAGGCGATATGCTTCTATATGGTAATGTAGACCAAACTGCTTATGTTGTTGAAGGGATATGCTTAAATTACCGTGTAGAAAGGCTTTTTGAATTCTTGGCAGATGGTACTGGTTGGAGACATTGCATCACTACCATGATTGAGTTACTTGAAGATTGTGTTTCCATGTACAAAGACTACTGTGATAGGAAAAATGTAAAAGACGGTCACAAATATGTGGATGATGGTGACTCATTTATTAATTTCATTAGAGACAGTTTCATTGCTACAGCATCGTCACTAAGAAATTGTATCTCTACTATCTATATTCATTTACCAAAAACTTTTATCAGAGAACACATTTTTGAAGATATGGTAGCATTGACAACTTTGCTCGATTCTTTTGAATCTTTCTTGTTTCAAACAAACCTAGTTGGGGAAGAACTAAAGGAGGCATATTTACTTGAAGTAAAGTTTGAATCCTCAACCTACGTTGACTTAAATATATCAAAATTCTTGCATGTCAGAAGGGAATGTGTCCGGTTCTTGAGAACCCTTATGAGTGCACTTGATGCACTTGACCTACCGAAATGTAATAAAGATTCCATTGAAGAATTCTGCTATAGAATGGCCTCTTTAATATTTTGTACAGCTTCGAGTTCATATAGACTTCATTCTGTTAAAATGTACCCCATGAAGTTGTTAGTTATTGATGAAGCTGCCCAATTGAGGGAGTGTGAACTGTTAATCCCCTTACAAGTCCCCAGAATAAAGCATGCCATTCTCTTAGGCGACGAATGCCAGCTGCCAGCATTTGTCAGTAGCAAGGTAGATAGTTGTTTTTAAGAATTGCCATAAGAAATTATTTTAACCTGAGTCTAGGATTCTATCATTATATAGATATATAACATCTCTAGAATAAATCCTCTAGTATCACATCAGTGAAATTTACACATGTCTCATTTTGTAGTAAATCCTATAATCCATGTGCTGTCTTTTTTAGGTTTCTGCTGAAGCTGGCATCGGCAAAAGCTTGCTCCAGAGATTAAGTGCCCTTGGTTTTTCCAGATATCTTCTTGATACGCAATACCGAATGCATCCCAGTATAAGTAGATTTCCAAACGCAAAATTTTACCAGAATCGAATAATGGATGCAGAAATTGTTAGGACCAACATTTATGAAAAGTGTTACATCCCTGGTCCTATGTTTGGTACCTATTCCTTTTTGAATATTTCTTGTGGTAGGGAGGATCATGGTGACGGGCATAGCTTTAAAAACATGGTAGAAATAGCTGTCCTGCTGAAAATAATTCAGATGGTGTACAAAGGTATACTTGGGGAATCATTTATTAGCATATGTGGTTGTCTCAATGTAATTAAATTGAGTTACACAAATTTTAACCCTTCTGAGGATTATACTTTCTCTGTTTGTAATAACTAGCTATAGCGAACATTTTATCTAAATCAATATTTTACAACGTACAGCATGTGAAGCATCCAAAGTAAAGGTTACAATTGGAGTTATCTCTCCCTATTCTGCTCAAGTGTCGGAAATTCAACGAAGAATTGGAAAGAAGTATGATGACCATGACAACTTTAAGGTGCATGTCAGATCCATTGATGGTTCTCAAGGCGGAGAAGCTGATATAGTAATTATTTCTACTGTAAGATCCAATCAGCGTGGATCAATCGGGTTCACATCCAGTCCTCAGCGGATAAATGTAGCCTTGACAAGAGCGAGGTATGGCTATGACTCTGTAAGTGGTATTTTAGGAAGATTTCCAACACCTTTGCAAATATTTGATGTTTCTTAAAATTTTCATATGATGCCTACAGGCACTGTTTGTGGATATTGGGAAATGAGGAAACACTATCGAAAAGTGATTCTTGTTGGGAACAATTGGTCCTTGATGCCAAGGTTCGTCAGTGTTTCTTTAATGCTGACGATGACAAGGATTTGCAAACAGTTATTTTGGAGGTAAAGAAAGAGCTTGATCAACTCAGTGACATGCTTAAAGCTGATAGTATGTTGTTCAGAAATGCAAGGTGGAAGGTATGTATCATGAAAAATCTTCGATATTATATATTAACTAGATATAGTACTTGGATAGGGTTCACCAATTCACATAAGCTAGTGTGAATTTTTTATGTTTTTTTTGTTCTCAAGTTTTCACTCTATACTGAACATTGTCTCCAGCTAATGTTTAGTGGAAGCTTTACAAAATCATTTAAAAAGCTAGAGATGGAGACGCAAAATTTGGTTCTCCTCTTTCTGTCAAAGCTTGCCAATGGCTGGAGACCAAAAAGGGTCAGCTCGGTTGTCAGCAGTGAAAGCTCTACAAAAAAGATTTTGAAGCAGTACAAGATTGGGGAATACTACACTCTTTGCTCAGTGGACATCTACAAGGAATTATGGTATACACAAACCTTGAAGGTTTGGGAGATACTTCCATTACATGATATTCCAAAGATGATTAAACGATTGGAACACGTATTCCAAATGTACACAGAAGATTACATCTCTCGGTGCAGCAAAAAATGTGTTGAGGGGTGTGTGATTCTCAATCAAAACTTTTATGTATCATATGCACGTCTTTTATACAATTTTAAACGTATGATATTTTTAATATCATTTAATCTTCACATTCTAATCATCATTATTTTTATTTTTTTGGAGTTTAGGGATTTAGAAGTTCCTATGACTTGGGCTGCCTCTGAGAATATTGTTCAATATAAAAGTCTTTCAAATACTGAAACTGGGGAATCTTCTAATACCAGTGACTTGGATGAAAGATGCCTTGAGAAATCTAAGGTGCGGGAGAGCCTGCTACTAATGAAGTTCTACTCGCTGTCATGTGGTGCTATCAGTAATTTGCTATCAGGTTGTGATGGTGAAAGTTTAGGTATACCATTTGAATTAACAGACCAAGAACGTGATATAGTTCTTTTCAATAAAAGCAGCTTTATACTTGGAAGATCAGGAACTGGTAAAACTACGGTTCTGACAATGAAGCTATTTCGAAATGATCAGCTGTATCATGTAGCTTCTGAAGGATACCATGAAGTACGAAAGGAGCCCGTTGCGAATGAGAAATGGAGATATGAGAGTTACGAGGGGGATAAGGGAGATGTACTGCGCCAGCTTTTTGTTACTGTCAGTCCAAAGCTGTGTTATGCAGTGAAAGAACAGTTTTCACAATTAAGAAGGTTTGTTACAGAAGAAATAGTTTTTCTTGATAACAATTCTAGTTTTACTGTATCAATATGTCTATATATCATAGGTTGGCATCTTTTTCACGAAATCTTCTTTCGGTAATTTTTTTTTTCAGTTTTGAATTTATATTTTTGGCATCCCAATGTAACTTTACATTTACCTTAAAGCTGACAGGAATGTTAGTAGTAATTGCTTATACACATTAGTTGTGTTATTAGTCTAAATAGAAATGATTCATTTGAGCTTATATCCTTTTTGCGTATCGTTTAATAATTGTTTGTTAAATTTTCAGATCTGTGTGTGGTGGAGACTCTACGCCTGAATGTAACTCAATTCAGATAGATGTTATTGATGACATTACGCATTCAAGTGATATTCCAGATTCCCTATATAATCTTCCTCTAAATTTATACCCCCTTATAATAACATTTCAGAAGTTTTTGATGATGCTTGATGGAACAATTGGAATTTCCTACTTCAATAGATTCCCTGTTGTGAGGAAATCTATTCACACTGCAATGGGTAAATCAAGATCATTTGTCTTGGAAACCTTTATCAGGACAAAGGAGGTTACCTTTGAAAAATTCGATTCCTTGTACTGGCCTCATTTCAACAAAGATCTCACCCGGAAACTTTGTTCTTTGACTGTGTTCACAGAAATTATGTCTGTTATAAAAGGGGGTTTACAAACAACTGATGATGATGGTGGAACACTTTGCCATCAAAAATATGTTTCATTGTCCAATAACCGGGGATCCACATTGAGCATGGAGAAGAGAGACAACGTTTATAAGATTTTCACTGATTATGAGAAGCAAAAGGTTGCTAATGGTGATTTTGATTTAGCAGATTTAGTGATGGATCTCCACCGTCGTCTTAAAGACAAAAGATACGATGGCGACGAGATGGATTTTGTGTTCATAGATGAAGTACAAGATTTTTCAATAAGGCAAATTTCTTTATTTAAGTACATATGCAAAAATGTTGATGATGGCTTTGCTTTTTCGGGCGACACTGCCCAAACAATTGCAAAAGGCATCAATTTCCGTTTTGAGGATATACGGTATCTGTTCTACAAGGAATTTTTAGGACAGGAAAGTAATGAATCCAGCAAAAGAAATGAGAAAGGAAAAATCTCTAGCTTATTTCAATTAAACTATAATTTCCGTACTCATGCTGGTGTTTTGAAATTGGCTCAAAGTGTAATAAACCTTATTTGTCATTTCTTTCCTTATTCCATCGATTTCTTAAACCCAGAGACAAGCCTCATATCAGGAGAATCCCCTGTTTTGCTTGAAACTGGGAGCAAGGATGGTTTGAGAATATTATTTGAAAATACTGGGAATGTTAATGGAAATTTCATTGCCTTTGGAGCAGAACAAGTAATCCTTGTTCGTGATGACTTTTTGAAAAAGGAGATATGCGTCTCTCTGGGGAAGAAAGCTCTGGTCCTTACAATTCTTGAATGCAAGGGGCTTGAGTTTCAGGTGAAATTAACTTTTTTGTATCAGCAACTTAGAATAAGTTGAGTTATTATATTTGGTTCTTACATTTCTAATGCAAGGATCTTGAGTTTCAGGTGGAAATAGTTTTTTTTTTGTATTAGCAGTTTAGAATAAATTAACTTTTATTTACTGAGGCAACAATAGAAGTTAACTTGTTATAGGATTTTACACTTTTGAATTATATTGAAACTTTAGAAACCATTGTTATGAACCCAAATAAATATGGTGTTATCCATATATTTCATCCGAATTATATATAAATCAAATTTAGAAGATGTACTTGAAGCTTTAGCATATCCTTCAAACTGAATGATGGTATTGAAAGTTCAAATTGATGTCACCAGTTCTTGTTTAGCTTAGTATTTTGATTTTATGTTTTCATATGATATACGTGCATTTGGAACTATTCCTGTATAATTGAGATGCTCTAATTATAATGTTTATGCACTGAATTTATTTTAGTCTTCAATATTCAATTTAAATTTCTACCATTTTGTAGGATGTACTGCTCTACAACTTTTTCAGCTCATCGCCTTTTGAAAATGAATGGAGAGTGATCTATGAATATATGAAAGAGAATAATCTGAGTGGCTCTTCTGCTTTTACATCCTTCCCAAGGTTTGATCCGGAAAAGCACGGTATCCTGTGTTCTGAACTGAAGCAATTATATGTTGCAGTTACTCGCACTAAGCAAAGACTCTGGATCTGCGAGAACGGTAAAGACTTTTCAGGACCAATGTTTGAGTATTGGAAGAAGTTATGTGTTGCTCAAGTAAGAAAGATGGATGATTCATTCATTAAGGAAATGCAAGTTGAGAGCAATGAGGAGGACTGGAGGTCTCGCGGCATCAAGGTGCCTATTTTCAAGTCCATCTTCTCTTTATATAATAAATGATGCCTCTGAAACAATTTTAACTGGATAAAGTATTTTAGGGTGTTACTCACCAATGTATTATGTTTTATATATTAAGTGCCCTTTATCTTCTCTCCCACTTCCTGTTCAATCTTCTAATTCCGGCTGTTCGCTGTGTATGGGAATGCTGATATTTAGAACTCTCCCTAATGCAAGTTTAAGATATTCAGAGTTTGTATACTACAAAACAATGTATTTCCTGCGTAATACTGTTGTTCAGAAACTCACCTTATCATTCCATTCTAATTATAACAGCTCTTCCACGAGAATAACTATGAGATGGCCATGATGTGCTTTGAAAGAGCAAGGGACACATTCTGGGCAAAACTGGCAGAGGCTTCTCTGTATCAGGCAGCTGCACGTAGGAGGGAGCCAAATTCTGAAATGGCACGTAAATACCTCAAAAAGGCTGCTGAAATTTTTGATTCAATTGGGAAGGCAGAATCTGCTGCCAGATTGTTTATTGAGATAGAGGAATATGAAAGAGCTGGTATTGTTTTGTATTTAACCATTTACATTATCCACTAATATCTGTGTTTTTATTTGTTTACTTGTATTAGCTACTTAGCTTTGAAGGAAACACCAGTAGTAAATACCAGCTGCAATGATTGCTTATGCAAATTGCAATGATTTTTATATGTTTTTTGTTTTCTGGTCAGTCAGAGCTGCAGTCCACTGTTATCTTTTATTGAGAATCACATAGGATTGACTTGGGACTTGCACACTGTTGCAGATAAAACTCTAGATCTAACTGGATGACTGCATCATGATTGAAATAATATTATTTCATCTTTTTGTATTCACTTTTTAAAATCGTAATAACTGTACAGAATGTGGTTTAATACTGTCATTTCAAATTTGCATGGTCAATATTTTAATATGGTTCTATTTAACTAGGAAAATTTTCTTTTTCTATCTTTTTTATTATGGTACACTGAATAGCATGGTGGCAATTGACTACTTATGCTGCAGGGTGCATATATTTGAATACACTTCCAGAGCCTAAGCTGGAGAAAGCAGGAGAGTGTTTTTGCATGGCGAAATGTTTTAGACAAGCAGCTAAAGTATACGCTAGTGGTCGATTTTACTTGAAGTGCCTATCTGCTTGCCTTTATGGGAAACTCTTTGACATGGGAATGCAGTACATGCAGGAGTGGAGACAAAGTGGGGTTCTTGATAGATACAATGTCGAAATAAATCGAATTATGCAAGAGCTGGTTCAAAATGGTGCCATACATTACTATGAGCAAAACGATTACAAGACAATGATGAAATATGTGGAGTCTTTTGAGTCAAAAGACACTATGCGCAATTTCCTAAATGATTTTAAATTGCAGAGAGAGCTGTTAGATCTGGAAATAAAATGGGGAAATTTTCAAGATGCTGCACGAATAGCAAAGCAGCTGGGAGATTGTCTTCTTGAAGCAAATCTTCTGTCAAAGTGTGGAGTGTTTCAAGAAGCGTCTCTGATAATGTTATGGTATGTATTTTCAAACCTTACCAGAACAAAAAGAGGCAATCGTAGTCCTTCATACCAATTTAAGCACAAGGATGAGATTTTAGAAAAGGCCATGTCAACTGCAAAGAGCCACTCCGATAGCTTTTATGACTTTGTATGTATGGAGGCCTTTATTCTATCAAAACCAAAATCTGTTGAAGATATACCGGAATCAGGACTGCAGTTTGTTCGGCGCTGGAGACAAAATGTACCTGTTGGTCTCGTCAAGACTAGTTCTGAATTAGACCAATCTGAACAGGATTTGCTGGAAAAATGTGCACGCCGGTGTTATGATCTTGAAGATAGTGAAACTATGATGAAATTCGTCGAAGATTTTCAGTCAATTGACTTGATGCGTACCTTCTTGAAGACTGTAAATTGTCTTGATCAGCTTATCTTGTTAGAAGAGAAACATGGAAACCTTCTAGAAGCTGCTGGAATAGCTGAACTTAAAGGAGATGTTCGTTGGAAATCTGATCTTCTTCTAAAAGCTGGAGACTTTGAAGAAGCATCTTTGCTCATTCTTTGGTATGTTTTTGCCAAATCTTCTTGGGCTCAAGGAAGCAGAGGCTGGCCACTGAGAGAGTTTGCTGAGAAACAAGAGCTTCTGGACAAAGCAAAACAATCTGCTACAAACCATTCTCATCAATTTTATTTGTTTGTGTGCTCAGAGGCAAAGATTTTGTCAAATACAAAGATTTGCCTGTCTGAGATGGGACAGTACCTTTACGCCTCCCCAGTGCAAAGAAGCCTTAGAAGTGAAATTTTGGCTTGTAGGAGAGCTCTAGATGCACACATGAATTCATTGCCGTCAGCATATGAGTGGAATGGTGAATATGTGAACAATTTGAAGAAGCACGTTGAAGAAAAGATTTCCCAAAACCAGGTTTCAATAGAAACTTTGGTTTTCTTATGGAACTACTGGAAGGATGATATCTTAGAGTTAATCCAATATCTCTGTTGTGAACCTGGCCAGTATGTTGGAAGGTACTCTGCTTTGGAGGATTATATTATGAATTTTTTTGGTGTGAGAAAGAAATATTGCAACCAAGAGATTGTTTATGTTATTCTCAACTCTGAAGCGAAGTGGGTGAGGGAGATCAATTCCACGTTATTAAGTAGAAAAGGAGATTCTATTTGCATTTTCCTTCACGATTTTGTCCCTGCTGCACTTAAGTATCTAAGTTCAGAGTTGTTTTCTGTTGGTATAGAGGTGTTAGTCAACCTCAAACTTATTTATACCTATTGTCGGAATACGTCTCTTTCAGTTTTTTGTCAGAGTTCATGCCTAGTTCATATGTTTGAGATTGCAAAATTTCTGGAAAACCACAAATTGCCTAACCGCAAGTATTTTGGCAGTAGGACAGTGCAAACATATATAAAGCTATCATCCGAAAATCTCTACGACACTGTATTTCATATTGACTGCACAAAGTCATTATCAAAAGAGATGATTACACTGAGAGAAAGAGAAGTCCTAATTAGTGCTTTAAAAGAAGCTACCTTGGGACCCATCTCTGTGATGAATGCACCTATAACTGAGCAGCAGAAGGGAAACCTGGTAACATTGATATTAGGATCTGGTAAACACAGTGTACACTTGAATGACAATACCATGAAAAGCATTGCGAGAAATCAACTTTGGAAAGAATTAATTGAGGAAATTGATTGGACTAAAAGGTTAGGCTTTGGTCTTAAGTCGAGCAGTGACTTGGATGGTGTGTCAAGCGGAGTTCCTTTGGCTGACTGTATCTTTGCTTTGCTGAAAGACTTCACTTGTGCTGACTGGAGATCAAAACAGGCTTCTATATCACCATCATGTTTCTTGTATCTTGCGGAGCGCCTTATCCTAAAGGTTTCTTACTTCCAGGGTCACTTTTTTGTGACAAAATCTGCATGTGTGGAGTGGCTTATATATGAAGGATGGAAAGTCAATTCAAATACCAGTTCACCAAGACCCACGGAAATGCCATTGGTATTAGGGGATGTTCATAATGTTATAGCCTCCCAAATTGAGTTTCTGCTACTGAATAAACATGATACATTGCAATGGATCAAAAGTATAAATCATAACTCAAAGGAGTACTTTCGCCTATTAGTATTGAGATTGATTGTTCTGTTGTGCTTAATCTGTGCAAATTCTGGAAAATATTTTGACAAGCTTTTTAGTTTGTTGGACAGAAAGGAAATAAGTTCCGAATTGCCTGGGGAATTTTGCGAAGCCCTTGGGAGGAGTAATTGTTATTTCATTGATACCCTTGCTCGTGCTTTTGTGAGAATTAAGAACCCGCTGGTGGTTGTGAGTTTGGTGGGAAATATTGTGGAATGCCCATGCTCAAACGTAATATTCTTGAACAAGAAGAAACTTAGCAGCAATCATTTGGTTTCAGAACTATTTCCAGGGATGTGTGACACTAGTACGCCAGATGACATAATTAAAGGTGACTTGGGAAGGCCATATGGTCTCTTCTGGGAGTTATTTCTTGAACTGGTATCTCTAGACAAAGTAACTGGTACATTAATGCAATTTATGTCCATAGCCCCTGTTATTAAGGTAACGTAATTTGGGTCTCCATAATACGTCAGTTCTTATGTTGATTAAGTATAGATTAATAGTTCTTTTTATAACTTCATGTTTCAGGTGGAAGTGGACAAATTTTCAAATCTTTTATCGCATGCAATAGCATTCTCTTACGAGGCAAGCAGGTTCAAGAATGATGACCAACTGTTAATGGAAGCGAGCAGCATGGTAGACGAGCTGAACCAACTCTCATATGCACTGGATATGAGGTCCACAAAACTATTTTGCAGTTATACTTAAATGCCTTCACATCGCATGCTCATGTTTATCTGTCCCTGTAATTTTATATAATTTTTTCGATCTTTTTTGCGTTTTGTAGGTATCTCATTCTCTGCGAGGAAAATATACAAACAGTGGTGAAGATCTCAAAAGGGCTGCAATCAAGGAGACTGAAGATGGAGCCTTTCTTGGATAATCTTTTCATGCAAAAGCGTCAGCACAGCATGCACACTTGATATTCATAACTGTATTTTCCTTTAATTTTTGGGTACGCATCAATTATATGTACCTTGGCTCGCATGTTAATATTCAGTTCAAATTATACAGGGCAAACTTATGTGAATTACTCATTTCATTATTGTAAGTGCTTTTTTAAATGTTTAAACTATTTGGAAATGTACCCATTATTAATAACGATGAATAAAATTGGCAACCTGATATAAAACGTCAAGATAATCTTTCCAGGAAAATAGAAATTAGAGGAAACAGACTACAAGACAGTTAATAATCAAAATTTCCTAAATTTGCATAATTAAAGATAACTCGAATTCGTGACAGAAAAAAATACTTCGAATTACTGGTTTTTACCCTCTTGTTCATGACCTGTTGTTACTAGTGAAAATAGTAGAACATAAGAACTCTAAGTTCCCCTAGACCTCCTTATATTCCTATAGAAATTACTCATGAAACCATCAACCTGAATGGCTTTGGAAAAAAGTTGGTCACTCTTCTGAAATTGCTCTGCTGCTTCTGCATTCCTATCAGTACAATGAAATAACATAGACTTGCTAAAGTAAATCCTCCAATCGTTAGGATCCTCTTTCTCAAGCTCGTTAAATCTCTCCAATGCTTCATCAAATTTTTTCTGCCCAGCCATTACTCGAGCTATGACTAACCTTACATCTCTTATTACAGGAGTGTTATTCGTTTTTTTAGCAAGCTCTAATGCTTTTTCCAATCTTTTTATCGCCTCCACTTCCTTTCCATTCGAACTCAATAACAACGCATTTTGAAATAATGCATCCGGGTCTAACGGATTTTCAGACAACATTTGATCAAAAACATTTAATGCTTTCTCTGTCTCCCCCATCTGTTTCAGAATCATCGCTGATGAAATTTTCCACTCTGGAAGTTCCGGTTGTGCTGAAACCAGCTCTTTCGAGATTCTTAAGCTTTCTTCATAGTCCCCGGACTCAAACTTTTGGTCCATTAGCTTCTTTAGCATATCAATGGCATCATCTTGAGTACTAGTGCTTTCTGTGGTTAGAATTGGCTGGTTGTCAGCTCTGGCAGCCAAAGGGTGGAAGTTTCCTATCATTGAGGTGGTGAAAAGAATCACTACAGCGGTGTTTCTGAGATTTCGAATGATGGGTTCTAGTGAGGTGGTTTTTGCATTCCTGCTCTGCATAAAGTGGGTGCTCTTGTATGGTTTTGAGATTAAGAAATTGCGATACACAGGTAGAACGACAAAGGGTTTGGGTTTCATTTGAAAGAGGGATGAGCGGAACTTCATTATCAAGGGTGAGTTCAGAGCCATACTGGCAAGGAGCTTCTTAATTTCTTGGACTGACAATTCTGCAGAAACTAGTTAGAGGTTTTTTATGCTTTTCTAGGCTTTTGCTTGGAGGGTTTGGAGATTTCAAGAAATGAAAAAAGTACTAGTTATTTGTATAGTACAAGATCCTTTGTCTAGAAAGTACAAAAATGAAACGATGGTGATTTTGGTACAAGAATATACTATAAGTTACAAGGGACTAACAAAAAAATCGATCATGCCGCCTTCACATATACTACTCCCTGTCTCATAATATGTTTCCTGTTTTTAAAAACACGTTTGCCAACGCACACTTTTAATCGTTAATATCTTAAATTTCGTATTAGTACTAAATATAAAAACTTCACTGTATTAAAGTACTCATAAATACGAATCCAACAAGATCACTCATGATTATATTTTATATTATAAATTATGCGTAAATTAATAATCAACCGCTTATAATGAACAGTGTACAAAATCAATATAGGAAACATATAAAGGGACGGAGGGAGTACTATATAGTTGCTCTGAACGGCCAGTGGGGGCTACTTGTAGTGAGTTTTGATGAATCCATAAGGCCGACCAGGGAATACCTTTCACTCCCAAGAATAATATAACCATGTATATGACAAGGACAAGATTGTTATGTTTCAGAGATTGATACATTATGTACCCTATCAATTTAAGGCCAAGAAGATTGGTTACAACTGAAAATCCATTTTAAATTCTTTACGAAGTAGAACATGTTATAGTCTCAGCTAGTATTTTACTAGTATCCATTTTATTGATTTACGAAGCTAGTTTTAAAAAATAACTTTTCTAAATCCATTCACAACGCACAAAAAAATTAAACGATTTCACGACGGAAGTAATGTGCTTAATACTACTCACATTTTGTCCGTTTGGATTACCTTAAAATAAGTAGTTTATAATTTAAATTAATAAGTGTCATATAAGTGATAAGTATTAGGTAGCGTTTGGGAGTGCTGTTCCGGAAAGTTACAGCAGCTTTTAGCACAAAAGCAGATAAAACAGCGTTTGGTAAAATATAAAAGCTGCTTTTGGGGAAAGTGCTTTTTTTATAAAAGCTGCTTTTTTTAGAAGCAGGTAAGAGATGCTTTTTGAAAAAGCTGCTTCTAAAAATTAAGCGGACAGTAGCTAATAAGACCTGCCATCAAACCCCAGCTCCTGCATCTTTTTTTAAAAACAATTTTAACTCTTCTACGTTATACAGATAACAAATAAGGTAATACAATTCTATACAAAATCAAACTTCACTATATATATATAAATAAACTCTCGGTAGGATCAATCACAATAGGGTTTTCAAGGCCTGGTTCAACCTGGTACTCTTCTTCCTTCTTTTACATGATCTTCTATATCCCATACTCGGTGTTGCATTGATCTTCTTCCTTCTTCCTTCTTGTCTTGTTATATATATGATTGTTTATTATTGTTTTTATTTTTGATCATGTCGATGCTCACAAACTCTGTAGGACTTGTAATTAAGGGGAGATAATCATGACTGCAGGACTTGTAACATGTTTTTATGATATATTTTCCAATGTTTCTTGTACTCTGCACATGTTTTTATGTTAGTAACAGTTTTCTGTTGATATCAACTGTTACAGTAATGAACAAATCGCAAATTTATCTATAAACTTGCAACGCATTCTCCTGTATTATAGATTCTCCCGTTCGAATCTGCTTGTTCCATTATAATGTTTGAAACTTAAACGTATTCCTATCAAATTGTGGCAAGTATTATCACAGGGATATGCACAGTCAATTTCCTTGGTGGCAACTGTGACTTATGTGGGTGCACTGGATGATGATGGATCCGAAGATTGATACGACTTGTAATGCGATCTAACTGTGACTTTGTGCTGACAATTATGTTTCAAAGATAGGGTGTTGTGATTTTTTTTTTCACTTTGCTAATACTAAAGAAGTCCTTTTCGTGTATGTTGAATATCAGAATGTGTGTACAGCTCCATTGTGATGCAAATCGATTACTCAAATATAAGTAGAAGTGAAAGATACATCATCACTAGTTTAACAAATAGTTAGTAGTGAAACATTGCTTGAGTGATCTGCAACTTGTCGTAAAGGGATAAGAATCAAGTGAATTTATCTTGTGCAAACAATGGCAGCTAGCAAGAGGATAGCGGAGTTGACACCGTCTTCTTCAAGGTAAAAAATATAGTATTTAATTTTGTAGTTAGTTAACCAATATGATAATTTTTTATTTGTGTCTATTTAGGATTGTATTGGCGCGATTGATGGCACTCACGTGCATGCATGTGTACCCGTAAATGATCAAGTGCGTTTTGTGGGAAGGAAAAATCTACCAAACCCAAAATGTGATGGCAGTGTGTAGTTTTGATATGCGTTTTACATATGTTCTAGCAGGTTGGGAAGGCACAGCTCATGATGCTCGTGTTTTTAATGCAGCCATTAATATGCCAAATTCTAATTTTCCATCTCCACCGCATGGTAAGATTGACCACATTAAAACATGTAAAATTATACATATGTGAACTAATATTTTTTATTAATAATGACATGTAAATACTACTTGGTAGATGCTGGATATCCTCAAACAGTACAATATATTGGCCCGTACAAAGGAGTTAAATATCATCTTCCTGATTTTCGGCGTGGTCAACCACCACAAGGATACTAAGAAATATTTAACAAGGCACATTCATCACTTAGAAGCTGCATCGAAAGAACTTTTGGAGTTTGGAAAAAACGGTGGAAGATTTTGTCAAATATGCCCTCGTACTGGTTTAGTGCTCAAAGGAATATCGTTGTCGCAACAATGGCACTGCATAATTATATTAGACTACATTCTAGTGGCGATACAATTTTTAATAGGATTGATGCAAATCCAGAATTTGTGCCAAGAGATATTTTTACGGATCGTATATCAACATCAATGGACCAAAGCCAAAGAAATAGTAGAACAAGTGAGGTGGACTTGCTTCGAAATCAAATTGCATCCAGTTTGATGATGGCATCCTAATTCATTTCAATTATTTTAATTTACTTTGCTTTGCTGAACTGAATGTGAGAATTATTATGGTAACATTAATTTTATTAAAGTGTTCATTTTTATATTTTTAATTGTACTAGCTAGTTTGTCCTGTAAAGACATTGTTAAATAACAAATTTTTAAAAATTATTTACCAAACGCTTATTTATCAGCTTTTCATTCAACAGCAAATTAATTATGAATTTTACCAAACAGTCAACAGCTTTTTCTGACAGCAGCTTTTTCTGACAGTGCTTTTTCCCACAGCTACAACAGTTTTTAACAGCAATCCCAAACAGAGCCTAAATCAGAACTTATAAGTCAGTAGATTATTTGGTAAATCAGAACTTATAAGTTAACTTTTTTTTATTATTTTCAAAAAATTTGTTCAAAATATAAAAAAATATATATATATATATATATATATAGATATATATATATATATATCACTGAATAGATCTCGATAAGTAGAGAAATTTGATATATAGATATCAATTTTCTAATGGACGGATCAAAATATATATGATTTTGAAGATTTGTAGGATATTATATATTGCGTGTATCGAGAAAACATAATAAGTTCGAAAGTTGAATATTATAGGGTACGTTTGGCTTACCTTATGATTTCTAACATTCAACTTATCAACTAGAACTAGCTTATAACCCAAGCAAAGCACGAGTTACTTTTAACTTTTTTTTAATTTATTTATAATATAGTTAGATAATATTATAAATATTTCACCTCTGTACATAACAACTTTTTGTATTAAATCTAAATTAATATGTTATTGGCTGATATCGAATTTTCAACCTTTCTATGTATTAAATCTAAATTAATATGTTATTGGCTGATATCGATTCTTCAACCTTTCTATGTAGCATCTTTTAATATTAATTTTAAATTAAAATGTTGTTGACGGTATTCGATCCTTAGACCTCTGTATATAATAACTTTTATAACAACTTTTAGTATTGCATCCAACGACCATCATCTATTTGAGGTACCGATCTAATAGTTGTGAATGAAAAGGATAACCAAAACCAAACTATAAAATATATCTCATTTTGCTTATTATAGTATAGTATAGTATATTATAGATAGTATAGATTTTGTAAAAAAATATATATATATAGCTAATAATAAGTTGTTTTTTGACTTTTTTGTTACATCTTATTATTACGTGATTTTTTTTTCAATATTAACGTCAATTATATGCACATATGAAGTATAGAAGACAAACATGAATTTTTGTTTTGAACCAGAGCTATTTAGTAGTTAAAGTTAGGTTTGGTTTAGATTGTTTCCTGAAAGTCAGGGCGTAGTAGTTTTCTACAGAAGAGATTAGATGAGGGCTGCTTCGTGCTTATTTATTCGAAATTTTTCTCGCAATTTTTCAAGGCTATCTTTGTAAATTAAATTTTTTGCGTGTACTAATATCAAATTTAATAGATGATTAATGAGTTTCTAATATTAAATTAAATAAATGATTATTGAGTTTTGAAAAGTGAATTTTATCATATTTTATTTTGGATTGTTTCCCGAAAGCCAGGGCGTAATAATTTTCTATAAAAGAGATGAGGGCTGCTTCGTGCTTATGTACTCGCAATTTTTCAATGCTACCTTGTAAACAAAATTTTTGGCGTGTACTAATATCAAATTTATTAGATGATTAATGAGTTTATAATATTAAATTTAATAGATGATTAATGAGTTTTGAAAAGTGAATTTTATCATATGTTTTATTAGTATATTTAGAGTTATCAATATTAAATTTAATTATGTTGAAAAGTGAATTTTATCATATGTTTTATTAGTATTATTATATTTAGAGTTATAAATATTAAATTTAATTATGCTATTAGTGAGAGCCGAACCTTGACTTATAATAGTACTCGCTTATTATCCATTTTACTTTTATTATATAATACTAGCTTATAACCCGTGTAACGCACGGCTCCTTTTCTATTATCTATAATTATATTATTAATTCTTTTTAATATTTATATGTTATTAATTTACATAATAAATTGTTGTCAAAAAAATAATATATATAATATTTTACACGTTTAATTTAATATTTGTGCTTTATCTTGGATTCTTAAAATTTGATTTGGATAATTTTACAGTCCACATGAAATTAGCAAAATAATCTTTAATTTAGTGATAGCTTAACAATTATTTTCCAATTAAAACTACGCAGAAACAAAAGAGAGAAGAAATTGACCATTTTTTACGTTGAAATTTCTATTCGATTTATGAAATCTATTTATATTTCGTTTTGATTATCAAAATACCCTTCTTATTATTTGAAAATAATTCTACTAACAACCAAATACAGTTTTAATAATAAATAAGTACCGTTAGATCATAAAATAAATAGATGAAAAACGATGAATCTAGCATAAAAATATTTTAATTTTTAACATATAAACTAAAAAGTGTACTTATATTGAAATACAAAAACGTGTATGTCAATGATTTAAATCATATATAATTTTGTTATCTACATTCAATAGGTTTATCAATATAGGTCTTCTACACTAAATAGGATTAATGTAAAAATTCGTAATTATATTTTTTCTTAAAATTCTGAGTGCTTCCATTTCGATAATAATTGTTGAATCATCATTAAATTATAGAAGATTTTATAAGCTTTGCGTGAGCTGTAAAATCATTCAAATATGATTTCTAGATCTCAGGACAAGACCAAAATAGTGAATATAAACTTTTTTAATATTAATAAAAAATTAAGTCAAATTCAATTATGTCCTTTCATATTTTAATTCCAATATATATTTTAATTTTTTTTAAAATTTAATTACAATATAACCTTTTTTAATTATATTCTTTTTAGATTATAATTTTTTTTAATATGATACAATCTTAATCGTCTATTTATAAAAATATCAAATTCGACGGTTGAGATTATTTTGGTAGTATACTGACTAAATCAAAATTATAGATAAGATCCCTCGCTTATTATATATAAGTATATAATAAGCCCATTTTTTGAGTTTGCCAAACAATCCCTGAAATTTGAAAACGGCCATTTTGTATCATATAAGTTGAAAACGCCCGTTTTGAAAACGCTTCAGCCAAATAGGTACATTATAACGTACCAAAAAAAAAAAAAACAATCTCATGACGAGGTAAATGTACATGGGTTATTATTAATACTAGCTTATAGCCCATCCAAAACACGTGTTATTTTTAAATATTTTTAAAATTATATGACTAAATAAAATAGAGTATAATAACTTATTATGGATATAATTTAATTTTGTAATTAATTAATAAAATTATTAGTAATAATAATAGTTATTTAATAAATGATATGTATTGATTAGAACTAATAATATAAAATCTTAATGTAAATTTGTTGTTGTCGAGATTAGAACCTTGGATCTTTAGAAGAGGGATTTAAATATAGAATATTGTTTATTAGTAGATCTAACGGCTATCATCTATTTACTAAATATCTAACAGTCACTATTCTTTTAGATGGTTGAACCAAGTTGAACCAAACAACCAAATTATACCCCTGTCACGGGTTTCTTTTAATATGTTATAAATTTTATTGAAAAATGTATACTGATTTTTAATATATTTTTTTAATAATTTAAAGATATGGTGTGATATTTTTGGATACATATTAATGATTGCAAGATTAGTTTTAAATTAAATGGTAACATGTTTTAATTAGTAAATAAATATTAATGATTGAAAGATCTGGTATGTTTCATATTTTTAGGTGTTTATTAATGGTTGAAAGATATGGTACAATATTTTTGGATATATATATTAATAATTGCAAGATTAGTTTTGATATGGGTGAAAAGTAACCCTTAAAGACATAATTAATGTGACATTTATTAGCCCGTAAATATGGCCCGAAACCCTAGTTGGGCACTAAATTCGTAATTAATGGTCAGGCCCAAAAGAACGGCCCAAACTGGGGACGCCCGGTAAAAGCCTATCTCTAACATGGGTCTGATCCACAAAACAGGAACGTTCTAGAAACTAAGAACGTCCTAGAATATCCCCAGGATATTGTGTAGCCTCCAAGGCACCAAATTCGACATGGAAACTAACTCATAAAAGGAAGGAGTCAGAACCTTCCTCAATTACGGTGACTTATCCACCAAGTCTCCAAATCCTACCACAATTATAAGGCTCTCACGGCCTATATAAGGGCCTGACCCCTCATTCTCAGAACTACGTCTTGGCTTGATTCTCAACTCTGAGATACGTAGGCATCTTGTGAGGACCCGAATTAGGTCACGATAACACAGGCGCAGCCATTAAAGCACGAAGCTCACGAACCCTAGCCGCAATTCGATAACCCTACTTTTTATTCCACAACAAGTTTTAAAGTAAAAGGTAACGTGTTTTAATTAGATAGAAGGTAACATGTTTTCATTAGATAGAAATATTAATGATTAAAAGATATTGTATGATTTATGTTTTTAGTTGTTTATAAAGGGTAATATTTTAAGCTAAAAGTAAACGTGAAAAAGACAATTAGCTAATTATCATTAATTATATTATGTTATTACTGATTGCAAAATTTGTTTTAAATTAGAAGGTAACATATTTTAATTAGATAGAAGGTAATATATTTTAATTAGATAGAAATATTAATGATTAAAAGATATGGTATGATTTATGTTTTTAGTTGTTTATAAAGAGTAATATTTTGAACTAAAAGTAAACGTGAAAAAGATAATCAGCTAATTAACATTAACTATATTATGTTATTATTTATTTTAATAAATAGGATAACCAAACCGAAAACCAAAACTTTCAAAACTTTCAATGTTTAGGTTTTAATATAATAGTATAGATAGCCAAAAAAAATAAAAACATTTTCATAACGAAATCCAAACAATTGATTATTCGATTTTTCGATCCCATATTCGACTATGAAAATTCGGAAATTAGGATATCCAATCCGAAAAAACTGGATCAAATTTCCGATACGGATTTCTTTATGAATTTGGATATGAATCCTGATCACAACTTTTTACAAATCCGAATATGTTGATTCCATCCGGTTTTTAATATTTATTAAAAAATAATTTATATATCTAATAAATAATGAACTTATTATAGATAAATAATTCAACAATGAACATATTAAATTAAGTAATGAATTATTACTAATAAATTAATGAATTTGTTGTGTATCACCTAAGTTTATAAGCATTTTAGGTGTAAAAATGTATGTAAATTTATAAATAACACTCCACATATTTGTATGTGAAAATTTCGTAATCTCATGTAAGTTTCTTAAATCAATCTTGATAAATATTTTTTCTTATTTCATCATTTTATTCAAAGTAATTGATTAAGAAGTTGTAAAATTAAAAACAAGAATTTAAAACAAAGTAAATTGATAGGTCCATAATTAATCATATTTTTAATACCTATTTTATGTCCGTTTTCGTAATTTTATTAATTAATAAATTGTTTTATTTTGTTTTGTAGGAAAATAAATAAAATCAGATTTCAAGCAGGAAAAGGTGCAAAAAGGGAAAGGAGGTGGAAAATACTTGAAGTCAAGGAAACTGGAGGGAAAATCGATTACTTATCGAAGAAGAAAAGGAAATTGAAGAAATTATATTCAAGATTGGATTGTAATCAAAGGGGCCAAACCCAATATTTTTCCCTATATATATGGCCTTATCTCTTGTATTTGAGACACCAATTTAGACACCAATCTAGATTCATAATTTAGGAGTAGAGTAGATTTAATAATCTTTCAATTCAAACACTTTTTATTTTGTTCAAACAATTTTTCTATTATTTAATTTAGCAATTTCAGTTCGTTCAATTTCTTCCGGCGTTGGTTTATTTACTCGGTGATAGCGGGTTATTATTTCCATTCGATCAGGAAGTGTTATTTACTTTATTAATATTAGTTTTGTCCTGGTCATATTTATAATTTACGTGCTTATGTTTCTTTGCCATCTGCATGTAGTTTAGATTTTAAATTTTATTTTACTACCCGATCATTAACCAATATTAATTGTCATATTTTCTTGTTAAGTTAGTGTACTATTATACATGCATGTTATATTATAATCATTGTTTTGTTAATTTTATAATTATGCGTAGCTAATTTTCTAACCCTAGGATGAAGATGAAGTTAAATTAATTGCTCTTGATTTCTTCTCGTTCCTATTAATTTATTCTCATAATTTTTCTTGGTGCTTAATTGTTCAATTGACAAAGTGATTTTGATATATTATTGTTACCGGATTTATTTTTCATAGCCTATGCTTGCTCCTTGAAGTTTTGATAGGTTATTGTTAGATAACAAGTTTCATAGTATATGCTTGTCTCGTTGATTGATATATCTTATTTATGAAGAAAAGAGGATTGATTTTAGGGCGAGTTGATATTAATTGTGATTGATTAATGGATTCGGATTCCTAGGTTTTCCATATTATTTGATAATCTTTGTTAATTAGTTTAATTAGGTTAATTAAAACTCATCTCAAACCTATTTATCTAGTTCGCCTGATTTAATTATTAGGGTTTTGAAAATTCATAGTCTCTGTGGATCGACCTGTAATTGCTACAACTAAACACTGTGCGCTTGCAGTTATTTTGACACATCAAGTTTTTGGCGCCGCTGCCGGGGACTATTAGTAATTTTCTTTCCTTGATATTAATTCTTCGGATTAGTTTCTTGTTTTCTTTTGTTTGTTTTTTTTAGGGAACAGTGAAGCGGAGAAAAGCTTGGACAAGAAGATCGTTGGAAGGCCTCGTTGTCTCTTTTGAAATTTTTGGAAGCGCTTTTCGGTATTCCGTATCAACTCTCTCTATTTTTCTTTTCTTCATTATTATTGAAAAAAAACCCAAAAAAATTAAATATTCAAAAAAACCCAAAAATATTAGTTAGTTGATTGTTTGTTAAAAACCAATTTGCTGCATCATTCATTCTCTCACATAGGATCACATCATCTAGATTTCTTTATTGTATTTATTGCTTTCCATCTTATATAACTGTGGTGATTGCTGGAGGAAAGAGGTACGTACAATTTAGATTAGAACACGTAGTGTAGTGCATCCATAAGTGTTTACTTTCTTGTTCTTTGTGTGTTGCATCATTCAATCAATCTTAAGGGTGCCACCCAATTACAAGATAAGGTGAGGGATTTCATCACCCTTTCCTTGGCCCATAAATCACTAATTCGTTCATCTTGCATACCATTTCCTTAATAAAACTAAGTAGACGTTGGCCCCTAGGATCTCGCGCTCAACTAGGAAGAGAATCTAGGAGGAACAAATCACTAAGTATTCTTTCGTTTGGTGTCTAGGCAAGCGTGACGCTTACCTGGCTAATTTGGATTGGTGTCTAGAAAGGTGTTTAGCCTCTTGGCAATGCTTGCACCTGCCTGGCCAGTCAGGACGAATGCTTTTTGAGTTGTGACTTTTAGTAGTATCTTATTGTTAGGAGCAAGGTATAGATTTTTCTTAGGATAATATAGATTTTCCTTTTGATTTTCCATTAATAGTCATGTCTATTCAACCTGTAGGAGTTAATTTGATAGATGAGGTTGTTTCGTGGTCGAATCTTGAGAATAGTGCAATTGAGTCTTTTCTTGAAGAAGATGTTTTGTTAGAGTATGAGAGTAATAAAGAACTTCATGAGCTTTATAGAAATTTTTCTTCTGATGAGATGTTAGATGAATTGAATGCCATTTGTTCTAAGCATGAAACCCAACTTGAGGATAGTTCTTTTGATCCTAAGTCCGTTGTTAAGACTTCTGTTGGTGAGCCACCCACTTTCGTTTATAATCCATCTTTTTCCATTCTTGATGAGTCTTTGGTAGTTGATAATGAAACTCATGTTCTTTCTAGTGACTTAGTTCATAACCAAGGATTTCAAGTAATTAATTTGCTTAAACAACATAAAGAAGCATCTAATTGGTCTATGAATGATGTTAGTGGTATGAGTTTTATTCTGGTATATGATCATATTTCTCTAATGGATAATGGTATTTTTGTGGGTGTGTTTCACATGTTTGATGATTGTGTTACATATGTTGTTTTTCCTCGATCTGGTATAGGTTAATATATCTATTTCGTAATGTATCTCCCATATAACCAAGTTTAGGTATGGGGGAACAACTGTGTGTATGTGTGTGTGTGTGTGTTTATTTTTTGTGTTGTGTGTTTTTTGTGTGTGTGTGTTATAGGTAATAATGTTTCTTTGTCTTGCCCTTATCAGGTATTCTCGTCCTTTTACTTTGTCATTTTTCTCTCATTTGCATACATTGAGGACAATGCATGATTTAGGTATGGGAGAGGGATTTAGTAGTATTATTTTTATTAAATAAAACCCAAAAAAATTTGAAAAATGAAAAAATACAAAAATAATTCTAGCCTTGTGAAATGATTACTTGTTAAAAGTTAGCTTGATGCACCCTTACATGCTATAGTACTCTTGTGTTTCTGATGCTTTTGATTGAGAAGTGATATGCTAAGTTCTTGTGCACACACATACACTAGCGAGTTGAAACTAGTCGACTTATTGAATGTTGTAAGTAATTAAAAGGACATGAATATGTGCAAGAATGATTTGGTTTCTATGCGAGTACAAGTAGGTGAAGTAGGTGCATTAAAGAGATTTTTGCTTGGGATTGATTATGTTTTGCCACCAAGTGAGATTTTGAGCCTATATGCATATCTTTTGCATTTTATATTCGTTTGCTTGAGTGTCCACATGTTGTTTGCTTTGCTAGCACTTGTTTGAGACCTTTCTTAAAATGCATGACATTATTTGATGGTAAGATGATAAAGGCATTTAGGAATAACCAATTATTATCCAAATTACCACACCCTTTATATGTGATCAATTAGTTACCCCTTTGAGCTTAATCCTATTTTTTTGACACACCACATTATTTGCCTAGACCTTTTTCTTTTGTAGCCTTACGTATACTTGATCCCAATTGTCAAAGGCTAGTAGGAAGTTGTGGGAGTAATAAGGTGTGTGAGATGGGGTTTACTTTTGTTCATTACTTTTGGGGAAATATTGGGTTTTGTTGCTTACTTGTCGGTCGTTATTCAATAAATTTTTAAAGAAGGATTGTGGTTGTGTATATATTTATCTTAGCTCTCCAAAAAAAAAGAAAAATAAAAAAAAATCATATGAGAGCATAGGTATGTTTCTGTGTTTTTGTGAACCTTCTTCATTCGACTATTCAAGAATTTTGTTGAAAATTTTTAGAAATCCATGTGTGGGGAGGAAGTATGGTGTTGTGTATGATTTATTATGGTTTCTACTAGCTTTTGACACTTCACCTTATTTGGCTTTACTTGACATACCTTGTCCCTAGCCCCATTACAACCCAAATAAAAGACCTTTTGATTATCGTCATTAATGTATGTTGTGTTAAAGTTAGATTGATACTAAATGTCAAGCATGCTTATGATTTTGTTGGAATTGAGTGATACACTTACCCTTGTTCTTGAGTGAATATTCTTTTATGAGTGAAAGGTGAGTTGTTACTTGTTTCTGCATATGAGATCCCAAGTTTTGACTCTAAGATGTACTCTTGTGGGCTTAGCATGGTTACCAACTTATTTTTACACTTGACGTGGACTTCTAATGACCGCTGCATATTTCTTTGAGTAGACTATGTGAATACTTGCACTTTCCACACCAAGACATTGTAAATTCGCATTGATTTCTTAAGTTGATATAGCATGAGATGACTTGTATGTGTGGTGTTGCATTGAGAAATCTTTTACATGAGCTAGATGGATTTTGTGGGTACATTCACTATAGGCCCTCACGAGACCTCACTCGTCCACTAGGGCTGCCTAGGGGTTTAAAGGGCTTGTTGCATATGCCAAATGCAACCGTGATCACCTACGGAAGTGGTATTATATATTAGATAGTATTTTATTATATATTTTTCTCGAGGACGAGCAAAAGATAGGTATGGGGGCATTTGATAGGTCCATAATTAATCATATTTTTAATACCTATTTTATGTCCATTTTCGTAATTTTATTAATTAATAAATTGTTTTATTTTGTTTTGTAGGAAAATAAATAAAATCATATTTCAAGCAGGAAAAGGTGCAAAAAGGGAAAGGAGGTGGAAAATACTTGAAGTCAAGGAAACTGGAGGGAAAATCGATTACTTATCGAAGAAGAAAAGGAAATTGAAGAAATTATATTCAAGATTGGATTGTAATCAAAGGGGCCAAACCCAATATTTTTCCCTATATATATGGCCTTATCTCTTGTATTTGAGACACCAATTTAGACACCAATCTAGATTCATAATTTAGGAGTAGAGTACATTTAATCTTTCAATTCAAACACTTTTTATTTTGTTCAAACACTTTTTCTATTATTTAATTTAGCAATTTCAGTTCGTTCAATTTCTTCCGGCGTTGGTTTATTTACTCGGTGATAGCGGGTTATTATTTCCATTCGATCAGGAAGTGTTATTTACTTTATTAATATTAGTTTTGTTCTGGTCATATTTATAATTTACGTGCTTATGTTTCTTTGCCATCTGCATGTAGTTTAGATTTTAAATTTTATTTTACTACCCGATCATTAACCAATATTAATTGTCATATTTTCTTGTTAAGTTAGTGTACTATTATACATGCATGTTATATTATAATCATTGTTTTGTTAATTTTATAATTATGCGTAGCTAATTTTCTTACCCTAGGATGAAGATGAAGTTAAATTAATTGCTCTTGATTTCTTCTCGTTCCTATTAATTTATTCTCATAATTTTTCTTGGTGCTTAATTGTTCAATTGACAAAGTGATTTTGATATATTATTGTTACCGGATTTATTTTTCATAGCCTATGCTTGCTCCTTGAAGTTTTGATAGGTTATTGTTAGATAACAAGTTTCATAGTATATGCTTGTCTCGTTGATTGATATATCTTATTTATGAAGAAAAGAGGATTGATTTTAGGGCGAGTTGATATTAATTGTGATTGATTAATGGATTCGGATTCCTAGGTTTTCCATATTATTTGATAATCTTTGTTAATTAGTTTAATTAGGTTAATTAAAACTCATCTCAAACCTATTTATCTAGTTCGCCTGATTTAATTATTAGGGTTTTGAAAATTCATAGTCTCTGTGGATCGACCTGTAATTGCTACAACTAAACACTGTGCGCTTGCAGTTATTTTACACATCATAAATCGAAGAATTTTTTCTTGTAATAATATTTTTCACTTAAAATTATAAATTCGAGAGCTAGCGTGTTACTCCCTCTATCCCATTCATATTGGCCATCAATCAAAAAGCATGTATTGAATAATCAAATGAAAACTGCCAAATTTATTCTCAATTGCTTGCCTAATTAGAAAAATATAACATTATTAATACTTAATTTGCTTTATTTAGGATATGTGTCCAATACTTTTGGACATGCAAAAAAAAATTGTGACCATTATAAACGGGACGAAGAGAGTATTAATATAACTTAAAAAATATTTATAAGAACTCGTTAAAGAAATGAATGGTAGTTTATGATAAGTCAAAATAAAATTTTGAAAAAAAATGAATATATAAATGTTAAAATACAAGATGATGATATCTAATATTTTATTAAATAATTTATCATTTTTAAAGTTAACAATAATTTTTTTTTAGAATAAATGATTTAATTCATTAATAAAAAGTCATACGTCATCTACAAGAATAATCGAGTCGAACAAACCGTAAAAAAATACAATCGCAGATTAATCCAGTCTTCTTAGACCTCATGGATATACTATCAAGCGATTTGTTGAAACTGATATATGTACATGTACCCGATTCACCAAATTTAGTTTGAGCTATCGACAATAAATGCAATTCCATAAAAACTTTAATTGCTAAATCAAAACCTTAAAAATCCCGTAGATCTAATATCCCGGACATTAATTCACTGCAAAACAAACCAAAAACACACAAAGCTCTCACAAGGAGAGAATAAACAAAACCCAAATAAATTGGGAACAAACTCAACAAAGAACAGATTTGAAATAAACAAAAGCCTAACATAAGGCTCGATTTTATTGAAACTGATAAAAAGAAGTTTAGAAGAATGGATGAATGGTCGAAGGAGGATTAAAAGGAAGGAATGAGGGCTTTAAACGGAGAAGAAAAAGGTAGATCAAAAGAAAATGAGGGGACGACGATCACAGAGAAAAAGGTAGATCGAAAGAAAATGTTAACAATAGTTTATTTAAAATATAATAAAATTCATTTATTTATACGAATTAAAATAAATATTATTTTATTAATTTGGATTCGAATTATTCAATTTTATATCCAATTTAATCAAAATTCTGAATTCTGAATATTCGATTAAATTCAAATCGAAACCAAAATAAATTTTTCATAATTCAAAAAATTGAATAACCGACGAGTTTTAAAATCGAACCGAATATCTTATTTTGCTTAACTCTAATGAATTTAATATTCGTAAAAGAGTGGAAGACCAAAGTACATGGCACAAGTCTAATGTCCCAAATATCTTCTAAACGTCACGTGCAGGTGAAGTACAGGATGTTTCAGTCTCAGCCGTGTTAGGGATTTTGTTAAGAGTTCCACACCCACTCATAAACTGATTAACATTTACAGAGAGAGAGAGAGAGAGAGAGAGAGAGAGAGAGAGAGAGTTTAGATAAAGATGAGTCTGGGTGGAAGATTGATTGATGGTGGAAGAAGCTTTTTCTCCATTAATCCCTTGCAATCCTGTTGTAATCATAGATATTCTGCAACAAATAAATTATTATTATGTTATAATTTGTCAAGCAGGAAATTTCACTCTGTTTCTTGCTGCTTGGATTCATCCCCTAAGATCTTTCGCCCAACAGGTTAGCCTACCCTTTTTCATTTTTAATTTGATTATCTTTTTCGCTTAAAGCTCTTATCTTCTGCTGGGAAATCATGATGAATAAAATCATTGTGATGAAAATTTACAAATTTCCATCTGCCCCTTGATTGTTTATTTGATATACTTGTAATTCCTTACAAAAGGATGCACGATTACAACTTTCTGCTTCATATAAAGCTTTAATCTTTCTGCTTGGAAATTATGATATCATTGTGATTTGTATACTAATTGTGCATCTGCCCCTCTAACAAAACATGCTATTGTTTTTTTCAAATATTACAGCTTTCTGCCAGAAATTACTAATTCATCGTGATTTTCATTTCCAAATTTTCAATTTTATATATACTTGTTATCACGAACTTCACATATGCTCCTCTTTCATATTCTTGTAGTTCCTTACAGAAGTACCATAGTTACCAGTTTCTGTTTGATGTAAAAGCTTATCTTTTTAATGCTGCAAAATTACGAATTCATCGTGATTGTCATTTACAAATTTCACATCTGCCCCCTCGGTTGTTAATGTTATACGTGTAATTCCTTTCAGAAAATGCGTGATTACCATTTTCTGCTGAACACAGCTTTTATTTCCTGTTCGATTTAAAGCTTTTAACTTTCTGCTTTAAAATTATGTTATGATATCATTGTGATCTCGTATATGAATTTCACATCCACGCTTAATACTTTACCAAACATGCATAGTTAAGTGTATTCCTGATGTAAAATGTTATAACTTTCTGCTAGAAGATTACGAATTCATTGTGTTTTTAATTTCCAAGATTCACATCTCCCCCTCTTTTATATCTTTGTATATCTGACGAAACATGCCTAATTGGCTCATTTGCTGCGTTAGACTATATGTTTGTGGACCAAAGCATGCCTAAAGCTTTTATCTTTCTACCAAAAATGTTGATGGAAAATTATCAAATTATTGTGATTTTTCATGTAAAAATTTTACATCTTCCCTCAACTGCGACTTTCTGATCCTTGTAATTACATTTAACTTGTTTGCTTCTTTGAACACATGTTAGAGTTTTGACTAATTTATATTCAAAACATATTAAAGTTTTTTGCTAAATAATTCATTGAATTTTTGGCTGACAGTATATCCAAAGATTAAACGCTATGAAATGGAGGAAGAAGCAAAAAGTGAATCATATGTGGATGGGAAGGATATGTTTATGCAGTGCATTAAGGAAGGGGATATTATTAATTTGCATGACCTTCTCTTTAATAAAAACAGGGATTTTCTTATTAAAAATAACAATGAGCGGGTATGTATCAAAACTAAAGATAAACTACATTCGGTTTACTTGTGTTGAAGTAGTTAACTCTAGAATCTTCTCTGTCATATCTTGGAAAATCTGTATTTTTCTCATATTTGAAATTTAATATTAATGGCTAAGAACATTATTTGTAGGTTAAGGCTGAGCAGTTGGCAGGAAAGGTCATCGCATTATGTTTTTTCCCACTATCTGTTTCTTCTTACACCTTGCTTCAGTACACAGACTCGTTGATGGATGTATACAATGATTGTCAAGTTCAAAACAGTTTTGAAATCGTTTTTGTTGCTGCTACTGAGGTTTATGATGTCAAAAGGGGAGAAATTGTGCTTGAGCAATCTCTTGACAGGGACTCAGAGAAGCGTTTTGAATATATATTTTCTTGCATGCCATGGACTGCCATCCCATTTTCGGATTTAACATCTAGGAAGCATTTGCGGAGAAGTTTTGGTGCTGAAGTGTCTGAGTATTTCCCTGCCATGTTTGTCATTGAGTCAACTGGCAGAGTTTTTGAACTTTCTCTGTGGATGCTTAATGTCTATGGAGCCTTAGGCTTTCCTTTTAGTGACGAAAGGGTTAAATATTTAGAGGCACAAGATGACGCAATTGCTAAGCAGCCCTCTTTGAATGCACTTCTGGCCTCCCCGCAACGTGATTATGTTATCTCGAATAAAGGAGAGAAGGTATGGTTTGTATGTTCGATTGCATAATATAGTGATTGTTATATTTAATATGATTGTTAAGTCTTGTAGTCCGCTGTAGATGTTCAATACTGTTTTAATTTCCTTTATTGTCTTTCTTTTTCCAGGACTTCCATATTGACTATGGAGTATCTTCCTTTAGCTCTATTATAGTGACCTACTGCTTGACAGGTACCTATTCATACACTTGAAGATAAGGTGGTAGGTCTATATTTTTATGAAGAGGAATATACAGGTGATTACCTCACTGAAAGACTTAAGACTGCTTATGAAAAGCTTGCAGTAGAGCAAAACTTTGAGATTGTGCTTATTTATCTTAGCGATACACCGCAAACCAGGCGGAACACCAGTGAAAAAACATTCTGGAAAAAGTTTGAGACTATGCCTTGGTTGGCCCTCCCATTTAAAGACCCGAATAGTAAGGTATTGAAGCGGATTCTTGAGTACCCTTCTGTGGACTATTGCGATGAGGAGAAACCACCCGAGTTTGTGATTTTTGGGCCTCATGGGGAGTTTATTGAACCATTTGGCACAAGCATCTTGTTCCGATATGGGACTAAAGCATACCCATTCACACGGAAGGTAGCTGCAAAGTTAGAAGCGGGAAAAGTGAAGGACCTGAAGGTGGAGATGCTATGGGATCAGAACACTGTCTTTACAAGGAAAGATGGGTCCAAGGTGGGTTCTTTTGACAGTTTCATGGATGTTTTTGAATTCCCTCAGTTAGCTTCTTTAATTTAGACACAGTTTTTGACAAGCCTCGTACTAGAAGCTGGACGTAATGTAGAAATAACAAATTTTATCACTTCTTTTATATTTATATATATTTGTATTGATATACACACTAACACACACATCTTGTCTTTGCCAAGATTCGAACTCTCGACCTCCTGGAAGAGAAGCGAGGAAGATATGCGCCTAACAGATTAATTAGTTTTCTATGCTTTTTGACTTCTCAATTTGACCTCACAGGTTCCTTTTTCTCAACTTTCTGGGAAGCCAGTCATACTTTTCTATGAAAGGTTATGTGACATTTGTAGGAATGCTGACTGCTGGAGCATTGAATTTCTAAAGATATTAAAAAAGAAGTATCTCCAGATGAAGGGTACTGATGAAGAGTTTGAAGTGATCCACGTCGTGGAGAGTCCAGACAGTGTATACCTAGATAAAAAGAAGCAACTTATTGAACGCGTAGAGAGCAAAAAGGAATCGTTTGCCAGTATGCACATTGGAGAATTGCCTTGGCTGGTAACAGATGAAAGGAAGCTGTTACCTACTGTTAATTTTGGTTCCTGTCTTTACTTTGAGGGGAATTTGAGTTGGTATCACTCTTCAATTTTTGCGTTTGATCGAGATGGAAGACTGGTGAGAAGATCATTTTATCCCACGTTTGAGGATACAAACTTTCCCTTTTATGCCGGTGATATAGAAGAGGAGACCTTGAGTGAGTTGAATGAATACTTTGCATGGAAGTATTGGGATTACTTTGAGAATAAGGGCAGGATCTATTCATATAAGAACAAACATACCTACGATTACACGTTGCTGGGACCAGGGAATCATGATCCCGACTCTTAGTTCCAGAAACATTACAAAAGATGCACAACTTACATGTTGCTTGTCAGAATTTTCTGTTTGGTGTAAATTCTGTTTGGTGTAAAGTTTGTATCTTTCCACCAAAACGATACTGGAAACTTGTGAAACCTTAGCAGTACCATAACTGTTGATTTCAGTTTTTTTTTTACAGGACATAACATAATATGCATAATTAATTTGTTTTTAGTGATCGACTGATTTCAGTTACCTGTTTGACCCAAGTCTTCAATCTTTCTACTAAGAACATGTTGGAAAAGTTATGAAATATTGGGATTTGATATTAAAGTTTTCACGTCGGCGAGTTGAGATTTGTATAAAAGATTATATGCCATCCATTTAGTAAATCCTATAAAATGGAGGAAAGTGATGTCAAACAGTTCAATCTGTATACTGAATCTTTTTTTTTTTTTTCTTTTTAAACTACAGTTTATACATATATTCCAGAAGATATCGTATGTTGTAATCATCCAGTCCGCTTTCTGTTATAGCTTTTAAGTTTTAAGATCCCCGTTAGAAAAAGTTAATGGTTGAAAACAGTTCCGTAA
Source organism: Saposhnikovia divaricata (assembly GCA_036435485.1). Classification (NCBI taxonomy): domain Eukaryota; kingdom Viridiplantae; phylum Streptophyta; class Magnoliopsida; order Apiales; family Apiaceae; genus Saposhnikovia; species Saposhnikovia divaricata. The sequence continues at coordinate 161,221,026 of CM071597.1, forward strand.
TATGAGTTTTCTATCACAAAAGCTATCGAAAGTAATATGTAAGCTGAAGCGACTCTTTGAGTTTTGCTCATTAGTTAGATGAACCATTTGTTCATAAGCTGACTGTATATGCAACCAGTGGTGAAGCCAAGATTGTAAAATAGATGAAGATAAAAAAGTTACATAAGTTTGAAGTCAGGACATTGTTGATCGGTGTATACGTACACTGATTATGAACTTAACATTTATTTCCTAGGCTTTTATGTTGCTGTCGATGTGTAACTATTTCACCTGCATCCGATATTCCGATCCAGTAATGACAAACCACAAAGGTCCGCCTCAGCATTGCTCTCCTCAAATTTTAACAAGACAATTTGTATTCTGAATAAGATAAGATACTATCTCCCAGGGGTATGTTCTAAATGTGTATGTTGTTCTTTGGTTACAGTTTTACCCAAATTATCATACATTGTAATTTGTAATAGAACACATATTATAACAATAAGTTGGCTGAAATTGTTAAAAAGTTATTCTACTGAACTACTAGATGAGTTATTACTTATTTCCAGCTATAAGAGCTGGATATGCTGCAACTTCCTTTATGCAACTCACCGTGCAAGTACTCTTGTGAAAGATTATTTTTCAAGACACGATATTAAGAATCGCGATTCTTGTAACATATCAGAGTATTGTGGTGGGCTAAAAGTGGAGGAAATATTCTGGGTGTTTGTTTTAAGGGAAAATAAATTGATACGTCACTAAACTTTTCCGGTTTTATTCTTCAGGTCCCTAACAAAAGATTTCGCAGTACGGGTAATTGAACTTTTGAATTTTTCCCGATTAAGTCCTTCCGTTAGTTAGATTCTAACGGACGTCAGAATCAAGCTGAGGTGGCATCCCTTTTTGATACGTCGGCGGCTGATTTGTATATAATAATTAAAAAAACGAAATTAAATGGGGAAAATTGTAAACACAAGCCTCTCACATGATTTTACACACACATAACAGTATATATATTGTGTATTAGGGTTCATAAAACATATTGGGGGAAACATGTTGTGGCGATTGAATTGGGCGAGGTTGAATTGGTGTGATAAACGAAGGAGGGAGGTTGCAGGCGGCTGGGCTGTTGGTCGAGATTAAAATGAAGTCGCGAATTGGGTTGGTGTTGGTTGGAGTGATGATGGTGAACGGAGGTGTTGAAGCGGAATGAAAGGAAATAAGGAGGTGGGAGGAGCAGTGGTGGTCAATGGTTGCGAGGTGGTGAACGGAAAAGGGAAATGGGTGGAGAAGAACGGCGAAAGAAGGGGAGGTGAAGGGAGAGGGAAATGGGCGGAGGAGTACGGTGGTGGTTGGTTGGAGAGGGGTAGGAGGAGGCTGTTACGGAAGAAGGCAGAAGTGCGGAGGTGGACTGTGGCGGATTGGGAAGAGGAATTAAATGGAGTGGCGGAGGAAATGGGCGGAGGCGCTGTTGGTTGTTGGTGTTAGAAGGTCGTGGAGGAAGTTGGAGGTGGAACGGAGGTGGGTGGTGGAGTGTGGTGAAGAAGGGAGAGGGGAAAAGGGTGAACGACGGAAGGAAGAAGAACGGTGGTGTTAGGTTTGGTCGAAGAAGATGGCTATTGGTCGGAGAAGCTACATGTGACAAATCAGCAGCTGACGTGTAAAAATGGCCATGTGGCAGTAAGATTCTAACACCGTTAGAATCTACTTAACGGTAAAGACTTGAGCCAAATTTTTTAAAACGTTAAGGACCCGTACTGTGGAATCTTTAGTTCAGGGACCTGAACAATAAAAGCTGAATAGTTCAAGGACGTATCAATTGATTTTCCCTTGTTTTAACTTATAGTTGGTAGCTTATGGCTTATAAGTCCATAAGAGCTTATGGGGGGTGTTTGCCTATTTAAGTTTTTGCTCAACTTATAACTTATATGTTGATAAGTTGAATGTTAGGAATCCCTAACATTCCCTAACATTCAACTTTCAGCTTATTCTTATTTCTCGATACGCAATATATAATATCCTTCAAATCTTCAAAATCATATATCTTTTGATCCGTTCATTAGAAAATTGATATGTATATATCAAATTTATCTACTCATCGAGATCTATCCATTGACATCCATTAATATATACTAAAAAACAAATATTTTGAAAATAATAAAAAAAAGTTAACTTATAAGTTCTGATTTACCAAACACTCTACTGATTTATAAGTTCTGATTTACCAAATACTCTACTGACTTATAATTTCTGATCCACTTATCACTTATATGACACTTATGCACTGGCCATCCCCCGTTGGAGTCGATACAAGTACAGTCACATTTGTATAGTGAAGGACAAGAAGCTGTCTGTTGATTCAAACTGCTGTAACTTGTGTTGTCTGCTCAAGCCTACCAGCTAGCACTCTTCTCATATTACCTAAGTTGTTCCAACTCAAAAAAAAAAAAAGATGTCATGTAAAATAAACATTTCAATCTGTATGTTGACTATTTTTTCTTCTTTTCTATTGCTTTTTTAAACTACAGTTTACCACTTTCTATTATGACTTGCAATCGGGCCGAGCCGAACCTAGTCGAATATTGTCAAGTTCGAGTTCAACTAAATAGTTCGGGCTCAAGCTCGAGTTCGATCGAGTCTTCAAGTTCAAGTCCTTGAAACTCGGCTCGTAAAAAGTTTGATATGTTCGAGCTCGGTTCAAAAGCTCGAATCGATTTCACCACATGTTCGAAAAAAGTTCGATTATGATCAGTTCGACTCGATTAAATATATATTATATAAAAATGTTTAAAAATTATCTAAATATATTAATAGAGAATGTGTATTCGTTTATATATATATATGTATATAAGTTGTATATGTATATATATATATATATATATATATATATATATATATATATATATATATATATATATAACACTGATGAGGAAGATAATAACTTGAAGTAATATTATTCAGCTTAATGTATTACAAACAGAAGGCAGCTAATTTATACAAGAAAATGGTACATGAAAGTCTATGCTATCAATTACAAAGTTGCACAAAGTCTATGCTATTAAATGTGCAGAAAGCTAATTGCAATGAATGTGCCGAAAGTGAAGCTAAGGGTACAAGAAAGTCTATGTTTAAAATCTATGTTTTAACAGCCCCCTCAAACTGAAGATGGTTGAAGGAACATCTTGAGTTTGCAAACAAGATCATGAAATGAACCGGGAGGAAGAGATTTCGTGAAAATATCTGCAGTATTATCTGTACTAGAGATAGCATGCAGACAAACTGTTCCTTTTGCAACATGTTGACGGGTGAAATGACAATCAATCTCTATATGTTTAGTGTGTTCATGAAAGACATCATTGTGAGCAATGTCCCTAGCACTTTTGCAATCACAGTAGATAATTGTGGCTGGAGGATGATTTAAAGTCATTTCTTCAAGTAACCATCGTAGCCAAATTAATTTCTGTGTGGTGTCAGCTAGAGCTCGATATTCTGACTCGGCAGTGGATTTTGAAGCAAGGGACTGTTTCTTACTACGCCAAGAGATAAGAGAGTCACCAAGAAAGAAGTAAAATCCGGTAGTAGAACATCTAGTAGTGGGATCACCACCCCAATCAGCATCAGAGTAGGCATGTAACTCAAGTGATAATGTAGTCCATGAAAGATGGTGCCCTTGACATAACGAATTATGTGAAGGACAGCTGTATAGTGAGGAGTGCGAGGAGCTGCCATAAATTGACTAACAATGTGAACGGCATGAGCAATGTCAGGACGAGTGACAGTAAGGTAGATCAGACTTCCTACTAACTGACGATAAAATGTATGGTTTTCAAGTAGGTCACCATCTTTGGAGTTAAGTTTGACCCTGTATTCCAAAGGTGTAGATGTGATCTTAGTGTTGCTAATTCCAGATTTCAACAAAAGATCAGATGTATACTTGACTTGAGAAAGGGTGTAACCAGTAGGTACAGAAGAAACCTCAAGACCCAAGAAGTAGCTTAATGAACCAAGATCTTTCATTTCAAATTGCTGACTGAGAAACTGTTTGAGTTCAGAGATACCTGCACTGTCATCTCCGGTGATAATCATATCATCTACATAGAGGAGGAGAAAAACAATTCCTCGATCTGTCCGTTGAATGAAGAGAGCATGATCATATGGACTAGAAGAAAATCCTAGCTCACTAATGACTTTGCTAAATTTCTCGAACCAAGCTCGAGGTGCTTGTTTTAGGCCATAAAGTGCCTTGTTAAGCTTGAGCACTTGACTTGGAGAGAGATCAAAACCGGGAGGAGGTTTAAGATAAATTTCTTCATCTAAGTCGCCAATAAGGAAAGCATTTTTGACATCCATTTGCCACATATCCCACTATTTTGATGCTCCAACAGCGAGTAAACTTCGAACCGAAGTAAGACAAGCAACTGGTGCAAAAGTCTCCTCATAATCAATGCCATATTCCTGGGTAAAGCCTCTAGCAACTAGACGAGCTTTATATCTCTCAATAGAGCCATCAGTATTTGTCTTAATTTTATAGATCCATCGACAACCCACAGCTGTTTTGCCAGGAGGCAAGGTAACCACATCCCAAGTGTGATTTTTGTCTAATGCCTGAAGTTCTTCTGCCATAGCCTCCTGCCAAAGAAGGTTAACACTTGCCTCTCTATATGTTTGAGGCTCGTGCAATGATTCTATAGCAGAATATACATGATAATCAGTGAGACGAACATAAGGTTTTCTTACCCGAGTTGATCGATGAGCATGCTCATCTGAAGAGGATGGTAAACTGGGAGGCTCGGTACTGGAATCCTCAAACTGACCTGCTATAGGGATAGTAGTAGATGGAGATGGTTGTGTGAGCTCAACTGAAGGATCTTCTGAATGTATATCAGAAGAGGATATTGGAGATTCTACATATTCATCACTGGGATGTAGATCAATAAAAGGATTTGTAAAGTGAGAAATGCTAGTAGAGGTGTCAATGTGAAATTCTAACATAGATGAGAACATTTTATGCTCCCAAAAAAGTAACATTACGAGAGACACGAAGACGTTGTGAAATAGGATCCCAACATCGGTATCCTTTCTGACCACTACCATAGCCAATAAAACAACAAAGACGAGCACATGGTGCAAGTTTTGTCCTCTCATGTGGAGGAAGAAGAACAAAACAAGTAGAACCAAAAATCTTAATAGAATCATATGATGGAGGTTCTTCATATAATTTTTCATAAGGGGAAACATTATTAATAATAGGAGAAGGAATCATGTTTATGGTGTGAACAGTAGTGAGTGCAGCTTCTCCCCAGAAGTATTCTAGACAAGAAGAAGAAATGAGAAGGGCTCGAATGGTGTCAAGAATGTGTCTATGTTTACGTTCAGCCCGACCATTTTGTTGAGATGTGTAAGGGCAAGAACTCTGGGCAAGGGTAACATAAGAAGCTAAAAAATTTGTAAGATCAGATTCTTTATATTCTTTGGCATTGTCAGCACGAAAGAGTTTGATTTTCTTTTTAAACTGAGTGTGAATCATTGTGGCAAAATTTTTGTAAGTTTCTCCTAATTTTGAACGATGTTTCAGGATATATATCCAAGTGAAACGAGAAAAATCATCAACAAATATCACATAATATCTCGATCCCCCCATAGTGGGGGTTGGAGAGGGACTCTAAATATCAGAATGAATAAGATCAAAAGTAGAAGATGATGTTTCATAATGAATAGGAAAAGGAAGTACATGTTGTTTTGCTAGTTTACATGACACACATTCAATATTGTCTTCTGTTAGGATTTATGGGTGATAGCGTAGAGACAACTTAACTAGTACTTAGTTTATTTGTATAGGCTAAGTAGAACATACTGTCACAGCCAGAGTGTGTTCTTATAATCAAATAATTGCTGAAATGTAATAAGTATGTATCTTGGAAGAAGTTCATTGATTTGTTCAAGCCTCAAGAGAATACATCAGTTCGACAGTGTTGCGTAAAATCTAGATGTGCAAGTGTACATAATCGCAAACAAGTAATATAATGGTAAATACCAGATTCGTACCTCAAGGACTGCTAAATTATATCAAATGCAAGTTTTATCTAGCAAAGTGATTTATCGAACCAAAAATATTGTTGAAGATTTTATAACTAATTAATTAAACTAAATTAACCAACTAATTAAACTAGCAAGAAAGTTGTTGTGATTCAAATATGAGAAGGTAAGTCAGGATAATTATTTCCCCCTAGCACATGAAAATCAGTTAATAAGCCTCACGGCACCGTCACAATCCACAGTCTACTAGCTAGAATTCTATGGTCATAGGTTCCTCGCAGAATCACTATGGTATAATTTCTAATAAATAAACTAACATATGTCTATGCCAATTTATCCCTCGAAATTCAATTAAGCATCAATTCATAAAGCTATGCATGATCACAATATATTTCTATACCGCAACAATATTAAATCAATCGATCTAAGCATGCACCATTCAAGTTTTGTGTCAATTAATTATATTCCTCGCAGAATTATAATTAACTCGTTAACCCACTAATGTTGATCAGGCAAAAGCAAGTATTAGAATGAAAAGCACTTGAATGAATAAACCATGGAATTGCAATTAGCACTATTCAACAAATCACCAATAAACTCATGCTAGGGTTCCATAAAAACCCCCAACTTTAATAAATTAGTTCATAATCAAGATCTCAAAATCACACATTAAATAAGAGTATGAATACATGATGTGAAAAGATAAAGAGAGAATTTCAAACAATTAATGGAGAAAACAAATCCAAGAATTTCTTCTATGACTGGGTCTCCGTCTGCTGCTCTTCTTTCTCCCCCTCTGTCTCTCTCTCGTACGTTGTGTGTATGTATCTATGTATTAGGTCTGATCTATATCTCATAAAAAACCCCTAATACCAGTATTTTTAATTATTTAATATAATTACAAGGAGATTTCCCAATCAAAATAGAATTCCAAAAATAGAAATTCGTAACTGCATCTTGGGCTCTGTTTCTGGGCTGGTTCGGCTGGATATTAAATTCAAGACCACTCTAGAAATAAAGCTCTTCTCCTAAGCTTTCCGTGGGCTGTTGAATCGTCAGAATCGGACTTGTAGAACTCCAGATATGGCCCAAACAGTGTAGACTGCGCAAGCTACCCGGAAAATCCGAATTTTAATCAAATTTATCTCCAACTCTTGCTATTTAAGCTCCAAGCCTTCCTTTATTATAACTCCTTGATACCTATAATAAAACATTATAATTTATTAAATAAAAATCCAAATCAATGCAAAATAACTTAAATATAGGGATAAAATTAGGATTAAATGCACGTTTATCAGACAGCAATATAAAGCTACTGTCAATACATTGATAGTAACGTTACAAGAAAACTGCATGTTGCAAGGTCACGACAGCAAGTTTCATTTGACAACAACATTGGCTGAATCAGGGGACAGCAACATTCTCACACTTGACAGCAAGTTTGGAGTTCCGACAGCAACATTGGCGGGAGCTCAGACTGTCAACTACTGAATATTCCTATGATAGCAAACTTGGCGGCAAGGGTTACTGTCTCACTGAATTATTTGATTTGGGGATTTTATCTCAGTCAAACCCCCGTGACAGTTTAGATGTTCGAGAAACAGATTTGTTGCAATTCGTCAAAGATTGTAGCAGACCTGCAAGACTACGACAGAAGCTTGAGAGATCACAAGACGAGGCTCGACAATTCAAGGGTATGACAAGTCTGCATCTACTAGAATTGTTATAGCTAATTTTGAAAAGAACCCAGAATGCCTTATACTTAAAGATAACTCTGTTTGTATAGCATTTTAGGAAAGGTCACATGTGTGGGCAAATTGTGAGGAGCTGTCACTTGAAAACAACAACAGCTCTGTGACCCATGTGACTGAGATGCAAAAGAAAGATTAGTCTATATAGAGACACATCTCTCATTCTTTCTGTAGGGATTCTCACAAGAAGTCGAAGCTTGAGAAACCCATTTTTTCTCGAGGTTGTAGCTGTTGGAATTCGGGAATAATAACGCAACGGAAATAACGTAAATAACAATTAAAAACGAATTCCAAAGCCCGGATCCATGTATAAAATGATGATCATGGTATAAAAATTCTCAAGAACAAGATTGTACCTTGTTTAAGCTTTCCAATGGATGACAAATGGAGATCCTAGCTTGTTGATCTTGAGAGTTAAAATTATAACTCCTCCACCGGTATCCACACTTGAATGCTTGCTTGAATCGTCGAACGATTTATGCTAATTAAGTCATACTTAATTAATCAAATAAGTCAAGAAAATACATCTTCAAATTTTATCTTTAACTAATCAAGTCTCACTTAATTAATTTTATAAAATTCGAATTATTATTTATTATTAATTTAAAATCATAATTTAAATTATTATTAATTTAAATTCATGAAATAAATTAATTTCCCTTTTAAACATTCTATGTGTGTGACCCTGTAGGTTATTATTTAATTGGCAATAATTTTATTCTCTAATAAAATTACAAACAATAAGCGGCGTCTAGTAACACATTATTGCTACCCAATTAAACAATAATGAAATCAACGATTCAATCAACCTTTTATGACTAATGTTCCATGTAATATAATCCCTTTAAATCATGATATTATAGATTAAACTCGAGGCATGTAATGTGTCATCCTCTTCATAATTTAATCTTCATTTTCTTGATCGATGAGTAGACTATTTAATCAAATCAACATTTGAGCATGGCCATGCATTTCATAGTCTCACTCAAACAAGAGGCCGATAATATCACTCCTTTATCAGGAGATTTAAATCCCATCTAGATCGTTCATATTTCTCACATGATTCATAATATATCCGATATTCACCTTTATCATTATCCGGCTAAAGATAACTTTTGACGAATTCAAAATATATTAATTCTCATGTAGAATTATAACGACTTCAGGTCTAAGGATCATTACACCATTATCACTGTGATAATACATATGACACATTTATTATTATTATTTACCATGATGTATCTCACGGTGGGTCTGTCCAGTACCCTGTACTCGTACAGTTACCTATGCATTGCTTTTAGTATCTGCATACTTATGACCAATGAGATGTGGTCATCTTGTCAATAAACATACTAGCCTTAATGTATTATTATTGTCCTAAGTAATAATAATACTCGGCTAGGGACATTTAAGAATATGATACAATCATTATATAATCTCATGTTCAAGTCACATACTTGCAACTACATAATTTGTATCAAGATTCTAAGGACATTTATTATACTTTATTTATTTCGCAGTAAATAAAGCCAATAATAAATATATATATCAAATATATAAAATCACTCAAACACAAATAAAATTGATTGTATTGACTCTAGGGCACCAATACTAACAATCTCCCACTTGCACTAGAGCCAATCACCCATGTATCGAATACCCATGCTACTAGTGTGACATTCATGCTTCTGCTGCGACAGAGCCTTAGTCAGCGGGTCTGCAATATTATCATCAGTATGCACTTTACATATGTGAATATCTCCTCTATCATTTATCTCTCGAATAAGGTGATATCTCCGAAGTATATGCTTTGTTCTGCTGTGAGCTCTCGGCTCCTTGGCTTGTGCTATAGCTCCATTATTATCGAAGTAAAGATCTATGGGATCTGCGATCGATGGAACTACACCAAGTACTGTAATGAACTTCCGTATCCATACAGCCTCCTTGGCTGCTTCACATGCCGCAATATACTTGGATTCCATTGTAGAATCAGCTACTGTGTCTTGCTTCGAACTTTTCCAGCTTACAGCACCTCCATTTAGGCGAAACACAAATCCAGACTGAGACACAGAGTCATCTCTGTCAGTCTGGAAACTAGAATCCGTGTAACCCTTTACCGTTAGCTTCTCCTCTCCTCCATACACCAAGAATGAATCTTTAGTCCTTTTCAAGTACTTAAGAATATTCTTGACCGCCGTCCAGTGACCTTCACCTGGATTAGACTGGTATCTGCTCGTCATGCTCAAAGCATACGAAACATCCGGACGAGTACATATCATTGCATACATGATAGATCCAATTGCTGAAGCATATGGAATCTTACTCATGCGGTCCTTATCATCCAATGATTTAGGACCATTCTCTTTTGAGATCGTTATCCCATGAGATATGGGGACATATCCCCTTTTTGCATCTTGCATTCCAAAACGATGCAAAATCTTGTCAATATATGTACTCTGGCTTAAGCCGATTAATCTTCTTGATCTATCTCTATAGATCCTGATCCTTAATATATAGGTAGCCTCGCCCAAGTCTTTCATAGAAAAACTTTGTCCTAACCAAGTCTTTACAGCCTGTAGAGAAGGAATGTCATTCCCTATTAATAATATATCATCGACATATAATACTAGGAATGCCACATGGCTCCCACTAACCTTTTTGTAAACACATGGTTCATCCACGTTCTGAATAAAGCCAAAACCTTTGACTATTTCATCAAACCGGATGTTCCATCTCCGAGAGGCCTGCTTCAATCCATAAATGGATCTATGCAGCTTACATACCTTTCCGGCATCCTTTGGATTTCCAAAACCTTCAGGTTGTGTCATGTACACATCCTCTTCAAGGCTCCCGTTAAGGAAGGCTGTTTTGACATCCATCTGCCATATTTCGTAATCATAGTAAGCCGCTATTGCAAGCAAAATTCTGATGGATTTTATCATTGCTACTGGTGAAAAGGTTTCATCATAGTCAATACCATGAATTTGTTTGAAACCTTTTGCAACCAGTCGAGCTTTATAGGTCTGTACTTTACCTTCCATGTCGATTTTCTTCTTGAAAATCCATTTGCACTCTATAGGTTTTACCCCTTCAGGTGGATCAACCAAAGTCCATACTTGGTTTTCATACATGGAATCCATCTCAGAATTCATGGCTTCTTGCCATCTCTCAGAGTCTGGTGAGTTCATAGCATCTTGGTAGGTGAGAGGCTCATCTTGGTCTATGAGCATCACTTCATCATTTTGAGTTAAGAGAAATCCATAATTCCTCTTTGACTCATGGCGAATCCTACTAGATCTACGAACAACCTGTGTTTCTTGAGCAATGTTATCTTGTATTTCTTGCTCATGCTCCCCTTCTGGATCAATGTTATCAAGTGGTTCTCGATCTTCATCGAGATCTATTTTCCTCCCACTGTCTTTTCTAGAGACTAGCTCTCTTTCCAAGAATACAGCAGTTCGAGCAACAATTACTTTGTTCTCCGAGGGACTATAGAAAGAATAACCCTTTGTTTCCTTTGGGTATCCCACAAAATTACATTTTTTAGATTTCGGTCCAAGCTTGTCTGATGTTAGGCGTTTCACAAATGCTTCACATCTCCATACTTTCATAAAGGACATGCTTTGCCGTTTCTCTGTCCATATCTCATATGGAGTTTGTTGAACCGTTTTAGTAGGAACACGGTTTAGTGTATATGCAGCCGTTTCCAGGGCATAACCCCAGAAACTAATTGGAAGATCTGCTTGACTCATCATAGATCGCACCATGTCCAACAAGGTATGATTCCTCCTTTCAGAAACCCCATTCCATTGTGGTGTTCTAGGAGGAGTTAGTTGTGATACAATACCACACTCCCTCAAATAGTTCTTAAACTCATGGCTTAAGTATTCACCTCCTCGATCAGATCTTAGAGTTTTTATGCTTTCGCCAGTTTGCTTTTCTGCTTCTGCCTTATACTCTTTGAACTTTTCAAATGCTTCGGATTTGTTCTTCAAAAGATACACATATCCATATCTACTGAAATCATCAGTAAACGTAATGAAGTAGAAATAGCCACCCCTTGCCATCGATCTCATAGGACCACATACATCGCTATGTATTAGTTCTAGTCGTACGGTGGCCCTCTTACCCTGTCCGGTAAAAGGAGCTTTAGTCATCTTGCCTAGTAAACAAGCCTCGCATTCATCATATGATTCAAAATCAAACTGATCCAAGAAACAATCTTGATGTAACTTGGAAATGCGTTTCTCGTTTATATGGCCTAGACGACAGTGCCAAAGGTATGTTTGATTTGAGTCATTAGTCTTAAGTCGTTTGTTATTTACATTGAAGATAGGAGTATCTAAATTAAGATCATACAAACCGTTAAATAATTGTGCAACACCATAGGTAATGTCATTCAAACCAAAAGAGCAACCATTGTCTTTAAAGGTAAATGAAAAACCTTTCTTGTCCAAACAAGAAACAGAAATAATGTTTCTACAAATAGAAGGCACATACAAACAGTTTTCAAGTTCTAATATAAGCCCAGTGGGCAATGATAAATGGTAAGTCCCTACAGCCAAAGCAGCAACCTTTGCTCCATTTCCAACTCGTAGGTCTACCTCTCCCTTAGCCAGTGCCCTACTCCTTTGCAGTTCCTGCACATTTATACAAATGTGAGAACCACATCCGGTATCCAATACCCAAGATGTAGAAGTAGACAAATTGACTTCTATTACATAAATACCTGAAGCAGAAGTCTGGCCAGCAGCCTTCTTCTTCTTAAGTTCTTCCAAATATGCATGACAGTTTCTCCTCCAGTGTCCCGGTTTCCACAGTGGTGACAATCACCCTTTTCGACACCTCCTTTGGGCTTGGTAGCCTTCTTGGGAGCAGAATTAGGATTGGCAGCAGATTTGGACACATTCCTCTTCTTATTGCCCTTCTACTTTCTTTTCCCCTTGGCACCTCCTTTGTTCACCATCATCATGGGAGTAGGAGATTCCTTCTGAATGTTGGTTTCAGCAGTTCTTAACATGCCCAACAATTCAGTGGGTGTCTTATCTATCTCATTCATGTTGTAGTTCATAACGAATTGAGAAAAGTTCTTGTTAAGTGATTGTAAGATCAAATCTATTTGAGCCTCCGGACCAATCGGGAAGCCCAAGGTACTCAGTTGTTCAATGTACCCAATCATCTTAAGAACGTGTGGTCCAACCGGGTCTCGCTCTCCCTGTTTGCAAGCATACAAAGCCTTGCTAGTATCATATCTCTCCTGGCGAGCTTGTCCCTCAAACATGCTTTTGAGGTGCTCAATTATTTCAAAAGCATTCATCAACTCATGTTGCTTTTGAATCTCAGGAGCCATGCATGCAAGCATAAGGCATGACACATCAGTTGAGTCATCCAAATGCTTCTGATAAGCATTTTGCTCGGCACGTGTGGCTCCAGCAGGAAGAGGATTTGGGTGAGGAACTTCAATGGCATACAGCTTTCGCTCCTGCCTGAGGACAATCCTCAAGTTCCTAAACCAATCTAGGAAGTTTGTCCCTGTCAGCTTTTCCTTTTCTAGGACTGATCGTATCGAAAAGTGGTTTGTGTTGTTTGCCATTTATTATCTACAATTTTGTAAAAGCGCATAAAATGAGTTAGTTTGCATGTTTCGTAAAACCAATTATGTTCAAGTTGATTTATAGCATATTCGTAATATACCTCCCACTATTTTTATCAAATTAATAGCCCTTACTATCAATTCGGAAAATGGTTCCCATAAAACCTTTCTTAGTGAGCCAAGATCCATATTTCATCATATTTTAAATCAGCTTTGGCTTTCCTCTTAAACATGATTATTTAGGTAGACCGTTATGTCAATTATATCGTATATAACTCTTGGATAGCTTAGTGAACAACATATTGCTCCGATCTATCTAATAGATTTCACTAAACTCTATGCTTATAAGTTCATAATCCTATTATGACGACTTATTTAAGTTGAACCCAACAATAACAATTTAAGTAAGCTTGTTTACTTAATCACATCTCACCACGATAAAAGAGAAGCCCTTGCTTTGGCAAATCCACTCCTCAATGATCTAGGATTTAATGAGTGTTATTTGTTGGAAAGCATCTGTTTAACTTAATATTTCTTAAGGGATTTTTAGAAAAATTTAACGATCTTGATCGTCTGTTTAAATCTTAAATCGTTACAGATTTTATCTTGTTTAAACATGGCATATGTGTCGTATCTAATACATACATTCTAAAATTTCCATACATCCATGCATCCATACATATATCTAATATATCCATGCATCATATGTAAAGTGCAGTTACGCAAAATTAAACGTGCAATGGTTATGGCCCGATCCTATGCGATCTTTTCGAGCTAATGAAAAGATCAAGGTCAATCTATGGTTGTAATAACTAATTATTACAAAATTCTTCATTGCTTCCAAAGCCTCCATTGATTACCTCCAAGCTCGTTTTGAAATACATTACAAAAGAACTCGAGTTGCATTCGAGAAATAATAATTACAAGAATAACGACATGCAAGTCGTATTTAATTATTACAGACCATAAATAAAATTAAAACATTTATTCTACGGGTCTTTAGGCCATAACCAATGAACCATGCTCATATAACAATTATAGACATCATGATCACATCGATTAATATTTAACTCCTTAATTTAAATACCTAATTATTTAAAAAGGAATTAAATAAATAAATCAAATTTAATTAATTAAATTCGAATTAATATAATTAACTAATTAAAATTTTAATCCGAATTAAAAAAAATTAAATCGAAATTAATTAATCAAAATTCGAATTTAATAATAATATTCAAATTCATAATTTAAATATATTATTAAAATTCGAAATTAAATTAATTAATAAAATTTTTAATTAATAATAATTTTTAAATCCATGATTTAAATATTCAATTATTAAAACTTTAATCATTTAGGAATCTAATGATTAATACCAATAAGTCTAACATGGCAACTAATGGTATTATTAAAGCAAAAGCAAAAGCAAAAGCTAAAATAAAAAATTAGAATTAAATAAAACAAATCAAAGCAACAGCACGCCAAGGCTTACTGACAAAACTGTGATACGCATGTCGTACATGCGCAACACCTGCTTTCTCCGGGTGATGCGCATGTCCGTCATGCGCAACCCATCTGTAACACCCTGTTGCGCATTACCAGAATGCGCAACACCTGTACATTCAGTTTTTCCCAGAAATTGCAGAAAGCTCCAGAACAGTGCAGAAAATTTATTTTTCAGTTTTAATCAATTCTAAAATTATGCCAATGATGTGATTAACATATCTAACATATAATACATCATCCAAAACATGTTATAACAATTTATAACATCATACAAACAATCATAACAATTTATAAAATCTTTTGTATGTTAAAATGAAGCATGACAAAAATTCATAAAATTCATGTATGATTCATTTTCAAGAACACAATACCAAATCATCCTTTTATACATGTAGCTCTGATACCATTGTTGGAATTCGGGCATAATAACGCAACGAAAATAACGTAAATAACAATTAAAAACGAATTCCAAAGCCCGGATCCATGTATAAAATGATGATCATGGTATAAAAATTCTCAAGAACAAGATTGTACCTTGTTTAAGCTTTCCAATGGATGACAAATGGAGATCCTAGCTTGTTGATCTTGAGAGTTAAAATTATAACTCCTCCACCGGTATCCACACTTGAATGCTTGCTTGAATCGTCGAACGATTTCGCCACGGGACGAGGTACTAGCCAAAAATAAATAATCGATGTGTTCTTGGCTTGAGCTTGATTTCTCCCTTGTCTCTCTTGTAGTGTATAAACTGAAATTTTCAGTTGTGTTCTACCAAGAAGACTAGCCAACCTTTGGCTTATAAAGAGAAATAAAGAAAAATGGACCATTAAACAATTAGGCCATTTTTATTTAAACAAATCTTATTTATTTAAATAAATTAATTAAGTCATACTTAATTAATCAAATAAGTCAATAAAATACATCTTCAAATTTTATCTTTAACTAATCAAGTCTCACTTAATTAATTTTATAAAATTCGAATTATTATTTATTATTAATTTAAAATCATAATTTAAATTATTATTAATTTAAATTCATGAAATAAATTAATTTCCCTTTTAAACATTCTATGTGTGTGACCCTGTAGGTTATTATTTAATTGGCAATAATTTTATTCTCTAATAAAATTACAAACAATAAGCGGCGTCTAGTAACACATTATTGCTACCCAATTAAACAATAATTAAATCAACGATTCAATCAACCTTTTATGACCAATGTTCCATGTAATATAATCCCTTTAAATCATGATATTATAGATTAAACTCGAGGCATGTAATGTGTCATCCTCTTCATAATTTAATCTTCATTTTCTTAATCGATGAGTAGACTATTTAATCAAATCAACATTTGAGCATGGCCATGCATTTCATAGTCTCACTCAAACAAGAGGCCGATAATATCACTCCTTTATCAGGAGATTTAAATCCCATCTAGATCGTTCATATTTCTCACATGATTCATAATATATCCGATATTCACCTTTATCATTATCCGGCTAAAGATAACTTTTGACAAATTCAAAATATATTAATTCTCATGTAGAATTATAACGACTTCAGGTCTAAGGATCATTACACCATTATCACTGTGATAATACATATGACACATTTATTATTATTATTTACCATGATGTATCTCACGGTGGGTCTGTCCAGTACCCTGTACTCGTACAGTTACCTATGCATTGCTTTTAGTATCTGCATACTTATGACCAATGAGATGTGGTCATCTTGTCAATAAACATACTAGCCTTAATGTATTATTATTGTCCTAAGTAATAATAATACTCGGCTAGGGACATTTAAGAATATGATACAATCATTATATAATCTCATGTTCAAGTCACATACTTGCAACTACATAATTTGTATCAAGATTCTAAGGACATTTATTATACTTTATTTATTTCGCAGTAAATAAAGCCAATAATAAATATATATATCAAATATATAAAATCACTCAAACACAAATACAATTGATTGTATTGACTCTAGGGCACCAATACTAACAGTAGCAACACATTACAAAATAAATAAAATATTTATTTTGTGAGAACATCTTGAATTACTACTTGTGTTTGCAATTCTTATCTAGATAGTTTACAATCTTTATCATTGTTGTTGAGTTAAAGATTTAAAATTATCTATATTGCATTCAACCCCCCCTTCTACAATATACTCCGGGACCAACAACTGGTATCAGAGCAACAGATTGACATACAAATCTGAAGATCATGACGAGTGTTCAGAAGTCAAGTGGTATCAAGATTCCAGTCTTTGATAAAGAGAACTACAATTTTTGGAAAAGAAAGATCTTGTTATTTATCAAAGCTGCCTATCCACTATACATGGGAATCCTTGAGAACGGCCCCTTCATTCCTCAAAAGGAAGTAGCTGTTGCTACTGTAAATGACGATGTCATTCCAGCCCATTGGGTTGCAAAGAGGCCTTCAGAATACACAGAGACCGAAAAGGAGAAAGTCGCCTTGGATGACTACTTACAACTTATCTTGCTCGACTCTCTCACTTTAGACAAAGCCACGTGTGGTAATGTCATGGGATGTTCATCTGCAAAAGAGATGTGGAGTAAGATAGAGCCGTTGTGTGAAGGAAGTGAAGAGGTCCGAGAAAATCAAAGGCAAATCCTTGTATCACAATATGAAGCCTTCATGGCCAAGCCAAGCGAAGAACTCACGCACATGTTTGAAAGGTTCAGTAAGCTAATAGCTGAGTTACAAATTCATGGGAAGTTCTATGATAGAAAGGAGATCAACATCAAATTTATGCTCACTCTCCCTGAGCATCTTGAGCACAAAGTCACAGCCATAAGAGAAGGAAGAAACTTGAGCGAAGTCTCTCTAAAAACTCTTTATATTGTGCTCAAATCATACGAACTCGAACTCTTTCAAAAGAGAGCTATTCAAACAGGAACCAAAGAAAAGTTGGCAAACATGTCAGGAGCCCTTGTAGCTCATGAACCACAAGTAGCTTGTCCAAATGAATCCTCACAAAGTTCACAACCAACACAAGTACCTCCATTGAAGATTGAAGAGGTGTTGGATGACGAGGAGAAGGTGGTTCTGCAGCTCAAAGACGTTGAAGATGAAGACTTCTACACAATAGAAGAGATTGAAAGCATGTATAATCCAACCATGGCTTATATGGTTAAGAGTTTCAAGAACATCAAGTTCAGAAGGGACAAGTCATACAAGCCACAGGGTCAAACATCTAAGTTCAACAAGGGGAGTTTTTCATAAGCTGCTGGTGGTGCCACGAGAGGTGGATACAAGACCGGGATGGTGGATAGGTCGAAGTTCAGGTGCTTACAACTGTTAGGAATATGTTGTACTTGATGATAACTTCACAATCAATCAAATTGTATAAGGTTTTGTAGCAGTCAACGGATGAGGATTTATAACTCTATCCGTTGACAGGTAGCTCATCAACGGATGAGGTTTTGTAGCATACTGCAGTATCTCTATGTTATCAGTTGATAGTGTTTTTATCCACAGTCATGTTGACCATCAACGGATAGGCAGAATAGGGTAGCCAATTGTAAATAAGCTATGCTATGTAATTCTGTCTAAGTGAAAGTGTATCAACAGATGAAGACAAAACTCTATCAACGGATACAACTCAAATCCACTCTATCAACGGATACAGCTCAAGTCTCAATATCAACGGATACCGCTCAATACATCATCAATGGATGTCAGTGTACAATATCAACGGATAATCATTGACACTGTCTTCTATGATTAGCTGGGGATTAGCAGTTGATAAGGACATGTTTGACTGACAGATCACATGGGTTGATAGTAGATACAAAAAGCAGTATGGCAGCCATACTTTGGAAACACAGAAGAAAGAAGCATTCCATTTACACTATGAATACAAGAAAGGTTGTAAGAACCCAGATTTTGGGTGGAATTAAAACTTTTATGTATTTAATGATGTAAGAATGAATAGTGGATATGGCTACAATGTAATAATTGATATTTGGGAAAGAATGAATGGAATTCGACTTTATTATGTTTATGTCTTGAAGAATGCTAAAGGGTGACAACATAGGTAAGAATAATCTATCTTCTAAGGGAATAAGATATGGCAACTTCAAGCAAGAGAAGACTCTCATGTCATCCAGATCGATAACGATTAATCCAGTAGTTCCGTAAAAAGGTTAAGGAACGATCGAAAGAGAATACGGACAATTATACAACCCTAAGAGAACAAGTAAAGAATACAGAATGAATAGTGTTTTGGTGGGAGTACATAATAATATGAGACGACACTATATAGAAGTATTCGGAACGGATTTCCGAGTTCGTATTAGTGATCCAGGGGGAAAATAAGTGTATGTAAAAGCTGTCGGATTCTGAAAAACCGCACTTTTATTTTCTCCGAGAGTTCCCTGGACACTGATAGCCTTAAGTATTTAACGAATGGATTAAAGGAATATAAAATGGAAAGTTAGAATGAAAGATGGGGAATGAAAGTATTAATATTAAAGAGGATTCCCGGTAAACCCTAATTAGAAATCCGCGAAATATTCTCACGAACGATCAATCGAAACGGGTAATAACCGGACACAGAAACAAGCAGGGGAAGCAAGAGTCTTCTGAAAGCTACTAGTATAAATATCTAGTAACTAAACTAGAAGCAAGGAACTAGCACCTTAGAGGAAGAACTAAGTACTTAGCAAGTAACTACCTAGTTAGGCTTTAACCACCACAAAACCAACACATGTCTTGCCATTTGAGCATCCAACACCTCATCACTTTATTAAAGTGACTTTTACAAGATATTATGTTGTAAGTGGATGAGAGTGAAGGAGATTAAAACACAAAATCAAAAGAAACCAAGCAACTCTCTTCCCCCCCCCCATAAACAACCATTCGGCTATGTCCTTTAATTCCAAATCCAAACTCAACCTTCCCACCATTGTTTGTTCTTGAAATAATTAAGGTGAGTCTTACATTTCATAAAACTTATCTCCTCAAAATCTTAGCTTCAAACTCATCCATTTCCATTTTCAAATAAATCATTCAAGAAGAGCATGAATAGTGTTCTTCTTGAACTAACTTGGTTTTCTTGATTTTTCATGGTTGATATAGCAAGCATAATCACTCCTAAGGACCATACAAGGCTTAGTAAGGCTATATCACTATCTAAGGAAGGTATAAATCTCTTGAAACCCTAACCCTTGTTTGAGATTTAAGCATGTTTTTGATAGTTATAACTTAGTTATGGTTATGTTAAAGTTATAAGCATGATTATGTATGGATTTTGGATTAATGATGTAAATAGCTAGATGAATGGAAAGGCATTGCTTGGCCTCAGTTCATGTATATAAGTCATGTATATTTTGTTTGGGTTGGATGCTATGTTTATGGGAAGATTCGAAATTGATAGATATTCGATTTACAGCCGTTATAATGCCCGATTTTACAATACCATGTTTTGTATGCCATTTTCCATGTCGAACCCCTACTGTCCAGAGACTTTATCTGCCATGATAGGATAGGTAATGTTCTAAGCTTCGTTTTGATATAAAGATCACGTGAAACGGACTTACGGTTTAGGATTTATGACCAAATTACTAAAAGTGGTTCGAATCCGTAAACGAAAGTTCGTAACTGAAATTGAACCCTCGTAAGCTATGTAACGTCATGGCGAATCTTGGTAAATAAATACTAGGGGTAAGAAGGAAGGTGGGAAAGAAAACCGTATGTCAAAAAGAGCATTTTTCTATTTATTAAAAATGTTCGAGTCAAGGTTAAACGCGAACGAACCCCTAAAAGACGACTCTTTTATAACTTTGGTAAAACACTTAGAAAACGGGCGATAAAACTCGGAGTAAAATATTGGTTCGTAACGATCAACCTTAGAACTCATATGACTTAAGTATGTCCCAAGTATAAGTGCAGTGACATGTCGTATTAACGAACGAATGTCGGGTCGGATCAGTGATAATAAGTAATCCACTAAAAGGGGTATAACGAGATAACTCGAGAACGTGTTTCGATTTAAGTATAACTTAACTTTTAATATGTTAAGTGATTAATCCCGAATGCCTTGGCTATTTATAGATCACCAGGCTGAACCGGGACCCGCTACCACTACCCCTTACCGTACTCGACTACCAGGCAAGTTTCAATTCCCTTCTTTTAGGCTGTTGTTGTGATTGAATAAATATATATATATGATTGCTGATATACATATGCCATTGCATGCATGCCTACTTTCAACTTGAATTGATATACTTGTTCCCTGAATGTTATTGTTGGCTTATAAGCTAGATAGTTATATATCAGTTATAAGCCGGTTATTGTAAGACCCTCATAGAAGGGCGTATACATCTTATTCGTCAAATATAGACCGGGAGTCAATATTTCTTGATATATCGAGATTACCTCGGGAGAAAATATTTAAGTAAATATTTTCTATTATTTGGGCGACGAATATTATTTGAATATTCGTTCGAGACTAATTATTTTAACGATCCTTACTTCAAATAATTATTTGAATTTAACTATTCAACGAATAATATTTCTCAATATTCATTCAGAGTCGAATTGACTATCGACTATTATTTCGAATATTCTTCTAAAGATGAGACTATTAAATGAATATTAATTGGATATTCTTTTAGAATATTATTTTATTAAATAAATATTACTTTTGAATATTCATTTAAGAAATTAAATACTTGATGAATATTATTTTAATATTCATCTGAAGCTTGATTTAATTATCGAATATTATCTCGAATATTCCTTAAGGCTTGGATTACTAAATGAATATTACTTGATATTCATTTAGGATATTATTCATTAAATGAATATTACTTTTGAATATTCATTTAAATTCCTAATTAATTATGAATATTACCTTAAATATTCTTTTCAGGTCTTATTAATTAATGAATATTGTTTTGAATATTCATTTAAATATTTATTTATTCAATAAATATTCTCCTGATATTTCTTCAGGGATTATTTTGAGAAATACTCTGATTAAAGATATTCTTTCATATTCCCAAATATTCTTTCAATATTTTAACTCAATAAATATTCTCTGAATATTTATTCCATACTTAGAATAATCTCGATAAGGTTTATCTTCTTCGATTATTACAGAAAATATTTCGAAGTCATATTATTATTAATCTTATATCAAGAAAGGTTCCCAGACATCATTCATCTTTGAGTCTATCTCCTTAATAATAAGGGAACCTTACTTGGAAAAATGTTATTTATCTTGTCGACTTCCCGGTCATAAAGTATTCCCTTCACCCGCAACTCGGGTGCTGTTGACTTATTAAGTCGTTGCTTACCTTCTCATCTTTCGAGGGGTAAGATTACTGGAACAAGTTGATATCCGTTACCAAGTAATAGCTTGGGAGATATTGGTAAATTTTCCTTTCCAACTAGATACGACTACTTTGTGGAGTCTTATCAACAAGTATTATACTTGGGGAAAGGGGGACGAACGTTACATTCAGAATCATGAATTCTATTTGAACTAGGAGTCGTGTAAGAGGCCGAGTAGCGCCGGTCCATCCCCTTGGCCCAACCGTTGGCCGGGGAGAGCTAGTAAGGCGGTAGACAAGTAAAGCCGTCAGTTCTTCCTTCTACCGGTAGTAAATCTAAATTGAGCTGTACGATCTCGACTGATCATCAAGATTGGAACAGCGGGCGCGGTGAATACTCCATCATTGGTTCATCATCCAAATTTATTTATTTCCTGCAACATGATTACTGTTGGCAGAGTTGGAAAAGTGTCATAACTGGAATTGCAACCTTTTCTTGCAAGTTCCTCTTCTTAATAACAATAAAAATATCTCGCTTACTTCGATGTAGCAGATGTTTCTTCAAACAAATACTTTCAGTTACCTTGTAACTTCATCGTTCATAATATACTGGCATCATTTCCGTAAATGCATGGCATATGGTTTAAAAGATAGCTTTGAACTATTTTAAATTATCGTTCAGTTATATATTTGTTGGTGGGCTTTCGCTCACCCTTGCTTTGTTTATATTATGTCACAACAACAACTAGGACAGATGGCTCGCGTCAGGCGCACTCGGCGCAAGCAGGTTACCCGACCCACCGGACTACCCGCTGAGATGCTAGCCGCCATTGCTGAGGTAGCATAGTTAGACAGCTTTTGTTTCCTGTTTAACTATATGTATAATTAATGTAATCAACGGCAAAACTTTTAAACCTATGATGTTATCCTTTTGGGATTGTAATAACTTTTATTCGTAACCCTTTAATGTAAGACTTATTTCAATTTCATCTCTGGGACTATAACTGTTGTGTGTGTGAGTGGTAATTATTGTGGGGTCACAGCATGTGATTTATTTATTGTGGACTCAAGTCAAGTATTATGAATGGATGTAAGACCGTAACCACCAGATCCCTGACCCCGGATCTGGGGGTGTTACAGAGATGGTATCAAAGCGAGAGTTATATATCCCAAGAGATGATACGACGTTATATAATAATAAATTCAATAATATAATAAGAACCCTTGCCAGGTTCACCTAAAACCCTTACGGGAACTTTTTAAGTATCATGATAGTAACATAGTTCGTCTTGTGTAGGCGAGCGACTTGTCGGCCCAGGAGGCAGCTGCGAGACAGCATGATGAGGACATGTTCCGGACTAGGGACCCATACTATGAGCACTTGCCTGAGGAGGATACTGAGCCTGAGGAGGAGGACGCTGAGGAGGTCCAGGTTGATGCTGATACTGATGTGATCGAGTCTGAGGAGGAGGACCCTGAGGAGGTCCAGGATGATGCTGACACAGATGTTATTGAGACTGAGGGGGAGGAGGACCCGGAGGGGATCCAGACAGGACAGGATGCTGAGTTAGTGGTTGAGGATGATGATTATTGGGTTGTGACTGAGTTCAGGACTATGGGAGATGACACTGACATGACCACGGATCAGGTGGTGCCGGTATATGAGGGTGTTGAGGGAGATTTAGATGAGCCAGTAGTTGGTGCTGTAGGGAGTTCTGGACTTTTTGTGCCACTCCTCCCTGTTGAGAGAGCCCCTACCCCACCACCACTACCTGTGAGCCCGTACCCCGACGAGTTTGAGGAGCTTACCCCAGAGCCCCAGCAGACAGAGACTGCCGCTCCAGCTGAGCCATCCACCCCACCTCATGCCCCGATAGGAGGAGTCCCAGTATGTGTTCACAACTTGATTGTGAACGGGCTTTATAGAGAGTTGTCTATGGCAGATGCCAGGTTGGCAGAGTCTAGGAGTGAGTTAGCAGCAGAGAGAGCCGCCCGGATGAGGGTGCAGGGCAGGAGGACTATCAGTGACAGAGTTGGGTATAGGGCTGTGACCCGCATCGAGCTGAGGGCTCGGGTGAGGGTGCGACAGTTGCCTACTGATGGGCATGGTAGGGTAGACAGAGCAGAGGCTGAGGAGGTTTTCCGCATCGCCATGGGGAGGGTTCGGAGGATGTTTCGTCATGGCGGCTGATTTCAGATGTAGTGATGCAGTGGTCTAGTTGTCTAGTCATGTACGGACATAGTAGTGCCGGCTTTTGTAGGGATGGTTTTCTTGTACTTGTTTTCCCTTTTTGCAGACTAGACAGATAGACAGCATATTTCACTTTTGACTTGTTGTTGTTGTTAGGATGGCTGTACTTTAAACTATCGTTGTAACTCGGATGTTGTACCTTTTCGGTACCTGGTATATATTTGTTTCCATTTCAGTCATTACAATTTTGTTGGGATGTGATCACGAGTTTATTAGCATATGTATTACTTTTCGATTAAGTTGCCATGAGATATAAAACTGTGGGATTTTAAACCCAATCATGTAAAGAATTGTGCAAGGAAAAAATCCTTTAAAACAGATCAGTGAACCTAATGTATAACTTTCCAAATTTTCAGTAAAATGCCTCCAAGACGAATGGGCACTAGGGCTAACCCCCGCGAATCTACTGACCAAGAGAGTCACAACCAACACGAGGAAAACCGTGAAAGTAGTGAGGAACAAGATCAGGACTATAATGAGCAAGAAGATTCCCAGTATGGAGCAGAGGATGAACCCCTGTACTCTGAAGAATTTGAAAGGGAAATAGAGGGTGGAGAAACTGAAGTAGAACAGGAAGGGGAGAACCAGGGCGGAAACCCCATGGGCCAGTTTATGGATCTACTTAGGCAGAATTTGAACCAATACCCCCAACCACCACCAAGCAACAACACTTCAGTGGCAAATTCCTTTAAGGCCTTTAAGTCCCTTAAGCCCCCAGAGTTCCACGGATCGGCTGATCCCGTTGAGGCGAGGGCCTGGATCAAAGAAATGGAAAAGTCTTTTGAGATTCTGAGTATCAATGAGGCTCAGAAGACTGTTTTTGCTACTTACCTACTAAAGGGAGAGGCCAATTATTGGTGGGAAGCCAAGAAAAATATGGAGACTGATGCTGTCATAGCCTGGGAAAGGTTCAAACAATTATTCCTGGAGAAGTACTTCCCGAAGTTCATGAAGACCCAGATGGAACTTAAGTTTTTGGAACTGAAACAGAACAATATGTCAGTGGCGGACTATGAGGCCAAATTTACTGAGCTATCGAGATTTGTGCCAGAGTTTGTAGACACAGAAGAGAAGAAAGCTAACAGGTTTCAACAAGGGCTGAAGCAGTGGATCCAGAATAGGGTGGCTGTTTTAGAGATTACAGATTATGCCACCTTGGTGCAGAAGGCAACCATTGTGGAGGCTGGTAGTGATCAGATGCAGAGAGAGAGAGAGAAAGGGGGGATAAAGAGAAAGCATGTTAGTATGGGCGGAAGATCCGCTGGAGGAAAACCCCCAACCAAGTTTAATCGAGGAGCGGTTTCCCTACCAGGGAGGAATGTAGGGTTTAAGCCATCTGCGAGTGTAAGTGTGAGCCAGGACGGCCATCAATCAGGAATGTCCCGTTCCAACCCTTCTCGACCTCCATTGCCATTATGTGCTACTTGTGGGAAGAGACACTCCGGGGTGTGCAACCTGAAGCAGATAAACTGTTATAAGTGTGGGCGAGCTGGGCATTATGCTACCTCTTGCACCACGGTCATCCCTAACAGCACAACCTGTTTTCAGTGTGGACAGCGAGGGCACATGAGGAAGGATTGCCCAAAGAACAAACCAGCAGCATCAGGAGCAAGCAAGGTTGCCTCAAATAGGCCACCAACTGCTAGGACTTTCAATATGTCAGTACAAGATGCCGTGAGGGACACAGATGTGATAGCAGGTACTTTTTCTCTCAATTCAGTCAGTGCAAATGTCTTATTTGATTCAGGAGCAACTAAGTCTTTTATATCTAGAGATTTTGCGCATAAGTTGAAACTTAAAACCCAGCAACTAAAAGATTCCTTACTAGTAGAAATAGCTAATCAGGAAATCGTACCGGTTAATCAAATTCACCCCGATTGTAAGCTAGAAATAGGAGGACGATCCTTCTATGTCGATTTAATTCCTTTTAAGCTAGGGGAGTTCGATGTCATTTTGGGTATGGATTGGTTGTCTCGCAATGATGCGCAGATAGATTGTAAAGGGAAAAAGGTTAAGTTGAAAACCCCAGGGAAGAAAGAAATAGTGTTTAAGGGGATGCGACAGACCCAGAAAATTCTGACCATGGCGCAAACCAAGAGATTGTTACGAAAAGGGAACGAGGCTTATTTAGCCTACGTTATAGATACTCAGAAGGAAGTGCCAAGATTGCAAGACATTCTGGTAGTTAATGAGTTCGAGGACGTGTTCCCACAAGATCTTCCCGGACTACCACCTGATAGGGTAATTGAGTTTGCCATCGAGTTAGCCCCGGGGACGGCGCCAGTTTCGAAGGCCCCGTACCGATTAGCCCCAGTAGAAATGAAGGAGCTAGCTGAACAATTACAGGAATTGTTGGATAAGGGCATGATAAGGCCCAGTGTGTCACCTTGGGGCGCACCAGTGTTGTTTGTTAAGAAAAAAGATGGAAGTATGAGGTTATGCATCGACTACAGAGAATTGAACAAGTTAACCATAAAGAATAATTATCCATTGCCCAGGATAGACGATTTGTTTGACCAGCTAAGAGGAGCTGAATACTTCTCTAAGATTGATTTGAGAACGGGATATCACCAACTGAAAATCAAACCTGAGGATATCCCGAAGACTGCATTCCGCACCAGATATGGACATTATGAGTTCCTAGTTATGTCATTTGGATTGACCAACGCCCCAGCAGCCTTCATGGACCTAATGAATAGGGTGTTCAAGGAATATTTGGACAAATTCGTGATAGTTTTCATTGATGATATTCTCATCTACTCAAAGACAGAGGCAGAACACGCTGAACATTTAAGGATAACCTTAGAAATACTCAGGAAGGAGCAGTTATATGCCAAGTTCTCCAAGTGTGAGTTTTGGAAAAATGAGGTACAATTCTTAGGGCACGTGATCAATAGAGAAGGAGTGTTGGTTGACCCCTCCAAGATAGAAGCAGTTTCAAACTGGGAACGGCCAACTACTCCAACCGAGGTGAGGAGTTTCATTGGACTGGCCGGATATTACAGGAGATTTGTCCAGGACTTTGCGAAACTCGCAGCTCCATTAACTCGACTTACCCGTAAAACCGAGAAATTTGAATGGACTGAGAAATGCGAGAAGAGTTTCCAGGAGTTAAAGAAGAGGCTGGTGATAGCCCCAGTGCTGGCATTACCTGTTGGAAAAGGAGATTTCGTGATTTACAGTGACGCTTCGCATAAAGGACTGGGATGCGTGCTTATGCAGCACGGCAAGGTAATAGCGTATGCGTCTAGGCAATTGAAGGATTATGAAGTCAGATATCCCACGCATGATCTAGAACTAGCAGCCATAGTCTTCGCTTTAAAGATTTGGAGACACTACCTGTATGGGGAAAAATGCGAGATTTACACAGACCATAAGAGCCTCAAATACATTTTCACTCAGAAAGAGCTTAACATGCGCCAGAGGAGGTGGTTAGAGTTAATCAAGGATTACGACTGTGAAATTCGCTATCACCCGGGCAAAGCCAATGTGGTGGCTGACGCCCTTAGTCGGAAAGAGAAGCTCAAGATGATAACTTCAGAGAAAGAGCTAGTGAAGGATTTTGAGAAGTTGGAAATCGAGGTTAAGTTACCTGGAGAGGGCCAAGAAAAGTTGATGGAAATTAGAATCCAACCTCCATTGCTAGAAAAGATTAGACTGTGCCAGGAACGGATGATGGAGGAAGAAAAGAACTCCACAGAAGAGCTAATGACCGGGGAGGAAATTAAGTGCGAAAGAGACAAGGAAGGGATCATGAGGTACACATACAGGATATGGATCCCAAATGTTCAGGAGCTCAAGGATGAGATTTTAAATGAGGCACACAACTCAAGATACTCAGTGCACCCCGGTAGCACTAAAATGTATAGGGATTTGAAGGAGTATTACTGGTGGCCCAATATGAAAAAGGACGTAGCAGAGTGGGTAAGCAGATGCTTGACCTGCCAACGAGTGAAGGCAGAGCACCAGAAACCCAGCGGACTTCTACATCCCTTAGAGATTCCAGAATGGAAATGGGAACATATAGCCATGGATTTCGTAGTAGGTTTACCCAGGACCAAGGCTAATTATGACACCATATGGGTAATTGTAGATCGACTGACGAAATCGGCTCACTTTCTCCCGATCAACGAAAGGTACACGGTCGACAGACTAGTGGACATCTACTTAAAAGAGATAGTGGCGCGACATGGAGTCCCAGTCGCAATAGTATCCGATCGAGATCCTAGATTTAACTCCAGGTTTTGGAGGAGTTTTCAAGAATGTGTAGGGACCCAGCTGAACATGAGCACAGCCTACCACCCCCAGACAGATGGGCAAAGTGAAAGGACCATCCAAACGCTAGAGGATATGTTGAGGGTCTGCGCGATAGACTTCAAGGGGAGTTGGGATGATCACTTGCCATTGGTTGAGTTCTCCTATAATAACAGTTATCATTCAAGCATTGGGATGCCACCTTATGAGGCCCTTTATGGAAGAAAATGTCGATCTCCCTTGTATTGGGATGAAGTTGGAGAGCGAAAGATGCTCGGGCCCGAAGTGGTCCAACGAACTAAAGATGCAGTGGATCTAATCCGAGGCCGGTTGGTAGCAGCCCAGGATCGACAAAAGAAATATGCCGACTTAGCTCGGAAAGGCAAGGAATACGAAGTAGGGGACCTAGTGTTCTTAAAAGTGTCATCTTGGAAAGGTTTAATGAGATTTGGGAAGAAAGGAAAGCTGAGTCCCAGATACATTGGACCATTTGAGATCTTGAGACGGATTGGGGAACTAGCTTATGAGCTCGCATTGCCCCCGAATCTACAGCAGGTGCACAATGTGTTCCATGTTTCGATGCTGAGGAAGTATAATCCGGATGCTAAGCATATTGTAGAGTATGAGCAAGTGGACATGCAACCAGACCTGACCTATGTGGAGCAACCTGTGGAAATCATAGACCGGAAAGAACAAGTGCTCCGAAACAAGGTCATTCAGCTAGTCAGAGTTTTGTGGCAGAACCACAATGTAGAAGAATCCACCTGGGAACTTGAAAGCGCAATGCAAGAAAAGTACCCCCACTTGTTTTCAAACTGATTCCGGGACGGAATCATTTTAAGGAGGGGAGACTGTAAGAACCCAGATTTTGGGTGGAATTAAAACTTTTATGTATTTAATGATGTAAGAATGAATAGTGGATATGGCTACAATGTAATAATTGATATTTGGGAAAGAATGAATGGAATTCGACTTTATTATGTTTATGTCTTGAAGAATGCTAAAGGGTGACAACATAGGTAAGAATAATCTATCTTCTAAGGGAATAAGATATGGCAACTTCAAGCAAGAGAAGACTCTCATGTCATCCAGATCGATAACGATTAATCCAGTAGTTCCGTAAAAAGGTTAAGGAACGATCGAAAGAGAATACGGACAATTATACAACCCTAAGAGAACAAGTAAAGAATATAGAATGGATAGTGTTTTGGTGGGAGTACATAATAATATGAGACGACACTATATAGAAGTATTCGGAACGGATTTCCGAGTTCGTATTAGTGATCCAGGGGGAAAATAAGTGTATGTAAAAGCTGTCGGATTCTGAAAAACCGCACTTTTATTTTCTCCGAGAGTTCCCTGGACACTGATAGCCTTAAGTATTTAACGAATGGATTAAAGGAATATAAAATGGAAAGTTAGAATGAAAGATGGGGAATGAAAGTATTAATATTAAAGAGGATTCCCGGTAAACCCTAATTAGAAATCCGCGAAATATTCTCACGAACGATCAATCGAAACGGGTAATAACCGGACACAGAAACAAGCAGGGGAAGCAAGAGTCTTGTGCAAGCTACTAGTATAAATATCTAGTAACTAAACTAGAAGCAAGGAACTAGCACCTTAGAGGAAGAACTAAGTACTTAGCAAGTAACTACCTAGTTAGGCTTTAACCACCACAAAACCAACACATGTCTTGCCATTTGAGCATCCAACACCTCATCACTTTATTAAAGTGACTTTTACAAGATATTATGTTGTAAGTGGATGAGAGTGAAGGAGATTAAAACACAAAATCAAAAGAAACCAAGCAACTCTCTTCCCCCCCCATAAACAACCATTCGGCTATGTCCTTTAATTCCAAATCCAAACTCAACCTTCCCACCATTGTTTGTTCTTGAAATAATTAAGGTGAGTCTTACATTTCATAAAACTTATCTCCTCAAAATCTTAGCTTCAAACTCATCCATTTCCATTTTCAAATAAATCATTCAAGAAGAGCATGAATAGTGTTCTTCTTGAACTAACTTGGTTTTCTTGATTTTTCATGGTTGATATAGCAAGCATAATCACTCCTAAGGACCATACAAGGCTTAGTAAGGCTATATCACTATCTAAGGAAGGTATAAAGCTCTTGAAACCCTAACCCTTGTTTGAGATTTAAGCATGTTTTTGATAGTTATAACTTAGTTATGGTTATGTTAAAGTTATAAGCATGATTATGTATGGATTTTGGATTAATGATGTAAATAGCTAGATGAACGGAAAGGCATTGCTTGGCCTCAGTTCATGTATATAAGTCATGTATATTTTGTTTGGGTTGGATGCTATGTTTATGGGAAGATTCGAAATTGATAGATATTCGATTTACAGCCGTTATAATGCCCGATTTTACAATACCATGTTTTGTATGCCATTTTCCATGTCGAACCCCTACTGTCCAGAGACTTTATCTGCCATGATAGGATAGGTAATGTTCTAAGCTTCGTTTTGATATAAAGATCACGTGAAACGGACTTACGGTTTAGGATTTATGACCAAATTACTAAAAGTGGTTCGAATCCGTAAACGAAAGTTCGTAACTGAAATTGAACCCTCGTAAGCTATGTAACGTCATGGCGAATCTTGGTAAATAAATACTAGGGGTAAGAAGGAAGGTGGGAAAGAAAACCGTATGTCAAAAAGAGCATTTTTCTATTTATTAAAAATGTTCGAGTCAAGGTTAAACGCGAACGAACCCCTAAAAGACGACTCTTTTATAACTTTGGTAAAACACTTAGAAAACGGGCGATAAAACTCGGAGTAAAATATTGGTTCGTAACGATCAACCTTAGAACTCATATGACTTAAGTATGTCCCAAGTATAAGTGCAGTGACATGTCGTATTAACGAACGAATGTCGGGTCGGATCAGTGATAATAAGTAATCCACTAAAAGGGGTATAACGAGATAACTCGAGAACGTGTTTCGATTTAAGTATAACTTAACTTTTAATATGTTAAGTGATTAATCCCGAATGCCTTGGCTATTTATAGATCACCAGGCTGAACCGGGACCCGCTACCACTACCCCTTACCGTACTCGACTACCAGGCAAGTTTCAATTCCCTTCTTTTAGGCTGTTGTTGTGATTGAATAAATATATATATATGATTGCTGATATACATATGCCATTGCATGCATGCCTACTTTCAAGTTGAATTGATATACTTGTTCCCTGAATGTTATTGTTGGCTTATAAGCTAGATAGTTATATATCAGTTATAAGCCGGTTATTGTAAGACCCTCATAGAAGGGCGTATACATCTTATTCGTCAAATATAGACCGGGAGTCAATATTTCTTGATATATCGAGATTACCTCGGGAGAAAATATTTAAGTAAATATTTTCTATTATTTGGGCGACGAATATTATTTGAATATTCGTTCGAGACTAATTATTTTAACGATCCTTACTTCAAATAATTATTTGAATTTAACTATTCAACGAATAATATTTCTCAATATTCATTCAGAGTCGAATTGACTATCGACTATTATTTCGAATATTCTTCTAAAGATGAGACTATTAAATGAATATTAATTGGATATTCTTTTAGAATATTATTTTATTAAATAAATATTACTTTTGAATATTCATTTAAGAAATTAAATACTTGATGAATATTATTTTAATATTCATCTGAAGCTTGATTTAATTATCGAATATTATCTCGAATATTCCTTAAGGCTTGGATTACTAAATGAATATTACTTGATATTCATTTAGGATATTATTCATTAAATGAATATTACTTTTGAATATTCATTTAAATTCCTAATTAATTATGAATATTACCTTAAATATTCTTTTCAGGTCTTATTAATTAATGAATATTGTTTTGAATATTCATTTAAATATTTATTTATTCAATAAATATTCTCCTGATATTTCTTCAGGGATTATTTTGAGAAATACTCTGATTAAAGATATTCTTTCATATTCCCAAATATTCTTTCAATATTTTAACTCAATAAATATTCTCTGAATATTTATTCCATACTTAGAATAATCTCGATAAGGTTTATCTTCTTCGATTATTACAGAAAATATTTCGAAGTCATATTATTATTAATCTTATATCAAGAAAGGTTCCCAGACATCATTCATCTTTGAGTCTATCTCCTTAATAATAAGGGAACCTTACTTGGAAAAATGTTATTTATCTTGTCGACTTCCCGGTCATAAAGTATTCCCTTCACCCGCAACTCGGGTGCTGTTGACTTATTAAGTCGTTGCTTACCTTCTCATCTTTCGAGGGGTAAGATTACTGGAACAAGTTGATATCCGTTACCAAGTAATAGCTTGGGAGATATTGGTAAATTTTCCTTTCCAACTAGATACGACTACTTTGTGGAGTCTTATCAACAAGTATTATACTTGGGGAAAGGGGGACGAACGTTACATTCAGAATCATGAATTCTATTTGAACTAGGAGTCGTGTAAGAGGCCGAGTAGCGCCGGTCCATCCCCTTGGCCCAACCGTTGGCCGGGGAGAGCTAGTAAGGCGGTAGACAAGTAAAGCCGTCAGTTCTTCCTTCTACCGGTAGTAAATCTAAATTGAGCTGTACGATCTCGACTGATCATCAAGATTGGAACAGCGGGCGCGGTGAATACTCCATCATTGGTTCATCATCCAAATTTATTTATTTCCTGCAACATGATTACTGTTGGCAGAGTTGGAAAAGTGTCATAACTGGAATTGCAACCTTTTCTTGCAAGTTCCTCTTCTTAATAACAATAAAAATATCTCGCTTACTTCGATGTAGCAGATGTTTCTTCAAACAAATACTTTCAGTTACCTTGTAACTTCATCGTTCATAATATACTGGCATCATTTCCGTAAATGCATGGCATATGGTTTAAAAGATAGCTTTGAACTGTTTTAAATTATCGTTCAGTTATATATTTGTTGGTGGGCTTTCGCTCACCCTTGCTTTGTTTATATTATGTCACAACAACAACTAGGACAGATGGCTCGCGTCAGGCGCACTCGGCGCAAGCAGGTTACCCGACCCACCGGACTACCCGCTGAGATGCTAGCCGCCATTGCTGAGGTAGCATAGTTAGACAGCTTTTGTTTCCTGTTTAACTATATGTATAATTAATGTAATCAACGGCAAAACTTTTAAACCTATGATGTTATCCTTTTGGGATTGTAATAACTTTTATTCGTAACCCTTTAATGTAAGACTTATTTCAATTTCATCTCTGGGACTATAACTGTTGTGTGTGTGAGTGGTAATTATTGTGGGGTCACAGCATGTGATTTATTTATTGTGGACTCAAGTCAAGTATTATGAATGGATGTAAGACCGTAACCACCAGATCCCTGACCCCGGATCTGGGGGTGTTACAAAGGTGCAGGAGACATGTCTGAACACAAGGACAACCTTTCGGCTACATGTGTATTTGGAGTGTAGTAGCAAGTCAACTAGAATTATATTAATATTATCTTATTCCAGTAGTACTTGTAAAACTCGGGATTTATAACCAAGTGTAGCAACTCTTTGTAGGTTAAGAAAACAGATACATCTTGCTTAGGGTTTCTATTGAATATTCTTAGAAAGCAAAGAGTTGTAAAACAGAAGCTGTGTACTTTTGTATCACAGAGTTTTCTTCGAATAAAAGCTTCAGGTGGTGCATTTAACCACCTGATTTTTTATGTGTTTGTGCATTAATCTTTTTACAAGCAATTATCTTAGTATAGATTTCTGGAGTTCTTATCAGAAATTTATAAATATCAAGAATTGTATTCAACCCCCCTTCTACAATTATACAAGTGTGTAATCTGGGAATAACAACAACTGTAATGAGCTAGGTCATTTTGCTACTGAATGCAGAAGACCAAAACAGAATCAAGGAAAAGGATCTGGAAATCAGTTTAGAGGAATCAAGGTAAAGCCTATGTGGCTGAAGGAAAATGCTGGGATGATTCTGAAGATGAGGAATAAGAAGAGTTTGTAAACTTGGCCCTCATGGCTAAATCTGATGATGAAGCTTCTAGTTCCTCAACTCAGGTACCATCTCTAGTCTTACTTGATATGTCTAAAACTGAATACAAGCATACCATTGAAGATTTAAGTGCTGAGATGTTTAACATTCATGTTAGTTTATCTGCTGCTCACGAAGAAATTGCTAAGTTAACTAAACAAAATGAAACTCTCAAATCTGAAAATGAAATGTTATTGCTTAGAACCAGTCCTCTAGATTCGTTAGCTCAAGAGAATACTAGATTGAAAAATGATATTGTCTGTGCTAAGGAAATAGAAGAATTTCTCAGGAATCAAATTGCAGAAAATGAGTTTAAACTCAAAGCATTTTGAAACTCTTCTAAGTTAGTCCAGGAATATCATGATAATCACACTGAGAATCAAAAGATAGGTATAGGCTTCGAGTATGGTAAGAGGCATGGAAAGGCAATTGCTCTTGATGATAGTGATGCTGTCAAACCTCATATTCTCAAAAGAGTTTACAAACCGATTTTCAAAAATCTTCAAGCTGATTTTGATGAAACCTCTCTGTTCATCAAACAAGAGCTTCTTGATGAGGATGAGTGCGTTGACAGCACACTAGATGAAGGGAAAGATACTGTCAAGTCTCCCGTGATAGAAACTTTGCCAAGCAATCAGACAGAATGTTCTAAAGTAGCTGTCAACATGGATATGACAGAAACTTCAAAAGATACTGTCAAGAGAGAACCCAAGACAACAACTTTCAAACCTGCTGTCAAGACAGGGGGAAAGAAAGTGTAAGAACCCAAATTTTTGGTAGAATTAAAACTTTTTATTAAGTATTGATAAAATGAGGAACAATGATTCCGACAACAAGTTCACCAGCTCTAATGAATGAATGGAATGGATATGGATTCAAATACTTATATGTCATGAAGAATGCTAATGGTTGACAACTTAGGTAAGAATAATCTATCTCCTATGGGAATAAGATATGGCAATTTCAAGCAGGAGAATATTCTCATGTCATCCAGATCGATAATGATTAGTCTAGTGGTTCCGTGAAAGGGTTAAGGAACGCCCGAGAAAGAACAAGGACATTGTCATAAATATAGGGAATAAAGGAAGAATAAAGAATGAATAGTGTTTTTGGTGGAAGTAAGAATATTATGAGATGACACTATATAGAAGTATTCGGAACGGATTTTCGAGTTCGTATTAGTGATCCAGGGGGAAAATAACTGTATGTAAAAGCTGTCGGATTCTGAAAAACCGCACTTTTATTTTCTCCGAGAGTTCCCTGGACACTAATAGACTTAAGGATTGAACGAAGGGATTTAAGGAATTTAAATTCGAAAGTTAGTAAGAAAGATGGAGAATGATAGTATTAATATTAAGAAGGTTTTCGGTAAAACCCTAACTAGTAACGAATGAGTTATTCCTCCGAACGATCAATGAATTGAGTGATAAACGGATAAAGAAACAAGCAGAGGAAGCAAGATACATGGATGTGCAAGTGATAAATATCTAGTAGCCAATCTAGTTACATTACAAACTAGAACCATTAGAGATTAACTAGTACTTAGCATCCTTTCTCATCCAACCACAAAAACAAGACACATGTCCATCAAAAATTCATCATCCATGACATAATAGCTTTAATAAAGCTACTTTATGAGATAATATGTCAAATACACAAGATGAGAACAAGAGACTAGCAAGCAAACAAGCAACCAACTCCATTCCTCTCCAAAGAAAGCATTCGGCTTCTCCTTTAATTCCAAATCCAAAATCAACCTTCCAACCATTGTTTGATCTCCAAATGTTTATGGTAGATCTTATATTTCATAAAAATGATGCCCTAGAAATTTTAGCCTCAAACACCACTTTTTCCATTTTCAATAAAATCATCAAAGTTTAGGGTGAATAGTAACTTTCAAGAACAAATCTTAGTTTTCTTGATTTCTTGGATGATCTAAGCTTGGTTAAGGATATACAAGGACTATAAAAGGCTTAGCAAGGTCTTTACCCACTCCATGGAAGGTATATCTCACCAAAACCCTAGCTCTTACTTTGAGTTTAATGATGTTCTTGATGAGTTTTTAGATTAGTATGATTATGGTGATGATTAAAGCATGCTTATGTAGTGATTTGTTGATATAAGAGGATAAAATAGTTTAGATGAACGGAAAGGCATTGCTTGGCCTTAGTTCATGGTTAAATAACATGTATATGTTGTTTGGAGTGGAAACTATGATTATTGGAAAGTAAGAAAGAACTTAGGAAACTGGATATCAAGTATGGTCCAGTCAACAAGAATTTTGTTAGTGGTGAGTGCAGTAAAACCAAATCCAGTGGGAAGGCTAAGGCAGGTGATTTACACAACAAAAAGGCTGTTGGTAAATCAGATAATGAAAAGGTAGAAATTGAGGATAAAAAGAAAAAGAACAGAAATGGTAAGATAGGCATCAACAAGAAAAACAATTACTCTCCTGACAAGTTTGCTCCTAAGAAAACTTGTAGTAATTGTAATAGTGTCAATCATCTATCTTCTAATTGCAAGATTGTCAACAAGGCTCCTGTTCATGTACCTCAACCAATGCCATGTATGCCTGCAATGCCTGTTATGCCTGGTTTGTATCAAAATGTTAGTTTTTCAAATCCATATGTGAACATGCCATATGTGTCTAATCCTTACTTTCAATCTATGAATGTGCCACAAATGTCATGGAACATACCTAACATGAATAGTATGTATGCCAATTTTCCACACATGCATGCATCCAATATTCATGCAAATGAGCATTTGTCAAACCCCATCACTCAAGCATCTACACCTAAGTTGAAGAATGCTAAGAGTGCAAAGTCAAAGGCTAACAAGAAAGGACCCAAGGAAGCTTGGGTACCAAAATCAACTTGATTTGTTTTTGAAATGTGTGCAGGGAAACAGAAGGAATCTATGGTACCTAGACAGTGGATGCTCTAGGCACATGACAGGAGATTCAACCCTGCTCACAGAGTTCAAGGAAGGAGCTGGCCCTAGAATTACCTTTGGAGATGACAGCAAAGGATATACTAAGGGATATGGCCTGATTTCAAAAGACAATGTCATCATTGAAGAAGTGGCTTTAGTTGAAGGTTTGAAGCACAATTTGCTGAGTGTCAGTCAGATTTGTGACAAAGACTATGAAGTAAAGTTCACAAAAGAAACCTGTGTTGTTTCTGGCAAGGAAGACAACAATGTGGTATTGACAGGCTTTAGAAAAGGAAATGTTTACATAGCTGACTTCAATTCAGCATGCTCAGAATCCATTACTTGTCTCTTCAGCAAAGCAAATAAGGATGAGAGTTGGCTATGGCATAAGAAGCTGTCACATTTGAATTTTAAAGTTATGAATGATTTGGTAAGAAAGGATCTTGCTAGAGGAATCCCTCAATTGGAGTTTGTCAGAGATGGGCTGTGTGATGCCTGCCAATTAGGGAAACAAAAGAAATCATCCTTCAAAAGCAAGACAGAGTCATCCATTGTTAAGCCTCTTCAATTGCTGCATATGGACTTATTTGGTCCAGTAAATGTCATGTCTATTTCAAAGAAGAAATACTGTCTGGTGATTGTAGATGATTTTTCTAAGTTCACATGGACCTTCTTCCTGCACTCCAAGGATTGTGCAAGTGAAAATCATCATCAATCACCTCAGAATACTAAACAATGGTTCTGAAGACAGAGTACAAAGAATCAGGAGTGACAATGGTATTGAATTCAAGAATTCCACAATGAAGATTTTCTGTGAAGAGAATGGAATTGTCCATGAGTTTTCTGCTGCCAGAACACCTCAACAAAATGGGGTTGTTGAAAGGAAAAACAGAACTCTCATTGAAGCAGCTAGAACAATGTTAAGTGAATCAGGTTACCAACATATTTCTGGGCTGAAGCTGTCAACACTGCATGCTTTACTCAGAATATTCCTTGGTCAATCAAGCTAGAGGAATGACTCCTTATCAGTTATTAACCAACAAGAAACCAACTTTAGCTTTCCTACATGTCTTTGGATGTAAGTGTTTTGTGCTAAGAAATCATGGAGATAACTTGGGCAAATTTGAAGCAAAGGCAGATGAAGCTATTTTCGTTGGATATGCAGCAGGGAAAGCCTACAAGATCTACAATCTAAGAACCAACATTGTTATGGAATCTGTACATGTTGTGTTTGATGATCAAAAGATTCTAGGCCTAAATGATGAAGGTTACCATGAAAAGTTGGAATTTGAGAATGAAGGTGAAGGAAGAATGTACTATGATGATGATGAGGAAAATGAAGATCATGACCACAGAGATCCACCTAGAGCTGTTATACCAACTAGAAGTGATGCTTACACTGAAAATGAAGCATCCGTTGACAGTCATTCTGCAACATCCGTTGACAGTCATTCTGCAACATCCGTTGACACTATTAGAGATGCATCCGTTGACAGATATTCTCAAGCATCCGTCGACAGGCAAAATGATGCATCCATTGACAGTCAACTTCATAATTCAGCAAGGACAACAAACTCAGGGGGAGTTTCTCAAGGTCAAAATTCAATGCTAAATCAACATGATCATGCTCATGGAAATGAAGCAACCTCATCAAGATCAAACCTTCCACCTGCAAGAAAATGGACTAGAAATCATCCATTTGAGTTAATCATTGGTTAATCAAATTCAAGAGTCCAAACTAGAAGGGCGACTCAAGCAGAATGTCTATACAGTAGCTTCCTGTCTCAAGAGGAACCTAAGAAAGTGGAAGATGCCCTTCTAGATCCAGATTGGGTGTTAGCAATGCAAGAAGAGCTAAACCAATTTGAAAGAAATAAAGTATGGAAACTTGTGCCCAAACCTGATGATAGAAGTGTCATAGGTACTAAATGGGTTCTCAAGAATAAGACAGATGAAAATGGCATAATTGTGAGGAATAAAGCTAGATTAGTGGCAAATGGCTACTCTCAAGAAGAAGGAATAGATTTTGATGAAACTTTTGCTCCAGTGGCAAGACTTGAGGCAATAAGAATCTTTCTAGCCTATGCAGCACATGCCAATTTCAAAGTCTATCAGATGGATGTCAAAAGTGCCTTTCTAAATGGGGAACTGGAAGAAGAGGTCTATGTCCATCAACCTCCTGGCTTTGAGGATCCAGAATTTCCAGGATATGTATATCTTCTCATGAAAGCACTTTATGGTTTGAAGCAAGCACCAAGAGCCTGGTATGACACTTTATCTCAATTTCTTTTGGAGAACCACTTCACTAGAGGTACAGTAGATAAAACCTTATTTCATAGGAATATTAATGGCTCTTCAATACTTGTTCAAATCTATGTAGATGATATTATTTTTGGGTCTACAGATGAGAAGCTTTGCAAAAAGTTTGCCAAACTTATGCAAAGTAGGTATGAAATGAGCATGATGGGTGAATTAACTTACTTTCTTGGCCTACAAGTAAAGCAAGTTAATGAGGGCATTTTCATAAGTCAAACAAAATATATTTATGATCTCTTAAAGAAATTTGACTTAATGGATTGTACATCTGCTAAAACACCTATGGCCACTGCAACTAAGCTTGAGTTGAATACTAAGGAAAAGTCTGTGGACATCTCAAGCTATAGAGGCATGGTAGGTTCACTTCTATACCTAACAGCTAGTAGACCTGATATAATGTTTTCTACTTGTCTTTGTGCTAGATTTCAAGCTGACCCTAGAGAGTCTCACTTAATAGCTATTAAAAGAATTTTCAGGTATCTCAAGGGAACACCAAACCTTGGCATTTGGTACCCGAGAGAATCTGGTTTTGATCTAACTGGCTATTCAGATGCAGATTATGCAGGTTGCAGAGTTGATAGGAAAAGTACTACAGGTTCCTGTCAATTTCTAGGAAACAGGCTTGTTTCATGGTTCAGTAAGAAACAAAACTCAGTCTCCACTTCTATAGCTGAAGCTGAGTACATTGCTGCTGGAAGCTGTTGTGCACAGATTCTATGGATGAGAAACCAACTCATTGACTATGGTCTAAAAGTTGAGAAGATTCCAATTTTCTGTGACAACACAAGTGCTATTGCCATCACAGGGAATCCAGTGCAACATTCGAGAACCAAGCACATTGACATCAAATACCACTTCATTAGAGAACATGTGATGAATGGTACAGTAGAAATGCACTTTGTGCCAAGTGAAATGCAGCTTGCAGATATCTTCACCAAGCCTCTTGATGAATCCACATTCACAAGATTGGTAGGTGAGCTAGGTATGCTTAACTTGTCAGAATTCCTAGTGATATTTGATTTCACTGCATTGAAGCTAGAAATGTGTTTTGATTTACTTGAAAGTTAAAACTTTCAGAAAAATTTTCTGCAGAAATTTTGTCTAAGGTAAAATTAGCTTATCAACGGATATCCTTTTATCCGTTGATAGTATAAACACATTACTAGATTTTCGAATGTCAACGGGTAACAGGCTATCCACGTCATCAACGGATAAACTGTATCTCAACCGTTCATTCTATATCCGTTGATATACATTTTTTTTATATAACCGTTGGTAACCGTGTATATCTAATCATGGCTGTACTTATTTTCTTTTCATTTATTATCTGACAGTTACTTTTGACCAATGGAGTAATTACTTTTAATTATTTCATTTTTAATTCTTGAAAAATATAAAAGGCTGACTTGTACTCTCACATCTCACTTTTATTCATTTTCAAGCATATCAAAAGTTAACTGCATCTTCTTCTCTAAAACTCTCTGTAACCAAAGTTCAAACACTTCAATGGCGCCCATTGTTAAGATGATGTCCTCCACTGGGTTTACCTATGAGAAGAACAATTTCGCGGCCTTTGTTGACACAGTGAATGCTCCAGAAGCTTACCACACTTTGATGAGTTTCGTGAAGAAATGCAAACTTTCATATGCTATGACTGCCACCACTCCCTTAATCCACGAGGTAATTGAAGAAATGTGGACATCTGCTGAGTACAATGGCACAGACGGTACAATTGCTTTTTCTTTAAAGGGTAAAAACTATGTGGTTAATTCTGATGTAATAACTGCTTGTTTAAAATTGCCTGAGAATAACTGTCTGAAAGTACCCACTGATGCTGAAATTGTTGCCATGCTTAATTCTATTAATTATGCCCTTAGTACTGAAAACTTAGGGAAAATTGTTAGGAAAGGAATGGTTAAAGAATGGAGCTATTTCTGTGATGCCTTCATTAAAACTTTTTTAGGCAAAATTAGTAATTTTGATGCTGTTACCCAGTCCATGCTATCTATGATGTGTATGCTCTTAAATGATAAATTCTATAATTTTGGCACATTAGTTATGTATGAGATAGCTGCAAAGTTAGGTAAAAAGGAAACTAGGAGCAAGAATATCTACTTTGCTAGATTTTTAATGCTCTTAGCACTGCATGTATCTGAGAATAAGCTATCCATTGCTAACCCGGATAGCAAGTTCCAATGTTTTGTTCAGGAGAAGAGAGTCTTAAGTGACCTAATTCGAATGAACCTCAATGCAGGAGTACAATTGGTATATCTACCAATTGTTCAGGTAACTATTTCTAACTCTGAAACCCCTATCTCCAACCCCCAAATTTCTTTGCCTTCTAGTGTCACAATGGAGTCTGTAGTTGTGACCAAACAGGCTCCTACCAAAGTGACCAAATCCAGAGTTCCAAAATCACATTCTAGTAAGCAAACCTCAACTGTCTCTCAAAAGACACCTGTTGTAAAATCTACCAAAACTCTTGAGGGGAGTGTGAAGGTGGTAGTGAGTGGTGAGGGACAGGGTGAACATCAAAGAAGCCCTAAGGATAAGGAAGGAGAGATGAGTGCAACCACCATTTCAGTCTCTCAAAAGACTGCTAATGTAACTACAAGCCAAATTCTAGTTACACTCTCTCAACAGAGTGTGACTACTGAATCAAGTTCCCCACAAGGAATACTGCACAAGAGAGTTAGAGACACATATAGCCCACTCTCAAAAACCTATGGAAGAAGAGTGAAATCTAAAACCACAGGGGAATCACAGGGTGCACACACAGTACAGGAAACTGTACCTTCTCAAACTCAGTTTGATGTGGCTTCAATAAATGTGGAGTCACAGCCCCTTGATCTTAATCTTCAAATCGATACACATTACAATCCACCATCACCAACTCCAT
Source organism: Saposhnikovia divaricata (assembly GCA_036435485.1). NCBI lineage: Eukaryota > Viridiplantae > Streptophyta > Magnoliopsida > Apiales > Apiaceae > Saposhnikovia > Saposhnikovia divaricata. The sequence goes on from CM071597.1 coordinate 161,263,892, forward strand.
CTCTGGATGTGGATATGATATCTACATCAATTCCTGATTCTCCATCTTTAAGATTCTTGGAGAAGCCCCACTCTGCAATTGGTGGTCATCATCTTTTAGATGATTTGTTGGACCATCAATCTTCCTTTCCAGAATTCTCAACACAGACTGTGGCCTCGAACTTAAAATCAATCTCCACAGATTTAGTGTTGGTTTTCTCTTCAACGGATAAAATTATTCCTTCCTCAACGGATATCTTTCATCCGTTGACAAGTGTTTCTCCATCAACGGATGCGCCTCTGTCTAGCCATCCGTTGACAGCTATAACTACTCCATCAACGGATATTCCTTATCCGTTGATAACTCACTCTACCACTGCTATATCTGACATTCCTGTGTCAAGTGTGGAGGAGTTCTCAGTAGTTGAAACACTTTTAGGTTTGAGGGAAGGGAGTGAGAGGCTGCCTTGTGAGCAGGCAAAAGGAGAGCTAAATAATGAGAGGCTGGCCATTTCTTCCGGTCAGGCAAAAGGAGAGACTGAGAGTTCCACCTTAGTAGGTGAAGGTGAGGGTGTGAGAGGTGTGAGCCAAGGGGAGACCTTGATGCAAGAAAAGAGAGATGAGAGGAGAGAAGGGACTACAGAAGAAATAAGGATGGAAGAAGCAGCCATTGCTAGTGAGTCAATGGAGGTTGAGGATGCAGCCAAGGAAATGGAATTTCAAAGAGAATATCAGTCCATGATTGACTCCATTTCTTTGGATGCTGAAACCTTTACTCACCCTGTTCCTGCCTATCAAATTCTGGCACAACAGGGCAATGTGGAAGCAGAGGAGGCAATGCACCTAGTGCACACCTCACAGTCTCTACTTAGAGCTAAGGAATCTTTAGAAGCTCTGCCAACCACTGCTGAGAGTGATAAATTTGAAGATTCTGAAGATGAAGACAGCCAGAGCCCTGAAGATGAAGGTGGTAGCAGTATTCATGATTGGAAATTTGCTCACAACTACACCTATCATCAACTTGATGTGGAAATCATAAGGCAATATAAATCTGCCCTGGCTGAGCACCCAGAAGCAGATCCACAGAGAAAGGTTGTTCTTCAACAGGCAATTGACTCCCTTAAGTTACAAAAGATGCAAATGGTGATTCAGAGAACCAACTTAGAGGAGATCAAACAAGAAATCAAGGATGTGAAGATCTCTGTGGATTCCACATTAGAGCAACTAGCTCCTACAGCCACTCAGAGGGTGTTGCAACAAAGGTTCATCAAAGAAGACAACCTGGCTAAGTCTGTGCAACTACTCAACTCAAGAGTGGAAAAGATGGAATCCCAGATGGAGCAATTTCTTCAACATCAAAAACTGCAAACCCAACTGCTAGAAAAGTTAGTTGCAGCCCCAACTTCTAGTCAAATCCTTGATGCTAACAAAAAGGGGGAGAAAGTGGAAGAGGCTGTGGCAACTACAAGTCAAATTTTAATTTCTGAAAGAAGGGAAGCAGCAAGTGAGGGGGAGCAGCATCCTACCATAGTGGTCAATCCACAGGACTTCATTGTTACAGCTTCCCCCAGCAAATCCAAACCTGTACAAGTAGCTCTATCTGAAGAGTTTGATTTCTCAAACTTGACAGAAGAGGAAAAGCTAGCCAAGATTGAAGCCCTGCAAAGGAAGAAAGAGGAGAACAATGAAAGAATAATGAATACAGAAAGATTGATCAATGCATCTATTGTATCAAATCTGTTCTCTAGCAAAACCTCAGCTCCAACAATATCTACCACAATTCTGAAGGTGCTCACTCCAGCAATTGTGGCTCCTACATTCTATGATGCTGAGCCTTCTTATGTTAAAGAATTTGAACCCTACATCAAAGCAAGACCCTACTCACCACCAAAAGCAAATGGGAAGAACAAGTTACAACTGGACTTTCCATTTCCCAAGGATGATGAAGAGAAGCTGATGGGTAAGCAAATTAAGGAATTCAAGGAGAAGACTAACAGTTGTGTAAGAGAATGGATGGCTGTAATCATAAGGAATGGAAAAGTTCTAAACATATCCAACAGCCATCCTAGATTTGTTGAAGCCAAGAGAGAAGAGACTTCAAGGCTGCTAAGAGAATCTCAACCAAGCACTGAAAATCAATATGAAAACTCAGATGAGAAGCAAGCAAGGCTGGCTCAAGAGTTAATGGATGAGGTAGAGGATGAAATGAGGGAACCTGAGGAAGTCCCCAAATTCAAAAGGAAAGGGAAATCAGTCCCCAAATCCAAATCTAAGAGAATGAAATCAAAGGCAAGGAGGCCTGTCTCTCCAGAAATTGAAAACAAGGAGACAGTTGGCTCATCACAACCTATTTCTGTAAAAGTATTCAACCCAGCTGTGAATTTCCATGGTGAGCCTATAGTACCTAAAGAGGAACCAATGAATCTTGACTCCATTGAGGTTCCTTCATTCTTGCTGAAGCCTCAACAGAAGCCTATACAGAAGAAAATGATACCAAGGAAGCAACCTTCAAAGGAACCAATTCAAGTTGCTAGGGTACCTGCTATTTTCAGGCAGCCAATCTTGGAAAACAAGGATGATTTTATCTATCAGGCAGATATTGAAGAATACTCTGGCATGAATCTTTATCTGGATGAATTGTCAGAAGTAAGAGGGATTGACAAATATAAACATTTGCCTGAAAGATTGGTCTTTGTATACAAGGTAGGAAAGGAAAGGACATGGCCACTACAAAGGGTTCTTGGAGAAAATTATCAGACCTTAACCAAAGTGTTCTCTGCAATCAAGAGATACACAGGGTTCTCCAAGATAGCAAAAGGGGAGATACTGAATAGAATAGAACAAATAAGGAGGGAATGGAACTCACCATCAAGTCTACCAAGGAAGATGAAGATCCCATACAATGGACAGAAAATCCACCTTCAACCCTTCTGGATGATGGAGTTCAGGGATGAAGATGGTAACAGGAGATTCTTCAGGTTAGAAGACCAACTACCAAAGGCTAGTTCTCAATACCTGAGATGGTTACAACAAAAGCAAAATCCAAAGGTTGATGAAGAAGATGCCTTCTATAGGCAACTCCAAATACAGATTGAGTCCAACTCTGCCAAAGAAGGAAAATCAAGGGTGATGCCAACAAGAGAAAAGAAACAGTCTTAATCTGCTCAGTCTAGAGGAGCACTTCTCTGTAAATTTCTCAAACTTTCAGTTTTTAATTTTTGTAGCTTAATACAATTTCTGCATTGTTCTATATATATCTTTAGGAATGTTTTGTTATCATCAAGGTCCTGAATTTATGCTTTATTGCCATCAAGTATAAATTGGGAGAGATTGTTAGGAATATGTTGTACTTGATGATAACTTCACAATTAATCAAATTGTATAAGGTTTTGTAGCTGTCAATGGATGAGGATTTATAACTCTATCCGTTGACAGGTAGCTCATCAACGGATGAGGTTTTGTAGCATACTGCAGTATCTCTATGTTATCAGTTGATAGTGTTTTTATCCACAGTCATGTTGACCATCAACGGATAGGCAGAATAGGGTAGCCAATTGTAAATAAGCTATGCTATGTAATTCTGTCTAAGTGAAAGTGTATCAACAGATGAAGACAAAACTCTATCAACGGATACAACTCAAATCCACTCTATCAACGGATACAGCTCAAGTCTCAATATCAACGGATACCGCTCAATACATCATCAATGGATGTCAGTGTACAATATCAACGGATAATCATTGACACTGTCTTCTATGATTAGCTGGGGATTAGCAGTTGATAAGGACATGTTTGACTGACAGATCACATGGGTTGATAGTAGATACAAAAAGCAGTATGGCAGCCATACTTTGGAAACACAGAAGAAAGAAGCATTCCATTTACACTATGAATACAAGAAAGGTGCAGGAGACATGTCTGAACACAAGGACAACCTTTCGGCTACATGTGTATTTGGAGTGTAGTAGCAAGTCAACTAGAATTAGATTAATATTATCTTATTCCAGTAGTACTTGTAAAACTTGGGATTTATAACCAAGTGTAGCAACTCTTTGTAGGTTAAGAAAACAGATACATCTTGCTTAGGGTTTCTATTGAATATTCTTAGAAAGCAAAGAGTTGTAAAACAGAAGCTGTGTACTTTTGTATCACAGAGTTTTCTTCGAATAAAAGCTTCAGGTGGTGCATTTAACCACCTGATTTTTTATGTGTTTGTGCATTAATCTTTTTACAAGCAATTATCTTAGTATAGATTTCTGGAGTTCTTATCAGAAATTTATAAATATCAAGAATTGTATTCAACCCCCCCTTCTACAATTATACAAGTGTGTAATCTGGGAATAACAACAACTGTAATGAGCTAGGTCATTTTGCTACTGAATGCAGAAGACCAAAACAGAATCAAGGAAAAGGATCTGGAAATCAGTTTAGAGGAATCAAGGTAAAGCCTATGTGGCTGAAGGAAAATGCTGGGATGATTCTGAAGATGAGGAATAAGAAGAGTTTGTAAACTTGGCCCTCATGGCTAAATCTGATGATGAAGCTTCTAGTTCCTCAACTCAGGTACCATCTCTAGTCTTACTTGATATGTCTAAAACTGAATACAAGCATACCATTGAAGATTTAAGTGCTGAGATGTTTAACATTCATGTTAGTTTATCTGCTGCTCACGAAGAAATTGCTAAGTTAACTAAACAAAATGAAACTCTCAAATCTGAAAATGAAATGTTATTGCTCAGAACCAGTCCTCTAGATTCGTTAGCTCAAGAGAATACTAGATTGAAAAATGATATTGTCTGTGCTAAGGAAATAGAAGAATTTCTCAGGAATCAAATTGCAGAAAATGAGTTTAAACTCAAAGCATTTAGAAACTCTTCTAAGTTAGTCCAGGAATATCATGATAATCACACTGAGAATCAAAAGATAGGTATAGGCTTCGAGTATGGTAAGAGGCATGGAAAGGCAATTGCTCTTGATGATAGTGATGCTGTCAAACCTCATATTCTCAAAAGAGTTTACAAACCGATTTTCAAAAATCTTCAAGCTGATTTTGATGAAACCTCTCTGTTCATCAAACAAGAGCTTCTTGATGAGGATGAGTGCGTTGACAGCACACTAGATGAAGGGAAAGATACTGTCAAGTCTCCCGTGACAGAAACTTTGCCAAGCAATCAGACAGAATGTTCTAAAGTAGCTGTCAACATGGATATGACAGAAACTTCAAAAGATACTGTCAAGAGAGAACCCAAGACAGCAACTTTCAAACCTGCTGTCAAGACAGAGGGAAAGAAAGTGTAAGAACCCAAATTTTCGGTAGAATTAAAACTTTTTATTAAGTATTGATAAAATGAGGAACAATGATTCCGACAACAAGTTCACCAGCTCTAATGAATGAATGGAATGGATATGGATTCAAATACTTATATGTCATGAAGAATGCTAATGGTTGACAACTTAGGTAAGAATAATCTATCTCCTATGGGAATAAGATATGGCAATTTCAAGCAGGAGAATATTCTCATGTCATCCAGATCGATAATGATTAGTCTAGTGGTTCCGTGAAAGGGTTAAGGAACGCCCGAGAAAGAACAAGGACATTGTCATAAATATAGGGAATAAAGGAAGAATAAAGAATGAATAGTGTTTTTGGTGGAAGTAAGAATATTATGAGACGACACTATATAGAAGTATTCGGAACGGATTTTCGAGTTCGTATTAGTGATCCAGGGGGAAAATAACTGTATGTAAAAGCTGTCGGATTCTGAAAAACCGCACTTTTATTTTCTCCGAGAGTTCCCTGGACACTAATAGACTTAAGGATTGAACGAAGGGATTTAAGGAATTTAAATTCGAAAGTTAGTAAGAAAGATGGAGAATGATAGTATTAATATTAAGAAGGTTTTCGGTAAAACCCTAACTAGTAACGAATGAGTTATTCCTCCGAACGATCAATGAATTGAGTGATAAACGGATAAAGAAACAAGCAGAGGAAGCAAGATACATGGATGTGCAAGTGATAAATATCTAGTAGCCAATCTAGTTACATTACAAACTAGAACCATTAGAGATTAACTAGTACTTAGCATCCTTTCTCATCCAACCACAAAAACAAGACACATGTCCATCAAAAATTCATCATCCATGACATAATAGCTTTAATAAAGCTACTTTATGAGATAATATGTCAAAGACACAAGATGAGAACAAGAGACTAGCAAGCAAACAAGCAACCAACTCCATTCCTCTCCAAAGAAAGCTTTCGGCTTCTCCTTTAATTCCAAATCCAAAATCAACCTTCCAACCATTGTTTGATCTCCAAATTTTTATGGTAGATCTTATATTTCATAAAAATGATACCCTAGAAATTTTAGCCTCAAACACCACTTTTTCCATTTTCAATAAAATCATCAAAGTCTATAGTGAATAGTAACTTTCAAGAACAAATCTTAGTTTTCTTGATTTCTTGGATGATCTAAGCTTGGTTAAGGATATACAAGGACTATAAAAGGCTTAGCAAGGTCTTTACCCACTCCATGGAAGGTATATCTCACCAAAACCCTAGCTCTTACTTTGAGTTTAATGATGTTCTTGATGAGTTTTTAGATTAGTATGATTATGGTGATGATTAAAGCATGCTTATGTAGTGATTTGTTGATATAAGAGGATAAAATAGTTTAGATGAACGGAAAGGCATTGCTTGGCCTTAGTTCATGGTTAAATAACATGTATATGTTGTTTGGAGTGGAAACTATGATTATTGGAAAGTTTGGAATTTGGAAATATTCGATTTATAGCCGTCGTAATGCCCGATTTTCGATAACCTTAAAGAATACGTGCATCACAGTAGGGTTAATTGTCTTAATTGGTCATGAACATGACATGTCCTCGTAGATCTCGAGTCATAGATCGTTTGGCGAAAGAATCGAAACATTCCGACTTACGGTTTAGGAGTTATGGTCAAATTACTAAAATTGGTTTGAAACCGTAAGTAAAAGTTCGTAACTTCAATTGAACCCTCGTAAACATGTTACTCAGTGGCGAATCTTGGTAAACAAATACTAGAGGTCATAAGGAAGGTATGAGAGAAAACCACATGTCAAACGGATCGTTTTTCGATTTTATAAAAATGTTTGAATCAAGGTTAAACGCGAACGAACCCCTTAAAAGTATAACTTCGGTTATAACTTAGAAAACGAACGATAAAACTCGAGGTATAATCTCGGTTCATAATCGATCGACTTTAGAACTTATACGACTTAAGTATATACCAAGTGTGGATATGATGACATGTCTTAATAACGAACAAATGTCGGATCGTATCGGTAATAAAAGGAGTTACACTAAAAGGTGTATAACGAGATAATTCGAAAACGTGTTTCGACTTAAGTGAAGTTTATACTTAGACTTTTAAAAGGTGTTAAGTGGATAATCTCGAATGTTCTGATTGTTTATAGATCATCGAGCAGACCCAGGACACGCTATCTCTACCCACACCCGATTACCAGGCAAGTGTTCAAAACTTTGAACCTGTTGTTGTGATAATATATATATATATATATATGTGATTACCATTTTACATATGCCATAGCATGCATGCCTATTGTCAAATTATATTATGATACATGTTCCCTGAATTGATATTGGCTTATAGACTATATACGAATTATCAGTTATAAGCCGGATTGTTTTGATAAGACCCTTAGCGAAGGGCATATGATATTCATTCTTAAACATAGACAGGGAGTCGGTATTTTGAGATATAGATAGTCGTGGAAACCCGGAGGGATTCCAACGGCAGATTATTACGTATTTTAAGAAATGTTATTATTTAACGTTATTTATATTTCCATAAAGTATCAATTACTTGGAAATATTTCGAGGAATGTTATTCGAGTATTATCTCAGTCGAGAGATATTAAATGAATGTTAGTTTCGAATATTCATTTAGAGTTGATTATTTAATGAATATTATTTTGATATTCACTAGAATGTTATTTATTAAATGAATATTACTTTCGAATATTCATTTAAGGTTTTATGTACTTGATGAATATTATTTTAAAATATTCATTGGAAGTTCTATTTACTTAAGGAATATTATTTCGATTATTCCTTTAAAGTTTTGATTACTAAATGAATATTATTTGGATATTCATTTAGAAGATTATTTATTAAATGAATATTATTTTCAAATATTTATTTAAGGTTTGACTTATTTATTGAATATTATTTTAAATATTTATTGGAGTTTAATTATTTAATGAATATTATTTCGAATATTCATTTAAGGAGGGATTTATTTAGTAAATAATTCCATATATTCATTCGAGGATTACTTACGAGCAATATTATGATTTAATAATATTCCGTAATTATTATTGAGTTAATAAATATTCTTGGAATATTTATTTAATTCTTTTAAATTCTTTTTAAAATGATTTATATTATTTGGAGATTATCTTTCACCTCCAGATATTATGTAAAATATTTCGGAGTCTTTTTACGAATATTTTATCAAGGAAAGGTTCCCAACTCTTTATTTTTCATTTAAATCTATCTTAAAAGTATTTAAATGCTCGCTCAAACTTCCATATTATAGGGGAACCTACTTGAGCAATGTTATTTATCTTGTTGACTTCCCGGTCATAAATATAACGTCCTAGAAAATTTCGAATTTCAAATTATTTATTTAATGTAAATTATAAATCATATTATGTGAATATTGTTGTAAAGGTGGAATGTATGTGAATTGATGCTTATGTGTTTATATGATGATTTGGGGAAAGTTGTGAAGGTTGTGTGATTTATTTATATTTTTTTTAGGATTTAAATATATTTAAATCATGCATTTTGATCCTGTGTAGATTTTATAAAATTATCGGAGGAATTAAAAATCAGGAAATCTTTTATGATATTATCTTTATATATTTATTGAGATTTTAAAATTGTTCGATGAATTATTTCGGGTGTTTTAGTATTTTAAAATGATTTTAAGAGTCTTATTGTATTTAAAGGATCAAAACTTGTAAAATTCATATTTAATTCATTTTTGATCCGAAAAATATTTTAAAAATATGTGGGTGTTCGTAATTTTATATTCTTTATTTTAAAAATGAAAAGTGTAATATTCCGAATTTTATATTTAATTTCGATTTATGAAAGTTACGTATTAGTTTTAAAAGCGAATGAGGAATGCTGTATTTGGGCCCGGATAAGGTGTAGTCATATAATTATATTGGGCCAAGCCCAATAACACCACAATCACACACACAACAGTCGGGAAACCTCTAGAACCGGGGGGGAGAGAAGAAGAAGAGATTGGGGGAATTCAATTGGGGAAAATATTAAACCAATTAGATGAGATATACATATGTGTGTGTGTGTGTGTGTGTGTGTGTGCGCGTGTATGTAAGGGTGTGTGTGTGTGAGTATGTGTAGAGGTGGGGGAAGGAGAAGACGATGGCTAGCAGCGGTAGCAGCGGGGCATGAGGGAGAGAGAGAGAGAGAGAGAGAGAGAGAGAGAGAGAGAGAGAGAGAGAGAGAGAGAGAGAGAGAGAGAGAGAGAGAGAGAGAGGAAGAAGATGAAGCAGTGCTCCTAGACAGCAGCTACGCCACTTTACTCGGTAAATTCTGTTTTCTTGATCTCCGAATTAGCTTAAAGTTTGTACATGAAAGTTGTTGCTTGTAGTTTGTAGAAGCTCCATTCAAAATTTCAAGATTTATAGATATGTAAGTTGGGGGTTATGAATTTATTAGTAAAGAGGTGCAGAGACACACGAATTGCAGTGTTATCTCGACTTTGTGAAGGTGTTTTTGTATGATAAATAGCGAGTTAAGTCCTGAAAATTCTATGAGAGATGTATATAACAACTAAAAGGGGGATGTAAAAATTTCATTGGAAAAGATGAATTTTTCGATTTATGAAAAATGTTTGAACCAAGACTGCGCAGAGGTGATTTTGATTCCCAGATTTTTGCTTTGTTTTGACAAGCGTTTTTGAGGAGGTTATGGCAATTATTGTTGGTTGGCCAAAGAACTAAAGTTGTATAGAAAGGTCTAATTATGGTCTCTGTAAATTTTGGTAATTTTAGAACATGTGGATAAGGAGTTAAGGTAAAAGAAAACGTAGTTCACTAACAATGAAGAGTATGTAGTAACTGTCCTGTTTTGGACAGAAGAATTGAGGCATTTACACCCGTGTTTTGATGATTGTTCCTCAAGACAGCTGTTCTCAATTGTTTCTAGTTTACGTACGCGAAAACCTTGCATTATTTAAGGTTACGGTTATTGAGTTATGAAAGGTTAAGCGGAGAACGTTAAAACTGAAATTTCATATAAATGTCAATGTTGGGAAAATTGTTTTAAGGCACTGTTCTTGACTTGTGTTGGCAAGATAACATGATGTAAGAGTTATTTTCAAATGGTAATTGCTAAGTGCTAAATGCAAATTGTAATTGTTGGAAGTAATTGGTGGTTTCACCAATATTCGAGTTTATTTTCTTATATGTTGCTGCCAGTTGAGCCAGCTTTATTTTTGTAAAAGCAGGGATGAATTATTTTGATTGATATTGAGGGGCTGTGCCCATAGTCCGATAAACGAATACCTCATGCCAAAATTTTCTAAAAATCCCCTGCAAATCTATTTAAAACTTATTTAACCTATTTAATTTCAATGCTTGAAGGTGTGTTATGTTTACTAAGGGTTTAAGTATATGTATCAGTGGATTATTTCGAGAATATGTCGTGGTTTTAAATATTAAGTGGTTGTGTTGTTTGGAAATGGTTATGTGATGTGTTTATGTGACTTAGTTGATTATAGAAAGGCTATTATGTGAATATTAATGAATATGTCTATATGTATTGTATATGTAAGCGTTATAGGACGCGCATGGGTAGAATAGAGCAAACGATAAGGTTTTGCTTGAATTAGTACTGAAATGGTGATTGACCTTGTAAAGGTTCGAATGGGAGACTTGGTCAAGGTTAGAGCGCGGGTAATCTGAAAGATGAACAGAAGGATGAGTATCAAAGCCGAGAGTGTGAATGGATGTGGAAATTGATGAGTTACGAAGAAGGAAAGGGAAGTAGGGCTAAATAAAAGGCTAGCAACTAAGGGCTGTCATAAGTTGAGTTGAGGATCGAGGTGAAAGTCAGGAACTCCGTAAATCGAGGCAAGTGTTATTGCTATTCACTTATCGTTCAAGTGATGCAGTTTAGTTTATTTGTTGTATGAAATGATTTGGTCAAGTATAGTGAAAGATGATGTATATATATATATATATATATATATATATATATATATATATATATATATATACTTCTTCAAATTAGCATGATGCTGTTCACTTTTTTTCCACCCATAATTTAAATGTCGGTTTTACAAAGAATCTTATGAATAACCTTTTCCACACTTTAGCGCCATCTCTTCTATTTCCGTCAAATACTCTTAAGAAGTTTCTAAACAAGGAAATCCAAGTTTTCTTAACTTTTACGAAAACGCGTTGGCAAAATTCCTGATCTAGCATATTTTCAATAATAGATTTCCATTTGGACAATGTTTTCTCTAAGCTGATCTGAACCTTTATATAATGAAATTATTTTTCAATAATTGTCCTAAACTATTTTATCCGCTTAAGGAAGCTCAAACTCTTCAGTGTGTATAAGTTTTGATAAATGTTCAATACTTGACTATCTCCTTGCTTTAGTCTAGAATTTCAATTGTTGAAAATATTATTGCAATTTATATCTTTATTCCTGTTCAAATGAAATTTCTCTTTGCGTAAGTTGTTGATGTTATAATTCTAGTTATTCATATCGGTCTTGTTGATATCCATTCGAATTGACATTCTTTAAAATCCCCACCCTAGTTGGTAGCGAACTTGTCGATATCTTTTAAAAATCTTGATTATTTGTTTGTTCCCTGTAGTGTATCGAACTTGTCGATACTAAGCGAAGTTGTTGTTTATTATTAACTCTTAAGGGTTGTCGATTGTTCCGACACCTGTTATGGATGATATAGAATTGGAAATGTTTTTAAAAAGTGGCCCTTGGGGCGTAAAACCCTACGGGGTGGGACCTTATCATGGTCGGAAGTTAAGGCCAATGTGTGCCATGGATCCAATTAAGGACATTGCTGTGTGCGTTTGTCCGGGGTTAGTGCGTGACTGATCAGCAGCCTAACCTTATTGTTTTTTTAAATATAAATAAAAATTCCAATTCTAATCTATATTCTGCGATTGAGATGTTAGTTCTTGACTCCTTGGAAGTCTGTTTCAGTAATATTTTGATATCAGAACTTTTATCAGTTCTAGTTTCTGTTGCAAATTATTAATGGTGCATTGTTGGCTCTTGTGGCAATCTAAAAGTTGATCTCAATGATTATTCCAAATAATGAGATGAAACTCCTTTTGTTTATCAGAATTGTCAACGTTTATTTTAAAATTTTCTATCACTATTGCACTTGCTGAGCATTGTTGGCTCACTCTTTCTGTTTATTTCTCCAGTTGTTAGAGATGATCAGAGGAACTAGCGATCAGTTGGTATTGCTCTATAGGCAGCGAGAGGAGACGTCCTGGGTACAGATTCTCATTGGTTAGTGGTTGGGAACTGGACAAGGTTAAATATCTAGTTAGACGGTGACCTTATTTATTCACATTAATTGTATATTATTTTATTCGGATTCGGGTTGTAATAGTTAATTAGTAGTTGTTTCATACTGTGACCTGTGAGCGGTCTTGGTGAGTTAGAATTTATATTTCTTAATGATTTTGTCAATATTCTATTGTGAGAAGATTTGGATGTAGTTGGATTAGTTTTGTTGATTTGGACAGGTGGTTAGTCATATTTATAAATACATCATGTCAAAATTTTCTGAAATTTTCCCGTAAAAATATTTATTTTCTTATAAAAAGCCTGTTTATTAATATGGTAAAGTGAGGGTGTTACAATAAATCTTGTAACACTATTCGTTTCACTCGCAACTTGGTTGCTGTTTATCAATTGAATCCTTGAGTAACCTTCTCATCATTCGAGGGGTAAGATTATTGGAAAAAGATGGTATCCTCTAAAAAGCAGCATCTTGAGAGATATGATGTTGAATTTTCCTTTCCAACTAGATACGACTACTTTGTGGAGTCTTATCAACGAGTATCATACTTGGGGAAAGGAGGACGAACTTTACGTTCAGAGTCAAGAACTTCTTTTTGAACTTGGAGTCGTGTAAGAGGCTGAGTAGCGCCGGTCCATCCCAATTGGCCCAACCGTTGGCCGGGGAGATCTAACAGGGCGGTAGACAAGTAAATCCGTCAGCTCTTCCTTCTACCGGTAGTAAATCTAAATTGAGCTGTTCAATCTGCGACTGATCATCATAAGGATTGGAACAGTGGGCGCGATGAATACTCCAGCAAAAGTTCATCATTTAAATTCATTTATTTTCTGCAACATTATCATTGTTGGCAGCATTGGAAAGTATTTATAATTGGAATTGCAATATTTTCCTGCAAGTTCCTCTTCTATGATAAATGATAATATCTTGCTTATCTTCGACATAGCAGATATTCCCACCTATATTTGTATTTTGAGTTACCTTGTAACTTCATCGTTCATGTTATACTGGAATCATTTCCGTAAATGCATGGCATATGGTTTGAAAGAAACTTTTGAACTGTTATATATTATCGTTCAGTTATACATTATTGTTGGTGGGCTATTGCTCACCCTTGCTTTATTATTATATCACAACAACAGCTAGACCAGATGACTCGCACAAGGCGCACTCGACGCTGGCGAGAACGATGAGACTACCAGAGCCGAAGAGAAAGCTATTGGTAGGATAGATTCATTCTTTCAGTACCAAGTATATGGGCTGGTATGACTTATGAAAATGGATGGCAAAGAGTATGTATTCACATTGTAATTCTTTTGGGTTGTAAGAACTCCAAATGTGATTAATAAAATTTGATTGTTACTCTGATTTCATCTCTGGGACTATAACGGGTGTGTTTTATATTGTTATGTTGGGTCATAAAGATGTAATTTATTTTATGTTGAAGTAAGTTCAAGTATTGTGGACAGAAATGGAGACCGTAACGACCGGATCCCGGACCCTGGATCTGGGGGTGTTACAGAAAAGTACTGTCAAAGGTAGCTCGACAGTAACTTCAGAACATACTGTCAAGGCAAATGCCTAAAAACCTAAGAATAGGAATGGCAAGTTAGGAATTGACAAAAAGAATGGCTATGCTCATGTTAAAGACGCTCCTAGGAAGCTTTGCAATAATTGTGGCTTATCTCAACATTTAACATTTGTTTGTAAGAAACCCAACAAGAACAAGGTTAATGCGACCAATGTTAGTGGTAACTTACATAGAACCCCTATCATACAAAGAGAAGTGGACGTCTGTAATAATATTTACTATATGCCATGCAAGATTGTTGTTATGAGTACTTGTTTCAATTTGCCTATTTTGTCTACTGAAAGATGTTCCTATATGCAAACTGCAGAGACTTCTAAGCCTGCCTATGTTGGTAAAAAGGCAACATCCACCAAGAGAAACACCAAGTCTAACTCTAAGCCTAAGTGGACTGTGAAAGAAGTCAAACAGGAGGATTCTAGTGTTGATTCAAATGTGAAGCAGAATGATATGAATGATAATGCTGTAACTGCAGAACCCAACAGAGTTTGGGTACCAGATGCAAATAAAAATAATCTATTTTGCAGGGCAAAAAGCAGAAGCAAGTCATGTGGATCATCGATAGTGGATGTTCCAGACACATGACAGGTGATATAGCCCTACTATCACATTTGTGGAGAAAGCCGGCCCAATCATAACTTTTGGAGACAACAGCAAAGGTTACACTATGGATATGGCTGTTTGGAAATTGGAAATGTTGTCATTGAAGACATTGCTCTTGTAGATGGATTGAAGCATAACCTACTCAGTGTCAGCCAGTTCAGTGACAGGGGATTCAAGGTTGACTTTGATATGATGGTTTTCAATATCTATCACAAGAAGGATGGAAGCCTCTCCTTGAAAGGAGTCAGGAAAGGAAGCTTGTTTGTTGCAGACTTAAATTCTGTGAAGAAAGACAAGGCTTACTGCTTTTACAGTAAAGCATCAGTTGGTGAAAGCATGCTTTGACACAAGAAGCTCTCCCATCTTAATTTCAAGTATATGAATATTCTGATGAAGAAGGATTTGGTGAGAGGACAACCTCATCAGGAATTCTGTCAAGAAGGATTGTGCGAGGATTGTCAAATGGGTAAATTGAAAAGATCAGTGCACAAGTCAAAGCAAGTGAATACCAACATTGAGCCACTCAAATTAATTCATATGGATTTGTTTGGTCCAGTAAATGTTCAATCTCTTGCAAGAAAGAGATATGCCCTGGTAATGGTGGATGATTACTCGAGGTACACTTGGGTAAAGTTCTTAGAGACAAAGGACGAAACTGCTCAAGAAATCATTGATCATATAAGAGTTCTTGATAGAACCCCGAATGCAAAAGTTCAATATCTAAGAAGTGACAATGGTACTGAGTTCAGAAATGCCACACTGGGAAACTTCTGCAAGGAAGAAGGCATTGTCTAACAATTCTCCACTGCCAGGACACCACAACAAAATGGAGTTGTAGAAAGGAAGAATAGAACTCTCATTGAAGCTGCGAGAACTATGTTGAATGATTCTAAATTACCAACATATTTCTGGGCAGAAGCTATTAACACAGCTTGCTACACACAGAACAGAACCTTGATCAACAAGACTCATGGAAACACTCCTTACTATCTGTTAACAGGAAAGAAACCAACTGTCAAATATTTTCATGTATTTGGGAGTAAGTGTTTCATGATGATTGACAACCATGAAAGGAAAGGAAAGTTTGATGCTTGTTTACACTAAAACAAGCAAGCGTACGTGGTCACAAGTAATATATAAGGTTAAGTCCAAATTCGTTCCCACAGGGATCAGGTTATGGTTCTTTTCAGTAAATGCACCTATTCAACAATGTATGATCTTAATTCACTACTAAGACAAGTAATTAATTGAGATTTTAATTAACTAAATTTAACTAATATGCAATTTAAGAATTAACTAGCTAATGAGATCTAAAATCAAATTACTTATATGAGAATAAACATGGAATCCTAACTTCATTATCTACTTCACTTAGAGTCGCAGCCTTTAATCAATGCATGTGATGGTTTTGATATCTGATCGGATAACACGAAATAAGTAAAAGCTACCTCTCGGTATACTAATACCAAACTATGCATGCATCCACAAAAGAGATAGAAGATGGGTAGACACCAAATATGTTTAGATCCTATATCTCTATAGAATTTGAAAACATAAAGGTTTAAGCACAAGTTATCCACATAGATCACATAGGGTAGCATAATATCTCTATTTATGCCACAAATCATGATGTTAAAACATCAACCTATCCTATGCTAGCATGGCAAGTTCTAAATCTCAAGATCCACTCTCGTTTAGCAAGAGATTAACAAATTAGATGTTCGTGACGCATCTAAATACATGAAACACAACCATACAAGGATATCAAGTGTAAGAACCCCAAATTTTGGATATAATTAAAACTTTTTATTAAGTAATGATAAAATGAGGAACAATGATTCCGACAACAAGGTCACCAGCTCTAATGAATGGTGGTTTCAAAGAACAATGATTGTAATGGATGGATATTGCTTTGGACAATGATCCTGATGCATTGGTATATTGTCAGAATAGAGTAATTCGATGGTTGAGGACCTAGATAAGAATAATCTACCATCCAGGAAGGAGCTAATGGATCCTTGAAGGGAAATGAGTACGTGCATAGTGTTTCCCATACGTGCATAGTATTTCCCGTACGTGCATAGTGTTTCATGTACGTGCATAGTAATTTGGTGGATGAATAGTGATTTTGTAAGTTGGAAAACTTTTCACTCCACCCTATGTACGGGACGTGATATGGATGTTTCGAAGTCATATTAGTAATACGCGGAGGAAATAAGTGAATGCAGAGACGATCGGAATTCAGAAATTCCAAATTCTTTTCGGTATAATATTTGACCGGACAGTGGATTAAATATTATTATAATCCAAGAATTGAGATATTAACTTTGAGGATTTGATATTTTGGGATGTTATTATATTCGATTTAAGAATGAAGGTAGGAAACCACTGAGGAGTGGTTATGGCTACAATGTAATTATTGATATTTGGAAAGAATGAATGGAATTCGACCTTATTATGTTTATGTCTTGAAGAATGCTAAAGGGTGACAACATAGGTAAGAATAATCTATCTTCTAAGGGAATAAGATATGGCAACTTCAAGCAAGAGAATACCCTCATGTCATCCAGATCGATAACGATTAATCCAGTAGTTCCGTAAAAAGGTTAAGGAACGATCGAAAGAGAATACGGACAATTGTACCACCCTAAGAGAACAAGTAAAGAATACAGAATGAATAGTGTTTTGGTGGGAGTATATAATAATATGAGACGACACTATATAGAAGTATTCGGAACGGATTTCCGAGTTCGTATTAGTGATCCAGGGGGAAAATAAGTGTATGTAAAAGCTGTCGGATTCTGAAAAACCGCACTTTTATTTTCCCCGAGAGTTCCCTGGACACTGATAGCCTTAAGTATTTAACGAATGGATTTAAGGAATATAAATTGGAAAGTTAGAATGAAAGATGGAGAATGAAAGTATTAATATTAAAGAGGATTCCCGGCAAACCCTAATTAGAAATCCGTGAAATATTCTCACGAACGATCAATCGAAACGGGTAATAACCGGACACAGAAACAAGCAGAGGGAGCAAGAGTCTTGTGCAAGCTACTAGTATAAATATCTAGTAACTAAACTAGAAGCAAGGAACTAGCACCTTAGAGGAAGAACCAAGTGCTTAGCAAGTAACTACCTAGTTAAGCTCTAACCACCATAAAACCAACACATGTCTTGCCATTTCATCATCCAACACCTCATCACTTTAATAAAGTGACTTTTGCAAGATATTATGTTGTAAGTGGATGAGAGTGGATGAGATTAAAACACAAAAAAATCAAAAAGAGCAAGAACACTCTCCCCCCCATTTCCATTCCATTCGGCAACCCCCTTTAATTCCAAATCCAAACTCCACCTTCCCACCATTGTTTGTTCTTGAAATAATTAAGGTGAGTCTTACATTTCATAAAACTTATCTCCTCAAAATCTTAGCTTCAAACTCATCCTTTTCCATTTTCAAAAAAATCAAACAAGAGGAGGGTGAATAGTGTTCATCATGTACTAACTTTGTTTTCTTGATTTTTCATGGTTGATCTAGCAAGCATAATCACTCCTAAGGACCATACAAGGCTTATTAAGGCTATATCACTATCTAAGGAAGGTATAAAGCTCTTGAAACCCTAACCCTTGTTTGAGATTTAAGCATGTTTATGATAGTTATAACTTAGTTATGATTATGTTAAGGTTATAAGCATGATTATGTATGGATTTTGGATTAATGATGTAAATAGCTAGATGAACGGAAAGGCATTGCTTGGCCTCAGTTCATGTATATAAGTCATGTATATGTTGTTTGGGTTGGATACTATGTTTATGGGAAGATTCGAAATTGGTAGATATTCGATTTACAGCCGTTATAATGCCCGATTTTACAATACCATGTTTTGTATGCAATTTTCCATGTCGAACCCCTACTGTCCGGAGACTTTATCTGCCATGATAGGATAGGTAATGTTCTAAGCTTCGTTTTGATATAAAGATCACGTGAAACGGACTTACGGTTTAGGATTTATGACCAAATTACTAAAAGTAGTTCGAATCCGTAAACGAAAGTTCGTAACTGAAATTGAACCCTCGTAAACTATGTAACGTCATGTCGAATCTTGGTAAATAAATACTAGGGGTAAGAAGGAAGGTGTGAAAGAAAACCGTATGTCAAAAAGAGCATTTTTCGATTTATTAAAAATGTTCGAGTCGAGGTTAAACGCGAACGAACCCCTAAAAGACGACTCTTTTATAACTTCGGTAAAACACTTAGAAAACGGGCGATAAAACTTGGAGTATAATATTGGTTCGTAACGATCAACCTTAGAACTCATATGACTTAAGTATGTCCCAAGTATAAGTGCAGTGACATGTCGTATTAACGAACGAATGTCGGGTCGGATCAGTGATAATAAGTAATCCACTAAAGGGGGTATAACGAGATAACTCGAGAACGTGTTTCGATTTAAGTATAACTTAACTTTTAATATGTTAAGTGATTAATCCCGAATGCCTTGGCTATTTATAGATCACCAAGCTGAACCGGGACCCGCTACCACTACCCCTTACCGTACTCGACTACCAGGCAAGTTTCAATTCCCTTCTTTTAGGCTGTTGTTGTGATTGAATAAATATATATATATATATATATATATATATATATATATATATATATATATATATATATATATATATATATATATATGATTGCTGATATACATATGCCATTGCATGCATGCCTACTTTCAAGTTGAATTGATATACTTGTTCCCTGAATGTTATTGTTGGCTTATAAGCTAGATAGTTATACATCAGTTATAAGCCGGTTATTGTAAGACCCTCATAGAAGGGCGTATACATCTTATTCATCGAATATAGACCGGGAGTCAATATTTCCTGATATATCGAGATTACCTCGGAGGAAAATATTTAAGTAAATATTTTCCATTATTCGGGCGACGAATATTATTTGAATATTCGTTCGAGATTATTTATTTTAACGATCTTTACTTCAAATAATTATTTGAACGTAACTATTCGACGAATAATATTTTTAATATTCATTCAGAGTCGAATTATTTATCGATTATTATTGCGAATATTCTTCTAAAGGTTGGACTACTAAATGAATATTAATTGGATATTCATTTAGAATATTATTCATTAAATGAATATTACTTTTGAGTATTCATTTAAGACAGTAATTACCTATCGAATATTATTTTAATGTTCATCTGAAACTTGATTTATTTATCGAGTCTTATCTCGAATATTCCTTTAAAGCTTGGATTACTAAATGAACATTACTTGATATTCATTTAGAATATTATCCATTAAATGAATATTACTTTATCAATATTCATTTAAATTCCTAATTAATTATGAATATTATTTTGAATATTCATCCAGGGTTCTATTTAATCATCGAATATTATTTTAAATATTTTAAATATTCCTTTCAGGTCTTATTAATTAATGAATATTATTTGGAATATTCATTTGAATATTTAGTTATGCAATAAATATTCTCTCGATATTTCTTCAAGAATTATTTGAGAGATACTCTGATTAAAGATATTCTTTCATATTCCTAAATATTCCGTAAAATATTTTAATTCAATAAATATTCTCTGAATATTTATTCCATACTTAGAATAACCTCGATAAGGGTTATCTTCTTCGATTATTACAGAAAATATTTCGGAGTCATATTATTATTAATCTTATATCAAGAAAGGTTCTCAGACATCATTCTTCTTTGAGTCTATCTCCTTAATAATAAGGGAACCTTACTTGGAAAATGTTATTTATCTTGTCGACTTCCCGGTCATAAAGTATTCCCTTCACTCGCAACTCGGGTGCTGTTGACTTATTAAGTCGTTGCTTACCTTCTCATCTTTCGAGGGGTAAGATTACTGGAACAAGTTGATATCCGTTACCAAGTAATAGCTTGGGAGTTATTGGTAAATTTTCCTTTCCAACTAGATACGACTACTTTGTGAAGTCTTATCAACAAGTATTATACTTGGGGAAAGGGGGACGAACGTTACATTCAGAATCATGAATTCTATTTGAACTAGGAGTCGTGTAAGAGGCCGAGTAGCGCCGGTCCATCCCCTTTGGCCCAACCGTTGGCCGGGGAGAGCTAGCAAGGCGGTATACAAGTAAAGCCGTCAGTTCTTCCTTCTACCGGTAGTAAATCTAAATTGAGCTGTACGATCTCGACTGATCATCAAGATTGGAACAGCGGGCGCGGTGAATACTCCATCATTGGTTCATCATCCAAACTTATTTATTTCCTGCAACATGATTACTGTTGCAGAGCTGGAAAAGTGTTCATAACTGGAATTGCAACCTTTTCATGCAAGTTCCTCTTCTTAATAACAATGAGAATATCTCGCTTACTTTTGATGTAGCAGATATTTCTACAAACAAATACTTTAAGTTACCTTGTAACTTCATCGTTCATATTATACTGGCATCATTTCCGTAAATGCATGGCATATGGTTTGAAAGATACTTTTGAACTGTTATACATTATCGTTCAGTTATCTATTATTGTTGGTGGGCTATTGCTCACCCTTGCTTTATTATTATATCACAACAACAGCTAGACCAGATGACTCGCACAAGGCGCACTCGACGCGGGCGAGGACGATGAGACTACCAGAGCTGAAGAAGAAGCTATTGGTAGGGTATATTTATTCTTTCAGTACCAAGAATATGGTCTAGTATGACTTATGTAAATGGATGGCAAAGAGTATGTATTTATATTGAAACCCTTTTGGATTGTAAGAACTCATAATGTGATTAATAAAAATTTGATTGTTACTCTGATTTCATCTCTGGGACTATAACGGGTGTGTTTTATATTGTTGTGTTGGGTTATAGAGACGTAATTTATTTTATGTTAAGGAAAGTTCAATTGTTGTGGACAGAATTGGAAACCGTAACCACCGGATCCCGGACCCCGGATCTGGGGGTGTTACAGAAGTGGTATCAGAGCGTACATTATAAACCCCAGAGATGAGGTGACGTTAAAACAATAAATTCAATAAGATAATAAGAACTCTTGCCAAGTTCATAGTCGGACTACTTAATGTAGTGATGACATATAAAACCCTTATGGGAACTCGTAAGTATAATGATAGTAACTTAGCTCGATATCGTATCGACGAGTAAGGCGACTGACCTTGAGGCATACGAGCAACAGCGCGATGATGCTTTATATGCTAAAGATCAGCGGGTAATTCGATGGAGTACCCTACTGGAGACCCGGAAGAGGTTCCAGCAGATAAGGAAAATCCTGTTTGGATAAGGAGCTTACCCATGGGTAATGAGGGTCGCAGCCAGAATGACTGTGATGATTAAGATATGGTGCTCAGAAAAGTGAGTATAAAGAACCGAGATATTATTAAGAGATCTGAAGATGCATGTTGAATTCATAGCCGGACTACCAGATGTAGTACCAGCAAGAAAGAAGGATTGGAAGAATTACTTGAGATCTTATACGGAAATAGATTAGAATCCTTAGAGATTTTCATCTTAACAAAGAAAGAGCTAGAGGGATGTATGATTATCAAAGACATCGATTTAGGGCGAGGAGCAGAGTCCCTAAGAATAGTTGAGAATGAGGCAGTAAGTGCCATATCATTTGATAAATGAATCAGTATGAATATTGTCAGTAATAATTCGCCATGAGAAGGCAGGTGTCGTAGGTTGTAAATTATGGAACCAAATTAAGGTTAATAAGGTGGTTTTATTAAGGAAAATGTTCATTTTATGAATGAATCATTTAGAAAGTAAAGACATTGGGAAGTGATAGCATGATTGGGTAAAATTATATAAGGAAGTAGCAAGCAAGACAATGATCTCAGAACCTACCGGAAGATAAGACCAGTGAGTCAAGATGAACTCGTAATGAGACTACTGCCAGAGACTGAATATAGAGTTAATTCAACTCAGTTAAATGATGAACCAGAAACGTTAAATGCATGTGATTTAGAGGAATATTAAATTCCTTCTTCTCTTTGAATGGATTATAGTAGTACCTTAAGTTTATTCCGATGCGGAATTATAATAGATCAAGTAATACGATCAGTAGTTAAAGAGAAAAATGTGAGAAAATCATCCTGGAGCTAAAAGGTGAAATTGGTAATGACCAAGAGCTGGCATTGCTTAATGGAAAAAAAAAAGGAGACTTTGTGCTTCCAACGACGCTTCGCATAAAGGGTTAGGTAGACCGACATTTGGTAGTATTGAATATCAGGACGTATAGGTATCAGGACGTTGTGACGGGTTTCAGTTTGAAACTATTGATTCCCTTCCAAGGGATGGATATAATTGATTCCTTTCCAGTGGGTAAACTTCCAATCTGATGATGATTATTTCGTTAACTATGACTGCTTATGATTCCACCTGCTTGGAGGTTCAAAGAACTATTCTTCAGGTTTCGAAACTAGTCTCCTTAATGTTACCAGTAGGTGGGTAGATTGATCAAAATTTCCCTGAGTCTGGAAAGGAATTCGGTGAATTTTGACAAACCTTGTCTTTCTGATTATCAGAGAATGTCATGGAAGAGAGTAAAAATTGGAGCAAACCCTGTGATTTGGGTAAGGATGCTGTAAAATGGGTTAGTAAACGGACCCTGAGCATTACAATCGACGGTAGTGATAAAATGATGAAGTGAGATTGGACGAAAATAGGAAATGTAAGTAAGAAACTAGTCGGACTGAGAAATTCCAGGATTGACTTAAATGAAAAGGCTGTTGTGCCAGGAATGGTAAGCTTGTGTGGCACGCAGGATTGATAAGAATAGTTGAAAAGATAAAAGTGGAGGAAAGGTGACCGGAGACGGTGCCGAGTAGTCGATTAAGACTTATATGGAGTAAAGTTTTGGAAAGGTAGAAAGGTATCAAAGAAGAAGGCACTATGCCGGCAATTGCTAGAAAAATAATGCTATTAGCCAACCCCTAAAATCATATTTTTTTTTTATTTTAGTGTGGCCAGTTGAGGCCAAGTCACAAAGGATTATCGAGTGACTAGACCAGCAATGAAAGGACAAAGCAGGGTTGCTTCTAAGAAAGCACCGACTGCAAGGGCTTCTAATATAAAGGAAACATTAATGAGATCGTTTGAATCTTCTGCCGAACAACCCATGTTTTGATTGGGAATTCACTAGACCTTTTTGGGATGGGGTCACCCGTACTGAGGTGACTCATGTGTATATGGTTGTCCAAGATTTCGAGTAAAATGGAAGTATAGTGACTTGAGATGTATGATGTTAGGGTATCATGAATACCATGAATATATTATGACGGAGGAAAGTAAACAATGAAGGTATATGAAGAGGGTATAGAAAAGGTCAGGAATTGAACAGTATGCTGTAGGAATTTTGTCTGAGGCAAGTACCTTTGCGAAGAACGATAAGCACTAAGAGATTCACGTTGAACTCGACCAATATCTTCCAGAACATCCTTGCTACAATTAACAAGTTCGGTAAGAGAAGAGATAAGCATACGTTGCCTTTTTGGAAGGCCAAATAGGCTGACAACTATCTGAAAGAAGAGGGTGGCATTAAACCACCGATCGATTATCAAATGAGAATGATTGAAAAGAGACCTTTATTAAGGATACACGATCTGATTTCCAATTATAAGATGCAAGAATTCCTTGGCAGTTGAATTAAGGATAGGATATCCATAAATTAAGACAAACCCTGGGGAATGCACAAGGGGTGGCATTAACCCTAATAACGACATTATGACTTCAGATGATATGAGTTGGACTTGCTAAGGCAACAATGACCGGTACGGATTATTAAAAAGAGTTCTGGAAAGAACATAGATGGAATTATTAGAGTATTGATCAATGACATTTTGATATACCCGGTACCCAGAAAATACCGGAGGAATGATAAGGATGGCCTATGAAACCTTACAAGGAAAAAAGGTAATATTCCGAACTTCAAAAATGGAAGTTTGGTAAGGAATGTATGACATCGTAACATTAATGCCAGATGAGGCATGTATGAAACCCTAAGGAAGTATGGGTTGAACCTATAAAGGTTGAGATTATCCTAAGATAAAGAAAGAACTAAGAAAAGAAGTATCCTAAGTAGGATTGGGAATAAACGTGATAAAGTTCCCATGGGTAGGTGGAAGCAATGGCTTATGGAAATGACTGATAGTTATATTTTCTCCTTCAGCAGAGCTTAAGGGAGAATGCTTTAACCCAACAGTGATGGGAATGAGGTAGAAAAACTTGAGCTGGAATGTACCCAGAAAACATGGGTTACAAGAAATCATTATCATCAAGAAAGGCCAATGAGGTGGCCGACAATCTAAGTATAAAGGAATAATTACAAATGTTCATACCGAAGAAACAGGATGATATTTGGAAGGACCTTGAAGGTCATATCGGAATGGAGGAATTTACATTCCTTCTGATGACTGTGCAAGAATTAACAGTAATAATAGTTTAAGTAAAGATTCGATTCCTGATGGAGTCTTAAGCATATTACGTACCTTAGAAGGTCCCGTTTTGAGGCAAACCAGGACCATGGTACAAAATTGATGAAGTAAACCGTTAAGTTTCCAGTCTTTTATGGAAGATGCATAAGTGATAGTTTCATCAACCGGACTTAGCTGCGATGCTTGAAACTCTTCTGCAATTCTATCTGCTTCACGTTATATCTACATTAAGTTCAGGAAGTGTTCCTTATGGATAAGGAATAGTGATTACTTTGTCTCCCTAAGGGATTTGAAACCCGTAGGGTTAGCTATTAATGCACTACGTAAACAACAAGTGATGGTGATTCTTCTAAGAAAGTAGATGACAATGTAAAGATAAAGAAAGTGCTGCCATTGATTAACTAAATGGCATGTTGATGAATGACAAGCAAGTTTGTGTTAGTGTACTTCTGCACAAACAAGATAAAGAATATGAGGTTGATAATTCGTGATGCTAAACGTATTCCCGTAGAAAGAATTAATGAGACTTGGAGGGAAGGGCGGTTGAGCCCAAGACTTATTGGGCCACTTGAGAGTTTAAAGTGTTCGGACGGCGGTATTCGAGCCAGCCTTACCCCCAAAATTATGGCACGGTCATAACGGGTTTTCATGTGGCCAGGCTACGCCAGTAAAATGCAGATGATAAGAGTACGAGCATGTAGATATGCGACCTGGTCTGACTTACGAAAGACAACCTGTGGAAAACCACGGATAGAAAAGAACAAGTAATGAGAAACAAGGTTGGCAGAAGTAGATTATATGAATCTAAGTTAAAGGGATCGGGCCAGATTCATTTCGGAAATTTTAAATTGGAATAACGTGATGATTATAGAATAAATGTGACGGAATACCGATAAGGAGGTACCAAGTGCAAAAAGGTGTCTCAATAAAGAGGTGAAGGTGAAAGTAAATAATAGAAATGAGTAAGAATCAGATAATAAGAAGGATGTGAGTGATAAAGAAAAGGCTGGGAAAGCAACTATGGGATGAGAAGCAAGGAATGTTATGAATGGGTTTTCTAATGAATTCTCAGGATGACAACCTGATAGTGTCAATATTATAGTTATGAAAAAGCTAGTAACATGATATGGGATGTCAGTAATAATGATGTCAAGTGAGAAATCTAAGATTTAACCTGAAAGGTTAAAGGATTTCCCGAATGTGAGTATCGCTAAGATTGAACAAGAGTATTTGTCCATAGAATAATGGACAAAGCAGCAAGATATGTTGACACGTGAGATTGCGATCAAATAGTATTTGATATAATTATGATTAATTTCTTCTCTGATAAACCTCTATAGTTCAGAGGTAAATTCCGAGTATGATATTCTACAATCATGAAAGCTTTCTATAATCCTTTAGAACTCTTTTCTCTTCTTCTCTCTTATTCATCTTCTTTATGAATTGAGAAGAACAACCCTTTTAGGAGGGGAGGTACTGCTACGTGACTATCTGTCTATGTGATAGAAGTCTAAGTGGAATGCCATGACTTGTTTAATTGTTTGTCAAGTACTAAAGGCTGGCCCCCTTCTGTACTAACTATGCAATATAACAAATGTTCAATTGATCATAGTGATCTCTCAATAAATCTTTCCACTTCTCTATATTGATCAAGATTGCGAAGATTAAAGCGATCAGGAAATGCACAGTACGAGCGAGGTTACCTCCGAATCGTAGGGTGATAGTGATACCAATGTTACTGCAGGTATCAATAAGGATAAGACTGAGTAAGAGTATAACCCGGATAGTGAGTTGTACGAAAAGTAGCAACGTTGATGGAAAAAGGATAAAGTATGAATTGTAGCACTAGAAGATGTGCTGAGGAAGGGTAGAACGACTAAGAAGTGACCGGGAAGCTAAAGAGTGAACGGCACGCAAACGACTCTTTGCTTCTTACCTGATTCCGGGACGGAATCCTTTTAAGGAGGGGAGACTGTAAGAACCCCAAATTTTGGATATAATTAAAACTTTTTATTAAGTAATGATAAAATGAGGAACAATGATTCCGACAACAAGGTCACCAGCTCTAATGAATGGTGGTTTCAAAGAACAATGATTGTAATGGATGGATATTGCTTTGGACAATGATCCTGATGCATTGGTATATTGTCAGAATAGAGTAATTCGATGGTTGAGGACCTAGATAAGAATAATCTACCATCCAGGAAGGAGCTAATGGATCCTTGAAGGGAAATGAGTACGTGCATAGTGTTTCCCATACGTGCATAGTATTTCCCGTACGTGCATAGTGTTTCATGTACGTGCATAATAATTTGGTGGATGAATAGTGATTTTGTAAGTTGGAAAACTTTTCACTCCACCCTATGTACGGGACGTGATATGGATGTTTCGAAGTCATATTAGTAATACGCGGAGGAAATAAGTGAATGCAGAGACGATCGGAATTCAGAAATTCCAAATTCTTTTCGGTATAATATTTGACCGGACAGTGGATTAAATATTATTATAATCCAAGAATTGAGATATTAACTTTGAGGATTTGATATTTTGGGATGTTATTATATTCGATTTAAGAATGAAGGTAGGAAACCACTGAGGAGTGGTTATGGCTACAATGTAATTATTGATATTTGGAAAGAATGAATGGAATTCGACCTTATTATGTTTATGTCTTGAAGAATGCTAAAGGGTGACAACATAGGTAAGAATAATCTATCTTCTAAGGGAATAAGATATGGCAACTTCAAGCAAGAGAATACCCTCATGTCATCCAGATCGATAACGATTAATCCAGTAGTTCCGTAAAAAGGTTAAGGAACGATCGAAAGAGAATACGGACAATTGTACCACCCTAAGAGAACAAGTAAAGAATACAGAATGAATAGTGTTTTGGTGGGAGTATATAATAATATGAGACGACACTATATAGAAGTATTCGGAACGGATTTCCGAGTTCGTATTAGTGATCCAGGGGGAAAATAAGTGTATGTAAAAGCTGTCGGATTCTGAAAAACCGCACTTTTATTTTCCCCGAGAGTTCCCTGGACACTGATAGCCTTAAGTATTTAACGAATGGATTTAAGGAATATAAATTGGAAAGTTAGAATGAAAGATGGAGAATGAAAGTATTAATATTAAAGAGGATTCCCGGCAAACCCTAATTAGAAATCCGTGAAATATTCTCACGAACGATCAATCGAAACGGGTAATAACCGGACACAGAAACAAGCAGAGGGAGCAAGAGTCTTGTGCAAGCTACTAGTATAAATATCTAGTAACTAAACTAGAAGCAAGGAACTAGCACCTTAGAGGAAGAACCAAGTGCTTAGCAAGTAACTACCTAGTTAAGCTCTAACCACCATAAAACCAACACATGTCTTGCCATTTCATCATCCAACACCTCATCACTTTAATAAAGTGACTTTTGCAAGATATTATGTTGTAAGTGGATGAGAGTGGATGAGATTAAAACACAAAAAAATCAAAAAGAGCAAGAACACTCTCCCCCCCATTTCCATTCCATTTGGCAACCCCCTTTAATTCCAAATCCAAACTCCACCTTCCCACCATTGTTTGTTCTTGAAATAATTAAGGTGAGTCTTACATTTCATAAAACTTATCTCCTCAAAATCTTAGCTTCAAACTCATCCTTTTCCATTTTCAAAAAAATCAAACAAGAGGAGGGTGAATAGTGTTCATCATGTACTAACTTTGTTTTCTTGATTTTTCATGGTTGATCTAGCAAGCATAATCACTCCTAAGGACCATACAAGGCTTAGTAAGGCTATATCACTATCTAAGGAAGGTATAAAGCTCTTGAAACCCTAACCCTTGTTTGAGATTTAAGCATGTTTATGATAGTTATAACTTAGTTATGATTATGTTAAGGTTATAAGCATGATTATGTATGGATTTTGGATTAATGATGTAAATAGCTAGATGAACGGAAAGGCATTGCTTGGCCTCAGTTCATGTATATAAGTCATGTATATGTTGTTTGGGTTGGATACTATGTTTATGGGAAGATTCGAAATTGGTAGATATTCGATTTACAGCCGTTATAATGCCCGATTTTACAATACCATGTTTTGTATGCCATTTTCCATGTCGAACCCCTACTGTCCAGAGACCTTATCTGCCATGATAGGATAGGTAATGTTCTAAGCTTCGTTTTGATATAAAGATCACGTGAAACGGACTTACGGTTTAGGATTTATGACCAAATTACTAAAAGTAGTTCGAATCCGTAAACAAAAGTTCGTAACTGAAATTGAACCCTCGTAAACTATGTAACGTCATGGCGAATCTTGGTAAATAAATACTAGGGGTAAGAAGGAAGGTGTGAAAGAAAACCGTATGTCAAAAAGAGCATTTTTCGATTTATTAAAAATGTTCGAGTCGAGGTTAAACGCGAACGAACCCCTAAAAGACGACTCTTTTATAACTTCGGTAAAACACTTAGAAAACGGGCGATAAAACTTGGAGTATAATATTGGTTCGTAACGATCAACCTTAGAACTCATATGACTTAAGTATGTCCCAAGTATAAGTGCAGTGACATGTCGTATTAACGAACGAATGTCGGGTCGGATCAGTGATAATAAGTAATCCACTAAAGGGGGTATAACGAGATAACTCGAGAACGTGTTTCGATTTAAGTATAACTTAACTTTTAATATGTTAAGTGATTAATCCCGAATGCCTTGGCTATTTATAGATCACCAAGCTGAACCGGGACCCGCTACCACTACCCCTTACCGTACTCGACTACCAGGCAAGTTTCAATTCCCTTCTTTTAGGCTGTTGTTGTGATTGAATATATATATATATATATATATATATATATATATATATATATATATATATATATATATATATATATATATGATTGCTGATATACATATGCCATTGCATGCATGCCTACTTTCAAGTTGAATTGATATACTTGTTCCCTGAATGTTATTGTTGGCTTATAAGCTAGATAGTTATACATCAGTTATAAGCCGGTTATTGTAAGACCCTCATAGAAGGGCGTATACATCTTATTCATCGAATATAGACCGGGAGTCAATATTTCCTGATATATCGAGATTACCTCGGAGGAAAATATTTAAGTAAATATTTTCCATTATTCGGGCGACGAATATTATTTGAATATTCGTTCGAGATTATTTATTTTAACGATCTTTACTTCAAATAATTATTTGAACGTAACTATTCGACGAATAATATTTTTAATATTCATTCAGAGTCGAATTATTTATCGATTATTATTGCGAATATTCTTCTAAAGGTTGGACTACTAAATGAATATTAATTGGATATTCATTTAGAATATTATTCATTAAATGAATATTACTTTTGAGTATTCATTTAAGACAGTAATTACCTATCGAATATTATTTTAATGTTCATCTGAAACTTGATTTATTTATCGAGTCTTATCTCGAATATTCCTTTAAAGCTTGGATTACTAAATGAACATTACTTGATATTCATTTAGAATATTATCCATTAAATGAATATTACTTTATCAATATTCATTTAAATTCCTAATTAATTATGAATATTATTTTGAATATTCATCCAGGGTTCTATTTAATCATCGAATATTATTTTAAATATTTTAAATATTCCTTTCAGGTCTTATTAATTAATGAATATTATTTGGAATATTCATTTGAATATTTAGTTATGCAATAAATATTCTCTCGATATTTCTTCAAGAATTATTTGAGAGATACTCTGATTAAAGATATTCTTTCATATTCCTAAATATTCCGTAAAATATTTTAATTCAATAAATATTCTCTGAATATTTATTCCATACTTAGAATAACCTCGATAAGGGTTATCTTCTTCGATTATTACAGAAAATATTTCGGAGTCATATTATTATTAATCTTATATCAAGAAAGGTTCTCAGACATCATTCTTCTTTGAGTCTATCTCCTTAATAATAAGGGAACCTTACTTGGAAAATGTTATTTATCTTGTCGACTTCCCGGTCATAAAGTATTCCCTTCACTCGCAACTCGGGTGCTGTTGACTTATTAAGTCGTTGCTTACCTTCTCATCTTTCGAGGGGTAAGATTACTGGAACAAGTTGATATCCGTTACCAAGTAATAGCTTGGGAGTTATTGGTAAATTTTCCTTTCCAACTAGATACGACTACTTTGTGAAGTCTTATCAACAAGTATTATACTTGGGGAAAGGGGGACGAACGTTACATTCAGAATCATGAATTCTATTTGAACTAGGAGTCGTGTAAGAGGCCGAGTAGCGCCGGTCCATCCCCTTTGGCTCAACCGTTGGCCGGGGAGAGCTAGCAAGGCGGTATACAAGTAAAGCCGTCAGTTCTTCCTTCTACCGGTAGTAAATCTAAATTGAGCTGTACGATCTCGACTGATCATCAAGATTGGAACAGCGGGCGCGGTGAATACTCCATCATTGGTTCATCATCCAAACTTATTTATTTCCTGCAACATGATTACTGTTGGCAGAGCTGGAAAAGTGTTCATAACTGGAATTGCAACCTTTTCATGCAAGTTCCTCTTCTTAATAACAATGAGAATATCTCGCTTACTTTTGATGTAGCAGATATTTCTACAAACAAATACTTTAAGTTACCTTGTAACTTCATCGTTCATATTATACTGGCATCATTTCCGTAAATGCATGGCATATGGTTTGAAAGATACTTTTGAACTGTTATACATTATCGTTCAGTTATCTATTATTGTTGGTGGGCTATTGCTCACCCTTGCTTTATTATTATATCACAACAACAGCTAGACCAGATGACTCGCACAAGGCGCACTCGACGCGGGCGAGGACGATGAGACTACCAGAGCTGAAGAAGAAGCTATTGGTAGGGTATATTTATTCTTTCAGTACCAAGAATATGGTCTAGTATGACTTATGTAAATGGATGGCAAAGAGTATGTATTTATATTGAAACCCTTTTGGATTGTAAGAACTCATAATGTGATTAATAAAAATTTGATTGTTACTCTGATTTCATCTCTGGGACTATAACGGGTGTGTTTTATATTGTTGTGTTGGGTTATAGAGACGTAATTTATTTTATGTTAAGGAAAGTTCAATTGTTGTGGACAGAATTGAAACCGTAACCACCGGATCCCGGACCCCGGATCTGGGGGTGTTACATCAAGAATTCACCACACATAAATCTTTAAAGCATACAAACTACTAAGCTACATAGATAACTCCGTTAGAATCCCATGACAACGATTAGCTCATAATTGAACCGTTCATCGTCATGGGATTTGATGAAAACATGATATAAAACAAGATATGAATAAAAGAAGTAATTATATTAATAAACAAAGAGTTAAGAAAACAAATCTAGAATTCAGAATAACACAAAAGATGAAGTAGATCTAGATCCGTTGCTTGTCACGAGCGTTGAATCCTTCTCTCCTTTTCTCCCTTGCAGATCTAAGCTATGATACAATAATATTAACTCTAATAATATGTCTATCTCTATTACAATGGTATGATGTGTTTAAATAGGCTCTAAAAGTCTTCCCCAGCAAGAAAATACAAAAACAGAATTATAATAGAATTTCTGCAAGATACGTTTCCTAAATTGATTCTGTTTTTAAGGAAAATTCGTGGCTGACTTTTCTTCAGATTTTCTGGAACGTTCCCAATGTAATTGGACCTCTAGACTACCTTAGAATGATAGAGAATCTCGTTATCTTCACGTGGACTGCTTACGGGCCTCAAACGGACTTCTAAAACTCAAGATATGGCCACAACAGTGTAGACTGCGCAACCCTTCTAAGAAATTCGAATTTTAATCAATTAATTCCCCAAAAATTATAGAAGCATCCACCTTAGTCAACATTCTCGTAATTCTGCACAACTAAGCAAAACACATCGAAACTACAATAAACTTGAGTCCAAAACAATCAATTTAAGCCGAATTGAAGCGATCCAAGTGGATATAAATCCACTTATCACACCCCCAAACTTAAACCGATGCTTGTCCTCAAGCATAAACAATTACAACTAACTAACTAGTACCACTTCCGTAGGTGATCACGGTTGCATTTGGCATATGCAACAAGCCCTTTAAACCCCTAGGCAGCCCCAGTGGACGAGTAAGGTCTCGTGAGGGCCTATAGCGAATGTACCCACAAAATCCATTTAACCTAATGCAATACAATGCATGAATGCAACTAATATGAAAAATGCAAAGATCCCCTTCAAACTAACCAAATCCAACTAACAAGCAAATATCTCAAAAAATGCAACTAAATCCAAATAGAGCTCGACCAAGTTCCCGTATACTAACAATACATGAACAGAAACGTGCGTGTGTGCAATGCTCATCAGAAATACTCCCAAAACTAGGTCAAAGATCATACATGCTCTTCGTCAAGACAATCACAGGTTTATAAATAGAATAGACTGTAGACACTTCATAACCTAGGAACACCTCCATCCTTATCCAAGGTAGACAGAAATTCATGCTTTATTACTAACTACTACGACACATATATACAAGCATGCTTATTTAACCGTGCAATGGATGAGACCCCGAAAGGCTTATACAATAATGCCCATGTAGCGAGCGTTAGGTTAGTGGATCCCAGACTATAAAAGCCTTAGGTCACTAAGCACAAAGTCCCCGCGAACTTAATAGCTCGAGTATTAAAGAGCTCACCCTGGTTCATTTTGCATACAAACAATTGACACTTTTGACTTTTTTTCTTTTTCTTTTTTTCTTAATTTTCTGCTTTTTTTTTCTTTTTTTTTCTGTTTTTTTTATGCAATCTAGAATGAGAATTCTCAATTCCAACCCTAGACTACTCATATAAATATGAGATGGCTACTAGCCATCTGACACATAGCCATTATTAACAATTATTTACAATTTAGCATGAAATCCCTGTTTTCCCCCAAACTTAGACTTTAGTGTTCTAGGCCATCAAGGGAATAACGAAAATTCTAACTATAATCAAGTGATTAAATCTCAAAACATCCAAACAAGCATGACCTCAACCTAGCCCAAAAGCACCCAATGAGACTGTGTAATTAGTTTTGTTTCTGAAACACATAAGTCAATTTCATAGAAACTATAAGTCAACCCTCTATTCATCATTACCACACTCAATTAGACACCTACCTACCAATCAGAATTAGCTTGTCTAAAGGGATCATGAAATATGCATGCTATGCAAATGCAACTAATATGAACTCACATGGTAAACGAAAAATAAAAACAGAATGTCCTATATGAAACAAACATAATTAATACGAACATACATGCATGAATTACTACTACTAATATGCAAAACATGATATCTATATGCACACATAATACAACAACAAGTACTAATCCCTCAAACCACCCCCAAACTTAAAATATTCAATGTCCGCATTGAATGGAAGTAAATACGAGGAATAGCAGAAAACATACCTACAAAGCGCCTTACACATCCTTCCCCATCGCAACTCAACATGCTTGATCAGCAAAAATCCCCTTTCTTTAGCAATTGGCCTCAACAACAACCAATTAAATTCAACCTCCACCGTCTAAGACAAAAATTTTGCAACACTAGTACCACCTCTCCCACACTTAGGAGCCATAAGAATCAATTCCCAAATCACAAAATTCACCAAAATCCACAAAAAATTCGAATTCACAAATACCCCGAAATAATCAAGAACACACAACCCTAATAATGCAAGAACACAATTCGTAATATCAAAATAAAAGGAAGAAATATACCCCAAATACGAACCGGAAAGGTGAAGCTTGCAATTAAAAATCCCCCCAAACTTGAATCTTGAAGCCTTGAAATTAATTGGAATGGGGTAGGATTTGTGTGTAATAGGTGTATATATAGATGGGTAAGTAGATTTGGGGAAAAAAAATATGAAATAGGAGATGGATTGGGAATAATTTGGAATTAATATAGGACTAGAATTAGGATTTTAGGTGGAGAAAATAATTAGAAAATGGGTTGGAATTGAATTGGGGGATGAATTTTTTTTTTTAGTAATAAAATAAAAATTTTAAAAAAAAAATAAATAAAAAAAACAAAAAAACAAAAGTAAAACAAACATGCACGGGAAAGTAGTACTAGTACCTGGACAGAAGTACCTGGACGCGGGGTCGCCATGTTGGCGCTGGGGCGCAAGGAAAATTCTGTTGACAATTTTTTTTTTTTTTCTAAACACAACACAACAGACTTGCTCCTGGACAGAAACAATTGTACGCCATATCCTCCAAAGTGCGCCTCCGCGCGTGGAAAATTCTACAAATTTTTTTTTTGGACGAATACAACACTCGTTTTTTTTCTTTCAACACTAATTTTTTTTTTTTTTTCACAACACTCAAAATTTTTTTTTTTTCTTTCACACACTCAATTTTTTTTTTCTACACTAATGCGTGGGTTGCCTCCCACGAAGCGCTCTTTTAACATCAATAGCTTGACGTTACTTCCTCAACTCATGGCGGTTTCAAAAGAATAACTGAACCGTCCTCAACAGAAAGACCGTTCATACGGACGTTGACCTCTTGTTAGCTTGCTTTCCACAAATCTCTCCCGTCAAACTTCAACCTGATTTTACCACCCAACGGCCTAATCCTCTTTTTTTTCTTCTTCACACCTCTAATGTGCTTCTCCGACTCGAACGGCAAGCTTTCTTCTTCCTTATCATCGACTTTCCACCTTCGCAACACGTTATCATGCCCCTCTTCAAAAATCACTAGCTCATTATTCAAAAGAACATACCTCAAATGTGGTGGAAGTTTCCCAAGCTTTACACTCGAGAGATCTCGAGAAGAACTGTCAATGAAATCACTGATGTGATGCTGTAGCACGTGTGTGTCCGACTTTGCGCTCAACAACTGATCAAACTTCTTTCTCTGACCCGTATCAACTATTTCCACACTGCAACACTCTTCATCCTCTGTCGGAAATTTCATGGCCTTGAAAACATTAAAGGTGACATTCTGATCTTGCA
Organism: Saposhnikovia divaricata; assembly: GCA_036435485.1. NCBI lineage: Eukaryota > Viridiplantae > Streptophyta > Magnoliopsida > Apiales > Apiaceae > Saposhnikovia > Saposhnikovia divaricata. The sequence goes on from CM071597.1 coordinate 161,300,127, forward strand.
CCCTCATTGTAAGCTCTCCTTTTTGCACATCAATCAAAGTATGGCCTGTAGCTAGAAAAGACCTTCCCAAGATTATGGGAATCTTCTTGTCTTCTTCAAAATCCAAGATAACAAAATCAGCTGGGAAGATAAGCTTATCAACTTTCACCAAAACGTCCTCCACTATGCCCCTTGGATATGTGATAGATCGATCAGCCAACTGCAAAGAGATATTGGTTGGCTTTGGCTCCGGCAGACCAAGTTGCTTGAACACAGATAAAGGCATGAGATTGATGCTAGCTCCCAAGTCACACAAGCACTTGCTAAAAGAAAGGTTGCCAATAGTGCAAGGGATGGTGAAACTCCCCGGATCTTTAAGTTTATGTGGCAACTTCTGCTGCAGAACTGCACTACACTCCTCCGTTAGAGCCACTGTTTCAAATTCTTCCAACCTTCTCTTTCGTGACAAAATATCCTTCATGAACTTTGCATACCTCGGCATCTGCTCCAATGCTTCAACAAAAGGAATGTTAATGGACAATTTCTTGAAGACATCCATAAACTTCTGAAACTGTTTCTCTTGACTTTTCTGCAAGCGCCCAGGATATGGAGGAGGAGGATAGATCTGATTATTCTTTGAAGATTGCTCCGGAGTAGACTTTTCAACAGGTTTCTCGCTCTTCTCACCATCAAGCTGATCAGCCACTAAATCAGATTTCTCAATTTCTGGCATTGCAGATTTTTCAACCTGCTGATTCTGAACATCTTCATCTTCCTTAGCTGCTGATTTAGGATCCCTCGTGATTTTTCCAGATCTCAAAGAAACTGCATTGACCTGTTCTTTGCTTTCCCTTCTGCCTGGATTTACCTCCGTATCACTAGGAAGAGTTCCTTGTGGCCTACTATGTAAAGCACTAACAATCTGTCCTATCTGGTTTTCCAAGACCTTTTGAGAAGCTTGCAGGTTCTTCACCATCATCCACAAATCATCCCCTTCTGATTTTTCATTATGATTGCCCTGCATGAGCCTGGGGCTGTTGCTGCTGAAATCCCGGAGGTTGATATGGTGGCCTTGGAGCATATGGCTGTTGATAGCCTTGATTGAATGGCTTTGCTTGCTGACCCTGAAACTGCTGCTGATAAGGTTGTTGAACACCTTGATTATTGCTCCAGCTGAAATTTGGATGATTCCGATTATTAGGATGATAAGTGGCTGGAACTGGTGCAGTAGGTCTCTGAAAATTACTCACGAACTGTGCTGATTCAGAAGAGATAGCACACTGATTCGTCTCATGTGCGCTCGCAAATAGCTCACAAATACTAGCAACCTGCTGCATCCCATGATTTGCCAAAGAATCTATTTTCCTATTCATTGCCTCTAGCTGAGCTGCTAGAGCTGAGACTGCATTAACATCAAGAACACCTGCTACCTTGCCTTGAGAAAGCCTTTGGGTTGGATTTTGATATTCATTAGCAGCCATCGTCTCTATAAGATCATAAGCCTCCTCATAGCTCTTAGCCCACAGAGCTCCACCTGATGCTGCATCTAGCAAAGGTCTAGACTGTGCTCCCAACCCATTGTAAAAACCGTTGATAACCATCCAATCAGGCATGCCATGATGTGGACATCTACGAAGCATCTCCTTGTAACGTTCTCAAGCCTCACACAAAGACTCTCCAGATTGCTGTTGAAATTGAGTTAACTGGTTCCGTATTGCTGCAGTTTTCGCCATAGGGAAGAATTTAGTAAGAAACTTCTGAGCAAGATCCCTCCATGTAGTAATGGAACCAGCTGGTAGAGAGTGTAACCAGCCCTTAGCCTTATCCCTCAGAGAGAATGGGAAAAGCCTCAACTTGATAGCATCCTCCGACACACCATTAAATTTGAAAGTGTCATAGATCTCGATAAAGTCCCGGATGTGCATGTTAGGATCCTCTGTCGAAGCACCCCCAAACTGAACCGAATTCTGCACCATCTGAATTATGCTCGGCTTGATCTCAAAGTTATTCGCTGCAATAGCTGGCCTGACAATACTAGATTGTATGTCAGTAATCTTCGGCTGTGAATAGTCCTTCAAAGCCTTGACTGCTGCTGGTAAATCTACCATCTCGTTTACTGTTGCAAGTTCTTCTTCTGCCAGTTTTTCCTTACGAGCCTGCAAACGTGTTCGCATACACGTTCAAGTACCTGAAAACACCACGAAACAAAAAACTAAGTAAGAAATCCGAGTGAGTGAACGCTAACGACCACTGATGACAAGCACATAAACTAAACAAAACACCGATGATCCCCGGCAGCGGCGCCAAAAACTTGTTTACACTAAAACACGCAAGCGTACGTGGTCACAAGTAATATATAAGGTTAAGTCCAAATTCGTTCCCACAGGGATCAGGTTATGGTTCTTTTCAGTAAATGCACCTATTCAACAATGTATGATCTTAATTCACTGCAAGACAAGTAATTAATTGAGATTTTAATTAACTAAATTTAACTAATATGCAATTTAAGAATTAACTAGCTAATGAGATCTAAAATCAAATTACTTATATGAGAATAAACATGGAATCCTAACTTTATTATCTACTTCACTTAGAGTCGCAGCCTTTAATCAATGCATGTGATGGTTTTGATATCTGATCGGATAACACGAAATAAGTAAAAGCTACCTCTCGGTATACTAATACCAAACTACGCATGCATCCATAAAAGAGATAGAAGATGGGTAGACACCAAATATGTTTAGACCCTATATCTCTATAGAATTTGAAAACATAAAGGTTTAAGCACAAGTTATCCACATAGATCACATAGGGTAGCATAATATCTCTATTTATGCCACAAATCATGATGTTAAAACATCAACCTATCCTATGCTAGCATGGCAAGTTCTAAATCTCAAGATCCACTCTCGTTTAGCAAGAGATTAACAAATTAGATGTTCGCGACGCATCTAAATACATGAAACACAATCATACAAGGATATCAAGAATTCACCACACATAAATCTTTAAAGCATACAAACTACTAAGCTATATAGATAACTCCGTTAGAATCCCATGACAACGATTAGCTCATAATTGAACCGTTCATCGTCATGGGATTTGATGAAAACATGATATAAAACAAGATATGAATAAAAGAAGTAATTATATTAATAAACAAAGAGTTAAGAAAACAAATCTAGAATTCAGAATAACACAAAAGATGAAGTAGATCTAGATCCGTTGCTTGTCACGAGCGTTGAATCCTTCTCTCCTTTTCTCCCTTGCAGATCTAAGCTATGATACAATAATATTAACTCTAATAATATGTCTATCTCTATTACAATGGTATGATGTGTTTAAATAGGCTCTAAAAGTCTTCCCCAGCAAGAAAATACAAAAACAGAATTATAATAGAATTTCTGCAAGATACGTTTCCTAAATTGATTCTGTTTTTAAGGAAAATTCGTGGCTGACTTTTCTTCAGATTTTCTGGAACGTTCCCAACGTAATTGGACCTCTGGACTACCTTAGAATTATAGAGAATCTCGTTATCTTCGCGTGGACTGCTTACGGGCCTCAAACGGACTTCTAGAACTCAAGATATGGCCACAACAGTGTAGACTGCGCAACCCTTCTAAGAAATTCGAATTTTAATCAATTAATTCCCCAAAAATTATAGAAGCATCCACCTTAGTCAACATTCTCGTAATTCTGCACAACTAAGCAAAACACATCAAAACTATAATAAACTTGAGTCCAAAACAATCAATTTAAGCCGAATTGAAGCGATCCAAGTGGATATAAATCCACTTATCAATGCTAAAGCTTATGAAGGCATTTTCATGGGATATGGATTAGAAAGGACTGCATACAGAGTCTATGTCATTGATCACAAAGTCATTGAAGAAAGTGTAAATGTCACATTTGATGAAACCAAGTTCCTTGGATTACAAGAGGATGGTCAAATGGAGCCTCTTAGATTTGAAAATCAAGGTTACTTAGAGGAAGAAGAAGTTGCTGCTGATGAACCTACTTGCACTCAGTCCATTGAGTTCGGAATAGATGTTGTCAACACCAATGATGTTACTCAAACCTCGGCTCAGTCTCAAGCAATAACTCCAAATCATAAGAATGAGAATGAGTCTGGATATGTTGAAGAACATGAAGGAGAAACCATCAATGGTGGAGAATCAATTCCTCAAAGAGGATCTGATCAAGCAGATCAAGAAAGAAGCTTGCCTAGAACCACTAAGTGGAACAGAGATCACACCAGCAATGTAATCATTGGTGATCCCACTACTGGTATAAGGACAAGGAGAAATATTTCTGCTGACAGCATGTTCTCTTGCTTTCTATCTCAAACTGAGCCAAAGTCAATTGATGAAGCATTGTTGGATTCAGATTGGGTGATATCCATGCAAGAAGAGCTCAACCAATTTGAAAGAAACAATGTATGGAAGCTGGTCCCTAGACCTAAAGGGAAATCAGTTGTTGACACAAAGTGGGTCTTCAGAAACAAACTGGATGAAGGTGGAAACGTGACTAGGAACAAAGCAAGACTAGTGGCCAAAGGATACTGTCAACAGGAAGGAATAGACTATGATGAAACATTTGCACATGTTGCCAGACTTAAAGCCATAAGAATTTTCCTAGCCTATGCTGCACACTGTAACTTCAAAGTGTTCCAAATGGATGTCAAAAGTGCTTTTCTCAATGGAGAGCTAGAGGAGGAAGTGTACATTGAACAGCCACCTGGATTTGAAAATGCTGAATTGTATGACTTTGTCTACAAACTTTTCAAAGCACTTTATGGATTGAAGCAAGCCCCTAGAGCTTGGTATGATACTCTCTCTACCTTTCTGCTGGAGAATCAATTTGTAAGAGGTGTTGTGGATAAGACACTGTTCTACAAGCATCATGGAAAAGACATCATTCTGGTGCAGATCTATGTAGATGACATAATATTTGGTTCTACAAATGAGAAGCTGTGTGAAAAGTTTTCATCTCTTATGAGGAACAAATATGAGATGTGTATGATGGGAGAACTGTCATTTTTCCTAGGTTTACAAATTCATCAAAAGGATGATGGCATCTTCATTTTCCAAGAGAAATATGTCAAGGAACTTCTCAAAAAGTTCAACTTGGAAGATGCATCACCTGCCAAGACACCTATCCATACTGCAACCAAACTGGATTTGGATCCTAAAGGAAAGAAAGTGGACTCTAGTACCTACAGGGGCATGGTGGGATCATTGCTGTATCTAACTGCTAGCAGACCAGATATTATGTTTGCTACAAGTCTCTGTGCAAGGTTTCAAGCTGATCCAAAAGAGTCACACTTGGTAGCAATCAAGAGGATCTTTAGATATTTCATAGGTACTCCAAATTTAGGCATTTGGTATCCTAAAGATTCTGGATTTGATCTGATAGGATACTCGGATTCAGACTATACTGGATGCAAGATTGACAGAAGAAGTACAACAGGAAGTTGTAAATTTCTTGGTGGAAGATTAGTGTCATAGTTTAGCAAGAAGCTGCATTCTGTGTCTACCTCAACTGCAGAAGCTGAATATATTGCAGCTGAAAGTTGCTGTGCTCAAATTCTTTGGATGAAAAATCAGCTAATGGATTATGGTTTAGAGTTGTCCAATATTCCCATTTATTGTGATAACACCAGTGCCATAGCCATCTCAGATAATCCAGTTCAACACTCCAGGATGAAGCACATTGATATTAGACATCATTTCATCAGAGAGCATGTTGAAAAAGGAACTGTGAAGCTAGTTTATGTTCCAACAGAAAAGCAACTTGCAGACATCTTCACGAAGCCACTAGATGAAGCAACCTGTAACAGGTTGGTAAGTGAAATGGGAATGCTAAATCTGGATGTTAACTTACTAGTTTTTATATTTTCAAAGTGGTTAAATTGCAGCTTGTGACTGTAGCGTTCAATGTTACTGTCATGAGAAGTTACTGTCATGAGAAGTTACTGTCTTATGTGCTACTTGTTTGTTGACAGCATGTTTGCTATGACTATGCTAAATTCAAATTACATGCCTGTTTTAACTTATGTAATGAGTAGTCACGTGACATTAACTTAATTCACACGCGTGTAAGTGATGAGTAGTCGTGTCATTTGAAATGTACCCGGGTATTTGTCAGACTTTTAGTTTAAAGTTTAATACTTTATTAAAAGGAAGTGTGTAAGAAGCTCTAGAGTCACTTAATGTGTTATAAATAAGACCGAGGCCAAACCATTATTTCTCACTTAACATACTCAAAGAACTCTAGAGAAGTATGAGTAAGAGGAAGGCGTCTGAGATGTCTACATCCAAAGCTCCAGCCACCGAAGGAGTCAAGCCGGAAATGCCAAGCTTGAAGAAGCAGATGGAGATCGAAGCCTCTGATGAATCATTTAATCTTTGGGTCGATAAGCTTTATGCTTATCTGGATGAGCAAGGAATCTCCGATGAAATGGAGATTGAGAAGATTGTGGAAGGGCTGCTGTTGGAAGCATTTCCCAACTTAAAATAATTTTCAAGTTCTTAAGAACTATTTGTATTATTTTAAGTTTTTTTTTAATGAAAAGACCGTTCCATCTTCTTAATGTTCTTGCATGTCTTTCATTATCATCTTCTCATCTCGGTTATTTGTTCTTAAATGCATGTGTTTACTTGTGTGTATGGATGTATGTGGATGTGTACCTGCTTAACAAATATGTGCTTAAATCGATAAATATGGTAATTGGTAATTTTACTTTTAAGCAATGGGCAAAGTCGATTAAAATTCATGACACAAATTATTTCCGCACAAGTTGCTATCAATAAGTGAAGATGCTGTCACGATGTGCCTTGACAGCAAGTTCCTTATCAGCAACAGAAAAAGTTTCTGTCATGAAATTTAAAGGAAATTGTACAAATTGCTTAATGGTGACAGCATGTTCTTGCGCCGATGTTACTGTCAAGCAAAACTTGCTGTCATCCTCCTAAATTACTAATGAATTTGTTACAGCACACAGGTTACTGTCAAGACAAGTGGACCGATTTAATTGGGATTTTACCTCCATGATTTACAGCCAGTAAAAAGTAACTACCCTCAACACCACGTGACTGATTAATGGGCTAAGACATTGCTACTTTCCCTTCTTCAGTAAAACATTTTCTATTTTCATGTAAGCAACTGTCAAACACACAACACTCAACATAGCCTCTCTCTCTCAAAAGCAAAAATCTCTCTCTCCCAAAACTCAAAGCAAAAAATGGCACCCAAATAATCCTCTTCTAAAACAAACTTTGCTGGTATTCTCTCTGCTGGAGATGCTGGTGAAGGTTTCAAAGGACTCGTATCCTTCTTAAACAAGTCCTATCTAGGTCATGCTATAACCTCTACTCCATCTTTGGACCTAGAAAGACTTGAAGAATTCTGGAAACCTGCCTTTGTTCCAGGAGGTGCAGGTAAAGACACCATAGACTGCAAAATCAAAGGGGTTACCTGCATCCTCACAATAAAAGGTATTAACGAAGATTTGGGAACTGGACTGCAAGCTAAAGAATCATACAAGGAACTTGCAATTGATAAAACCCTGAAGAAGTTTTTCTTGAAAATTGGGTATTCTGGTCCTGTTCTCGAAGAGGGTACAACAAATTGGTACTCAACTGGTGAAATGGACAGAAAGTTTTTGTGAAAAGAATGGAGCATGATTTTTGATGTCATAATGAAGGTTTTCTCAACCAAAACCACTGGCTGGAATAGAATTCCTTCCTACATCAAGAAGCTCACTCACTCTCTAGTCCATGGTTACAAAGTGGATGTTGGAAAGCTGCTTATGAGTCAACTCAAGTCAGCTCTGAGCAGGAAGATACATGTCTATCCTCGCTTTCTTACAATGTGTAAAAATTCATTCTGTGGTATTGATGATAATGTATCTCTAACCATGGAATGCAATGTTTTGAAAAGAAATACACATACATCACTCAATTCCCAAAATTTGAATGCACATATTCCACTCTGTTTCACCAAACACATGGTTGATCAAGAGCCTAATCTTGATTTTGAACTACCTTCTGGGTATGTTCATTTCTCCCTTGAGAATGAAGCTGAATTAGACCCAAATTCAATCAACCCATATTCTACACCATTCGTTCCAATCAGACCTTCCAGACAAACAAAAGCCACAAAAATAGCCTTGCAAGAATCCAAGAAAAGACCCTTGGAAACTGGAGTTTATGGTAGTTCTGAGAATGTTGAGGGAGAAACTGCACCTGGTGCAGCAAATAAGGATGTTAGTAAAAGTGAACCCACAGTGGTTCCTCTTGAGTCTAAAAAGAAGAAAGCTAAGAGGGAAAAAAACACTGTTAGCCACCCCTCAGTCTCACAAAAGGCCATGGAGGATAAAAGGGAATCAAACACATCCCTAGGTGCTTCTTCTCAATAAGGGGTATCTATTGAAACTGGCCTGTCTCATAAGGCATCCTGTAAAGAGTCTGCATAACCTCATGTACTCACTCATGAGGAGCCTACACTTGCAGAAATGCACATCGAGTTAGGGCACAGTGAGGGTCACGAAACTTCTACTCTTGATGTTCCACAAGTTATCTCTGTGGAACAGCCAGAAATCTCTTCTATACCATCACCTTCTTTATTCTCTAATCCATCAATTGTTTCTTCTCAATAACCTAGAGAAGGGGACAGTCCCAACCCTTTAGGTTTTGATCATCCATCTCAAGTCATGGATGAGCCCCCATCAAGTGGTCCACAAGAACCCATTTCTCAAAGTTAAATGGATATCACTCCCTCAAACACTGAGCTAGATCAAGATGGCAACTGCCAGAAAATGAAACTGGCAATATCTTGGTCGACCTCCAAAAAGCAACTTACCTTCAGGAAGTTGCTGTCACAGCCTCAGCTGCTATCAAAGACACCACAAAAGTTGCTGTCAACCCACCTGTGGATAGTAACATTTTGGGCAAAGATGCTGTCACCTCTACACAGCTTGATCAAGATTCAGTAATTGTTGAAGATGCTTCTGATAATGATCATGTGCCAATCTCTACTTTCAAAAAGGTAAAATCTAAACCTTCTCTTTTAATGCATGTAAGTACTGCTCATACCCATGCATCTAGGATGAGTGAGGGAGTGCAAAAGAAAAGAGAAATAAAAGAAAAGAGAGGTGAGCATAAAAATGAGAGGCAGCCAAATGAGCTGGCAAAAGGAGAGAGACTTGAGCATGTCCAGAGTGAATTTGAGAGAACCCCACACAAAAAGGCACTAGGCCTTGAGAGTCATTTTGTGAGGAGTGGTGAGATCACTCAAAAAAAACAATGAGAGTGTGAGACACCCCATAGCCTCCTTGCCTCAGTCTTTTCCTTTCTCAACAAAAAGGTTAAGGTCTGATGGTCCTTCTAAACAAGCTGAACCAAGGTTGAAATCCCTTGAGGGCAGATGTGCATCCATGGAAGCTAAACTTGATGCTCTGCCCACCCTGGTAGCTACTGGCTTTGCTAAGATTCAACAAACTCTGTTATCGTTTTCTGCTATCCTTAGTGCTGTCAACTTAACTACGGGGGAGAAAGTGGTAGATCAGAATAAAGTGCAAAATCAGAATACTGTAAGTCCATTAGAGAAGGAGACACAAGGTGGAGCAACAAGCAAGGGGGAGTCTAGAAGAGAGGGGCAGCAAATGGAAGAAGATGGAAATGGCAGTAAGGGGGAGCAAAATACAAATGAAGATAGATTCTTTGGTGAAGAGTTGAGAGCTAGTGGAATTGGTGAATCTGTTGAAGTAGATGGTGAGCTAATGTTGGTGACTAAAGAAATGTTGGAGCAATTACAAAGGGCTCAAACATCAACATTGCCTCCTCTGAAAATCAATGAACCAGCTCCTGAAGTCATGGAAACTCCACTGCAGAAACATTGGAGAGAAATAGAAGAAGCCAATAGACTCGGCAAAGGCAAAGACAAAATGCCTGAAAAGGTAAATCCTACAACAGGATACATTTGGTCTGATGGAAGTGAATATAGTCCAGAAGAGGCAGAAACGATGATGGTTAGCTACATGGAGAGTACTTTGCAGAACAAAGATGAAGAATTCAGTGCATTGGTGAATAGTGCCATAAAAGAGGCAGGAGGAGTATATACAAAACTGTCACCAATACTGAAGGACAAAATAACAAGTATCTCTGTGAAGGTCAATCTGGAGAAAAGATGGGAAGTTGATGTTTATCTGAAAACTGGCATCTCTATATTCATTACAATGCAGCTACTGCAAAGTCTGCAAGCTAGAGTACTGAATGCCATGGGAACGAAAGTGAAATCCAATTCTACAATCTTCAATAACGATCTACTAGCATAAATTAAAAGTCTTGCTGAAGAAAAGCTACCAAAAGTGATTGAAGAACCCTATGGTATTTTCTACAGAACAACCACAAGCACAGGAGCTAAAAGGATTGGATTTCTGATCCTAAGTGAAGAACCCAGATTGCATTTTAACACAATTATGGGAGTGCTGAAACAGATCCTCAAATCTAAGATAAACAAAGACAAAGTCAAGGTTGTCAAAGCTATTCACAAACTGCTGGCAATGAGAGATGAAAGTCTTAGCTCTCAAGTGAAGAATTTGATTTCTGAAGCTAATGCCAGAAGAAGTGAAAGTGGTGGAAGCTGCACATATGATGACACCCTTGATGATGATGATGATCTTGATGGAAATGGAGGATCTGGTACAAGTGGAAATGGTCAAGAAACTGCTGAGATTACTGGAAGTAAGACTCAGGAGGAAGCAAAGGAAGAAGCTCCCAAGGATGATAAGAAAGATGCTGAAGCTAAAGATGAGGGAGAGACAAACATTCTTGACACATTGGAAGGAAGTATCTTAAGATTTGTTATTGAATGTTTTGATGCAGAAAAAGATACTGTCAACAAGGAAGCTGTCAAGAATGATGAAGTTATTGTCGAAGAAGCTGTTGTCAAAGAACACTGTCAAGAGCTTGAATGAAGAAGCTGTCACAGGCAAAACTGTCACGACATCCAAGTCTAGGAAGACAAAACAAAGTGCAAAAGCCTGGCGTACAGTTCCAAGAAAGGGCAAGACAAAGGCTGCAGCAAGGAAAAAGAAGCATGGTGTGGTGTTTCTTAAGAAGCCTATTCGAAGAAGAGAAACAAACAGCTTCGAAATCCAGAAGGAAGCTGTGACACGAGACATCACTTTAGTCGAATTGGAGCTGGATAATTCTAAGGAATATGCATCCAGATACATTCTTTAGAAAGATAAAGCAAAAGTCATGTTTGTTGAGAAGGACTTCACTATGGTGAATATGTCAACAATAATAGACAGATACACTCTCAAACAAACATCACAAGAAGTAAGGCGTAGAGTTAATTATTTCGTGCTTGAAAGAATGGTGGAGCTTATGGGGATGTATGAAAATGTTCCTAAGAAAGCCATGGAACACATCCAAAAGTACCATGCTGAAAGATATACTGAACTTTATGAGAGATATGGTGACTGGAGAAACATCGATGATGCGAATGAGGATGTGAGTATAGATGAGGAAGAACTTGTGTCTAAGTATGATTGGACAGAAAGGATGCCCTCCTATACACTTGAAGCTATGGCTGCCTATGAAGCCGAATTAACTGCTGGAGCTGCTAGGAGAAAAGATAATTTTGGTAAACAGACTGTTGAGGTAGTGGAAGCTGAGCTGAAAGAAAAATGCAAGAAAGTCAACAAGATGAACAGTGAAGCTCCAAACTATCAGCCATGTGCACTGGAAAATCCTCTCAGGATCATAGATGGCAAAGGAGAAATCTATGCAGATAGTTTTCACAAACTGAGGACCAGTGTACTGAAAGGTCTATACTGGAAAGTTATTGGACCATCTCACAAACTGGAAATGCTGTGTGCATGGGAATTGGAAGTTATTTTTGATAGTAGGAGAGATAAAGATCCAAAACTTGACAGAAACAGAAGAGTGACCTTGAATTCTTTTCCTGGCAGAAGATTCAAGATTAAGAACAACATCATGAAATTCAGAACTTACACCTATGGTTTTGAATCATGGTTTGATCTGAAAGATGTTCAGTATGTCTCTTCTAGACAAATCCAACAGTACATTGATGAGATTGAAGATGATGCTGTATCTGCTGTCGAAAAGAAGCTAGTGCAAGATCTCAGAAAGTACTTGGAAGAAGCTCTTCACAGAAAGAGGGAGAACAGACAGAACAGGAAAGCTTATTAACAAGATAAGTAAATCTCATATCTACTCAACCTTGAGGAGTACTAGTTTTGCTTTAGATCATTGTCCTATGTAATGCTAAATGCTTGGAAATGTTCTAGAATCCTATTCTGATCTATGTTAGTTAAGTTGTCAGCATTCTTGTATTGAGAATTTGTTGTTATTGTCCATAAAAACAAATTGGGGGAGATTGTTAGGATTTATGGGTGATAGCGTAGAGACAACTTAACTAGTACTTAGTTTATTTGTATAGGCTAAGTAGAACATACTGTCACAGCTAGAGTGTGTTCTTGTAATCAAATAATTGCTGAAATGTAATAAGTATGTATCTTGGAAGAAGTTCATTGATATGTTCAAGCCTCAAGATAATACATCAGTTCGACAGCAATAATAAAGTTACTGTCAATACATTGATAGTAACGTTACAAGAAGATTGCATGTTGCAAGGTCACGACAGCAAGTTTCATTTGACAGCAACATTGGCTGAAGCAGGGGACATCAACATTCTCACACTTGACAGCAAGTTTGGAGTTCCGACAGCAACATTGGCGGGAGCTCAGACTGTCAACTACTGAATATTCCTATGACATCAAACTTGGCGGCAAGGGTTACTGTCTCACTGAATTATTTGATTTGGGAATTTTATCTCAGTCAAACCCCCGTGACAGTTTAGATGTTCGAGAAACAGATTTGTTGCAATTCGTCAAAGATTGTAGCAGACCTGCAAGACTACGACAGAAGCTTGAGAGATCACAAGACGAGGCTCGACAATTCAAGAGTATGACAAGTCTGCATCTACTAGAATTGTTATAACTAATTTTGGAAAGAACCAAGAATGCCTTATGCTTAAAGATAACTCTGTTTGTATAGCATTTTAGAAAAGGTCACATGTGTGGGCAAATTGTGAGGAGATGTCACTTGAAAACGACAACAGCTCCGCGACCCATGTGACTGAGATGCAAAAGAAAGATTAGTCTATATAGAGACACATCTCTCATTCTTTCTGTAGGGATTCTCACAAGAAGTCGAAGCTTGAGAAAACTATTTTTTCTCGAGGTTGTAGCAACACATTACAAAATAAATAAAATATTTATTTTGTGAGAACATCTTGAATTACTACTTGTGTTTGCAATTCTTATCTAGATAGTTTACAATCTTTATCATTGTTGTTGAGTTAAAGATTTGAAATTATCTATATTGCATTCAACCCCCCCTTCTGCAATATACTCCGGGACCATCATCTTCACTTATACTCCCTAAGTGACCTTTAGAAATAAGACTATGTAAACGAGTGGAAGATGGATGACCTAACCGAGAGTGCCAGGTACTGGATGAAACCGCACAAGCTAGAGAAGATGGTGCTTTTGGTGTAGGTATATGAAGAGAAATGAGTTCAAACAACTTTCCACATCTACGTCCTGTACCAAGCGTTTGTTTTGTCTGAGGATCCTGTACCTGACAACCGAAAGGGGAAAAAATGACATCAACACCAAGATCACAAATTTGACCAATAGAGACAAGATTAAGTGTAAGATTTGGAACAAAAAATGTGTCAGGGAGGGAAAGATCTTCAGTAGATATATTCCCGATGTGTGACACATCCATAGTTGAACCATCTGCTGTTTGAATGGTTGGAAGGTAAGAACTCTGTGTCTTCGTGGTAAATAGGGATGAATCATTTGTCATATGATTGCAACAAGCAGAATCAAAATACCAAGAATTACCTGAGGTGGCAGAAAATGCAGTGGAAGATGAGCCGGTTTTAGATAAAACCTGTTTGAGCAAAGAATTAAGCTCAACAATGGATGTAGTGTCTGATGTAGATTCAGAGGTTGCAGCAACGGAAGACTGAGATAATTTGTTTGGATGGAAGAATGTCCTTTTCTTACAGAACTGGATTGAATAATGACCTTTTTGATGGCAATGTTGGCATGTATGATTGCGAAGTGTTGTGCAATCCTTTGTTACATGTCCCTTTTGACGACAAAACCTGCAAAATGGTATGTCAGAAGTAGGTACTGGAGGTACCGCTAGGACAATATCGACCATGGGGTTGGTTTTGCCAATGCCAAGTCGAGTTTCCTCGGAAATAAGTTCAGTCAAAGCACTCTTATTCTTCTCTTGGATGAATGCCTTAGAACTGAGCAAGAACAACCTTTAAATAGGTAAACAAGAACATTTGAAAATAATTTTGAAAGAGGCTCCAACGGCTTGTTGATTTTTGTGGACATTAGAGATGAAGAACGTGGAGGAGCCTTAGTATTCTCAGTTGGGAGGAGCGTGTATGGTGAAGAGAATATTGGTTATGATGAGGAAGACAAGAGCATGTGGTTGGTAATGAAAAGTCAAAAGTGTCATGCTACTTTCCTTATTCAAAGCAAAGAATATATTGTTCCCCAATATAGTTGATTTATGCTCTGGCGTGCTAGAATAATTCAGAGGGCTCTTACAATATTCCTAAAAGGTCATTACTCATGGTCGATACTGTCTTAGCGGTACCTCCAGTACCTACTTCTGACATACCATTTAGTAGGTTTTGTCATCAAAAGGGACATGTAACAAAGGATTTCACAACACTTGTTAGGTCCGATAAGATTGTAGAAGGGGGGGTTGAATACAATCTATATCATTTTCTCGAAATTTGTTCTTTAAATAAAATTTATTTTAAACAAATTTGTGCGGAATAATATAACACAAATTTCAAGTTGAATATAACAATATATTAACTTGATGGGTGTTACAAAATCAGTCCAAACGATTATCAAGTAATTAATAACTAATTAGAAAATTCAACATGAACTTTGCTAATTTAGTTAATAAAAATCAAGATATCAATTTGTGAACTAGGAAACTTAATTCGCTAGTATTACAAGAATCACAAGTAAACAAGTTCCAATGGATAGAATATTACAACCGAGATGAACTTGAATTTACAGAATTTAATTTGTAAGTGTTCTTGAGCTTGAGAGAGAGAGATATAGGCTGCTGTGTATATTTTTCTGTTATGTTCGACTGATTTCTGTCCTTCTGCATTCTGCTGCCTTTTATAACACAGCCATAGTCATATTGCTTTGTTTCAACTGATATAACAATCAGTTAACAATAATATGACATTCGGTATGACTATCAAATGAAAGTAATATGACTGTCTCTTTAAATATAACTTTCGGTATGACTATCCCCTTGAATGAAATATGACTTTCCAGTTTGAACTCAATATGACTATCACACTTTCAACTGAATATGACTATCGGTATAACTATCATTTGATAGTTATATTATCATATTTTTCAGCTTATAATTAATCAAATGATTTATAAAAATCATTTAAATAATTATTTCTTTTTCATATTAATTCTGATTTAATTAATCTAATAATTACTTTAACAAATATATTAATTCTGATAGAATTAATTTATTTATTCAAATTAATTATTTGATTTAATCAATTAAAGTAGAATTAATATAAATCCTTTAATAGTCAATACTTCACTGTGAACCACGTAATTATAATAAGGAACATACACTGGATCGATGTTGACGCTCGATGTACTGTCTGGTTCATGAACGACTAACTCCAATCTCTATTCTTCATCTTGACTTTAAAACTGTGGTCTTTTTCTATTCTTCACTCTCATCAATCATTCGGTACTGAAATTGTTTCTTATCAATTATAGAAATCTCTGTCCCTTAAATGAATCCATGTGTTTCAATGCTACCTTGAGACTTGATCAGATAACTGAATCTTCTTCTAGTGTAAAACATCAAAACTATAGATTGACTTGTTGATTTTTCTTCTGACAGCTATCATCTTTTGAGATTCCTGTGACAGTTGATATTATTTACTTATTACAATCTAGTTTAATTGGATTAGGATCCTCGAACTACAAATAGACTGAGTCATATTCCTTTCAACACTTCGCAATCACACATGCCAACATTGCCATAAAAAAGGTCATTACTCAATCCAGTTCTGTAAGAAAAGGACATTCTTCCATCCAAACAAATTATCTCAGTCTTCCGTTGCTGCAACCTCTGAATCTACATCAGACACTACATCTATTGTTGAGCTTAATTCTTTGCTCAAACAGGTTTTATCTAAAACCGGCTCATCTTCCACTGCATTTTCTGTCACCTCAGGTAATTCTTGGTATTTTGATTCTGCTTGTTGCAATCATATGACAAATGATTCATCCCTATTTACCACGAAGACACAGAGTTCTTACCTTCCAACCATTCAAACAGCAGATGGTTCAACTATGGATGTGTCACACATCGGGAATATATCTACTGAAGATCTTTCCCTCCCTAACACATTTTTTGTTCCAAATCTTACACTTAATCTTTTCTCTATTGGTCAAATTTGTGATCTTGGTCTTGATGTCATTTTTTCCCCTTTCGATTGTCAGGTATAGGATCCTCAGACAAAACAAACGCTTGGTACAGGACGTAGATGTGGAAAGTTGTTTGAACTCATTTCTCTTCATATACCTACACCAAAAGCACCATCTTCTCTAGCTTGTGCGGTTTCATCCAGTACCTGGCACTCTCGGTTAGGTCATCCATCTTCCACTCGTTTACATAGTCTTATTTCTAAAGGTCACTTAGGGAGTGTAAGTGAAGACAATATTGAATGTGTGTCATGTAAACTAGCAAAACAACATGTACTTCCTTTTCCTATTCATTATGAAACATCATCTTCTACTTTTGATATTATTCATTCTGATATTTGGGGTCCCTCTCCAACCGCCACTATGGGGGGATCGAGATATTATGTGATATTTGTTGATGATTTTTCTATATATATCCTAAAACATCGTTCAGAATTAGGAGAAACTTACAAAAATTTTGCCACAATGATTCACACTCAGTTTAAAAAGAAAATCAAACTCTTTCGTGCTGACAATGCCAAAGAATATAAAGAATCTGATCTTACAAATTTTTTAGCTTCTTATGATACCCTTGCACAGAGTTCTTGCCCTTACACATCTCAACAAAATGGTCGAGCTGAACGTAAACATAGACACATTCTTGACACCATTCGAGCCCTTCTCATTTCTTCTTCTTGTCCAGAATACTTCTGGGGAGAAGCTGCACTCACTGCTGTTCACACCATAAACATGATTCCTTCTCCTGTTATTAATAATGTTTCCCCTTATGAAAAATTATATAAAGAACCTCCATCATATGATTCTCTTAAGGTTTTTGGTTCTACTTGTTTTGTTCTTCTTCATCCACATGAGAGGACAAAACTTGAACCACGTGCTTGTCTTTGTTGTTTTATTGGCTATGGTAGTGGTCAGAAAGGATACCGATGTTGGGATCCTATTTCACAACGTCTTCGTGTCTCTCGTAATGTTACTTTTTGGGAGCATAAAATGTTCTCATCTATGTGAGAATTTCACATTGACACCTCTACTAGCATTTCTCACTTTACAGATCCTTTTATTGATCTACATCCCAGTGATGAATATGTAGAATCTCCAACATCCTCTTCTGATATACATTCAGAAGATCCTTCAGTTGAGCTCACACAACCATCTCCATCTACTACTATCCCTACAGCAGGTCAGTCTGAGGATTCCAGTACCGAGCCTCCCATTTTACCATCCTCTTCAGATGAGCATGCTCATCGATCAACTCGAGTAAGAAAACCTTCTGTTCGTCTTACTGATTATCATGTATATTCTGCTATAGAATCATTGCACGAGCCTCAAACATATAGAGAGGCAAGTGTTAACCTTCTTTGGCAGGAGGCTATGGCAGAAGAACTTCAGGCATTAGACAAAAATCACACTTGGGATGTGGTTACCTTGCCTCTTGGCAAAACAGCTGTGGGTTGTCGATGGATCTATAAAATTAAGACAAATGCTGATGGCTCTATTGAGAGATATAAAGCTCGTCTAGTTGCTAGAGGCTTTACCCAGGAATATGGCATTGATTATGAGGAGACTTTTGCACCAGTTGCTCGTCTTACTTCAGTTCGAAGTTTACTCGCTGTTGGGCATCAAAACAGTGGGATATGTGGCAAATGGATGTCAAAAATGCTTTCCTTATTGGCGACTTAGATGAAGAAATTTATCTCAAACCTCCTCGCGATTTTGATCTCTCTCCAGGTCAAGTGCTCAAGCTTAACAAGGCACTTTATGGCCTAAAACAAGCACCTCGAGCTTGGTTCGAGAAATATAGCAAAGTCATTAGTGAGCTAGGATTTTCTTCTAGTCCATATGATCATGCTCTCTTCATTCGATGGACAGATCGAGGAATTGTTCTTCTTCTCCTCTATGTAGATGATATGATTATCACCGGAGATGACAGTGCAGGTATCTCTGAACTCAAACAGTTTCTCAGTCAGCAATTTGAAATGAAAGATCTTGGTTCATTAAGCTACTTCTTGGGTCTTGAGGTTTCTTCTGTACCTACTGGTTACACCCTTTCTCAAGTATGCATCTGATCTTTTGTTGAAATCTGGAATTAGCGACACTAAGATCACATCTACACCTTTGGAATACGGGGTCAAACTTAACTCCAAAGATGGTGACCTACTTGACAACCCTACATTGTATCATCGGTTGGTAGGAAGTCTGATCTACTTTACTGTCACTCGTCCTGACATTGCTCATGCCGTTCACATTGTTAGTCAATTTATGGCAGCTCCTCGCACTCCTCACTATACAGCTGTCCTTCACATAATTCGTTATGTCAAGGGCACCATCTTTCATGGACTACTTTATGCATACAACTCATCACTTGAGTTACATGCCTACTTTGATGCTGATTGGGGTGGTGATCCCACTACTAGATGTTCTACTACCGGATTTTGCTTCTTTCTTGGTGACTCTCTTATCTCTTGGCGTAGTAAGAAACAGTCCCTTGCTTCAAAATCCACTACCGAGTCAGAATATCGAGCTCTAGCTGACACCACACAGGAATTAATTTGGCTACGATGGTTACTTGAAGAAATGACAGTAACTCATCCTCCAGCCACAATTATCTACTGTGATAGCAAAAGTGCTAGGGACATTGCTCACAATGATGTCTTTCACTAAACATATAGAGATTGATTGTCATTTCACCCGTCAATAGGTTGCAAAAGGAATAGTTCGTCTGCATGCTATCTCTAGTACAAATAATACTGCAGATATTTTCACGAAATCTCTTCCTCCTGGTTCATTTCATGATCTTGTTCGCAAACTCAAGATGTTCCTTCAACCATCTTCAGTTTGAGGGGGGGTGTTAAAACATAGACTTTAAACATAGACTTTCTTGTACCCTTAGCTTCACTTTCGGCACATTCATTGCAATTAGCTTTCTGCACATTTAATTGCATAGACTTTGTGCAACTTTGTAATTGATAGCATAGACTTTCATGTACCATTTTCTTGTATAAATTAGCTTACTGATTTCAATTTATGCAGACACAAATGGTACGCTGAATGCAAACGGTAAGCTGAATGCAAATGGTAAGCTAAATGCAGAAACAGTAAGGTGCACAAAAATAAAGAACACAAGAGACTTTTAGCCAGGTTCGACCCCTAATCCCCTATGGTCTACGTCCTGGTCCCTTACCAACCTGGTAAGAGAATATATTATTGATCAACGAAAAACCGATTACAAGATACAATAATATATCTCCCTTTTACCCCAGCTGCTGACAAATGGCTTACTGAACACCTGTTTATGAACCTGCTCTCTAAGCTATACTTCCCAAGTATACTTCTCTAGCAATGTTCACCAAACCCTTGTTCCCTAACCAATCTGCCCAGCAACTGATACACCCAGCTGCTTACAAATGGCTTGTTATTTGCTGTGCTGAACTAACTCTCTAAGACATACTTCCCAAATATCCTTCTCTAGTCTAGTTCGACCCACCCAAACCTTAAGCCAACCTTGTACAGCAACTATTCAATACAAATTGAATAATACAATGTTTGAATAAATACAACTCAACCTATGAACCCTTCTGAATATATATATATATATATATATATATATATATATATATATATATATATATATATATATATATGCGTGTCTATATGTTTTTCCATTTTGGTTCAGATAATGATAACTGGTCCCAAAGTGCTTGCATTTGAGAGAGAAAATCAGCTATCGATTGACCGGATGTTTGTTTCTGGTTGTTTAGAGTACTCATGACCTGATACTAGTGAGCAAGATCAGAAGAAGTGTACCGAGATGCCAATAAATCCCAAATTTCTTTGGCAGTCTAAAAATTGCCAAATTGTAGATTGATTTTAGAAACAGATAAGTTTCTAAATAAGGTAATAGCTTGATGATTTTTGACATCCCACTCCTCAATGCAATCTTTAAGCGTTGACTCAGATTCATCTTTTTCTTTGGTTGGAATTTTAAAATCGCCATTTACGTACCGCCAAATTCTTTTTTCTTTTAGAAAACTACGGATAGCTTGAGACCAAGCCAAGTAGTTGGAGCCATCCAAAATTGTTTGAATTGGTGAACTATTATCGTTATTCATGATTACTTTTGGATTTAAAGGGTAACAAGCTAAGGGACTAACTAAACAAAAATAGGCAACAGTTTGGGTACTTGTGTGTAACTTTAACCAAAATATAACAACTACTGGCTAGGCTATATATCAAAATACGTGTATTCAGCAGAGAGATATACTGTAACTTGATATAAAATTGAGTTTAGTGCTACCAAGCTACACGGCAGGAGGAATCGACGGAGAACTCAAGTGATTGTGGCCTAAGAACGGAACACAGAGGGGCAGCACTATGACGGTAGCCTGAAAATTTGATATCGGAGTGAAACAGTAGATGGGTTGAGTAGTGCGTCGGACGAGTGAGTTAACTCGGTGTGTGGAGTCGTGGGAGAGACTGTGTTGACTCGGAGAAGGAAAAGAGATTGTAAACTGATTGAGTTTGAAAAGGCTGTCACTGAGTTAACTCGAAAGTGAGTTGACCGAGTTACTGTGTTGACTCAATGAATGAGTTAACTCGAGTTGGGTGAGGCAGCGTGACAGTGCTCGGACTCAATGTTTGTTGTTGTAATCTTTGGTGGGTCTGAACAAGTTGATTGACCTGCTGTATTGTCTCACGAATGAGAAGGATGCACCAGGTGCTTGATATATTGTCGCTGCAAGAAGAGATGAGTACACCAGAAACGATGGTTGCTGCCGAAAACAACGAATTAGGTAAGGAGCTCTGATACCATAATAGAGAATGTGTATTCTGTTTATATATATATATAACACTAATGAGGAAGAGAATAACTTGGAGTAATATTATTCAGCTAATGTATTACAAACGGAAGGCAGCTAATTTATACAAGAAAATGGTACATGAAAGTCTATGCTATCAATTACAAAGTTGCACAAAGTCTATGCTATTAAATGTGCAGAAAGCTAATTGCAACGAATGTGCCGAAAGTGAAGCTAAGGGTACAAGAAAGTCTATGTTTAAAGTCTATGTTTTAACATATATAATAATAATATATAAAAATTAAAAATAGTGAAGGCTTGATTAAGCTCGCGAATCTTACGAGCCGAGTAATTTGAAGTTCGAGCTCGGCTCGACAATGTATTTGAATAACTCGAGTTCGAGCTCGACTCCATTAATACCATATCGAATTCAAATATTAGACTAACCGACTTCGAGCAACTCACGAATCATTGGACTCGTTTACACCCATATGAACAATTAGTTCCTAATTGACATGGATTTTTTTTTCATAGGTCTGCATCAACATTGCTCTTCTCACGTTTTAACAAGAAAATTTATACCGAATAAAATAAGATGAGGAGTTGATTTGGATAAATTTAAAGAAATGATTCTTGATTTAAAATAATTGAAGTAAAAAGTATCGTTTAGGTAATTTTATTATCTACATATATACTATCTATATTATATACATCTATACTATACTATTATAAGCGAAAAGTTATATATTTTGTATTTTGGTTTTGGTTATTCCTTTCATTCACAACCGTTAGATCGATAGCTTAAATAGATGATGATCGTTGGATACAATACTAAAAGTTGTTACAAAAGTTATTATATACAGATGTCTAAGGTTCGAAACCCGTCAATAATATTTGAATTTAAAATTAATAGTAAAAGATGTAACATACAAATGTTACAAATGTTGAAGGTTCGATTCCCTCCAACAGCATATTAATTTAGATATTTACCAAAAAAATTTATATACAAAGGTACAATATTTATAATATTATGTAATTATACTATAAGTAAATTAAAATTTTTTAAAAATAACTCGTAATTTACATGGGTCATAAGCTAGTTATATTAATTTAAGGACTTAAATTTTCTTTTGAAAATTTTATGAGAAAACTTGGCCGAGGTTGTCCTCCGGGAAGAACCCTGAGTTTAAAAGATTTTGTTCCTATAAAACAAGTGGCCCCGCAGGGGTAATTTTGTAAATATAAATTTTTTTACAGTAATTTACATATATACCCTTAAATTTATACTGAAAATCTTTTAACCTCAAAGAAGAACCCTGAGGACAACCTCATGCACATCAAACCCAAATTTTATATAATTAAAGCTTTTTAAATTAATAGCACATGTAGTATAATTATTCACATTGTGGGATGAAATACCGATGACCCATAGACATAGGCATGTATTTGAAGGGTTGATTATTTTTTTTTCGCCTCTATAAAATACTATCTTATAATTCGTGTAATGTACGATTTTTCTAATATTAAATAAATTTAAATTTTATATTACGATTATCATTTATTACTTATTTTTTGGTAACTAGGATAATCATACCAAAAACTAAATTGACAAATTTTTAATGTTTCGAGTTTAATATAATAGTGATAAAGGAAAAAATTATTTAACAAATTTATTATTTATCAAAAATAAAAGATGTACTGAAGGGCGTAATAGTAAACGAAATTGGAAAATTTCGTGATTTGATATATTGATTCTTGTCTAATCCCAATCCATAATATATATTATCTATCATAACATCTTGAAAAAAAATTAATATATTCATCCGATACTAAAAATATTTCTAATTATATTCTATTATATAATAAAAGTAAGAGGGATAATAAGCGAGTACTACCAAAAGTCAAGGGCTCGATTCTCACTAACAACATAATTAAATTTAATATTTATAACTCTAAATATATATACTAATAAAACATACGATAAAGTTAAATTTAATATTTATAACTCTAAATATACTAATAAAACATATGATGAAATTCACTTTTCAAAACTCATTATCATCTATTAAATTTAATATTAGAAACTCATTAATCATCTATTAAATTTGATATTAGTACACGCCAAAAATTTAGTTTACAAGATCGCATTGAAAAATTGCGAGTACATAAATACGAAGCACTCTTCATTTATTCTATAGAAAACTACTACGCCCTTACTTTCGGGAAACAATCCAAAATAAAACATATGATAAAATTCACTTTTTAAAACTCATTAATCATCTATTAAATTTAATATTAGAACATGATTAATCATCTATTAATTTTGATATTAGTACATGCCAAAAATTTAATTTATAAGATAGCATTGAAAAATTTCGAGCATATAAGCACGAAGCAGCCCTCATCTCTTCTATAAAAAAAACTACTACACCCTGGTATTTTGGAAACAGTCCAAATCAGAACTCTTTAACTACTAAATAGTTCCGCTTCAAAACAAAAATTCATGTTTGTCTTCCATACTTCATATGTGCATATAATTTACGTTAATATTGAAAAAAAAATTATGTAATAATAAGATGTAACAAAAAGTCAAAAAACAAATTATTATTAGTTACATATATAAT
Organism: Saposhnikovia divaricata; assembly: GCA_036435485.1. NCBI lineage: Eukaryota > Viridiplantae > Streptophyta > Magnoliopsida > Apiales > Apiaceae > Saposhnikovia > Saposhnikovia divaricata. The sequence continues at coordinate 161,324,132 of CM071597.1, forward strand.
TTTTTACAAAATCTATACTATCTATATCTTTATTATTATAATATAATAAGCAAAATGGAATATATTTTGTAGTTTGGTTTTAGTTATCACTTTTATTCACAATTGTTAGATCGGTAGTTCAAATCAATGATGATCGTTGAATGCAATACTAAAAGTTGTTATATATAGAGGTTTATGGTTCGAATCTCGTCAACTAATATAAAATTAATATTAAAAGATGTTACACAGAAAGGTTGAAGATTCGATTCCCACCAACAACATATTAATTTAGATTTAATACTAAAAATTATTATGTATAAAGATGAAATATTTATAATATTATGTAATTACACTATAGATAAATTTAAAAATAACCCGTACAGATTATAAACTAGTATTTATTAAAAAAAATTCCGAATTTTGAACAACGGCTACCCTAGCCTCGAATTTCAAGATTTGGTGAAACAGAACATATCAAACCGCCCTGTCAAAAAAAAAAAAAAAAAGAACATAACAAACCGCCTATAAATAATGTAAACATACACGACACATTTACATATAACATAATTACAGAGTTACACTTGAATACAAACAACTCGTAACCCTGCGGTAATAATCTTACTTAATTTGCCTAATCCCCCTTTCCTCGACCCAACCAAAAAACATCATCATCATCACACATCGATCTCTTGCCCCCCTCCCTCAAATATACTCCTCTACAACACCCACAATTCACTTTTTATTTATCTCTTCCTCATTGATTCAATTTGCTAGTTAACGATTGGATTTTAATTCTTTTTTAGAGACCTTGTTTTCTTGATTCTTAGATCTTGAATCATTGAAACCCTAGATTGATTTCAAGATTAGGGTGTGTTTGTTTGTTGTATCTGTTTGATTTCTGAATTGGGATTTCACCATGTTGGGTGTAAGTCAAGTAAAATTGGAGAAAAATCAAGAATCTCAGGCTGGAGTTTCAAGAAGTGCAGCTGAAGATGATGCCTTGAAGAGAAATACTGATTGTGTTTATTTTCTTGCTTCTCCCTTGACTTGTAAAAAGGTAAATTCTCAATCTCTCCTCTCTCTCTCTCTCTCTCTCTCTCTCTCTCTCTCTCTCTCTCTCTCTCTCTCTCTCTCTCTCTCTGTGTGTGTGTGTGTGTGTGGAAATAGCTGATTGTTTTGAGTTTGTGCTTTGTCTTATTTTGTTTGTTATTGATCTTGAAATTTCTATTGGTTTAGGATCTAGAGCTAGATGTGACCGTTAGATCTTGAATTAGGGGCTATATTGTGAATTTCTTATATGTTTAAAATACAATTGGGGATTTATTATGTTAGATTCACTAGATCAAGTTATATTTGTGTGGGTGTGAGATGTTCTGAATTTTAATTTGGAGTACAGCTATTTAGTTCTATTAGGCTTTCAAGTTTGAACTTTGAAGGGTTAAACAATGAAAGTTGTACAAATTTTATATTCCCTATGTACATACCAGTGACTTTCGGTGCTTCGTTAAGGAATTGGGAGATGACGGCAGATATACTTGCACTATTTATCAGCTATTAGTGCATATACGTCATTATGCATTTGTTTGCTTTCTATTACTGTTTGTTGTAATTCTTAAGTCTTGCTGACAAATTTCTTAGAATGTAAAAGCTTGCACGCAAGAACGTTCTTGTTATAGGAATTGGTTATCCTCATTAGTCTGTCACAAATTTATCACACCTAATTTTATAGATAGAAGCATTTACTACATTTTGTTTTTGCTGTTTAACGAAATTGCATTAAATTAAACATTTTGTACTTTCCTTGTCAACAGGGAAGTGAATGTGAGTACCGACATAGTGAAGCTGCCCGGCTTAATCCCAGGGATTGCTGGTACTGGCTAAATGGTAATTGCATGAATCCCAAGTGCGCCTTTCGTCACCCTGTAAGTTTTATGTTTTCATTATTACTTACATGTCATTAAAAGTTGAAAACTGCCTGTAGAGTATAGAACTTATTTATGACTGTTTTTGGTCTTCTTTTCAGCCTCTTGATGGTATACTGGGAACTCAGGTGACTACTCCCGTGGGACATTCTTTGCCTTTGACGCAGAGTGTGCCAACACCTTCTGCACAGGCCCTTCATGTTCCTGTTAAACAAGCATTCCCTTGCATTTTTTTCCAACAGGGTCACTGTTTAAAAGGTGATTTATGCCCCTTCATGCATGCACCATACTCTTCCACTGATAAAGTTGCTAAGTTGGCAGTAGCTACCCCTGTAACCGAATTTCAATCATATAAGAAGACTTTTGGTGGACTTAAAAAATCTACACAACAACAGAAGAATTCACAAAATAATATCCCAAAACCTGTTGAAGTACCTGTCCAAGTGAAGTCAGTAACTGAAACGGAAAGGGGTCCATTACGGAATGGAGTTACCACGAACAAAACCCTTCCAGTAAATGCAGGTTTAGATGATGAGCTTCCTAGGTATAAACCAGCAAATGTTCATTCTGCCAGTATTGGGAAGTCAGCCAGGTCAAATGATAGTCAACAGGTTGACGTACTAGATAATCAGAGTATTTTGAATGGTAAAGATGCTGAAGAGTTCTCAAGGGATCATTCACCTGGATTTGATGTACTTGTGGATGGCGAACTTGGAGAATCTGACTATTATCACAATGAAGATCAATTTGAAGGAACAAGAGGTCGCGATGAAAGAAATTTGAACCCTCTTAATGATTATGAAATTGATCGCAGGTCTGATTACCATTCAATGGCTGTTAGTGATAGAGATATGTATAATGACCCGCATGGTTATGACTCCTATGACCATTATGGCCGGAAGGAGCGGAGAGTGTCATTGGAGAGGATGTTAGGGGGATCAGCTCATGTAGAAAGGAGGCGACGCCCTATAGCTGACAGCACTGATGAATCAGACCTACGACATCATCTGTTGAAGCAAAAGAGGGGTGATAATTCAAGATCTGTTGTTAGCCATACCCGTTCTCGTGAAAATCGTTTTGATGATCGTATTTACAGGCCTCCTCAAAGGGACCATATGCGGGCAAGTGAAAGTGTGATTAGCAGTCGACTTCGTGGAAGAATAAAGATTCCAGGGAGATCAACATCTCCTAATAATAGAACTGGTTCCTGGTTAGAAAGGGAAACTGATAGAGGCAGGCATAGGGGCAGATTGTCACCAGAAAGGCTACAGGGAAGGCTTACAGAGAGAATGAAAGGAAGAGTGCAAGAAAATCTTAATAATGAAGATTTGAGTATCAGAAATTCACGCATGAGACATGGATCTAAAAATGATATAAATGAGAATGGTGCCAGATTTACTGGTCCTAAAAGCCTGTCGGAGCTGAAGGTCGGGAAGAGTGAGAGGAATGAGCAGCATGTAAATGCCCGACAAATACTTGGGAAAAGAACATATTCAAAACTAGACGGAGCTCCTCAACAGGGTGAAGGTGGTATCTCATTTGAAGGGCCCAAGCCGCTAAGTGAAATTTTAAAGAGAAAGAGAGGTTCTGCACCAGTTGATAATGAGAATGGCAGTTTTTCAAGAAATAATGATGATAATTATCGCAAGGAAGCTAATGAAAGTTTGATGATTTCCATGCACTCTAAAAGGACTAAGGATGTCTTTTCCTCTCTACCTGTGGGGGAAGCTAGTCTTGTTCAGAGGGATGAGGAACCCAAACCTGCATCAGCTGACATCAGTGGAGCAGGTGAAAAAGTAAAATCAACTTTTAATCAGTCTTCTTTACAGTTGGAGACTGAAGAAGGTATGATTGGTGATGAAGTAATGGAAGATCACGAGCCTGAAGCATATGAACAGGCAGAAGGATACTCTGACTATGAGCAGGCTGATGGCGAAGATTACACTCTAGAGGAAGGTGAGAACATGGATCCTGAGGATGAATATTATGAAGAAGAAGATGCAGATGACTTTGCAAAGAAAATGGGAGTTGCTTTTTCATGAATGAGGGAAGACCGAGAAATAAGATTACTCTGTCCCTTTCCTATTAATGGATTGGAACCTGCATATTGATTTGGGTTGGTTGGATATGCAACAGAATCGTTCTGTGCGTAAAAGTGAATTTAAGTCTGTTTTTCCATGTACTAATAGAATACTTTCCCATGCCTTTAAATTATGATTGCATGGGAAGATTTTAGGCTTGCAGCCTTTTTACCATTTGAATTGGTCATGTGTGCCTGCAGAGCTCGTGAGTTAAAGAGTTTCAATAAGAAACGATTTGCTGCTACTACTTCTTTTTGGTTGCTGCATATTTTTTTTATTATTATTATTTTGCGGTGTTTGGTTGCTGCATGTTAGTACTATTCTTTTTCATATTGGCTCAAGATTTATGTTCTATGCCCAGGACATGGCTTCGCTTGTTTGTTTTCTCACAAAATGAAGTACCGTTTTCTTCTAAGTCTCTTTGATCTCAATCTTGATTGTATGCTTCAAGTGGATAAATAGGTTTTTGACCCAAGGTCTTATCCAAACCTGATGATACTAGAGAACAATGTACCTGGTACAGCTATGTGTTTGAACTTCCTGATAAACTGTGTACCGAGTACAATTATGTGCTTGAACTTGCTCATATGAGAGAACTTTGTGCTCTCTGATGCAATTCCGTGATTAACAAGTAAAGGATTCAGTACACTTTTTTTTGTTATTAACAAGTTACCGGGCTTCCTGTCGCCCAGTATATATATTTGCTAGTAGATTCAAGCCTTCATGTGTTTTCTTAGGCTAATGCTAAGTAAATCTCACTTAATTAAAGAGAATTATGGCCTCTAAATCTTTCCAAGGCACCAGCATTCGTAATTTATTATAACATTGTATTTCAAACTACTGGTATTGTGCCTATATACAATGCTGGCATTCAAGGCTAGTTCAAAGTGAGCCAACGAATGCAGGAAGACGAGGATGGTGTTTGACCAGTTTTGCGGAAAAACTCTGCTTTCTTAGCTGTTTTGGAAACTTTGCGGCTCGTTCTGGATTCTGCGGCTGCCAGCTTCTTTTCAGCTTTGTCCCTGGCAGCTGCTAGCTTGTCCTTAAGCTTATCATGTGCTCGGCTTCTCATCCTTTCCACCTCGACCTGAAGATAAAGACAGAGGAGTTAGTTATGTCCCTATTTCGTATGTATGTTTACTCGATTAAAGTTCTGATTTTTTTTTTGCTATTGCAATATGTTGTGATAATTTACACAAATAGTGAAATCAAGCACATAAGAACATCAAGGACTGAGTGTGGAAGTGCACATACAAACCAAAAAAAAATAAAGCCGTTGAGGCAAATTTAGCACACAAGTAGGGCTAATATAGCATAAACCTCACCTCAATTTTTCTCAACTCTGCTTCAGCTTTTGCCTTTTCAAGATTCTCCCATGCCTGTATTTTGATTTCCGAATTCTTGAATCTGAAATAAGAGTAGAATTAGTGTGTTCCGTTTTTCTACAGTGATGTAGGAATCAATAATAGTCAATGAAAGTACCCGATGCAAGTTAAGTTTAATATAAGATTGATCGGACACTCTAATACTTGCGTTTTAGGATAGTAGAAAATATTTCAGCTTCTTATAATTATGCTTTTAATGATGCTTTTCTTGAGACAAAACTCGATTAATACATAAACATGAAAAGAACACTAAATGGGATGCAGGTATAGAAATCCAAAGTCATCCTGCGGTTTTAGATATTTAAACCTGAAAGTGACAGAGTCTGGTCTAAAGTTATCACTTTAAATTTAGGGTTACTATAATTTGTATTAAATCGACACAAAACATTACATAGGCATGAATAATGAAGGGTTGGTGCAAAATGACCTGGACATGTACTTGGATTTCTCTTCCTCCTCCCAAGCTTTTGCACGTTTCTCAATCGCACTTTGTGTCGGTTGATCCGATTCTGCATTTTTCAGCAAAGTTGATGCATCCTTGTCCTCTTCTTCTTTGCTAGCCCAGGCAGCAATATTTAGCTTACCTAGTTGAGTTCCAAGAAGCATTATTTCTCTTCTAGTTTTCATCTGTACCTCCTTCTCAGATAACTCTGTTCTATTCAGATCCAACTTGTTGCGTGAAGAAATAACTTGCGATAACGTTAGAGCAGCTCGTCTTGGTGTTAATAGCTGTGAAGAGGTTGGACTAGACTTGGGGCTCATTGCCCTAACAGGAGTTCCGGTCCTGGAAGGTTCTCTGCTACTGATAGGACTCATTTCTGTGCCCATATCTCTCATTGATACTGATCTAGCTGTTGTAAGAGGTGAAGCAATAGAATTTGCACAGTGGATGGACAGTGGTGAATCCTGTTGACTTAGATTAACTGCCAAAAAAACACAAGTTTAGCGGAACTTCGTACATGTATGAAGAAGAATGATAAGTGACCAAAAGCATTATCTCTGCTGAGTCACAGAAAAAAAGAAAAAATAGCCAGTTTTCATAGATAAATACGATGCAGTGTAGATAGTATTATAAACTGGCCTAGTAGAACCGGTACAGATAACCGTATATAACGAAATACTATCTTTGTCACAAAAAATCACATAGTAACAAAATGCAGTTCAACAAGCTTGCAACTAGATGAAACTGTAAACCAGTACGAATGAAGTCTTACATGTTGTTTTGTCTGAACAATTATCAACCATAAGCACTGACTTGTTATAGGAATCAGGAATTAGATATGCACCACTTTCCCAACCCGTAACTGTAAGTTTCTGTGCTCCAATTTTCTTGCTAGCGTGGCTCGAGTCCATCCACTTCGTATCTGGCTCATCAGAAGAAACCATTGTTTCCATGGGAACTCCCGCAACAACCTTTGTTGATGTCTGCCGGCTTCCATAACCATAAGTACTGTTCCTCTGTGATCCAACTCCACAATGCTCCCGTGGCTTCCTGTTCTTGGACTGGTGGGATGTAGGACTTGCTATCCACTTCTCTGCATCATCCCATTTTGAAGGTGCTGTTTTTGAGAAAGGAGCTAATGGAACTATCTGTGGAGATCTCTCCGAGTTCTGAACCTCAAAGACCGATGATGATACACTCATACCATCAATCCAACTATCATAACAAGAGAAATCGTCGTCTGTAGACCTATTTCTTGAATCGAAAATAGAATGTTCTATAACTCTTAGGTCTCCAACCATATTTATCACCCCTGCTTCAGGAACGGCACTTGAAGTACTGTTTGTAGGAATTTTAAAGTTAAACCATTATTACCTAATCATATACAATTATTGATTATTGCATTAGCATTGGTCACAACTCAACAAGAGCATAGATACAAAAAAGCAACATGCCAAGAACATGTATGTGAACCAAGAACAATGTACTTAACCTTTTCTTGGATGAAAAGAGTAAATAGGGATGAGAGAAGAATGTTGGTATGCAATTTTTATGATATTTCAGTATGCTAAGGTCCCACTTGCTCTTACAATATTCATCATATTAGTAAACCAAGCAGAAAACAAGAAACTTATTTCCCGGAATAGTATTTCCACTGACAAGTTTCCTGTAATTACTAGTACTAATTAAGCCAAAAAAAACATATATACCTAGAGCATATAATATTAAGGATGTCTCCCTCTCCCTTGGTGTCTATTTGTTATCCGCTAGATTACTAATCCGAATTCTCAAAATAGTCTTTAACGAAAAACAAAGAAAAGACTACATAAGATAAAACGACTTTAGCGCTTAAAATAAATTAAAAAGGTAAAAAAAGATATTACCAGGAGCCACAAATATGTTTGCAGAGGCAGTATCTTGTCGCAATGCCTATTTCTTGCTTTAGCCTCTTCCGTGCTGCTTATTTTATATAACACTTCTTAGCTCTTCCCATGAGAAAACCACCTTCTACTAGAAACAAGTGAAAAAGAACATTTTACACAATAAAAATAATTGTTTTACCCGTGCCTGGTGAAAAAAATGGATTTCAGATAAAAAGTGACAGAAAGAAAAGTGCAGGACAAAGAAAGTGACTGGTCAAGGCCTCAGGGGTGATTTGCAGTTGTATTGGAAGTTATATTGATCCTGTGGACTTGACCTATCAATTATAGTTTTAGTAGTATAATTTAGACAATCATAATCGAAAAGTAAAGTGTCTGATGTTTTATTCCTTTCAGTGAGAAACAAAATAATTGAAAATTTCTAAAAGTTAAGACAAGGTTAAGATTTGTAAGTTGATTTAAAATTAGAGTTCGAAATAAATTTTAACGAATTCGAGCTCATTTTGCTATACTTGTATTCTCGTCAAACTACAGTATTCACCACGCTCGTCTTACAAATTTATCGCAAATTTTTTGTTCAAATTTTGAGTAGACTCGAATGCTTGACTCGAGCGAAGGCTCAAAGCTCTGCGACAAACTTTAAAAAACAACTTCAATGCTTGCTGAGCTGAATAATTATTGAATGCACTATACATGCATGTAAATGTAAAGAATGTGTGGTAGATCTTCGTGTTTGTTATTTCTCAACTGTGCAAGGATCCAAAATGTAGACAAGGAGTAGCTCGACTAGTTTGACTCTACGTGTACTATCATCTTCTTCACATTCGGACTCTCCTGTCTACATTCTTTTCAGGACTTCTTTCCAATAATTGTGTACAAATCAAGTAGTACATTTCTTTTAATCATCATTATCTTATGCATAATAAATCATGCTTAAATTGTGTCTTATATCTTTAATCTTTTCGAATCTTCACAGTTTTTAGCTTTCTTACTAAAATGCAGATAAATAACTTGGACATTATGCTAGTGGATAGTGAATACCGCTCCTCGAAAATTAGAGTTTCGATAAGGAAAATATAATTGATTCTATTCAAAAATATGCCGATGTACTTTCTTCATCTATCAAACCAGTGAACATCTTCGGTGTATGTTATGGAATTCTTGTAATATTGTTGATTTTTCAGAAAATAAAAATAAATTATGTGACATGTCATGTGTGTAACAGAATGCAGGCATATATAAAACTGAAAGCCTTTCTTAAAAAATAAAAACCTTTCTATGTATAAAATTATGAGTGTAACCGGGAAATATTTTGGTCCCGATCCCCGCCCCGAACGAGGGGATCCTGCAGGAAATTGGGGATTTTCAATTTTTACAAAAAAAATAAATTTTATATATTGTTTAATAAATTTTATAATGAAATAAATGTGCAAAATTATGATATATGATATATATATATATATTTAAATTTTATTATTAAAACTTTGAATCTATGAAATGAATTAAAAATTTTAAGTACTAATAACACACACACACACACACACATATATATATATTTATTTATTTGTAATAATTTAATTATATGTATAAATATATTATTATTAAAAATAAAATCGCGGGATCGGGGATCGAGGCGGAGATCCCCTAATCCCCGACCCCGACCCCGACCCGATCGCCGAATTTTTTTTAAAATATTTCCTGCTACCCGCCCCAAACTCGAAAACTTTCCCGAATTCCCGATCCGAACGGAACGGGAATTGGATTGGATAGAACGGGGCGGGTGAAATGCCCATCCGTATATGTTATAACAGAGTGCAGGCATATATAAAACTGAAAGTCTTTCTTTCAAAAAAAAAAAAAAAACTGAAAGCCTAGGGCCCAAGCGACTATATTTAATGAGTACATTATCAAGTGAAGCTGGGGCTGTAAAGTTTGGGCCAGGGGAGCAAAGTGAGGGAACAACCCAACAGAAATTCTGTAATACAGATCTGAAATCCAACATGGAGGTCCACAGGGCCAGGGATCACATAACGGTTTTGGTATAAAATTTATAATCTCGAGGGAGGATATTACTACAAAGCAGTACTAGAATAAACGTCCTTGTTGATGTGTAGTTTTCTAATAATATAATAATATGTTGATGTAAATCCGGGTAGTTTGTGAAAATAGTAAAAATTGATAGATGGTTTTGTGTTACATATTGGAGTGAAACATCACAGTACTTTTTGTTTAAAATTTTGTAAAGCATTTTTCATTGTTAAAGCCTTTAATTGTAAATGCATTAACAAATAGGCTCTATGGACAATGTGGATCCAATTTGGCAACTGAACCGATTTCTTAATATTGGCTCAGAAGCTTCCTTGGACATTAACAAGAACATGAATTTCATACATGATTATGTGCATCATTTAACAAGTAGAAGAAGGAACAATCTGACAGCAACATATATAATGTCCCATTAGATCGATGCTAGCATTTCCGTGTGACATTTGGATATGAACAGGACTACAAGTGTCTACAGTAGTTAAGCTCAGAGTTATGGAACGAAAGGGAAGGTATACTTTCATATTTTCGATAGAGAGCAAAAATACTTTAGATACTCTTTTTCCTATTATGAATTATCACAGATATAGGTCCTACAATTTGTAATTTTTGACAAAGATTCTGTACAGTGTTATTTGTGTTATTTTCGTAGGGCCTGAAAGAAAAATGAATTTTGTTTTGCTAACCATTTAAATTTTATAGATAGAAAAAGGGAATCCATTACAGAGAACTCAACTCCACTAAGGAATAAGTTCAAATTTAAAAGGAGTGGTGTTCACGGATTGGTTTGGTCCGGGTTCTTGTTTTTTTCGAACCAAACCAATATAAATGATTTTTCAAAAGCCAAGACCAAACCGGACCACAGAAGAACGGATTGGTTCGGTTTCGAACCACGGTTTGAACTTTATAGCATATTACTTTTTAATTTTTGTTAAACTTAAAAATGAAATTCTAATTTAAATAAATATATAAAGTAACATTTAATAGTAATTAATATTATACACTACATATATGTATTACAATATTTGTTTATTAATGTTTAGTCTACTATTTACGTATTACATTTATATAATTCAATTGAATTTATATAAATAGTAAACAAATTAATTTAGTGTAGAACTACAACATATTGACAATTAACTCAATATTATATTATTAAGTAATTTAATCCTTTTATTTTATATACGAATATACATTACATGCTATAAGTTATAATCTTAACCTATAACTATCTACTAGAATTTTTAGCGTATTATTATATAATGGTCCGGTTTGGTTTAACCGGTTTTAAAATATTAAAAATCATAACCAAACCATTTAGGTATAAACGGTCCGGTTAACCGAACCACTAACAACGATTTTTACGGTTTCGGTTTTTGTTGGTTCGGATTGTTGTGGTCCGGTCCGGATTGACGGTTTGACGGATTATTTGAACACCCCTATTTAAAAGCGATTGCAAGTAACAACTTCACCATAACTAAACAAAACAAACCAACAAAAACTAACTATAGAAGCTAACAAAAAACTACACCATCTTTCTTTGCAGTAATAGCAGCAACAACAACTCGTCTATTAGCCTTCCGATCCTCTTTCTGCTCCTCGATCTTCAGGGCCTGCATTTTTAGATATTGTTCTTTATTGAGTCCCATGTACTGTGAAGTCTTACTCCAGTCCTTGTAATAGCGCCCTGGATCCCACAACCAGCTCACCCCTCCTTCTAGTGCCAATATTGATGAGTGGATTTTGTAACAACTTTTGAGAGGTTTACGATGAGTTGTAAAGGCTAACGATCAACTATTATATGGAGAATTTGGGTTGTGTTTGTGGGGGTGAGTTGTGCTTGAGAGTGCTTCCAATGATCTAAGGTTCTCTTAGAGATAATCAGAATGCTAAAGTCTCGGTCCTCTCTTAAGTTGACTACGTACCATTAATATAGGGGTCAAGCTCACGTAGTTCTAAGTCTATGCTGATTCTCCTTGATAAGTTGTATGGCTAAATCTTGTCCGAGTATGTCTCTTCTTCCTTTAGAGCATACTACGAGAAGATTATCTAAGTAGAGTAGAACTCAAGTTCGTACTCCAATACAATCTGACTGTTTATTAGAGGTAATTTAGGATCAGCTGCGTCCTAGACGCACTATTCATAAATAAATCTATCTCTTTCTAGCTAGCTTCTGGATCTTTCTATTGTCTATGCTCAGGAATCTGGTGCTCAGGAACCTACGTCTAGGAACCTGTTTCTCAGGAAACTTTATCTTGGAACCCATTTCTCAGGAACCTCACTACAGGAAACTATACCTGCAAAAATAACAAATATATTAGTCTGGGGAACCTCTCTTTGGTTCCCATGTACTTCTTACTATCCTCATTGCTGATGCTAGGCTGACTCGAACTCTTCTTTGGGAAGGAATCTGGTCCATTTGTAATCTTCAAAGCTTCTGGTTCATCGGGAAGATCTTAATACTTGTATTCTTTTGATGATCTCTTTGTCTGATGCTCATTTATTCATGTCTGGTCTTCATATCTTGTACTGGATATGTCTTCTAGCTCAGATGCTGCTTATGAATTGGAAATAGCTTAACGGACCAAAATTTAGCCCATGGAGATTTTGGGCACAACATCTTGCAAAGCAACAAACCAAGAAGCCGGAATTGCGATAGTCAAAGAACACAAATCTAGAAGAATAATCCCACGAAAATCAGATAAACTCACAGATCAAGGTATATATATATATATATATATATATATATATATATATATATATATATATATATATATATATATATATATATAGCATAAGAAAAGAACTTCCGGTCGACGGGAATGCAATCGCCGGAGGATGACGAAGAGAGGAGATCTGTGTTTTTTCTTTTAAGTCGGTAGTTAGGATAGAGGTGTTTTACATGCCATTTCATTAAATCCAATTTATGGATTTTTCACTTAACAATCACAACATAGTTATAGATACACAAGTATATAAACACCATTATAAACATATTAAACATGATACAATTATACAAACAAATATACATATCACCGAAACAAACAGAGCTTCCATAGTACATACAAAGATACACAAAAAAACATAATCACCAAGAAAGATATAAATCAAATAGTACACACAGAAATAAATATATAGCCATTACAAACAGATATTGTCATCTATTATCTATTTAATAGCACAACATAGGGGTTTCATAAGACAATTTATTCCACCTGGCCTGCCACCTAAATGCCACCTCAGATTTATTATAACTCCGTCATTATTTACGCATCACTTCTCTCCCGACACTACATCTCTCCATCTATTATCCCTCTTTCTTCCCATATATGTTTGCCCGTCCTGAACCCCAATCCTCTCCAGGTCTATTGTAATTTAAATATTTGTTTTTTATATTTTGGGAGTAGAGTTTCTTGTGTTAATCGAGGGTTCCGAGCAAATTATCGAATAGCCCTAATTGGAATTGGTTTTTGGTTTTGTTATATTGGTATTTTGTTGGATTTTTCTGCTCCCAACCACATACGGCACTTTAGCTACATATATCAAACATGGTGTTTGATTTAATGTTTGAACGAACTGTGAAAAAATGCGGAAAATCCTTACCTGGTGCTAAAATTGTTTTGTTTGGTTTGTAGCAATTTTGGATGACAGCCGAGGTCTTCTGTGATTGCAACGGCAGCGTAACTGCGAAGGCAGTCTAAGAGAACAAAATATCGATTGTATGTATTCCAATTATCTTAATATAATTTCCAGGTTAAATACATTATATTAGTGAATAGTTGGGTAAAGCTGGGTCTATCTTTTTGCTTGGTTATTAGGTTTTGGGCATCTGTTAATTTACATTGGTTTGGTTTTTGTGGTTGGAGTTGGAATCAAAATATAATTTCAAGGGAAAATAAAGTGTGTTAGTGACTAGTTGGGTAAAGCTAGATTTTCTGTTTTTGCTTCGTCTTGTGAGGCAATTTAATCGGCATGTAAATAGAGTTTCACCCCTGGATTACATGTTGTGATGCAGTTGGTGCCGAATTCATGGATATTTCAGGCCGAAAGAGAGGCAGGCCTAGGGTTCCTATGACAGGGGACCTGATCGAGGCACGCCGATTGTCTAAGCAACGCCACAACCGGCAACAAAAAAGAGGTAGATCGATGATCCATTGTATGTTAGTACTAATTTACTTAGTACATTATGAGTATTTTAAATTCATATTTAGATTTATTCCCTTTATTTTAGTTACACCATATTAAGAAAACTTCACCCACATCATTACCTATTCTCAAAATCAAAATTAAGTACGACCAAAAAAAGGTTTACAAAGAAACATCAACAAATCTAATATACATATTCTAAAACTTATTTATGTAATTTAATGGAATTATAACACTTTCACATACATTGTAACGGTTGCCTCCTCCCAAAAACACCCAGCCTCTTCATCTGCTAGATTCCACCCATGCAAAGTATATATTATACCAAAGAACAATACTGTAACTCACAACATATGAAACAGATTACCAGGCCGCCCGCAAATGGAGAAAACTACAAGAAAATATCGGATACCCCATTCACGCTTTTATATTCTTTATTTACTTGTATATTCTTTATTTAGATTTCTAATTCTATGCATGCAAAATTCTTAAGGTGAAAGGTTTAGAAAAGCATGGCACTTGTAAGCCCCAACCACGATTCGAAGGCCTACAACAATTAAGTTATGGATACCACGACACAAAATATCCCGTGCAAATCATTAGGCTATGGCATAGTTTTTCATTCGGCTCATATCACAATTCAGCAACGAATTTCATATTACTGGATGCAAAGGTACCACCTCTCCCTCTTACTTACAACTACACCCATTACACCCCCTCTTAATCTTGGCACATTTTTTAATTGATATTTCCATTTTCCAGGACAACTAGTTCTGGGCTACTGCTGATACAACCTATGGAAACCCTATGAACCCCTCATATGCCGAGGCATCCTCTACTATATAAGCAATTTCAAGATTGTTCCTGCTCACAATGCATTCAACCAACTAGACACGGACAAAATAATCATATTTTCAAAAGGAACTACGATCGAGGACTGTCTATACGGAAGCAACATGACACAATTCAAATTCAGCCTTTGCTCCTGGCCCCGGATTCGGTCAAGGCTGAACAACAAAAAAACCCTGATTGGTATTACCTGTTTCACGCTGTACATCATACTTTAATTTTATATGCAGTACAAGGATGTTGAACATCAACCTATTTTCTGTTTACAGATGTTGCTGGAATAATAATGGATGCGGGAGACGTGGAATATGACCGTAATGGCATTACAAGGATCAATCTAACATTGCTTCACAGCAGGTAATTTAGCACAATCTAAATTAAAAACCCGCAAATTATTCTCCACAACATGAAAAATCCCAATTTTGCAATGTGTACTAAAAACTCTATACCAAATGCAACCTTATGGAAATACATGTCCACTTGAGGGGAAGAATGGCAAACCTATTCAGAATGGAGCTCAGGATGTCCTGCAAAAAAATGTCGTCCTCATCGTCACAGGCCTGTTAGTCAAAATGTCAAAGGTACTCCACCCCAATCTTAACAGATTTCTACTCATGTATTATTACAACCGCCATGTGTTGTACAAAAAAATTATTGTATTAAAAACTCCAAACCCACAAGGGAGTCCGAACAAATTCAAACATTTTTCTAAGGGATATATAACCTTCTGTCGCACATGTATTATTCCGCTCCTGTTTTATTACTTTATTTAATATAAAACACCTTTCCAACAATACAATCCTTGGGTTTGTACAATTTATATGCCTTCTTCAATAATTGGGCTTATTTCTGTATGTTTTTTGGTAATATGTTATGCATTCTACTAGCTCCACCATCTTATACGGCCACTTGGTTTAATCATCCTTACTTTAAGTTTTCATTTTTCACTTCTTTCCCTTTACAAACGTTAAAACCATCATGTACATCTATAACCCTTTATTGGCCAACAAAATACTTCAAGTAAAATTGATAACATGTTATCCACTCTTACATTTCCACAATATTATGTTACCCACCTTCCCGGAAGCCTTGTCTGAAAACTCACTTTCACAAGGAAAACACAACCATTTCCAGAGGGAAAACATGCTTGTAATGCACACACATATACAAGGTTGCCCTATATACTTATGTTAATATTTACACTCTTATAATCATGTCTCAAACAAGCTGCTCCACTCCTACACATAAACAGTAAACCACTAGACATACATGGAAAGAACAAAATAAAATTTTTCGTTCCCAACTACGAACAACACTAAAGACCCTTCTATGCTGCAGGTACGCACGGTTTAACATCTACACCGGCAATCGATCTCTTCTTCGATCCAAACTGTAAGAGACGGAACACCTTCCTCAACACATCACTAACACATATGGAGATTTCATCTATCGGATCCCTAACTGCCCAAGATACCCCTACCAACTGTTACCAGAACCGGACACCACTCCACCTTATATAACAATACAAGAACTTCTGCATCCCTAGGTCGAGACTTCCAAAAAGGTAACACATTCAACTGAGAATTTTCATAGACTATTGGCATTGCAAATAAAAAATGGAATGAAAAATATGTGCCCCACATTCGCTAACCTAATCACTCATAACTTTTCCAAAAAAGTTTCACTACAATGTCATCATCCTTGACATTCTTCTTCGGACCACCGGGCACCATGACTTTTGCATTCGTTGCAAACAATTCATCCACTCGGCGGGAAACAAGTATTACTGCGGAGAATGTGATAGGAATCACATCACCCCCCGGTCAACAGGTAACATTGCCCTCCCCCAAATTTCTTACCTGCAAGATGCATGCCTTAAATTATAAGTCAACTAAGAGCCCCAGCCCCCCCCCCCAAATTTATCAAACAAGCCCACTTTTCTGCTGCTTGTCGTGGACCACACTGCAAACACAAACTTCGCACTCCAGGACCTCACAATAAACAACTGACTAGAAATTCAAGGGAGGGCCTCCTAAGGACTACCAAACTGGTATTTTATACGCATTGCTTTACACTGCCAACAATTCTAATCCTTAGCTTCCATATGGACATCGGTCCAAACTAACAACCACCACTAAACAACTTTCTCCACCCTCTCAACAGGTACATGGAATCCAAACATTCCCACATACTCTACACACAATCAAAGGCACCCAGTGTACTTTGGAGGTTACACTAAAACCAACTCCTCATTCAAGTAAGCCGGCCATGATTATGATCGAGGATATCATCAAATACAAAAAACATCACCAACTAACAATAATTAGTGCGCGCCATCCTCTCCACTTGCTTCACTGTCGAAACCAGACATCCAAATGTCTTTCCCAAATTACCAATAGGTCTGCTTAAATTATATAAACCATTCACTGAAACATTTGAGCAAGCAACCCTGCCTCGGGTCTCTAGAAAACTCAATGCATTATTAAATACTTATCACAAATGTGATTGAAACCATTAACTACATAACTAAATCCCCTGCTTTACTCTTGTAATAGAATTTGTTTGCTTCTTTAACACCTCGCCACAACACACTAATACCTACTTATGTGTATTTTTCTCTCTCCATGACACTGATACATCTGCTATTAGAGACGCTCTTACTCTCACCTCATTACATTCTAAGGATTTAACAAATTATACAATGCCAATGAGCTAGCACATGCCCGTGCCTCGCACGGGCTATAAAGCTAGTTACAACTAGAGAGCGAACAATCAGTACAATTGTATACACATATACACAAAATGTAATTCAAATCGAAATAAAGAAATGGCCGCAATACTAACCGACTATCACTAATAGTATATTTGATCATATTTTTGAGTCCTTTCATAGTGAAATTAACAGAGTTGGCTTAAAGGAGGAGGAGGAGGAGAAGAAGAAAGTGACAAATTTTAAGGTTATTGAGTTTGTCTCTATTAGTTAAATACTTAATATAAAGATAAAAAGATACCAAGACAAGATGAGAATTATCTACAAAATAGATCGATTCATAATTAAGTAATCGAATTATGTGACGACCCCAAATCCTTAACTAGAATTAACTAGGTAATGGTAAAGCATGCATATTAATTAATTAAGTATTACGAAATCCTACACCAAGACCGCCAACAGGTAAGAGTTTGAACAATATAACTACAAGTTATCAACATTGTTAATATTACAAACCATGTTAATTCTAAATCCCAAAAGTTCTTACAGACCAAAATTTTAAGTTATACTAATACTGAAGCTATTAGGTCGCCACTCCCTTCTACCTGAATAAAATGCCTTCTATAGGCTAGTCCTGATCCACCACAATTCTTACGAGCGGTCTCAAGTGTCCTTACCATCTTCAAGTTTCACCGTAAGGTTAGGAAGGAAAACAAAATAATTGAGCCAAATGCCCAGCAAGTGTATAATCCAACAATGTAAAAACTGGTCGAATAAATCAAATGTAAAGCAAGATATAATAATCTGCAACTGAAAGTTATCAACTGAATCAACAACAAATAAGATGAATAGGAATTGGAATATCCGATAAGATGCTACGAGCAAATCTGGGCGATCAGCCCACGTCAGAGCTCCGAACTCGTATATCCAATACTTGTTCTCAAATATAAGGGGATCCCAGGCACACGTTGGCCTATAATGATAACATAATAATTTGGACCGGCGCCTCGGTCAAAATAAAATTCCATCCAATTCCATTAGAGTCAAATGAAAAATTGTGTCAAGTTCATTTCGTCTCAATGAAGCAATAATATCAATATCATAACAATTTCTGATCAACAAGAATAGGAATTTAAGATTTCAAATAAATGTCAAGGCAAAGTGAAGAAAATTATTCAATTTGGATTCTTGGGAGTTGGGATCCTGTTTAGTATAATTCGGTCAAGTCAAGAAAGATAAATCAAGGATATTAATATCAGTTCAAAAGAAGTTTATTGTACAAGAAGACATTTATATGATCAGTTCAAGAATTCAAGATAGTATGAATTGGTTCTAAGTAATATGGTCATTGTAATTGAAGTGAAAGAATGTAGTTACGAATTTAGTTAAGCAAATGAGTTTCGAAATTTTGGTATTGGTTAACAAGTCAAATTAGGTTCAAGGGTTATATAATCAATCATAAGGTACGCAAAGGTAATAAGGTCAAAAGAGCGTGATATCAGTTCGAAACAAAACAACGATTCAATATCTTATAGCATTTATCATATGGTAACAATAAAGGCAGGGTAGTACACTTGCCTTAATACACGATATTGCACTTAATTAGCTTCTTCTTCAATCGGTTCCTTGCCTGGTCTCCTACTCGGACCTATAACAATATAATCAATACCTTATTTTCCTCCTCATTGTTTACATACCACAAGACAACTTATAATACTATCGCCCCAACGATACTGTTATACTTATATACATATGTCTTTATATACACATAATCACATAAGTCACATAGCACGTAAAGCCATATAACATATAATGTAGTATAATATAGTACTCTAATGATATCACGATTAACATTAGAGATGTGCCATAAGGTTTTGAAAGTCGTCTTTATAATTTCTTAAAAATTTCGGCAGCATCTCCTTTGTATTATCGTCATACCATACCGGAATACAACCGGTCCAAACAATCACCATTATATTTACACTCTACTACCTTAATCAATAATCAATAAATAAATTACAAGTAAGCAATTTCATCACCCCATGTCTATGTTATCATGATTGTACTATTAACTATACCTTTCTACTAAGAACGATTTCAAGTAACAATCAATTCAAGTAGTACACATATGGTTAAGAATTTAACTCCCAATCATAACACCATTTTCTTGTAGTACTTATAAACAACAACCAAACAATTTGAAATCAAGTTACTATCCCTTTGATAATTTGTTTATACATTGTTTTATACACTTAGTTAAATTCAAGTAACAACTTAAACCAATTAGCATTCAAATCATTAAGTAATTTAACTCCTAAAAACCATTTAATTTTTACCTCAATCTCTCTTCTCCTTCCTCCTTCTTGACATTTCTCCCTTTCCCTTTCGGCCTCTCTCCCTCGGCCTCTCTCTATCTCTCTCTCGGTCTCTCTCCCTCGGTCTCTCTCTCTCTCTCTCTCTCTCTCTCTCTCTCTCTCGGCTTCTCCCTCTCCCTCTCTTCTCCTCTCTCTCGGCTTCTCTCTCTCTTCAACAACATCATCACCCACAACTCAACAATACTTACACACTTCAAGTCAATTAATCACATAACAATCACTTACATGCAATTTAAATCGACTAACCCTCTAATTTCAAATACCCACTAATGTTATCATACACAAAATCAAATTATAACTATTACCCATCAAATTTCATAACATATAATCATCAAAATCTCAAACCCTTTTTAAATTACACCTACTAACAATCATCAATTAACAATACACAACTAATCACACCCTATAAACTCATAAAATTTCATACCCATCATGAAACTTAATGTAATAACCTATAATCACCAACATGCATCCACATAACACATGTAAATCACTCGAAAAACCCAAAACAAACCTTGCATGGAGGAAATACCTTGAAAAGCTTGAATCTTCAATGGAGGGTTAGAGAGAATTTTGAGAGAGAAGGGGACGGGTGAAAACACACCGGGGGGGGGGGGGGGGTTTGCCGAAATTAAAAAAAAAAGAATGGGGAAGGGTTTGGTTTTATGTAACACACACTCACTAATTCAATTTTTAATGATATAATTTTAATAAATAAAAGACTTACAAAATCGTAATTACAAGATACTTTGGTTTTTAAAAATAAAAGATGGACATAAATATTTAAAACACAATTTTCTCTTTATCAAGATATTTTTAAAATATTTTTAAGATTGTTTTATAAAAAGATTTGGATTTTACAAGAATAATAAATAGAAAAATTATTATAAAATACTTTAATTCGAAATTAAATCAAAACTTTATTTTTAAAAAGTCTCTAAATACATAAAGACAATAAAACAAGAAATCTCATGATTTTTACTAACTCCAATAATTTTACAAAAATGTTTAAGCGAATTAAAAATCATATTTCTACACATTTTTAAAAGTATGTAAAATTTAATATAAATTCATATCAATACATCTAGAATTTATTTAATCATATAATGACTCACCAATTAAAGCACATATTTTATTTTTACTAGCTTCAAATATTTTACACAATTATTTAAGCGAATAAAAATTATACTTAATATCTTTAAAAGTATTCATAAAAATCAATAAATTTCACCTTAACACACCTAACAATTAGGTTCACAAAACACGTCAACAACCATATAATCACATAACAACTTGTCAATTAAAATATTTTTATAATAATATAATATAATTACCGAGTACGAAATTCCCAGATATTACAAATTATACAAATAATTTTGTCTCCATACCATGAATCTTATATTGTTGTTAAACTTTTTAATTAATAAAATTATACATAAACATTAAATTTTTCGTGATTAACTCCATAAGCATTAAAGTAAAAACAAAATAGGCCTAAAAAGTAGTCAAGGCAAAGGTGAATAAGTATGATTAAACTTGTAAAGATAATCAACACAATTTCATGCTTTTTGCCTTTGACATATTGTAACACCCTCAGATCCAGGGTCAGGGATCTGGTCGTTACGACCTCAATATCCATCCACAAAACCAATATAAATGAGATTACAACCTTGTGACCCAAAATAACAACACACCCGTTATAGTCCCAGAGATGAAATCAGAGTAACAACCAATTTTATTAATCACAAGTTTGAATACTTACAACCCAAAGAATTTTCATTTAACTATAACATGCTCTTTGCCATCCATTTACATATGCCAAATAAATAATTACATTAGCTACTCGAAAGCTAGCATCTAGCCTACCAATAGCTTCTTACTCAGTAGTGGCAGCTATGGTCTCAGTAGTTAATCCTCTGGCTACTATCACTGACTTGCACCGATTTCACCTTGTACGGGCCATCCGGTCTAGCTGTTGTTGTGATATAATAGATAAAGCAAGGGTTAGCAATAGCCCACCAACAATAATATAACTGAACAGTGAAAATATATGTAACAGTTCAAATATCTTTGAAGCCATATGCCATCCATTAACGAAGATAGTGCTAGTATAATGTAAAGGATGAAGTTACAAGGTAACTCAAAAATATACTTCTGTGGAAATATCTGCTATGTCAAAGATAAGCAAGATAGCACTATTTATCATAAAAGAGGAACTTGCAGAAAATATTGCAATTCCAGATTCAATCACTTTTTCACCTGCCAACACCGATAGTGTTGCAGAAAATTTCCAACGTTTGAAAGGTGAACTAATACTGGAGCATTGACGCACTAGGAGACATAACATTCACGATGATCAGTCGCAGGTTATGCTCCCCTCCCCACCTCTTGTCTACCGCCATCTGGAACTCCCCGGCCAACGGTTGGGCCATTGCTGGATTGGCGCCACTCGATCACTTACGCGGCTCCTAGTTCTCATAACATCCATAACTCTGAAACATAGAGTTCGTCCCCCTTTCCCCAAGTATAATACTTGTTGATAAGACTCCACAAAGTAGTCGTATCTAGTTGGAAAGGAAAATTCACCAACATTTCTCAAGCCGCTGCTTGTTAATGGATACCAACTTGTTCCAACAATCTTACCCCTCGAATGATGAGAGGGTACACAAGGATTCAATAAACAAATAGAAACCGAGTTGCGAGTGAAAAGAATAATTTCGAAGGATTTATGACCGGGAAGTCAACAAGATAAATAACATTTCTCAAGTAAGGTTCCCTTATAATTAGGAAGATAGCTTGAATGAAGAATAAGATTGGTGAGAACCTTCCTTGATAAGAATGATAATGAATAGGCTCAAAATAATTCACATAATACTCGAGGGTCGAAGATAATATTCGAATAAAATAAATCATTTTTAAACGAGTCAGAAGAATTAAATAAATATTCCAAAGAATATTTATTAAGTCAAAAATATTGAAGGAATAATCCTAATGTAAAATATTACTCGGAATAATCCTCGAATAAATATTCAAAAATAATATTCATTAAATAATTAATGAATATTTAAATAAATAGTACTTATCAAATAAATGAAACTCGAATGAATATTCGAAATAATATCCACTGGACAAATAGTGAATATTCAAATTAATAATACTTATCAAATAAAACTCGAACGAATATTCGAAATAATATTCACTGAATAAATAGTGAATATTCAAATTAATATTACTAATTGAAGGAATAATTACCAAATGAATATTCGAAACAATATTCGATAATTGAATCGACTTTAAATGAATATTGAAAATAATATTCGTTGAATAAATGAAGTTCAAATGAATATTCAAAATAATATTTATTAAATGAATAAGGCTTAAAATGAATTTAGAAATAATATTTAATAGGTAAATAATCTCAAATGAATATTCAAATTAATATTCATTAAATAAATAATGGGAAAATATTTACTTAGATATTTCCCTCCGAAAATAATCATGATATATCAGGAAATACTGACTCCCGGTCTATAATCAAAGAATGAGATTCAGATGCCCTTCTCTAAGGGTCCTAGCAATATCCGGCTTATAATCGATACGTCAGCTATCTAGATTATAGCCAACAATAATTCAAGGAACAGGTATCACAATATATCTTGAAAGTAGGCATGCATGCTATGGCATATGTAACACAAAATCGAATCATATATATATTCACAACAACAGCCTTTAAAAAGGATTTAAAACTTGTATGGTACTCCCGCTATGCTAGTGGTATAACTCGGGGTGGTCCGGCAATCTATAAACAACCAAAATTATCCCGGGTTAATCACCTATCACTTTGAAATGCCAAGTGAATACTTTACTTAAGCTAAAGCACGTTTTCAAGTTATCGCTCATTAACACCGTTATGACCCGACATTTGCTCGTTATTACACTTACACTTGGTACATACTTAAGTCATGTAAGTGCTAAGGTAGGTCATTTATGAACCAAGATTATACCTCGAGTTTTATCGCCCATTTTCTATCTGATTAACCAAAGTTATAACCAAGTGTACCTTTTAGGGGTTCGTTCGCGTTTAACCTCGATTCAAACATTTTTATAAAATTGAAAAATGATCCGTTTGACACGAGGTTTTCTCCTACACCTTCCTTATGATCTCTAATATTTAATTACCATGATTCGTCACTAACTTACATATTTTACCGAGGTTCAACTTTAATAACGAACTCGTACTTACGGTTTTGAACGACTTTTAGTAAATTGGCCATAATTCCTAAACCGTAAGTCCGTTTGTTTCGTTTCTTTCGCCAAAACGATCTATGACTCGAGATCTACAAGGACATGTCATATTCTCAACCAGGTCAGGAATTATACCAACTGTTATGAATGGATTCTTAAGGTCTAACGAAAATCGGGCATTACGACGGCTATAAATCGATCGTTTCCAAATTTACCACAATCAAACCAAGCCACACCGGGCATCCATACAACTTATACATATGCTATTTATCTCAAAAAGTCCAGAAATATTACACTTCACCATCATGTGCATTATTTTACTTAAATCACTAAACCACTAACTAATCATGCTTATAACATCACCATAATCATAACTAAGTTAATATCCATCAAGAACATGCTTAAAACTCAAAGTAGATCTAGGGTTTTTAAGAATTATACCTTCCTTGGAGTGTGTAATATCCTTGATAAACCTTGTTTAGTCCTTAGAACACCTTAACCAAGCTTAAAATAACAAGAATCATTAAGAATATAATTATAGGTTTTCGGATCTATTATAACCCAGTTGAAAGAACATGAAAAACGAGGGCATTACTTAAATTTTCTGATCAAGACTTCTGAAGTAGAGTTGTAGAGGATCTTAATACCTTTCCAAAAAGCTAAAGAACACAAAATTTCATTGAGTAATGAAGGAGATATGGCCGTTTGAAAATCGTCACAGAAACTGTCAAAATCTGGACAGCTCGGTTATCCATCTTGGGAAGGAGATTTGCCTAGGCTATACTACTTGGATTGCTATAAATTTTTGAGAGAATATTGCCCATGGGGTGGAGACGATATGGTTAAAATTTGGTGATTTTATCATGGATAGAAATGGAGATATGAATTTTTCATTCAAGGTGGTTCTTGCTGGGCAGTTTGAAGAAATAGAGAGAAATGGAGTGTTTGCTTGGTTGCTTTGGTTTGTTCTCATCCAATGTGAATTATTTTGATACTATCTTGTATAAAGTGGCTTTTGATAAAGTTATTAGGTCATGGGTGATGTTTTATGCATGAACAAGTGTTGATAACTTGTGGTAAGTTGATAAAGTGATGCTAAGTACTAGTTAGCTTTCTAATCTTGCTAGTTACTCTTGTAACTACTTAGTTACTAGATATTTTCTACTAGCACATGCATGCATCTTGCTTTCCTGCTTGCTTCTTTTTCCGGTTATTGCTCAATTTGATTGATCGTTCGTAGGAATAACTCAATCGTTTCTAGTTATGGTTTTACCGGAAATCGTCTTAATATTTGTACTATCATTCTCCATACTCTTTAATAATTCTTGAACTTATATTCCTTAAATCCTTTCAATAATTCCTTAAGTCTTTCAGTGTCCAGGGAAATCTCGGGGAAAATAAAAGTGCTATTTTTCAGAATTCGATAACTTTTACATACACTCTTTTTCCCCTTGGATCATTAATACGAACTCAGAAATCCGTTACGGGTACTTCTATATAGCGTCGTATAATAATATTCCTAATTCTATCAAAACACTATTCATCCCTGTTTCTTTACTTCTTCTCTTAGGGTTATACAATTGTCCCGGTTCTCTTTCGAACGTTCCTTAACCCTTTTACGGAACCACTGGACTAATAACAGATATCGATTTGGATTACATAAGAATAACCTCCTCCTTTGGAATTACCAAATCTTAATTTCCTAGGAGATAGATAATTCTTATCTGAATTGTCAACCAATAGCATTCTTCATGGCATATAGCAATTGAATCTGAATCCATTAAATATTCGTTCATTCGTTGAACCCATTGTTACATCGTAGTCGTAACCACTATTCATTTCTACACTTATAATAAAAGTTTTAATTCAACCAAAAATCTGGGTTCTTACAGTCTCCCCTCCTTAAAAGGATTCCATCCCGAAATCAGGTAGAAGACAATCGGGTACTTGTTTGTCATCTAGCTTTCCAATTTCCCCGGTTGATCCTGAAGCATTCCAATCCTTTTTACAGCACATCTCATCAGTGCCACAGTACTCCCTTTATCCTTGTTCATCAACTCTGCTACCTTTCGTACAACACACTATCCGGGTTATGCTCTTACTCATTCATATACTATTGCCTTTATTGGCATCTACCGTGACTTTGATATCCCTATTACTTTCATAGCATTCCATCAAATCATCTCGAGAGTTCGTTGAAGAACCCATCCATCAATTCATTCATAGCATTCCTTGCTCCACATTCCATAATTACTTTCCAATTTTTTCTTTATCAACCACATCCTTCTTATTGTCCGATTCTTATTCACTTCTGTTATTTACCTCCATCGTCATTTCTTTATTGAGACATCCTTTGTACTTGGCACCTCCTTATTGGTATCCCGTAACCTTTACTCAATCAATTTATTCCAATTTTCCTTGACTTCTCCCAACTTAAAAGGAGTTAATTCGTATGTCATTTATGCTTTCAATTTCAACTTCCCGTTGTGACTAACAGCCTTTACCATATACTTTTCTAGCTTCTTTGCTGGGGTTTCTCAGGAGTCCGCATATCTGACTCCCTTATTGATCCTCAACTCTAATTTCATTCTATCAGTCATTTGGTTTCCATTTCTACTATAATCACTTTATGAACCATCGTGGCATTATCATTTATTTCAAGCATCACATCATTCCAATTTAAACCCTCCGAAATAAATCTTGCCGATTTCTCTAACTTAGATCCAATATAATCTATTTCTGCCAAACTTGTCTCTCCACATCTCATTAATCCTTTTCACGGGGATACTTTTAACATTATGAATCTCCAAGCTCATGTTCTCTATCTTGTTTGCGTAGAAATACACCATCATAACCTTGCTTGTCATTCATCAACATGCCATTTAGCTTATCGATAGCAACACTATTTAAATTTTTTTTATCTTCGCGTTGTCATCTAATTCCTTAGAAGAATCACCACTATATCAATATAGTCCTTTGTTGAATCTCCTTCGTTTGCTGTTTACGTAGTGCTTTGATAGCTAACCGCACAGGTTTCAAATCCTCTAGGGAGACAAAGTAATCGCTATTCCTTATTCATAAGGAATACTTCATGAACTTGATGTAGATATTACATGAAGCAGATAAAATTGCAGAAGAGCTTCAAGCATCGTAGCTATGTCAGGTTGACGAAATTATCAATCATATATTTTCAGTAGAAGACTGGAAGCTTAACGGTCTACTTAGTCAATTTCGTACCATGGTCCTGGTTTACCTCAAAATGGGACCTTCTAAGGTATGTAATATGCTTAAGATGCCATCAGGAATCAAATCTTTACTTAAACTATTATTATCGTCGATTCTTGCACAATCATCAGAAGGAATGTAAATTCCTCCACCATATTATGACCTTCAAGGTCCTTCCAAATATCGTTCTGTTTTCTTTGGTATGAGCATTTATAATTACTCCTCTATACTTAAAGTGTCGGCCACCTCATTGGCCTTTCCTGATAATAATAACTTCTCATAATCAATGTTTTCTTAATCTATTCCAACTCAAACTTTTCTACCTCATTCCCATCACTATTGGATGAATGCATTCTCCCTTAAGCTCTGCTGAAGGAGAAAGCATCTATCAGTCTTTTTCCATAAGTCATTGTTTCCACCTTTACGTGTGAACTTTATCACGGTTACTCCCAATCATACCTAGGATATTTCTTCTCTTAATCCTTTCTTGTTTTAGGATAATCTCAACCTTTATTTGGTTCAATCCATACTTCCTCATGGTCTCGCACATGCCTCGCCTGGCATTATTATTGGGTCATACATTCCCTACCAAACTTCTATTTTGAAACTCAGAATATTACCCTTTTTCCTGTAAGGTTTCTTAGGTCAACCTCGTCGTTCCTCCTGTATTTTCTAGGTACAGGGTATATCAAAATATCCTTAATCGATTCTATAACAATTCTGTCTATGTACTTTTCCGAAACTCCTTTCAATAACTCCTTAAAGATTATTGTTGCCTTATGTTAAATATAATTGATATGGTTAATATCAGTGTTTAAGTTTTGCAGGGAAAAATAGAGTTTAAATAAGAAGCAGTCAGAGTTTAGTTAAACTCTAACAGTTAGAAGCTGAACAGAGTTTGTTATACGCTGACAGTTGGAAGCTCGACAGAGTTTGTTAAACTCTGTCTGGAGGAAGCGTCTACTTGTCAACAGTGTTTGAAGAATTATTGAAGATAATTATGGAAGCAATATCTTTGAAGATTGGATAGCTGTCAAAGAGATTGAGTTGACTAATGAGACGAGTAGCAATCGTAATTGATATCAATTGTATAGCTAATTTATAGGAGTATCAATTATCGATTGTATAGCAGTTGTATATTTTATAAATACAGTTAGATTAACCCTAGAAGGGTATCGATCGTGTAATACAATATCTTTCATTGTAACCTAAGCAGCTCTCTGTGATAATTTACATCACTGAGAGAGAAGTTAATTCAAACAGTTTTTAAAGTTTTTAAAAGAACTTATTGCTATTCTTTCATACTTAGTTGATTATAAGTGTGTATTCGGCCTAACAATTGGTATCAGAGCTTAATCTATTAATTTAATGCAGTTTAAGATCCACACACACACACACAACTATAATCAATGGCAGAAATTCCTCCTCCTACATCAGGCTCTAGTGCTGAGAAGGCTCAACCTGCAACTGTGAGTCGATATGAAACAATCAGGGTTCCTATTCTTAAGCCAGCAGAATACTCTACCTGGAAGGTGAAAATGGCTATGTTTCTGGAAGCTACAGATCCAGAATATCTTGATAGAATTTATGAAGGCCCTCATAAGCCTACAAAATTATCTGTTGTTGCTGCTGGACAGGAAGCTAAATCTATTCCAAAGGAGAAGAAAGATTTGACTCCTGAGGATATTTCATCCATTAGAAAGGATGCAAAGGTTAGACATCTTCTTCATAGTTCTTTGGACAATGTTATGTCTAACAAAGTGATCAATTGTAAAACTGCAAAAGAGATTTGGGATGCTCTAGAGGTTAGATGTCAGGGAACTGCTGCAATTAAGAAGAATAGAAGGAACATACTCACACAGGAGTATGAACACTTTGAGGCTAAATCTGAAGAATCAATGACAGAAACCTTTGACAGATTCTGTAAGCTACTTAATGATCTGTCACTGGTTAATAAAGAATATGATCTAGAAGATTCAAATCTCAAGTTTCTTTTTTCTCTACCTGAAAAGTGGGATGTCAAAACAACCACTATTAGAGACAACTATGATCTGGCTGATACTGATATTGATGAGATCTATGGGTTGCTCAAAACTCATGAACTAGAAATGGAACAGAGAAGCAGAAGATCAGGTAGAAAGTCAAAATTTGTTGCTCTAAGAGTTGAAGAAAGACCCTCAAAGAAGGAAGCATCAAGGAAGAAGGCAAAAGGAAAAGCCTTGGTCATTCATTCTGAAAGTGAGTCATCAAACTCTGATGTTGACTCAAATGCAGATGAATCATCTGATTCTGAAGATGATGAGGAAATGATGGAAATGACTGCTTTGATGGTAAAGACTTTCAAGAAGATGGGTTTCAAGAACTTCAAGAAAGGAAAGAAATTCTCCAAGAATGATTCAAAGTTTGACAGGAAGAATTTCAGAAAATCTGAGAGAAAGAATACCAAATCTGGGAAAAGAGACAAGTCTGAGATTCAATGCTACAAGTGTAAGGAGATGGGTCATTATGCTCCTGAGTGCAAGAAGGGTAAAACTGAGAAGGCACTCTTCACTAAAGGCAGAGATTGGGCAGACACCTCTGACTCAGATGAGGATGTAGACTATGCTCTCATGGCAACTACTGTTGATGAAGCTGTAGATTCTGAAAACAAGGTACCTCTAACTACCTATGCTTATAATATTGATGATATAACTGAATTAAGAATATATCTTAAGTCCTTGCATATCAGTTATAGGGATCAGACTTTAGAGAATGAGAGAATCAAAACTGAGAATTCTGAATTCAAAGAGAGAAATAAGGTTGTAGAAGAGAAACTTGTTAAGATGCAGCAAGTTCAAAAGGAGAGAGATGATGCTGTCTATCTTGAACAAGAGTTGTTAAGTCAGTATAAACAACTAGAATCTGAGTTGGAAAAGGCAAATCACATTATTAAAACTTGGACTCACTCAGGAAAAGACACTCAAGAAGTTTTTCAATCTGACACTGTAGGTCTAGGTTATTCTGAGAAAGATGAACTTAGATTTCAAAATACAGTTAAGATTAGACCACCTCTTCCACCTAAGAAATTTGGAACATTTGTTAATGGAATAAATGAACCTAGATTTGAAGGTGGAAAAGAAGCTGTTAAGAAAGAACCAATAAAAACTAATGTTAAACAGGTTAATATTGGTTTAATGACAGATAAACAACTTAAGCATAAGCTTAAGGAGTTAAAATCTGTTAAGAAACAGAAAGTGTCTAGAAAGAACAGAAATGGTAAAGTAGGCATTACTCAAGGCAACTATCCAATGCTTGCTACTTTAGCTCCAAGAAAGACATGTCATAACTGTGGTAGTACTAACCATCTTGCTAGTTTTTGCAGGAAGAACAAAGACATTAATTCTTTACCTTCCAAGTCTGAAGTAAAGAAAGATAATGTTAGAACTAAACCACAGACTTTATGCAAACACTGTGGAAGCACTTGGCATTCTATTTATACTTGCAGAAAATATCATGCTGTTTATCATAATTACTATGAACTGAAACCTAATCTGAAATGGGTTAGAGTTAATTCTGCAAGTGTAAACTCTGATAAAGTTAGCTTAAACTCTGATAATGAAAATTCCGCTGCTAAAGCTAACAGAATTAAGAAAGCCAAAGGATCCAAGCAAGTCTGGATCCTTAAATCTAATCCTCAGTAATTGTTTGTGATTGCAGGGCATCAGGGAAAGCATCCTAGTAGTGGACAGTGGATGTTCAGGACACATGACTGGAAATAAAGCCCTACTATCAGAGTATGTGGAGAAGGCTGGCCCAAAAGTTTCCTATGGAGATGGCAACATAGGACGTACTCTGGGATATGGTAATATTAATCTTAGAAGTGTCATCATCACAAATGTAGCTCTGGTTCCAGGACTCAAGCATGATCTGCTATCTGTGAGTCAAATCTATGACAGAGGTTTTCATGTAGATTTTCAACCTGAATACTTTGAGGTTATCAGCAAAACCACAGGGAAAGTTGTTTTAGTTGGACAAAGGCGCAAAAATATCTATGAAGCAAGCTTGTTGACAAACTCTGATGGAAAAACAATGTGCCTGTCAACAAGAATGTCCAATGAGGAGAGTTGGAAGTGGCATAAGAAACTTTCTCATTTGAATCTGAACAACATCAATGAGCTGATAAGAAAGGATCTTGTTAGAGGACTTCCAAAGTCTTTACTAAATATCGATGGTCTGTGTGATTCATGTCAAAAGGCCAAACAGAGGAAGACTTCTTTCAAGAGCAAGTCTGAATCTTCAATTGTTGATCCATATCATCTGTTACATGTTGATCTTTTTGGACCAGTAAATGTCTTGTCAATTGGAAGAAAGAAATATGCGCTAGTTATTGTTGATAAATATACCAGATACACTTGGGTGTATTTTCTAGCAAAGAAGGATGAAACTGCATTAACACTGATGGAGCATGTAAAGCTATTGGACAAAGGATCAAAACACAAAGTCAAAATAATCATAAGTGATAATGGAACTGAATTCAGAAATACAACAATGGAAGAATTCTGCAAGAACAGAGGAGTTAAGCAAGAATTTTCAGCACCTGGTACACCACAGCAAAATGGTGTAGTTGAGAGGAAGAACAGAACCTTGATAGAAGCTGCAAGAACTATGCTTGATGAAGCAAAATTGCCAACCTATTTCTGGGCAGAGGCTGTTCAAACTGCTTGTTTTACTCAAAATGCAACACTGATCAACAAGCATGGAAAAACACCATATGAGATGGTGAGGGAAAAGAAGCCAAACCTGAAATATTTTCATATTTTTGGGTGCAAATGCTTTGTGCTGAAAACTAATCCTGAACAGTTGACCAAGTTTGAGTTGAAAGCAGATGAAGGAATTTTTGTTGGCTATCCAGTGTCAACCAAGGCATTCAGAGTTTACAATCTGAGAACAAGGGTGATTATGGAATCTATTCATGTGTCATTTGATGACAGAAAAATCACTGGACTTGAAGATGTTGATGAACATGATCAATTGCATTTCGAAAAAGAAGATCTAATCTCTGATGTAATAAACTCTGATGACACTAGTACAACAAACTCTGTTGCTGCAAACTCTGAACCTCTACTGGTACACACAGAAGAAATAGTACAGTCAGAACAAAGAGGAGAACCAGTTGAGGGGGAGCATGATCATAGTGATGACTCAAATTCTGATAGTGAGTCAACTGAAAATTCTGGATCAAACTCAAACTCTGATGACTCAAACTCTGAAAGTCCAAATTCTGACAGTTCAAACTCTGAGAGATCAAATTCAGGGGGAGCCTCAGAGAATGAAGAAAAGCATCAAGATAATCAGGAAAACATTGATCAAGGGGGAGGATCAACTATTGATAGAAGTCATTTACCTACAGCTAGGAAATGGACAAAATCACATACACCTGATTTAATCATTGGAGATCCAGATGAAAAAGTTAGGCCAAGAAGTGCTACAACAAATGAATGTCTGTTCCTTGCATTTCTGTCCAAATCTGAACCAAAGAAAGTGGAAGAAGCTCTTTAAGATGCTAACTGGATAACAACAATGCAGGAGGAGTTAAATGAATTTGAGAGAAATGAAGTATGGACCCTTGTACCTAGACCAAAGAATAGATCTGTTGTTGGTACTAGATGGGTTTTCAGAAACAAAACTGACAGTGATGGGGTTATTACAAGAAACAAATCCAGACTTGTGGCCAAAGGCTATTCACAGCAAGAAGGAATAGACTATAATGAAACTTTTGCTCCAGTTGCAAGATTGGAGGCAATAAGAATCTTTCTAGCATATGCTTCTCACAAGAAATTCAAGGTTTTTCAGATGGATGTGAAGAGTGCTTTTCTGAATGGAAAAATTGAAGAAGAAGTGTTTGTTGAACAACCACCAGGATTTGTAGATCCCAAGTATCCAGATTATGTCTACAGGCTTGACAAGGCACTCTATGGACTTAAACAGGCACCAAGAGCATGGTATGAAACTCTGGCTCAATTTCTTTTAGAAAGTGGGTTCCACAGAGGTACAATTGATAAAACCTTGTTCTATTTCAATCTTGGTAGTGATCTGTTATTAGTTCAAATATATGTTGATGACATAATCTTTGGATCTACTAATGATAAACTCTGTAAGAAGTTTGCCAAGCTCATGCAGTCTAGGTATCAAATGAGCATGATGGGAGAGCTTAGTTATTTTCTAGGGCTACAGGTGAAGCAAACAGATGATGGAATTTTTATCAATCAAGCAAAATATACCAGAAATCTTCTAAAGAAATTTGGCATGCTTGACTGCTCATCTGCCACAAGTCTTATGGCAACAGCAACAAAGTTGGATAGAGACACAGGCTCATCAGTGGATATGACAAACTATAGAGGAAAGATTGGGTCACTTCTTTATCTAACAGCTAGGAGACCTGACATCATGTATGCAACATGTCTTTGTGCAAGATTTCAGGCAGATCCAAGAGAACCACATCTAACAGCTGTGAAAAGAATCTTCAAATATCTTAAGGGAACCATAACTTTAGGCTTGTGGTATCCAAGAGAATCAGACTTCCAGCTTCTTGGTTACTCTGATGCAGACTTTGCAGGCTGTAAGATAGACAGAAAAAGTACTAGTGGAAGTTGTCAATTTCTTGGTGATAGAATTGTTTCTTGGTACAGCAAGAAACAGAAATCAATCTCTACATCTACAGCTGAAGCAGAGTATATTGCTGCTGGTAGCTGTTGTGCACAGATTCTGTGGATGAAGAATCAATTGCTGGATTATGGATTGAGGTACAGTAAAATACCTATTTACTTTGATAATCAAAGTGCTATTGCTATGACAGGTAATCCAGTACAACATTCAATGACCAAGCACATCAGCATAAGGTACCATTTTATCAGAGAACATGTAGAAGAAGGGAATATTGAGCTTCAATTTGTGTCTACAGAACAACAGCTTGCAGATATCTTCACCAAGCCATTGAGTGAAGCTGTATTTACAAGGCTGGTAAATGAACTAGGAATGGTCTCTAGTTTTGACTAGAGATATTGGTTAGACTCAAAACTCTACTTATGTACTGTGTTGCTCATATTTCTGTGGTATGTTAATCTTTGATATGCAAACTCTGCTCAATGACTGTTAAACTCTGTTAGCATGCTTTTAAGTCATACACTGTTAACTGTTGAATAAACTCTGAGAAACTCTGATAATGTTTCTTTCTGAACATAAACACCGATAAAGATACATGTATGAAACATTATTCTCAGTAATTAGTCATGAATCTTTCTAAGTTATCTGTGATCTAATCTTAAACTGTGCAGAAAGTTAACACAGCATGATACTGTTCTATATTTATAGCATCTCTTACTTTATTTATCCTAAACTCTGAGTCTGTAAATACTGTGTGCATTGCCTCTCATAAATAATTTCTGATGTTGATGAGCTCTAAACTCTGTTAGTTATACATTGTTAAATTAGATTCTGTTATTAGAATAACCCCAAAGCTAAAATATATAGATCGTTAGAACTCCTTTGAGATCATGTTTGTAACTAGGACGATCCAGGAACTCACTCGTACATAGTAAGGGCTAAAATTCTCTAATTTTTCGTGACTAGTCGAAAGCTAGGAAGACCCAAGAACTTATCAAATTGATAAGGGCTAAAATTATAGGATTTTTGGTGACTAGTTTCAACCTCTGATTACTGGAGAAAGTAAAAAAAAATTGGGGGTTATAGGTTAATTATTACTGTATATAAACTGTTTACTACAGAGTTTAGCATTCATCATATATTCAGTGTTTACTATGAGAGTTTGTGCATCCAGTGCTTACTGATTTATTTTATGGATTTTATGAAATACTAGATGCTCTAAATACTGATCTAGTAAACTCTGCTCTACACACACGTATATTCACAACTGTGCAGTGTTTGAAAGGATAACAGTAATTAAGTTGGAGAATCGATAAACACTGTTGGATTTTGTTGAGTACTCTAAGGTAATATTTTATTTCAGACAGAACATATACTTGGAGTACACAAAGAGTTTTTGACATTTGCATGCAATATGTGCCAGTTGTTAATTGTGTCAGACAGTTAAAGCTTATTGGAAATAGGAGAGAGAACAGCAGTAATAATAGGCATTATTACTGCGCGTGTAAATAACCGTTCCACTGTTTATGTGACACGTGTCCCACTCACACACTTAACATGAAATTGGTTGCGTGTTTAATGTCTAAAACGATTGGGTTTTGTTTTTCAATTACAGATCTAATCAAAATCATTTCATTATTCACTTTTTCATCTTTGCAACCACAAACACACAACATCACACACAATTTCTCTGTTACTTTCACTTAAGCATTTATACAAACACTTTTCCATACACTCTCTTCTGTATTATACTGTTCTAATGGCAACCAAGAACTTTGTGGCTCAGGGATTAACTTTTGTTACATATAATTATGCTGCAATCCTAGACACTGCTAAAGCCCCAGAATCATTTCATCTTATTCAAAACTTCTTAAGAGACTCTGAAATTGGTAAGGCTCTTGTCCAACCAGAGAAACTCTCGGCCACACAAATCTCAACCTTCTGGAGAAACTCGGTTTATGATGATGGTGGAGATAATGGGACTCCATCAATTGTGTTTACCTATGAAGATCAAGAGTTTGTCATAACTCCTGCAACTGTTCGTGAGGTTTTGGATTTTGACACTCACACTTCATACTCTGTGGCTGGTGTGGGTTAATTAAAAGAAATGTTACAACAAATACGGTTTTCTGCTTCTTTGGATAAGATTGGGGATGTCAAAAGGCCAGGGCTCAGGAAGGAGTGGAGCTTCTTCTTTGATTGCATTACTCGCGCATTTGGCAAGAAGGTCACCAACTGGGATGCAATTCCTGGTGAAAGTCTTCAAATCGGGTATTCTCTTCTTAATGGGAGTAACTTTGATTTTGGTCGTCTTGTACTTATGAATTTAGGTGATAAACTTGAAGAGTCTAGTACAACTGTTTATTTCTCACGTTTCTGTCAATGTTTATTCTCTGCTTGTTTACCAAATTTGACAATTGCTGATGAGGATGTTATACAACCTTTCCAATGTCATAAGAGAATGTTTTCTGATTTAAAAAATAAGGATGCTAACAAAGTGCAAATACCAGAGTTTATCTATCCTCTTGCCCTCAGAAACTTTCTCAACCAACCAAAAGAACAACAAGAACCACAAAACGAACCAATCATTGAACCTCCACAGTCACCACCTCAAACCATAAACACTGAGCCAATCACTAAACCTACATCTCCACAACCACAATCTTCATCACACCCTCAACCTCAACCACAATCAAAACCTAAGAAGCCAACGAAAAGCAAGGCTATAAGGCCATCAAGAAAATAGAGGATGGCTGAAGCTTCTAAGCCAAAGAAGGTTAGAAAGGAACGGGCTAACAAACCTAAGTCTCCTTCTATACTTGATGATTCTGTCTCAGCAGAAGAGAGAGCAGAAGTGAATCCTCCAGCTAAGAGAAGGAGATTAATTATTGATGAATCTGATGAAGATATGAATGTTGAAGCTCCAGAGGATATTTCTAAGGAAATACCTGCTGTTGAGATAGAAAGAGATGGAAATACTGATGCTTAAATGGATGAAATTCTTGAACCATTGTTCCCATTCTCTGAGAACATGGAAATTCCAATCTCTTCACCTGCTGTATTCTCTGAGGCCACTGATGTAGTCAATCAAACCACCTTGGTACATGAAGAAATAGTGGCTTCTCATACTGAGTTAATCTCTGATGCTCATCAATCTGTTGAAGAGGGTGAGGAAATTGATCAACCACCTAAGGAGATACATTCTGAGCCTATTGTGCAATCTGCAGAGGATATTGTACAGCCTGTTATACAGCCTATTGTTGAACCTACTGCTGAAACTGTTGCAGAGGATGTTGTTGAAACTGTTGATGCATCTATTCCAATTCCTGAATCCACTCATCATGTTGAAGCTGAGATTGGAGATGAAACTGAAGGGAATACTGAGTCAAGCTCTTCTCAGAGTTTACCAGTCCAGACTGATGCTAAGGTTAAGGATTTTGCTGGTCCTTCAAATCAAGCAGATGCTGAAGAAGAACACTTTGAACAATTTTCAAATGACTGGTACAAGGACACTTGTATCTTTCCTGCTGCAAGAGCAGCTGAATTTGTCAAGAGAACCTCCAGAACAATTACAAATCCAGAGAATCTATCTTGTCTCAAGGCTACAGTTGTACAAGTGAAGACTCTCAACTCTAGGTTTGATCCGTGTCAAAAGGCAATCTCTGATGTTCGAGGTGATGTTGTTAGAGGAGATGATATGAATAAACTTAACAACAAGAACAAATTTCACTATCTTACTCAGAATCAAGAAACTTTGTCTCACAGGCTGAGCAAAGTTGAAGAAAATCAGAATGCTATGTCATTAAAGATTGATTCTATTGCTACCTCCTTGGAGTTAATCACATCTATTCTTATGCCTGATGATGTCAAAAAGGGGGAGAGAGTTGCTAAAGACAAATGCAAGTAATCTCAAACTCTGATCAGAAAGGATAATGCTGGAGATGGAGGAGCAAGTAATAAAGGAAGGGGCAAAACTGAAGAAATTCAAACTCTGAAAACTAGCAAGTCCTCTAAATCACAGTTTGCTGGGATAAACACTGATACTCAAGGTACTTCAAAGACCAAGAGTTTGCTATTATCTTCTAATCCACAGACTGATGAGGAGTTGGCTGCTAAGTTGTTTATTGAAGAAAATGAAGAAGGAGCTACAATTGAAGACATTAAAGCTGAAGAAAAGAGTTTACAAGAAGAACATCTCAAAGCTTTAAAGTCTGGAAAGTTAAAGAAAGGAAAAGCTCCTAGGCCTGTTCTTAAAGGTATTGTGATCAAGGAAAATGTTGATGCTGGTCAAAAATCACAGTTATCAAAGAAATCAATAGTAGCAGAAGCTAAACTCAAGCTGAAAGGCATTGAAGGAGAAATTTCACAGAAGAAAGTTACAACCTCTGTTTCTACACAAGTTGTACAGAAGAAAGAAAACACAACCTCTGTTGCTACACAAGTTGTGTCTAGACCTTTATCTTCTCAGTTGCAATCAGTTTTTGGGAAAGGAACACTTCATGATCCAAATCTATTATCTGGAGTTTCTATGGATTTTTCTGATGGAAGAGCTTTGTCTGGTAAGGTTGGAAACAATAAGGGTGGTCTAGGCTCACACAAAGACAAAATGTAATATACTGGTCCCAGAGATCCTTCTTCACTGGCTGTTCCAGGTCGTGGTGTCACTCAAGAGAGTTTGGACAGACTGGAATCAGTACAATTAGTTTATCAGAAGAGTTTAAAGAAGGATTTTCTCTTGTACTTCATGGCTGATGGGACAGTATTTAGAATTGGTGAGAATGATATTGGCTTGAAATATTGGGAAGAATTAGAATATGTTCTATATCTTTTCAAGGTGAATAGTCAAAGGACTCAATCAGTTGCAAATGTGCTCAGACAGAAAATGCTCCAGAATTTGGCAATCAGAGGGATGAAGTGCAATAGCAGATATGTTCCTAAGTACAGAGATTGGAATGGAAATCTTATTGAAATGAAGAAGGGTACTGCAAAATTAAATACTGATTTGGGAATCACAGTAATTGACTTCAATTCACAGTCAGAAGAAGTCAAATTTATTAGGCTGGGAAATGAGATGAGGAGAAACAAAATCTATGATCTTAGATCTGCTATCTATCAGACAGATGAGAGTGATCCTCAGCTAAGAGAGATTAAAGAAGCTATGAAGATTGAGCTTGAAAATGCAGAGAGAAGATTGCTCATAGATTATCTCAGAACAACGCCAGATCTTGAGGAGATTAGAGATTAAAGCCTGTAAGAATTTTCTTGTTATCTGTAGACTTTTGTTAAGTCAAGTTTAAACTCTGCTTATTTTAATAAACACTGTGTTTGTATAAAATTGTTTTGACATCATCAATTATTGTTAACTTGTGCATTTTTACTAATGAACAAGTTGGGGGAGATTGTTAAATATAATTGATATGGTTAATATCAGTGTTTAAGTTTTGCAGGGAAAAACAGAGTTTAAATAAGAAGCAGTCAGAGTTTAGTTAAACTCTGACAGTTAGAAGCTGAACAGAGTTTGTTATACGCTGACAGTTGGAAGCTCGACAGAGTTTGTTAAACTCTGTCTGGAGGAAGCGTCTACTTGTCAACAGTGTTTGAAGAATTATTGAAGATAATTATGGAAGCAATATCTTTGAAGATTGGATAGCTGTCAAAGAGATTGAGTTGACTAAGGAGATGAGTAGTAATCGTAATTGATATAAATTGTATAGCTAATTTATAGGAGTATTAATTATCGATTGTATAGCAGCTGTATATTTTATAAATACAGTTAGGTTAACCCTAGAAGGGTATCGATCGTGTAATACAATATCTTTCATTGTAACCTAAGCAGCTCTCTGTGATAATTTACATCACTGAGAGAGAAGTTAATTCAAACAGTCTTTAAAGTTTTTAAAAGAACTTATTGCTATTCTTTCATACTTAGTTGATTATAATTGTGTATTCGGCCTAACACCTTATTCAATCCAACTCATATCATCTGAATTCATAATGTCTTTATTAGGGGTAATGCCACCCTTTGTGCATCCCCATGGTTCATCTTAATTTATGGATATTCTATCATCAATTCTATTTTCAAAAATACTTACATCCTTTAATCAGATCACATATCCTTAATAAGGGTCTTTTTTTTTCAATCATTCTCATCTTGATAACCTATAGGTATCTTAATGCTAACCTTTTTCTTTCAAATTGACGTTAGTTTACATGACCTTCCCAAAAGACAGCATATTTCTAACTGCTTTTCTTACGGAACTTGGTAATGGTAGCAAGGATGTTCTGGAAGATATTGGTCGTGTTCAACGTGAATCTCTTAGTACCTATTATTCTTCTTGAGGATACTAAGTTTCAGATAACCTTTATGCATCATACTGCACAATCTTTGACAATCTCCATAAACCTTTTATTGATCACTTTCCTCAGTCATAGTACATCTATGGTATCTATAAAATCCCATAATTATGTACCTCGATTCGCTATAATTCGATTTCTAGCTCATAAGTTGGTCAATCCTATACACCTGAATCACTTCACTTTGTATCAAAAGTTCTCGTGGTTGGCGCTTGGTCAGAAGCAACCCCACTTTGTCCTTACATTGCTAGTCTAGTCACTTTATAATCCTTTGTGACATGGCCCCAACTGGCCACACTAAAACATATGAGTTTAGGGGTTAACTAATGGCATTACTTTTCTAGAAATTGCCTCCTTCGTCCATAGTGAAGACAATTATCTGGGACAGGTTACGCTTATCCATATGCTTTTTCCCGTGTTTTCCTAAATGTATTGTTCACTGCTTTCCTTTACACAGCAAATATTGGGTGCCAGAGTAGCATAGTCGCTCAACTTGAGCACTGCCACTCCTCGTTCATCCCTCTGCCTCAATACCTTCTGATCTTTTCAAAATTTTACTCCATATAAGTCTCAATCGACTTCTCGGTACCGTCTCCGGTCACCTTTGCTTTATTTTTATCTTCAACTTCTCTTATCAATCCCACGTACTATGTAAGCTTACACCTTTGGCATAATAACCTTTTCATTTAAGTCAATCCCGGAACTCCTCAGTCC
The DNA here is from genome assembly GCA_036435485.1 of Saposhnikovia divaricata. Lineage (NCBI taxonomy): Eukaryota > Viridiplantae > Streptophyta > Magnoliopsida > Apiales > Apiaceae > Saposhnikovia > Saposhnikovia divaricata. The sequence continues at coordinate 161,365,124 of CM071597.1, forward strand.
GTTTTGGTCCTCAAGTACATTTCCCCTTTTTTAGTCCAATCTCAACTTCATCATTATATTTCTACAATCAATTACAATAATCGGGGTCTGTCCACCAACCCATATAGCGGCTACCTAACCCAATCCACCGGGTTCGCCCTAGTTTCCACTCTCTTCAGTGACGTTCTCTGATAATCAGAAAGACATGGTTTGCTAAAATTTGTCGAATTTCTTTCCTGAAGTAGGGAAATTTTGGTCAATCTATCCATCCATTAGTAATACTACGATGGTCAATTTCGAAACCTGAATAGTAGTTCTAGGAACATCCAAGCAGGTAGAATCGTAAGTAGTTATAATCACGGAATGATCATCATAAGGTTGGAGGTTTAATTCCTGAAAAGGAACCAAATATTTACATCCCATAGAAGGGAAATCAGAAGTTTCAGACTGAAACATGCCACATCTTCCTGATATATATACGTCCTAATAATCGATGCTACCAAATGTCAGTCTACCTAACCATTAGTCTCAGAATGGCCACTATCGTCGGGTTAGTCATTCCCCAATATTGGCACTATCAAGGCCATCAGAACCTGGTGAACTGTGTTGTCCGAATGCATCCGCAATTACTCTGTCGAGCTGCATAAACACGCCACTTAAACCTATATGAGGTGCGTCATCATATCTCACAAAGTCTTCCTTCTTCCATTAGTCAATGCCAACGCTGGGTCGCCTCCAATTCCTCTTTAGCTCCAGGAAGATTTTCTCACATTTTCCTGGTGAATCGCATGAAATTTCTCACCTTAGTCGGTGTGGTTGGCCTTTCCCAATTGAATCTGCCTTTAAGTCGGCGGGGTCAACCAACACCACTCACTATTGATCGCATGTCCTAATAACTGAACTTCATTTGACCAGAATTCATACTTTGAGAACTTGGCATATAATTGCTCTTTTAGGTTTCACCTTTAAAACATTTTCCATTACCTCTTAACCACTGATCGTATTACTTGATCCATTTATGATTCAGCATCGGAGTAAACTTAATGTAACTACTATAATCCATTCAAGGGAACAAAAGAATTACTATTCCTCTAAATCACCTGCATTTAATGTTTCTGATTCATCACTCAACTGAGTTAGATTAACACTATACTTAGTCTCTGACAACAGTTTTATTATGAGTTTATCATAGACCCACTGGTCTTTTCCTCTTATAGGTTCTGAGACCATCGTTTCGCTTATTACTTCCTTATATAGCTTTATCCAATCATGCCATCACTTCCCAAGGTCTTTACTTTCTAAGTTGATCCATTCGGACAAATGAACATTTCCTGAATAAAACCACCTCATCAATCTCAATTTGACTTCATAAGTTATAACCTATGAAATCTGCCTTCTCGTGGCGAATTATCATTGACAATATTCACACTAATCCATTTATCAAATGATATGGCACTTGCTGCCTCTATCTCAACTGCTCCTGGAGATTCTGCTCCCCGTCCTATATCGATGTCTTTGATAATCATGCATCATCCTAACTCAGCAGTGGCAACTATGGTCTCAGTAGTTAATCCTCTGACTACTATCACTGGCTTGCACCGATTTCACCTTGTGCGGGCCATCCGGTCTAGCTGTTGTTGTGATATAATAGATAAAGCAAGGGTGAGCAATAGCCCACCAACAATAATATAACTGAACAGTGAAAATATATGTAACAGTTCAAATATCTTTGAAGCCATATGCCATCCATTAACGAAGATAGTGCTAGTATAATGTAAAGGATGAAGTTACAAGGTAACTCAAAAATATGCTTCTGTGGAAATATCTGCTATGTCAAAGATAAGCAAGATAGCACTATTTATCATAAAAGAGGAACTTGCAGAAAATATTGCAATTCCAGATTCAATCACTTTTTCACCTGCCAACACCGATAGTGTTGCAGAAAATTTCAAACATTTGAAAGGTGAACTAATACTGGAGTATTGACGCGCCAGGAGACATAACATTCACGATGATCAGTCGCAGGTTATGCTCCCCACTAGGGATGGCAATTTGTACCGATCCGATGGATACCCAATCCGTTTCGACCCGAATGGGTCTAACCGAACCCAAAATTTTCGGGTTTGGATTCGGGTTTGGGTTTGATTTTTAAACCCGAATCAATTTCGGGTCGGGTTTGGGTTTTGGCAATACCGACCCGAACCCGACCCGAAAACCCGAAACCCGTATCAAACCCGATCCGAACCCGAACCCGAAACCCGAATTAATATATATTATTATTTCTATTATTTTATACATAATATTTAATATTTAATATATATTATATATTTAATATATATTTAATATTTAATATGTAATAATAATTAAACTATTTTATATATTTATGTTTTATATTATTATTAATATAAAAAATATTTATTTTTTATTTATTTTTTTGGGTTTCGGGTACCCAAAACCCGTTTAGTATCCAACGGGTTCGGGTTTATAATTTCGGGTATTTTTGGGTTCGGGTTCGATCAAAAAATTCGGGTTCGGGTTTGGGTTTGGCAAAACCCGTTTCGACCGACCTGATTGCCATCCCTACTCCCCAACTCTTGTTCTCTACAAGTAGAAGGAAGCACCGACGGATTTACTTGTCTACCGCCCTCTGGAACCCCCCGGCCAACGGTTGGGCCATTGCTGGATCGGCGCCACTTGATCACTTACGCGGCTCCTAGTTCTCATAACATCCATAACTCTGAAACATAGAGTTTGTTCCCCTTTTCCCAAGTATAATACTTGTTTATAAGACTCCACAAAGTAGTCGTATCTAGTTGGAAAGGAAAATTCACCAACATTTCCCAAGACGCTGCTTGTTCTTGGATACCAACTTGTTCCAACAATCTTACCCCTCGAATGATGAAAGGGTCCACAAGGATTCAATAAGCAACTAGAAACCGAGTTGCGAGTGAAAAGAATAATTTCGAAGGATTTATGACCGGGAAGTCAACAAGATAAATAACATTTCTCAAGTAAGGTTCCCTTATAATTAGGAAGATAGCTTGAATGAAGAATAATATTGGTGAGAACCTTCCTTGATAAGAATGATAATGAATAGGCTCAAGTATGCTGCTGTGTTGATGCTTGGTCCGATATATACTACTTGTATGTGTTAACAGAAAAGGGGGACTGACCGAGGGAAAGGGAGGTGAACATATGTGTTTATGTTTTGGGGACAGTGGTAATTGTAGATGGGATGGAGTGGAGTGATTGGCAGTGAGAACAAGAGTGCAGAATGGGTTTGATGAAAGAAATTGTTATGGGTATATGTGTGTTTGGTTCTCGTTAAATAATTCGAAATCGTTGTTGCGTCAGGGTTCTTATAGTATGTTACTGGGCAGTGGTGGTGGTGTTGATAATTGGGGGGTCGTTTCATTGTGAGAAAACCGAAGGTTGGGCTTGCAGTGGTCACGATTCCTGTTTATGGTGGTTTATTCTTGCTAATTATGATTGTATATAAATCGGTTTATGAATATACATGTGAATAATTATGGTTTAAATTAGTTATTGATTTAATTTTAATTTGTATCGAGTAAGTGTGTGTATGTGTGAGCTCTCTGTTTACGGGCTTCTTGCTACTACTGTGATGCTATGGAGTCTATTGTGTGATTGTATGTGGGTTGGTGGAGTTTTAGTCTGTTTTGGGTAAAGAGTTTAGAAACCGAAGGTTTGGTTCTTGTTCATTTTGATTAATGTTGATTGTTTCCCGGTTGGATGTTACAGTTTTGTTAATTGTATAAGCTGAGTTACTGTCAATTCTGTTTTAGAATTACATACCTGGCCGTATTTTTGGGTTTGAATTTTGATGTATATGATTGTTAGTGCTAATTAAAGATTAGTAGATTAATTTTAGGAGTTAATCAGTTCGATGTGATGATTATTGATAGTAGTAATTATTTTTCAGATTAATTAGAAAAGAAATCGATATCAATTTGATTGTTATGATTTAAATAAAATTAGGTGTATGATTTTGAGTTAAGAAATTGTTAGTAGCCTATTAATTGATTATTGGATTGTTAAATTGTTAATTAGTGGCATTGTAAAAACTTGGCAGCTGGTTTTAAGTTACATAATAATTAGGATATTAAAAGTATACAAGTTAATTTTATAGGTTAATGTGGAGTATATGATTCAATTTTAAATTATCAATTAGTAAGGTGCTAGTAACTTGATTGTTATAGATTACTAAGTGCTCTTTGTAATGATATGAGTATAGAATGTTAATCCAAGTTAGGAAATGAATAAGATTATACGTGGTAATGCATTATCATTCGGTCCTAGAGATTGAGTATGAGTTTTTTTTGTTAATCAGTGACGTAATTATTGATTGTGTATAGTACATTGTGAGTTGTAAGTATAAGGTGAAGTCAGTAATTGATTATAAGATTATATGATTTCTGACTGGATCGATCGTATTTCGACAGGTTAGGTCATATTTTAAAGGAGGTGCTGTCCAATTTTTTTTTAGAATTATTTTAGGAGTACTGGTGTGCAAATGTTATATGGTGATATAAGTGTAAGATAATAATACGTGCTAAGTGCTTATGTGATTAAGTGATAATATGTTACTATTTCGAGAATATGGTCTGTGTGAACTATATGTGTTAATTGTAAAGCGTATAGGACACGACTGGGTAGAATAGAGTTAGACGGTAAATATTATAAGCGTACTGAAATAGTACTTTACCTCTCTATAGGTACGAGTAGGAGGCCGACTGAGAGCCAACGCACGTATAGAAGGAATCTAGAAGAAGGAGAGAATCCTCGGAATTGACGAGGATAATAGCAGAGTGGAGGACAAAATGTAGAGGAGAGATAAGTGTATAGCCGAGCAGAGATCGATGTATAAAGAAGAAGAAATTAATGTAAAGTGAATGACGAATCAATGTGATGGAATTGGAAACTTCATGTATTAATGCAAGTATACTATCCCTCAGTTATCGTTCAAGTGATGTGAAACTATTTCTGTTATTTATACGATGTTCTTTCAAATCATTTTGCTTGTGTCTATACCCCTTCCTTTTGTTCCAAGTGACTTGAACTCTGTATTGAAATTCAGATTGCTTGAACTGCTTATGAATTATTGTTTAAATTCTTATATCTTACTGTTACTCCTTTTTAATTATTGTTGAACCTTTTATACCCTATTGTTTCTTATAAATTATTATTGAAACACCCGTACCTTGCTTACCCTTATGAATCATTATTTAAATTTATGTACCCTATTATTTACCCCGTTTCTTGTTAATCCATAAACCTTGACTTATAATTTATGCCTTTCTTTCTCTTAATCTTTTCCTTATGCTTATTCCTTTAAACCATACCAGTGAAACCAGATTTCATAACCCTTGAATTAAATTCTAGAACCTAACCATTGTTTTATTCTTTATTAACTAACGACTCTTTATTGTTTATAACCAATGTATTACTCAAATCTTTCCTTGAACTTCAGATTCCTTTATTCCAGGATTATCACATAAATTGCTGTTAAATATCTAGAATCCTAACAATTGCTTTGTTCCTTGTTAATTGATATATGATTCAATTTTGCTGAATCTTGTCATGCTTAGTTAAATCTTATTGCTTTGTTGTCTATGATTCCTTATATCAATTGCTTCCCTGAGTTTAAATTTTTTATTGCTGCTCATTAAAATGGCTTAATTAATTAAAGATGTTTTTAAAATTCCTTATACTGGGCTGATCTGTTATCAGTGAGTATAAAGGACTTAAAAATGAAATGTTTTAAATTATTAATAAACAGTTATAAATTGGAAAAGCGTAAGAGGCTAGGGTGGTCCTAGTCCAGCACTTTTATTTTGCGTAAGAGGCTAGGGTGGTCCTAGTCCAACATTAAAGGCCAATGTGTTGCCTAATTAGGAACCCAATTTCAAAGGAAGGGGGACTTTACGTGGCTGATCACCCGTATTGTCCGTAATCAGGATAATAATACAAACAACTTAAATGTCTTAAAAAGGTTTTATGAAAAGTATGTTTGAATGATGGAATGGTTTTAAAGAAAAGAATGTTTTGATAAGATATATATGTTTCAAGGTAAATGGTCATTAGTTTCGAAATTGTGGATATCAGAGTTAGTCGTTTCCTATCTTGATTAAAATTTGGAAACTCAATAAAACAATGAGATTAAGGATGGATAGAAGTTTCCCAGTTATTCCCTTCGCGAGTAACATTGTACGTTGAAAGTGGAGTAAGAATAATTGGGGGATTTCTTGATATTCTTTTTCTCAAAGTTTTATCTGAGACAGTGATGGTTTGTAGTAAATGGAAAAGTTTTACCTTATGATTTAAATTGAATGATCTCTTGAGATAGAGTATTCATTGATAATGTTCATTAATGAATTATCGTAATACCGTTGTTTCACTGTATTATTAACTTGCTGAGCGTTCTTTGGCTCACTCTTGCTTTGTTTTACCTAACTCTTTGCAGTTAGGATTAAGGATGATCTACTACATTTATCCCTGCGAATGAGAGCGATGAGGCATTTTATACAGGATAGATTTCGGAGCTAGAGCGGGTAAGCACAGATTGGGATTGCGCTACAAATTAGATGGTACAATAATTTTGTATTCGGAGCAGAAATAGAAGTTGTAATAATTTGTATAGTGTAGATTCTTGTTTCATACCATAACCTGGAATCGATCCTCGATGAGGAATCGTTGGTGTATTAAGTTTTAATTGTATTTGTTAAATTAGAATTTGGTTAGGTTGAAATACAGGTGGATAATCCGATTTACGAATCCTTCATGCCGAATTTTTCTAAAATTCCCCTGTATCAAAGTTTATTTTATTATAAAAAGTATATTTTCAGTATTGGGAAGTCGGGGCGTTACATTTAGAACACCTTAACCAAGATTAAACTAACAAGAATCATTAAGAATATAATTAGAGGTTTTCGGATCTATTATACCCCAGTCGAAAGAACATGAAAAACGAGGGCCTTACCGAAATTTTTCGATCAAGACTTCCGAAGGAGAGTTGTAGAGGATCTTAATACCTTTCCAAAAAGCTAAAGAACACAAAATTTCATTGAGTAATGAAGGAGATATGGCCGTTTAAAAATCGTCACAAAAACTGTCAAAATCTGGACAGTTCGGTTATCCATCTTGGAAAGGAGATTTGCCTAGGCTATACTACTTAGATTGCTATGAAATTTTGAGCGAATATTGCCGGAGAAGATATGGTTAAAATTTGGTGATTTTATCATGGATAGAAATGGAGATATGAATTTTTCTTTCAAGGTTGTTCTTGCTGGGCAGTTTGAAGAAATGAAGAGAAATGGAGTGTTTGCTTGGTTGCTTTGGTTTGTTCTCATCCAATGTGAACTAGCATAAAAGCCCGTGCAAGGCACGGGCATTGAAATAATTTCTCATCCGAAGCTGTTTATATAATGAGATTATTTTTTAATTAGAAATACGATAAATGATAGGATTTCAATTTTATCTCATATTTTTATAGTAAATTTTGTTATATTGTATACCAATTTAATGAACCAAATATTTTTTAATTTGATTAGATTTTATAAAATTTGGATAAATATCTATACGATAATAATCACATGACTACTTTTAATTGCTAAAGTATTAATTTAATTTTCAATGGCGTTTAATGAACTTTATCAAATTGAACATTTGAGTATAATAAATAGTTACTTTAGTAAAATTATCCGTTTATAACTTAGGCGTATGTAAAGTCATGTGATTTTAAATTAGTCAGAAACATATTAAAAAATCTATTTAGTATTATGTGAAAGTCATCATTGTAGTTGTTTCACTCAATTTTTTTCTTCATATATATGCATATTTATACACTTGTAAACTCAAATGTTTAGCTTTAGTCCAATATTTATTACACAGTATCAAAGTTCTATTTTAAAAATTAGGTAAATTGAAACATTTTTTATATCATGATTTCAAATTGTTTTTTAAATCAACTTTAAATTTTCCCAAATATTTCAATCGACGAAAAATATGATTAGATGGTCTTAATGACTTGTTCATCTATATGATATCTATGATTAAATTTTTTGGTTTTATCGTATTACGTATACTGATATAAGTATATGTTATAACTCGAACATCATAGATTATTTTGATTAATTTACTATGATATATAAAAATTCAAAAGTCTAAATAGTTTGTAGACCAAAAATCTTTAAGATGACTCACATATTTGTAATTTTATATACCTAAAAATTATGTGGTGAAATTATTAATTAAGTATGATTTGATAAATAAAATTTACGTATTTCTTAAAATAAAATCTTATTTTTTATTTCAATAATATAATACCTACACGGAAACGAATGTAAATAAATTCATATTTTTTCCTCGGACTCGGTTACATTTATGTATAATTAAAATTTCTATTTTTTATATCAATCATTTAAAATGGCAAAACAGAATTATAGAGTATTAATCTAATTTTTTTTATATCAATCATTTAAAAGGTGAAAGAGAATTGTGGATTATCCTCAATCGATTAAAATAATTTTTTCTAATTAAATACTATGCAATATTCTAGAAATAATATAAAAAACATTTTATTTACTTAATAAAAAATATGGGATAAGTGGAGATATATGTTTTATCTAATAAGATTTTTAAAAGAGAACTCAAAAATAAGCATAGTACAATGGTTTGACATTGAGATTGATAGGAGAAGATTAGTGGTTCGATTACCAACACTAACATGATTTCATATAATGAGATAATTTTTTAGTCAGAAACATGATAAATGGTAAAATTTCGTTTTTATCTTATATTTTTATAGTAATTTTGTAATATTTTATACCAATTTCATGAATCAAATATTTTTTAATTTGATTAGATTACATAAAATTTGGATAAATATTTATACGATAATAATCACATGACTACTTTTAATTGCTAAAGTATTAATTTTATCAAATTGAACATTTGACTATAATATAAATAATTGCTTTAGTATAATTGCATGTCTATAACATAGGCGTACGTAAAATCATGTGATTTTAAAGTAGTTAGAGACATATTATAAGATATTTTAATATTTTGTGAAAGTCATCATTGTAATTGTTTCACTCAATTTTTTCCATATATTCATATTTATAAGCTTTTAAACTCAAGTAATTAGTTTTAATCTAATGTTTATTACAATATATCGGAGTTCTATTTTAAAAATTAGGTAAATTGAAACATTTTTTATATTATAATTGTAAATTATTTTTTAACTCAACTTTAAATTTTCCCTAATATTTCAATCAACGTAAAATATGATTAGATAACCTTAATGACTTTTGCATGTATATGATATTTATGATCAATTTTTTTGGTTTCATCGTATTACGTATATTGATATAATTACATGTTATAATTCAACCATTATAGATTATATTGATCAATTTACTATGTTATATAAAAATTCATATTAGTATACTTTATAGTCGAGTTATAATCTAACTGATCATTTTTAATAATTATTACATTTTCGTAATGTTTATAATTTGAAAAATTATATCCTTTATCAATTAATATTGAATATTAATTACGTTATTATTTATATATAACATAGATCCTATTTTTAGAGTTCTTATATTTTTAAAATAAATTCAATTATTTTTCTTATGTTTTTAAATATTTATGTTTTAAGGTCAATCATACATTTAAATCGCTGAAAGTCTAATTAGATTTTTATATTATAATTAAGAATTATTTTTTAACTCAAATTTAAATTAATTCTAAAAAATTTAATCGTGTGAGTAGATGATATTAATGAATTGTGCATTTATGCAAATCTAAATTCATCTAAATATATGTTGTTAGGAATAATTCATAAGTTGTGATGTTGAGAATAGAATTTTGCAAATACTTCTTGTATATTCTGATCTTATAAAGGATTTAGCACTTTGTATAGGATATATGTGTTAGACAGTAATCTGTGGAGTTTAGTCAGGAACAGTGCGTCAGAGACTACATTTCAGGAACTAAGAGCAGATCCTGATACAGCAAGTCAGATCCTGATCAAATACTGATGGGATGATCAGATCCTGATGCAATGGGAAATCCTGATATCAGTCGTGTTACTGATGATATCATTATGGATGCTACAGAAACTGGCAAGTGCTATAAAACAGGATCGTTGTTTTGAAAAACAAGCAAGAAGATATCGTGAAGGAAACGAATTCTCTATTGATGGAAACTATCAACTGGACGGCAGAACATTGTCATAGATAGATTATAATTCTGTTGATAGGTAGCATTATAAATACTCTCTCTATATTATTGTATAAAGTGCGGACTGTGAATTTTAGAGTGCATATCGTGTGAAGCTCTGTATAAGGTTTGTATTCGATAGTTCGAAACAAACAGAGAGAGAGAGAGAGAGATTTGTATTGTCAGCAACTGCTAAAGGTATTGTACACCTTTGGTAGAGTTTGTATTTGATTTATTTTAATACAAACAAAGTTTGATTCATTCGTTTGTTCTTGTTCATCTAATCAAGCAAAAATCAGACACGATTATATAACTTGTATTCAACCCCCCCCCTTCTACAAGTTATTCGAGTTAACAATTGGTATCAGAGCAGGTTGATTTCGAATAATCATAAAGATCTGCAATCATGTCTTGTTATAAGGATGGTAATACTAAGATCCCTATGCTCAAGAGAAACGAATATACTCTATGTGAAGTTAAGATGTTGCATCACCTGGAAGCAACAGATCCTGATTATCTTGACAGAATCAGAGATGGGCCTTTTGTTCCAAAAGCTTGTTCCTCAAGCAACTGTCGAAGGAAAAGTTGTTCCAGAACATACAGCAGAGAAGCCTAAATCTGAATGGACAGATAAGGAAAAGGAGAACGTTCTTAAGGATGCTAAAGTCAGAAACAAACTATTCAACAGTCTTGATTCTGTTCTCACTAACTATGTTCTCTCTTGTTAGACTGCTAAGGAGATATGGGACAATCTAAAGGTTCACTGTGAAGGAACAAAACCTGTCAGGAAGAATATGAGGACACTTCTCATACAACAGTATGAGTACTTTGAATCCAAGTCTGGTGAGTCACTTACTGACACCTTTGATAGATTTACTAAACTCATCAATGAGATGGCCATGCATGGTAAATATTATGACTTGGAGGATATGAATACGAAGTTCATGAAAGCTCTTCCTAATTTCTACAATGAGAAGATATCTGCAATTGAGGAAGCTAATGATTTGGATGAAATATCATTAGAAACAGTTTATGGAAAATTGAGAGCTTATGAACTTGACAGGCAGCAGAAAAAGAGCAGGAGTGAAGGAAAGATGAAAACTGTTGCACTCACTGCTCAATCTGAATTAAAGAAGCTTCCAGAAGAAAAGTCTGAATCTACTGAAAGAGACTTAAGGAAGAAGAAGAGCAAAGAAAGTTCTGAGTCAGAGACTACAGATATAGACTCTGAAGATAATGATTCTGAATCAGAGATGCAAGAACTCTTTGCTATGTTTGCTAAAGCTTTCAAGAAAGGAAGATTCAACAGGAGAAGATTTAGCAAAGGCTCTTTTCAGAAGAAAGAGGAGAAGAAGAGTGACAAAGGCAAAAGTACAATTATCAAGCTTGATAAAGCCAAGATCAAGTGCTTTAACTGCAGTGAGCTTGGACACTTTGCTAGTGAGTGCAAGAAGCCTAGGAATTCAGGGAAGGGTAATGCACTCATGGTCACACAGAAGGATTGGGCAGACTCCAGTGATTCTGAAGATGAATTGGATTATGACAACATTGCATTGATGGCAAGTACTTCAGACAAGCCTGGATCTCCAAAGAAAACTTCTCATCTTCTGTTAAGGTATCACTTCACTCTCTTGATTCATTTGATAGCTTAGATTCTGATGATATTAGATCTATTCATGTTGAGTTTAAGAATCTTATGACTAATTTCAAAATTCTTGCTAGTGAAAAAGATGAACTTAAGGCTAAGAATGATGAATTAGTTAGTAGAAATAATTTTCTTGAATCTGAGTTAATTCAAATGGAAGAATATAGGTTAAGTTCTGATAAAGCTAAGCATGATTATGGTGTTATTCTTGAGGCTTATGACTATGTCAGAAAAGAAATAGAGGAAGAGAGAGATGTGATTAAAACCATTAATAATTCTGGTAAAAAGACCCAAGAAATCATTGAAAATCAAATTCTTGGTAAAGTTAATGGTTTAGGTTTTGATAAGGCTAGGCAAGAAGATACTGTAGCTATTGTCAATGATGATAGTAAAATTTAAGCTAGCACATCTAAGTCTGAAGGTAAGAAGATAGTTTCTGAACCTAAACATGTTAAATTTGTTGATTCAAAAGGTACCCCAGTTGTGCACAAAAGAATTAACAATAGCAATTCAGATGAGAGAGTGTTAAGAAAACCTAAGAATGTCAACATAGGTTTTCTGTCTAAGTCTCAGTTGAAAAAGAGACTAGAAAGTATTTCAGAGTCTAGCAAGATCAGAAGAAATAGGAATGGAAAAGAAGGTATTAACAAAGAGAATAATTACAAGAATGTACCTGATGCACCTAGGAAGAAATGCTATAAGTGTGGAAATCATAATCATTTGGCCCTAGACTGCAATCAAAAACCTTCTTGGAAAACTGAGTCCAGATTCCCCAAGACTCAGAGAATTCAATACCAGCCATAAGAACCCTGTTATCATTGTGGTAGTTTACTTCATTCCATTCATATGTGTAAGGAATATCATGAACTGTATTATGACTATTATTCTTTGAAATCTGAAACTCCTAGTCACAAACAGTTTGTGAAATCAAAGTCTAAAGTTGACTCTGCAACAGGTAAATTAAAAGCAAAATCTTCAAAGCCTGTTGGTTCAAAAGTTAGTAAGAAAGGATCCAATCAAAGTTGGGTCCTAAAAAATTCTAACTAGCTACTTTTTGTTTGCAGGGCACTGGAAAGAAGCATTCAATTATCTTGGACAGTGGATGCTCTGGACATATGACTGGAAAGAAGTCCCTGCTTACAAAGTTTGAGAGGAAAGCTGGCCCAGTAATATCCTTTGGAGATGGCAACAAAGGAGAAACTCTGGGATATGGCTCAATTATTTTGGGGAATGTCATCATAGAAAATGTAGCACTGGTTGAAGGCTTGAAACACACACTTTTAAGCATAAGTCAACTGGGTGATAAGGGTTACCAATCAATCTTTGACAGTAAAGGATGCAAAATCTTGAATATTAAGAATGGAGACATTGTTTTGACTGGTCAGAGACATGGTAACATATATGAAGCCAGCTTGAGTGACACATCTAAAGGAACTGTCAGATGTCTTTACAGCAAGTCATCAAATGATGAAAGCTGAAACTGGCACAAGAAGCTCTCACATCTCAACTTCAAGAAGCTTAATCAACTTGTTGAGCACCATCTGGTGAGAGGCCTACCTCAGGCAAATTATGTGCAAGATGGACTTTGTGATGCTTGTCAGCTTGGAAAACAAAGAAGAACCACTTTCAAGAGCAAGACAGAAAATTCAATTACTGAACCATTTCACATGCTGCATCTTTATTTATTTGGTCCAGTAAACATTATGTCTATCAACAAGAAAAGATATGCTCTAGTTATAGTGGATGATTACACAAGGTTCACATGGGTATTCTTTCAACACAACAAGGATGAAGCTCCTCAGCAAATCATTGAACTTGTCAAGAATATTCAAAATAGCTCTGAGTATAAGGTCAAAGTGCTCAGAAGTGACAATGGTACAGAATTTAAGAATTCTACAATGGAGGAGTATTGTGCAGACAAAGGAATTACTCAACAGTTTTTTGCACCTGGAACACCTCAGCAGAATGGTGTAGTAGAAAGAAAGAACAGAACTCTCATAGAGGCAGCAAGAACCATGCTTGCAGATGCAAAGCTTCCAACCTATTTCTGGACAGAAGCAATAAACACTGCATGTTTCACTCAAAACTGTACCTTGGTAAATGCTCATGGTAAGACTCCCTATGAGATGATCAAAGGAAAGAAACCAAGTGTGAAATACTTTCACATCTTTGGATGCAAATGCTATGTCCTGAAAGTTCATCCAGAATAACTTGGAAAATTTGAAGTCAAATCGGATGAAGCAATCTTTCTAGGATATTCAGCATCAAAGGCCTTCAAAGTATACAATCTCAGAACTCACATTGTTATGGAATCAATTCATGTTGCATTTGATGATAAGAAGTTTGGAATTTTGCAAACTGATGAAAGCCATGACAATCTAGAATTTGAAAATCTTAAGTATTCTGAGATTCTCTCCAGCGATGATGAAGGTTCTCCAGAGGAAATCTCTATTGCTTCTCAAAGGAATGCTACTGTTGAGGGGGAGCAATTCAATCAAGGAGAACACAGTACTGGTTAGGATCAGACTAGTCATTCAGAGTCTACTTCATCAGGAACTGATCCTTCAGAGTCTAATGAAGGAAGATCAGAAACTAGCAGCAGTATTGAATCCAATGATTCTACTGATCAAGGGGAGCTTTTGAAGGAAATGAACACTCTTCTACAAGAGATACCACTTGTTAGGAATATGTTGTACTTGATGATAACTTCACAATCAATCAAATTGTTTAAGGTTTTGTAGCTGTCAACGGATGAGGATTTATAACTCTATCCGTTGACAGGTAGCTCATCAACGGATGAGGTTTTGTAGCACACTGTAGTATCTCTATGTTATCAGTTGATAGTGTTTTTATCCACAGTCATGTTGACTATCAACGGATAGGCAGAATAGGGTAGCCAATTGTAAATAAGCTATGCTATGTAATTCTGTCTAAGTGAAAGTGTATCAACGGATGAAGACTAAACTCTATCAACGGATACAACTCAAATCCACTCTATCAACGGATACAGCTCAAGTCCCAATATCAACGGATACTGATCTATACATCATCAACGGATGTCAGTATACATCATCAACGGATAATCATTGACACTGTCTTCTATGATTAGCTGGAGATTAGCAGTTGATAAGGACATGTTTGACTGACAGATCACATGAGTTTATAGTAGATACAAAAAGCAGTATGGCAGCCATACTTTGGAAACACAGAAGAAAGAAGCATTTCATTTACACTATGAATACAAGAAAGGTGCAGGAGACATGTCTGAACACAAGGACAACCTTTCGGCTACATGTGTATTTGGAGTGTAGTAGCAAGTCAACTAGAATTAGATTAGTATTATCTTATTCCAGTAGTACTTGTAAAACTTGGGATATATAACCAAGGGTAGCAACTCTTTGTAGGTTAAGAAAACAGACATATTTGCTTAGGGTTTCTTGAATATCCTTAGAAGCAAAGAGTTGTAAAACGGCAGCTGTGTACATTTTGTATCACAGAGTTTTCTTCAAATAAAAGCTTTAGGTGGTGCATATTAACCACCTGATTTTATATGTGTTTGTGTTTAAATCTTACATTGCAATTATCTCTTCATAAGTTTCTGAAGTTCTTATCAGAAATTTATAAATATCAAGAATTGTATTCAACCCCCCCCTTCTACAATTATACAAGTGTGTAATCTGGGAATAACAATTGGTATCAGAGCAAGCTTCTAACATATTTGAAGTTTAAAGATCAACACACTTCCAACATGTCTAAGAAGGATTATGGAGTGAAGATTTCAGTTCTTGATAGAGAAAATTACTTTCACTGGAAAGTAAAAATGCGTCTACATCTCTCGTCTATTGATGAGGGTTTTGTGGATTGCATTGACAAGGGTCCTCACGTTCCAATGAAGACAGCAACAAGAGTTGGCCTGGCTGATGATGTGCCTGACACTTTCATTCCCAAACCTGTTTCTGAGTGGAGTCTTGAAGATATTGCAGAGGTCCACAAAGACAAAAAGGCCATGAATATTCTGTTCAATGGTCTAGAAACAGACATGGTTGACAATGTTATTAACTGCACTACCGCCAAGGAAGTATGGGACATTGTTCAAACCCTGTGTGAAGGAACAGAACAGGTAAGGGAAAACAAGATGCAACTACTAATCCAACAGTATGAACATTTTCACTTTAAGAGTGGAGAAACATTGAATGATACATTTAGTAGATTTCAAAAGCTACTAAATGGTTTGAAACTGTATGGAAGAGTCTATCAAGTTAAAGACTCTAATCTCAAATTTCTGAGATCACTGCCCAAGGAATGGAAGCCAATGACTGTTTCTCTAAGAAACACTCAAGAGTACAAGACATTTACTCTTGAAAGGCTCTATGGAACTTTAAAGACCTATGAGCTGGAAATGGAGCAGGATGAAGAGATTGAGAAGTCTCAAAAGAAAAGTGGGTCAGTTGCACTCGTTGCCAATTTGGAGCAAAAGGAGGAAAGGACAGAAACTGCTAGTTCTACACCAAACAGGGAGGTTTGTAAAAGTAGAGCAGAATCAAGCAGGAGCAAGGAAAAGGTGTCTGAGGAATTGAATGCCCTTCAGCAGGATGAATTGGATGAGATAGATGAGCACTTAGCTTTTCTATCTAGGAGATTCTCTAAGCTGAAATTCAAGAGAAACTCTGGGATGGCCAAGCCATTTAACAAGGATTTTTCCACAAACAACTATGTGGATAAATCCAAAATTAAATGCTACAATTGTGGGATTGCTGGTCATATGATAAGTGAATGCAGGAAACCTAGATCTGAGAACAAAGGAAAGCCAACTGAGGTTGTTGACTATAAGAAGAAATATTTTGATCTTCTCAGGCAGAAAGGAAAGGCATTCTTGACCCAAGAGTATGACTGGGCTGTTGATGACAATCATTCTGATGATGATGCTGAGTTAGTCAACCTTGCTTTAATGGCTGATTCTGGAGAGCAGGAAGCAAGTTCAGCTAGCAATCAGGTATTTTCTACTAATCTCTCTGAGCTCACTAAAGAGGAATGCAATAGTGTTATAGATGAAATGTCTACTGAACTATATCACTTAAGTGTTACTCTTAAATCACTTACTAAAGAGAACAATAGAATTAAAGAGTCTAATCTGTTTTTAAGTGATAGAAATGCTGCTCTAGAATCTCAATTTCTAGAATTTGAGAAAATGAGAGTTGATTGCAATAATGCTAAAAGTGAACTTGAAGCTGTGTTAAAAAGAGAACTGATTTTAAAAGACCAGCTTGAAAAAGAACAAGGGATAATTGCTAAATTTCAAAGTTGTAGGAATATTTCTAAAAACATAATAGAAGTTCAGGGAATAGAATCATTTGTGAAGGATACCTGGACTCAAAGGAAAAAGGAGCTAGAACCTGGCCTTGAGGATCTAGAGACTATTTGTGAATCAACGGATAGTGATCATCCGTTGACAGATGAACCGTCAACGGATGAGAGGTATCCGTCGACTAACAAAAAGTCTGTTAGTAAGAAGGAACTTAGGAAACTGGATATCAAGTATGGTCCAGTAAATAAGAATTTTGTTAGTGGTGAGTGCAGCAAAACCAAATCCAGTGGGAAGGCTAAGACAGGTGATTTACACAACAAAAAGGCTGTTGGTAAATCAGACAATGAAAAGGTAGAAATTGAGGGCAAAAAGAAAAAGAACAGAAATGGTAAGATAGGCATCAACAAGAAAAACAATTACTCTCCTGACAAGTTTGCTCCTAGGAAAACTTGTAGTAATTGTAATAGTGTCAATCATTTATCTTCTAATTGCAAGATTGTCAACAAGGCTCCTGTTCATGTACCTCAACCAATGCCATGTATGCCTGCAATGCCTGTTATGCCTGGTTTGTATCAAAATGCTAGTTTTTCAAATCCATATGTGAACATGCCATATGTGTCTAATCCATACTTTCAATCTATGAATGTGCCACAAATGTCATGGAACCTACCTAACATGAATAATATGTATGCCAATTTTCCACACATGCATGCATCCAATATTCATGCAAATGAGCATTTGTCAAACCCCATTACTCAAGCATCTACACCTAAGATGAAGAATGCTAAGAGTGCAAAGTCAAAGGCTAACAAGAAAGGACCCAAGGAAGCTTGGGTACCAAAATCAACTTGATTTGTTTTTGAAATGTGTGCAGGGAAACAGAAGGAATCTATGGTACCTAGACAGTGGATGTTCTAGGCACATGACAGGAGATTCAACCCTGCTCACAGAGTTCAAGGAAGGAGCTGGCCCTAGAATTACCTTTGGAGATGACAGCAAAGGATATACTAAGGGATATGGCCTGATTTCAAAAGACAATGTCATCATTGAAGAAGTGGCTTTAGTTGAAGGTTTAAAGCACAATTTGCTGAGTATCAGTCAGATTTGTGACAAAGACTATGAAGTAAAGTTCACAAAAGAAGCCTGTGTTGTTTCTGCCAAGGAAGACAACAATGTGGTATTGACAGGCTTTAGAAAAGGAAATGTTTACATAGCTGACTTCAATTCAGCATGCTCAGAATCCATTACTTGTCTCTTCAGCAAAGCAAGTAAGGATGAGAGTTGGCTATGGCATAAGAAGCTGTCACATTTGAATTTTAAAGTTATGAATGATTTGGTAAGAAAGGATCTTGCTAGAGGAATCCCTCATTTGGAGTTTGTCAAAGATGGGCTATGTGATGCCTGCCAATTAGGGAAACAAAAGAAATCATCTTTCAAAAGCAAGACAGAGTCATCCATTGTTAAGCCTCTTCAATTGCTGCATATGGATTTATTTGGTCCAGTAAATGTCATGTCTATTTCAAAGAAGAAATACTGTCTGGTGATTGTAGATGATTTTTCTAAGTTCACATGGACTTTCTTCCTGCACTCCAAGGATTGTGCAAGTGAAATCATTATCAATCACCTCAGAATGCTAAACAATGGTTCTGAAGACAGAATACAAAGGATCAGGAGTGACAATGGTACTGAATTCAAAAATTCCACAATGAAGATTTTCTGTGAAGAGAATGGAATTGTCCATGAGTTTTCTGCTGCCAGAACACCTCAACAAAATGGGGTTGTTGAAAGGAAAAACAGAACTCTCATTGAAGCAGCTAGAACAATGTTAAGTGAATCAAGATTACCAACATATTTCTGGGCTGAAGCTGTCAACACTGCATGCTTTACTCAGAATATTTCCTTGGTCAATCAAGCTAGAGGAATGACTCCTTATCAGTTATTAACCAACAAGAAACCAACTTTAGCTTTTCTACATGTCTTTGGATGTAAGTGTTTTGTGCTAAGGAATCATGGAAATAATTTAGGCAAATTTGAAGCAAAGGCAGATGAAGCTATTTTCGTTGGATATGCAGCAGGGAAAGCCTACAAGGTCTACAATCTAAGAACCAACATGTTATGGAATCTGTACATGTTGTGTTTGATGATCAAAAGATTCTAGGCCTAAATGATGAAGGTTACCATGAAAAGTTGGAATTTGAGAATGAAGGTGAAGGAAGAATGTACTATGATGATGATGATGATGAGAATGAAGATCATGACCACAGAGATCCACCTAGAGCTGTTACACCAACTAGAAGTGATGCTTACACTGAAAATGAAGCATCCGTTGATAGTCATTCTGGAGCATCCGTTGACAGTCATTCTGTAACATCCGTTGACACTATTAGAGATGCATCCGTTGACAGAAATTCTCAAGCATCCGTCGACAGGCAAAATGATGCATCCATTGACAGTCAACTTCATAACTCAGCAAGGACAACAAACTCAGGGGGAGTTTCTCAAGGTCAAAATTCAATGCTAAATCAACATGATCATGGAAATGAAGCAACCTCATCAAGATCAAATCTTCCACCTGCAAGAAAATGGACTAGAAATCATCCATTTGAGTTAATCATTGGTGAATCAAATTCAAGAGTCCAAACTAGAAGGGCCACTCAAGCAGAATGTCTATACAGTAGCTTCCTGTCTCAAGAGGAACCTAAGAAAGTGGAAGATGCCCTTCTAGATCCAGATTGGGTGTTAGCAATGCAAGAAGAGCTAAACCAATTTGAAAGAAATAAAGTATGGAAACTTGTGCCCAAACCTGATGATAGAAGTGTCATAGGTACTAAATGGGTTCTCAAGAATAAGACAGATGAAAATGGCATAATTGTGAGGAATAAAGCTAGATTAGTGGCAAAGGGCTATTCTCAAGAAGAAGGAATAGATTTTGATGAAACTTTTGCTCCAGTAGCAAGACTTGAGGCAATAAGAATCTTTCTAGCCTATGTAGCACATGCCAATTTCAAAGTCTAACAGATGGATGTCAAAAGTGCCTTTCTAAATGGGGAACTGGAAGAAGAGGTCTATGTCCATCAACCTCCTGGTTTTGAGGATCCAGAATTTCCAGAATATGTATATCTTCTCATGAAAGCACTTTATGGTTTGAAGCAAGCACCAAGAGCCTGGTATGACACTTTATCTCAATTTCTTTTGGAGAACCACTTCACTAGAGGTAGAGTAGATAAAACCTTATTTCATAGGGATATTAATGGCTCTTCAATACTTGTTCAAATCTATGTAGATGATATTATTTTTGGGTCTACAGATGAGAAGCTTTGCAAAAAGTTTGCCAAACTTATGCAAAGTAGGTATGAAATGAGTATGATGGGTGAATTAACTTACTTTCTTGGCCTACAAGTAAAGCAAGTTAATGAGGGCATTTTCATAAGTCAAACAAAATATATTTATGATCTCTTAAAGAAATTTGACTTAATGGATTGTACATCTGCTAAAACACCTATGGCCACTGCAACTAAGCTTGAGTTGAATACTAAGGAAAAGTCTGTGGATATCTCAAGTTATAGAGGCATGGTAGGTTCACTTTTATACCTAACAGCTAGTAGACCTGATATAATGTTTTCTACTTGTCTTTGTGCTAGATTTCAAGCTGATCCTATAGAGTCTCACTTAATAGCTATTAAAAGAATTTTCAGGTATCTCAAGGGAACACCAAACCTTGGCATTTGGTACCCAAGAGAATCTGGTTTTGATCTAACTGGCTATTCAGATGCAGATTATGCAGGTTGCAGAGTTGATAGGAAAAGTACTACAGGTTCCTGTCAATTTCTAGGAAACAGGCTTGTGTCATGGTTCAGTAAGAAACAAAACTCAGTCTCCACTTCTACAGCTGAAGCTGAGTACATTGCGGCTGGAAGCTGTTGTGCACAGATTCTATGGATGAGAAACCAACTCATTGACTATGGTCTAAAAGTTGAGAAGATTCCAATTTTCTGTGACAACACAAGTGCTATTGCCATCACAGGGAATCCAGTGCAACATTCGAGAACCAAGCACATTGACATCAAATACCACTTCATTAGAGAACATGTGATGAATGGTACAGTAGAAATGCACTTTGTGCCAAGTGAAATGCAGCTTGCAGATATCTTCACCAAGCCTCTTGATGAATCCACATTCACAAGATTGGTAGGTGAGCTAGGTATGCTTAACTTGTCATAATTTCTAGTGATATTTGATTTCAATGAATTGAAGCTGGAAATGTGTTTTGATTTACTTGAAAGTTAAAACTTTCAGAAAAATTTTCTGCAGAAATTTTGCCTAAGGCAAAATTAGCTTATCAACGGATATCCTTTTATCCGTTGATAGTATAAACACATTACTAGATTTTTGCATGTCAACGGGTAACAGGCTATCCACGTCATCAACGGATAAACTGTATCTCAACCATTCATTCTATATCTGTTGATATACATTTTTTTTTAACCGTTGGTAACCGTGTATATCTAATCATGGCTGTACTTATTCTCTTTTTATTTATTATCTGACAGTTACTTTTGACCAATGGAGTAATTACCTTTAATTATTTCATTTTTAATTCTTGAAAAATATAAAAGGCGGACTTGTACTCTCACATCTCACTTTTATTCATTTTCAAGCATATCAAAAGTTAACTGCATCTTCTTCCCTAAAACTCTCTGTAACCAAAGTTCAATCACTTCAATGGCGCCTATTGTTAAGATGATGTCCTCCACTGGGTTTACCTATGAGAAGAACAATTTCGCGGCCTTTGTTGACACAGTGAATGCTCCAGAAGCTTACCACACTTTGATGAGTTTCGTGAAGAAATGCAAACTGTCATATGCTATGACGGCTACCACTCCCTTAATCCACGAGGTAATTGAAGAAATGTGGACATCTGCTGAGTACAATGGCACAGACGGTACAATTGCTTTTTCTTTAAAGGGTAAAAACTATGTGGTTAATTCTGATGTAATAACTGCTTGTTTAAAATTGCCTGAGAATAACTGTCTGAAAGTACCTACTGATGCTGAAATTGTTGCCATGCTTAATTCTATTAATTATGCCCTTAGTACTGAAAACTTAGGGAAAATTGCTAGAAAAGGAATTGTTAAAGAATGGAGCTACTTCTGTGATGCCTTCATTAAAACTTTTTCAGGAAAAATTAGTAATTTTGATGTTGTTACCCAGTCCATGCTAACAATGATGTGTATGCTTTTAAATGATAAATTCTATAATTTTGGCACATTAGTTATGTATGAGATAGCTGCAAAGTTGGGTAAAAAGGAAACTAGGAGCAAGAATATCTACTTTGCTAGATTTTTAATGCTCTTAGCACTGCATGTGTCTGAGAATAAGCTATCCATTGCTAACCCGGATAGCAAGTTCCAATGTTTTGTTCAGGAGAAGAGAGTCTTAAGTGACCTGATTCGAATGAACCTCAATGCAGGAGTACAGTTGGTATATCTACCAATTGTTCAGGTAACTATCTCTAACTCTGAAACCCCTATCTCCAACCCCCAAATTTCTTTGCCTTCTAGTGTCACAATGGAGTCTGTAGTTGTGACCAAACAGGCTCCTACCAAAGTGACCAAATCCAGAGTTCCAAAACCACATTCTAAAAGGCAAACCTCATGTGTCTCTCAAAAGACACCTGTTGTAAAATCTACCAAACCTCTTGAGGGGAGTGTGAAGGTGGTAGTGAGTGGTGAGGGACAGGGTGAACATCAAAGAAGCCCTAAGGATAAGGAAGGAGAGATGAGTGCAACCACCATTTCAGTCTCTCAAAAGACTGCTAATGTAACTACAGGCCAAATTCTAGTTACACTCTCCCAAAAGAGTGTGACTACTGAATCAAGTTCCCCACAAGGAACACTGCACAAGAGGGTTAGGGACACATATAGCCCAATCTCAAAAACCTATGGAAGAAGAGTGAAATCTAAAACCACAGGGGAATCACAGGGTGCACACACTGTACAGGAAACTGTGCCTTCTCAAACTCAGTTTGATGTGGCTTCAATAAATGTGGAGTCACAGCCCCTTGATCTTAATCTTCAAATCGACACACATTACAATCCACCATCACCAACTCCATCTCTGGATGTGGATATGATATCTACATCAATTCCTGATTCTCCATCTTTAAGATTCTTGGAGAAGCCCCACTCTGTAATTGGTGGTCATCATCTTTTAGATGATTTGTTGGACCATCAATCTTCCCTTCCAGAATTCTCAACACAGACTGTGGCCTCGAACTTAAAATCAATCTCCACAGATTCAGTGTTGGTTTTCTCTTCAACGGATAGAATTATTCCTTCCTCAACGGATATCCTTCATCCGTTGACAAGTGTTTCTCCATCAACGGATGCGCCTCTATCTAGCCATCCGTTGACAGCTATAACTACTCCATCAACGGATATTCCTTATCCGTTGATAACTCACTCTACCACTGCTATATCTGACATTCCAGTGTCAAGTGTAGAGGAGTTCTCAGTAGTTGAAACACTTTTAGGTCTGAGGGAAGGGAGTGAGACGCTGCCTTGTGAGCAGGCAAAAGGAGAGATAAATAATGAGAGGCTGGCCATTTCTTCCGGTCAGGCAAAAGGAGAGTTTGAGAGTTCCACCTTAGTAGGTGAAGGTGAGGGTGTGAGAGGTGTGAGCCAAGGGGAGCCCTTGATGCAAGAAAAGAGAGATGAGGGGAGAGAAGGGACTACAGGAGAGATAAGGATGGAAAAAGCAGCAATTGCTAGTGAGTCAATGAGGGTTGAGGATGCATCCAAGGAAATGGAATTTCAAAGAGAATATCAGTCTATGATTGACTCCATTTCTTTGGATGCTGAAACCTTTACTCACCCTGTTCCTGCCTATCAAATTCTGGCACAACAGGGCAATGTGGAAGCAGAGGAGGCAATGCACCTAGTGCACACCTCACAATCTCTACTTAGAGCTAAGGAATCTATAGCAGCTCTGCCAACCACTGCTGGAGTGATGAATTTGACAATTCTGAAGATGAAGACAGCCAGAGCTCTGAAGATGAAGGTGGTAGCAGTATTCATGATTTTGCATTTGCTCAAAACTACACCTATCATCAACTTGATATGGAAATCATAAGGCAATATAAATCTGCCCTGGCTGAGCACCCAGAAGTAGATCCACAGAGAAAGGTTGTTCTTCAACAGGCAATTGACTCCCTAAAGTTACAAAAGATGCAAATGGTGATTCAGAGATCCAATTTAGAGGAGGTCAAACAAGAAATCAAGGATGTGAAGATCTCTGTGGATTCCAAGCTAGAGCAACTAGCTCCTACAGCCACTCAGAGGGTGTTGCAACAAAGGTTTCTCAAAGAAGACAACCTGGCTAAATCTGTGCAACTTCTCAATTCAAGAGTGGAAAAGATGGAATCCCAGATGGAGCAATTTCTTCAACATCAGAAACTGCAAACCCAACTGCTAGAAAAGTTAGTTGCAGCCCCAACTTCTAGTCAAACCCTTGATGCTAACAAAAAGGGGGAGAAAGTGGAAGAGGCTGTGGCAACTACAAGTCAAATCTTAATTTTTGAAAGAAGGGAAGCAGCAAGTGAGGGGGAGCAGCAGCCTACCATAGTTGTCAATCCACAAGAATTCATTGTCACAGCTTCCCCCAGCAAATCCAAACCTCTATCTGAAGAGTTTGATCTTTCAAACTTGACAGAAGAAGAAAAGCTAGCCAAAATTGAAGCTCTCCAAAAGATGAAAGAAGAAAACTATGAAAGGATAATGAGGACAGAAAGATTGATCAATCAATCTATTGCATCAACTCTGTTCTCTAGCCAAACCTCAGCTCCAACAATATCTACAACAATTCTGAAGGTGCTCACTCCAGCAATTGTGGCTCCTACATTCTATGATGCTGAGCCTTCTCATGTTAAGGAATTTGAACCCTACATCAAATCAAGACCCTTCTCACCACCAAAAGCAAATGGGAAGAACAAGTTACAACTGGACTTTCCATTTCCCAAGGATGATGAAGAGAAGTTGATGGGTAAGGCAATCAAGGAATTCAAGGAGAAGACTAACAGTTGTGTAAGAGAATGGATGGCTGTAATCATAAGGAATGGAAAAGTTCTAAACATATCCAACAGCCATCCTAGATTTGTTGAAGCCAAGAGAGAAGAGACTTCAAGGCTGCTAAGAGAATCTCAACCAAGCACTGAATATCAATATGAAAACTCAGATGAGAAGCAAGCAAGGCTGGCTCAAGAGTTATTGGATGAGGTAGAGGATGAATTGAGGGAACCTGAGGAAGTCCCCAAATTCAAAAAGAAAGGGAAATCAGTCCCCAAATCCAAGAGATTAAAATCACATGCAAGGAGGCCTGTCTCTCCAGAAACTGAAAACAAAGAGACAGTTGGTTCATCACGACCTATTGATGTAAAAGTATTCAACCCAGATGTAAATTTCCATGGTGAGCCTATAGTACCTAAAGAGGAACCAATGAATCTTGACTCCATTGAGGTTCCTTCATTCTTGCTGAAGCCTCAACAGAAGCCTACACAGAAGAAAAGGAAACCAAGGAAGCAACTTTCAAAGGAACCAATTCAAGTTGCTAGGGTACCTGCAATTGTCAGGCAGCCAATCTTGGAGAACAAGGATGATTTTATCTATCAGGCAGATATTGAAGAATACTCTGACATGAATCTTTATCTGGATGAATTGTCAGAAGTAAGAGGAATTGACAAATATAGACATTTGCCTGAAAGATTGGTCTTTGTATACAAGGGAGGAACGGAAAGGACATGGCCACTACAAAGGGTTCTTGGAGAAAATTATCATACCTTAACCAAAGTGTTCTCTGCAATCAAGAGATACACAGGGTTCTCCAAGATAGCAAAAGGGGAGATACTGGACAAAATAGAACAAATAAGGAGGGATTGGAACTCACCATCAAGTCTACCAAGGAAAATGAAGATCCCATACAATGGACAGAAAATCCACCTCCAACCTTTCTGGATGATGGAGTTCAGGGATGAAGATGGTAACAGGAGATTCTTCAGGTTAGAAGACCAACTACCAAAGGCTAGTTCTCAATACCTGAGATGGCTACAACAGAAGCTAAATCCAAAGGTAGATGAAGAAGATGCCTTCTATAGGCAACTCCAAATACAGATTGAGTCCAACTCTGCCAAGGAAGGAAAATCAAGGGTGATGCCAACAAGAGGAAAGAAACAGTCCTAATCTGCTCAGTCTAGAGGAGCACTTCTCTGTAAATTTCTCAAACTTTCAGTTTTTAATTATTGTAGCTTAATACAATTTATGTATTGTTCTTTATATATCTTTAGGAATGTTTTGTTATCATCAAGGTCCTGAATTTATGCTTTATTGCCATCAAGTATAAATTGGGGGAGATTGTTAGGAATATGTTGTACTTGATGATAACTTCACAATCAATCAAATTGTTTAAGGTTTTGTAGCTGTCAACGGATGAGGATTTATAACTCTATCCGTTGACAGGTAGCTCATCAACGGATGAGGTTTTGTAGCACACTGCAGTATCTCTATGTTATCAGTTGATAGTGTTTTTATCCACAGTCATGTTGACTATCAACGGATAGGCAGAATAGGGTAGCCAATTGTAAATAAGCTATGCTATGTAATTCTGTCTAAGTGAAAGTGTATCAACGGATGAAGACTAAACTCTATCAACGGATACAACTCAAATCCACTCTATCAACGGATACAGCTCAAGTCCCAATATCAACGGATACTGATCTATACATCATCAACGGATGTCAGTATACATCATCAACGGATAATCATTGACACTGTCTTCTATGATTAGCTGGAGATTAGCAGTTGATAAGGACATGTTTGACTGACAGATCACATGAGTTTATAGTAGATACAAAAAGCAGTATGGCAGCCATACTTTGGAAACACAGAAGAAAGAAGCATTTCATTTACACTATGAATACAAGAAAGGTGCAGGAGACATGTCTGAACATAAGGACAACCTTTCGGCTACATGTGTATTTGGAGTGTAGTAGCAAGTCAACTAGAATTAGATTAGTATTATCTTATTCCAGTAGTACTTGTAAAACTTGGGATATATAACCAAGGGTAGCAACTCTTTGTAGGTTAAGAAAACAGACATATTTGCTTAGGGTTTCTTGAATATCCTTAGAAGCAAAGAGTTGTAAAACGGCAGCTGTGTACATTTTGTATCACAGAGTTTTCTTCAAATAAAAGCTTCAGGTGGTGCATATTAACCACCTGATTTTATATGTGTTTGTGTTTAAATCTTACATTGCAATTATCTCTTCATAAGTTTCTGAAGTTCTTATCAGAAATTTATAAATATCAAGAATTGTATTCAACCCCCCCTTCTACAATTATACAAGTGTGTAATCTGGGAATAACACCACTAACTTAGGGGGAGAGTCTAGCAGGAGAAATCTACCACCTATTAGAAAATGGACTAGGGATCATACTGAGGATTTGATAATTGGTATCCAAATAGTGGTGTTCGAACTAGAAGATCAATTCAAAATGAATGCTTGTACAGTTGTTTTCTCTCAAAGAATGAACCTAAGAAGGTTGAAGAAGCCTTACAGGATCCTGATTGGGTAATAGCAATGCAGGAAGAATTGAATGAGTTTGAGAGGAACAAAGTTTGGAAACTGGTACCAAGACCTAAAGATAGATCTATTATTGGTGCTAAATGGGTTTTCAGAAACAAGCTAGATGAATCTGGTATGATTGTAAGAAACAAAGCAAGATTGGTGGCCAAGGGTTATTCTCAGGAAGAAGGAATTGACTATGATGAAACTTTTGCACCTGTAGCAAGATTGGAAGCAATCATAATGTTTCTAGCATTTGCAGCTCATTCAAAATTCAAGGTATACCAGATGGATGTAAAGAGTGCTTTTCTTAATGGCAATCTTGATGAGGAAGTGTATGTGGAACAACCACCTGGTTTTGTTGATCCAAAGTTTCCAAATCATGTCTACAAACTTGACAAGGCACTTTATGGACTAAAGCAGGCACCAAGAGCATGGTATGAGACTTTGTCTAAATTTCTTCTTGAAAATGGCTTCACAAGAGGTACAATTGACAAAACTCTATTCTTTCGAAAGATAAAAGGTGATTTGCTTTTAGTTCAAGTTTATGTTGATGATATTATATTTGGTTCTACTAATGAAAAGCTATGTGCTATGTTTAGGAAGCTTATGCAGTCTAAGTATCAGATGAGCATGATGGGTAAACTAAATTACTTTTTATGCTTGCAGGTCAAACAGACTGAGACTGGTATTTTCATTAATCAGTCAAAGTATATCAATGATCTTTTAAAAAGGTTTGACTTTCAAAATTGTGCAATTGCAAAGACACCCATGGCAACAGCCACTAAGCTAGATTCTGATTCTAAGGGAAAGAGTGTTGATAACACTAGCTATAGAGGCATGATAGGTTCACTATTATATCTAACTGCAAGTAGACCAGATATAATGTTCTCTACCTGTTTATGTGCTAGATTCCAAAGTGATCCTAAGGAATCTCATTTAATTGCTGTGAAGAGAATTTTTAGATATCTCAAGGGAACTCCAAATCTTGGTTTTTGGTATCCTAGAGAATCTGATTTCTCCCTAATTAGCTATTCAGACTCTGATTATGTAGGGTGTAAAATAGACAGGAAAAGCACTACAGGTACATGTCAATTCTTGGGAAACAGATTTATTTCTTGGGCAATCAAGAAGCAGCAATCAGTTTCAACCTCAACTGCAGAAGCTGAATACATTGCAGCAGGCAGTTGTTGTGCTCAACTCCTTTGGATAAGAAATCGGTTGATGGATTATGGTATGACACTTAGTAATATTCCTATGTTTTGTGATAATACTAGTGCTATCAAAATTGCAGAAAATCCAGTTCAACACTTAAGAACTAAGCACATTGATGTCAGGTATCATTTTATTAGAGAACATATTGAAAATGGTACTGTGGAACTTCATTTTGTTCCTACTGACAAACAGCTTGCAGATATTCTAACTAAACCACTTGATGAGGCTACATTCATTAGATTGGTTAGTGAGTTAGGAATGTTAAATTTTTAGACCTTTAACATCTGCATAAGTAGCAAGGTATGTTGTTTCATCTTATAGACTTGATATTTTGTCAGGATCTATACTTGATTGTTAAATGCTTAAGCTGTAACATTTTATCTTGATAAATTTCAGTATGATTGACTTATTAATAAAACATCAGGATCAGGATTTCTATCAGTATGCTGACGTCATCAGTATTGACATCAGGATTGTATCGTCAGTATCAGGATTGTGAAATTTGTGTGTCTTACTGTTTCAAATTCTGAAGTTCATGTTATTTAGTGCTTCAATTCTGAGTTTTGTTAAGTCTATGTTAGCAAGTTTTATTACATGCATACTGATAATTTATATCATTATTCATGTCAGTCAATAAACAACGATAGACAAGTAGATATTAAGAAAACTTGTATTTTCATTAATCAAAAACATTACATACATGAAAATGAAATACAATTCTTCTTTTTGTCTAACTACTACTGATAGTTCTATTCTTGTCTAAAGCTGTTACTGCTTCAATCCTCAACGATCGACTTCAGGACAAGGAGCATCTCAAGATTGGATTTCTTGTCTGGGTGACTTGAATGAAAGCAGCTGACTCATCTTCATGCTTATTAAAGAAGATGAATAGCATCTCCATCAAGATCAACCTCAGACTCTTCACCAAATTCTTCATCCTTAAGGTGTGAAGAGATTAGAGGAGGATTGTATCCAACTGGTAGATGTTTTAGAGGAGATTCATGGAAATTATCTGGGTTAAGACCAACCATATCTGACTCAATGAGAAAAGTCATCTTTTCTAAGAGATAGTTTACTTGCTCCTGATCATCAAGAGTAAAGAACTTCTCAGTGGTAATGAACCAAAAGCTAGGGTTCATATGAAGATTTGGGTTGGAAGTCATGATGGAAAGAGAAAAGAATGAAAAGGTTTTGAAGAATGGCATAAGACGTCGGTTTCTTTTATAGAAAGACATGAGAAGCTGAACAGTCATTTGGGAAATATCAATGCAGACAGTCATAATTATATGTGACTATATTTCTTGTATTTTCAAGAAATATTGAATGAATTTAACCAATTGATTTTGTTCAGATTTTATTTATTTCTTTTACAGGTAAAAGAAAATGCCATGTGGAAACTTCATTCAGTCTCTGGAATCAGGATGATATTGATCAGGAATACAAGTGTGTTCACATCAGGATTAGTAATTCTTTTTATTCAGAAATCACATTGAATCGTGTGATTATCCTGATGAGAAGATCACATCAGGAAAAGGAAGCTGATCTGTATTTATTTTTATCTTGATTTTACCTTGACTTATTTACTTAAAATAATTTTTGGATTTTATTTTCCAAAAGTCGTAGGTAACTGCATTTTTCAGGGACTGACACCTGTCAACCTACGTGTCAACGTGGGATAATGGGTCTGAAGGATTTTTGAAATATAATTATTTTGACACTCTAATCGTGTAATTGCTTTCTCTAATTTCATTCTCTAAAGCAAAAACACTCTCGAGTTCTCAAAATCACTAATCAATTTCAAAGATTTCTTAAGTTCTTTTCAGATCAAAATGGCAACTCAAAGAAGACTACCCAAATCAGTAGCTTTCAAGTTTGGTGACTTTGATTTTATGATGAACAATCATGTTGCAGCTATCACCAACAAGGAAGGGGTGTCAACTGATTTTCACCCGATAATGGACTTTATGGCGAAATGACCATTAAGCTATGCCTTAACAGCATCTCCACAAATTAATCAAGTAGCTGTTTCACAAGCTTGGGAGAATGCTGAGGTAATTGACTCTACTCAGAGTCAATCAGGTAAGATTGTTCTACACTTAGGACAAGACTCATTTGATCTTATTGAATCTGTTGTTAATTCAGTACTTCGCTTACCTGTTAGTATGAATTTTGAGAATGTACCATCTGATAATGATGTGAGAACTATGTTATCTAAATTAGGTTATGATGGACCTCTAGATAACATGATCCAGTTAAATAGATCTTTTCTTAGGAAAGAATGGTCTTTCTTCTTTGATCAAATTGCTAAATGTTTTACTGGTAAATGTAGTTCTTTTCAACAAATTACTGCTGTTACATCACATATTGCATATGGCTTGCTTTATAACAGAGTAATTAATTTTGGTCACATTATCATAAATTAGATGTGTATTAAACTTGGGTCATAAGATCATGACAGGAATATGGTTTATTATCATAGATTCATGCAACTATTTATTAACCATTTCATTCCTGATGTTGAAGCTAGATTTGGTAGAGAACATTGTGTTTCTTCTTATGTACAGCAAAAGAGAATTTTCTCTGACATTACAAAGAAGGACAGTGAAAAGAATCTAGATGAAATACCTGCATTACACTATCCAAATCATGTTCAGGTACTTCTAAGAACTCATCTTCCTACTATCTATAATTCTTCTTTCTTTGGTGGTGAAATGACTCAGGAATCTCAATTGGAGGAGAACCCCCCTGTGTCTACCCAAGTAGCCAAAAACATTATAGTCTCTGAAATAAGTCTAGAACCAAATTTTGATCCACAGCCTATTGTTTCAAAGAAGCCAACCTCTGGTGTTTCTCAAAAGACATCAGTTGTAAGGAAGAGAAGATTTGTCATTTCAAGTAGTAGTTCTAGTGAAGATGATAATAATATATCTCTTGCTGAGAGATCAGAATTGAAGGCTGCATTTCAACTTTCTAAGCTAGGACAAAGAGATGGAACATCTAGTCACAGCCAGGCTGCAGTCTCCCAAAAGGTTGTAGTTCTTAAAAAGGGAAAACAGTTACTGGATATTGTCTCTCAAAAGACTGTGTCTATTGAAAAAATATCTCATCCCAAGATCACTTCTGTGTCTACACCTCTTGAGTCTTCTCAAGACAAATCTGTTGCTCACTATACTAGGAGAACAAGGAGAAAGATTCATTTGTCACCTACACACACAGTGTCAAGTCCAACTAACATTATGCAGGTCTCTACAAATAAGGCTATATCCAAGTCAGTATCTGACAAGAGAGATCTGGATCTTGATTCTTCATGGGAAACTACATTGACATACAGACTGGCTATGGAACTTATTTCTCTACAAGTGAAGCTTTCCAGGCCTGTTCTAGATTTTCTAACTAAAAGAGTTCCTAAACTTTCATTTCCTGAAGAATATGGACTGTTACATCAAAGACTTGATTTAATGAATACGTACTTCTATGTATCAGTCAGAAAGGAATTACACAAGAAATTTGGACTTCCTAAGCATGTTACACTTCAATCACTTCATGCATATCTATTTGACAAGGATGTCATTGTTGAAGATGCTTCAGCTCAAGGTGAACAAGAGGAGGTAGTTGATAGAGGGAAGCAGTCAACAGAAGATACTATTGCACCAGTGGTGAATAGTGGAATAGATCAGATCACAGTCACTGCAACACAAGAACCATCTAGTCAGAGGTTGGATGACTCAGGAACTGTGATTGATGATGCTAAAAGGTCTTCTGTGATGATTGAAATTGCAAATGAGAAGCCCTATGATATGGGAAGAATGACTTTGATTGATTTTCCTGAAGATCAAACCAATATTGTTCTTTCAGAGTCTATCCACCTTGAGGGTGTGTCTCAGCAACCAACACTTAAAGACGGTGACATACTAGCTATGGTGTCTAATGAAGTATTATTGAAGACATCAGAGTCTGGTGTAAAACCTGAAAGTGGTATACTGGAGCCTGTAGTTTCTGGAAAGAAAGTAGATGTTTGTAAGGGTTCAGAGACTATAGCAGCTCACTCCTTGGAGAAAACCTCAAGCCCCATGCCATATGAGGAACCCTCTCTCCATGTGAGTTCAGGTATAAAAACTTCTTCTAACCCCTATTTTTCTGTAGGTCATGAGAGCACTTATCCAAATTTGACTGATACACTTGAAAAGATGGACATAGATCCACACATAGAGAGGCTGGCTCCTGACCAGGCAAAAGGAGAGGTAGAAAGAGTGTTGACTTTAGATAGTCAAAGTGAGAATGAAGGTATGGATGATCAATTCCATAGTGAGGGAGAGAAAGTTAGGAAACCACCATCGTTTGATTTCTGGGATCAGGTTTTTCCTGAATCTTGGTCTGAAAATCTTGGTATGGATGCTGGTACTTATTCTTTTATCAAGATGTATGAGAAGAATGACTTAGCACATCACAATGCAAAGCCAGAAGTTAAAGCTCAGAAACAGAAAGAAAGCCTTGCAGGAATCATCAAAAGAAGAGGTGAAAGGCTAAGACAAACTTCTACTCAACCAGTACCAGAAGATATTTCTAATGATCCTAGTATTCCTTTGTATGTACTTCCTATTTCGGCTAGATTTGAGACATCAACAGTATCTGATCAATCTAAGGAGGAGTCAGGTAATGTAGATGTTAGTACACAGAATACTGGTGAAGGACAGGATGATCATACTTCAGCTCCAGATCAGAGAGATGAAGATGTTTGTACTTCTACTCAAGTATTATTACTTGAATATCATTCTATACAGGCAACTTCTTCTACAAGACTTGAAGATAAGGTTCTTTCTGCATCTGAATCTGAAGATAAAACAAGCACTTCCAACATTGAAGTCAATTCTAAAATTCTTCGAAACATTCAGAAATCTCAAGGTGATATTCAATCGAGACTTCAAATTCTTGAAGAAAACCAAGTCACTATTATGGATAATCAAGCAGTTCTGATGAATCTCATTTGTTCTGTTACTGAATCTCTTAGAATTAATGTTACTGATGTCCAAAAGGGGGAGATAAAGACAATTCAGAAACAACAACAACAACAACAGACTGGGGGAGATAAACAGACTGGGAGCATAATTAAGGGTGACAGAGTTGGTAAATTTCATCATGGAAGTGGTAAAGGAAAAGAAGCATCAAATAGTTGAATTCTTTCTTCTAAGTACTAGATACATGTCTACATCTGAAGAAGGAGGTACTTAACTTCATGATCTTAAATTCATAAATTCTATTCTGGTTGTATTGTTATATGTTTTGACATCCACAACTTAGATTTATGCTTCAAATTCTAAAGCATAAATTGGGGGAGATTCTTAGGAATAATTCATAAGTTGTGATGTTGAGAATAGAATTTTGCTAATACTTCTTGTATACCCTGATCTTATAAAGGATTTAGCACTTTTGTTAGGTCCGTTAAGATTGTAGAATGGGGGGTTGAATACAATCTATACCATTTTCTCAAAATTTATTCGTTAAATAATTTTGCCTTAAACGAATATTTTTGTGCGGAATAATATAACACAAATTTCAAGTTGAATATAACAATATATTAACTTGAGGGGTGTTACAAAATCAGTCCAAATGATTATCAAGTGATTAATAACTAATTAGAAAATTCAACATGAACTTTGCTAATTTAGTTAATAAAATCAAGATATCAATTTGTGAACTAGGAAACTTAATTCGCTAGTAGTACAAGAATCACAAGTAAACAAGTTCCAACGGATAGGATATTACAACTGAGATGAACTTGAATTTACAGAATTAAACTTGTAGGTGTTCTTGAGCTTGAGAGAGAGAGAAATAGGCTGCTGTGTGAATTTCTTGTGTTTGGTTCGACTTGTTCTGAACCTTCTGCATTCCTCTGCCTTATATACACAGCCATAGTCATATTACTTGATTTAAACTGATATGACAATCATTTTACATTAATATGACAATCGGTATGACTATCAAATCAATGTAATATGACTGTCCAGCTTAAATATAACTTTCGGTATAACTTAACTAACCAATATGACATTCGGTATGACTTACCAAATGAATATAACATTCGGTATAACTTACCATTTGAATGAAATATGACTATCTCCATTTAACTGAATATGACTATCTCCATTTAACTGAATATGACTATCTCCATTTAACTGAATATGACTATCGGTATAACTATCAGTTTGATAGTTATATCATTCATATTTTTCAGCTTATAATTAATTAAATGACTTATAAAAAATCATTTAACTAATTAATTCTTTTCCATATTAATTCTTATTTAATTAATCTAATAATCACTTTAACAAATATATTAATTCTGATAGAATTAATTTATTTATTAACTTAATTACTTGACTTAATCAATTAAAATAGAATTAATATAAATTCTTTAATAGTCAATACTCCGCTGAAAACCACGTAATTATAATAAGGAACATACACTGGCATGATGTTGACGTTCGATGTACTGTCTGGTTCATGAATGACTAACTCCAATCTCTGTTCTTCATCGTGACTTTTAACACTGTGGTCTTTTATACTCTTCACTCTCATCAATCATTCGGTACTGAAATTGTTTCTTGTCACTAATAGAAATCTCTGTCTTCGAAAATGAATCCACTTGTTTCAATGCTACCTTGAGGCCTGATCAGATATCTGAATCTTCTTCCAGTGTAAAACATCAAAACTATAGATTGACTTGTTGATTTTTCTTCTGACGGTTATCATCTTGTGAGATTCCTGTGACAGTTAATATTATTTACTTATTACAATCTAGTTTAATTGGATTAGGATCCTCGAACTACAAATAGGCTGAGTCATATGCCTTTCAATCTCCCCCTATTTGTTTGTTATACAATAACAAGCAAATACCTAGAGGATTCTTCAACTAATCCCAATTAAACAAGTAAAAGAAAACACTTTAAATGCTAAGTAAATAATGTAAAAGTTCTGGTTTATATTAACATTGTCCAGATTCAAACAGACAAGATAAATACAAGATAGATGATCCTCTAGACTGATCATATAAGATAATTATCCTATCTTGTTCTATCAAAGCTCTATGATATAACTTGTAGAGCTAATCTTCAGTTACCACTTTCTTTCTCATTGATTTCTCCTTCTTCTTGTTCATCCATGTCCGGTAGATTCTTGATCATTTCTGAATCAACAAGTAAATCCCTTCTGGATGCCACATCTGTAGGATAAACCAATGGTATTCCAAGCTTCTTTCTTAACTCACCTTGATACTGCTTGTACTTCTTCATGTTGGTCTGAGCATAGGATCGAATATGATTTGCAGCTTCAATCTTTTCCTGTGATGCAAAACCATGATTCCGAAGAGCATATTCAACATATACCAAGTGTCTGGCAAGATGTGTATACAATTCGTCTGTCTGAAGATTAACAGTATGAATGACTTCTCCCTTGAGAATTTTAACTTGTGGAGGGTCACTTATAACTTCAGGACCAGCTCTTTCAGCAAACTCTTGAAACTTTTCATGAAGCAGTATGCCTAGTTCAGAAGATGTTCTTACTTTTGGTCTCAACACCCAAAGCTCTGACAGAGATCTATCATAGAAGAACTGAAGCGATACTTTGTGAGATCCGAGCTTATGACATTCAACAAAGATAAGTAGCTCACCATTCTTTGGATCAGATGCAGTGGTTATTCTCACAATTTCTGTCTTTAAAGCTTTCAAATACATATCATGTATAGGGTTCTTCTGTTTAAAGCTTTCAAAAATAGCAATCATCCGACGATCATCATAGTCAGAAGTTTGTGGTGAGTCAATTACCTTTTGAGCACGTTCCCACTTATCACCATTTTTGTACTTGATGTACATCTTCCTAGCTTCCAGCTTCTGAGCATGTTCCTTTTGAAGTGCTTCCTGTTCTACCTTTTGAAGTCTCTCATTATGAGCTAACTGTTCAAGTGTCTTCTTGAGTCTTTCTTCTCTCATAGCCAGATTAGCTTCATTCTGTTCGAGTTCTTTGTTTGCTTCAAAATTCGTCTGTTGTGTTTCAACATAATCAGGAATTATTTGCTCTTCATCATCCCAAAAACTGAGATCTGGTTCTTCAAATTCTTCACCAACATCAGGAAACTGTAAGTCAGCAAACAGATCAATATCAGGTTCACCTGTATAGTAAAAACCTTCTACATCATCATCTTCCTGTTCTGTTGCTGCTTGATGAGTTGTCTTCTTCCCTTCACTCCTATCTTCAAATTTTTCTTTACTTGCACTTGCACTTGCTCCCCCTCGCACTTGCTCCCCCTCTAGATTTCTCCCCCTTAGTTGAGGAATCCTCTACAGTCTTGTGACTTGTTCCAGCTCCAGGGTCACTTTCATCACTACCTTCGAAGAATTTCTTCTCTTCTGCTGTAAGTGAGTGAGTTCTGCTGATGATATTATATAAATGTCTTAACCCCTTTGCTTGATCATCACTTTGCTTTTCAATCTGACTGAGACGATGTTCAGTGGTTAAATGATTTTCATTTATGTTGTTCTGAAGATCTTCAATTTGATTAGCCATAGATGAGATAATAAGATCTTGAGCCACTGTGACATCTCCAGAGTCTTCAACTGCTTGTTGTTGAGAGAGTTTAAGTGCATTGATTTTGTTGTTGAAGATAGTTCTCATGTTGTCCATATCAAATCTCAAGTTTTTGTTGTCCTCTTCAGCTTGAGCAAGACTTTCTTTCATCTGATTTAATTGAGTAATGAGAGATAAAGTGTATGTGTCATTGTGTGCTCTCACCTCAATAGCTCTCTGAGTATCACTCACCTCACGTGCTGGTGTTTCACTCAGATTTGAAGTAATTCTCACATCACTCCTCTCATTATCCTTAGCTGCATCCATTGTACCTGCACTGGAGATCACCCTAGCCTCCTCTTGGAAGGTCAGTGGTGGTGCAATGGGATTTCGCAAATCCCGATCAACCTGTGAGGGTTCTTCTGCCGTAACAATGGCAGGCACTGTAACTTGCTCCATTTGCATTACAATATTTTCAGCTTCATTTGCAAAAATATCTTCCCCCATTGTGAGTAACAGGGGTGAGCTTGAAGGAATGAATGGGTTTAAGATTGCCTTTGACATGGTTTTACTTTTCTTTTGAGATGGCAAACTTGTTTCACTCACACTATCACTACTGGGAATAGCTCTCTTGAATGACAATTTCTTTCTACGATAGTGTTTGGAGAATTTAGGATCAGTGTTTGGTGCATTGACCTGGGATAAAGGTTGTGGATCTACAACCCCTTCGTCACTTCTCACAATCATTTGACTACCAGAAAGATATTGAGATTGTAGTGGAGTTGAGTCAAATACCTGATCATTGACATGTACATCATCTTCATTTTGAGTGTGTTGATCCACTGGAAGTTGATGTTCAAGAACATTCAAGGGTTCATAATCAGGTTGAGGTACTGGAACTTGTTCTGCTTCAGGCTGTGGAGCTTGTTGAACTAAAGGTACCTCAGCATCTGGCTGTGGCATGACATTTGGCAAATGTATGTATGTAGACATATAAGGTGTTATGACTACAGGAACATGCAACAAGACCTTAGAAGTGTCCAGCCTGGTGTAGAACTTCTTGTTTGGTTTACCAGACCATTGAATTCGATCATTTGGAAACGGAGCAGGTTGATCCTTAGGCATTAGATGATTAAAAATTAGTGTCAAAAATCGAGGATAATGACACTTAACCGGTTTACCTTTTCCAAAGTTCTTTGTAGCCTTCTTCAATCGATTCAGCAGAATAGGCCATATCAAACTGCCAAAATTGATTCTTCTATTGTGAGCAATAGCAAAACCAATTGACTGTAACATACCTGTGATGACAGTATTGTTGCTCTTTGTAGAATTAGCAAACACCTTTGCTATGATCTCGAAGAAGATATTCCATTCTTGAACAAGATTGCTTTTGAGTGGTCGTTTCAGATTCAGTTGACCATGATAGTTGATATTTGTGAAAAATTGAGTCAACTCATCATTTGAAGGCAATTCAGCAAATCGTTCAGTAGGAAGTCCCAGAGCAGCATTGAAGACAGATTCATCCACTGTATATGTCTGGCCATTAAAATCGAATGAAAATGATCTTTCATCTGAGACAGCTGTAGTACACATTAATTTGAGTGGACCAAATTTCATTGGAACATTTGCAGTTATAGAGTGACTACAGAGATTTTGCTCATTTAGAAACTTTATCCAGGGCTTGAACCGATCCACTGGGCAATCCTCGGGATTAAAGTATCCAATATAATTGTGATTCACAAGTTCAAAATTATTATAAGCACCAGCCATTGCAAATCAGGGATTAAAATTAGTAAATCTGCAAAATTCAACAATTTAACCCAATTAAATTACAAAATTCGAATTAATAAATAATTAAAAAATTCGAAAAATCAAAATCTCTATAAAAAATTCTGAAAAATTCAGACAATGATCTTGATTGTAATACAAACACACATGTATTTTTAGTTTTTACAAAATCACAACCAATTGTTCGGATTTTTAGATCAAAAATTTGAATTTTTTCAATCTCAAAAACTTCAAAACTCGATTAAATCTGACATATTCAATCTTGATTAAGAAGATTATGGACTGGGTAATCAAGAATAATCCTTAGAAACACGTTTTGAGTAAGATTCGAGGCAGAAATTGGACAGAGATTCGTTCGAATTCGTGTGTATATGTGTGTATATTGAGTTCTCGGTGACTTAACACGCGAGAGAGTAATTAGAGCAACAATATAACTATTGAATATGACTGTCAAAATATAACTTAGTTATTATATGTGAAATAACTGTGATATAACTATCGGGTGATAGTCATACCGATAGTTATATTACGTATAAAACGTAATATGACTACCCTAGGCACTGTAAGTTATATTGCTGTTAATATCTAATATAACTACCGAATAAACACTCAATATAACAATCAAATCTTAGTTATACCGATAGTTATATTACTGTTAAAACACTCAATATAACTATCAACTATTTTAACAGTTATATTTAAACAAAAACAAAAACAAAGTTATATCTAAGTTATTTCTAAGTTATATTACATTATTTAACACTAATATAACTAATCAAACATTCGAATATAACAATCATAGAAGATTGTTATACCGATAGTTATATTTTAACAAATCTGTTAATATAACTAACTAACAACAGATTATTAACAGAATTTAAATCAAGAAAAATACATTAATAATTTTCATAAACAAAAAATAGCAAATTAATTTATACTAAAATTATAAAACCTAATAAAAATTATAAAAACGATCATATGTAGTCCCTTTTACGAAATCAAACATTAATAACAGAAGGACAAACATTACAAATTAAAATAAAATAAAATAAAATAAAACTAAATAATTATACTACATATTTACATAATTATTTCTGATAAGTTAATAAATCTATAAATTTTCTAATAAAACAATTTCCATATAGAAAATTATTCTAAAAGAAACTATGATTTATTTAAACAACAAAAATAATCAAACTGAATTAAAAACAATAACATTTTCAAGAAAAATAGATTTCTCATAAATTACAGCTTGTAAAATTCAAGAAAAATATTTTCAAAGAAAATGAATTAATCTAAAAATATAATAAGTAATTTAAAAATATGTACAGAAGATAATAACAATGATTTAAGATGAAATAAGCAAGGTTATAAGTTGATAAAATAAGTATACAAGTGATTTAACAACAAATATCAACACATCAATCACTTGTAACTTATTAACAAATCAAACCTCAGATATTAACTAGTTTAATTACTAGGACTGTTTAACATACCCAATTCACCAACAATTCTAGTAAATGTGGATTCGTCAAGAGACTTAGTAAAAATATCTGCTGTTTGTTCTTCCGTGGGTACAAAAAATAACTCCACGGTACCATTCATGACATGCTCTCGAATAAAATGATACCTGATGTCAATATGCTTTGTCCTTGTGTGCTGCACAGGATTGTTAGAGATTGCTATGGCACTTGTATTATCACATAAAATTGGAATTTTATCAAGCACAAAGCCATAGTCTCTCAGCTGATTCCTGATCCACAAAATCTGTGCGCAACAGCTTCCAGCAGCTATATATTCAGCTTCAGCCGTTGAATTGGAAACTGTCTGTTGTTTCTTGTTGTACCAGGAAACTAGTCTACCACCTAGGAATTGACAACTCCCAGATGTGCTTTTTCTATCCACAACACTTCCTGCATAGTCAGAATCTGTATATCCAACAAGATTAAAACCAGAATCTTTAGGGTACCAGATGCCTAGGTTAGGCGTACCCTTAAGATATCTCAGAATTCTTTTAACAGCAATGAGATGAACATCTCTAGGATCCGATTGGAACCTTGCACACAAACACGTAGCATGCATAATATCAGGTCTACTCGCAGTAAGATAAAGTAATGAGCCTATCATACCTCTGTAGCTTGTGATATCTACCTTGACAGAATTTTCACATGCTCCAAATTTGACAGCTGTGGATGATGGTGTCTTTGCTGAAGAAGAGTCCTCCATTTGATACTTCTTGAGAAGCTCTTTGACATACTTGGATTGACAGATAAATATTCCATCTGTCCTTTGACTTATTTGCAATCCAAGAAAGAACTTCAACTCACCCATCATGCTCATTTCAAATCTACCCTGCATTAACTTCGCAAATTTCTTGCACAAAAGATCATTAGTAGACCCAAATATTATATCGTCCACATAGACTTGGACCATAATTGTATCATTCTTATGTTTCTTTGTAAAGAGAGTTTTGTCTATGACACCTCTAACAAAATCATTTTCAAGTAAAAATTCAGAGAGAGTGTCATACCATTTCCTTGGTGCTTGCTTAAGACCATAGACAGCCTTGAAAAGGAAGTAGACATAGTCAATTAAATCCTGATCTTCAAAGCCAGGGGGCTGTTCTACATAAACCTCTTCATCTAGCTTGCCATTCAAGAAAGCACTCTTGACATCCATTTGATAAACTTTAAAGTTTGAAAATGCTGCGAATGCCAAGAATATTCTTATGGCCTCAAGTCTAGCCACTGGAGCATAGGTCTCATCATAGTCAATGCCTTCAGATTGAGAGTAACCCTTTGCTACCAGTCTTGCTTTATTTCTCGTCACTGTGCCATCTTCATCAAGTTTGTTTCTGAATACCCACCTTGTGCCAACTACTGGTCTGTCTGTAGGTCTGGGTACCAGCTTCCAAACTTCTTGTTGTTCAAATTGATTGAGTTCATCTTGCATAGCAATCACCCAATCAGGATCAGAAAGAGCTTCTTCAGTTTTCTTAGGTTCCATTTCAGATAGAAACCCTGAATAATTGCATTGATTCTGAAGAGCTCTTCTAGTCTTTACACCAACAACTGGATCACCAATGATTAACTCAAAAGGATGAGCTCTATTCCAAACAGTCTGTCTGGGAAGATTAGATCTTGATGATTCTCCTTGACCTTCATTGGGATGTTGTGTGTGACCAGTTGACCCTTCATTTTCTCCCCCTGAGTTGTTGCTAGGTTGACTAGATGATGATTGATTAGGAGAGTCAGAGGAATTTTGACTACTATCATTGATTTCATCATCGTTACCCTGATCATCATTGTTGTCATTAGCATCAGCAAAAATCTCAGGTGCATTGTCATCATCTGAATCTGTATCTGTCATGTCATCGAAAGATAGCTTCTCAGATGGATTCTCAGTTTGGATGCTAGGGAGTTTAGTGTCATCGAATGTTACATTGACACTTTCCATCATTTTCTGTTCATCAATCACATACACCCTGTATGCTCTCATTGAATAACCAATAAAAATTGCTTCAAATGCTTTGGTATCAAATTTACCACCTTGATCATCACCTTCTTTAAGCACAAAACACTTTGCCCCAAATACATGAAAGTATTTGAGTGAAGGTTTCTTATCAGCCATAATTTCATAGGGTGTCTTCATTTGATCTTTATTGATTAGAGTTCGATTCTGGGTATAGCACGCAATATTGACAGCTTCAGCCCAAAAGTACAATGGAAGCCTTGATTCACTTAGCATAGTACGTGCAGCTTCAATCAATGTTCTATTCTTTCTTTCTACTACCCCATTTTGCTGAGGAGTTCTCGGAGCTGAATATTGTCTGGTTATACCCTTCTCAGTGCAAAAGTCATTTAGAACTGCATTCTTGAATTCAGTTCCATTATCTGATCTTATAGCTCTCACTGGATACGTAGAATCTCGC
This sequence comes from Saposhnikovia divaricata, assembly GCA_036435485.1. Classification (NCBI taxonomy): domain Eukaryota; kingdom Viridiplantae; phylum Streptophyta; class Magnoliopsida; order Apiales; family Apiaceae; genus Saposhnikovia; species Saposhnikovia divaricata. The sequence goes on from CM071597.1 coordinate 161,408,409, forward strand.
TCAATTAACTTGATGTGATCAATCACCAGTTGTGGAGTCTCATCTTTAGAATTCAAAAACAGAACCCATGTGTATTTTGAAAAATCATCAACAATCACTAGAGCATATCTCTTCCTTGACATAGACATCACATTAACTGGACCAAACAAATCCATATGAAGTAATTGTAATGGTTCAGTTATTGAAGATGTATCGGTGCTCCTGTGACTTGCCCTTTTTAGCTTGCCCTTTTGACATGCATCACACAGTCCTTCTTGAGTGAATTCCATTGAAGGCAAACCTCTCACCAATTCTCTTTTGACCAGAGAATTCATTGTCTTGAAATTAAGATGAGAAAGTTTCTTGTGCCATAGCCAACTCTCATCATTAGATGCTTTAGTGTAGAAGCAAGTGACTTCTTCAGTGCTTCCTGAATTCATATTGGCTACGTACAGATTGCCTTTTCTAACTCCTGTCAGTTGTGGCTTTTCATGTCTCTTGTGTGAAATTAGACAATTCTTCTTGTTGAAATGAACTTCATAACCTTTATCACAGAATTGACTGACACTGAGCAAATTGTGCTCAAGTCCTTTCACAAAAGAAACTTCATCAATGATAACATTTCCAGCTTCAAGTCTGCCATATCCATCAGTTCTACCTTTGCTGTTATCTCCAAAGGTAACTACTGGGCGGCCTTCTCCACCACATTTGTCAGCAGGGTTCTATCTCCAGTCATATGCCTTGAACATCCACTGTCCAAGATCCAGGTTATCCGATCAACCTGTTCAATACCCTGCAATGACAAATGAGTTAAACCTTCTTCGGGACCCAAATTTGATTGGGTCCTGCGTATTTAAAGTATTGACCTTTATCAGGCAAAACAACATTTTTAAGTTTAACCTCTTTAGTCAATAAACATTTAACCTTATAAACAGATTTGAAAATCTTTTGTTTACTCTTGGGTATCCATGTTTCTCTCGCAGCAGTAACACTTGTGTCATTGACTGGACATTTGACCTGGTAGACATTCTTGGTAATCTTTTGTTTAGTCTTAGGTACAAATGTCTCTCTCCTAACTTGAGGAGGAAAAGCAGTCTTAGATCGAACATTATTGTTCCTGTTCATGTGCTGTCGAGGAGCATTCTGTTTAACACATGCATAATTACCATTAAAATAAGCACGCATATTGTTAAAAGCACAAGACATACAATTGATAATACCACATGCTTTATGATTAGAGTTAATAGTAGGCATGGTATTTTTCTGCTTTGACTTGTTACTACCTAATCCAGTCTTAGAAGTACTAGCTGATTCAACAACTTTGACTGGTACTTTAGATACATCTTTCTTGGGTGACACATTTGTTGTGTTAACGTCCTCAACTGATTTAGCCTTAACAAATACTGTGACATTTTTCTTGGATGACACATTCTTTGTATTATAGTTTTTAGTAGTTTTATTCTTAACACATTTATTCTCAGCAAGAACTGTGCCATTTGCAGCATCCTCATTTCTCATTTCTTCATGTATAACCATAGAACTAATATCTGGTTGACCAGCATCAGATTTTGTAAACATTGGTTTTTCAACATTCTTGAGAATATGTGGTATACCTCTTTCTTTAGCTGGTATAGAATTAGGGGAATGATTACTCAAAGAACCAACAGCTTGACTGTAATCAAATCCTATTCCTACAGTTTGTTCTAATGCTTGTTTGTTGAAGAAATCTTTAGAAACTTTAACAGAATTATAACACGCTCTAACCTATGTTTCAAGTTCCCTAATGGTGGTTTCTTGTTCAGCAATCTTATCAACTTGTTTTGTCATGTATTCTCCTAGACCCATTTCTCTGCAGTTAAGTCGAGCTATTTCTTCTATATTCTTATCTTGATTAACCTGTACTTTTTTTAAATCTAGCATTTGATTTTCAAGATTAGTGTTAACAAGACTTATTCTCTCGTACCCTCTTTCTGCATTATTCAAGGAAAGACGTAAACTATCAATTAACTGAGCATCAGTAAGAATTACCGGAGTGGTATAATAAGTTGAAGATTCAGCATTTGCCACCAACGCAAAGTTTCCATATTCTTCATCTTCGCTATCTGTATCATCCCAGCTTTTACCAGCAGCCACATAAGCTCTTCCACTTTTCTTCTTTTCAGAAACATAATCTTTCTTCTGTGCTTGCTTGGGTTTCTGACACTCAGTAGCAAAATGTCCCAACTCATTACAATTGAAACAACGGATTTTGCTTCTGTCAACAGTTCCAGTTTTATAACCTCCCCTGTTACTAGAGGATGAAGAACCTCCTCTCTGAAACCTGTTATTTGACTTAAACCTGAACTTTGGATTTCTTCTGAATCTGAAGTTACTAAATTGTCTCACCATCATTGCCATAGATTCATCTTCCAATTGATCCAGCTCTTCAAGTGAATAAAATTCTCCACCATCCTGAGTAGCTGGTGTTTGGCCAAGTTCTACTTCAGTTTGTTCCTTGTTGAAACTGATAGGTTGAACCACCTTAGTTTCCACATCCTTAGGAACCTCAACCACTAAAGCTGTAGAAGAATTTGCCATTCTGCCTTTGCCATAGAATTCCTTTTGCTGTACTTGTTCTAATTCATATGTTTTCAGAACACCAAACAGCCTTTCAAGAGCAACCTGAGTCAAGTCTCTAGATTCTCTGATGGCAGTAATTCTATGTTCCAAGTGAGTAGGCATAGTTAGTAAAAACTTCATGTTGATCTCCTTCTGAGTATAATGCTTGCCATGAACTTGCAAGTTGTTGATTATCTTGTTATACCTTTCGAACACTTCCTGAATGCCTTCATTAGGGCCAGCTCTAAAGTGTTCATATTCAGAAGTTAGAATTTGCAGTCTATTTTCCTTGACTTCATCAGTCCCTTCATTAATGACCTCAATAGTTTCCCAGATGTGCTTAGCAGTTTTACAATTTCTCACATGGCTATACATTACAGCATCTAGGGAATCCAACAGAATGAGTCTCAAATTTTTATCCAATCCAGCTGTCTCCTTATCTTCAGAGGTATAGTTCTTAATGTCCTTTGGATAGGATCTGGCAGGGACTGTTACAGTTCCATTTACAACTGTTTCAGTATCATGTTGCATGGAAATTGCTGGCCCATTTTCCAAAACCCACAAGAAACTTGGGTTTGCTACATCAAGAAATAACTCCATTTTGTTTTCCCACATATCATAATTATCTTTATTAAAGATAGGAATTTTGACATTGCCTTTGGCAGACATGATGAATTTTTAAGAGAGTTAAAAATTCGAGCTTAATTTTTGATTGAGTAAAAATAGGATCTTGATTTGTGTATCAATCAATAGGCTCTGATACCAATTGTTAGGTCCGTTAAGATTGTAGAAGGGGGGTTGAATACAATCTATACCATTTTCTCAAAATTTATTCGTTAAATAATTTTGCCTTAAACGAATATTTTTGTGCGGAATAATATAACACAAATTTCAAGTTGAATATAACAATATATTAACTTGAGGGGTGTTACAAAATCAGTCCAAATGATTATCAAGTGATTAATAACTAATTAGAAAATTCAACATGAACTTTGCTAATTTAGTTAATAAAATCAAGATATCAATTTGTGAACTAGGAAACTTAATTCGCTAGTAGTACAAGAATCACAAGTAAACAAGTTCCAACGGATAGGATATTACAACTGAGATGAACTTGAATTTACAGAATTAAACTTGTAGGTGTTCTTGAGCTTGAGAGAGAGAGAAATAGGCTGCTGTGTGAATTTCTTGTGTTTGGTTCGACTTGTTCTGAACCTTCTGCATTCCTCTGCCTTATATACACAGCCATAGTCATATTACTTGATTTAAACTGATATGACAATCATTTTACGTTAATATGACAATCGGTATGACTATCAAATCAATGTAATATGACTGTCCAGCTTAAATATAACTTTCGGTATAACTTAACTAACCAATATGACATTCGGTATGACTTACCAAATGAATATAACATTCGGTATAACTTACCATTTGAATGAAATATGACTATCTCCATTTAACTGAATATGACTATCTCCATTTAACTGAATATGACTATCTCCATTTAACTGAATATGACTATCGGTATAACTATCAGTTTGATAGTTATATCATTCATATTTTTCAGCTTATAATTAATTAAATGACTTATAAAAAATCATTTAACTAATTAATTCTTTTCCATATTAATTCTTATTTAATTAATCTAATAATCACTTTAACAAATATATTAATTCTGATAGAATTAATTTATTTATTAACTTAATTACTTGACTTAATCAATTAAAATAGAATTAATATAAATTCTTTAATAGTCAATACTCCGCTGAAAACCACGTAATTATAATAAGGAACATACACTGGCATGATGTTGACGTTCGATGTACTGTCTGGTTCATGAACGACTAACTCCAATCTCTGTTCTTCATCGTGACTTTTAACACTGTGGTCTTTTATACTCTTCACTCTCATCAATCATTCGGTACTGAAATTGTTTCTTGTCACTAATAGAAATCTCTGTCTTCGAAAATGAATCCACTTGTTTCAATGCTACCTTGAGGCCTGATCAGATATCTGAATCTTCTTCCAGTGTAAAACATCAAAACTATAGATTGACTTGTTGATTTTTCTTCTGACGGTTATCATCTTGTGAGATTCCTGTGACAGTTAATATTATTTACTTATTACAATCTAGTTTAATTGGATTAGGATCCTCGAACTACAAATAGGCTGAGTCATATGCCTTTCAACTTTGTATAGGATATATGTGTTAGACAGTAATCTGTGGAGGTTAGTTAGGAACAGTACGTCAGAGACTACATTTCAGGAACTAAGAGCAGATCCTGATACAGCAAGTCAGATCCTGATCAAATACTGATGGGATGATCAGATCCTGATGCAATGGGAAATCCTGATATCAGTCGTGTTACTGATGATATCATTATGGATGCTACAGAAACTGGTTTGTGCTATAAAACAGGATCGTTGTTTTGAAAAATAAGCAAGAAGATATCGTGAAGGAAACGAATTCTCTATTGATGGAAACTATCAACTGGACGGCAGAACATTGTCATAGATAGATTATAATTCTGTTGATAGGTAGCATTATAAATACTCTCTCTATATTATTGTAAAAAGAGCGAATTGTGAATTTTAGAATGCATATCGTGTGAAGCTCTGTATAAGGTTTGTATTCGATAGTTCGAAACAAACACACAGAGAGAGAGAGAGAGAGAGAGAGAGAGAGAGAGAGAGAGAGAGAGAGAGAGAGAGAGAGAGAGAGAGAGAGAGATTTGTATTGTCAGCAGCTGCTAAAGGTATTGTACACATTTGATAGAGTTTGTATTTGATTTATTTTAATACAAACAAAGTTTGATTCATTCGTTTGTTCTTGTTCATCTAATCAAGCAAAAATCAGACACGATTATATAACTTGTATTCTACCCCCCTCCCCTTCTACAAGTTATTCGAGTTAACATATGTTATAACTCAATCATTACATATTATTGAAAGGTTAAATTATGAAAACTCATTTTTGATTAAAATTCAATTATTTTATATGCTTTTTTGAAAATTAATGTATTTTACTTAATATAATTTAATAATTTCACAATATCGACTAATTGTGGTTGCGAGAAAAAAGAAAATATTAACGTGAGGTCGTAATATGTAATTATACAAAATATAATAATCAATCAATTATAATATATACAATTAAATAGATGGGTTTGAAAAAAATATATTTAAGAATAAGAAATTAGATTGGAGTAGTAAATTTGTGTAAAAAATTAAAAGATTTGTAAAATAGAACTTTTTACAATAAATACATTAAATTGTTATAAACGAATATAATTTAGTCATAAATTAAAATTAAAATTAGAATATACAATAATCATAGATATAAGTTCGTAATATATTTACTATGTTATATAAAAATTCATATTATTATACTTTATAGTCGAGTTATAATCTAACTGATCATTTTTAATAATTATTACATTTTCGTAATGTTTATAATTTCAAAAATTATATCTTTTATCACTTAATATTGAATATTAATTACGTTATTTTTTATATATAACATAGATCCTATTTTTAGAGTTCTAATATTTTTAACATAAATTTAATTATTTTTCTTATGTTTTTAAATATTTATGTTTTTAGGTCAATCATACATTTAAATCGCTGAAAGTCTAATTAGATTTTTATATTTTTATATTATAATTAAGAATTATCTTTAACTCAAATTTAAATTAATTCTAAAAAATTTAATCGTGGGAATAGATGATATTAATGACTTGTGCATTTATGCAATATCTAAATTCATCTAAATATATGTTATAACTCAATCATTACATATTATTGAAAGGTTAAATTATGAAAACTCATTTTTGACTAAAATTCAATTATTTTATATGCTTTTTTGAAAATTAATGTATTTTACTTAATATAATTTAATAATTTCACAATACCGACTAATAATTTATAAATCGACTATAACATATTTGGACAAATATACTTTTTTTCATAATTAAAAAATTATATAAAAGTAATGTACAAGACTACAAATGATAATTTTTAAAATATTAAGTGGTGTCCATATATTTAAAGTATCATTTATTAATCTAAATTATATGACATAATGCATCATTTTAATGTATTATATAAAATATGTATTATCATAATTTATAGTCAAGTAATAATACGACGGGTTATTACTAAAAATAACTAATAAGTTTAATTTTATACTAATATTTATGATCTAAAAAATCATATCTCATTTTCATCTAACATTACATATTTATCACGTAATTTTTTATAAACAACATAGATCTTATTTTTAAAGTTCTTCTTTTTAAACATAAATTCAAAAGTTTTTCTACATTTTTAAATTTTTATCTTTCTTATATCAATTATATATTAAATCGTTTAAAGTCTAAATGGTTGGTCGACCAAAAATCTCTAATTTAACTCACATTTTTAAATTTTTGTAAACATAAAATTATATGATCAACCTATAATTATGTTTGATTTTATAAATAGAATATAAATATTTATTGAAACATAATCTTATTGATAAATAAATAGAAGTTATAGATAATAGATTTGTTGTATCTTTGACTTCTGCGAGTTCGATATATTCAATTGACCTAATTATTATAGATTTGTATTGGATTTTCATCGAGAATGTGATTCTTGTTTGTGTTTTTGTATTAAGTTTAATAAGAAATATAGTTTTATTTAAAAATATAAATATAACAATTGCAACATAACTGATATCCATTTAATTGTAAAAAACTACGGAATATTAAAAAATTATAATAATGACTGAATGTATAGTTATATTATATACAAAAACTAAAAAATGGGAGTTATATAAAAATATAAACCAACATTTTATATAGTTATATATAAAATTACGGAAATTGGGAAAAAACGGAGTTACATAAATAATGTAAACAAATATTTTATTTATTCAAAAGTTATAACAAAAAAATTAAATAGGAGAGAAGATGTGATTAATCTAATAAGATTTTTAAAGTAAACTCAAGAATTGATGTAGCACACTTGGTTATGACATGAGATTCTTGAGCGGAGGTTAAAGGTTCAATTCTGAATGAATACATAGAGTACTATATTTTTAGTATAAATTATAAAATGGTGACACTTTTGTAATTTTTTAACATGAAAGGGTAAAATGGACATTTCACAGTTATTTTATTGGCAATTTTTACCCTTGTGTTCTCTAAAAATATAAAATATAACAATTGCAACATAATTGATATCCATTTAATTGTAAAAAACTACAGAATATTAAAAAATTATAATAATGACTGAATGTGTAGTTATATTATATACACAAACTAAAAAAATGGAGTTATATAAAAATATAAACCAACATTTTATATAGTTATATATAAAATTACGGAAATTGGGAAAAAAATGGTGTTACATAAATAATGTAAACATATATTTTATTTATTCAAAAGTTATAACAAAAAAATTAAATAGGAGAGAAGATGTGATTAATCTAATAAGATTTTTAAAGTAAACTTAAGAATTGATGTAGCACACTTGGTTATGACATGAGATTCTTGAGCGGAGGTTAAAGGTTCAATTCTCATTGAATACACAGAGTACTATATTTTTAGTATAAATTATAAAATGGTGACACTTTTGTAATTTTTTAACATGAAAGGGTAAAATGGACATTTCACAACCATTTTATTGGCAATTTTTACCCTTGTGTTCTCCTATTATATATAGTAATAGATAGATAATAGATAGATTATTGTGATACTATCTTGTATAAAGTGGCTTTTAATAAAGTGATTAGGTCATGGGTGATGTTTTATGCATGGACAAGTGTTGATAACTTGTGGTAAGTTGATAAAGTGATGATAAGTACTAGTTAGCTTTCTAATCTTGCTAGTTACTCTTGTAACTACTTAGTTACTAAATATTTTCTACTAGCACATGCATGCATCTTGCTTTCCTGCTTGCTTCTTTGTCCGGTTATTGCTCAATTTGATTGATCGTTCGTAGGAATAACTCAATCGTTTCTAGTTAGGGTTTTACCGGAAATCGTCTTAATATTTATACTATCATTCTCCATTCTCTTTAATAATTCTTGAACCTATATTCCTTAAATCCTTTCAATAATTCCTTAAGTCTTTCAGTGTTCAGGGAAATCTCGGGGAAAATAAAAGTGTTATTTTTCAGAATTCGATAACTTTTACATACACTCTTTTTCCCCTTGGATCATTAATACGAACTCAGAAATCCGTTCCGGGTACTTCTATATAGCGTCGTCTAATAATATTCCTAATTCTATCAAAACACTATTCATCCCTGTTTCTTTACTTCTTCTCTTAGGGTTATACAATTGTCCCGGTTCTCTTTCGAACGTTCCTTAACCCTTTTACGAAACCACTAGACTAATAACAGATATCTATTTGGATGACATAAGAATAACCTCCTCCTTTGGAATTACCAAATCTTAATTTCCTAGGAGATAGATAATTCTTATCTGAATTGTCAACCAATAGCATTTTTCATGGCATATAGCAATTGAATCCGAATCCATTAAATATTCGTTCATTCGTTGAACCCATTGTTACATCGTAGTCGTAACCACTATTCATTTCTACACTTATAATAAAAGATTTAATTCTACAAAAAATCTGGGTTCTTACACATATTCAGATTTTTGGCTTCTGATATTGTTGAATTTCTCAGCAGAAAGTAATAATGAACAGTAATGCAATGATTGCGTGTTTGGCTGAATATGTGTTTCAAAGACTAGGATTTACAATCCAATGAGGTGTTGTGATGCAGCTTGTTGCCCGTTTACCCCGTTTAGAGCATCTCCAATGTTATTCACAGAGGCATGCTTGAATACATCTAATAACAAGCCTAATTGTTTGTAATTCTTTGCATTACTTGCATGACCTCTTAACTGAGGGAACCTCTAGTTGTAGAATTTCTACTTGTTTAGTACTTGTAATAGGCATCAATTTCTATCTGTGTAATTGTACTTAAAAGTCAGAGAATAATGCTTGAAAGAAGTTCCAAGGTTCATGCCTCAAGCTTGAAGAACAAGGCTGTCAAAATAAACACAGTTAGAGTTTGGAGAATGAAAATTTGCCTAAGTACCAATTCGATAAGTATGTTTGTTATATTCAAGAAGTCTAGCATTCGAGAATTCAGGGATTCGATATCTCAAAAGACAATATTTGATATCTCATTCGATATCTCAGAGATTCGATATGTCTCCTACTCTATTCGAGAACTCAGGAAGTCAACAAGTCAAAACATCATTCGAGTTCTCCAGGAGTCAATAAGTCAAAGTTCATTCGATATCTCAAAGACTCAGAAAGCTATTCGATATCTCAGGGATTCGATAAGTTAAATGCTCCATTCGACAACTCAAGGATTCCTGAAGAAAAAAGCTATTCGAGAAGTGATTCGATATGTCAACTTTACAGTATTCGAGAACTCAGAGTTATCGGTCAAGTTAATTCTAGTTCTCGAATCAAACACTTAGCCACTTCTCGAATACACTCGTGGAGACAAAATACTGAAGGAATTGTACAAGTCAGAAACCTGCAACAAGCCAAGGTGCTTTATGGACCACAAGCTGTAAAGTACTTTGGAAAGCCTACAAAGAAGCTTAGAGAGATGTACAAGAGACAAAGAGCTAAAGAAGTGGATCTGAGCAGAACCTCAAGAAGTCAAACCTGTAGCCGTTTGGATGCTTGCTCAAAAAGGATAGACATACGAAAAAGTAATTTATCCTGTAACCTTATTTGTAGTAAGCAGGTTATGCTCATGTTCTATAAGGGCACAACCTCACTTCTTTAGAAGAAGAGGTTTCACATACATTCTAAGAGTACATCTCTCTGAGAAAAATGAAGCTGAGAATACTATCATTTGTATTCACAGGTTGTAGCAAATCTTTATCTAATAAAATATTAGATTAAAGTGATATTGTGTCTTGTGTTGTTCATTATCTACATTCATATTTCTGCACACACATAACACATATCTTGTTACATACTCCAAAACAGATTCAAGAACAAGAAAAGTTCAAGAATCCATTCACCCCATCTCTGTATTCTTTTGTGTGTTCAATATTCAACAAGTGGTATCAGAGCAGGCTGTTTATTCAAAAATAGAAAACGATCATGAATACACCAAAGACTACAGGAACGGTGAAGGTCCATAAGTTCGACAAAGAGAACTACAACCTCTGGAAGATCAAAATGCAGTTGTTCACCAAAGCTTCTAATCCTTTATATCCTGAGATACTCAAGAATGGGCCCTTTGTTCCACAACAGGAAATTCCTGAGAAGACTGTGGGAACTGTAACCATTCCAAGATCCTATGTGGCTAAAGAACCATCTAAATGGACAGAGACAGAAAAGGAGATGGTTGCCCTTGACAGTCATCTCATGTTGTTGATCATAGATTCTATGGAGATGTCAATGTTTGCTAACATTGCCTCTTGCAAAACAGCAAATGAGATGTGGGATCACATTGAGGTATTATATGAAGGAACAGAGGAGGTCAGAGAGAACAAGAAAAAGATACTTGTCACTCAGTATGAAGCTTTCATGGCACAGTCCAAGGAAAGCATTACTGACATGTTTGAGAGATTTCACAAGTTGATGACTGAGCTACAAATGAATGGCAAGGTTTACAGTACTAAGGAGTTGAACATGAAGTTTCTATTATCTTCTCCAAACCACCTAGAGCAGGGGGTCATTTCTATGAGGGAAAGAGATTTGAACAAAGTCACATATGATGTGCTCTATGGGGTTTTAAAGACTCATGAGCTTGAGTTGCTTCAGAAGAGGGCTATCCAATCCAACCAAGGCAGAATGATAAACAAATCATGTGCCTTGATTGTCAGCAAATCTGTTCAAGACCTAGAAGCATCTACAAGTCAGCCGAGGATAGAAGAGATAGTAGATGATGAAGAAAATGAAGGTGAAGTGACTGAACCTGTTGAGGAGAAGGAAGAAGGAGAGTTCTACACTCTTGAAGAGCTAGATGGCATGGAAAACACTTCATATGCTTTCATGGCCAGACAGTTTCCAAACATCAGATTCAAGAGGAACCAACCCTTCAAACCTAGACCCCAAAACCATTCATTCAACAAGAGCAAGGCACCTATGAAAGCAAACAAAAATATATTCAAAACCAGCCATGTGGATAGGTCATCTGTAAGGTGTTATAGATGCAATGACCTAGGGCATTTTGCTAGTGAATGCAAGAAGCCTAAAAAGAAGGATAAGGAGTTTCTAGAGTTTGAAGCTAAGTATGAGGCCCTTCTGAAAAAGCAAACACAAGGCAAGGCCTACATAGCTGAAGGGAAGTGTTGGGATGACTCTGATAGTGATGGAGAGGAGCAAGAATTCTGCAACTATGCCTTGATGGCTGATTCCAAGGATGAACATTCCCTATCTGACTCTCAGGTACCATCTCTCACTACCATAGATATGTCTGTTTCTGAGTATAAATGCGTGGTTGAACAACTGTATATTGAAATGTTTAATATTCATACTAGTATGACTGCTGCTAATAAAGAGATCCCCAAACTGTCTGCTAAAAATGAATTGTTAAACAAGAAGAATGAGGAACTTGAGCTAATTGCTATGCAAGTAGATAACCTTAAGAAAGAAGTTGAATATCTGCAGAATAAGGTTCTATGTGCTAGTCAGGTTGAGAAGGCTCTTAGGGATGAACTAGCTGAAAATGAATTTAAATGAAAACCTTTAAGAACTCTTCTAGTCTATTGCAGTCCTACCATGAGAAAAACCAAGCTAAACCCAAGGCTTCCATTGGACTTGACTATGGCACCCTTAAACAGAGGAAAGGCTATGATGTCATTGAAGATGACATAGTTGTTCAGGATGAAGTGCCTCACATTTTAAAAAAGACAGAGTCTCCAATTTTTAAAGAACCAACATTTGAAATTGATGAGGATGCCTTACTCATTAAGCAAATGTTGAATGATGAGGATGAGGCACGGTCTAGTGAACAACCAGCATCCTCTAAAAGTGAGAGTGTCAAGGCAAAAGCCAAGAAGCTAGTAGGAGGTAGACCTAGACCTGAGAAGTTTGTGAAGTTTGTTTCAGCTGGGAAAAATGAATCTGAGATGAAAGTGGCTAATAAGAAACAAAACAGGAATGGCAAGCTAGGGATAAACAAGAATAATAATTATGCTTATGTGCCAAATGCCCCTAGGAAAGTTTGTCAAAATTGTTTTAGCACTAATCACTTAACTCATGCATGCAATAAACCAACTGGTAGTGTAGCTAAGCCTTTCTATGATTGCTCTGTGCCTTTAAGACATAGAGATTCACCTTTCTGTGATAAACTTTACTGTATGCCATGCAACATGAATGTTATGACTAGTTGTTTTAATTTGAGAAGACAATTCATGGATGGTTGCATCAGTCACAACATTCACACACACTACACAAGGCCAGAGTCTTCAAGTCCTCCTAGAGTTAGGAAGGTACCTCTATCACATAAGTCTAAGAATTCTAACAGTGACAAGAAGACTAGTCCTAAGAAAGTTGATAAGCATGCTATTTTTGATAAATCTGTTTCTAAGCCAAGTGGACCCAAACATGTTTGGGTACCAAAGAAGAAGTAATACATTTGTTCTTGCAGGGCAAAAAAAGTGAAAAGAGGGTCATGTGGATTTTGGACAGTGGATGCTCAAATCACATGACTGGTGATATGGCCCTACTATCACAATATGAGGAGAAGGCTGGCCCAATGGTTGCTTTTGGAGATGACAGCATGGGTAACACATTGGGATATGGCAATTTAAAAGTTGGCAATGTCATCATTGAAGATGTAGCACTAGTCAAGGGTCTCAAGCATAATCTGCTAAGTGTTGGTCAGTTTACTGATAGAGGATTCAAGGTAAATTTTGACAAAGATGAATGTTTGATCACCCACAAGAAGACTGGTGATTTTTCTCTATCTGGAGTAAGAAAAGGAAGCCTGTTTGTAGCCAATATGGACTCTGTAAACAAGGACAAAGTTTGTTGCTTCTACTCAAAAGCATCAAATGAAGATTGTTGGCTATGGCACAAGAAGTTATCACACCTGAACTTCAAGGCCATTAATTCTCTAGTCAAAAAAGAGTTAGTGTGAGGCATGCCCACACTTGAATTCTGTCAAGAAGGAGTGTGTGAGGCTTGCCAAAAAGGAAAGATGAAAAGGTCAAGCCACAAGTCAAAGACAGTGACATCAATCACCAAGCCCCTGCAATTAATTCATATGTATTTGTTTGGGCCTGTCAATATTTTGTCACTCTCAAGAAAGAAGTATGCCCTAGTGATGGTTGATGACTACACAAGGTATACATGGGTGGAATTTCTAGCATCAAAGGATGAGGCTCCACAAGTTATCATTGAGCACATAAAGAAAGTTGATAAGGAAGCAAAAACCAATAATGCAAGTGTGATTGCATTGAGAAGTGATAATGGAACAGAGTTCAGAAATGCCTTACTTGAAGCATTTTGCAAAGAGAATGGCATTTCTCAACAATTCTCAGGTCCAAGGACTCCACAACAAAATGGAGTAGTTGAGAGAAAGAATAGAACTCTAATTGAAGCTGCTAGAATAATGTTGCTTGATGCAAAGATGCCTACATGTTTTTGGGCTGAGGCTGTGAGCACTGCATGCTATATCCAGAATAGAACCCTCATCAACAAAAACACTGGAAAGACACCTTACAATTTGATGACTAGAAAGAAGCCTACTCTAAAGTATGTTCATACTTTTGGAAGCAAATGCTTTGTGTTGAAAGACAATTCAGAATATGTTGGGAAGTTTGATGCAAAGGCATTTGAATGAATTTTTCTTGGCTATTCTATGGAGAGAATTGCATACAAAGTTTATGTCATCAGTCAAAAGAAAGTTATGGAAAGCACAAATGTGACATTTGATGATAGCAAACTACCTGGATTAGAAGAAGCCAATGATGAAGATAGAGATCCACTAAAGTTTGAAATTCTAGATGATTCTGATGAAGAGATTGAAACTGAAGTTGAGACTTCAATTCAACAAACTCCAGTGAATGATGAAGCAAGAGATGAATCTGTGCAAATCAATAGTGAAGAGACTAGCATCCAAGACACACCTGTGAATAGCAGCAACTTCACAGGGGGAGGAAATGAAAATGATCATGACTTGGATGATGAAGCAACATCAAGGTTGAGAAATCAAACTGAGCACTCAAGGAAATGGGATAGATCACACATTGCAGAGCAAATTATTAGAGATCCATATGCAGGAGTGAGAACTAGAAGAGCAACTCAAAATGAGTGTCTCAATGGTTGCTTTCTATCTCAGAATGAGCCTAAGAAACTTGATGATGCACTATTGGATCCATATTGGATTATTGCTATACAAGAGGAGCTGAATCAATTTGAAAGAAACAAAGTATGGGAACTTGTGCTTGCACTAAAGAACAGAACCATTGTTGGAACAAAATGGGTTCTGAAGAATAAGATGGAGGAAGATGGTGTAATAGTAAGAAACAAAGCAAGGTTGGTTGCAAAAGGATACTCTCAACAGGAAGGCATTGATTATGATGAGACATTTGCTCCTATTGCTAGATTGGAAGCCATCAGAATCTTCTTGGCATTTGCTGCTCATTCAAACTTTAAAGTTTATCAAATGGATGTCAAGAGTGCATTTCTGAATGGAGAGTTGGAAGAAGAAGTTTATGTGCAACAACCACCTGGCTTTGAGGATCCACATTTCCCAGAATTTGTCTACAGATTGTGTAAGAACCCCAAATTTTGGATATAATTAAAACTTTTATTAAGTAATGATAAAATGAGGAACAATGATTCCGACAACAAGGTCACCAGCTCTAATGAATGGTGGTTTCAAAGAACAATGATTGTAATGAATGGATATTGCTTTGGACAATGATCCTGATGCATTGGTATATTGTCAGAATAGAGTAATTCGATGGTTGAGAACCTAGATAAGAATAATCTATCATCCAGGAAGGAGCTAATGGATCCTTGAAGGGAAATGAGTACGTGCATAGTGTTTCCCATACGTGCATAGTATTTCCCGTACGTGCATAGTGTTTCCTGTACGTGCATAGTAATTTGGTGGATGATTAGTGATTTTGTAAGTTGGAAAACTTTTCACGCCACCCTATGTACGGGACGTGATATGGATGTTTCGAAGTCATATTATTAATACGCGGAGGAAATAAGTGAATGCAGAGACGATCGGAATTCAGAAATTCCAAATTCTTTTTCGGAATAATATTTGACCGGACAGTGGATTAAATATTATTATAATCCAAGAATTGAGATATTAACTTTGAGGATTTGATATTTTGGAATGTTATTATATTTGATTTAAGAATGAAGGTAGGAAACCACTGAGGAGTGGTTTATGGCTACAATGTAATAATTGATATTTGGAAGGAATGAATGGAATTCGACTTTATTATTTCTATGTCTTGAAGAATGCTAAAGGGTAACAACATAGGTAAGAATAATCTATCTTCTAAGGGAATAAGATATGGCAATTTCAAGCAGGAGAATATTCTCATGTCATCCAGATCGGTAACGATTAATCCAGTAGTTCCGTAAAAAGGTTAAGGAACGATCGAAAGAGAATACGGACAAGTATACAACCCTAAGAGAACAAGTAAAGAATACAGAATGAATAGTGTTGTGGTGGGAGTATATAATAATATGAGACGACACTATATAGAAGTATTCGGAACGGATTTCCGAGTTCATATTAGTGATCCAGGGGGAAAATAAGTGTATGTAAAAGCTGTCGGATTCTGAAAAACCGCACTTTTATTTTCTCCGAGAGTTCCCTGGACACTGATAGCCTTAAGTATTTAACGAATGGATTTAAGGAATATAAATTGGAAAGTTAGAATGAAAGATGGAGAATGAAAGTATTAATATTAAAGAGGATTCCCGGTAAACCCTAATTAGAAATCCGTGAAATATTCCCACGAACGATCAATCGAAACGGGTAATAACCGGACACAGAAACAAGCAGAGGAAGCAAGAGTCTTGTGCAAGCTACTAGATAAATATCTAGCAACCAAGTGGGCTAAGTAACTAGACAATTAGAGATTGAACAAGTACTTAGCAAGTAACTACCTAGTTAAGCTCTAACCACCATAAAACCAACACATGTCTTGCCATTTCACCATCCAACACCTCACCACTTTGATAAAGTGACTTTTGCAAGATATTATGTTGCTAGTGGATGAGAGTGGATGAGATTGAAACACCAAAAAGCAAGCCAACCAAGCAAAACTTTCCTCCCCCCTTTTTCAAAGCTCCATTCGACCTTAACCCTAATTCAAGAATCAAAGTCCAAGCTCCCACCATTGTTTGATCTCCAAAAATTTATCATAGATCCTATATTTCATAGAAATGATACCCTAAAAATCTTAGCCTCAAACACCACCTTTTCCATTTTCAAAAAAATCAAGAAAGTGGAGGATGAATAGTAACCTCAAGAACAAAATTCTTGAATCTTGATTTTGGTTGATGATCCAAGCATCATGGAGGCTATACAAGGACTATACAAGGCTTAATAAGTGCATACATACCTCAAGGAAGGTATAAACTTCAAGAACCCTAGTCTTTGATTTGAGTTTTAATGGAGTTTTGGATAAATTTTGGTGATAATGTTGTTATAAGCATGTTTACATGATTATGTAGTTAGTTTGTTTGATTTAAGAGATGTGATGAATATGATGATATAATATGATGTTCCTGGACTTATGAGATTAGTATTATGAATGTAAGATGATTGGTATGCCCGGTGTGGCTTGGGTTGTTGATTACGATTTATGGAACGTTCGATTTACAGCCGTTATAATGCCCGATTTTGCATTACCATGTTTTGTATACCATTTTCCATGTTGAACCCTTACTGTCCAGAGACCTTAACTGCCATGATAGGATAGGTAATGTTCTAAGCTTCGTTTTGATATAAAGATCACGTGAAACGGACTTACGGTTTAGGATTTATGACCAAATTACTAAAAGTAGTTCGAATCCGTAAACGAAAGTTCGTAACTGTAATTGAACCCTCGTAAACTATGTAACGTCATGGAGAATCTTGGTAAATAAATACTAGAGGTAAAAGGGAAGGTGTGAAAGAAAACTGTATGTCAAAAAGATCATTTTTCGATTTATTAAAAATGTTCGAGTCGAGGTTAAACGCGAACGAACCCCTAAAAGACGACTCTTTTATAACTTCGGTAAAACACTTAGAAAACGGGCGATAAAACTCGGAGTATAGTATTGGTTCGTAACGATCGACCTTAGAACTCATATGACTTAAGTATGTCCCAAGTATAAGTACAATGATATGTCATATTAACGAACGAATGTCGGGTCGGATCAGTGATAAAAGTAATCCACTAAAAGGGGTATAACGAGATAACTCGAGAACGAGTTTCGAATTAAGTATAACTTAACTTTTAATATGTTAAGTGATTAATCCCGAATGCCTTGGCTATTTATAGATCACCAAGCTGAACCGGGACCCGCTACCACTACCCCTTACCGTACTCGACTACCAGGCAAGTTTCAATTCCCTTCTTTTAGGCTGTTGTTGTGATTGAATAATATATATATATGATTGCTGATATACATATGCCATTGCATGCATGCCTACTTTCAAGTTGAATTGATATACTTGTTCCCTGAATGTTATTGTTGGCTTATAAGCTAGATAGTTATATATCAGTTATAAGCCGGTTATTGTAAGACCCTCATAGAAGGGCGTATATATCTTATTAATCAAAAATAGACCGGGAGTCAATATTCCTTGATATATCGAGATTACCTCGGAAGAAAATATTTAAGTAAATATTTTCTATTATTTGGGCGACGAATATTATTTGAATATTCGTTCGAGACTAATTATTTTAACGATCCTTACTTCAAATAATTATTTGAACGTAACTATTCAACGAATAATATTTCTCAATATTCATTCAGAGTCGAATTGATTATCGACTATTATTTCGAATATTCTTCTAAAGATGAGACTATTAAATGAATATTATTTTGGATATTCTTTTAGATTATTATTTTATTAAATAAATATTACTTTTGAATATTCATTTAAGATATTAAATACTTGATGAATATTATTTTAATATTCATCTGAAGCTTGATTTAATTATCGAATATTATCTCGAATATTCCTTAAGGCTTGGATTACTAAATGAATATTACTTGATATTCATTTAGGATATTATTCATTAAATGAATATTACTTTTGAATATTCATTTAAATTCCTAATTAATTATGAATATTACCTTAAATATTCTTTTCAGGTCTTATTAATTAATGAATATTGTTTTGAATATTCATTTGAATATTTATTTATTCAATAAATATTCTCCTGATATTTCTTCAGGGATTATTTTGAGAAATACTCTGATTTAAGACATTCTTTCATATTCCTAAATATTCTGTAAAATATTTTAATTCAAGAAATATTCTCTGAATATTTATTCCATACTTAGAATAACCTCAATAAGGGTTATCTTCTTCGATTATTACGAAAAATATTTCGGAGTCATATTATTATTAATCTTATATCAAGAAAGGTTCTCAGACATCATTCTTCTTCGAGTCTATCTCCTTAATAATAAGGGAACCTTACTTGGAAAATGTTATTTATCTTGTCGACTTCCCGGTCATAAAGTATTCCCTTCACCCGCAACTCGGGTGCTGTTGACTTATTAAGTCGTTGCTTACCTTCTCATCTTTCGAGGGGTAAGATTACTGGAACAAGTTAACATCCGTTACCAAGTAATAGCTTGGGAGTTATTGGTAAATTTTCCTTTCCAACTAGATACGACTACTTTGTGGAGTCTTATCAACAAGTATTATACTTGGGGAAAGGGGGACGAACGTTACATTCAGAATCATGAATTCTATTTGAACTAGGAGTCGTGTAAGAGGCCGAGTAGCGCCGGTCCATCCCCTTTGGCCCAACCGTTGGCCGGGGAGAGCTAGTAAGGCGGTATACAAGTAAAGCCGTCAGTTCTTCCTTCTACCGGTAGTAAATCTAAATTGAGCTGTACGATCTCGACTGATCATCAAGATTGGAACAGCGGGCGCGGTGAATACTCCATCATTGGTTCATCATCCAAATTTATTTATTTCCTGCAACATGATTACTGTTGGCAGAATTGGAAAAGTGTCATAACTGGAGTTGCAACCTTTTCTTGCAAGTTCCTCTTCTTAATAACAATAAGAATATCTCGCTTACTTTGATGTAGCAGATATTTCTACAAACAAATACTTTAAGTTACCTTGTAACTTCATCGTTCATATTATACTGGCATCATTTCCGTAAATGCATGGCATATGGTTTGAAAGATACTTTTGAACTGTTATACATTATCGTTCAGTTATATGTTATTGTTGGTGGGCTATTGCTCACCCTTGCTTTATTATTATATCACAACAACAGCTAGACCAGATGACTCGCACAAGGCGCACTCGACGCGGGCGAGGACTATAAGACTACCAGAGCTGAAGAAGAAGCTATTGGTAGGGTATATCTATTCTTTCAGTACCAAGAATATAGTCTAGTATGACTTATGTAAATGGATGGCAAAGAGTATGTATTTATATTGAAATCCTTTTGGATTGTAAGAACTCTTAATGTGATTAATAAAAATTTGATTGTTACTCTGATTTCATCTCTGGGACTATAACGGGTGTGTTTTATATTGTTGTGTTGGGTTATAGAGACGTAATTTATTTTATGTTAAGGAAAGTTCAATTGTTGTGGACAGAATTGGAAAACCGTAACCACCGGATCCCGGACCCCGGATCTGGGGGTGTTACAGAAGTGGTATCAGAGCGTACGTTATAAACCCCAGAGATGAGGTGACGTTAAAACAATAAATTCAATAAGATAATAAGAACTCTTGCCAAGTTCATAGTCGGACTACTTAATGTAGTGATGACATATAAAAACCCTTATGGGAACTCGTAAGTATAATGATAGTAACTTAGCTCGATATCGTATCGACGAGTAAGGCGACTGACCTTGAGGCATACGAGCAATAGCGCGATGATGCTTTATATGCTAAAGATCAGCGGGTAATTCGATGGAGTACCCTACTGGAGACCCGGAAGAGGTTCCAGCAGATAAGGAAAGTCCTGTTAGGATGAGGAGCTTACCCATGGGTAATGAGGGTCGCAGCCAGAATGACTGTGATGATTAAGATATGGTGCTCAGAAAAGTGAGTATAAAGAACCGAGATATTATTAAGAGATCTGGAGATGCATGTTGAATTCATAGCCGGACTACCAGATGTAGTACCAGCAAGGAAGAAGGATTGGAAGAATTACTTGAGATCTTATACGGAAATAGATGAGAATCCTTAGAGATTTTCATCTTAACAAAGAAAGAGCTGGAGGGATGTATGATTATCAAAGACAGCGATATAGGACGAGGAGCAGAGTCCTTAGGAATAGTTGAGAATGAGGCAGTAAGTGCCATATCATTTGATAAATGAATCAGTATGAATATGGTCAGTAATAATTTGCCACGAGAAGGCAGATGTCATAGGTTGTAATTTATGGAACCAAATTGAGGTTGATGAAATTGTTTTATTCAGGAAAAATGTCCATTTTATGAATGAGTCAATTAGAAAGTGAAAACATTGGGAAGTGACAGCATGATTGGATAAAGTTATATAAGGAAGTAGTAAGCAAGACAATGATCTCAGAACCTACCGGAAGATAGGACCAGTGAGTCAAGATGAACTCGTAATGAGACTACTGCCAGAGACTGAGTATAGAGTTAATTCAACTCAGTTAAATGATGAACCAGAAACGTTATATGCATGTGATTCAGAGGAATATTAAATTCCTTCTTCTCTTTGAATGGATTATAGTAGTTACCTTAAGTTTACTCCGACATGGAATTATAATAGATCAAGTAATACGATCAGCAGTTGAAGAGGAAAATGTGAGAAAATCTTCCTGGAGCTAAAAGGTGAAATTGGTAATGACCAAGAGCTGGCATTGCTTAATGGAAAAAAGGAGACTTTGTGCTTCCAATGACGCCTCGCATAAAGGGTTAGGTAGACCGACATTTGGTAGTATTGAATATCAGGACGTTGTGACAGGTTTCAGTTTGAAACTATTGATTCCCTTTTTAAGGGATGGATATAATTGATTCCTCTCCAGTGGGTAAACTTCCAATCCGATGATGATTATTTCGTTAACTATGACTGCTTATGATTCCACCTGCTTGGAGGTTCATAGAACTATTCTTCAGGTTTCGAAACTGGTCTCCTTAATGTTACCAGTAGGTGGTTAGATTGATCAAAATTTCCCTAAGTCTGGAAAGGAATTCGGTGAATTTTGGCAAACCTTGTCTTTCTGATTATCAGAGAATGTCATGGAAGAGAGTAAAAAAAAAAAAAAAAAAAAAAAAAAAAATTGGAGCAAACCCTGTGATTTGGATAAGGATGCTGTAAAATGGGTTAGTAAACGGACCCTGAGCATTACAATCGACGGTAGTGATAAAATAATGAAGTGAGATTGGACGAAAATAGGAAATGTAAGTAAGAAACCAGCCGGACTGAGAAATTCCAGGATTGACTTAAATGAAAAGGATGTTATGCCAGGAATGGTAAGCTTGTGTGGCACGCAGGATTGATAAGTACAGTTGAAAAGACAAAAGTGGAGGAAAGGTGACCGGAGACGGTGCCGAGTAGTCGATTAAGACTTATATGGAGTAAAGTTTTGGAAAGGTAGAAAGGTATCACAGAAGAAGGCACTATGCCGGCAATTGCTAGAAAAGTAATGCTATTAGCCAACCCCTAAAATCATATATTTTTATTTTAGTATGGCCAGTTGAGGCCAAGTCACAACGGACTATAAAGTGACTAGACCAGCAATGAAAAGACAAAGCAGGGTTGCTTCTAAGTAAGCACCGACTGCAAGGGCTTCTGATATAAAGGAAACATTAATGAGATCGTTTGAATCTTCTGCCGAACAACCCATGTTTTGATTTGGAATTCACTAGACCTTTTTGGGATGGGGTCACCCGTACTAAAGTGACTCATGTGTATATGGTTGTCCAAGATTTCGAGTAAAATGGAAGTATAGTGACTTGAGATGTATGATGTTAGGGTATCATGAATACCATGAATATACTATGACGGAGGAAAGTAAACAATGAAGGTATATGAAGAGGGTATAGAAAAGGTCAGAAATTGAACAGTATGCTGTAGAAATTTTGTCTAAGACAAATACATTTGAAAAGAACGATAAGTACTAAGAGATTCACGTTGAACTCGACCAATATCTTCCAAAACATCCTTGCTGCCATTACCAAGTTCTGTAAGAGAGGAGATAGGCATACGTTGCCTTTTGGAAGGCCAAATAGGCTGACAACTATCTGAAAGAAGAGGATGGCATTAAGCCACCGATCGATTATCGAATGAGAATGATTGAAAAGAGACCTTTATTAAGGATACATGATCTGATTGCCAATTATAAGATGCAAGAATTCTTTGGCAGTTGAATTAAGGATAGGATATCCATAAATTAAGACAGACCCTAGGGAATGCACAAGGGGTGGCATTAACCCTAATAACGACATTATGACTTCAGATGATATGAGTTGGACTTGCTAAGGCAACAATGACCGGTAAGGATTATAAAAAAAAAAAAAAAAAAAAAAGAGTTCTGGAAAGAACATAGATAGAATTATTAGAGTATTAATCAATGACATTTTGATATACCCTGTACCCAGAAAATACAGGAGGAAGGATGAGGATGACCTATGAAACCTTACAAGGAAAAAGGTAATATTCCGAACTTCAAAATGGAAGTTTGGTAAGGAATGTATGACATAGTAACAGTAATGCCAGATGAGGCATGTATGAGACCCTGAGGAAGTATGGATTGAACCTATAAAGGTTGAGATTATCCTAAGATAAGGAAAGAACTAAGAAGAGAAGTATCCTAAGTAGGATTGGGAATAAACGTGATAAAGTTCCCACGGGTAGGTGGAACCAATGACTTATGGAGAAAGACTTTTAAATATATTTTTCTCCATCAGCAGAGCTTAAGGGAGAATGCTTTCACCCAAAAATGATGGGAATGAGGTAGAAATGTTTGAATTGGAATATATCCAAGGAACAAGGATTACCGGAAATTATTATTATTATCATGAAAGGCCAATGAGGTGGCCGACAGTCTAAGTATAAAGGAATAATTATAAATGTTCATACCGAAGAAACAAAATGATATTTGGAAAGACCTTGAAGGTCATTTTGGAGTGGAGGAAGTTACATTCCTTTTGATGATTGTGCAAGAATCGAAGGTAATAATAGTTTAAGTAAAGATTCGATTCCTGATGGAGTCTTAAGCATATTACGTACCTTAGAAGGTCCCGTTTTGAGGCAACCCAGGACCATGGTACAAAATTGATGAAGTAAACCGTTAAGTTTCCAGTCTTTTATGGAAGATGCACAAGTGATAAGTTTCATCAACCGGACCTAGCTGCGATGCCTGAAACTCTTCTGCAATTCTATCTACTTCATGTTCTATCTACATCAAGTTCAGGAAGTGTTCCTTATGGATAAGGAATAGTGATTACTTTGTCTCCCTAAGGGATTTGAAACCCATAGGGTTAGCTATTAATGCACTACGTAAACAACAAGTGATGGTGATTCTTCTAAGAAAGTAGATGACAATGTAAAGATAAAGAAAGTGCTGCCATTGATTAACTAAATGGCATGTTGATGAATGACAAACAAGTTTATGTTAGTGTACTTCTGCGCAAACAAGATAGAGAATATGAGGTTGATGATTCATGATGTTAAAGATATTCCCATGGAAAGAATTAATGAGACTTGGAGGGAAGGGCGGTTGAGCCTGAGACTTATTGGGCCACCTGAGAGTTTAAAATGTTCGGACGGCGGTATTCGAGCCAGCCTTACCCCCAAAACTTATAGCACGGTCATAACGGGTTTTCATGTGGCCAGGCTACGTCAGTAAAATGCAGATGTTCAACAGATGATAGGAGTACGAGCATGTAGATATACGACCTGGTCTGACTTACGAAAGACAACCTGTGGAAAACCGCGGATAGAAAAGAACAAGTGATGAGAAACAAGGTTGGCAGAAGTAGATTATATGAATCTAAGTTAAAGGGATCGGGCCAGATTCATTTCGGAAAGTTTAAATTGGAATAACGTGATGATTATAGAATAAATGTGACGGAATACCGATAAGGAGGTACCAAGTGCAAAAAAAGGTGTCTCAATAAAGAGGTGAAGGTGAAAGTAAATAATAGAAATGAGTAAGAATCAGCTAATAAGAAGGATGTGATTGATAAAGAAAAGGCTGGGAAACAACTATGGAATGAGAAGCAAGGAATGTTATGAATGGGTTTTCTAATGAATTCTCAGGATGACAACCTGATAGTGTCAATATTATAGTTATGAAAAAGCTAGTAACATGATATGGGATGTCAGTAATAATGATGTCAAGTGAGAAATCTAAGATTAACCTGAAAGGTTGAAAGATTTCCCGAATGTGAGTATCGCTAAGATTGAACAAGAGTATTTGTCCATAGAATAATGGACAAAGCAGCAAGATATGTTGACACGTGAGATTGCGATCAAATAGTATTGGATATAATTATGATTAATTTCTTCTTTGATAAACCTCTATAGTTCAGAGGTAAATTCTGAGTATGATATTCTACAATCATGAAAGCTTTCTATAATCCTTTAGAACTCTTTTCTCTTCTTCTCTCTTATTCATCTTCTTTATGAATTGAGAAGAACAACCCTTTTAGGAGGGGAGGTACTGCTACGTGACTATCTGTCTATGTGATAGAAGTCTAAGTGGAATGCCATGACTTGTTTAATTGCTTGTCAAGTACTAAAGGCTGGCCCCCTTCTGTACTAACTATGCAATATAACAAATGTTCAATTGATCATAGTGATCTCTCAATAAATCTTTCCACTTCTCTATATTGATCGAGATTGCGAAGATTAAAGCGATCAGGAAATGCACAGTACGAACGAGGTTACCTCTGAATCGTAGGGTGATAGTGATACCAATGTTACTGCAGGTATCAATAAGGATAAGACTGAGTAAGAGTATAACCCGGATAGTGAGTTGTACGAAAAGTAGCAACGTTGATGGAAAAAGGATACAGGATGGATTGTAGCACTAGAAGATGTGCTGAGGAAGGGTAGAACGACTCTTTGCTTCCTACCTGATTCCGGGACGGAATCCTTTTAAGGAGGGGAGACTGTAAGAACCCCAAATTTTGGATATAATTAAAACTTTTATTAAGTAATGATAAAATGAGGAACAATGATTCCGACAACAAGGTCACCAGCTCTAATGAATGGTGGTTTCAAAGAACAATGATTGTAATGAATGGATATTGCTTTGGACAATGATCCTGATGCATTGGTATATTGTCAGAATAGAGTAATTCGATGGTTGAGAACCTAGATAAGAATAATCTACCATCCAGGAAGGAGCTAATGGATCCTTGAAGGGAAATGAGTACGTGCATAGTGTTTCCCATACGTGCATAGTATTTCCCGTACGTGCATAGTGTTTCCTGTACGTGCATAGTAATTTGGTGGATGATTAGTGATTTTGTAAGTTGGAAAACTTTTCACGCCACCCTATGTACGGGACGTGATATGGATGTTTCGAAGTCATATTATTAATATGCGGAGGAAATAAGTGAATGCAGAGACGATCGGAATTCAGAAATTCCAAATTCTTTTTCGGAATAATATTTGACCGGACAGTGGATTAAATATTATTATAATCCAAGAATTGAGATATTAACTTTGAGGATTTGATATTTTGGAATGTTATTATATTTGATTTAAGAATGAAGGTAGGAAACCACTGAGGAGTGGTTTATGGCTACAATGTAATAATTGATATTTGGAAGGAATGAATGGAATTCGACTTTATTATTTCTATGTCTTGAAGAATGCTAAAGGGTAACAACATAGGTAAGAATAATCTATCTTCTAAGGGAATAAGATATGGCAATTTCAAGCAGGAGAATATTCTCATGTCATCCAGATCGGTAACGATTAATCCAGTAGTTCCGTAAAAAGGTTAAGGAACGATCGAAAGAGAATACGGACAAGTATACAACCCTAAGAGAACAAGTAAAGAATACAGAATGAATAGTGTTGTGGTGGGAGTATATAATAATATGAGACGACACTATATAGAAGTATTCGGAACGGATTTCCGAGTTCATATTAGTGATCCAGGGGGAAAATAAGTGTATGTAAAAGCTGTCGGATTCTGAAAAACCGCACTTTTATTTTCTCCGAGAGTTCCCTGGACACTGATAGCCTTAAGTATTTAACGAATGGATTTAAGGAATATAAATTGGAAAGTTAGAATGAAAGATGGAGAATGAAAGTATTAATATTAAAGAGGATTCCCGGTAAACCCTAATTAGAAATCCGTGAAATATTCCCACGAACGATCAATCGAAACGGGTAATAACCGGACACAGAAACAAGCAGAGGAAGCAAGAGTCTTGTGCAAGCTACTAGATAAATATCTAGCAACCAAGTGGGCTAAGTAACTAGACAATTAGAGATTGAACAAGTACTTAGCAAGTAACTACCTAGTTAAGCTCTAACCACCATAAAACCAACACATGTCTTGCCATTTCACCATCCAACACCTCACCACTTTGATAAAGTGACTTTTGCAAGATATTATGTTGCTAGTGGATGAGAGTGGATGAGATTGAAACACCAAAAAGCAAGCCAACCAAGCAAAACTTTCCTCCCCCCTTTTTCAAAGCTCCATTCGACCTTAACCCTAATTCAAGAATCAAAGTCCAAGCTCCCACCATTGTTTGATCTCCAAAAATTTATCATAGATCCTATATTTCATAGAAATGATACCCTAAAAATCTTAGCCTCAAACACCACCTTTTCCATTTTCAAAAAAATCAAGAAAGTGGAGGATGAATAGTAACCTCAAGAACAAAATTCTTGAATCTTGATTTTGGTTGATGATCCAAGCATCATGGAGGCTATACAAGGACTATACAAGGCTTAATAAGTGCATACATACCTCAAGGAAGGTATAAACTTCAAGAACCCTAGTCTTTGATTTGAGTTTTAATGGAGTTTTGGATAAATTTTGGTGATAATGTTGTTATAAGCATGTTTACATGATTATGTAGTTAGTTTGTTTGATTTAAGAGATGTGATGAATATGATGATATAATATGATGTTCCTGGACTTATGAGATTAGTATTATGAATGTAAGATGATTGGTATGCCCGGTGTGGCTTGGGTTGTTGATTACGATTTATGGAACGTTCGATTTACAGCCGTTATAATGCCCGATTTTGCATTACCATGTTTTGTATACCATTTTCCATGTTGAACCCTTACTGTCCAGAGACCTTAACTGCCATGATAGGATAGGTAATGTTCTAAGCTTCGTTTTGATATAAAGATCACGTGAAACGGACTTACGGTTTAGGATTTATGACCAAATTACTAAAAGTAGTTCGAATCCGTAAACGAAAGTTCGTAACTGTAATTGAACCCTCGTAAACTATGTAACGTCATGGAGAATCTTGGTAAATAAATACTAGAGGTAAAAGGGAAGGTGTGAAAGAAAACTGTATGTCAAAAAGATCATTTTTCGATTTATTAAAAATGTTCGAGTCGAGGTTAAACGCGAACGAACCCCTAAAAGACGACTCTTTTATAACTTCGGTAAAACACTTAGAAAACGGGCGATAAAACTCGGAGTATAGTATTGGTTCGTAACGATCGACCTTAGAACTCATATGACTTAAGTATGTCCCAAGTATAAGTACAATGATATGTCATATTAACGAACGAATGTCGGGTCGGATCAGTGATAAAAGTAATCCACTAAAAGGGGTATAACGAGATAACTCGAGAACGAGTTTCGAATTAAGTATAACTTAACTTTTAATATGTTAAGTGATTAATCCCGAATGCCTTGGCTATTTATAGATCACCAAGCTGAACCGGGACCCGCTACCACTACCCCTTACCGTACTCGACTACCAGGCAAGTTTCAATTCCCTTCTTTTAGGCTGTTGTTGTGATTGAATAATATATATATATGATTGCTGATATACATATGCCATTGCATGCATGCCTACTTTCAAGTTGAATTGATATACTTGTTCCCTGAATGTTATTGTTGGCTTATAAGCTAGATAGTTATATATCAGTTATAAGCCGGTTATTGTAAGACCCTCATAGAAGGGCGTATATATCTTATTAATCAAAAATAGACCGGGAGTCAATATTCCTTGATATATCGAGATTACCTCGGAAGAAAATATTTAAGTAAATATTTTCTATTATTTGGGCGACGAATATTATTTGAATATTCGTTCGAGACTAATTATTTTAACGATCCTTACTTCAAATAATTATTTGAACGTAACTATTCAACGAATAATATTTCTCAATATTCATTCAGAGTCGAATTGATTATCGACTATTATTTCGAATATTCTTCTAAAGATGAGACTATTAAATGAATATTATTTTGGATATTCTTTTAGATTATTATTTTATTAAATAAATATTACTTTTGAATATTCATTTAAGATATTAAATACTTGATGAATATTATTTTAATATTCATCTGAAGCTTGATTTAATTATCGAATATTATCTCGAATATTCCTTAAGGCTTGGATTACTAAATGAATATTACTTGATATTCATTTAGGATATTATTCATTAAATGAATATTACTTTTGAATATTCATTTAAATTCCTAATTAATTATGAATATTACCTTAAATATTCTTTTCAGGTCTTATTAATTAATGAATATTGTTTTGAATATTCATTTGAATATTTATTTATTCAATAAATATTCTCCTGATATTTCTTCAGGGATTATTTTGAGAAATACTCTGATTTAAGACATTCTTTCATATTCCTAAATATTCTGTAAAATATTTTAATTCAAGAAATATTCTCTGAATATTTATTCCATACTTAGAATAACCTCAATAAGGGTTATCTTCTTCGATTATTACGAAAAATATTTCGGAGTCATATTATTATTAATCTTATATCAAGAAAGGTTCTCAGACATCATTCTTCTTCGAGTCTATCTCCTTAATAATAAGGGAACCTTACTTGGAAAATGTTATTTATCTTGTCGACTTCCCGGTCATAAAGTATTCCCTTCACCCGCAACTCGGGTGCTGTTGACTTATTAAGTCGTTGCTTACCTTCTCATCTTTCGAGGGGTAAGATTACTGGAACAAGTTAACATCCGTTACCAAGTAATAGCTTGGGAGTTATTGGTAAATTTTCCTTTCCAACTAGATACGACTACTTTGTGGAGTCTTATCAACAAGTATTATACTTGGGGAAAGGGGGACGAACGTTACATTCAGAATCATGAATTCTATTTGAACTAGGAGTCGTGTAAGAGGCCGAGTAGCGCCGGTCCATCCCCTTTGGCCCAACCGTTGGCCGGGGAGAGCTAGTAAGGCGGTATACAAGTAAAGCCGTCAGTTCTTCCTTCTACCGGTAGTAAATCTAAATTGAGCTGTACGATCTCGACTGATCATCAAGATTGGAACAGCGGGCGCGGTGAATACTCCATCATTGGTTCATCATCCAAATTTATTTATTTCCTGCAACATGATTACTGTTGGCAGAATTGGAAAAGTGTCATAACTGGAGTTGCAACCTTTTCTTGCAAGTTCCTCTTCTTAATAACAATAAGAATATCTCGCTTACTTTGATGTAGCAGATATTTCTACAAACAAATACTTTAAGTTACCTTGTAACTTCATCGTTCATATTATACTGGCATCATTTCCGTAAATGCATGGCATATGGTTTGAAAGATACTTTTGAACTGTTATACATTATCGTTCAGTTATATGTTATTGTTGGTGGGCTATTGCTCACCCTTGCTTTATTATTATATCACAACAACAGCTAGACCAGATGACTCGCACAAGGCGCACTCGACGCGGGCGAGGACTATAAGACTACCAGAGCTGAAGAAGAAGCTATTGGTAGGGTATATCTATTCTTTCAGTACCAAGAATATAGTCTAGTATGACTTATGTAAATGGATGGCAAAGAGTATGTATTTATATTGAAATCCTTTTGGATTGTAAGAACTCTTAATGTGATTAATAAAAATTTGATTGTTACTCTGATTTCATCTCTGGGACTATAACGGGTGTGTTTTATATTGTTGTGTTGGGTTATAGAGACGTAATTTATTTTATGTTAAGGAAAGTTCAATTGTTGTGGACAGAATTGGAAAACCGTAACCACCGGATCCCGGACCCCGGATCTGGGGGTGTTACAGATTGCTTAAGGCATTGTATGGACTTAAGTAGGCTCCAAGGGCATGGTATGACACTTTATCCCAATTTCTTCTTGAAAATCAATTCACTAGAGGCACATTGGACAAGACACTGTTTTACAAGAAGCATGGTGATGATATTATCCTAGTTTAGATCTATGTGGATGATATCATATTTGGCTCTACAAATGAGAAGCTGTGTGAGAAATTCTCTAAGCTCATGCAGAGCAGATATGAGATGAGCATGATGGGAGAGTTGACATTCTTTCTTGGGTTGCAAGTTAGTCAGAGGAAGGATGGTATCTTTATCAGTCAAACCAAGTACATCAAGGATCTATTGAAGAAGTTTGACTTAGAAGACTGCTTACCTGCACAGACTCTCATGGCCACTGCCACCAAATTGGATGAAGATGCTAAAGGCAAGAAAGTAGATATCTCATTCTACAGAGGCATGGTTGGCTCTCTACTCTATCTCACTGCAAGTAGGCCAGACATTATGTTTGCTACATGTTTGTGTGCAAGGTTTCAATCAAATCCAAAATAGTCACATTTGATTGCTATAAAGAGGATCTTTAGATATCTGAAGGGCACTCCAAAGTTGGGTTTATGGTATCCTAAGGACACAGGGTTCAGTCTGGTTGGTTATTCTGATGCTGATTATGCTGGATGCAGAGTGGATAGGAAAAGCACCTCAGGTAGCTACCAGTTTCTTGGACAAAGGTTAGTCTCTTGGTACAACAAGAAACAACAATCTGTGTCAACTTCCACAGCTGAGGTTGAATACATAGCTGCTGGAAGTTGCTGTGCTCAAGTGCTTTGGATTAGAAATCAACTTAGAGATTATGAACTTGTGGTAGAAAGAATTCCAATCATATGTGACAACACAAGTGCAATCTCTATATTTGCCAATCCTGTCAATCATTCTAGGACAAAGCACATTGACATCAGATATCATTTCATTAGGGATCATGCAACTAATGGAACCATTGAGTTGCATTATGTCCCTACAGATAAACAGTTAGCAGATATGTTCACTAAGCCATTGGATGAAGCCACCTTCACAAGGTTGGTTAGTGAGATTGGAATGCTGAATTCTTCAAAATCTGGCTAAATGAAAATATCAACTAGATTGTTGCAGCAGTAAACACTTACTTTATCTAAATTCTCAATATTTTTGAAGTAAGTGTTGGCTAAAATATGATTTATAAATATTTCAAATATGTTTCATATGTTGAAAAATCATATTATGTCAACTTGAAATTTCTATGAAATTTTGAGAAAATCACTATTTAATTTTTTAGAATATTCTTCATAGAATATGTCTGGTGAATTTTAAAAGATAGTGAAAATTGAATTTTTTTTTATGAGTGAAAAGAATATTCGGATAAGTTAGACTTCTCTATTGATTCACTGCTCGACATCTCTAACAAGTCTCCTTGAAGCACTCTCGAGTTCTCGAATAGAGTCTTTTAGAGATATCGAATGGAGGCATTCTTGACTTCTCGAATACTGTGTTTGAGTTCTCGAATCATTTGAAAAGGCTGAATTCTCACTGAATTTCAACCGATTTTGGATTTTTGTCTAAAACTTTAATTCACTCATAAAAATATATTTTATTTAATTTAGAATTATTTCTAAGTTAGATAACTGCCAGCTGTGAGTTACGACCTGCTTGAGTTGTCGAATAAGCCTTTCTTGACTTATCGAATAGTTGATTTCTACTTCTCGAATGCCTGACTTGTCGATACAAAACATATATCTAATCGACAATTTAAGTACTTCATACTTATACAATTCTACATCTATTCGCTTCATTTCATTCGATTTCTCAAGCATCTAAAGTTCCAAAACCTCTGAAAACCCTAACTTCAAAAGCTAAATTTCTTCTTCAAACTTCATTCTTTTCTCTCTTTTCTCTGTATCAATGGCAACTGTGAAATTCAACACCAACTTCATCGCTCTCTCAAGTGATGTCGAAGCTCCAAATGCTAATTACAAGTTTTTTGTCAAATGGATGTTTGAATCTTATATCAAAGGAGCACTTACGGCCAACCCAACTCTGTATCTAGACATTCTAGAACAGTTTTGGAACACTGCAATTACTGAAACTGTTGCTCTAGGAGATGGCAGTTTGGGCTATGTCATAAACTGCAAGGTTCTGGGTAAAGAGTTCAACATCACTTCTGAGGACATGAGCAAGGCCTTGGATCTTCACCAGAATGAATATAATGGTTTAGTAATAGATGGTCAACTATTGGAGTTCTTTGACATAATAAGGTACTCAGACACCGTCAAAGTTGGAAACCTGAAAAGGGCGCATCTGAGGAAAGAGTGGAGCTATGTGTTTGCCACACTCCTGCACGTATTCAGTGGAAGGAAATCCAGCTATGACCAACTGGTTGCACCTGTTCAACAGATAGGGTACTCCTTGGCCTTTGACAGAAGGATAGATGTTGGAAAGCTCATAATGCAGGGGCTCTATGGAAAACTTGGTAAGAACACAACCAAGAGAGGTAATGATATCTTCTTTCCCAGATTCATTCAGTCTGTACTTAATTATTTAGATAAGAATTTGGCTGATTTACCTGGTTTAGATAAAACTAGAATAGGCTACCCTAGGTCCATGACCAAACTTATTTTTGGTAATTTGGATACTAGGAATGATGTGGATATTAGGCTTGTAATAACCCCTCATATGCAAAGGTTATTTGAGTCTTACCCCCACAACATGCCAACATTTGCCTCCAAATCTGAGTTATCCAGGCCCAGCAAGTAAAACAAAATGCTAACCCAAGGCCTGCTAACCAACCCCCTCAACCAAACACACTACCAAACACAGAGCCACCTGCATCATCCTCTCAACAAGGTGGTGTTAGTAAAAAGGAGAAGAAGAAAAGAAAACAGATTGAATCTAAGCCCTTGAATATCTTGACAGAAGCAGCATTGGCTGTAGAATTAGGTCTAGAGAGTGAGGAACCTGAGTCACCCTTACAGAGACCAAAGAAGAAGAAATCAAAAGCCACCTCTTCTGTCACACAAATGACTGAAGTTGTAAAATCAGGGGCAAACAGCTCACTAGATGTATCCTCTCAACATGGTGCATCTATAGAATCAAGCATCCTCCCCAATGCACCTACCTGTACTGAGTCAGCACAAGGGAGTGATAAGGCTGGCACTACACTGAGTGGAGAGCACATCACACTTGAAATTCCCTCTATCTCTTAGGGGGAGTTACCAAAATCTACTCTAAAAGACACTTCTCTTCCAGAATCTACATCTCAAATTTCTTTGGAGCCTACAACTCAAGCAATTAAGGAGCAAGGCATTGATCACCAAGAATTTTTCTCCTCTTGGTGAGCCAATGGACTCAAGTGACTTAGTGCATGACACTTTTCTCACCACCCAGGAACCACATTTAGATGGTGAGGGAATGCAAGCTGGGGCATATCCTAATGACACCATCACAAACACAGAGGATTCACTAGTTTTCACTAGAGACTCTGTGCCTGTGTTAACTACTATTGTAACTCATCCCACTTCTGTGGAGATAACAGTAGTAGAGTCATTCCATCCAGTTACAGAAGTTGCATCTGTAACTGAGGAGTCTAGATTGCCTAGCTCTAGCTCTGACTTCATGTCACAATGGCTGAAGATTGTGCAACATGACAGTGCTTCAGGATCAGGGTCTGTTTCACCATAATTGACGGTTGAAGCACTTCAAAGCTTAGTTGTGGATCAGATTCCTGAGTTTGTCAAGATTGCACAACATCTAGTTACCTCAAACATGCCAAATCCTCAATATGAAGCCATTCTGCTATGCCATAAGGAAGATGTGGAGATGTAAAAGGAGAAAATAGCAAATGAGGCTGAAAGATATGGTAATGTAGATGCTTGGCTGCAAGGGAAATATGACATTCCTCTTTCAGATGGTCTTCAGTACATCAGAGAAGAGTACATCACTTCACTAGGGTCCAATGCCAAGTCTCTCACCCCTAGTGATGTGTATGAAGCAATGAATGACACCTACAAGGGAATTCTAAAGGCTGCACACTATCTTGGTAAGGGCCTCAAGATGGAAGTTAATGAAGTGTGTGCAGCCACAATCAAAGAGGTGCAGGTAATATAAAGGGCCTTTGATGCCAAATTCCCTTAACTGGACACTGTTCTCAAGGATATTCAACTCTACAAGTCTAAATGCATCAAAATGGACAACTCAATGCTATTGGTTCAAGGGTCTGTCAAAAGTATGGCTACTCACATGGAAAAATTGTCAACTCAAATAGCATAAGCCAATGCAGCCCTTAGAGTTCTTTTTGCCAACCAATATGGTGATAAATTGGTGACTGATGTTCCTCTTCATGACATGACCAAGCATGAGGTGCAGAGACTCAAGGATCAATCTCTCTCTGGTTTCAAGGCCACTGAGTTATTCACCAAGGTGGATACTCTTGAAAAGGAGGTGGTCTCTCTCAAACAGTCAAATGCTCATCTTACAGACATAGTTGCCACCTTCTCTGAGCAGTTGGACACTCAAGCCACCACCACAGCTAATGTCCTTCTTCACCAACAACAGATGCTGTCTGCAATGATGAAGCACATGGGGCTCTCTCTTCCTGATGAATCTGCCAATCCCACCTCTTTCAACCCAAAGGCCACTACTCCAGCCTCTGTGCCTGACAACAAGCCTAAGGGGGAGAAGAGGACCTTAAGGAACTCAAAACTTAAGGGGGAGAAACCTAAAGAGGAGAGACCTAAGGAGAAAAGCATAACCATCTCTAAGGGTAGTCATCCAAGAACTTCAAAAGCTACAACCCATGTTCCAGGCAAAGGGAAAGCCAAAATTGATGAACCTCCAACTACCCTGCCAGTTGTTATTTATCCACCTGTGCACATCACTACTCCAAGTGGCCAACAATAAACCATCACTACTATTGTAGTTGCAGGGAGTATGCCATCTGACAAACCTCCATCCTCCAAGACTGTAAATGCCAAGCATGTAGAAGTAAAGGTAGTTACTCAGGCCAAGCTACAAGAAGTTGCAAAGTCTAATGTCTACCATGATGATGCATTCTTGGAGTTTCTGAAAGTCTCTAGAGAACAGGCTGGTGACACTCAACTTTATCTGAGAAGTTTGAAGGAGCAGATTGACTACCTCACTGTGGTGTCTAAGAGAGTTGACAGTGTGTGGTTCAAAGAGATAGTGATGGTGGAAAGGTCCAAGATATGGCATCTAACCTACAAGACTCTTCAGGCCCTAAAATTCTCTGAGGTAAATGAGTTGATCAACTTGATTGAGAAGAGGAATGAGAATAAGAACAACAAGAGCCTATATGATGACCTGAGGAATGAGCAACCCTCAAAACTGCCTGAAGTGATTACAGATCCTAGAACTATCATCTATCAATTTGGAACAAGAATTGATGAGATCAAGCAACTGGGCATCCCCAAGCATCTTATTCCTCAGAACCATAGTCTCATCATTGCCATCATTGAAAAACTAACTAAAAAGCAAGGAGTCAAGACTGCTGAAGAGTTGGAAGCACTAAATATTCTCAAAACTTTCATTGCAACTGGCATTGTTCCAGAAATGGCCAAAATCAGGAGGAATAAGGATGATGAAGATGAAGACAAGAGTGATGGGAGGAGAAGTCATCATAGGAGTGATAAGGGTGATGAAGATAAGAAGAAGAAGAAGAAGAAGAAGAAGAAAGATGGCAAGGACAAGAAAGGTGATGATGACCAAGGCAAGGTCTATGAAAGGAAAAGTGGAAAACAGCAAGC
The DNA here is from genome assembly GCA_036435485.1 of Saposhnikovia divaricata. Lineage (NCBI taxonomy): Eukaryota > Viridiplantae > Streptophyta > Magnoliopsida > Apiales > Apiaceae > Saposhnikovia > Saposhnikovia divaricata. The sequence goes on from CM071597.1 coordinate 161,445,157, forward strand.
CTTAGGCATTGCCAACTGTAATCTCACCATAACATAAGACTCTAAGTCTAGGGTGAATATAGTTAGTAGTGACCTACCAAAATCTACACCCATGGCCTCTGCAACTATTTGTATGTTTCTAAAAGCAAACTGCTAATGGTATACTACAGTGATCTATAAGAAAAGGTCATGAGTTTCTGCCAAGCATTGGAGTGAAAATGGTTAAATTCAAGCATGCTGCAAGAAGAGTGAGGTTACCTAAGTCAAGGGCCCTACTATCTATCCAGGACTGAAACTCCAACCACTAGATGAAGACTTTGATGAAGACCAACTGCAATATCTAAGAGCTCAAAGAATCTACTATGCTTCCATTGTGAATGACTGTCGTGAGATCAAATATACTGATGGAAGGGAGAAGAAATTCAAACAAGGGCAGTGTCAAAATTGGGGCAAGTTGTATGACATAGAAAGAATTATTGCACTGTTGGATGCTAATGACAAAGTGGAGAGGGTATGGAAGCTGGAGTTAGTTGATTTTGTAAAATGAAGAGAGATCATGTAGAGAAAATCAGAAAAGGGTGCTTTGAGAAATGGCTATAAAGGGAGAAGGAAATTGATAGACTGGAAGTTAAAGCAGAAAAGCTAAGGGCTAAGGGATTGTGTAGAGTTCAACTCAATCCCTATATGGTGAAGTATAGGAGGAAAAATGGGGATCATGTCAATATAAGAATGAACCTACTCAATCACTATCCTGCCAACATTCTGAAACCAGTACTTGAAGATTTCAAGAACTCTATTCTGCTTGAAGAATTGGATGCTATGGCAGAATTCATAAGAGCTATGGATGAGAATGCAAGGAAGGAAAAAGAAAAAAACAGAAGGCATATGATGATCTACAAGCCAGAGCTATGGAGAAGGAATCAAATGAGAATGGCTAGTATTTCACCATATTGTGTAAGATTACTCACCTTGTAGTTCTATTCATGTTCTTAATCAAATTTCATACATATACTGTCAAAGTTCTATCTTTATGTATGTTAGGCTTGTTATCAGACATGAAATTGTGACTAAGGGTCTTACTCACAATTTGGGGGAGATTGTTAGTCACAGAGGCATGCCTGAATACATCTAATAACAAGCCTAATTGTTTATAATGCTTTGCATTACTTGCATGACCTCTTAACTGAGGGAACCTCTAGTTGTAGAGTTTCTACTTGTTTAGTACTTGTAATAGGCATCAATTTCTATCTGTGTAATTGTACTTAAAAGTCAGAGAATAATGCTTGAAAGAAGTTCCAAGGTTCATGCCTCAAGCTTGAAGAACAAGGCTGTCAAAATAAACACAGTTAGAGTTTGGAGAATGAAAATTTGCCTAAGTACCAATTCGATAAGTATGTTTGTTATATTCCAGAAGTCTAGCATTCGAGAAGTCAGGGATTCGATATCTCAAAAAACAATATTCGATATCTCATTCGATATCTCAGAGATTCGATATGTCTCCTACTCTATTCGAGAACTCAGGAAGTCAACAAGTCAAAGCATCATTCGAGTTCTCCAGGAGTCAATAAGTCAAAGTTCATTCGATATCTCAAAAACTCAGAAAGCTATTCGATATCTCAGGGATTTGATAAGTTAAATGCTCCATTCGACAACTCAAGGATTCCTGAAGAAAAGAGCTATTCGAGAAGTGATTCGATATGTCAACTTTACAGTATTCGAGAACTCAGAGTTATCGGTCAAGTCAATTCTAGTTCTCGAATCAAACACTTAGCCACTTCTCGAATACACTCATGGAGACAAAATACTGAACGAATTGTACAAGTCAGAAACCTGCAACAAGCCAAGGTGCTTTATAGACCACAAGCTGTAAAGTACTTTGGAAAGCCTACAAAGAAGCTTAGAGAGATGTACAAGAGACAAAGAGCTAAAGAACTGGATCTGAGCAGAACCTCAAGAAGTCAAACCTGTAGCCGTTTAGATGCTTGCTCAAAAAGGATAGACATACGAGAAAGTAATTTATCTTGTAACCTTATTTGTAGTAAGCAGGTTGTGCTCATGTTATATAAGGGCACAACCTCACTTCTTTAGAAGAAGAGGTTTCACATACATTCTAAGAGTACTTCTCTCTGAGAAAAACGAAGCTGAGAATACTATCATTTGTATTCACAGGTTGTAGAAAATCTTTATCTAATAAAATATTGGATTAAATTGATATCGTGTCTTGTGTTGTTCATTATCTACATTCATATTTCTGCACACACATAACACATATCTTGTTACATACTCCAAAACAGATTCAAGAACAAGAAAAGTTCAAGAATCCATTCACCCTCCCCTCTGTATTCTTTTGTGTGTTCAATATTCAACATACAATCATACCAAGCCCTTAGCTAAAAGTCTACGTGGCTTCCTAAAAATAAAACTTATACATAATATGTAAAAAAATTAGTCACTCCAATGGGACAAAACCCTTGTTTATAATTATAGATAATCTCTTGATGTTGCTATATTTGTCAAACTTCTAGAGACCTGTAGTGAATTGCCACATCAATTATTTTTATATTAAAATAATATATTCCATTAATAACAACTTGAAATATTAATAACATACCATTTTTAAAATATAGCCAATCATTATAGCCAATACCCTCGAAGCACAATGTCTTATAGATTCGATAAATTTTACATATAGAGTAGGGAGCCTGAGATATATCTCAGGTAAGTTCCCTGAGATACCTAATTTTTATATATAAAAATAGGATGGGTATTTTAGTAAATTCAGAGATTTTTAATTAGTCCTGCGGGCCCAGCAAAATTTAAAGGATATTTTGCATATATCTTAGGAAAAGTTCCCTGAGATATATCTCAGGGTCCTTTTTCTCTTTTACATAATAGTAATTTAGCCAATCATTTTTAGCCAACGTCGAAAATGACCAAAATAACACAAAAACACTACCCAACTGCCCAAAATGACCAAACGCGGGAACAGTGCCCAAAATAACCACAGACTACACATTGGCGGTCTGCGTAGCCCATGACACGCATTTTCAACTTGCGCATCTGGGGTAACGCATCTCCCAGATGCGCAATGACGTCATATGACGTCATTATCTCCAATTCAGCTCCGGCATGCTCTGAAGCTCTAAAATCGTCGCAAAATCGCCTCGTTTCGTTCTCTATATTCCGGCCACCTCCACAGCTTTTGAGGGCATCAAAATGATGTCCAGGCTTGGCTCTACACTTTACCATAGTCGTTTATTGATTTCTGGCCCCGTAGGGGCGTGCACGAACAAGTCGAAAAAGAAATCGGAAAATGGAGCTCGAATTGGGGCTTTTCAATCCAGCGAAAGAAACGAAAAACGACAATTATACCTTGTAGAGGAGGGAAAAACGAGCAATTTGGTATATAGTATGGTAGTTAAAGATTGCTGGAAAGGGATGAAAGATGTGATCAAAGTTTTGGTCGGAACTCGCCTTCGGCAACATTCAAAGGGGACGATGAATAGTGCCATATACGCATGTTGGACATGCGTATCCTAAGTAACGCATGCTCAACATGCGTATCCCAGAGCAATGTTCACAAGTGCAGAGTAAATTTAACAAAGCCCATGCATAGGTAATATGCGTACATCACCTATACGCATTTTCAAAATGCGTGCACCCTGTACGCACACAGCAAATGCGTGGGCAAAATGCTATTTTGGTCACCCGGCACGCAGAGTGTTATTTTGAGCACAATCACATCTAAAAGTGATATACAGGGCTTTCACCCCCTCACTTCTGTAACCCAAACCACTGTAACCCAAACCATTATTACTTTGTTTCTTTATTTTAAAAAAACTAGCTTATAGCCCGTGCAAAAGCACGGGTTACTTTTATTTTTTATAATTTGTTTATAGTGTTGTATAATATTTTAAATATTAATTTTAATATGTTATCGAAAGAAATTGAACCTTACATCTTTATATATAATTATCTTTAGTATTAAATATAAATCAATATGTTGTACGTTGGCGGGAATCGAACCTTAGACATTTGTATATAACAACTTTTAGTATTGTTTAATTTAATGGTCATGATCTATTTGAGTTGAAGATCTAACGATTGTGAATGAGGGATAACCAAAAATAGGGTTAACCAAACTACAAATTATATCTTATTTCGCTTATTATAATATAGTACTAGCTTATAACCCGTGCGAAGCACGAGTTTCTTTTGATAGGTTATAAAATTTATTTAACATTATAATTATGTTTTTATATAATCCTTATTTTTAGTAATTTTTTAATTTTAATTTAATATAAATTTATATAATGATATGCATGGTTTAAAATTTATTTTGTAAAATTCTAAATTAAAAATGTCGTTGACGGGTTTGAACTTTGAATTTTTAGTAAATTAATTTAATCATATAATATATCTTATTATTAGATCTAACGATTCTTATTTATTACTAAAAATAATGATTTGAATATATGGTGAGATATTTTGGGGTGTATATTAGTGATCGCAAGATTAATTTTAAATTAAAAAGTAACATGTTTTAATTACAAAAATTACTACTAAAAATAATTACGGAAAGATATGGTGTGATATTTTGGATATATATTAATTATTGTAATATTAGTTTGAAATTAAATGGTAAAGTATTTTAATTAGAAGTAAAATTTTTAGAAAAATGGGTAATTGAGTTGTTGGAGCAGAAAAAAGAGTCCAAGTAGAAGTTCAATAAGTTGAAGTTCAATAAGTTTAATGTGGATGAAGGAATTTTAATCGGAATATAATTACGTTAACATTAATAATTAGCTTTTTGAGTTGTTTTTGTAATTTAATTATTTATTTTAATAATTAGGATAACCAAACCGAAAATCAAAACTTTCAAAATATTGAATGTTTGGGCTTTAATATAATAATATTGAATTGATGAAGATGGTGTAAATTAGGTTTAGAAGAATAGAGTTCTGTGCGCAGTGTTCGTGAAGGCAGCGGAGGTTTTAAGTTTAGCTGTATTAGTAATGGTGTAAATATAAAATATTATTGTGTCTTTAGGACTATAGCCAATAACGGATTAAAATTGATTTATTTTATATTTAAAATTAATTAAAAATTTAATTAAATAAACCGAAAACCAAAATAAATAGGATAACCAAACCGAAAACCAAAACTTTCAATGTTTCAGCTTTAATATGATAATATAGATAGATAGTATAGATAAGTAACCCAAAAAAGGATAAAAATTAATTAATCAATTAAAAAACTTACTTTAATCGGGGCCTGTGGATAAACCAAATCAAAAGGCAGTGCATAATAATGCATAGCACGTGGACGTGAGTAGGCAGGCGCGTGAGATTGATACAATTAGCTGGCTTTATTCATTTGAATCTAAACTAATTAAATTAAAAATAATTAATTTAAAACAAAAAAAAAATAAGAAATGAAAGATGAAAAGACCTCCCCCACACACAATAATAAACACAATCACTTGTCGCCGGCCATCCTATTCACATTCAAATTCATCATCCCCCTTTCTCAACAACATCTTCATCATAATCCTCATATACTCCTACATACATATATACATATACACACACAAATTATACATACATACATACATATACATATACACATAAGTTAAACGAGATTTAATTTGATTAGCTTCTTGCCGGAAAATTAACTCCGATCGCCGGTGATGGTACGGGAATTGTTAGCACCGTCGGTAGCGACGTCGTATTACAACACTTTACAAGACGTATCCGATTGGTGGAATCATGTAAACTACTCCGATGATTGGCAGAATCGAATTTATCATCTTCTCGCCGCTCTTTACGCCTTCGTCGCCGCTATTGCTCTCGTAATTTCATTCTTTTATATTGCCTATACAATTATATATGTGTGTATCATGTATGATTGCAAGTTATATGTGTTAGGTTTATGCTAGGGTTTCCAATTTGATTTCGATGCTTTAGTTCGTGTAAATGATGTTTTATTTTGTGTAATTGTTGAATTTATTATGAAATTATTAAGTTGAATTTTATTGTATTTTGTGTTGTGATACTACGTAGCGGAGATTATTTATCATTTATGTATTCGATTAAATCTACTCTTTGATTGTAGTCGATTGAGGTATGACTAAGCAGCAGGTAGTTGCGATAAATAAGTGACATGTTAGACTGAAGAGTTGCGATGTTTTCACGGTATAAAATAAGTACTTTGTGAAGAGGCAGATAAGTAGTTAGTTGGTTACTTGATCCTGATGAATTTTCTTGCGAATGGACCTACTGGTGATGTGTGAATGAAATGGAGTTAAGAGATTACATTGGAAACGTAGCGGAGGTTGTGTCGTGGTAGTGATTAGTGTGGTTTTTATTGTTTCAGATACAATTGGTTCGGATACAATTAAGAGTGCCTGAGTATGGATGGACAACTCAGAAGGTCTTCCATTTTCTTAATTTCTTGGTAAATGGAGGTTTGTGTTCTAACGTGTCTGATGCACTTGAAATTATAGCTCTTGTCTGGTTTGAGCTTAGGTTTTTACCTTGTTTCTTGACAATCTTGTGACTATTTTGCAGTCCGGGCTGTGGTTTTTGTGTTTCGTAGAGATGTTCAAAAGTTTCAGCCGGAGGTTAATAACAATCTTGAATTCATGTCTGACCTCGTTTATATCTTGGGATTATATTTAGCCTTAGCTTATATAATGCTCTCTTTTTACAGATTGTTCGGCATATGTTGCTTGATGTGCCAAGTCTTGCATTTTTCACAACTTATGCACTGTTGGTTTTATTTTGGGCAGAAATATACTATCAGGTACGTTTTTTTCAGAAGCTTACTTTTTTGTTCTGACTTATGTATGCTAATTTGATGTTGATGAATCACTCATGCAGGCTCGTGCTGTATCCACTGATGGGCTCAGACCAAGTTTCTTGACAATAAATGGAGTGGTGTATTTGATTCAGGTTACCTTTTTCTTTTTGTTGGGTACATATCCGCTAGAGGTTATACAAGGAATTGTGATTTGTTTTCTGGAACAATGTTTTTGTTTCTTTCAATCCTCGCGTGTCTCTTTCTGTTTCTTTCATTATTAAATTATTTATAGTGTCGCACCATGCTTAAAAACTGTAGAACAGATTGCATAGGTCATTGCCTGTTTGGTGAACCAGTGCATTGAGGATTTGCATATATATTAGTAGAGTCTGTAGAAAATTGTTTAATATTTGTAATATCACTACTCCCTAAAAACTAATTTGTTTGGCACTCTGTTGAAAACGAAGCCTTCTTCATTTCTACATACAATTTGATATTCTTTTTGTAGTTATACTGTGATGTGATCAGATGTTAATTAAGATACATGGTACCTAAATTTGTGGCTCTGGTTCTATTTAACACTTCTGTTGAAAGATTTATGATAGAAAACATCTTATGAAGTCAAAAGCACTTATAATTATGCATCTTTCATGTTAATAAAATGTAATAAAAGTCTATAACTATAAACTGATAAACGTGTTAATATGTAATATTATTAATCTTTAAAGCTGCTTTTTACATGATTGGTTGATTTAATGTAATTTTGATTCTTTGAATATCTCACAGATTGTCCTGTGGTTAGTTATATGGTGGAATCCTGCCCCAGCATTGGTTATCATGTCAAAGATGTTCTTTGCCGGTTTGTAATTAGATTAATATACTGAAAGCTGTTTTCTTCCCGAGGCTGTTTGTAACATATATTATGTATCCATTGGCAGGAGTTTCCTTGTTTGCAGCCTTGGGTTTTCTCCTTTATGGTGGAAGGTGACTTGTTTTCCAAATTTTCCCGCAATTTGCATCTATATCAACTTGTCACTTATAATATTCGAAAATCTGAAGCTCTATTTTGGGAATTATAAGCATCATATTCTTTATCTAATTGAAGTGCTAGTTACCTTGACACTATATTTTTCTAACCCCCCCCCCCCCCCCCAAAAAAAAAACATTATATTTATCCTTCCCATACAAGTCATATCTGCGACAGTTCTATGTTCTATTCCTGTTACCTTATGTATGAATTCATCTTAATGCAGGCTCTTCTTGATGTTGCAGAGATTCCCTGTAGAATCAAAAGGGCGACGCAAGAAGCTACAGGAGGTGCTTATAATTCATTATTTGTTAATTTTGTTTTGCTTACCGAGTTTTCATGTTAACTTACTGCTGCTTCTACTTGCTTAGGTTGGCTATGTTACAACAATATGCTTCACATGTTTTCTCATCAGATGCATCATCGTAAGTGCACGCCTACACGTTATTATTTCTTTTACTTCACCAATATACCATATCTTAATTCAGTTAATGAAAAACACGCATGCAGACACTTGCTTAAATTATTTATCCATGTATTATCGCATCTTATGGGCAGATGTGCTTCAATGCATTTGATAAAGCAGCAGACCTTGATGTTCTGTATCACCCAGTACTGAACTTCATATATTACTTGGTGAGTACCCGGTCATAGTTCAGCAGTTCACATGTTTCATATATAATGACGTTATGCATACTGTTCATATAGCTACTTATTAGTTATATATGCGGGTGTGTTGACGTTCCTTGCATATCAGACTACACCTGTAAAGAGTGCTATGTCTGACGCGTAATTGTGATTTTGAGACAAGGTGTTCCAGAGATAGATATTAGGTGAAACACAAAGGCTTTTTTGTGCTTAAAGTTGGTGTCTGAAGTGGATTTCGGAAAGTGAAACTAGAGGGTTGGTACACGGCAAAATTATGTGTCATTTTGTCTTGGTATGCAAAGAATATATACTACATGCTGAATCTTTGTTGAATATAGTGACAATTCTATCCATATTGATTATCATCTACAATGTCTTCCTTTTGCTTACGACTGAGACACTCTAAAATATCCATTAATTTCAAACCCTCGTATCCTAATGCAACCTTTAGGTTATGCCTTGACATTCAAATTGTGTACTCCCTCCATTCCTATATGTTAGTTGTTTTTGGAGAAAAAGGACAATTTTAATAATAGTCATTCTGACATATTTAGGTTCATTCAGTGAGTATTTTAAGGGGAAAATAGAAAACGTCATGTTATACAATTTAATCTAGTTATTTTTGTTCCAAATGACTAATATAGAGGAATTGATTATGCCATTATGTCTTTGAAGTCATAAACGCCCAAGCATTTGCTAGATACTAAATAGTAATTATTAAAATAGTGAACATAAATATTGAGACAAGAAAGGGAAATCCTAATTACACATCCCTGTTCTGCAGTCGAGTATAAAATTGTAGTAGTACTCGTCTAGTTATCTTAGGGTAAAAGATATAGGAAATCATCTATTGAAAAAATTGGGGTTACTTTTTGAGTATTTCAGTTTGATGGTGTGCTTTGTTGGCCCAAGATTATATTGTTCCATTTGTAAACACTGGAATGTTGTTTGATTCTGCTTTATTACGTAAGATAGATAAATGGAACTATTTACCTGTCTTTGATCCATCCTTTGAAAAACTTTCTCTAGTTTCTGGTTTTAGCTGGGTAAGAATTGGTGTTTTTCATTCTCAGTGTCGTACAAATGTCACTTCGGCTTATTGACAATTTATATTTTTATTTATAACCTGGCAGTTGGTGGAGATCCTGCCTTCCACTCTAGTCCTTTTCATTCTGAGGAAGTTGCCTCCAAAGAGAGGGATCACGCAGTATCACCCGATTCGCTAACGAGATCATGGATGTGTATTATAAGCTGGAGTTATCTAGAGGATGACTGTGTAGACGGATACAGTTTTGTGATACTGATCTTCTACCCTATCAGGGATGGGAAGCTAGAGTTTGGACGATGTATCAAGTCATGAGACTATCTTAGGCTGTCGGCGAATCTAGTCTGATCTTAAGTGGAGCCTTGTTCGTTTGTATGTAAAATGGATTGTTTACAAGTATTATCAATTGTGTAGAGCTCTTATATTTCTTAATATATCATTTAATTGAATCTCTTTATTAATCTGAAGTAAATTTACACGTGCAACTTGAAGATTTCTATACGACAAGGTTTCAGATTTTATCAAAATTTGGTTAAGATCAACATGAACTTTGCACTAAATGGAACAGAAGGTATGTTTATCAGTTGTTATTTATGGGTGCCGCTGAAATGGAATTGTAGTGTTAGGCTGCTGCTTGTACGCTTCTTCTAACATGAGGTGAATTGATTGCAAAATTAATTCGATATCAAAATATTAACAAACATGGGGTATTGGGGTGGTTGGTAATCGGTTCAATTATTCTATGCATATGTATGAAGTTAACTGTTTCAACTCGTGCAAATATAACGAGCAAAAGGAACTTGAGATACCTGAAATTGCAAATTACTTGTTCAATATATTAAAGGTCCACGGTAAAATTTCAGTTACCAAAAAGGAATACTCAGTAAATTATCAGATAACATAGGTGACACCTTTAAAGTTTTTCTAGTGAAATGAGACTTTTGAATGCCAAGGAAATATGCATGATTCATATGCATGGTATAAGTTTTTCACTCATATGACGCAGGTACATATGCAGCTATATGAAAGGCATTTAAACATGAATAATACAATGCATTCGAAAGTAAGGCTTAAATACAAGATTAGTTGCATTTTTCAAGCAGTTTAAGGACATTATGTTCAGGGGCACTGACTGATGGAAGTATCGTTCTGTTCGATCGTCATCTAGGAGGTCGACGGGGTCTTGGGATCATATCAGCTGCAGCAGGTTTCGTGGGGGTGTCTTCCTGCACGACCGGTAGTTCAGTTCTTTCTCCCGCACAAACACGTTTCTTCCATATCCGTCCATCCTCATAATGGGTAGACAGGAGCAGCACACAAAAAAACACATTGTGACAACCCGGGTCAAATCCCAAGCTTTTTCGAAAATCAGGTCAAATCCAGGGTGTAGTAGTAGGCACTTCTAGGCCCCTTCCCGGCTACTGGATCACTCCAGTGCTTTGGGTACTACGAACCCTCTGCAGCAGAGTCGTTTCATGAGCGGGGGGCTAAGCACAGTTCTTTGAATCAAACGTTGAATGAAATCGATTCTCTTTTTATAAAAAAAGAGAAATCGGATAGGATAGCTAGATGGATCTATCTTTTATTCATATATATTCCAAATCCGAAATAAGCCAAAGTACACTGTCCCAAATGCAGCCAACTTGGGTAGTTCACAAGTCCACCACATTCCCCCAAAAGATCATGATTTGTTGATGCAGTTAGTAGTACTCTAGTACTTTGCCTTATAATCTGAACAGAAGTCCCAAATCTCCTCGATGTGGGACTGGGGTGTTACATGAAAGTATGGTTGTATCGTATAACTACCCTATCTATTTGATTTCAGTAATGAGTAAACAATAGATATTCCTCTTTCTTATAGGGTTTCATTACATCAAATTCCAGTTACATAAAGACCTCCCAGCTGTGATCCATTCCTCAACGACTTCTCTCTCGAATGTTTGATATGGGGAACCATTATTTCCCTATTTAGTAAATGGTGAAAGGCATGCTAATATATTTCAGTTCTATTTTCCTTAAAAGGCAGAGCAGTATCGCTCTTCTCCAGCAGCACAATTTTTTCCTATTGTCTGCCTTCGCTTAGATATTAATTCAGCTTCATCTTCATTCAATTTCTTTCTTGTACCTGTCTAACTCCTCTTTAGTGGAGCCTGCGGGGAGATTCCAACAAGAGTGGCAGTGTGATCTGGTTCATCGCTACATGTTGGTTCTTATGCTAGATATGAGTCTAACTCTTAAAAGTAATGGTCATGCAAGATGTATGTCTAGAGTCTGTGGCAGCAAATATGAAATGTGATTTATGTGGGCATGCAAAAGTTATCCATATATTTTGGCACATGTACAGACAAACTAAGACCAAGTAGAACTTCACATAGGAGGGGAACATAGTTGCATTAACAAAGTAGCTGTTTTAGAGTGGTGGGTGGTGCGAAGCACATCAAGCCACTACAGTTCCAGACACTAATGATAACACCCTAAAGCAAGCATTCATGATTCTAAACATATAAGATTACCTCACAACCATTAAACTTCACTTAAATGAACAATTGATTGCAGTAACAACGATCTATTAGAGGACTGCAGAACATCAAGGAACAAGTATAACAAAGTCTCATGTACTAGAAAACAGCTATGTAATTTTGGCTAGAGCATGGGGTATATATAGTTGCCTTTCCAGCCATACCAAGTAAAAAAAAAAAAAATCTTGTAATAACACATAAGAAGCATAATACATATTATAGGAAAGGAATCTCGAAACTGCAGGCAATATGCAGATACAATTGCAAAATAGAAACAAACTGCTATTGAAAGATTTTGGTGGAAAAAGAACTGACAGAACCATTCTAGTAGTCCCCCATGGTCGATCATATGACTTCTATCAAATTAAATTTTTCTACCAATATACTTACGTATAAAGCTGCAAGAGGGATCTGACCTTGCAAGAAGTGCAAGAATCAGAGAGCATGAAGGAGTCAAGTCTGAGAACTATAAAAGATGTTACAGAGCATACAAGAGAGAGGCAGCAATTAATAAAATTTGAAGTGTACCTTGTCGACCCAACCCGTCCTGTCCCGTCATAACTTCATCAATAACTGCCTTTCTTTCTCTCGGACCTAGTCAGCTCATCTTGAGTAAAAAAATTTGACAATCATGTACATTTAGGACCGGCGAAAGTGCCATCAAGCACACTCTTTGATCGAAGTAAATAAATAAACAGTATCAATCATGTGCAAAACCAATGAATTACATGTTCCAGATTCTCTTTCCAAACTAGTATTGCATACTTGTGCAACTTATGAAGTTATGATGACAATTTCCACAGTACATATGAGGCACAATTTTGAAAGGCACCATCCAGAACTCTAGACAAAGAACAAATATGAAGGAGAGCTACAAATTAGGCCATATGCATAAACAATGAACCCCATAACATTTGCTAACATGGATCGAAACAAATGCATCAATACATGGAACAATATAAGATTCCATCAAATGCAACAATACATTCAACAATTTAAGATTCCATCAAAAGAAACGGCATTATCATAAATAATAAAACCAATATGCCATTCTCACAAGAGAGATGAGTTTTAATTACAATTAGTCAAAACATAATCTCCTCACTGTTAGAACAATATCTATTAATGTATCTTCACAACCACATCACAGCTGCTACCTTCATAACCACTTTGTTGCCAAAACACTCACAAGTGAAAAGTGAGTTAAATTACAAAAGTTCCACCAACCACAATCGCGTATAGCCTAATTAGTCAATAGTAGTAGTTAAATGGTATAATTAAATATTTAATAGGATATGAATGTTAAATAGGTAATAGTAGTTAAGTATTATAATTTTTCTCTTTATATATTAAATTAGTTTGAATTCATTGCTTCTGAAAAGAAAGTCACCAGTCGGTAGGTTTGTATAATTAGGATGATCGACAAGCTTTGGCGGCTGGTACGAGACTGCATGGCTATTGATGGCATACAAAAGTGAGATATCATCCAAAACCGAGTGGCCGTCTTCGCTTTTGAAGGAAAGGCAGGGGTAACACCCATATTCCTCTTTAAGTATATCTCTGACATGAATACCATTATAATATTTGCCCAACTCAATTCCATGCTTCCGAAATACATTCCTAATGTCCTTTCCTCCACCATCGAAAAAAGGAGAAGTGAGATCATAAGCTACTCTGTAATAATCTTTCATGGGCTGTCCAATAGAAAACGAACCATGCTTTAAACCTTGGGATGCTATGTAATCAAGTTCGGAATTCTTGTTATCGAACCAGAACATTTGCATATGAGCTATTTGTTCCTCAGAGAGCTGATCAGATATAATAAGCCTTTCCTCTTGAATTAACTCCTCAAAATTGGGAGTTTTAGGACCGAAAAGCCGACGGATGCTTATTATTTTTCCAGTGCCATCAACATAAGCAATCCAAACACCGTGAAGTCTAATCCATCCGGATTTTGGACAATTGACATCATCTCCCAAAGCAGGAGGCTCCCTTGGTTGACGATATCTCGTCAAACGAACGCCGAGAAGAACCTCAGGTGGACATTCAGGCATGGGAAGAACAACTCCTACGTTTTGCTTATAACCATTAAGGTTCATTGCATTTCTTGAGGGAGCAAAATCCATTCTTCCTGGTATCAACTTTGATTTTGGGGAAATGAGAATGTAGGATCTGGTTGTACGTGGGAATGTAACAGCACTTCTTTAAGGGGCAGTTGACAAGAAAAGGTTATTCAAAAATGCCATTACAAGACAACTCAACTCAGAGGGTTTAGGGTTTTTTTTTTTTTTTTTTTTTTTTTGTCTGGAGAGGGTTTAGGGTTTATGTCTGAAGTTTGAACCAAAACGACAGTCTCACAGTCATGTTCTTTTGTTTTTAAATGTTGGGCCGGGTTGCTTTATTTATTTGTTTTAAAGTGTCTTCTTAAAACCTGAGGAAACCAATGTTAATACCAACCCCAACCTTTTAGGTCTATGATAACCAGGTCCTCCCAGGAGGCACACTTGTAGTCATTTATGTACACTTATCTGTGTTGATAGATCCTCCCTTTACTGCCAAAGTAATCCCCAATAGCTCCATTCAAGCGTTCGTCTGACTGACACTATGTCTCCTCGTCTAAATCACCAGCATAAAAGAAGAAGTTTGTTTTCTGGAACGTAAGATACAATGTACTCTTAAGATTGTAAAACACCAGTAAAACAATGAAGATTTAGACTAAAAACTGAAGAGTGTATAAGCAATTCTTGTATCTATATGATACACGGGAGAAAGTTTGTTAGAGAGAGATTTTGGAGAAAAAAGACTTGACCTCTACTACCACAGTACAAGCACTATATATATAAAACAAAAACGGTTATGATAAGCGAGTAAGATAAGCAAGCTCTGATAAGCTAGTGTGAGCATATGATAAGTGCAATATGTACTTCTTACCAATTTCCATCTCCATCAAACACACAAACTGGAGAATGATTTGAATGCACATACCCCCCAAAATAAAAGGGTGGGAACCAAAATTGACAGTAGGTAAACAGCTTGTTCTCATGTGATACCAAACAAGAAAATTCTCAGTACTCCAAAGATTCCGTTGTGCTCTCTACAGGATTGATATATGGCTTCTTTTAATATATGTATACACTCTTAGTGCTCTTTACGTGGATCAATTCAAACTCACCGTCAGTACCTATAATCTGGAGATCCTTTTCTCGTAACATCTTTAGGAAACTAATGCTCAGCAGTCAGCATACAGGCTATGAATCTGACAGGGGGGAAAAAAATAAGAATGACCGGCAGGGCATATACATATACACTTCAGCACCAAATCTTAATTGCAGACACTTCCTGGATCTTATATCAGAGAATGGGATAAGGGACAGCAGTCCATGGTAGGCAAGAAAAAATATCGTCAAACGCTTCTCTGAGTCTCTGTCAAGACAATGGAAGAGTGATATTTCACCGTCCAACGAACTAGGCTGAACATTAGTAGCTGCCACAAAAACGACATCTGAACTGTCGTCAAGTTTAAGTTGACATAACCAAAGCCTTTGAAAGAATGGCCTTACAATAAGGACATACTATTTTTTCTACTTCTATAATAATGGCAAATTTCACCTAAATGTGCACGGTTCATTATGATAAAGAAACAATAATTAGTTTCTGTCACACATGTCTAGCCACGTCAGTTTAGTTTTCAACAATTTTTGTCAATGACTTTTTTCTCTTGTTAATTTTACAGATTTAAATACACAGACGCACCCCCTGCTTGTGGTTTGAACAGCACAATTTTTTTTTTTAACATAATAAAGTGAGATTTTTTTCAAGCATTCTTTTATAGTGGAAAGATAAAAACTTTGCATAGAACAGGACATCCTGATCATGCATCATTCGTCAGGTATTAATGCGAAATTCATATATGAGATGACAACGATATCATAATTTTCAAGCATTCTTCTTTGAGTAGATAAATAAAAACTTTGCATCAAACTGATAATCCTAATCATGCACCTTTTGCAAGGTATTACAAGTATATAAAATCAACAATTGAGAAGCAAATGCGAATTTTGTAAATGAACTCATAATCGCATAAAGGTAAAAAAGATTTACATCAAACAGAAATGACCTAATTAAGCATTTTGTTAATGTATATAAAATTAAAAAATTGAGGGGAAGATGTGAAATTGTAATTAATAATAATTATGAAATAAAAAAGATACTCATACTTGCATGTTTTCTGAGGTATTACAGGGGATATGAAATAATATTTGTGCATAAGAGACAAGGTAAAATCGATAATATATAATCAAAATATATAATAGAATGAGACTGCGGCTAACCTGTTGAGTGAGATCGGCGTGAATGAATCCAAGCAACGTGAAAGGGAGTGAATTATGCTGCTTGACAATTGATAAAGTAATCTAAATGAACTTTCACCACCAACCAATCTTCCACCCAAACTGATCTTCATCATCTCACACGACATGCTTCCCAGGTATTGCAACAATACTAATATAATAAAATTGGATCTTAGCCAATACTATAACGATACCCTACTACAAGTGTGGGCTGAGAGTAGGGTCAATAAAAAATATTGTTTGGAACACAAATTGCCTTAAAACAATGCAATACATCATTTAGAATAAACATATTTCTTGTTTGGAATACAGTAGACTACAAAGAATACAGATTGTCTTGTTTAGAATACAGAAGTCTCATTAAAACTACAGGACATCATTGTTGATATGAACCCTTATGGTTTCTGATCACATGGTCCCCGGGATTCGTAATCATATGTATGTTTATTCTTGTATGAATAAATCCTTCCCTTCTTCTCAAAGTAGTTCCAATAATTCCATTCGAAGCATTCATTTAACTGACTCAGAGTCTCCTCTTCTAGATCACCGGCATAAAAGGGAAAGTCCGTATCCTCAAACGTCGGATAAAACGACCTTCTCACCAGTCTCCCATCTAGATCAAACGCAAAAATTGAAGAATGATATGAATGCACATACCCCTCAAAGTAAAGACAGGAACCAAAACTAGGTAACAGCTTGGTTTCATCTGATATCAACCATGGCAATTCCCCGATGTGAATACTAGCAAAAGATTCCGTTTTGCTCTGTACACGTCGAATATAATGCTTCTTTCTATCGAGGAATACACTGTCTGTGCTCTCCACGACATGAATCACTTCAAACTCATCATCAGTACCCTTCACCTGAAGATACTTTTCTTTTAACATCCTTAGAAATTTAATGCTCCAGCAGTCGGCATCCGGACAAATTTCATATAATCTTTCATAAAAAAGAATGACTCGCTTCCCAGAAAGTTGAGCAAAAGGAACCTGTGAGGTGAAATTCAGAAGGCAACAAGCACAGAAAAGCAAGAAATTAATTAGACGTAATATTAACAAGTGTTTGGTTTCATTGAAGTTCTAAAATCTGTAACATATACAAACATCCAGCTTCTAGTATGAGGCTTGTCAAGAACTCTTGTCTAAATTACCAAAAGATAAGGGAGACTTTAAAACATGCATGGAATCATCAGAATAACTCACCTGGAACCCATCTTTCCCCTTGAAGACGGTGTTCGGATCCCATAACATCTCCAGCTTCAGGTCCTTCACTTTTTCCGTCTCTAACTTGGCAGCTGCCTTACGAGTGAATGGGTATGCCTTAGTTCCATATCGTGCCAAGATGTCTGTGCCAAATGGTTCAATAAATTTCCCATGAGGCCCAAAAATCACAAACTCAGGTGGTCGCTCCTCATCGCAACATTGTACAGAAGGGTACTCAAGAATCCGCTTCAACCTCTTGACATTCGGGTCTTTAAACGGGAGCGCTAACCAAGGCATAGTCCTAAACCTTTTCATGAATGATTCCTCACTCGTTATCATGTTGGTTTGAACTGTGTCTCCAATGTAAATGAACACAATCTCAAAGTTTTGCTCGACTGCAAGCCTTTCATAAGCCGTCTTAAGTAGTTCAGTGGATTCATCACCTGTATAACCCTCTTCATAAAAATATAGACCTACCACTTTATCTTCGAGAGTATGGATTGGAACCTGTCAAGAGGTAGGTAGCAAAGAATGGAGTTAAAAGATGATAATCCATAATCATTATGCAAGTCCAGGAAAAAAAACGAGAAGGAGATAAATATGATATTGAAGATCAAGGGCATATAATAAGACTAAACAATCAGATGAATATCATAATCAATATACTACATACAAATCATACCTTCACTCCATTATTTGATAGGACATAATCACGTTGCGGGGAAGCCAGGAGTGCATCCAAAGAGGGATGCTTAGAGATTGCGTCATCTTCTGCCTCTAGATATGTTACCCTTTCATCACTAAAAGGAAGGCCTAAGGCTCCATAAACATCAATAGCTTTCCAAGAAAGTTTAGAAACCCGGCCGGTTGACTCAATGACAAACATGGCAGGTGTATACATATACACTTCAGCACCAAAGCTTCTTTGCAGACGCTCCCTGGATGTTATATCAGAAAATGGGATTGCAGTCCATGGCATGCAAGAAAATATATATTCAAATCGCTTCTGTGAGTCTCTGTCAAGGGAGCAATGATTCAACTCACTATTGGGAACATCAGTAGCAACAACAAAAACGATTTCAATACTACAATTAAGTTGACAATCATTGTATACGTCCATCAACGATCGTGTGCACAGATTCAAGGTTTCAGACAGTGGCGTAAAATATAGAATGATATCCTTCCCAGCAAACTGCTCAGCCTTAACCTACAAATAATGTTCTTAGCCACTTTTTTGACTTTTAAATACCAAAATTCAAAAAACGACAAAAACAATCTCAAAGATATAACAAAGGAAGATTCTAAGCTAACTACTTCAACATAAGTAAACCAAATGCAGTCTAAACTTGTTAAAGAGACTAATTAATACTTTCCGGCCTTCTTTTTACTTTTGACAAATTGGTTTTGGTCTTTCAGCATACTTACAAAGATCCATCGATGGCTACCAACTGACTTGATTTCTTTAACTATAATGACCAAGAACTCAACTAATAAACATAAAAACTATAATTTCTTTCCTAGAAGGAGGGAAACAACTGGTTGCACAATAATACGGGATCGTTGATGAGAAATTGTTCATCTCACCAATGAGTTAAAAAAGTCACTTTATATTGGATATTACCTTTTGTTTGATAGCATCTCTTCGCTTGTGATACATTGTTACTTATGATATAATTATATATATGTATATATATGTATATATATATATATATATATATATATATATATATATATATATATATATATATATATCATGAGTAACAATGTATCACAAGCGAAGAGATGCCATCAAACAAAAGGTAATATTATCATAGGGTTCTAGCAAACTGGAATCTTACAAGCCATATGAGAAAAGTGGAGATGTTAATTATAATATGCCATCAGTTATAATATGAAGTATAAAACTGTCATAACATAGATAAATACTGTTACTTGCAGAATGTTCAGAAGATACATACCCGCTCATTGTTATTTTTAATGAGGTAATCCCTACTTTTAGTGAAGAGAAGGTCTGACAAATTAATTATATCCCCTTCTACAATGCACGGTGACATCATATCCTTCCCATGGGTATAAGATACAGTTTTTGCTTCTTCCTCCAATTTGTAGCGCTCGATCAATGGATATGCTGTCAGCCAAAGTTTCAACGACTTATTTAGAAAATAAAAAAACAAATATTGATAGTTTTTTTTAGTAAAATCGAATCTGAGTTTTAAGAAGCAAAAGATTAAAATGTAATAATGAAGATTAGATATTCACAATTGAGGACAGATGATGGATTTACATTTCAAAGTTTCAGAATTTTTCCAGAATTCTTTTTCTTTTTTGAGCAGAAAGATGAAATCTTTACATCAAACAAATACTTGTATCAAAGCAGCAGAAAGACCAAATTAAGCATGTTTTGTAAGGTATTAAAAGGAGATGAAATAGGGGAAAAGGTAAATTCATATACAAAATTACGACTGACAGAGTGACAGTAATAAATTTCGAGCATTGTTGTTTATTGTTATAGCAGAGAGATAAGAGCTTTAACATCAAACAGATATTCATCAGAACTTTTACATCAAGCAGATATTCACAATGACGTTAAATTATAAAAAAGAAAGATAGAATCTTTCACAATCATGTTAAATTATGTTAAATTACATCAAGCAGATATTTTTTTATATTTAAAACAAAGAAAATTAGTAAGCAGGTACATAAAATTGAAATTCACAGTGAACCCATAATTTCTTCAACAGAAAGATAGAATCTTTACATAAAAAAGATAACCCTAATCATACAAGGGACATTGAAAGATGTAAAATTCGTATATGTAATCACAATTAATTCAACAAAAAAAAATCAAAAATTAAAATTGACAGATAAAAATGAAAAACTGAAAATGATATAAGACTAACCTAATGAATTAGAGAATTTAGGGAATGGTTCCAAGCAGCATGAAATGGAGTGAATGTTTCTACTTGATAATTTATAAAACAATCTATTTGCTGCAAAGTAATTAGTATAATTATAACAACAGGGTTTCATGGTATTGACGGAGGAAAAGCCTCTTCCGCCACCACCGATCAAACTGAGCTTCATCATTATTCAACCTAATATTACAACAACAACAACAACAAAAAAATCATTCAAGATTTATGTGTTGAGTTTAATCTAAGCTCTCCTGTTCTCGTATATACGGCTGAGACGAGGAGATGTAAGTCTCGGGTCACTATTTTGATCTGTTAAATCTTAACACTAATCTGACCTGTTTATTAAATTAATTATTTGACCCCACCCGTTAACTCGTTTATTTGACAAGTGTTTTATCTATTAACCATACTATAATAGAACCTCGATAAATTAATATTCGATAAACGAATAACTTCATCAAATAAATAATTTTTTCTGATCCCGATATAATAGAGATAGTGTATTTTTAACTTCGATAAATGAATAATATCGATTAATGAATAAAATTTTCCGGTCTCAAACGTATTCATTTATCGAGGTTTAACTGTAGTTTATAGCTCGTGCAAAATATGTGTTACTTTTAATTTTTTATTGAAAAAATATAAAAGGTAACATGCTCTACATAAAAAAAGAAATTGATTAGCTATTTATTATTATATATTTTTTCCATATTTTTCAATATTTTGGCTTTAATATAATAGTATAGATAGATATAAATAAGGATATTTGGGTAAAAACATACTAATATATAAGTAAGGGTAATTAAGTAAAAACACGAAATACCAAAAAACAGGTACCAAAACTTTTAATGCTTCGGCTATTATAATATACTAGTATAGATATCGTATTTCTTAAATCGTTATACCTACCTTTTCTACTAAACTCATGTAACAAAATCCAATATAACTTAATGAACTACAAAAATATATATTGTTAATTGTAGAGGCACGCCTGTACATCAATTTTAACAAGTCTACTAGTTTGTAATACTCTTTATTACTTACTTGACATCTTAACTGAGGAATTCCTTTGTCCACCAAAGGTTCTTCATTTATACTTAGTTCAGATGTAAAATTCAATTTATGCAACCACAAATAAGTCATTGAATGTAACTTGGAAGAAGATCTATTGATTATGCCTCAAGATTTTCTGAAGACAATCTGAAGAATAAGGATGATGCTGAATTCGAGGTTGATATTCGGCCAAGTTAGAATTCGTGAAATGAAAAATGAGCTGAATCGAGAAGTGCAAAAACAATTGATTAGAGAAGCCATCAATTCGATATGTACAACATTAAAGATTCGAAAAGTGGAGAAAACACTGATTCGAGAAGTCTTGATTAGTGAAGTTCAAAAACACTGATTCGAGAAGTCTAAATTAGTGAAGTCTGAGAACATTGATTCGAGAAGTCAAGGTAATTGGTTCGAGAAGTCGAAATATCGGATCAGTTATCTCAGAGTTGTCGAATGTAAGACTTAGCAGTTCTTCAACACAATAATGGTCAATATTCTACAAAGATTTGGGGACAGAGAATCTACACAAACCAAGGCACCAACAAATGATATATCAACAAAGAAGCTTAGATATTCAAGGGATCAAGTAACTGATGAAGAGAATCTGGTCAGCATGAAAGTTTGGTCATATCACATGATGTCTAGTCTTACCCAAAATTGTATAAGCGTGTTAGGAAAGCAAATCTTTCTGTTACCAATTTTATAACAAGTTGACTATGCACATATTCTATAAGTGCATAGTCTCATTTCCTTAGCACTTAAGTTTTTCACTTAGAAGTTGTCATAGCAGCAATACAAAATATCTCTTGGAGAAAAACGAAGCTGAGAATACTTCATCTGTATTCACAGTTTGTAGCATACTTAGGTCTAATAAAATATTAGATTAAAGTGAGTTGTTTGTGTTCTTATTTTCTACACTTAATCTTTGATAAACACTTACATACTCAGCTACAAAACCAAACACAGATTCAAATGAGTTGAATAACAAAAGAAAATCAAAGAAATTTTGAAAATACATTCACCCCCCTCTGTATTTTCTCGCGTGTGTACTTCATACTCAACAAGTGGTATCAGAGTAGGCTGTTAAGCAAAACAATAAAATATCAAGATGAGTACACCAAAGACAACAGGAACTGTGAAGGTCCCAAAGTTTGATAAAGACAATTACAACCTCTGGAAGATCAAGATGATGTTGTTCATCAAAGCTGCTAATCCTATGTTCCCTGATATTCTCAAAAATGGTCCATTCGTTCCATAACAAGAGATTGCTGAAAGGACTGTTGGAACTACTACAATTCCAAGGTCCTATGTTGCCAAAGATCCTTCTAAATGGATAGACACTGGAAAGGAGAAGGTTGCCCTTGACAGCCATCTCATGCTCATCATTATTGATTATATGGAGCTTTCTATGTATGCCAACATTGCTTCTTGCACTTCAGCAAAAGAGATGTGGGATCATATTGAAATTCTATGTGAAGGAACAGAGGATGTCAGAGAAAACAGAAGACAGATACTAGTCACACAATATGAGGTGTTCATGGCTCAACCTAAAGAAAGCATTACTGAAATGTTTGAAAGTTTTCACAGGCTTGTGACTGAGTTTCAAATTAATGGTAAGGTTTACAACATCAAGGAACTGAACATGAAGTTCTTAACAAAATATCTTATGATGTGCTTTATGGTGTGTTGAAGACACATGAGCTTGAACTCTTACAGAAAAGAGCTATACAAGCCAATCAAGGCAAGATGGTCAACACATCATGTGCCCTGATTGTGAGCAAGTCAATCCAGGATCTCGAAGCATCTATAAGCCAACTGAAGATTGAGGAGATAGTAGGTAGAACCTGAGATTTAGGTGGCTGAGACAGCTGAAGAGCAAGTGGAGGGCTAGTTCTACACTCTTACAAGCCATACAAGAAAAGTGGAGATGTTAATTATAATATGCCAGTAGTTATAATGTAATAAAGTATAAAACTGTCATAACATATATAAATACGGTTACTTACTGAATGTTCAGAAGATACATACCCGCTCATTATTATTTTTAATGAGGTAATCCTTATTTTTAGTGAAGAGAAGGTCTGACAAATTAATTATATCCCCTTTTATAATGCACGGTGACACCATATCCTTCCCATGGTATAAGATACAATTTTTGCTTCTTCCTCCAATTTGTAGCGCTCGATCAATGGATATGCTATCAACCAAAGTTTCAACGACTTATTTAGAAAATAAAAAACAAAAATTGATAGTTATTTTTTAGTAAAATATAATCTGAGTTTAAGAAGAAAAAGATATAATGTAATCAGGAGGATTAAGTATTCACATTAATTGAGGACATATGATGAATTTACATTTCAATGTTTCATAACTTTTCCAGAATTCTTTTTCTTTTTTGAGTAGAAAGATGAAATCTTTACATCAGACAAATACTTGTATTAAAGCAACAGAATGACTGAATTAAGCATGTTTTGTAAGGTATTAAAAGGAGACTGAAATAGGGGCAAATGTAAATTCATGTATAAAATCACGTCTGCTAGTCATAATTTTTGAGCATTCTTGTTTCTTCTTATAGCAGAAAGATAACATATTTTACATCAAACAGATACTCACAAGAACTTTTACATTAAACAGATATTCATAATCGTGTTAAATTGGTAAGGAGGTACATAAAAATGAAATTCACAATAAAAATTTGTATTTGAACAGAAAGATACAAGCTTTACATGTAAAAGATAAGCCTAATCATACAAGGGATATAAAAAGATGTGAAATTTGTATATGAAATCACAACTAATTCAACAAAAAAAACAAGAAAATTAAAATAGACAGATAAAATGATATTAGACTAACCTAATAAGTTAGAGATGTTTGGGAATGGTTCCAAGCAGCAAGAAATTGAGTGAATGTTTCTACTTGATGGTTTATAAAACAATCTATTTGCTGCAAAGTAATTATTAAAATTATAACAATAGGGTTTCACGGTGGAAAAGCCTTTTCCACCACCACCGATCAAACTAAGCTTCATCACCAGAATGATTCTCCTATTATTACAACAAAAAGATTCAATCTTCTATCATGTGTTGGGTTTTATCTAAGCTCTCCAATTTCCTATGTCTCTTCTTATATGTCCTATGTATGTAACTAATTTAGTTCTAACCCTTGGATTAGAAACAACAAACACGGTTGAGATTGGATCCTTTGTGTAACATAGATTACTATAAATTTCTTGAGTTCGAAATTTTTCTCAAATGCCAAGTTTCTTGAGTTCGTTGTATCTGTTATGATGTTTTGCCCATACTACCGTTACAATTTTTTTTGAAATTTGTAACCGGTCAATTGGACTTTTTGGATACCTTAGGCGAAAAGATTCGAGTTAAAATTTGAGGATTTGATGGATATAACGTATTAAACTTTAAGGGTCAAAAGGTAATAAAGCCTAATAATTTTATTGTAAAATGCAAATTTCTTGAACGTCAACATTCAATTAATTTACTCGTTCAATTAATTTACATGACCATAATGAATGATTGTCTTTACGAATCTACGGTTTAGTATTTAAATAGCCCTTGTGAATGATGTCTTGTTCTTGTTAGAAAGATACAGTTTGTAAAAGAATCATCTAAGGGTGTATTCATTTGAGATTCTATTGGATTTTAATGGATTCTCAAAATCAGCAGGTATTCATTTGGGATTTTAAACAATCTTTTAAAATCTTTAGGTATTCAATTCGGATTTCAATAATTCTAAATATGTGGGTATTCAATTGAGATTTTAAAAAATCTTATAAAATCTGTAGGTATTCAATCCGAATTTTAAAAAATCAATCAAAATCTCAAGGTATTCAAATTTCAACAGATTTGCTAAAGTCATGGATTTTGAAATATTTGTGGGAGATTTTATGTGTAAATTCATCAACATAAAATTGTTCTTACTAGACAATATTTTGATGGATTTGTGAATTATAACATTTTGTAATAATAAAAAATTAAAGTAAAAGATATGTTATGTAAGTATTTATACCTTACGTACATCAATTCTCTTTCACTACTTCTTCTTCGTGTTCACTTTTGGTTTGTGAAGGTACGTAAGCTTTTTCCTTCATCATTTCCATTCTTTTTTTTTTGCATCAATTGTTGTAAAGTTATATGACCATATGTATGTTTTTGTTATATAATACATGTCTATACAACATGTTTTTTGTTACATATGATATTATATTGTCGATTTTATGAATCATTTTGCTATGTATATTCTGAACATTTTTGAAATGATTAGCACTATTATGGCAGATTCATAAAATGCAAAAAAAAAAGTGGTTATGATCAATGGACAAAAGAAGAGAGTGATGGATTGTTAGAACTTATGGTTGATGTTGCAAATCGAGTATGGCGTGATAATAGTGGTGTCCTTGCTAAACAGATAGTGATTGATTGAATTCCCCCCCCCCCTCTTAATGCAAAATTTCAATGCAATAAGACTTATGGCAATTATCAAAGTCGGCTGAAATGGTTCAAAAGTCGATATACTTTTTACTCAACTTTTTTAGGTTTTAGTTCTGGTTTTGGATACGATTCTGTGTCAAAAAAGTTCACTACTCCAAATGAAGTATGGGATGAGTACATTAAGGGCCGAAGATAACCAACCTACCGACACGAAGGATGGTGGTAATGATGGATCAAAATTTTTAAGTCAACAACAATAAAGGGCCGAAGCTAATACTTGGAGAGCTAACATTGCTAATGCCATGTGGAATGATAGGTCTCGTACCGCGACAAATGAAGAAGATGGTAATGATCAATACGATGAGAACGAGAAACACATGAATGACGAGGACTATATGAATAAGCATATTTTTTTTATTTTGTTCTCGAATCTTTAGTTTTTTTTTTGAAATATTGTCATTCAATATTTTAAAATTTTTGGACTATATTGATTTTGGACTATTTATTTATAAATAGTTATTTTTAATTGATATATAGATATTATAAATTAAAAAAAAAATAAAGAAATCAATCTTGTAGAATCTATGGGATTTTGTTTATTCTACAAAAATCTAGATAAATCAATCAATCAAAATCCATCAAAATCTGTAGGGAATTAAAATAATTTGTGTAGAGTCTATAATAGATTTTAAACAATCCATGGATTTACACATTCCATTAAAATCCATGAATTATTATCAATCCAACAGAATCTCACTTGAATACACCCCTCTAAAAGTTATACTATTTCCACTGAACCTTTAAGGATTTTTAGTAGGTTACATATTCAAAACAAACTGATCTCAAGCTCTTCGCATGAACTTTGTAAATCATGGTGCTCATTCATTCTAGTTGAGATATTTCTTAGGTTTTGGGTTTTTAGATTTTCATATATTCACTGAACAAGAAGCATTTACACTCCACTACAAGTTTCTCGGAAACCAAGTAGAAACTCGCATTCCAGATTACATAATGTTACCTTCAGTTCATAAGATTGACATTATATTTAAAGCTTCACTCCAACATATATGATATAACATGATGTTAGTATATCCCAAGAATATATCCTGAAGGAGTTTTAAATGACAAGTAAAAATGGAGGACATAGATGATTGATTGCAAATTACATAGAAGGAATACAATCGATGAAGATACGAATGCAAGATACTATATCATCACATGATAGAACAAGCATTGGTATTTTCATCATTGAAGTAAGCACTGGCTTGTCGATCCATTATGGTCGAGTATGCTGGCTAATATGAATAACTGTGTTCATGACCATAGTAACCCTGCTCATAATAGTTGTAGGAGTAGTTGTATTTATCCTCGGATGATGTGTGAACCGTAGGATGACTCTGATGCTGATATTGATACCGATCATTGTTGTAGTAATGGTCAACGTTTTCAAACTCTGGGTCACTAGGAGATGGCCATAACTCAGCTTGCCTTCTGTTTCTCCTGGAAGTCTTGAGGACCTTTCCTAGATCAGCCCATCCGGTTACGGTTATTTTTTGTATGCCCATGTCTATTTCAATATTATCAACTCCTGTAAGATTAAAATTTCGAAAATCCATATTATCAAAGTATAAAAAAACATGTGTGTCATTCTTAGTTAAAAAGAGAAATGATTGAGATAAATAGTGGTATGTACCCTTTAGCCTCCGAAGAGCTTTCCTGATCTTGATTTCACGTCCAGGACAATCCATGTGCACCATCATCTCAACAGTCTGATATAAAATAGTATTAGAACACAACTTTACCAGCAAAAATAAATACACTTGTACTTTTATACCACTAGAAAATTATCATTCGTATGCAATGTTGAAAAAGGATTCTGATTAAAGCTGAATATTATGTAGCAAAAGTTTAATCTGCAAGACATGATAATGGTATCAACTCGATATGAAAACATACAGAATCAATAAAATGCACATCCACAAACAACACTAGTTATACACACTCATAAATAAAATCTTATTGGAAGAAAGAGTGATAACACTTACTGTTGACATGTTGGAAAGTTCAAGCAAAGAGAGCTAAGCTTTAAGTTTCCCAAGGTATTCAGAGAAGTTTGTGATTAAATGGAAAACAATGTTTGCATATATATAGGCAATTTTGGTTCTCTCCCATTATAATTAAACATTGATTTTCATAGATATAAGAAAGAGACATCAAGAAATTAAACTAAAAAAAAATAGGAAGAATAACTAGTATGTGAATGGTCCAACCCACTACATCAGATATAACAGCAAACTAATGTTCAGACATCAGACCTACGAGCATGACCTCTTAGATATATAACAGCAAACTAATGTTCAGACATCAGACCTACGAGCTAGAATCTCCATCTCTTCAGCAGCCTTTTAAGCACTTGTTCTACAAAAGTTGGCATTATTAAGGAATGAATACTATGGATATATGTCTACCTGCGCATTTACCATAATCAATTGATCAGATGGTCTTGACCAACGATAGTTACTTCTGCCAAAAGAACAGTAAAATGGCTGTGTATATTCATTATTCACAGATAATTAAATTTGACTCATAGTTTCCAAAGAGTTCTGTACATTGCAACTTAAGCAAAACATAATGCATTCTAGACTATATTCCTCGCATCTGAGAAACTATAATGTATAAAATTTTTGAATTTTAGGCTTTATCCAATTTTTCTTTCTTTCAAAACTTTCAAACTACTGACCCTCAAGCTGCT
The DNA here is from genome assembly GCA_036435485.1 of Saposhnikovia divaricata. Lineage (NCBI taxonomy): Eukaryota > Viridiplantae > Streptophyta > Magnoliopsida > Apiales > Apiaceae > Saposhnikovia > Saposhnikovia divaricata. The sequence goes on from CM071597.1 coordinate 161,473,892, forward strand.
TATCTAAGAACTTGTCAGGAGTGTACTTGTAGTTCTTCCTCACCAGCCAAGCCTCTTCTTGAAGCTTCTTACGACATCCGTTTCTATGAATGTGTTATGTTTCTTATAACATTAGCTTGTTGCAACCTTTTTAATATCCTTGTTACTTTGCTTTATAATAGATAAAGTGATATTAGATATTGAAGGAATACCTGGGTACAAGCTTGTAACTAGAATTTGTTAGCCAATGTAATTGACTATTTCAAATACTTCATCAGTGTATATAAATGCTAAGTAAAGGCCAGACGTCCATGATAAAATAAATATCTATTCAATTGTTTCAAATCTCAATATTTTATTCATGTAGAAACTTATAAAGCCCTCTATTGCATTTCGTGGAGTCAGAGAGCTACGTTAGTAGGCATATAATGATTTTTTCATGACACACCACAACCCTATTCCCAAGAGGCCAAACCTCAGGAGGGTCACCCTTAAAAACTGGAAATATAAAATCACTGAGATTATTACAACACCTTGCAACAAAACCGTCTCCTATGCTATACAAGTTCTTAGCTTCTTTTGTTAAAAAAAAACAAAAAGCTACCAATTTAACAAAATGCTTTCCACAAACCACCAAAAATTTTACAAACCACGCAATGACTTTAGCAAAAAAATTAAATAAAAAAGTTACTTATAATTTTAACTTAGGTGGAATAGAATCTCAGGAACTTTGGAAGTAAATAATAACCAAAAAAATTCAAATGTGGATTTGAAATAACATACACGCAATTCCGTGATAATAACAAACATAAAGAAACTGAGATTGAAGACCATGTGCATCTAAGCACACAAATACATACATACATACATACATACATACATATATACATACACTTAACTCATTAAAATGAAATCAAGCTTCCAGCACGAGTAACTAAGGCAACTTGCATATTAACCTTTCCATCAACATTTTCAGATGTGAAACTTTGTTATTTATTAATGCAGTAACAGAGTTGTGTAGTGTAGGAATTCAAATATAAGGAGTAGGACCTGAATGAGATATGACTTGGTTAGAATGGTTCCTCTGATTTACTTTCTCAGCTTGCAGAAAACAATTCACCACATTAAAAATATTACTGTCTCAACAAAGATGATGCGTTAAAATTATTACTATCTTAGAAGTAGCCGTTCTAAAAAGGGTTGCTCCTTATACTTGGAAACTAATATTGACTAATACAAATCAGTTCACTTATCATTTATTTACTGAGTTGACAGATTATATAATCACTCTATTGGTATGCCACGTAGGATAACTAACTCATACTTTCTGTTATTACTAGAATTGTATATAGAGAAATGAAGAGAGTTAGAGCTAGTGGTGAGTACAAAAAAAGAATAACTATAGCTTAGATATAGTTACATGTTTTGTATATACTTTGTCATCTTCTTCTTCAATAACATCTTTGAGTGTTCTTAATCATTTCAATGGCTGCTCACTGAATCTTTTGCTTCCGATTATCAAAACTAATAAGGTATCAGAGCGGCGACGATCTTGTTTCTGATTGTGAATCGATTGCTTGAATACAGGTGTTTTCGATCCCAAAAACTCTTGATTCTGTATTGTTCTGTTGAATTCGATCTGTATATTTTGTTCATATACAATTAATTTAGTTTGTTTACTCTGCGATGATGAGTATTTTTGTAGTGATTCAGAATATTTTATTGTTTAATGAGTGTTATTCTTTGTTGATGATCTTTATCATAAAAATCTTTTGTTAAACAGACTTAATTTCATCAATTGATTCTTTGATTTCTGTGTCATTTCGTTGATTTTCTGATCAATATTTCATCACAGTTCTTGTATCAAATTAGTCGAGATTTGCAGTTATAATCGTGATCATGACTACTCAAACTAATCAAATTCCTTCTAATAATCATGATCCTTCTAGTGTTTACTATATTCATCCTTCCGATTCGTCTACTAATAAACTTGTTTCAGTCAAGTTTAATGGTGAAGAGTTCAATAACTAGAAAAGAAGCATGATGCTTACTTTGTGTGCTAAAAACAAGTTAGGTTTTGTGAATGGCACAATAAGTGCATCTGATTCTAGTTCTCTTGAGTATAAAGCATGGGAACGTTGCAATGATCTCGTGATTTCATGGATTTTGTATAATCTTGATGAAAACATTGCTCGAAGTGTTCAGTTCTTGAAAATAGCTAGAGCGATATGGAAGGATTTAGAAGAGAGGCTTGGTTATGCTTCGATGCCTCAAATTTCTTCATTGGAGCACAATTAGCAGACCTGCATCAAGGATAGTAGATTGTTTCTGAGTTTGATACGAAATTGAAGACAATTTGGGATGATTTGGATTATGCATATCCATTGCTAGTCTACACCTATGAAAAATGTACTTGTGATTTGACAGGAAGAATTTAGAAAATGCAGCAAGATCAAAAGGTGCTTCAGTTTTTGATGAGGTTAAATGATAACTTTTCTACTGTGAGAGCTAATATTCTAATGATGACACCCTTTCTAAATGTGAAACAAGCTTACAGAATTGTTGCTCAAGCGAAAAATCATAAGGAAATTTCACAACAGGTTTCTCAAACTGATACTTTGGCATTTGTTGCAGACAAAAGGCAATTTGTTGATACAAGATCTCAGAATTCACAGGGTAATATGTTTCAATCTTATAATAGTTTTCAAAAGCCTCAGAACAATGCATTTGCTAAGAAGTCAGGGAAATCTGGGAATACTTATTATTGTACTCATTGTAAAATGAGTCATAACATTGAAAGGTGTTTCCGGATTCATGGATATCCTCCTGGTTTCAAAAGTAGTAAAGAGAAAAGAATTGCTGCATTTACTCAGAATAATGTTACATGTGATTCTGTTGCTGATAAGGTTGAAGAATCTCAGTCTGTATCTCCTATTTCTAATGAACAATACGATCAGTTGATTGCATTGTTGTCTAAATAGAGGTCTTTTGATACAAATCCTAATCAGAATCATGATGTTTCTACTTCTGGACATGCTTTATTAGCAGGTAAAGTGTGTCTATTGTCCTCTTTTCCTCAAGAATGGCTCTTGGACAGTGGGGCAACTGTTCACATTAGTCCCCACTTATCAGATTTTACTACAGTTAAATCAGTTACAACGGCCAATAGTTCTGTTACAATACCAGATGGGAGTTAAATTTCAGTCACACACATTGGAACAGTGATTTAAAACGATAACATCACTTTAAACAATGTTCTACATGTGCTGGCATTTCAGTACAGATTATTATCAGTTCATAAGCTTTGCCATGACATGAATTCTAATGTCATTTTTTCTGCTAATCAATGTCATTTTCCGAACCTTTCTCAGAGGAAACCTCCACTTCTTCTTGGTGAACTTCACACTGGTCTCTATGTTGTTTCTCATCAACAATTTCTTCCAGGACGTGCTTTTTTCAAGCCTTAAGTTGTTAATCTTAGTATTTCTACTGATTCTAAATATTGGCACCTTCGAACGGGTCACTTGCCTTTTCATCAACTAAAACTAATGAAGCCTTCTTGTGTTGTCATGGATAGTAATGTAGATTCTATCTGTCAAATATGCCCCAAGGCTAAACAGACTCGTAGCGCTTTTTCTAGAAGTAACATTAAATCTACTTCTATTCTTGAACTTTTACATGTGGATGTATGGGGGCCTTATAAAGTCCACAAACATAATTCATGTAATCAATTTGTTACTATTGTTGACGATTAAAATCGTTATACTTGGGTACATTTGATTCGTTACAAATATGATGTGGCTTCTGTTCTTTCTTCTTTCATTACTTATGCTGAAAAATAGTTTTCTAGCAAAGTGTTGTGTATACGCTCAGACAATGTAGAGGAGTTCACTGAGGGTAACCTTAAATATTTTCTTCAGTCTCATGGTATTTTACAGCAGTTTTCTTGTAGCTATACTCCCCAGCAAAATGGGGTTGTTGAACTAAAGCATCGACACTTGTTGGAGATAGCCAGAGCACTCCATTTTCAATCCAATCTTCCTGCTCATTTTTTGGGTGAGTCCATTTTATGTGAAACATATTTGATTAATCGCATGCCTCTTAAAAGTATTTCTTATCATACACCTTTTTCCATACTATACAAAACTCCGCCATCTTTAGACAATCTTCGAGTCTATGGTTGTTTATGTTATGTTTCCACTATTAAGGCACATCGACATAAATTTTCTCCTCGGGCACAACCATGCATTTTTCTTGGCTATCCAGCTCAACACAAAGCTTATAAAGTTCTGGATTTATCCACTTCGACTATTCTCATATCTCGTGATGTAATTTTTCACGAGCATCATTTTCCTTATCATATAATATCCAATCAACAATCATCTAAAACTCAATATCTTTCATCTATCTTTATTCCTACTACTACTTCTACTTCCCTTCATTCTTTACAATTTGATCACATTCCTTTTGTTCCCACAACACCTCAACATCCATATTTAAACTCTAATTCACCTCAGCTTACAACTTCTAGTACTGATTCAACTCAGTCTTTAAGTTCAAGTTTTGCTACTAGTTCATCTTCCATTTCAGTACCTGACATTAACCACTATGTTCCCTGACAATCTACTCGTGTCAAAAAACCACCTTCTTATCTCAATGCATATCACTGTAATTTGGCTTCTTTAACACATAAACCACATTGGTGTAATCTAGTCAAATATGAACATAAACCTGATTATCATAAAGTCTTTATAGATCAAAATCAATCTTTAGTGGAGCCTTCCAATTATAATGAAGTTGTTAAACAATTTGTTTGGATCGATGCAATGAATAAAGAGATTCAAGCTCTTAATGATAATCACACTTGGGATATTGTTGATCTCCCAACTGGTAAAAAACCTATTGCATGTAGATGGGTTTATAAAACCAAGTTAAATGCTGATGGTTCTCTTGAGCGTTATAAAGCTCGCTTAGTTGCCAAGGGTTTCACCCAACAAAATGGTATTGATTACGATGAAACATTTTCTCCAATAATTAAAATGAGTTTTGTGCGTTGTTTGATTGCTTTAGCTACAAGCCGTAAATGGTCTTCGTTTCAACTAGATGTTAACAACGCCTTTTTACATTGTGATCTAAGCGAAGAGGTATATATGAAAGTCCCTCCTTGTATACTTCATAAGCTTAATCAAGTATGTCATCTACAAATATCTTTATATGGCCTGAAACAGGCCTCCCGGAAATGGTTTGAGAAGTTGGTCAGTGAGTTGTTATCTCTTGGATATGTTCAATCCAAGAATTTAAAGTCTTTTTATCAAACGATCTTCTACTTCATTTACTATAGTTGCTATCTACGTTGACGATATTTTTGTTACTGGTGATAATCCTTCAGAAATTGAGGAATTAAAATCTTCATTACTTCTTAGGTATTGAAGTTGGGTATGTCACTGATGGTATCATTCTTAGTCAAAAGAAATTTACGCATGACATTCTTCAGGATTGTGATTTTTATTTTTCTAAACCTACTATTACTCCACTTCCGTTAAATCTTTAATTATCAGCTGTTGAAGGTTCCTTATTTCCTCCTCCTGATAAGTACAAATCTATTGTTGGTAAAGCTAAATTACCTAACAAACACTCGTCCTAACCTCTTTTATGTTGTCCAAACCTTGAGCCAGTATATGCAGCAACCTCATGTATCACATTATGATGCTTTATGTCACACTATTCGTTATGTTACTCATACAATTGGTCAGGGTATTTTACTAAAGGCTTCAGATAAAATTACTCTCCAAGCGTTCTCGGACTCAGACTGGGCTTCTTGTGTTGATTCCAAGAAATCTATTATTGGTTACATCATGTTGTTCGGTAATTCCCCTGTCTCTTGGAAATCAAAAAAGCAATCCACCATTTATTGTTCTTCTTCTGAGGCCAGTACCGTGCCATGGCCTCTGCTGCTTCCGAGGTCACCTGGCTTGTTCGTCTTCTTGAAGAGCTCGGAGTTACAAATCTTAAACCCATTGCTCTTTATTGTGACAATTAGTCTGCTTTACATATTGCCAGAAACCCGGTGTTCCACGAATGAACCAAGCACATTGAAATTGATTGCCATTTCACATATGACAAAGTTCTTGAGGGTCTTTTGCAATTATCTTAATTACCTACTCAACATCAACTTGATGACGTCCTTACCAAAGTCCTGCCTTCACCACATTTTCGAGAGCTGCTATCCAAGCTGGGGATGTCTCAATCTTCACCTCCTCAAGCTTCACCATCTCTCACCTTGAGGGGGGTATTGGCTAATAGAAATCAGTTCACTCATCATTTATTTACTGAATTGATAGATTATTTAATCACTCTATTATTATGCCACGTAGGATAACTAAATCATACTTTTTGTTATTGCTAGAAATGTATATAGAGGAATGAAGATAGTTAGAGCTAGTGGTGATAACAGAATAAGAATAACTACAGCTTAGATATAGTTACATGTTTTGTATATACATTGTTATCTTCTTCTTCAATAACATCTTTGAGTGTTATTAATCATTTCAATTGCTGCTCACTGAATCTTTTGCTTCCGATTATCAAAACTAATAGAAACATAACAATATCGATCAGTAGGGAGGTCTGGTAGGGTAACACTTAACAGTGCTTTACAACTAGAGAAAGGATGCGAAAATGATCGGGTCTAATTCACAACTAAATTAAATAATCAAATGACAAAACAAAATTCTAGGATAAACAGGGCAAAATAATAACATTGCATCCAAAATCAAAATCATAAATATTGACACCAAAATTAAAGCATTAACAAGAACAGTAAAGCATAAATAGAACCATCTTTTTCACTAGGACCTTCTAGCATGCATCTTTCTAGTTGTGAACTTTTGGCTTTTAGCATGCATGCATTAAACATACATAACCCAACCTAGAAACACGTTACATATGGAAAAAGGGGCTTAGCTTACTCTTCTTGTTATAGCCTTATAGGGCAATAGTCATCTATGTGGTCAGGGGTGGTCCTAACTACAGGCGAGGTAATCTTGCGCACAGAGTCCCCAAAATCCAAGGATCCCAAATTTTAGAGGTATAGTAGTATTTTTATATGAAGACTTGTAAATGTAGAATCGAAATTTGACAGAAGATACAAAAGGGTAACATATGTGTTAAACTACATAAAAGATATGGAAGGTAGCTATCCAAATGCTTGGATTTCGTATAGAAGTATTTTAACTACTCGTTACTATTGCTTATGCATAACAAAGTTTTTCAATAGTAAAGCTGGTGAAATACTACCTTCGTTCAACCATGTCTCAAGAAAGGCCACTTGGTTCGCTATGTTATCTATAAAAGAGGATATGGTTCAGAAACTTGACTATGTGAATTTCATTGATATTTTTGCATCCAAAAATGGAAGGTGTGTTATATTTAATAAAATAATGAGATTATTTACCTACTATGTCGTCGTCTGTTTTATTTGTAAATTTTAAGTGTATATTTTGTTTGTGAAAAAAAAATTAGATCCCGTATATTTTAGGTTTGCCTAGGGTCCCTTGATTCTCAAGGCCGCCCTGTATGTGATACAAACTTTGATTTAGATCCTGTAATCTTTGAACCTTCATTGTGTAATCGTCTACTAGGGTAAAGATGAACATAATCAGATTTGTGTTAGTTTGCCGGTTATTGATTAATTCAGAACATGGGGTTTTGGCATTATTAAAAGAAAATGAGCCTTTTGCAACCCAGCAAAAAGTGCCGTTATATTTCTAATTCTAACTCATATTTCACACTTTAACTTGGGCCAGTGTCTAGTAAACCATGTTTTCATTTACTTTGAAATAATGCAAGTAAATTTTTGTTATACCTATTTTTATTTTTTATTTTTTTGACAAATTATACATATTTTTCAATTAAGATTATTATAAACCAAGGTTATGTATGTAATCTGGCATGCTAATGTTCTTTTTATCTACTCTCCACCCATCTGATATGCTAATGTTAATTGTTTGTGTTTCTTCCTCATCTTGTTATCATCCTAATTTAGGTCTTAATAAAAATCATTATTCATTTAGCAAAAAAAAATATTCAAAATTTTTGGATAATATTTTTTTAGATAAAAAAGTGTTAATATAAAAATATTATTTTTATTAAGATCAATATTGAGGACATATGTCAATTCATGTATGATTTAAAGTCTTAAAACATATTTCTTCTATCCCATAAAAACTAACGCTTTATAAAATATTAAAGTTAAGTTAACCAAATTTTGATCAACAATTAAAAAATAATGTTAAATATAAAATTATTAATAAACCTATCATTAAAATGTTTGGTTGATTTATTATTAGATTCAATTTTTAGATTTGTGAAATTATAAATCAGTAATGTATACCTTATGGTCAAACTTGAATGTCATTGATTTTTAAAATTTATAAATCGCCACTTTTTTGGGACAGTAGGAGTATATTGTTATGAGTTTTATATTTGTTAATCTTTGTTTATTCTAGATAGTTAACTTTTTATTCTCATTTATTATTTTAATTAGTTTTATAATCGAAACTGGATTGATAATAATCGAACCGAAGATTTAAAAACAAAATCGAAAAATTAGTTTAACAAAAACTACGATATTTGAATTTTTAAAAGATAGAAAATATATTGAAGCTTCACAAACAATTGAATTAGTTGCATATTTTGGACTTTCGAAGCTCATGGCTGTCATTTGTTTTTAGTCGTGTCGATTTTTTATTGGCCCGTGGACTTCCCCCATGTAGATAGACAATGTGTAACATTGTTGTAACTTTGGTAGATGGTTGTTAGGTAGGAGGTTAGTTACTTAGTTCGGTTCCAGATTGTCTTTTTCTTTGATTTTTCTATACCGACCTCATTGTTTTTCTCCAGCTATAAGAAATAAATTTAAACATAACAATTTTACTTTAAATTTTACCTTCTTTCCACAATTTATATTAATCAAGCTAAGTAAAATTAGACACTAGAGATAACAAAAAAAAATGAGTGATTTAATAAAGTGATCCAAATTACTCTTGGAGGATGTTGGAGGATGTCGACATATTGTTATGGTGTAATACGCAGGGATGGATTCAGAGAGGATCCAGGGGGTCCTTGGCCCACTCTGGGATCCTTAGTGGATCCTTAGTAGAACCTCAATTGGTTCCACTATCATATAATATAGCGCAAGGCGCAGGTTCAAAACCCAATTCTATGATCTTAACTTATAAGTACTTATAATTCTGGTCATTAATAATTTTAATCATTAATTTATATAAGAAATAAAGTTAAATATATTTTGTTAGATTCCTTTATTATGATTAGATATTGTATATATAAGTGATCATTACATTATAAACGAATTAAGGCTTTTGCCTTCATGATAGAATAATAAGAGTATTTGCGAATAGCCCAATGTTATTAACAAAGATGACAGAGAGGCGAAACTATAACAATGATGATGAGTTTGTGGGAGAGACTGTACCAATCCTACGATGACTTACAAGAAGATCAAATAATCGTTTTTCGATTCAAAACGATGATGATGAATGACTACGACGACCCAATGATTGTTTCTCGATGGGAAACAATAACAATGATGATGACGACCCGTTGATTGTTTCTCGATGGAAACGACAATCGACGACAATCGTTTCTCGATTAGAAACGATGACGATTTTTTTCAAGTTTTTTTTATTATTCTTATTATTTTACAAACTCTCGATACTTTTATCTTGAGTTTGAGGGGGGATGTTGACATATTATTATGGTGTAATACGGGAAGTTATCGAATTTATTATTATTAGGGGAAAGGGATAGTTTCCTTTTTTACGATTAGGTATTGGCTATATAAACGATCATTTTATTGTAAACGAATTAAGACTTATGCCTTCACGATACAATAATACGAGTATTTGTGAATATTTTATCAGAGGAGCATCTAGAGTGCTAAGTCGCTACTGATTGAAGGACTAAAGTGGAGACTTGGAAATGAACGTGATATACCAGTTTGGTCAGCACACTGGTTACCAGGGAGGACATTATTAGTTTTCACTGAATTAAGTCATATTCCAGATCCTAACATGAAAGTCGCATAATTCATTATCGAAACCCATAACTCGTGGAATGAAGAGATTATTAATAAAGTGTTAGGTCCTAATGATGCGACAAAAGTTAAACAAATTCCATTAAGTATTAGGTTGCCAGGTGATTCATTTTATTGGTACCCAGAAAAATAAGGAATTTACAGCATGAAATCTGCATATTGGTTAGGACGTTGGTCATTTATTGAGCTGGGAGGAGACACATGGTCCTATGACATCTGAAATTTGAAAGGGTATATGGATATTGAGTGCCCCCTAAATTGAAGCATTTTTTTATGAAGAGCTGCATCTGGAGCTCTAGTTGTTCGTGAAATATTAAGACACCACCACATTATTTCCGACAAAAATGTTCAATCTGTAATGTGAAAGATGAAACGATATTATTTGCTTTATTTCAGTGCCAGTGGGTGAAATATTTTTGCGATAATGGTATATTTGCTTTCATGTTTGCTATTGCACCAATGTCTTGTTTTAAACATTTTTAGAGTGAATTTTCCAAAAAATTTGTAAAACAGAAACAAAAGTCTTCTTAACTCTCACATGGGTAGTAAGGTAGTGTAGAAATGAAAAGGTGACTGTAATTGGAAATCCAAATATTGAAGGTATAGCTTTTAGTCTGGAAAGCCAGAAGCTTTGCTAATATCATGGCCAGCACCCAGTATCCCAATTGCTTATTCAAGGGCGGACGCAGACTCAATATAAGAGGGGGCCAAAAAAAAATCACAGACAAAATAACATAAAGAAGAGTAGTTTTTTATATAGTCATTAGTAACATACTAAAATAGAGATCTTCGTTCTTTCAAGTCACGAAAATCATCTATAACAGAATCTACCCTAATAGTACGAGCAATTTCTCTCTCAATAAACAGTATTAGACCGGGATTATCAAAAGTTAAATTCATGAGCTCAAACCCTAACTCCCAAAATCTAATAAAATCAATGGAAACAGGGATTACAACAAATAGCAAATAAGTAAATCTGTAAATGTGAATTTAGTGTACCTTTTTGATTTGGTTCCTTATAATTTAATTACACACGATGTTGGATTCTTGAAATTGTTCATGGAGATAGCCAAATAGGTCGCTTCCGCTTGACTTGAACAGAGTAGAACCAAGGTTCAAATGCTTTTTAATTTTCTTTTATTTCAATTTGGACTTCTTGGATTACATTACTTATAGTTATGTGTTTTAATTAATTCCTTGTTTGTACATTACTTTGTAAATTGTAATTTAACTTGTCTATTGGGCTATTGGGCTCTTGTTTGTATGGGCTACTTCTAAAATTATAAACGGGAGGGACCAAATTTAATTTCACAATTTTTTTCATGATATACGTAATAGTAGTAAGAAGCTGCTGAAAGTTGGGAGGGACCATGGCCCCCTATGGTCTCCATGTCCTTCCACCCCTCTGCTTGTTGGACTCCTGCCCAGTCTTCTTTTGCGTCCACGGGCAAGGATATACGCTTGTCCACGTAAAAAGACGGTGGAGAGAGAGAACAGAGTGAGTAGAGAGACAGAAGGGGGTGGGGATGAAGGGAATAAGAAAAGTAAAAATAAAACCCGCATAAAGATTTCGACGGAAAAAATAGTTTTATTCGTGACAATTTAACGGAATTAATAACAAATAGATGATATAGTATACGAAATTTAAGTAAAATATTTACTCATTAATGCAAATGATAGTTACTAAATTATAATATTTCAAGTGACATTTTCGACAAAATACATGTAGATAAAGTGCACTTTGCTCCTAATAATAGGATTAGGGATATTTTTCCAATAGGATTAATAGAACCCACTTAATTTGGTAACTCAGCTGTTCTTACTCTCCTCTGTTGCCGTTGTTGACCAGCCCCCTTCATTTGAATGCTGTATATACTTACATGTATATTTATACACACAACATTCATAATATGGGTCTGATTCTCCTGTAAATAAAGGTCAGTACTTTGTTATTTTTTATTTAATTTTAATTCTTGGGTGTGTGATTATTCTATCATTTTAATAAGTTTTGTTGTTCTTGTGATTGTTTGCTCATTTGGGTTTTTGTTAGATAATTGAACTGACAACTCCTTCTGTCAATTTCTTGCTTTTGTTTAAGATTGTTGTTGTTTTCTGACTAGAATGTTTTTTTGTCTTGTCCCTTAGAATCTAGTACCATTTGAATTGTGTACTATATATATTTTTTGTGTCAGCTTTATTTTAAATTCTTTGAGTATTTATCTGTCTTGGGTTTTTGTTTGATTTGGCATCTAACACTTCCAAGTTTGCAAATTTAGGTTATTTCCAGTTGGGTTTGTGCTGAATTTTGCTGTTGTGTGGATTTGTGTTCTTGGGTCATTCCATATTTTTGTAATTTGTGGTTGTTATTGAAGAATTTTGCAAGAATGAAAGGAAAGATTGGAACTTCAGGGACTCACTTTGTGTTGAATACGGGTGCTAAAATTCCGGCTATTGGGCTTGGGACTTGGCAAAGTGGCGGTGACCTTTGTGTTGAAGCAGTAAAGACTGCATTATCTGTCGGTTATCGTCATATAGATTGTGCACATCTTTATGGGAATGAGGTTGAAGTTGGGGAAGCGTTAGCTGAAGCTTTTAAAGGTTCATTACAGAGGGAGGATCTCTTTTTGACTTCTAAATTGTATTGTACGTTGAATTCGATTAATAAAATTGAAAAATCTGTTAGAGTTTCGCTTAAGAACCTTGGAGTGTCGTATTTGGATCTTTATTTGATGCATTGGCCTGAAAGCTCTGCGTTTGGGGATGCTACTGATCCTCCTGCACATTCCAGTAGTGAATATAGGCAGTTTTTGAACAGACTGAAATCAACATGGAAAGCAATGGAAGATCTAATTCAGTTGGGGCTAGTTCGAGCAATTGGAGTTAGCAATTTCAGTCTGCACCAGATGGAGGAATTGCTTAAATTCTCCAAAATAGTGCCTGCAGTTAATCAGGTTGGTAGAATGTTCGTCGTACATATTTTAATGCATGTACAACATAATTTGCCAGTACTTGTTGAATGTATTGAAGCTCCATAAAATTTCTTTTTAGGTCTATTGTGGTCACGATAGAAAGTTAGCAACGAATCCAAATTATTGTCTGTCAAATTATATCATTTAAAAAAAGTCATATTCCCCAAGGATTCTCACTGGCTTAAACTATTAGAACTTGAGAGGTCAATAAATTTTATAAAATGTACTGTTTTTCACCATTCCCGTTAACTACTTTGCAACCCCCCTAATACCCTTCTCCGTAAAAATGCTTTCGTAGTAAATTTTATTCAAACTTTTTGATGTTAGGAATGTTAGATGTAGAATGATTAAGTTGTTCCGTAAGTGCTTTATTGTCAAAGAACCATTAAATCTTCTTATCCTGTAACTTTATACTGCTTGTATCTCAACCTTAGTCTTCGATTGGCTATTCTGGCTACACAACGGCGTTCTTGCTTCTTCATGTGTCCCCTCCCCTGAAATTCAAGAATTCAAGTCATGATCATCTGTGGTCTTCAGACTCTTCACCATCCCCTGTAACACTCACCAACATTTGCACCATCTCCAGCCTCTGAAGTCCAGATTTCCCCTTGAATTAATATTTTCACCTGAAATCTTCCCTGCAATCTCTATATTGACCTGTAATCCATCTCCATCGTTCTCTATATGATCTTTTACGTTCGAAGTGTTCAATTTCAAAACAAAGATTCCTTTTTGGATAATGTGTTGCATCCCATGTGTATCATGTTGACACAGGTACAACAGGTCGGAAGTGAACAGTCAGAATAGCAGAGTATTCAAAGACACACATGAACATATGTAATAATGCATTGGTCTTGGTCTGTATGGAATGGCCTCTATTCACTAACACATTCCTGATTCCCCTGAATGTTTAGGGTTTAGTTTTTGTTTGTCTGGTGTTCCCAGATATTGTTCACTGTACTTATATTACTTATAATAAGAACGTTCACATATCATGATTTGGTTTCTGGTTGCTTCATAGATGGAGTTACATCCTTTCTGGAGGCAATATGAACTTGTTAAGTTCTGTCAATCAAGAAGTATACATGTATCTGCTCACACACCCTTAGGAGTTCCAAGTTCCAGTCCTGCTCTCTCCGAAAGTGGATCAGGTGAGGAAGATGAACCTGGAACTCCTCGCATTTCTTTTAGAAGGTCAAGATCAGTTCACGGGCCAATGTTGAAATTGTCGGTCGTTGCCGAGATAGCAGACACGCATAAGAAAACACCAGAACAGGTACAATTGAAGTTTTAATACCATAATCCTGATGTTTTGTTTGCTTTGTTTCAAAATAATATCATCAACTATTTTATGCTTTATGTTGATGAACTTGAACTTCGGAGATTGTTTTTGGTTTTTATTGTACCGTCACTCCCTTTTGACCTTTTTCGTTTTCGTTTAAGGGCGAGCATTGCAACTTCTTTCAAACGTTTTGTCTTGCGTAAAAAATGCGGCAGAGTTCTAAATCCTTTTTAAAGTTAAACTCTTTTGTTGACTGGGAGAATGATGTACACATTTAGAACTATAGGTCTATGAACATCTCATGATTACGTTCGAAACAGAAAACACAGCTTTTAAGTTGCATTGTGTTAACCTGCGAGGTCTCTAGATATGGGGGCCACAGATCTTCATAACATCATTTTTGTTGGGATTGATACACAGCCATGTCAAGAAGTTCCAACATAACCATGATAATAATTTTATAAAGGAATCATATTGATTTCCAGATTGAAATTGTGAAAGCATGTGATCTAAGACCTGTTATCTTAGTTCTTAGTATGATACATGCTTGGTAATATAGAGCTATGAACATTCTCTAGCGCTGTATGTTTTACGATCAAGTTCAAGTGCTTTCCGTATTAGAAGAAATTGGAATCAAACACAACATTAGTTATATGTTCAAACTTTATTATAAATCATAATGTATCAAACTTATATTTTCAATTACAAGTAGTATCTGTGTTGATTTTGCAACAAAAAAAAAACTGTCTAGGCATATTGAGTTAGGAATTGCACTGTATGTTGCCAAATTGAGACGTCAAAATGTCTTTGAAATCAAATTTCTTTTTTTTTTTAATGAGCTGTAATTGTATCCATGTTAAGAAGTAAAAGAACCTATGACTGTTCCTTCTCCATGTCCCTCCCTATAGAGGATCTTTGGTCAAGTAATGGCCTTGAATCCTTGACCCTTCTTGGGCTTTATATGCATGTTTTCCTCAGATCAGAACACACATTTTTGACACCGACTTGTGTAGCTACTTGTTAGTTTGTCCAATTACGAGAGTGGGCAAAAGTGATTGAATAGAGTATTATTATGCAGCAATTACATTTACTGTACAATGATGGTTGTCTCAACTAGTTTAGAATAAAAAGAGTCCTTTAGTACACACGTGTGTCTACTTATATTTGTTGGCCCAGCATGTTAGTTTTTGTAGCCAGAAAAACAAATTGCACAACTTGGTATTGGGTAGTGATTCGAACGACAATTATCTGGCAAAGATTTGAAGCAAGTTACACTTAAATATCACTTATTGTGGAGTTTCACAATCTCTTATATGGCTGGGCTTTCTTCCCAATATCTTCTGTCTTTGTTACATTTATTCATAGAAGCCATCTTATTTTTTCATTTTTATAGCTTTAGAATACTGATGCTTATGCAATTGAAACTTTAGTTATTTAGAATATCTTATGCATCAAAATGACCAATAGCATGTCAATGCATATGAAGGCACAAGTCTGGTTCTTTAACTCTCCCACCCCTCCCCTCCAAAAAAATCCAGTAGCTGCAACTACTCCTACAACAGAGTGTTACTTATTTGATGAAGACCTCCAATTAGGTTTTGATTACTAAAGGTTTGTATTGTCCCTAATGTATGTCTTTCATGAACTCACAATTTGTTATATTTGATTGTTTTTGTAGATTATTTTGAAGTGGGGTCTTCAAAGAGGGACAAGCGTACTGCCATGTAGCGTAAAGCCTGATCGCATAAGAAAAAACATAGACATTTTTAGCTGGTCGTTGTCAGATAGTGAATGGAACCGCCTGAATCAGATAGAGCCACAGATATGCTTATTTGGAAATGGCCCGATGACTAGCTTTTCAGACGGTGCATTTGTTCATGGTAGTGGCCCACTTCAAGCCGTAAATGAGATGGAAGATGATGCGGAATCCATTTCATGATGTTTAGCTTTATCTCTATGCTCTGCATTTTTAGTTTACAAACATGTTGTAATTTTGGGTGATATAATTGTTTGTTTGTATGTTTTTCTTTCCTACCACGAATGCTAGTACAAAGGAACTCTGTATACTGGAAACTCAATTTGTGAAAATGTTATCCATGATCGTAAATGTTTATCCATCAATTTGTTCCTTTAACCTCGTAAACTTTAAACTACACAAAATTGACATGTTTACGGATGCAAGTTGATTTGTCTATTTACGGTTGTGAATTTAGGTTGCGATTTTTTTTTTTGTTGCGACTTTTTGAACTAAATTTAAAGTTTAGGATTTTATTAAAATTGCATTCCTTGTGGCTTGTGCCAAACACCCTGGACGAAGGCAATATTGCACTGCAGCCTAATACTTGAGTTTGGTGCTTTATAATTACTAATTCAGTTTGGTACTTGATCACTAGGGATGAGCAAAAAATCGAGTTGAAATCGAAATCGAACTGAAACCGGTCAAAATCGAACCGAAAAAACCGAAACCAAACCGGCGGTTGCGGTTTTTAATTTTTAAAAACCAAGATTTTCGGTTCCGGTTTCGATTATAGATTAAAACCGAACCGGCTAAAACTGAACCGAACCGATTATTATAATATTATTAACATATACATATTATAATTTATTATATATTACATTTTATAAATAAACTCTCATATACATATGTTGTAATTATGATAAGTCACGAATCAAAATGTGGCTTTATATTTGATTACTCAGGCCTCTGTTTTTTTGTGAGTTGTTGTGACCAAGTTAATAGGTTGTATTCTGTTAGAGCATCCCCGAGGCTGATGACCCCTTAGCTAAAAAAGACAGCTGGCAGCCAAACAGTAACAAATATACATAATCTCTTAAAATTCAAGCCTCCAATCACGGAGACCCCTTGTCTAAACTTATAGCCATCGAAGATTCATTGGCTATATATACTGAAGCACTACATGTAATTGTTTTTATGTGTGCTATTGTGTTCATTACTCAATCTTTACAAGTTCATGTTATTTTCATTATCTTACAATACTACTGGGGTAATATGTTGTTTTACTTTGTGGCTTTACATGTCTTCTTTGTTTTTTTGTTGGTATTCTCTCTGTTCATTGGCTTTACAGGAAGCTGGAGAGCATCTAACTTCACTATTTTTTCGGTTTCTAGCAATAACTAGCATTTTGCCCGTACTTCGTACACGGCATTTTATTTAATTTAAAATGACAATACCAAAAATTTAACAAATTTGATTGATTTCTTAAAAAGATATTGTATGCAATTATATAAATAATCAATTCTTAAAAAGATATTCTATATAGTTATATAAGTATTTAATAAAATAATGATATGCTAAAATTTATATAAAAAAGTAGCATACAATTTTATTTTAACAATGTTGAAAATTTATTTAATCCATCAAAATCTACAATAAAAGTAATAAATATTTTTACAAATATTGTTCTCTAATGGAAAACAATAATAAATTGTCTTCATTATTCAAATGCGGAAATGATAATCCCTTCACCCCCAATGACTCCAAAACATTAAACCTCATATAATATCAAGAACATATTATATTAACTATGAGACCTCATATTTAATATAATATGTAAATGTTGGAGAACAATGAGACCACATTTCAAGCAATTTTTTAATTTTTTTTTGTTAATTTTTTTTATGAATGGATAGAGGGTAGAATTATAAGAATTTTTTGTGAAGATGTCTTTAGCGGGCCCCTTTAAAATAGCTTGAAATGTAGTGAATATGTGTGTTCTCACTGTTCTCATTTTAATTTTTTTTTTGTTAATTTTTTTTATGAATCGATAAAGGGTAGAATTATAAGACTTTTTTTTGTGAAGATATCCCTAGCGGGCCCTTTAAAATAGCTTGAAATGTAGTGAAAATGTGTGTTCTCACTGTTCTCATTCTCACCAGAGCGTGACCATTAAACTATATTAGTAAATTCATGTATGAAAATACAGTGTATATATATTATTAATATAGATTCTTTTATTAAAAATAAGTAAATTATACAATTAAATAAGCAAGTCAAAATATCAGATAAATATTCTAGTAGATTTATAGTTTATATTCAAATTAATGTCTTTCACCATGGCTCTCGCTTTCTGAAATTGTTGAATTTTTATTTTATTGACTTTATTATATTAAAAGTATGTTCTTATTGAAACGAATATAATAATTTGAATTTGAATATATTTTTAAACTACTTATTTTGATGGGTTGTTAAGTTTTTTGTGATCAACTTAGAGGGGTGACCAAAAATAAAATTAATGGGAATACATAAACCCATTACCCACGTTATGATAAACAGTACCTATATAATGGAAGTTGCTTCTGTGGTTCAGGCTTGTTAATTACTTCAATACTTTATTAGCTTGATCATCATGTAGACCATCTTTCTTTTTATCACTTATGTTGCTGCTATGTAGTCTATCTGTAACTAACATCTTTCTTTTTATCACTTATGTTGTGGCTATGTAGTCTATCTGTAACTAAACATCTCTCTGCTTGTAATCTATATTTATAAATGCAAACTTCTTATTCTTGTATTGTATTTTGTTTTCAATATTTAAAATTATGTAGCTGGAGGATAAGAGAAAGGCTGGAGGTGCAATCGTAATACTACAGCATTACTGAAAATAAGTACAATATCATAATAGAATTTTTTGTTACAATCTAAATTGGGTCGCTCCAAATGCCATGTAATGACAAAAAGGGGCATTAAAGAAATAAAGAAGATTAAGAAAATGAAGGATAATACTGTTTACCAAAAACACAGGTCTCCGCAAGAAGCTCACTTATTCACTTTTATCTTCAAATAATGTATGATTACAAATTATAACAATCACATTTTCCACTACCTATTCTCTCTCAAAAAGCCAACTAAACTGAAAAAGGGAAAAGTTAGTGCTTTTATATTTTAATGCGGAGCTCATGTGAAAGTGCTAAATATGGGATCATATATGAAGTGAAATTGAACGCGAGTAAAGAAGATATTTAGAGCAAAAATAAGAGCAATGTTGCCTGACCCAGAGGGCGAGGCTTGTACCGTGGGTCTGAGCTTTTAAGTATGCTATTTCATAGTCCCTTCGGAGACATCCGATAAAAGTATGCTATTCCATAAGACCTTCTGGTACGTATCATGTCTACCCCATGAACCTTAAGTTGAACAAATCCATAAAGAACATAAACTTTCTTGAAAACAAAATAATGTCTATAATGCTAGAGTATCAAATTGAGTCCCAAGATTATATACAAATAACACGGTGCAAGTAACGTGACATCATGATTGGTTGTAACTGATTGTCTACATATTTTTATTTAAATTTAAATATAAAGTGGTTCATTACATTTAATTAAAATACATAACCAATTAAAATGTCACATGACATGTGGGATTCCGCCATTTAAATACATTATTTGATCGATTTCTAGTATACCCTTCATCCTTGCTACCTCTTGTATCGGTACTGTGCCAATGTTATTAACTGGTAATCTTCCAACTACCTTTGCTATTATGACATGTAAATTCGAAAATTGAAAGGCCAAACAAATATTTTAAAGGTACCTTTCTGGTGTCCTGTATATTATTATAACATCGGGTAATTCATTAAAACTTTAATTCTTAAATGCCAAATCAAAATCAATACCAAACAAATATTATCCTGTCTAATTTTTAATATTGTGAAATCAATAAAAACTTAACTTTTAAGGCCAAATTAAAAACCGGAACCAAACATATATGACCCGTCCCTATTTCAGGGGGTTGAGATGTTAATTTGGTGAAAAACCCAGCTTTCAAATCTGAAAATGCTGTGTAATTGTAAAAAGGGGCATCAAAGAAATAAAGAAGATTAAAAAAATGAAGGATAATAGTATCGCTGACGGAATTCGAACCTTGAAATTTTAGTAAATAAATTTAATCATGTAATATATTTAATCATTAAATCTAACAGTTCTAATTTTTAACTAAAAATCTAACGGATATTATTCGTTGTATACGAATTTTATTATATTTTGTTAGTGGTTAGAAGATATGATGTCATATTTTTGGGTATGTATTTAGTAAATAAATTTAATCATGTAATATATTATCATTAGATCTAACGGTTCTAATTTTTAACTAAAAATTTAACGAATATTTAATATATTTTGTTAGTGGTTAGAAGATATGATGTCATATTTTTGGGTATGTATTAATTATTGCAATATTATGTTTTAAATTAAAAGTCAAAGTGTTTTAATTAGAGAGAAAAAAATTACTGATTGAAATATATGATATTTTAGGTATTTATAAAAATTCGAACCTTGAAATTTTAGTGAATAAATTTAATCATATAATATATTAATCATTAGATCTAACAGTTCTAATTTTTAACTAAAAATCTAACGGATATTATTCGTTGTATACAAATTTTTATTATATTTTGTTAGTGATTAGAATATATGATGTCATATTTTTGGGTATGTATTTTGTAAATAAATTTAATCATGTAATATATTTAATCATTAGATGTAACAGTTCTAATTTTTAACTAAAAATCTAACGGATATTATTCGTTGTATACGAATTTTTATTATATTTTTTTAGTGGTTAGAAGATATGATGTCATATTTTTGTGTATGTATTAATTATTGCAATATTATGTTTTAAATTAAAAGTCAACGTATTTTAATTAGAGAGAAAAAAAATTATTGATTGGAAGATATGATATTTTAGGTATTTATAAAAATTCGAATCTTGAAATTTTAGTAAATAAATTTAATCATGTAATATATTTAATCATTAGATCTAACAGTTTTAATTTTTAACTAAAAATCTAACGGATATTATTCGTTGCATACGAATTTTTATTATATTTTGTTAGTGATTAGAAGATATGAAGTCTTATTTTTGGGTATGTATTTAGTAAATAAATTTAATCATGTAATATATTTAATCATTAGATCTAACAGTTCTAATTTTTAACTAAAAATCTAACGGATATTATTCGTTGTATACGAATTTTTATTATATTTTGTTAGTGGTTAGAAGATATGATGTCATATTTTTGGGTATGTATTAATTATTGCAATATTATCGACTAATTATCATTAATTATATTACTAATAGAAAAATGAAGGATAATAGTAGAGGTTTAGATTTGGGTCGCTCCAAATGCTGATTAGAGAGAAAAAAATTATTGATTGGAAGATATGATATTTTAGGTATTTATAATAGGTAATATCATATCAATTATAAATAAACATCTTTTAATTGAAAAAGGCACTCGGCTGATTATCTGTTAGGTCCAAAATAGTTTGTAGAAGGGGGGTTGAATACAAACTATAGCGTTTTATCGAATTTGCTCTTTTCTTAAAAATATTAAAATATTAAATCAAGAACAAATTGATGCGGAATAAAACGAATACCGATATTTCAAGTTGAATATAAAATTTATATTAACTTGATGGGGGTGTGTCTAAATACACGGGTACAAATTACAAGGTTTGATGACCAAACTAATTATTACAAATTCTATAGAAAATTCGACATGAATTTTTCTATATTTGTAAATAAAAAGATCGAAATTTATTATTACAAATTCTATAGAAAATTCGACATGAACTTTTCTATATTTGTAATAAAAAGATCGAGAGATTCTAGGGAACTTAATCCGCTAGATAGTTCCACAAGTGCAAGTAAACAATTTCTAGTGGTTTAGATTTATCAATACAAGCTAGAAATAATTTACAAGAATTTATTTGATGTTCAAGGAACCATTTTCTCTTGGTCTCTCTCTGCTGTGTTCTGCTGGAGAAGTGAAGAATTTCCAGTGCTGTTCTGCTGTGCCTGCTGTTGTATTTATAGCCATTTAAGTCTTGTACTGATCTGGTATGACTTAAACTGCTTCAAGACATAATAAATCAGCTGTCAGCATGACTTAAACTTGCTCCAAGACATAATTTTCTTCATTAAGACTTACACAAACCTCCATTAAGACATAAAACTTGTCGGTATGACTTAACAGAAATTCGGTAAGACTTACAACAGCTGGCAAGAAGTCGGTAAGACTTAATCAGGTCGGTAAGACATAATCTTGAATGGTCGGTATGACTTAACTCAACAATGCTCGATATGACTTAACTCAACAGCAGTGTTCGGTATGACTTAACTGATTAGGTCATATTCGCTGAGCAGAATTGTTTTAAGTCTTTAAACACTTATATTAATTCTGATTTAATTAATTAATTGATTAATTTAAAGAATAAATTAATTCTGATTGAATTAATTTATAAAATAAATTAGCCAACTAATTTAATTTAATTAAAAGAGAATTAATATGAAGTCTTTTTATAATTATATTAATTCCAACTTAATTAATCTTTTAATTAATTTATTGAATAAATTAATTCGAATAGAATTAATTTATCAAATAAATAAATCAAATGACTTAATTAATTAAGTGAAAATTAATATACCTCCTTGCTTGATAATTATATTAATTCTAACTTAATTAATCTTTTAAATAATTTATTGAATAAATTAATTCGGATAGAATTAATTTATCAAATAAATAATTCAAATGACCTAATTAATTAAGATAAAATTAATATACCTCCTTGATAGCATAACCCTTGTGGTCTTCTATGTCTTGATAAATTTGATCCTCCACAAAGATTATTCCTTAGCAAGTCTTGATTGCAAAACCATTGTGGTTAATTAATTTAGCACCTCTGTTGCTTGCACAATGATTTCTTCCATACCAGTCATGATAGCTTGAACCACTGAAAGTAATAAAGAATTACCACCGAATTTTTGTTGACGCTCGATGCACGGTCTGGTTCATGAGCGACTAACTCCAACGGCTTTTCTTTATTTTTGACTCTATGATTTGGTTCCTTTCTTTTCTTAACATACCAGTCTTGACAGCTTGAACCACTGAAGTTAATGATAAACAACCACTGTTTAATGTTGACACTCGATGTACTGTCTGGTTCATGAGTGACTAACCGCAATGACTGTTCTTCATATATTGACTTTAAAGTTGTGGTTCATGTCTTCTTTTTCTTCACTCTTTTTCAAACCTTTATAATCTGTATTCTGCCACTGTAGGAACCTCTTGTCACTATAAATAGAATCCACTGTCTTGATTACTCCACTGATGCTTGATCAACTGAATGAACTTCTTCAAGTGTAGTATACCTCAAAACAGTAGATTGACTTTGTCTTCTTTCTTTTCTGACAGATAATACAATTGAGATCCCTGTGACAGTACATATACTATTTACTATTACATTCTTGTTTAAGTTGAGTTGAATCCTCGAAATACAAATAGGCTATGTCATATGCCTTTCAATCTCCCCCTATTTGTTTGTTAAACATTAACATACAAATTCCTAGAGGATAACTCAACTACAAACAAGAAGATAAAGCTTTAAAGAGCTATAGTAAATAATACATAAAAAAATTTCTGGTGTAGATATTACAATTCCAGAATCTCAGTAGATGAAATGATAGATGATTGTTCCTCTGACAATGAATTAAGTAACTCATCTTCATTTCTTGACATATCTGCCTGATAACCCTTTACATCTAATATTGAACATTATCAGCAGATACTTGGGAATTCTTCAGTGGTAAAGAATATGACTTGTCAATCACATACTGAAGAATTCTTCTTTGTCGTTTCATACTTCTCTCCTTCCTTATGTCTCCCTACCTAGGGTGATATGACTCTTCCTTATAACGGTGAATAAGGTATATCCTTTTTCATATCTCTCCCCCTTAGATATAAAATCTCCCCCTCACTAAGGTAAGCTTATACTCTCCCCCTTAGTTGAGTATCTCTTACTAAGGCAATATTTGAGTATATCTTCTTCAATATATCTCTCCCCCTTAGTTGAGTAATCCTCCAAGCATTCAATTATAGCAAACATCCAATTAAATTAGATGATACTAAATTTTCAATTATAACTCACCTCTTACCTTTAGTACAACAAATTCTTTATACATATAACATTGTCTGCTGGAATAAAGAAAAGAAGCTTTACTTGTGTTGAAGGATTTTCATGAAGACTTCCAGAATAGAAGTATGTAGGCTGATCAACTTTGCCCTTTAGATATGATAGAATGGCCTCACTATTGATCATCCTGACAACCAAATCTCCCGACAATTTCCTTATATCTCCAAAATATTGTAAGTAAACTTTGTTTGGGGAATAGGGAATGAGATTTGGTGTTTATCTTTCTTCCTCACTGTGAGTGTGTGATTCTGTTTCGTGTACCTCACAAGTGTTTAACTCATCTCTCCACTCATATCACTTAAAATGAGTGATCTTATCTCTCATCTCTCAAGTGTTTACACTCATGCTCACTAGTGTATCACTCTTATCTCTCATAGCTCCAACATCCATGTGTACCTGCAAAGAAAATTCACCATAGCCCCTTCTAGAGAGGTCACTGGTGGTGCAATGGGGTTTCGCAAATCCCCGATCCTCGTCAGATGAATCTGAGTCATAATCTACAAGTTGATAAAAAAAATTTCCCTTTTTATGGGTTTCAGATTTGAATTCTGAGAAGGTAAACAATGAAATCAAAACTTAGAATTAAAATCATGTTTCCATCTAATGTCTATGAAGACATCACCTTGTTAAACTCATCAGGTAAATCTGAATCATAGTTAACAAGTTGTCGATCCGCACCTATGTCGGATCCGATACCGGCAGGATCCAGAGATGTTCCCTCTGGGGAGTTAGATAATGATCTTGTTGAATTTTGCATTGAGATCAATACCTTCTCTCGAGGTCTGTGAAGACTCTTGGTTCTTTGAGGAACCTTCAACTTATAATCCTAACCGTAAAATGGTCGGAGTATGAGTTGTTTCCGTCAATTCATCCTTAGTGTGTGCAATCTCACTTTGTGCATAGGAATTATTTTAGTATTGTGTATGAGGTAGTGACTTACCAACAGATGCCCTGGCCGACAGGCGAATTTCAATAAACTCATCATTTTAAGATAATGAATCCAGAGACTGTTTTAGTGCCATTTTCAGCTCTGCATTCTTTTGGGAGAATGCAGGCGAGCTTACAGATACCTCAAGTTATATACATCTATTCTCCTTGAGAGGTAGAGCTGTGGGTTTACTTTCCCTCACATCCTTATTTGCTGCATCAAGTGCAATTACTCCCTTAATGACCTCTAGTCAAATAAGTTACTTCCACTTCAGGGGTAAGTTAGGATGTGTTTAGATTTGGATTTATAGTCCGGGATAGAAGTTGTTGGGTTTACAATCTCATGACTTGCAATGTGAGAAAACTTCCACTAGGAGCTGAACCTGCATTACATAGCAATAGAGCAATATAGAGATAGAATGCATTTACATCATACCATAACATTGTGTGAAAACATATGCATTATATCCAATGAGAGAATTGATGTACATTTATGATTTCAAAAAGTTTTATAATTATAAACAATCACAAATGTAGAAAAATTGAGTTTTCTTTTAAAAACTTGTTAATGTGCAAGAGTCTGTATTTATGCATAAAACAATGTATAATCATGTCTTTTAAGGAAAACTAGGTCGTTTTATTTTTAAAAGACACAAACTCTTGACTTCGCAGTAATTTAGAAAGAAAGATTTTCTTTAAGTGCTTATTATGTATAGAGAACTTTAACACAAAGTTAGTGAAAAGACTCATACAAGCACTTGATGTCGTTTAGGTAACAAAGATTACCAAGTACATAAGTACAGATAACCAATGTCTCTCCTTTGGCACTTCATTACTTAGCACAACATAAACTAAGTAATTGACTGATGGATGTAAAATATTCTAAGAACTATCATATGTATAAAGTGGTGTATAACCAGAATTAGAGAATTTAATTTTGAAAAATCTTCACCACTTCAAAATATGATAGGAGACCAAATATAATTTTAAGTCTCACTTACTTAGAAAGTTGAACACCTTAATTTATACTAACCCTAATGATTTATAGATAAGACACATTTACTCAGAATAAATCCTAAGTAATATCATCAGAGATAATATATACATCACAATTAGTTTGCAATAAAGTATCAGAATAACTAGCAATTGTCAGTAAACAAATATTTTACTATTTGATACCAACTGCTAGTATTAATCAAATGCTTTAAAATGCAAGTAATTGTGTTTATGATTACTTTACCAAAGTTAAATTATGGGCAAATAAACCATTGAATTGCTTCACGTCATAATTTAACTAGGATATAAATAATCACTGCTAAATACTAAATATTCAATGATACCAATTGTTTGATAAATTCAATCTAGTGAAGATTGAATTGTTACATTGAGTACCAATTGACAGAATGAATATTAGTATCTAACTACTTAAGAACATCATTCACTGATATTTATAAGTACGAGGAACTAGTTGACAAGAAATACACAAGCTCTTAAGATATGACATTTCAAACTTATGACTTCAAGGCAACTCCTCGATAATAACAATTGTTAACTCCTAACAACTGTTTACTCGTAGACAACCTTGGTTCTATAAATAAGACTCGATTACCAAAGCTGTCTTGTCTGCAATCTTAGAAATGATATTCTAAGTCCTATAGACCTTGATCCATAGTATATAACATTTATTATCAAAGTGATTAGAAGCTTGCAAATAAGCATAAAAATTAAACCAAGTAACTGAACAGTGATCACTTTAGATATTACAATATCCATAGTTCTACTTAGATAATTTTCATAACATGTATAATAATATGAGTGAATTGTAACAGATATAACAATGATTACTTAGAGGAGTTCTAAGTAATTTCACACATACCAATATATCTCACAATTAGTTAGTAAATAGAATTCTAACAAAATATCATTAACTGATATAAGTCAAAACTTCAATACCACCAATTGTTAGAGCCATGATATTAATTATAGTGAATTTCTGAAAATGGGATATTAAAGTTCACTAGAATTAACATCTCATAACTGATTGAAGACCAATACAGATTAGGTCCAAATTAGTTATGTTGCTTATTTATTTTAATAAATATGAGGTACAGAGCAAATACTAAATTGAATTGCTTCAAGTCTGTTACTCATATAAATCAAAACAAATAATTAAATAATTAAATACTAAATCTCTATGAGTTAGATTTTAGTATTTAAGTATTTAAATTATCCTTAAATAATCACCACTAAAATATATTACAATTATACACATGGCAATCATTCAACAGATAATTCTCAGCGTGAGGTCTGGATGTAAATAAGTTCACAAGTCCTTTCGATACAGACAATTGAATACTTGTGAGCTTACTTAAGAATTACTCAACAGATGGGATTTACAATCATATAGCATTAATAAAATCCCAAGTTTACAAACCAATCTTGAAAAATTAATTTCATCAAGTGATTTAGCAAACATGTCTGCAAGTTAATCTTAATTAAAGACATGCTCTCGAAAGAATTGATACCTTATGCAAGTTGCTTAGTCCTTGAGTGTTCCACAGAGTTGTTGGAGATGAATTTGATTCCTTGTTTTCTCCTGCTTTTGTACAACTCATTTGATCTGTCTCTATGCAGCAAAACATGTCAGAACTGATGTCTCTAGGGTACCATCTCCAGAGATGGGTCCAACTTAAGACATCTGAAAATCAAGTGTAATAACTACAAGAATAGATTCTCTAGGATCCACTTGGGGCCTTGCAAATTTGCATATTGAGAATAAAATATGTGTGTAAGTGATCTATTATCAATTGAATAAGATAATGAGCTGATGATTCCTCTATAGCCTGATTAGGTCCTAATTAGTAGATCCTGAACTTGTTGGGTCAAATATCTCTAGGGTACCATTTCCTCAGATCCGGGTCCATCTTAAGATTTTTGATTACCAACTTGTTAGGTCCAAACTAATAGGTCAAAAGCCAGCTATAGTGATGTGTTGGCATGTAGTCTTGACAGGTCTAGAATCTTCTTAATAGAAACAAAAGATCCTGGACTTACTTTTATTGTCATCATTCTTTTGGCTTACTTGTGCTCCGAATAGAATTAATCTTTTGGCTTGCCTGAGCTCCTAAAAGGATTCTTCTATTGGCTTGCATGAAGTAATTCAAAAGAATTGCAACTTTACCAACATCAAAACAGCAAATATCTTGATCCCAATTTATAGTTAAATAGATCAACATATAATATAATCAAGATATCATTGCACATATATATCATTTATGTTTGTGCCTAAAGATGTAGAGAGTTCTATAAATGTGACACCAAATCGTTAAATGATACCAACTATTAAAGATTGATACCAAATGTTAAATTATAGTTAGGGTGTCATACCATGTCTTTCATGCTTGCTTGAGTGATGATATCAGTTCATACTAACCTGTAGAGATATTCAATTATCTCACCAACCAGGAGTGCACTTGTTCACATTCCTTTAGAATCCAGATTCAGTAGGTCCAGATGTCCATTATGATCATGAATGTACAACAGGTGCCTGATATCCTCAAGTCTTGTCACTGGTGCTTCTTGTCAGATATACTGTCTTATCAGCTTGTAACCTTGCACCCAGTTTGGCTTTGTCCCTCATAACAATGCCTTGACATCCAGTTAAACTTCTGGTTATCCTTATACCAAATATAGCCTTGTTGTTTGGTCTGGATACCAGCTTCCATTCAATCTGCCTTTTATAGTGATTGAGATCATCTTGCATTGCAATCACTCAATCTGAATCTTTCAGAGCTTTTGTAGCTTTCTTAGTTTCTTCTAAAAGAAAACTAAAGAAATAATCATTAGTACTTGAAGCTCTGCCAGTCTTTTACTTCCACCATTAGAAACACTAAGAACTAGGACAAAGAGTTAATTGAGTCAACATTCTTTGTCTTGGTAGACTTGTTCTCATAGTGTCCTTTGACTTTCAATGTGGTGTTGAGTTGACTAGTTGATCCTTCTTTTGCTCCCCCTAAGCTGTTGCTGGGTTTACATGAAGATTCTCAATGTTGACATTGCTTGGATCTGAATCATCATTACCATTGACAGTTGGGAGCTTGAAGTCGTTGAACATCACTAAGACTTTCAATCGCCTTTTGTTGATTAATAACAAACACCCTGTAGGCTGTTGACTCCACCAAGTAACCAAGGAAATTAACCTCTTGAGCATTATCTGATTGCTAGGATGCTCACTTTCAATTTAATATTGCAAAACAATTTCCTTCATACTTGTGGGGTCTTCTTAAAATTCTTACGGATCAGGGTTTAAGATGTGATCAATCACCATCAGTGGTGTCTTGTCTTCAGATTGTCTGAACAATAACTTGTTTCTTGAGAGAAGTCATCAGTCATCATCACTAAGGTATATTTTACTTTGATGTAGAACTTCTGTGTGATGCTTCTTTGACTTCCCTTTATGACATGCCTCGTAATTTCATTTTACTTTAATTTCAGATGAGGCAGTCTCCTTTGCTGATTCGATTTTCAGGAAAGAATCTCTTGATTTGACATTCAGGTGAGAGAGCTCCTTATGTCATAGCTGAACTCTTGTCTGATGAAGCTTTAGATTTGACCTTGTTGACTTCACCTTTGACTGAGATTCCATGTCAGCTACAGATAAGTTCTCTTTCCTTAATCCTCGAACAGTAGGTTCTTCATCTTATAAAAGATGCTTTATTACTGACAACATTCCTTAGCTATTGAATAGCCTTGACCCTAGGTCATACCCTTGCTGTTGTCTCCAAGGGAAGAACCACTTGGCCTGTCTTCACATTCATATTTGATAGCAGGGTTCTTTCTTCGATGATATGCTTTGAATAAGTCAATAATAATGCATAATCGATTAACCTGTTAAGCCCTACATTCACAAATTGATAAAAAGTTCTTGGTACCCAAATTGTTTAATTGGGTCCAGATGGATTAGAGATTTCTCTTTTATCAGAGTTAACAACCGTTTTAACCTTAACATGCTCATTCTTATCTTTGACAGACCATTTCTCCTTTTTAATGTCATTGACAAAATATTCACTAAGCAAGGAGAATAATGGTTCCTTCCTAACATAAGGAGGACTAGCAGTCTGTACCTTATTTTAATTCTTAAACATGCCTTTTCTATGATCAATGCAAATACTAGGAAATGCATTTATGACATTTAAAGTAAGCAGGCATGATAATAAGAATACATTGCATACATTCAGCATTAAAGCATTGCAGATAAGAATTATGCAAATTAGGCATGTTATGCATTTTAGAAAATTCAGTACTATCTACTTTAACCTATGTACACTTGTGTAACAAGTAGCAAGTAGATTTACAGATATTCAATAATTTTCTAAACATGCATGGAATAGAAGAATTAACAATTAATCACTAATTCTATCCAATCCATTCCTATTGTTATATTATATTATATAATCTCTATTACCTAAGTCAGTTTTACAAATGACTTGATGTTCTACTGACACCCTAGGTAATTATTCCATCTTTTAAACTTTTTAAACCTTAACAAACAATTCAGAATAAATAAGCAAATCTTGTTCTACTGGGGATCCTGAAACTAGCTTAAGCAGAGGTCATATATGCTTGACATATATCATTTAAGAATTGAGAGATATTGTCTAAGGAACACTTCTAACTCACTATTGCAATTAATTAAATTCAACAAATATTCATACACATAATAATATCTTCTAACCAAAGATATAATAATTAAAAACTAAGATCTTAACATGCTTTGAATTTCGGAGAATTACATATTACACTAGTTCGAAGAATTGATACCTGAGACATGTGAGGTGAATCATCTTCAGAGATTGCTATGAAGGCAAGATATTAATTATGTTCTTCTCATCATCATCTGATCCATCCCAACTCTTTTCTTCAGCAAGATAAGTTCTGCACTGATGCTTCTGTTTCATCTCATTTAATGAATCCCTATTCATCCTTATCTGTCAGAATTCTGTACCATGTTGTACACCTTGATAGTTACTTATCACATAAAACTTTTCATAACTGCAACTATCATGTTTTGTTCTTTCCACCAACCCAGTCTTGTTGCCACCTCTTGAACTGTATCCTGAAGAGTTTCTGCTTCGGAATAGATAGGCCTAATTCCTGGATTAAACATTTGTACTCTTTCTAAATTAGTAACTCTTAATGTATGTTTTGAGGTTCCATCATTAATTCCTGACTGAGATGTCTAACTGTCTAGTTCATTCTCAAACCTTCTTGATTCCACTTTTCTAAAATCTCTATTGATTCCTTGAAAGATATTTCTTGGTACAATCCACTAAGTGTAGTAGATGTTACATTAGAGCAATCCACTTAGTGGTTGTATATCACAGAATCAATAGACTTAATTCAAATCTTCGAGAAAAATTCTATTCACTGAAACCTCTTCCATTCCTGCTTCTGAAAAACCAGTGAATTCTATGGATATAATTTTTGAGGAGCTTCCACAAATTTTTCTTCAGTAGGTAGAAATTAATTTCATTGAAAAATGCATTTTCTTCAAAAGATTCAAATCATCTTTTACGTCCGGAGGAATCATCAACTAACAATCTTCATAGAACTATTGGCTTAGAATAAATTCAAAATAAAAAACTTCAAGGACTCGAAAATTTTTTGAGAAATAAAAAATCTGAAAGTAAGTTCAAATTAATTAAAATTCGAAATTAGAGTCAAATTAATTAAGAATAAAAAATCTCAAGAAATGAAATTTTTAGAGTTAAAGAATCCGAAAATAAATTCAAGTTAATTAAAATTCGAAATTATCAAGAATTAAAAATTTTGAAAATTAAACAATTTGAAAATAAACTCAAGTTGTTTAAAAATCAAAATTTCCAAGAATTAATCATTTCAAGAATTAAAAAATTCGAATATAAGTTAAGATTACTTAACAATTAAAAATATCATAAAATGAAAATTTTTGAAGATTAAACAATTTGAGAATAAATTCAATTTAATTAACAATTGAAAATAAACTCATATTGTTTAAAAATCAAAAATATCATAAATTGAGAATTTTTAAAGGTTAAAGAATCCGAAAATAAATTTAGATTATTTAAAACTCAAAAATCTCAACATTGAAAATTTTGAAAGTTAAAGAATCCAAAAATAAGTTCAAATTATTTAAAGTTCAAGAATCTCAGTATTGAATTTTTTGAAGGTTAAAAAATCGAAAATAGAGGAGTTGACTTTTTGGTCTAATACCGGATTTAATTTCTGTATGGGTCAACAAACTCGAAATCCAATTGGAGGACCACAAAAATAAGGATCTTGATTTTTGCGTCAATCAAAATGCTCTGATACCAATTGTTAGGTCCAAAATAGTTTGTAGAAGGGGGGGTTGAATACAAACTATAGCGTTTTATCGAATTTGCTCTTTTCTTAAAAATATTAGGGAAATTCTCAATGGTACCACTGTACTTTTGGCTTTTGTCAATGGTACCATTACGTTTTTGACTCCTCTTAACGGTACCCTTAACAAATTGACTTTCTAAAAGAAATACCATTCTGTTAAAAAAACGTTCTAAAAATGTTAAGTAAGGTCAAAAGGACATGGTACCACCGGCAAAAACCAAAAGTACGGTGGTACCATTGAGAATTTCACTAAAATATATTTGAAGAATATTGGTTGGTCCCAAACCTGTTAAAAAAATATAAGAACAATCTTGGCCATGCGTTACAGTATGCAATAAGAAAAAAGGTTGAATATTAGCCGCAAACCCTACTTAACGTTTCTATAACGTTTTTCTAACAGAATGATATTTCTGTTAAGAAGTCAATTTGTTAAGGATACCGTTTAGAGGAGTCAAAAACGTAATGGTACCACTGGCAAAAGCCAAAAGTACAGTGGTACCATTGAGAATTTCCCAAAATATTAAAATATTAAATCAAGAACAAATTGATGCGGAATAAAACGAATACCGATATTTCAAGTTGAATATAAAATTTATATTAACTTGATGGGGGTGTGTCTAAATACACGGGTACAAATTACAAGGTTTGATGACCAAACTAATTATTACAAATTCTATAGAAAATTCGACATGAATTTTTCTATATTTGTAAATAAAAAGATCGAAATTTATTATTACAAATTCTATAGAAAATTCGACATGAACTTTTCTATATTTGTAATAAAAAGATCGAGAGATTCTAGGGAACTTAATCCGCTAGATAGTTCCACAAGTGCAAGTAAACAATTTCTAGTGGTTTAGATTTATCAATACAAGCTAGAAATAATTTACAAGAATTTATTTGATGTTCAAGGAACCATTTTCTCTTGGTCTCTCTCTGCTGTGTTCTGCTGGAGAAGTGAAGAATTTCCAGTGCTGTTCTGCTGTGCCTGCTGTTGTATTTATAGCCATTTAAGTCTTGTACTGATCTGGTATGACTTAAACTGCTTCAAGACATAATAAATCAGCTGTCAGCATGACTTAAACTTGCTCCAAGACATAATTTTCTTCATTAAGACTTACACAAACCTCCATTAAGACATAAAACTTGTCGGTATGACTTAACAGAAATTCGGTAAGACTTACAACAGCTGGCAAGAAGTCGGTAAGACTTAATCAGGTCGGTAAGACATAATCTTGAATTGTCGGTATGACTTAACTCAACAATGCTCGGTATGACTTAACTCAACAGCTGTGTTCGGTATGACTTAACTGATTAGGTCATATTCGCTGAGCAGAATTGTTTTAAGTCTTTAAACACTTATATTAATTCTGATTTAATTAATTAATTAATTAATTTAAAGAATAAATTAATTCTGATTGAATTAATTTATAAAATAAATTAGCCAACTAATTTAATTTAATTAAAAGAGATTAATATTAAGTCTTTTTATAATTATATTAATTCCAATTTAATTAATCTTTTAATTAATTTATTGAATAAATTAATTCGAATAGAATTAATTTATCAAATAAATAAATCAAATGACTTAATTAATTAAGTGAAAATTAATATACCTCCTTGCTTGATAATTATATTAATTCTAACTTAATTAATCTTTTAAATAATTTATTGAATAAATTAATTCGGATAGAATTAATTTATCAAATAAATAATTCAAATGACTTAATTAATTAAGATAAAATTAATATACCTCCTTGATAGCATAACCCTTGTGGTCTTCTATGTCTTCATAAATTTGATCCTCCATAAATATTATTCCTTAGCAAGTCTTGATTGCAAAACCATTGTGGTTAATTAATTTAGCACCTCTGTTGCTTGCACAATGATTTCTTCCATACCAGTCATGATAGCTTGAACCACTGAAAGTAATAAAGAATTACCACCGAATTTTTGTTGACGCTCGATGCACGGTCTGGTTCATGAGCGACTAACTCCAACGGCTTTTCTTTATTTTTGACTCTATGATTTGGTTCCTTTCTTTTCTTAACATACCAGTCTTGACAGCTTGAACCACTGAAGTTAATGATAAACAACCACTGTTTAATGTTGACACTCGATGTACTGTCTAGTTCATGAGTGACTAACCGCAATGACTGTTCTTCATATATTGACTTTAAAGTTGTGGTTCATGTCTTCTTTTTCTTCACTCTTTTTCAAACCTTTATAATCTGTATTCTGCCACTGTAGGAACCTCTTGTCACTATAAATAAAATCCACTGTCTTGATTACTCCACTGATACTTGATCAACTGAATGAACTTCTTCAAGTGTAGTATACCTCAAAACAGTAGATTGACTTTGTCTTCTTTCTTTTCTGACAGATAATACAATTGAGATCCCTGTGACAGTACATATACTATTTATTATTACATTCTTGTTTAAGTTGAGTTGAATCCTCGAAATACAAATAGGCTATGTCATATGCCTTTCATTAACATGAATTATATTATTAATAAAAAAAATGAAGGATAATAGTAGAGCTTTAGATTTGGGTCGATCCAATTGGGTCGCTCCAAATGTTGTGTAATGATAAAAAATAGTATAGATTTAGATTTGGGTTGATCCAATCTAAATTGGGTCGCTCCAAATGTTGTGTAATGACAAAAAGGGACATCAAAGAAATAAAGAAGATTAAAAAAATGAAGGATAAAAGCAGTACTTTTCCTGTGTAATGTATTATGAAAATCTATTTATAGTGTATGATAGTCTTTGAAGGTATAGAATTTATCCAAGTTATTTTCGAATCTGATTTCAAATTCGATTTTTCAGATTTATAGTTGAGTTAGATTATAATTATTTAAAAAAAATTAATTGTACAACATGGATTCTGAAAATCTATTTATAGTGTATGATAATATGATTGTGATTGATTTTATTTTAAAAGAGTAGTTGATTAATGAATGATTAATTATGAAATTTAATTTAAAATATATAATAATATATCGTGACTGATTTCGAATTAAAAATTGTGATTTTTTAGTAAATTATTTTTGATTTAAAAATATGTATTTATGGATATCTTAAATAATTTTTTTTTTTTTAAATTATAGAATTGTTAACTAACCATAGTTAATGAAGTAGGGTGAGAATGTAAATAAGGAAAACTCTAAATATAACATATATTATTAATAGAAAAATGAAGGATAATAGTAGAAGTTTAGATTTGGGTCGCTCCAAATGCTGATTAGAGAGAAAAAAAATTATTGATTAGAAGATATGATATTTTAAGTATTTATAATAGGTAATATCATATCATTTATAAGTAAACATCTTTTAATTGAAAAAGGCACTCGGTTGATTATCATTAATTATATTATTAATAAAAAATGAAGGATAATAGTAAAGCTTTAGATTTGGGTCGATCCAATTGGGTCGCTCCAAATGCTGTGTAATGATAAAAAATAGTATAGATTTAGATTTGGGTCGATCCAATCTAAGTTGGGTCGCTCCAAATGCTGTGTAATGACAAAAAGGGACATCAAAGAAATAAAGAAGATTAAAAAAATGAAGGATAAAAGCAGTAATTTTCCTGTGTAATGACAAAAAAGGGCATCAAAGAGATAAAGAAGATTAAAAAAATGAAGGATAAAAGCAGTAATTTTCAAAATGCAATACTAACAGACATTATGAATATATTGATATGAAAAATAAATTTAAGGTTGTTTTATTTTTGGGCTTTTTTCATAAATGTATATAAAAAAGTAAATTTTTGCAATTTTACTTTTGTTAAGAAAAGCTATTTGCAATTTTACTAACCTAAGTTTTAAAATTGCAAAAATACTACCTATTAGGGTAACCCTCCTTCCCCTGCCCAGCTGCCCGCCCGCCTAATTCAACCAAATTCAACCACATTCAATACTTTTTTTTTTAAGGAGGGATTCTATTTTGGTTTGGGTTGCATGCTATATAAGAGTTCAAAAATGAGGTCGAAAATGACAACTGAAAAATGGAACTTGAAATCAGCAACTGAATGCAACCACATGCAACTAAATTTCTGATTTCAAGTTCCATTTTTCAGTTGTCATTTTCGACCTCTTTTTTGGACTCTATATATATATAGAGTCCAAAAAAGAGGTCGAAAATGACAACTGAAAAATGGAAGTTGAAATCAGTAATTGAATGCAACCACATTCAACTAAATGCAACCACATGCAACTTTTTTTTTTAAGGTGGGTTGATTTTGGGTTCCAAGGCCCCGCAGGGGCACATTCAACTGAATGCAACCACATTCAACTAAATTTTTGATTTCAAGCTCCATTTTTCAGTTGTCATTTTCGACCTCTTTTTTGGACTATATATATATATATACCTTGCAACCCAAATCCACCAAAATCTCCCCACCTTAAAAAAAAAAAGTTGCCCCAAGCGGTGCCATGCAACCCAAATCCACCAAAATCTCCCCACCTTAAAAAAAAAAGTTGAATGTGGTTGCATGTGGTTGCATTCAGTTGCAACCAAAAATATCACCCCACCTTAAAAAGAAAAAAACGATGAACAGTACCTGCCACGTGGCTACTGTTCATCGACGGTTACTGTTCATCCGAATTATTTTTTTTAAAAAAAGAAAAAAGGGTTGGAAAAGGAAAGATAGTATTTTTGCAATTAAGAAACTTAAGATATTAAATATGCAATGAATTAAAGAAGATGGTATTTTTGCAAAAAAAACTTGAAACCTAGTATTTTTGGTAAATACCCATTATTTTTTTTGTTTTGAAACCGAAACCAAACCGAAAAAACCGAACCGAGGTTTATGAAACCGAAACCGAAACCGAACCGTGCCGTTTGGTTGCGGTTGCGGTTTTCGATTTTAAAAACTGAAGACATGCGGTTTCGGTTTTGGTTTTATCCAAAAACCGAGCCCTACCGTGCTCTCCCCTATTGATCACTGATCAAGAATCGATTCTAATTGATTTTACCTATTTGTATACAGTAATTCAATTCAAAGTCAGAAATCCACATTTCATAACCAGAAAACCCAATTCCTTGATTTATATGATCCAGAGACCATTGACTGTGTAGACTCTAGAAGCTACATTGGGAGACGGTTTTAATTGACTTGGGCTGCTTTGTTTCACAAGTTCAAATTGGTTTTCTATTGAAGCTCAATTCAACTCTATTTTTTGGTTGCGTGGTGGTAATTTGGAACTTAAATTTATGACCCTTTTTGCTCATAAGTAAGCATTAACTTATAGCCCGTGCAAAACACGAGTTATTTTTATTTTTTAAATTTATTTATAGTTTAGTATATGTAATATTTTAAACATTATTTTTAGTTTAGTATTAAATCTAAATTAATATACTATTGGTGGGAATCGAACCTTCAACCTTTCTATATAACATAATCTAGTATTAATTTTATATTAAATTGTTGTTGGCGGGATTCGAACCTTAGACCTTCAACTTTTAGTATTGTTGTATCTAACGGTCATGATCTATTTGAATTGAAGATCTAACGGTTGTGAATGAGGATAACCAAAAATAAAGGGATAACCAAAAATAAGGGGGTAACCAACTACAAATTATACCCCTTTTCGCTTATTATAATACTAGCTTATAACCCGTGCGAAGCACGGGCTTTTTTTGATAGGTTATAAAATTTATTTAACATTATAATTATGTTTTTATATAATCCTTATTTTTAGTAATTTTTTAATTTTAATTTAATATAAATTTATATAATGATATGCATGGTTTAAAATTTATTTTGTAAAATTCTAAATTAAAAATGTCGTTGACGGGTTCGAACTTTGAATTTTTAGTAAATTAATTTAATCATATAATATATCTTATTATTAGATCTAACGATTCTTATTTATTACTAAAAAATAATGATTTGAATATATGGTGAGATATTTTGGGGTATATATTAGTGATGGCAAGATTAATTTTAAATTAAAAATTAACATGTTTTAATTACAAAAATTACTACTAAAAATAATTACGGAAAGATATGGTGCGATATTTTGGATATATATTAATTATAGTAATATTAGTTTTAAATTAAATGGTAAAGTGTTTTAATTAGAAGTAAAATCTTTAGAAAAAATGGGTAATTGAGTTGTTGGAGCAGAAAAAAGTGTCCAAGTAGAAGTTCAATGTGGATGAAGGAATTTTAATCGGAATATAATTACGTTAACATGAGTAATTAGCTTTTTGAGTTGTTTTTGTAATTTAATTATTTATACTTACACTTTAATGATATATATGGTGTTGCAAAAGAAGAGAAAAGCCGAAGAAACTTGTGTATTGAATTGATAAAGATGGTGTAAATTAGGTTTAGAAGAATAGAGTTCTGTGCGCAGTGTTCGTGAAGGCAACGGGGGTTTTAATTTTAACTGTATTTATAATGGTGTAAATATAAAATACTATTGTGTCTTTAGGACTATAGCCAATAACGGATTAAAATTGATTTATTTTATATTTAAGATTAATTAAAAATTAAATTAACCAAACCGAAAACCAAAATAAATAGGATAACCAAACCGAAAATCAAAAATTTTAATGTTTCGGTTTTAATATAATAGTATAGATTGGTAGGAGTTCTATAAATTGTCAAACGATGCACTATGCCTTACAATATTTTCATTATTTTTTTTTGTGCTAATAAGATTGCAGTTTATATTGACAATAATAAATGTTATCATCATTATTTATAACTAGCTTATAGCCCGTGCAAAGTATAGGTTATTTTTTAATTTGTTTATAGTTTAGTATATATAATATTTTAAACATTATTTTTAGTT
This sequence comes from Saposhnikovia divaricata, assembly GCA_036435485.1. Taxonomy (NCBI): domain Eukaryota; kingdom Viridiplantae; phylum Streptophyta; class Magnoliopsida; order Apiales; family Apiaceae; genus Saposhnikovia; species Saposhnikovia divaricata. The sequence continues at coordinate 161,513,359 of CM071597.1, forward strand.
TAGTATTAAATCTAAATTAATATGTTGTTGGTGGGAATCGAACCTTCAACCTTTCTATATAACATAATTTAGTATTAATTTTATACTAGCAATATTACCCGTGCTTCGCACACGGGAAATTATTTTTTTATCTAATTAATTGATGATTAAAAAATAAAACATGACAATTATACGAATATTGTATATTATATAGCATTCAAGCCCGTGCTACGCACAAGGGTCTTTTTTTTAATTTTTTTTTTTTTACTTTATTAATTAAACAATTAATCATCAACATTCGTCGACTATCATAATTACATGTTCATTACAAAACATTTGATGGATAGAAATAATGTTATTGAATAAAAGAAATAATATTGCAACCATTACTAATTATTCATTACTAATAAAGATCTGCAAAAATCAACAAATCAATTAATTGAAATATAATTTCTAATAAAAGTCCAATGACGATAGTTAACGAATTCATTTATATACATAAATATATACATAAACGACCTTATTATTTATTATTAATTGGACATTAACTAAAAACAGTGACTAAATACGATTCTAGAAAAGTGAATTAAAATAAAATTAGCAACTTTATTCAAATAATCAAATTCTAGATAACGCAGAAAATATTCACCATCCAACTATAATAATGACACACATTTTAAGGCGATAGAAAATGTTCAGATACTGCAAATTATATTTTAAAAATTATATTTTAATATTCTTTTATCGACATAAAACTCCAAACATTGAGTTTTCGACATCTATCTTCGGTTATCTTCGTTGAATTTATTAAATATTAAAATTTGAATATGTTTGATTTAATTAGGTTTTAAATGAAATGTGATCCAAGAAGGTGCATTAAAATATAGTTCTTACAATTTAATAATTCATCATTCAATATAAGTCAATGTAGTTATATAGTATCACGTTACTCGACGTCGCCTCGCGGCACCGTCTCGCATTTTGTAATATGAAAATTAACATTATAATCGAAGAATTTTAATTATTGAGCAATAAATATACGAGGCTTAAAAATTACTCGATAATATTTTTTTATCGACATTAAACTCCAAACAATGAGTTTTCGACATCTATCTTCAATCACTTTCATTAAATTTATTAAGTATTATAATTTGTGTATGTTTGATTTTATTAATTAGGTTTTAAATGAAATGTGATCCAGGAATGTTTAGTAAAATGAAATTCTTACAATTTGGTTATTCCTCACTCAATATAAGTCAATGTAGTTATATAGCTGCTCGACGTCGCCTCACGGCGCCGTCTCGCATTTTGAAATATGAAATTTAAAGTTATAGTCGGACTAAAAATGAATTATATATAATTAATTTCAATTATTGAGCTATAATTTTTTTTAAAAAAAAAATGAAATATTCCGATCATTTCGTTTATCGATATAAAACTTTAAACGATGAGTATTCAATATCTATATTCAATCATCTTCATTAATTTTATTAAATATAAAATTTTTATTTGTTTTATTTAATTCATTAAGTTTTAATTGAAATGTCATCCAATAAGGTGTAGTAAAAATACAATTCTTACATTTTTGATAATTATTCACTCAATATAAGTTAATATTATTATGTACTATAACGTTATTCGACGTCGCCATGAAAATAGTTATTATCTTAAAGGAAAATTATACTATGAATAAATTAAATTATTGAAAAATAAATTCGTAAAAATTAAATTGAGTACTCCCAAGTATCCATATATTAAACGGTGCAACAATTATACATTCTTTATTTAATGATCTTCATATAATTTATTATATAAGGATTATTATAATTTGATTGTTCTAAAATGGTATGAGTACTGATTAGTTCTTAGATTATTCATGATTTTTTGTTAGGTTAACTGCATGTTAACTTTGGTGTGGTAGATTATTATTATTATTATTATTATTATTATTATTATTATTATTATTATTATTATTATTATTATTATTATTATTATTATTATTATTATTATTATTATTACTACTACTACTACTACTACTACTACTACTACTACTACTACTACTACTACTACTACTACTTTATCTTGTAGCATGGTTAGTTTAAATATCTTTGATTAGTTTAAATGTCCTTTTTTTTTGAAACTGGTTAGTTTAAATATCCTTGGTTAAAAGATTTAAATGAGAAGAGTTTTAAAGTATTATGATTGGTATAAATTTAGTTAGTTTAAATATCTTTGGTCTAAATTCATAAATCACTAATAATATAAAATTATCCAAACAGATATTGACTTAAAATTTTTACTTTTCACTTTAAACAACTTAAAGTCATAAATAATAATTTAAGTTTATCCAAACAGGCTCTAAATTCCTTTCACTATATTTTGGAGTAATGCGCATAATACTTTTATAAAATCATATAATGTCTACATCGAAATAAGCCTACTTTTTCAATTTTAATCGTAAATTGATGTAAATAAGTAGTAAAATATCAGATCGAGGCAATAAACCTCTATGTTAAGGACTCAAATATTTATAGGAAGAATAATGTGGTGGTACAGAGCTATACTTTATGTGCAATAGGCAGTTTAACTGTTATTAGTCAAAATTGAATTAATTTGATTTTGGAATTTATAAATTACCAATTTTATGAAACCGGGTAAGTATGTCGAGGTTTGAAATGATCAAAATCAAAGAAAAAATCAATTCAAATATTTTCTATCAAGATGATGATCAATTAAACAGATGTTGATGCATGTACATATTTATTAAATCAGAATTAAAAACCAAAAATTTCCTTAAAAGTCAAATCATATGGATTTCAACTTGATTAAGGATGTTCATATGCTAAAATTCCTACAATGTTTAAATGTAATTGAATGAATTTATACATATGCTACACATTTAATTCAAATTAATTGTAAAATAAAATTTGTGATAATCTACAGGGCCAGTCCTGAGTATTTCTAGGCCCAGTGTAAAAAAAAATTTTGGGCCCCTCTATATAAACGTAAAATCAAATTTTTATATAGGGTTTGGAACCTAGCCAAGTGTCATGCTAGGAGGCTCATATCCCCAGGCCTTAATTATAGATCCAATACATTTAAGTTTGTTACAAAAAAAAAACTAATATCTCTAAACAATTTACAAAAATTACAAAGTGTAAACAAAGAAGATGTTCCTTGATGCCGCTACACCTTTGAGCTACTTATCTGAAATGACTTTTTTGAAAAAATTTTAATGCAAAATCTTCAATTATATGATCAACATCAATATCTTTGAGCATATGCTTTTCAATACTCAAAAGTGCTAATCCATTCAACCTATCTTGAGTCATGGCTGTCCGCAAATAAGATTTAATCAACTTAAGTTTTGAAAAAATCTCTCAGCAGATGCCACGGTAATAGGTATAGTCATGTAATCAAGAAACACCATTAAGAATTTACAAACACCATTAATACCCATGTAAGATTTACAAACTTACGTATATGGAAATTAAAATTTGTAATCAAGAATTTACTAACTATGAATTGTTATATATATACACACACAATATTAATATATAATATGTAGGGTTTAGAGATTCAATCATACAATATACAATTATATAAAAAACTATTAATTATGATTACATGTTTAAATACATTTAATGAAGATAGTAGGGAGTGGGAAAAACCTCGTAATTAATTAAATATGCTTTATAACCTAATTGTAGCAGCCAGTAGAAGAACACCATGAACAGAACAAAACATAAAGGGAATCAACAATAAATTTAATGTAAACACAACAACTTGCTCACATGGGCTTTTTACTCAAATCAAATAAAAAGAAGATGGGCCTAATTTTTGGGTTTTGGAAAAATATATTACAAAACTACATATATACCTATACATATATACTGGGCTATAAAATTTTTGGGCCCCTTGATCCCAGTGGGCCCAGTGCGTTTGCACAGCCTGCACTGGGTCAAGGCCGCCTATGATAATCTAGGCAAGGCAAGGCAACATACTCAGTATATTCCGTGTAACACGGGGTCTGAGGGGGGTAAGATAGTACGCAGCCATGCCCCTACTCATGCGTAAGGAGGCATATATAACATATAATTATAACTGTAATATGAATTGAATAGAAAAAAGATCAATAAAAAAGGTAGAGACAAAAAACGGAGAGACACAACAAAGTAAGAAAGAAGAAAATAACATTAAAAAAAAAAAGTAATAGCAGATGGATGGAGTTTCATTGATATATATAGCACTAATTTTGTTAAACGTATTGACAACTGGGCCAACAAATTTAATTGATCCAATTTAAGATTACGAACCCGTCAAAAAAGAAATTTTGAAAAAAAATGGATATATAAATAATTAATGCTAATTGATACTATATGAATGAGTTATAGTTTCCATAAATGAGAAAATCAAGCGAGATTTCGAATTAATTGGGAAGATTGTGTATTAAATAAGTAATTTGAATTTCAAATTCTTATTACGTATTAAATGAAAAGAATTTGTAGACTTGATTATAGATAATTGAAAATGGATCATAATATGATAAGAGAAAATCAAGCAAGATTTTGAATAAATTGGGAAGATTGTGTATTAAATAAATAATTTGAATTTGAATTTCATATTCTTATTATGTATTAAATGAAAATATTGTGTTGACTTGATTATAGATAATTGAAAATGGATCATAATATGATAAGAGAAAATCAAGCAAGATTTTGAATTAATTGGGAAGATTATGTATTAAATAAGTACTTTGAATTTCAAATTCTTATCTTGTATTAAATGAAAATATCAAGTTGACTTGACTTTAGATGATTGGAACTGGATCATAATATGAATATTCCGGAATATTGTGAATTACAATGGAATACATTACATATAGAATATTGAGAAAAAATTTTGAATGAGTCGTAATTTCCACAAAAGAGTAATTAGGAATTCAAAAATATTTAAAAAATATATGAGAGGAAACTTATAAGAGAAAATCAAGAAAGATTGTGAATTAAATGAAAAGATTGTGTATTAAATAAGTAATTTGAATTTCAAAATTTATTATGAAATAAATAGAAAGTTTGTGTTGACATAATCACAGATTATTGAAAAAGGATCATAATATGGATAATCAATGGAAAATCAAAGAATCCAAGTACAAATGTTTCGCTTACAGTTTCATTCTGAAGTAGGGGAAAGAGGACCAAGCAGAATCCTCTTATGACATGTTTCACAATTAAGCAAATGTCTAGATTCAAAATATAACGTAATGAACATATAAACTTTGTGAAACTTAACACAAAAATAGATTTGATTATCATGTCTTAGGAAACATATTACAATAAGTTAACATCTCAATCTTGAAGATAACAATGGCTTGATGCCAAGAAGCAAGTTCAAGAAAAAACCAAAGACAAAATTAGTCAATGCTTCAAATCCTTAATTTCTGTAATGCAGTTTCGGAGATGACCAGAAAATGACCAAAAGATTCAAATTTGTGAAAGGAACATACAGTATATGGATTGGAGATGTATAGCAATTAATAAGATGTCCCAGAAAAAAGGTATCAGGAAAAGCAAGTAGCTAAACCTAGGCAACAGAAACATAAAAAACAAAGGAATCCAAGTACAAATGCTTCGCTTATAGTTTCATTCTCAAGTAGGAGAAAAAGAACCAAGCGGAATCCTCTTATGACCTGTTTCACAATTAAGCAAATGTCTAGATTTAAAATATAACGGAACCAACATATAAACAAAAAATTTGCGTACCTGTTTTATCCATTACAATGCAGACTTTGAGGTGTAGAATATTGTAGATGGAAAAAATATCATCTACAAATGGTATATTGGAAGAAAATCTGATGGAGGAAAATTGTGTCAGTTATTGCTTTCCATAACATAATAAATTACATATATTTTTCAGTTACAATACTAACTCAATCCATCCACTTGTAGGAAAAAGTGGATAAATTTAAAGCCTGCAACAAACATTTTAAAGATAAATAAACGTATATCATACACAAAAATTGAACATTTGATGAAATAAAGATAAGCACAACGAATTATATACACACTGAAATTGACTCTAGATTAAAGACCTTTTGCAGCTCCCGATGAATTCAGAACCCCAAACAAAATACACAAAACAGAATGAAGCCATTTTTTTGATTTCTCTTGTCATGGCTGCAAAAAAGCAAAACAAAGCATGTCAAAGAACATCAAAATAACAAACAAACTACACTTTAAATCATACAGAACTTTAATCAAACACCTTTTATGCAGACCTGTTAGAACTGTTTGCCATTGACACTCAAAGAGAAAATAATCAAAGAAGCCGATATTGATTAAAACATTAATAAAATGCACGGAAAAAGAGAAAAAAATGGAAAAGAAAACCTTGCTAACAATCAGAGAAGACGATATTGAATCGAGTTATAGGTTTTTAGAATCAAGATACATACCCAATTAATCATATTCACCGTTGAATTTGTATCTTGTAAATTGTCTCAATCACAAATTCATTGTAAAATCATTCTCGTTTCATATTCTGTAAATTCAAACAAACAAATATTAGTAAACAACAAATATAGTATACACATACACACATATATGAATACATTAAAAAAAGACCATGAAGACCGAAAGAAAGAAAAATGACTAAGAAGGAGAAAAAAGATGAGAGAGATTAATGATATTTTATGTGTACCGCCATTCTTGAGAGAGAGGATGAGAGAGATTAAAGATATTTTATGTGTACCGCCATTCTTGAGAGAGAGGTAAGAGAAGTTGTTTATATAATATTCATCAAATTAATCCGAGCTCTAATATGGATATTGTTTCTTGATTTATATAATACTCAATATATTGAATGCAGAGTTTGAGGTGTAAAAGAAGGAAGATGGGCCAAAAAAACATCTACGGATGGTATATTGGAAAAAGTCCTGATGGATGAAAATTGTGTCAGTTATTGCTTTCCATGGATGAATATGGTTGAAAGTTTACTAAAATCATGGAGGAAAATTGTGTCATTTATTGCTTTCCTAAATTTAGGAAAATTTGTTTTATTCCTAAATTTATTGTTTTCCATAACAGTATATTGCATTTTTAGATCCAATGGGTCATATCCATTGGTTTCCATGGTTGAATAAATTACATATATTCAGTTACCATATTTTTGAAACTTTGCTAAAATCATGGAGGAAAATTGTCTAATTTATTGCTTTCCATAATAGTATATTTGCATATAATTTGTTTTAGATCCAATGGGTCATATCCATTTTAAAATGGGTCATGTACTAACTAAGTATATTTTATATTGGATGATTGTTAATGGGTAAATGGGTTTTATCCATTGGATCAGAAAATAAGTCAATTGTCTAGAATAACCTTGCAAATAATTAGGAAGCTAAATGATAGTTAAAAGATATGGGGTAAAATATGTCATTTTTGGAATCATTCATGTTCATGCTTTAAGAATATATAGATTAAAATGTTGTTGGCGGGATTCGAACCTTAGACCTTCAACTTTTAATATTGTTGTATCTAACGGTCATGATCTATTTGAATTGAAGATCCAACTGTTGTGAATGAGGATAACAAAAAATAAGGGGATAACCAAAAATAATGGGGCAACCAACTACAAATTATACATCTTTCGCTTATTATAATATAGTATAGATTTCAAATACTTTTTGTCTTTATATCTTAGTAATTTATAGGATCTTATCAGTCGAAACACTTGCATCATAAAATTCACAAATAAAGAGTAGCTTTGAGATCTATACTACCACCCTTGTGTGCAAAAGCCAAAAGGGTATACAGTCAATTGAAAAGACAATTGGAGAACTAACATTTGCAACTATGGCAAATAAATGAGAAAAAGTTCTGCTGTTTACTCTGTACATGTTCAAGAAGTGATGTTTTGACTTCATTTCCTGAAAGAAAGAAACTTCCTCATGTATACTTTGTACACCAAAACTTATTTAGGACACCATTTCAAGCTCAGCAATGCAAATTGCTATGAATTTTTAATGAGCCAAATGTTTTGGACTAAGCAATGACAGGACAATGCTAATTACTGATATCGATGTTGTTGAGCCAAGATACTAACTGCTGTGTTGTAGGCCTTGTTTTAGGGCTTTCGCTTAAGCAGCGGCAAGCAATTTCAAGAACCAACAACATTTCGTTCGCATGTTCTTTTTCGTAAATAAAAGGATCAAATATTTCAGTCTCCCTTTTCTCCGTCTTCATTTGTAAAACCCAAGATATTAAATCTCGACTTCCTCTTGGTTTACACACATCCATTGGTCTCCTACCAGTAAGAAGCTCTAATAGAACCACACCAAAACTATATACATCCCCCTTGTATGTTGCCACAGAGGCTTGCCCATATTCGGGTGGAATGTATCCCAGAGTTCCAACAAGGTCAGTGCTTACATGAGTGTCATATGGATTTATGAGTCTAGCAAGACCAAAATCTGCCAAGTGAGCTACAAACTCATCACTTAAAAGGATATTACTAGACTTTATATCGCGGTGAAGGATATGGGGCTCGCATGATTGGTGCAAGTAAGCCAGCCCTTCTGCTGCTCCTTGAGCGATACGTAGCCTGGTTTTCCAATCTAGTGAAGAAGGTCCATCCATTTTCTCATGCAGCCAATAATCCAAGCTGCCATTATCCATGTACGAGTATATTAAGAGCTTGTCATTCTTATAGTTGCAATACCCCATGAGCTGGACAAGGTTTGGATGCTGAGCTCTTGAAAGCGTCTCAACTTCAGCCTGAAATTCTCTGTCCATCTGACCAGTGTCACCAGACAGTCGTTTAATTGCAACCTTTGTACCATCAGGAAGGGTGGCTTTGTAAACCAAGCCAAAGCCCCCACAGCCGATAATGTTTGCCTGATTAAAACTGCTTGTGGATTTTAATATGTCATCAAGAGAGAGCTCCTTATCACACTCCTTGTTTTGGAAAAGTACCACTAATCTTGAACCAAGCTCAATTTCATTGGCATCAGACCTCTTCTCAGGACCAACCTCTCTTCGGGTGGTTGTCCGCATAATAATCAAAAAGGTAATAGTAAGAAGAAAAACTGTTCCGAGGCCAGTACCAACAGCCATTGCAATAATTTTCGTTATATTTTTCTTCGATTTGACTGCTGATCCATCAGGCAAGTGATCAGGATTATGACATGGAGCAGCATGCTCACCACATAAACCTTGGTTTCCTTCAAAGCTTGAGTTAAGAAAGGTTTGAAATTGGCCTCCAGTGGGAATCCGGCCTGACAGATTATTGTATGCAATGCTAAACTTTGACAGAAAGCTGAGGTTCACCAAAGATGGAGGTATGTTTCCCAAGAGATTGTTATGGGACAAATCCAAGGCCTCCAAACTAGTCATGCCTGACAAATTGGCTGGAATATATCCTGACAAATTATTGTTACTCAAGTTCAAAATGTGCAGCTGCCGCAGTTTCCCAAATTCTGGCCAGATTGATCCATTGAGAAAATTATTACTAAGGTCCACCAAAGGTGGGAAGCTCGAAAGCTGATTATACTGAAACCCTCTAGCATTTGTGTTTCTTGTCTTGAAAAAAGGAAAATCCGGTGAAGGCTCTTCTAAAGAAGCATCCCTAAAGATGAGGCTCTGTAAACTGGTTAGGCTTTGCGGAATCTCTCCAATAAACGTGTTGTTTGACAAGTCTAGGTAAAAGAGAAAACTCAAGCTGCCTAACCAAGGTGGAATTGTTCCACTAAGCTGATTCCAAGACAAATCCAACAACTGCAGTGATGAAGACCTACCTAACCACTGTGGAATGGTACCGGTGAGTTTGCAACTAGCAATTATTAACACCTTAAGGTTTTTGAACTGCAGACTAGGACTAGACGGTAATTCTTCTTTCCGAAAATTCAAGGTAAGCACTAAAGTTTTCAAGTTCTGGCAATGCTGTAAAATTCCAAGGGCAGATGAAATGTTTTGAATACTAGAATTTGAAAAGGAAAGAGAAGTCAGACTATGGAAATTCTTGAAACTTTCTGGGATTTGACCATTGAATTTGATTTTAGCAAGATTTATGGTTTTCAATTTCGGACAGCTGGGTAGATTAGATGGAATGGATCCATTGAAGGTATTAGAAGCCAGATCAAGTGATGTGAGATTACTCATTGCAGAGCAATTAAGATAAATCTGACCACTAAATGAATTGTTCCTCAAACTAAGCAAAGATATAGACTGAGAATTTGACAATGACCTAGGCATTTCACCCTTGAAAAGATTTGATTGAGCTGAAAAATACCATAATTTGTTTAACTGAAGAAAAACATCTGGTATATTCCCTGAAAAATAATTTGATGAAATATCCAGACGACCAAGGTTGGAAAGAATGCCAATTTTGCTGCTCAATTCCCCAGAGAGCCTGTTATTCTGAAGAGCCAATACAGACAAATTTGATAACTGAAACAACTCTTCCGGAACACTGCTTGATAAATAGTTTGATGCAAGGCCAAGATACTCCACTGAGCTGCAATTCCCAATCTCAGTCGGAATACCTCCATTGAAATAATTCATTGCCAAATTTATCTCTCGAACACGGGGTGAATTGTTACACAAACCAGCAGGTAGGTAACCACGAAAAGCATTTTCATAAATGTTCAAAACTCGAAGAGATGGTAAGTTGATCACACTTGGAAACAATCCAGAAAAGTCATTATTGCTCAAGTCCAAAACCTCTAAATTCCTCAATTTCAACAGTGATGCAGGTATAGAGCCTCTCAATGAATTATGAGTCAAATTTAGAATCTTTAGCTCATCTAAACTGGCTATTGACTCAGAAAGCCTACCACTTAATTTTTTTCTTCCAAGCTCCAAATTTACTACCCTACCAGACTTGCAAAAGATGCCTGGCCAATCACAACAATTTGATGAAAAAGATGAACTTTCATTCCATTTCCACCCTTCAATACTTGATTCTAAACCTTTCATGAAACCTTCCAATGCCTTCAAGTCATTGGAATTACATGTCAAGTTCTGAGAATTCACAACAACTATTTGTATACAAAACCCATAAAGAATCAAGATCACATACAATTTCAACCCTCCCATTTCAAGAAAATCAAGAATTCACACAAGGGTTTATCAAAACAAAGCAAATATCAAGATTCTAACACACCCCCATCATTTTAAAATAAACTAAATGGGATCACAAACAAAAAAAGAAATTAAAGAATTGGAATAATTAAAGAGGAAAAAGAAGACAAAAACAAACCTGTCAAAACAAGAAATGGAGGGCCTAATTAAAAAGATAGAAGAAAGAATAAAAAGATTGGATTTTTATGGTATATTTGTATCTGCTTCACTTGTTTTTTTTCAAGTTCATGCAAAAGCAAGAGAGAAAAGTAGAGAAAAAAGGGCTTTATTCTGGTAGTAATGAATTAAGACAAATTGTATGGAGGTAGTGGGAAGATAGAGGATAGTGATGGAAGCATTATGATACTGTGATCATGACTTGGACCACTCCAGTATTGGCTATTAGCACTCTCTCTTATTTTTATGTTTTTTTATAAAGTCATACTTCCTCCATGTCATAAAACATTGTCCAGTTTAACTTTTACACTATTCATTATAAATAGTAGACTATTAATTTATGCATAATTTATAAGACAAAATATAATCATGAGTGATTTTGTTTGATTCGTATTTATGAGTACTTTAATATAGTGAAGGTTTTATGTTTAATACTAATACGAACTTAAACATTTTTCGGGACGGAGCAATAATAAACATGTTTACTTTAGCTCAAGGTTTTCTTGGAAATTTAAAACCATTTTCAAAACTAAGTACAGTTAAACCTCGATAAATGAATACGCTCGGGATCAGAAAATTTTATTCGTTAATTGAGATTATTCATTTATCGAGATAAAAAATACACTGTCTCTATTATATCGGGACCGAAAAAAATTATTTATTTGATGAGATTATTCGTTTATCGAATATTCATTTATCGAGGTTCTACTGTAGTAAGTCTTTTATTTTTGAAAGGTACCAGCAACTAATTTACGACCAATAAGCTAAAATAGGAAAAAAAATTACCTTTTTTTATAAAGAAAACGAAAATTATCAATTAGCAAAAAAAAAACAAAAATTATGTAAATTGAACGATGAGATAATAATTCATTTAATAAGAGTTTATGGTCCTAGTTGGATTCTTACTCATACCAAAAAATTTATGAGAACAAATAATTATTTGCAAGATACGTACATTTTTTATTAAAAAAAGTTTGTAAGTATTTGTAGATAATTTCAAAATGGAATGCGTAACATTTACTACCATTTCATCGGCTCACCGGTATAATAAACAAATTTTCTTATAATTATCTTTCTTTATTTCTTTATAACTAAAAGAAGAGAGTAAAAAACACCTCTGTCTATATGTTATCAAGGGGTAACAAACACACGTACAAACATTAGTGCTGTTTAACTAGACTTAAAATAAATTTTTATGAATTTATTTTTAGATAAAAATTTTATATTTTAATAATATTTTTTATATAAATATTTAATTTATGTTTGAGATTCTATAAATTAAAAAAATGTTATTTTTTAAAAAAACTAAAAATATTAACTTATTTCTTAAAATAAGTTAATTTTTTTGAAAAATAACTTCACCCAAACATATAGACCATCTGACTATATCAAAAATAAGATCATCTGACTAATAAACATATAGAGTAATCAACTTAAAATTGATTGTTTTTATATATAGGAAGTTATTGACCAAATTATCTCACAACGTGCCAGCTTTAATCGTTGGCACAAAGATATTAAAAAGCATAAATTAATGGATACGAAAAGAAAGAGACGGAAATAAATAAGAATGAAGAAATAAAAGTCAGAGGAAGAGCTGTGACAGTTGCACAAAGTCTCCTGGTGTACGCCGGGTCGCCAATTGCAAACATACTTATTTATGACTTCTGACTCTTTTTCGTCACCATTTTTTTCTCATCTCCCAATACAGGAGGTCAAATTCTAATTGTATAATTTAAATAAATTATTTCATATTTTATTTGATTTGACCCAAAATTTAAATGGAGGTAGCAATTTGGACTTTACAAAATTGCGAGTTATGAATAGTGGTTAATTGAGTTTAATCAAAATCAAACCAAAAATACCCAGTATATCTCGCTTAGAACAGGGTTTGAGGGTAAGATCTGCTTTTCACGGTAGTAAAGCTGTTCCGTGAAGACCCCCGGCTAAGTGCGCAATAAGTTAATAGAGTGCGATATTCACAAGGATTGTCTAAGATTTAAAAAAGACTCATCGTCATACCTGAGCCCATGGCTTTGAACACATGGGACTTACCTACCAGGGGATTGACTACTCCGCTCTGCAAAACACTGAGATCTAAGATGACACCTGACACCCAACTCTGAGGCTCTCAACAACCGAGCCGCTCCCTAAAAGAGAATCAACCACTCTGATCTGGCGCCTCCAAGAACACCTATCAGCGGTCATGGTCTCATTTAAGTTTACGGCCTTTAAATCCAACCTAAGCTACTCTTCCCACGACCTCCTCACCCCAACAATCGAAAGACTCTCGACCCTCCTGACTGGGGCTTCAGGGAGCCTCCTACGGACGTGGCCGAACCATCTCAACCTCCCTTCCCTAACTTTGGCAGAAAAAGGCGCCACCTCAAGCTCCCTCCTAAAAACCACATTCGGGATTATATCCAACATCGTGCGCCCACAAAACCACCGTAACATTCTCATTTCAGCAGCTTCCAACTTTCTCTCGAGGGCCTTCTTCGCCGCCCAACACTCCGAACCATATAACATCGCAGGACGAATTGCCGCTCTATAGAATTTCCCTTTCAACTTTCACGGGACTTTCTTGTCACACATCACCCCTGACGCTGCCCTCCACCTAAGCCACCCAGCCTTGATACGATGCGTTACATCGTCTTCAATCTCACCTTCCTTCTGGATGATCGAACTCAAATACTTGAACTTATCCGTACGAGAGACGATCTGATCTTCAATCCTAACCTCCACCCTTTCCTCGTTGGCCTCACCACTGAAGTTACACCATAGATACTCAGTTTTAGACCGGCTCACACGCAAGCCTTGGGGTTCCAAAGTAGATCTCCATAACTCCAACTTCTCGTTCACCTCCGCCCTCGACTCCCAACTCATTAAAAATGCAAACGACATATATATTATATATTTTTCATATTTATTTAATTAACTTACTATATATACGATATATTTGGTAAGCATGCACGACCAAATTCTCTTGTATTATTTTACTTTTAAAATAGTATTGAATACATCTAATGTTAGAACTAATTGATAGTTAATTAATCATACGTTTATTATTGATAATTTAGCAAGACTGTCTTGAATAAATAATTTTGTTACTATTAATCATATGAATAGAAAGAATGAAAATGTAAACAAGAGAATATGTCTTTTTTATTTTTATAATACTAAATGTATCCTTTCTCCAAATATTAATATTAAATAAGGAATAGATTAAAAATAAAATTACATTAATGTTAAAAAAAAATATAAATATTATTTTTGATAAATGTGCATATCAGAAAATGACATTTAAATTGAAATCGAGGTAGTAATAACTAATAAAGCTCGTTCTAGTTTCAAAAAAAAAAAAAAAAACTAAAGCTCGTTCTCGATTTAATTTTACTACTTTATTTAATTTATTATTACGCCGCCGTATTCATATCGCAAATTGCAAGCGAGCGTTACCCACAAACGCGCAGTTGACATTTGTACACAGAAATCAAAACAGATCACGTAGTCCCCTATTCAATTGTCTTCTACTATTTCCCAATATTATCGATTTAAGGTTTTTTTTCAAGAGAAAATTATCAAAATAATCATTTTTGAGACTTAATGATCCAAAATACTGGAAAACGGAATTATAGCCCTATTTACTGACCTAACACGTTGATTCGTGTTCCGTATCCGTGTATATCACGTTGGACGGTGCTCCGTATCTGTGTATATCACGTTGGACGGTGCTCCGTATTAAGGGATATCACGTTGGACGGTGCTCTGTATATGTGTATATCACGTTGGACGGTGCTCCGCATTGAGGATAAACTTATGGAACACTACCATAAGTTTTGGATAAAAACTTATGGAAACTAACTTACGGAATAAAACTTATAGACCTTAAAACTTATGGAGTGAAACTTATGGACCATAAGTTTTGAATAAAACTATCCAAAACTTATGGAATAAAAATTATGGACCATAAAACTTATGGAGTGAAACTTATGGACCATAAGTTTTGAATAAAACTTATGGAACATGCGTCTTCATTCACTTGTGGTGCCGCCCACCCTTGCATATGAACGCCCAAGTTCCTAGCATTCATCTCATTGGTTATTTACTTGTGAAGGAAACACGATATTTCCGTTATTCTATGACGGCCCCGCAGGGGCACAAATCAAACAATCAGCTCATCTGCCTCATCGTCGCCGGAGTAAAGAACACAATCGGAAAACATCACGTTAGTGCCGCGTATCTGTGTATATCACGTTGGACGGTGCTCCGTATCTGTGTATATCACGTTTCACGGAGAAACGTATCCTTGCAATACGGAGCACGGAATAACGTATCCTTGCAATACGGAACACGAAACAACGTGTCCCGTCAGTATTTAAAGCCAAATATTTGGAGCTCAGTATTTTGGGCAAACAATATTTATTTTTGATTATTTTGGGCCTTCACCCTTTTCCCAAATTATCGATTTAAGTTTTTCCTAATTACATGTTGATTTTACTTTTTTAAGATTTAAACTGATCAATTTATTATTAAATATTATAATTTATTTATATTACTTTTTAAAATCAAAAATTAAATTTTAAAGTAAATTAAATATATTTCAATGATATAATTTTTTTTATTTTTCACAATTATAATACATAATTTTTTTTTTGTCAAATTTTGTTCAACTTAACCTGTCAAAAATGAAAATGAATAGATATATTTAAGGAAGGTGATTGGAATTGGTTCCTATGTCATGTGATAAAGAAATTGGTGATACTTTAACTCTTAATATCCTCCTAAATGATAAAGTATTAAATATTTTAATCATTAATATAAAGTGAAAATAAATTACTTTATGACGAATAATTTTGAAATGTTATAAATTTGTAATATAGTCCCTCTGACCCAAAAATATTGTCTCAGTTTGATTTTTCAAAATTAAATTTATCTAACTTTAATTAGCTATTGAAAAATATTTACTTAAAATTTCATTTTATAAATTGATTCATAAACTAGATTATCCAAATTTTTTCATGATACTTTTTTAAATATGAATATTATTATATAATGAATTTATTTATTGCTCAAAAATTAATTTTAAAAATTCAAACTTAGACGACACGGAGGAGTTTATAAGTTATAACTTATCAGAATTCCATTATGTATCTTCTGTGCGTTAGCGTATATACACACAAGCGTACGTTTTAAGAGATATATTGACTTGGGTATAAAAATAAACTGCAGGAGATGTAGATTCAATTATAGCTGCAAGAACAGGGACCAGACTTTAAAAATACTGCTACATAAAATACACATGCAGGAAGATACGAATCCTCCGGACAAAAGATTTATATTGACTTCCAAATAATTATTTTATTTTTTTATTGTTATTTCTCTTAAAAATTCTAAAAAAATTATCGATCAGAAGCAAAATCACATCAATATCCTAAGAGATGATCAACTACGATTAACCGAACTAATAAAAATATTTTCATTTAATTTTTCAAATAAGTGGTTGTCAATCCGGTTTTACAAGAATACACTTCATGAATTAATTTTCAAAATTAATATCGAACAACATGAGTCAAAATGAACGAACATCCATCAAGAAATAGGCAAAAAAAACCTGCAAAATTACAATGGACAAGCCTACTAAAAGGGAACATAACCGTACATCTCATGTTCATGAGAGAGTGGAGGTATAACCATTTATTTTAGTTGTATCTTTCATTCCGATATTACAAAATTTTCCTGTGATATTGAATTATTTGAGTGTATATATTAAAAAAAACTTAATTATTTTTCATTTATCTAGTAAAAAAATAAAAAAAATATGATAAGTAAATATTTAATAATAAATGATTAAATTTTTTATTTACAATCTCAAAAAAAGGTTCCTAAGGTCCTTATTCTCTTATGTTATTTATTTTTCTATTAATAGGAATATTAAAATCTTTTCACACATTATTAAGGTAAGTAAGGAAGTCCAAAGGGGATAAACAGACATATAAGGATTTATAGTTCGTTGCTCATTTCGAAAATCATCTAAAATATAAATACAACTCAACAAGCTTCTAAGTATATTTAAAAAATAAAAAATAAAAGAGGAAGCCTCCTAACAGATAGAAAAGAGAAAGCGATGGACGTAACAAGTGATTTTTCCAGGTGGAAAAATTCAAAGTCATGCATAAGGGTATAAAAAGAATTCTTCAGCACGAAGGAATTAAGAGTTGATATTATGGACATTCTTTGTCTTTCAACTTTGCATTTGGTAAACGAACTAGCAAACATTTGAATACTTTCGATAGTAACATTTCGTTGTCGGTCGAAAAATCTGTACGACAATTAGACAATAAAAGTTTTATCAAAATTGTTACCTGGCTCATATTATACACAATTTTGCATGTGAAGTATATAGAATAGCGGGTGTTAATACTATTGTTAGTTAAAAACGGAAAATTCCGTTATTATGTTAATTTTTATTATTATGAATTAGGGATTTACTATATAAACAATTGTGATGTATTATAATAAACTTAAGGCGTATGCCTCCAATTGTGAATGAGAAGAGATTTGTGACTATTTTATCATGGTATCATAGCCAGTGGTGTGCGAAGAAAAACCTACAAGAGTTTGTGGATGTGAAAAAACCTACGAGAATTCGTGGGTGAGAGAAAAAAAAGATCCCGCGAGAGTTCGTGGGTGAGAGAAAAAATCTACGAGAGTTTGTGGATGCAAGGAAAAAAAAAGATCCTGCAAGAATTTGTGGGTGAAAAAAAAAAGAAAAAATCCGTAAGAGTTCGCAAGCGTGAAGAAAAATCTTTAGAACGAAGACGATGACAAGAAAACACAACAACGTTGTTGATGATTTGTGCAAGAGATTGTTTGAATCAATGACGAAAGAAAAGAGAAAATTTTGAGAAGAACCGAATCAACGGAAAAAAAGAGAGAAGAGATTTTGAAAAGAATTATGACAAAGATTATAATGGTGGCAACTATGACAAAGATGGTGGCGAGTACAAAGATGACGAAGACGATGATGAAACAACGACAAACCTGAATCAAGTAGATGATTATGTCGAATGGAGCAGATGATTCAATTTTTTTTTATTTGTGCAAACTCTCGATTTTGAGTATCGTGAGTTTGAGGGGGATGTTGACATATATGTTGATATATTACTATGGAAAAATATAGAGACTTACCTTTAATATTATTGTTATTGTTAGTTAAAAACGGAGAGTTCCGTTATTATGTTAATTTCCATTATTGAGAATTATGGATTTACTATATAAACAATTATGATATATTGTAATAAACTTGAGGCGTATGCCTCCAATTGTGAATGGGAAAATATACAGGCTTACCTTTAATATTATTTTTAGTTAAAGACGGAGAGTTCCGTTATTATGTTAATTTCCATTATTGAGAATTAGGGATTTACTATATAAACAATTGTGATGTATTGTAATAAACTTGAGGCGTATGCCTCCAACTGTGAATGAGAAGAGATTTGTGACTATTTTATCAGCGGGTGACGCTAGCCATATTATATAACCATCACAAAATACATATATTTATCTTATTCTATATCAAATATGATTATAAATATTAATTAGAAAATTAAAAATAAAGTTATATAATTTTTTAAAAACATTTTTAAAAATTAATGAAATGATCCAAAACGATTCTATCACAAAATCAAATTTGTACAAAATGATTTTATAGTAGAATCAAATTAAAAATTAAGTGTTTTGTTCAAGTTTTATGTCATAATTTTTTTTATAAAATATATACATCATTAATATTTTATATTATAATCAATTTATATATTTTGAGAAATTTAATTTTGGAATTATTGCTGATATTTTATAATAAAATCAGTGGCTCCATCCAAGATGGGAAAAAAAATCTCTGTAAGAGGATGATCAAATTATAAATATTATTAAGATTTAAATCTCAACAATTATGTATTGACATTTTATTTTAATGCTCTATGAATTACGAAGGAAAAAACCCCAATAACCAAATTTAAATTACACTGCCCAAAATGATCATTGACAGGGACAGTGCCCAAAATAACTAGACATATACGCATTTTGCGAATGCGCACCCAGCCAACGCATATTTGGCATGCATATCTCTAACTTCTCCTTTTACCCTTTTGTTTTTTCTGATTTTGTTCCAAGGGAGAGTATTGTACACATAATCAATATACGAAGACTCTGAACACGCATCACGAGACTGCGTAACAAAATTATAATAAAATTTAAAATAAATAAATTGTTACCTTAAATTTTTTTTTTTGCTAAATATATATTCGCAAACAATATTAAAAAAATTATAATAAAATGGTCGATTCAAATTGTGTTTTTTAATGACTACGGTTTATTCGTCATTCTGAATAATTCTAAAACCCAAAATGAAAAAGTTGAACCCCAAAATTAACTATTGAACCCCTAAGGGAATACAGATAAATTTAAAAATTTTAAATTTATAATCAAATCGTCAATTGAAATTGTGTTTTCTTATCGAGTCCGGCGGCCTGGTTTTTAAAAAATCAGGGGCCAATCCCGATTTTTTAAAAACCAGGATAAGTTAAGGTTTAGGGCCAGGGTTAGGGTTGTTTATAAATAACCCTAACCCTAAGTTCTTATACGGTTTATTCCTCGTTCTGAATATTACTAAAACCCAAAATGGAATTATTGAACCCCAAAGGTTAATTGTTGAACCCACAAGAGAATATTTCTAAATTCCAAATGGAACTCATTTGACCCCAAATAAAAAGTGTTTAACCCCAAAGGAAATATCGATAAAATTTTAAAAAACGGAATTAAAAAAATAATATATAAAATTTTAATATTTGAATAATTTGAATATTTTAATAATTTATTTGCTGAATGGTTATTTAGGGTATGTTTAGGCATACATATACGGTTGTATCAAAATGGGTGTGCTGTAGTGACTTAGTCACATGTGTGCTGTTAAGCCAGGAAAGCAAAAAAAAAAAACACATAGGCATATGATTTATGCGAAGGTAGTTGGTTAAGACGGACAATTTTCTGACAATTGTTATTCACTACTAGAAAAAGTAGAATAGACATCGCCCCTTTTACATCGGTTCATGATGTCACCGATGTAAAAACTATCAATGACATCGGTCGAAAAAAAACTGATATCTTTGATATATTATGAAATCACATTACAAGCCAACCGATGTCATTGACATATAATTGAGATATCAACGACATCGGTTAAAAACACAACTGATGTCTTTGACATATTATGACATCGGTTAAAAAAAAACCGATGTCTAAAGACATATTAAAAGAAATTTGCTATACCGCGCCCAAATAAATTTCCCCCGCTTACCCAATTTTTTTTCCCCCTAAGCCAATTTCTGATTTCCCCCTTGACCAATTTTTAGTTTTCCCCTCTTAAATTAAAACAAAAACAAAAAAACATATACAACCTCTCTCGACTTAACCCTCTCTCTCTCGACTTTCACTCTCTCTCTCACCTCACCTTTCTCGATGCCTCACCCTCTCTCTCGACGCCTCACCCTCTCTCTCTCTCGATAGCCTCACCCCCTCTCTCTCTTTCACTCTCTCTTTTACTCTCAACCCCCTCTTAAGAACCCTAATTCACTCCCTCTTTCACTCTCTCTTTTAAACTCAATTTGTAACCCTAATTTCCCAATTACTGTAGTTACTTGGTCAAATAGCTAGTATATGTTCTTAATTGATTTGTTAATCGATTAATTGTTCATCTCGACTTGATTTAGTAAATGGGTAAGCTATTTTGGATCTTGTTTTATTTTGGGTAAGCTATTGTGAATAATCTAAATTTTCTTTTTATTTTCTGTATAAGGAATTAGGGATTACATACATAAGCCAAGAACTTTTAATTGTTGTATTTATCGAGCCACGATTCTGTTTGTTTAGCATTTGGGATGTGTTGTTTATTATTTGTGATTGTCCATATTTTTACTATTTTGGCATCTTGGGTTTTTATATAGTTTGAGTCTTTTTCTGTGTTCTTGATTTATTAATAATGATTTTTGGTTTTTATATGAGATACAGGGCTTTTGGGCTTATACAGACACTACAGCAACAAGTTCAGAGTTGAATTCTTGCCTGGTAAGTGTTCATTTTATATAGTTTATGTTTTAGTTGTTTTTTTGTTCTAGTTACTGCTTGTTGAAGGAATTTGGTTTATGTTCAGAGTGGGAAAGAAGGATTAATTTGGTTGAGGGTGATATGTGCACCTTGTTGTATATTCAATCCATCTTTGATCAACACATGCAGCCTTAATTTACTTTTCCTTAGCTGCAAAACATGTTATCAACATGTCGATTTAGACTAGTGCAAAGGAGAAACAAGTTTCTTGATAATATAAGTATATAGTATGTATACCAGCTACAAAGTGACCGGAAGTCACCTTATTTATTTTCTTTAACTGATGCTTTCTCCATTGGCTTTTAGTGAAGGGCTGGAGAGAGACACTGTCTACCCATAACTCTGTTTTAGTGTTGTTTGTCTGTCAAATTTTGTTGCCAGTAAAATTCACTTTAAAAAAACATTTCTCAAGAAAATTTTAATCAGATTTATGAATGGTCTTTGTTAAATTGTCCCTCACATTTAAGCCTTTTGTGATAGATGTCTGTAATGTCTCTTATGTGATATGTTTCAGCTATGATGTTTCTGATAGATTACCTCAAAGTAAAGCTCAGCTGGTGCGTTAATATCAAGCACAAAACCTCCTTTCATTATGGACCAGCAGCCAGTTTGAGGTATTATAGATCCTATAATCTTTCTAATATTTCTTGAATATAAAAGTGCAGCAACAACCACCTCCTCTCCTTCAGTTATTTGCACCCAAGCTGGAAACTTACGGACTGCTGTTAGAACCCTTTATTAAAAAATGCATAATAAGATTATCGCAAAATTAACTTACCTGAAAATTTATGATAGATATCATTCTGCAAGTATATCCCTTTTGTAAAACTATCGTTTGGCGACCTTCTATTGTACGCAAAAATGAAGTTGTTCCCAGTGCTAGATGTTTTGGCACCAATATTTCCCATCCCCAGTACATTCCATCCTTCCAGTCCACTATCAAATTCTGGATTCTTTAATATTCTTCCAAAATATTATTTTTATGAAAGTTATATAATATACGATAACAGTAATGGTAAATTAAATCAATGCAGAGCATGCCGGGGTCATATAACAAAAATGCAGCAGGAGTAGTTTTTACTTCATTGATTTCATAGAGGTCACAGGACAACTGATTGTAAATTGCGAGTTAGGCGCCTGCTTGTGTAGTGATCGAGCATGCGAATACGCTTGCCTATGACTCTATGTTTACTCTTTCATGATCAGGTACTTGATGGTAGTTACCTGGACTAGTGAATAATTTTCTTGATTTTGTTCTTGTTTTACTTGTTTTATTTGATTTTAGTTGTGTATGCCTTCTTTTTGTATTGTGCAGAATTGTGGAGTGTGCACATTGTTTGCAAATTATTCCACTTATGGTACAAAAAAATCTTGATACATATCTTTTGATAAGGTGGAAGTTGCATGGTAAAAAAAAAATTGCGGTGCAGTCGTCTCCTCAGAATCCATCTATGTAAGCTTCTCTAAGAAGTTAAAACTTCACAACCTTTGCATCTGATGTCACTATGCATCTATGCCTAAATGATGATTTGCATCTGATATCAAAATAAGAATAGTTAGTGTTCTTAATAGATGAATTAGCCAACCAATTTCTTAAACCTGGCGACTGCTCGCTCTTTGATCTTTTACTTTAGAATTTCTAATAATAACAGAGGTATGCTCTTTTCCAGGAGTATCTGAATGTATCAGGATTGTCCTTGTAGTCCTGATGTGGGGCATCTGAAATAGTTTGGGGTATCATTGCACAAGAGAAGCTGTAGAGCAGGAATATCCATGTACTGGAGTTATCCTTGTTAACAGCGTGGTATGTCAAATCAGATAGCATTTATAGTCCCTAAGTTGGCTAAATATGTAGCAGATTTTAATATTATGTTCACTGAAAATTTTGTTAAATTGCTCTGTCACTAGTGTAGCAGGTGATCATAATCAGTCTCCGATTGATATTTCTAATGAAAATGTATAACTTAGTGCAAAGTCTGGGGACTTGATCAAAGATTACAAGCCTGCTGATGCCGAGATCAAGAATAGAGGCCATGATATGGATGTACGTTTATGAATTTCTAGTTGTCATAGTTTTGCTTGCTATATTGCTGTATAATTGGTAACTTATGAGGGAAAAATGTAGTTATACTAGACAGGAGATCCTGGATTATGTTTCTACTTGTCAATTATGTTTTTGTTTTGGAAGAGGCATTTTGACTTGAAATGTAGCTAGTTTGTCAGTTTTTCGGATAGTCATTGATGTATATACTGAATATTTTTGATAATTATAATGAAGTTTTTGTTATTTTCATAAGTGTTTGAGTTTTTGAGTGATAAGTTGCATCAATACAGCATTCATTTTAGTATTATTTTGGTGCATATATATATATATATATATATATATATATATAGTAATAAATATAGTAAACAAACACATCAGTTTTTAATTTCAACTGATGTTAAAGGCTCTAGACATCGGTTAAGAACTGATGTGAAGGAAAATTTTAACTGATGTCTTTGTGGGTGTAGAGAAAGGTACCCCTCTTTTACATCGATTTTTAACCAGTGTCTAAGATCATCTTTTACATCGGTTTCAAGCAAGAAACGATGTCTATTGTACACCTTAAACCTCAGTTGCATAAGCAAACCGATGTTAAAAATAAACATAGACATCAGTTACTAACCGATGTAAAAGGCAAGGACCAACCGATGTCTTAAGTTGTCTTAGACATCGGTTCAAAACCGATGTGAAAAGTGTTGGACCTTTCTCTACACCCACAAAGACATCGGTTGGAAAATGGCCAGACATCGGTTTTTAGCTGATGTCTATTGACCTTTTTCTAGTAGTGATTTTGGACATAGGGGTACCCATTTAAGAGTTATTTTGGTCATTTTTCCGAATTACGATATCTCAAGCCCTTTTTGACTAATATTTTGGTGAACCATCATTGAATCTATTTACTTTGGGTCACGACAATATATAGACAACATTTTAGAAAATATAGAAAAATGAAATAATATATGGGTTAGGTTCAAATTAAAATTTTATATTAAATTAGAATTTTTTTTTTGAAAGCAAAATAATTCATTAACTAAATCAAATCAGCTACAAGAATAGCTTGAAGCTCAGTTGGGACAATCCCCCTGGCTATACAACCTGGATTGAAACAAGATAAGCTAGCTAGAAAGTCAGCAGCTTTGTTCCCAGATCGTTTTACAAACTGAATTGAAACATTCTTTAAATTTCGAAGTAAAGCAAGACAATCAGCTATCACCACCCCAACAGGAGAGAGAATAGTTTTCGCACTCTTAATCGCATGGACTATAGTTTGGCAATCAGACTCTACAATATATGAGAGTTGTGTACCATTCCCCGAAGTTGCTACTTTATCCTGCTCCTTTTTTAACCAGCTGAGAGCCTCTCTAAACCCAATAGCCTCTGCACATTGAGTTTCCACTAAGCCTGAAAACACATTTGATCCAGCTTCAATCAACACTCCCTCGTTGTCTCTAGCTATCCACCCCACCCCAAATTTTGAAAAAGCATGAAAAATGGCTGCATCGCAATTGACCTTAACACAGTTGCCAATCGGTTTCATCCAACGTTCACTAATTCCAGTTGCAAAAACTGAAGAACTCGATCCTGAAGACCGCATTGTTTGAACGCTCCTCCATTGTGAAAGGTAAGCATTTGCTTTGTAAACCACCGTACCTGCTCTCGATGTTGTTTGGTTCCATACGACCTCATTACGCGATTTCCATATTCCCCAGCATAACATGGCAGCTAGCTCCATTTTCTCCGGGTAACTATCAATAACCTCCTCAAACCACAAGTGAAAGCTGCTATCCTGGTTGCCAACACCCTTTAGCCCCAAGATAGACCAGCAGGATCTAGCAAAGTTGCACCAAACCAGGCAATGTACAATACTCTCACTCGCCAGCCCACATACATTACAAATTTCACTTACTGGAACTTTTTTTTCCTTCAACTTTGTCAACGTGGGTGATAAGTGGATTTTATATCCACTTATTATGCGCTAAATGGCCTAGATTGATGGTTTATCCTTAAGTATGTTGTGTCTTTTAATTCATTTTTGTTGTGTTTCAGCATTTGTTGTGCAGAACTCGCAACTTTAGGTATCGTGACGATAAAAGGCTAAAAACGGTGAAATTTTGCACCAATTCGGAATTAAGAGTTGCCAAAAGATTTATCATAAAGAAATTCTGAGTGATATATTCTTAAAGCAGAAATCCCGGTTGGAATTAATATATTTTCTGTTAAGCAAAAGGAATCCAGTTTCAGATCCTCAGCAGGCCGTAATTTGCACCTGGACGAGCAATAAGAAAATAGAATAATCATAAAAAGATGGGAAGTGATATATTCTTAAAAAGAAAATCCCGGTTGGAATTGATATATTTTCTGTTAAGCAAAAGGAATCCAGTTTCAGATCCTCAGCAGACCGTAATTTGCACCTGGACGAGCAATAAGAAAATAGAATTATCACAAAAAGATGGGAAGTGATATATTCTTAAAAAGAAAACCCCGGTTGGAATTGATATATTTTTTGTTAAGCAAAAGGAGTCCGGTTCCAGGCCCTCAATAGCCGCATCTTAGGACTTACAGATATATTTATATTAATAAATATTTTATTTAATTAGGAAATTATATTTTTAAATATCTAATAATATTAGATATTTATTTTTATAATTTCTGGATTAAATTAATTATTTATTAATTAAAAATAATAAACTATATGGTTTAAAAGCATTTTCTTTTTTTGTTTTTAGATCGTACCAGCAATGCAATACAATTATTGTGTAAACTAAAGTGTTGTGGCTGTTGTCGGCAAAATAAAAAGAAAAGGAAGGCAATAATAGAATTGTAAAGAAGTGGCTGGATTGGGTTCTGTCGGCTGCAATTCAATTTTAGGCCACTCTCCCACGCGCGCGTGGGAGACACGCGCCAGGAGTGCAGATTCAAAAGCCGCGCGTGAAGGCCACGCGCTAGGAGTGCAACTGGGTTTCGCTAGAGGCCAGGAGCAGTTGTGGCAAGTGTTAGTGTATTGAAGCTTTTGTTTTATTTTTTTTTGTAATTCTTTTTAATTCTTTTTAGTTTTATTTTATTAAATGGTGTGCTAATTTTTTGCTATAAATAGGTGAGTTCTCAAGCTCATAAACACACACCTCAACTGAATTCCTCTTGTAAAATTCAGTTTATTCTCTCTATTTTTCTTGTAATTTTAAGTTTCATTTTTATACACTTTAAATTTTTGCAATTTTAGTATAATTGTTATTTTGGTTGAAGAATTTACGGGGATTATTAGGAGCGCTCTTTTCTTTCATTGGAAGCTATTTCGGTTCTACTTTCTAACTCTTGTAATTTTCATATTTAATTTATCGTAATTTTTAATTTAGTTTTATTATTGTTGTTGTTGTTGTTGTTGTTGTTGTTGTTGTTGTTGTTGTTGTTGTTATTATTATTATTATTATTATTATTATTATTATTATTATTATTATTATTATTATTATTATTATTTCAATTAATCCCATGATGACGATTTGTTTAATTATGAACTAATCGCCGTCATGGGATTCTAATGGATTTATTTACGTAATTTAGTAATTCGATGCCTTAATAATTTGTATTATGATAAAAATTCAGATTGCCTAATGTGGTTGCGCTTAATTTATTAGATGCGTAGCTAACGTCTAAATTATTAATTCCTAATGAATGCGAAAGTGGATTTAGGAATTTAGAATTTGCCATGTTAGCATAGGTTCGTAATTGTTATGTACATTTACGATAAGTGATAAGATTTTTTTCACATCACCCTATGTAGTCATAATAAAGGAATTTATTCGTAAACCAATTATGTTTTCAAATCTTATAGACATATAGGGTCTAAACATAAAAGGTGTCCTCGCGACTTCTATCTTTTTAAGTGGATGTTTGTGTGGTTTGATATAAGTTAAGACTGAAAGGCGCTTATGTTATTTTCGTGTTCCCGACTAGCTTTCGTAAATTATCAAAATTACTTTGAAATTAAGGCATCAATTCTAAATGAAATAAATAATGAAATTAGAATCCCATGTTTTTCTCACATATAAATTTTCATTTAATTAAATTAATTAGTCCGAATTATTTAATATTACTAATTTAATTAATCAATTAGAAAAATACAAAAATACCCCCTTTTGATATTTATTCAAGCAGTTTGAAATCATACGTCGTTGCTTAAATATTATTTCTGAACAAACACGAAGTCTCTGTGGGAACGAATTTATTATATTACTTGTGACCGCGTACACTTGCGCAGTTAGTTTTCGAACCAACAGTGGGTAAACATTCTGATAAAGACCTCCAAATAAAATTCTTAACTTTTGCTGGGACTCCTAATTTCCATACCTTGCGCCAGAACCCAGAGTTATCACTATCAGTCCACCTTCCCTTACAAACTTTCTGGCGTTTGTAAGTACTTTTTACACTATAATTCCCATCTTTTTCCCATAGCCAGTACCATGAGTCTTCTGCCACAGTTCCCCCTAATGGAATGCTGTAAAACAAATCTTTGTCACGATTATTAAATAGGTCCTCAACTACTTCTGCATCCCACTCTCGACGACCAACCTGCATTAAACTACTAACACATACCTCGTTCAAAGCTGTATGGTCTGAAGTAACATAAGGTTGACCTGCAATCGGTAACCAAGGCTGATTAATAACATGAATTTGATCCCCGCTCCCCACCCTCCATCTACTTCCTTCTTTCACTATATCTCTAGCCGCGATAATACTGCGCCAAATGTAACTGGGATTTCTTCCTATCCGAGCCTCTAAAACAGATCCCTTGGGATAATATCTCGCCTTAAATAAATGACTCACTAAAGACTTCTCATTTGTCAAAAGCCTCCAGACTTGTTTGCCCAGTAACGCAAGATTAAAATCACTTAAGTTCTTAAAACCCATCCCCCCTTTGTTTTTTTGCATACTCATCGATTCCCACCCTTTCCAATGGATGCTTTTTCCCCTCTTATTAGAAGTCCACCAGTACTTATTCATTAACTTCTCAATATCCTGACACACCTTTGCCGGAATAAGAAACACACTCATTGTGTATGTTGGGATTGATTGAACTACCATCTTCAAAAGAGTCTCCTTCCCAGCGCGTGACACTGATTTACTATCCCATCCTTGAACCCTCATTCTAACTCGCTCCTTCATATACCCAAACATTGCTGATTTATTCCTGCTTAACGTGCTTGGTAAGCCCAGGTATTTGCTATTTGCATCAGCCTCTCTCATTCCCAACTTGGACAGAATTGAATCCTTATTGCTTTGAATCACGTTTTTGCTAAAAAATACCGATGATTTTCATGTTAACCCGTTGCCCCGAAGCTCCTTCAAACTGGTTTAGCATTTCCATGATGTGATTTGTTTCATCAAGAGTAGCTCTGCAATATAAATAGCTATCATCCGCGAAAAGCATGTGTGAAATAGTAGGTGCTCCATTGGCTACTCGACACCCATGAATCCAACCTTTCTGTTCGAATTTCTGAATAATGGTCGATAGACCCTCAGCGCAAAGAAGGAATAAATAAGGGGATAAAGGGTCCCCTTGTCTAATCCCCCGAGTTGGCACAATACTACCAAAGGTCTCCCCTGTACTTCTGACAGCGAATCTAGGCGATTGAACACAGCTCATAACAATTCGATTCCATTTATCACAAAAACCCATTTTCTCCATCATAGCCCTAAGGAAAGGCCATTCTATTCTGTCGTACGCTTTACTCAAATCAAGTTTTAACGCTATGTACCCCTTCTTACCTTGATTCTTCCTTTTTAAATAGTGCAGCACTTCAAACGACACCATCACATTATCTGAGATGAGTCTACCAGGCAAAAATGCACTCTGATTCTCTGATATGATCTGAGGAAGCACGACTTTTAGCCTGTTTGCAATAACCTTGGTAACGATTTTGTAAAGCACATTGCAAAGTGCAATTGGCCTTAGGTCTCCCATAACTATTGGATTAGTTTTCTTTGGAATGAGTACCAAAACTGTATCATTAAGCTTGTCTGGACGACTTCCGTTTGCCAAAATTGCCGTACTGTAGCCACTACATCCTCTCCCACTATTGACCAACATTTCTGATAAAATGCCAGTGTGAACCCGTCCGGGCCCGGTGCCTTGTCTGGATTAATACTAAACAGATCCTTGTGAACCTCCTCCCCACTTACTTGAACAGTTAACACTTCATTTTGTGACTCTGTGATTGAGTGTCTAACATCTGCTAACACCGACTCCATCTCTGTTCCTCCAGTCGTAAACATTTTACAAAAGTACTCCTCCATATGCTCGAACATCCCATTATCTTTATCTACCCAGCTCCCATCCTCCCTTTGTAGCTTTTGAACCTCATTTTTCTTTTTCCGAGTAGAAGCATAGGAATGAAAATTTTTTGTATTAGAGTCCCCAAACTGAAGCCACAATTGTTTGGACCGTTGACGCCAATAGATTTCTTTTTGCTGGTAAATCAAAACTAACTCATCCTGGGCCTTCTTGAATTGTTCTATTGATGCTTGATCTCGCCTACCACGCAACAAAGCTATACTTGATTTGGATTGATTAATTCTTCCCCTAAAATTTCCTGTTATGTTTTTCCCCCTTTCTTCGAGAACAATACTGCAATTAGCTAGCTTTTCTTGAAACGACACTGTCCCTCCTTGAGCCCAGCTATCCTTAACCAGCTCCTTGCATAAAGGATCAGACAACCACGCATTCTCAAACCTGAAGCATCTTTTAGAAAACCCTTGTTGTTTATACTCTGGATCCAAAAAAATCGGACAATGGTCTGAGAGAGATACCTGAACATTGAATAGCCGCGCCGATCAAAATCTATCCATCCAATCCACAGTTGTCATCGCCCTATCCAACCGAACTTCAATCCACCCAGCTGTACCTCACCCCCTCTCCCAAGTATACTGATAACCTATTAAATCCAGATCAACTAACCCACAATCGTCAATTGCGTGCTGAAAGCCTTCTAGAAGCCAATTTGGATACGGCTTACCTCCCCTTTTATCAACTTAAGCAAGCACATTGTTAAAATCCCCTATTAAACACCATGGTAAGTCTGAATCATCTTTTAAGTTTCGCATAAGGTTCCAGGTGTTCCATCGCAGACTCCTATTCGGTTCCCCATAAAGACCCGTAAGTCTCTAATCTCCCATACCCCTTGTCATAATTTTAACATCGATGTGATTAATAGAATAACTCCTAACCTTTGCATCCCCACTTGTCTTCCATAACATAGCTAAACCGCCGCTCTGGCCTATTGCTTCAACCACAAAGCAACCTTCGTAACCTAACTGAAAAGCACATCTTTCAACTTTTTCTTTATTACTACGAGTTTCACATAAAAATATTAACTTGGGCCTCTTTTGACTTATAATATCTTTTAGGAATTGAATTCTTTGTGGGTTCCCAAGCCCACAGCAATTCCAACTCACAATACTCATAATTGCTGGCGGGCCTGGAGTCCAGAACCCGCCATCTGTCCGTTTTTTGGAAGCCCATCTTGATTGAAGCCCATTATCACATCGTACCCCAACCCAACATTTTCCCCATCAGTCCTTCTACGTTTTGGGTCTACTACTACAATACCACCCTCTAGGCCTAAATCACCTCCCACTCCCTTATCTTTAATCCCACTATTTTCTCCATTCCCTCCTGGCGCCACTGTGTCAGTTATGTTTGAATTTAAAATGCCTACATTTTTGTCCATATCCATTAGCCCAGATTTCTCGCCATCATTATTAA
Organism: Saposhnikovia divaricata; assembly: GCA_036435485.1. Lineage (NCBI taxonomy): Eukaryota > Viridiplantae > Streptophyta > Magnoliopsida > Apiales > Apiaceae > Saposhnikovia > Saposhnikovia divaricata. The sequence goes on from CM071597.1 coordinate 161,544,599, forward strand.
TCGTTCCCGTTTTTTCCTCCTGATTGACCACATCGTTCCGTTGCTCATTCGCTGCCCTATTTCCACCGTTGTTCGTACTGTCCGACTGCCTTAAACTCACCGGTTCTGATCTGAGCCATTTTGAACCAAGGTTTTGAGTGAATCTCTTAGTTATTGCTCGCATCCAAGTCCCATATGGACGTTCAGTTAGCTCACCTTCCTGCTTGAATAAACTGGGACAAAATCTCTCCGAATGACTAATGATACCACATATGAAACAAAACGTAGGAACGTGTTCATATTTGAAAGTAACCCAGAACCACTCCCCTCCTTTCTTCTTAATCTTCATCTTTCTTTTTAGCGTCAAATCAATATCTATAGTGACTCTTACCCTGAGGTATTCTCGCCAATCACCCTCGAAATTTTTTGGGTCAGACTTAACGAAGACACCTACATAGTTTCCGATATCCCTCACCACCCTTTCTGATCTAAAACCATGTTGCAAGTCATGAATTTGTACCCATATATCCATCTGGTTTAGCTTACTCTCCATCGGATTTTCTCCTGGTGCTAGTCTCTTGAAAATGAGAGGTGCTCTGTTAAACGACCATGGTGATCCATCTATCACCCTGGAAATATCAATTTCATGAGCCATCTGAAATAGGAACCGATTATTCCCTAACTCCTTCACATACATTCCCATGCCCAGCTTCCAGAGTCCTGCCATCATATCCTTCATTGCATTGAAATTAATGGTAATATCCAAAAGAAAACGCCCAACCAATGCCCATCGTGTGTCTATCCCTTTCTCCTCCGCCTCCAAATCTTTGTACTCCACCCCATCTGCATCCTCCTCTGCCAGTGTCATTGCTGCATATTTCTCCTCAATCTCTTTGACATATTGCTCCTGATGTGCCATTACTTCTTTCGACTTGATAAAACAATTACATAGAATAAATTCAACGTTTCCATAACATAAAACAACGATTAAACTAACATCACAACCTTGTCAAAAGGCAAGACATTCTCAAACTTATTAAATTAGAATTTAGAACTAATCTATACCATAAATTTTGTGTAATCAACAATTGAGATTTATTCATTCTATTTCAATACATGATATTTTAGTTTTATCGCAACACACATATATAATTAGAGAGTATTGTGTAACTCTGTAATACACAACAGTTTGTTTTTCAAAATACATAAGTTTTTTAAAGAACAAATTATTTTTTAAATAAATTAACTTGTACTTCATCATTATAATGTGTTTTAAAAGAATAATCGTAACAAAAGTAAAGTGTTAATAACTATAATATTATAAAAATGTATAATGTTCTGCAACATAAAATATTAAGTAGTTCTAAGAATTGTAATTATATGTGATTCTATATGACACTACCTATTTATAGTACAAACATTTTGGATCAAACTATTTTTACATTCTTACAAACCATTATTCCAAACAAAACCGTTTCAAGTTTGTTAAATAAATTGAATCGTGAACAATAATTTAAATCACGTTATTCAAGCATCGAAAGTCCATTTTCAATATTTATATACAATAGTAAGTGTAAGACTCTTTGGTTGGAAAGTATTTTTGATTTTGATTTCACTAGCAACCAAGTGAAAACCTGGACCAAGTGGAATCGAGCTGGACGGCTTCACTTGCTGGCGTCGCGTGGCTTCAGTGGACGGCTTCACTTGTTGGCGTCAGGTGGCTATATTGGTTGGCGTTGGACGGCTTTATCGGTAGACGTTGGCGGTAGTATAGGTGACCGTTTGGGCAACGGTGTTGGTTTAACATGGTTGGTTAAGTATGTTGGCTTGCTGGTTGTTTTCATGTGGGCGACACAAAGCTCGGAGCTTGAGCTGATAGTCCAACTATGACTAAGGCAATGTAAAAAACGTGGGCACATGGATCGCACATGTTGGTGATATTTATATGTGATATATATTATGTGTATTGGCTGGGAATGCACAGAAATAGAGGTGGGGTAACTGATTGGCAGTTGTGGCTCAAGGAATGGTGGGAAATAACGGCTAGAGGCATTTCAAATGTTGGTAACTACTGGTAACCGTCGGGCAGTTGGTTTGTTGGGTATGGGGCTTGGCTGATATATAAAAATAGGCATTTTATATGTATACTCTATTGATGGATGCATAGAGGGATATATGCATTGTACATGTTCATTATATTCTGCACTTGTATATTTATGCTAGGCATTAAGAAAAGTCTATAAGCATATAAATTTGGTTATACCATATTGTGGTCAGTGTAAAGGTTGGGCTTGGTACCTGTAAATTGTCTTGTATTTTTTACATTTGCATGGTATTTAAACACATTTGCACACACATTGGTGCTTATTGTTCATTTAAGCGTTCCACCGTGCTTGGTTTAAACGGGTTGCTGGGTGTCAACCTCTCGGGAAGGTTGATTATTCTTGGTGTTGGGCGACAAGGGCAGGCCGCATAGAAATAGAATCTTGGGTTTAAAAATCTGTCCTCGTGATAACTCCTATCAGAGCTTCGTTATAAGTTCGTGGGTTATACGGAATCATGGTTTGTAAAAATTCTACGGGTGAACGGTTGGCAAGGCTTGAAGAGTTTGTTGGCACGCTGATGAGATTTGATTGGCGAATCAGATTCAAGTTTTGAGGGATGACTTGAATGAATGTAAAGAAACGGTTGTCGCGTTCATGTCCACAAGTAATGTCAAATTCATGGATCTATTTGCAACAATATGGACTTCCTCTGAAAATGTACGGGATTAGTTACGAAAAATGGGGGACGAAATTGCAATCATGAAGGGGGCTATGGCGAGCAGTTTAGCTGGTGGTTCCAGGGAGGGCCATTCGAATGTAAAAATTTGAGAACCGAAATCATATGGTGGCGCAATGGTTGTGAAGGATCTGGAGAATTTCTTGTGGGATATGGAGTAATATTTTAAGGCTATTCATATTGATGAAAGGAAGCAAGTTTCAATCACGAGTATATACTTGGTTGGTGATGCAAAATTGTGACGGCGAACTCGTACTAATGGTGATGCGAGTGTGGACAGGCCGGCTATAAAAATATTTGATGCGTTGAAGAAGGAACTTAAGGAGCAATTTCTGCCACTTAATGCTTCTTGGCTTGCTAGGGAAAGTTTGTGGAATTCAATTCTTTGTTTTTGAATACAAAGAACATGTCAGATGAGGATAAGTTGTTCAATTTCTTGGTTGGACTCAAACCTTAGGTGCAGGCAGAATTGAGGAGACAGGCTGTGAAGGACTTATCGACTACTGTGGCCGCTCCTGATGGTTTGTTGGACTATAGGCATGCTTGTTCCAACACTAAAAATGGTGGGAAGAATCACAAGGATAAGGGTAGAAACAAGAAGAACAATAGAAAAAATGGCACTGGTGATGTCAAGGATAATAGGTAATCTCAAGGTGTTGGCGACAAAGGTTGTTTCATATGTGGAGGGCTGCATTTTGCAAGACAGTGTCCCAAGAAAGAGAGATTGAATGCTCTTTATGTTGAAGAAAAGAATGTTGGAAATAATGAAGGGAATGAAGCGGTTCCCACAAGGACAAATACTATGCGTTTGGTTACACTAAGTATTGAATATTGAACACACAAAAGAATACAGAGGGGGGGTGAATGGATTCTTGAACTTTTCTTGTTCTTGAATCTGTTTTGGAGTATGTAACAAGATATGTGTTATGTGTGTGCAGAAATACGAATGTAGATAATAAACAACATAAGACACGATATCACTTTAATCTAATATTTTCTTAGATAAAGATTTGCTACAACCTATGCATACAAATGATAGTATTCTCAGGTTCGTTTTTCTCAGAGAGATGTACTCTTAGACTGTATGTGAAAAACTTAACTTCTAAAGAAGTGAGGTTGTGCCCTTATAGAACATGAGCACAACCTGCTTACTACAAATAAGGTTACAGGATAAATTACTTTCTCGTATGTCTATCCTTTTTGAGCAAGCATCCAAACGGCTACAGGTTTGACTTCTTGAGGTTCTGCTCAGATCCACTTCTTTAGTTCTTTGTCTCTTGTACATCTCTCTAAGCATCTTTGTAGGCTTTCCAAAGTAACTTACAGCTTGTGGTCCATAAAGCACCTTGGCTTGTTGCAGGTTTCTGACTTGTATAATTCCTTCAGTATTTTGTCCCCAAGATTGTATTCGAGAAGTGGCTAAGAGTTTGATTCGAGAACTAGAGTTGACTTGATCGATAACTCTGAGTTCTCGAATACTGTAAAGTTGACATATCGAATCACTTCTCGAATAGCTCTTTTCTTCAGGAATCCTTGAGTTGTCGAATGGAGCATTTAACTTATCGAATCCCTGAGATATCGAATAGCTTTCTGAGTCTTTGAGATATCGAATGAGCTTTGACTTGTTGACTCCTGGAGAACTCGAGTGATGCTTTGACTTGTTGACTTCCTGAGTTCTCGAATAGAGTAAAAGACATATCGAATCTCTGATATATCGAATGAGATATCGAATAGTGTCTTTTGAGATACCGAATCCCTGACTTCTCGAATGCTAGAATTCTCGAATATAACAAACATACTTATCGAAAAGGTACTTAGGCAAATTTTCATTCTCCAAACTCTAACTGTGTTTATTTTGACAGCCTTGTTCTTCAAGCTTGAGGCATGAACCTTGGAACTTCTTTCAAGCATTATTCTCTGACTTTTAAGTACACTTACACAGATAGAAATTGATGCCTATTACAAGTACTAAACAAGTAGAAACTCTACAACCAAAGGTTCCCTCAGTTAAGAGGTCATGTAAGTAATGCAAAGCATTACAAACAATTAGGCTTATTATTAGATGTATTCAGGCATGCCTCTGTGACTAACAATCTCCCCCAAATTGTGAGTAAGACCCTTAGTCACAATTTCATGTCTGATAACAAGCCTAACATACATAAAGATAGAACTCTGAAAGTACATGTATGAAATTTGATTAAGAACATGAATAGAACTACAAGGTGAGTAATCATACACAATTGGTGAAATACTAGCCATTCTCATTTGATTCCTTCTCCATAGCTTTGGCTTGTAGATCATTATATGCCTTCTGTTTCCTTTCTTTTTCCTTCTTTGCATTCTCATCCATAGCTCTTATGATTTCTGCCATAGCATCCAATTCTTCAAGCAGAATAGAGTCCTTGAAATCTTCAAGTACTGGTTTCAGATTGTTGGCAGGATAGTGATTGAGTAGGTTCATTCTTATATTGACATGATCTCCATTTTTCCTCCTATACTTCACCATATAGGGATTGAGTTGAACTCTACACAATCCCTTAGCCCTTAGCTTTTCTTATTTAACTTCCAGCCTATCAATTTCCTTCTCCCTTTCTAGCCATTTCTCAAAGCACCCTTTTCTGATTTTCTCTGCATGATCTCTCTTCATCTTTACAAACTCAACTAACTCCAGCTTCCATACCCTCTCCACTTTGTCATTAGCATCCAACAGTGCAATAATTCTTTCTATGTCATACAACTTGCCCCAATTTTGACACTGTCCTTGTTTGAATTTCTTCTCCCTTCCATCAGTATATTTGATCTCAAGACAGTCATTCACAATGGCAGCTGTAAGAACCCCAAATTTTGGATATAATTAAAACTTTTTAAGTAATGACAAAATGAGGAACAATGATTCCGACAACAAGGTCACCAGCTCTAATGTATGGTGGTTTCAAAGAACAATGATTGTAATGAATGGATATTGCTTTGGACAATGATCCTGATGCATTGGTATATTGTCAGAATATAGTAATTCGATGGTTGAGGACCTAGATAAGAATAATCTACCATCCAGGAAGGAACTAATGGATCCTTGAAGAGAAATGAGTACGTGCATAGTGTTTCCCATACGTGCATAGTATTTCCCGTACGTGCATAGTGTTTCCTGTACGTGCATAGTAATTTGGTGGATGAATAGTGATATTGTAAGTTGGAAAACTTTTCACTCCACCCTATGTACGGGACGTGATATGGATGTTTCGACGTCATATTAGTAATACGCGGAGGAAATGAGTGAATGCAGAGACGATCGGAATTCAGAAATTCCAAATTCTTTTCGGTATAATATTTGTCCGGACAGTGGATTAAATATTATTATAATCCAAGAATTGAGATATTAACTTTGAGGATTTGATATTTTGGGATGTTATTATATTTGATTTAAGAATAAAGGTAGGAAACCATTGAGGAGTGGTTATGGCTACAATGTAATAATTGATATTTGGAAAGAATGAATGGAATTCGACTTTATTATTTCTATGTCTTGAAGAATGCTAAAGGGTAACAACATAGGTAAGAATAATCTATCTTCTAAGGGAATAAGATATGGCAATTTCAAGCAGGAGAATATTCTCATGTCATCCAGATCGGTAACGATTAATCCAGTAGTTCCGTAAAAAGGATAAGGAACGATCGAAAGAGAATACGGACAATTGTACCACCCTAAGAGAACAAGTAAAGAATACAGAATGAATAGTGTTTTGGTGGGAGTATATAATAATATGAGACGACACTATATAGAAGCATTCGGAACGGATTTCCGAGTTCGTATTAGTGATCCAGGGGGAAAATAAGTGTATGTAAAAGCTGTCGGATTCTGAAAAACCGCACTTTTATTTTCTCCGAGAGTTCCCTGGACACTGATAGCCTTAAGTATTTAACGAATGGATTTAAGGAATATAAATTGGAAAGTTAGAATGAAAGATGGAAAATGAAAGTATAAATATTAAGACGGTTTCCGGTAAAACCCTAATTAGAAATCTTCGAGGTATTCCTCCGAACGATCAATGAATTGAGCAATAACCGGACAAAGAAACAAGCAGGGGATCAAGATGCATGCATGTGTTAGTGGATAACCTCAAGTAACTAAGTAGTTACAAGAGTAACTAACAAGATTAGAAAGACAACCAAGTACTTAGCTTGATCATGTCATCAAACACCACTAAATACCAACACTTGGCAAGGATGATGCATGCAATGACATGGGCACTTTATTAAAGCCACTTTATTCTAGATATTTTCATAATAATGCAAGTAATATTGGATGAGAGCAAAGTAACCAAGCAAAACTCTTTCCCCCTTGCAAGAAAGCTTCATTCGGCTTTCATCTTAATTCCAAGAACAAAATCCTCCTTCCCACCATTGGTTGATCTCCAAAAATTTATCATAGATCCTATATTTCATAAAAATGACACCCTAGAAATCTTAGCCCCAAACACCACTTTTTCCATTTTCAAAAAAATCAAGAAAGTGGAGGATGAATAGTAACCTCAAGAACAAAAATTCTTGAATCTTGATTTTGGTTGATGATCCAAGCTTCATGGAGGCTATAAAAGGACTATACAAGGCTTACTAAGTGCATACACACCTCAAGGAAGGTATAACACTCTTGAAACCCTAGGCCTTACTTTATGTTTAATGATGTTCTTGATGAGAATTTAGATTTGTATGATTATGGTAATTAGTAAAGCATGCTTATGTAGTGATATGTTGATATAAGAGAATAAAATAGTTTAGATGAACGGAAAGGCATTGCTTGGCCTTAGTTCATGGTTAAATAACATGTATATGTTGTTTGGGTTGGATACTATGTATATGGGAAGATTCGAAATTGGTAGATATTCGTTTTACAGCCGTTATAATGCCCGATTTTACAATACCATGTTTTGTATGCCATTTTCCATGTCGAACCCCTAATGTCCAGAGACCTTATCTGCCATGATAGGATAGGTAATGTTCTAAGCTTCGTTTTGATATAAAGATCACGTGAAACGGACTTACGGTTTAGGATTTATGACCAAATTACTAAAAGTAGTTCGAATCCGTAAACGAAAGTTCGTAACTGTAATTGAACCCTCGTAAACTATGTAACGTCATGGCGAATCTTGGTAAATAAATACTAGAGGTAAAAAGGAAGGTGTGAAAGAAAACCGTATGTCAAAAGGATCATTTTTCGATTTATTAAAAATGTTCGAGTCGAGGTTAAACGCGAACGAACCCCTAAAAGACGACTCTTTTATAACTTCGGTAAAACACTTAGAAAACGGGCGATAAAACTCGGAGTATAGTATTGGTTCGTAACGATCGACCTTAGAACTCATATGACTTAAGTATGTCCCAAGTATAATTACAATGACATGTCGTATTAACGAACGAATGTCGGGTCGGATCAGTGATAAAAGTAATCCACTAAAAGGGATATAACGAGATAACTCGAGAACGTGTTTCGAATTAAGTATAACTTAACTTTTAATATGTTAAGTGATTAATCCCGAATGCCTTGGATATTTATAGATCACCAAGCTGAACCGGGACCCGCTACCACTACCCCTTACCGTACTCGACTACCAGGCAAGTTTCAATTCCCTTCTTTTAGGCTGTTGTTGTGATTGAATAAATATATATATATGATTGCTGATATACATATGCCATTGCATGCATGCCTACTTTCAAGTTGAATTGATATACTTGTTCCCTGAATGTTATTGTTGGCTTATAAGCTAGATAGTTATATATCAGTTATAAGCCGGTTATTGTAAGACCCTCGTAGAAGGGCGTATACATCTTATTAATCAAAATAGACCGGGAGTCAATATTCCTTGATACATCGAGATTACCTCGGAGGAAAATATTTAAGTAAATATTTTCTATTATTTGGGCGACGAATATTATTTGAATATTCGTTCGAGACTAATTATTTTAACGATCCTTACTTCAAATAATTATTTGAACGTAACTATTCAACGAATAATATTTCTCAATATTCATTCAGAGTCGAATTGATTATCGATTATTATTTCGAATATTCTTCTAAAGATGAGACTACTAAATGAATATTATTTGGATATTCTTTTAGAATATTATTTTATTAAATAAATATTACTTATGAATATTCATTTAAGATATTAAATACTTGATGAATATTATTTTAATGTTCATCTGAAGCTTGATTTAATTATCGAATATTATCTCGAATATTCCTTAAGGCTTGGATTACTAAATGAATATTACTTGATATTCATTTAGGATATTATTCATTAAATGAATATTACTTTTGAATATTCATTTAAATTCCTAATTAATTATGAATATTACCTTAAATATTCTTTTCAGGTCTTATTAATTAATGAATATTGTTTTGAATATTCATTTAAATATTTATTTATTCAATAAATATTCTCCTAATATTTCTTCAAGGATTATTTTGAGAAATACTCTGATTAAAGATATTCTTTCATATTCCCAAATAGTCTTTAAATATTTTAACTCAATAAATATTCTCTGAATATTTATTCCATACTTAGAATAATCTCGATAAGATTTATCTTCTTCGATTATTGGAGAAAATATCTCGGAGTCATATTATTATTAATCTTATATCAAGAAAGGTTCTCAGACATCATTCTTCTTTGAGTCTATCTCCTTAATAATAAGGGAACCTTACTTGGAAAATGTTATTTATCTTGTCGACTTCCCGGTCATAAAGTATTCCCTTCACCCGCAACTCGGGTGTTGTTGACTTATTAAGTCGTTGCTTACCTTCTCATCTTTCGAGGGGTAAGATTTCTGGAACAAGTTGATATCCGTTACCAAGTAATAGCTTGGGAGTTATTGGTAAATTTTCCTTTCCAACTAGATACGACTACTTTGTGGAGTCTTATCAACAAGTATTATACTTGGGGAAAGGGGGACGAACGTTACATTCAGAATCATGAATTCTATTTGAACTAGGAGTCGTGTAAGAGGCCGAGTAGCGCCGGTCCATCCCCTTTGGCCCAACCGTTGGCCGGGGAGAGCTAGTAAGGCGGTATACAAGTAAAGCCGTCAGTTCTTCCTTCTACCGGTAGTAAATCTAAATTGAGCTGTACGATCTCGACTGATCATCAAGATTGGAACAGCGGGCGCGGTGAATACTCCATCATTGGTTCATCATCCAAATTTATTTATTTCCTGCAACATGATTACTGTTGGCAGAGTTGGAAAAGGGTCATAACTGGAATTGCAACCTTTTCTTGCAAGTTCCTCTTCTTAATAACAATAAGAATATCTCGCTTACTTTGATGTAGCAGATATTTCTACAAACAAATACTTTAAGTTACCTTGTAACTTCATCGTTCATATTATACTGGCATCATTTCCGTAAATGCATGGCATATGGTTTGAAAGATACTTTTGAACTGTTATACATTATCGTTCAGTTATATATTATTGTTGGTGGGCTATTGCTCACCCTTGCTTTATTATTATATCACAACAACAGCTAGACCAGATGACTCGCACAAGGCGCACTCGACGCGGGCGAGGACGATGAGACTACCAGAGCTGAAGAAGAAGCTATTGGTAGGGTATATTTATTCTTTCAGTACCAAGAATATAGTCTAGTATGACTTATGTAAATGGATGGCAAAGAGTATGTATTTATATTGAAATTCTTTTGGATTGTAAGAACTCATAATGTGATTAATAAAAATTTGATTGTTACTCTGATTTCATCTCTGGGACTATAACGGGTGTGTTTTATATTGATTGTGTTGGGTTATAGAGACGTAATTTATTTTATGTTAAGGAAAGTTTAATTGTTGTGGACAGAATTGGAAACCGTAACCACCGAATCCCGGACCCCGGATTTGGGGGTGTTACAGCAGCATAGTAGATTCTTTGAGCTCTTAGATATTGCAGTTGGTCTTCATCAAAGTCTTCATCTAGTGGTTGGAGTTTCAGTCCTGGATAGATAGTTAGGGCCCTTGACTTAGGTAACTTCACTCTTTTTGCAGCATGCTTGAATTTAACCTTTTTCACTCCAGTGCTTGGCAGAAACTTATGACCTTTGCTTATAGACCACTGTAGTATACCATTAGTAGTTTGCGTTTGGAAACATACAGATGGTTTCTTGATTTGTATCTTCTTCTCTTCTTAAGATGGCAAAACAGCTGCAGAGGCCATGGGTGTAGATTTTGGTAGGTCACTACTAACTGTATTCACCCTAGACTTAGAGTCTTGTGTTATGGTGAGATTATAGTTAGCAATGCCTAAGGCTTGCTATTTTCCACTTTTCCTTTCATAGACCTTGCCTTGGTCATCATCACCTTTCTTATCCTTGCCATCTTTCTTCTTCTTCTTCTTCTTATCTTCATCACCCTTATCACTCCTGTGTTGACTTCTCCTCCCATCACTCTTGTCTTCATCTTCATTATCCTTATTCCTCCTGATTTTGGCCATTTCTGGAACAATGCCAGTTGCAATGAAAGTTTTGAGAATATTTATTGCTTCAAACTCTTCAGCAGTCCTGACTCCTTGCTTTTTAGTTAGTTTTTCAATAATGGCAATGATGAGACTATGGTTCTGAGGAATAAGATGCTTGGGGATGACCAGTTGCTTGATCTCATCAATTCTTGTTCCAAATTGATAGATGATAGTTCTAGGATTTGTAATCACTTCAGGCAGTCTTGAGGGTTGCTCATTCCTCAGGTCATCATATAGACTCTCGTTGTTCTTATTCTCATTCCTCTTCTGAATCAAGTTGATCAACTCATTTACCTCAGAGAATTATATGACCTGAAGAGTCTTGTAGGTTAGATGCCATATCTTGGACCTTGCCACCATCACTATCTCTTTAAACCACACACTGTCAACTCTCTTAGACACCACAGTGAGGTAGTCAATCTGCTCCTTCAAACTCCTCGGATAAAGTTGAGTGTCACCAGCCTGTTCTCTAGAGACTTTCAGAAACTCCAAGAATGTATCATCATGGTAGACATTAGACTTTGCAACTTCTTATAGCTTGGTCTCAGTAACTACCTTTACTTCTACAGGCTTGGCATTTACAGTCTTGGAGGATGGAGGTTTGTCAGATGGCATACTCCCTGCAACTACAGTAGTAGTGATGGTTTGCTGTTGGCCACTTGGAGTAGTGATGTGCACAGGTGGATAAGTAACAACTGGCAGAGTAGTTGGAGGTTCATCAATTTTGGCTTTCCCTTTGCCTGGAACATGGGTTGTAGCTTTTGAAGCTCTTGGATGACCACCCTCAGTTATGGTAATGCATCTCTCCTTAGGTCTTTCCTCTTTAGGTTTCTCCCCCTTAGGTTTTGAGTTCCTTAAGGTCCTCTTCTCCCCCTTAGGCTTGTTGTCAGGCACAGAGGCTGGAGTAGTGGCCTTTGGGTCGGAAGAGGTGGGATTGGCAGATTCATCAGGAAGAGAGAGCCCCATGTGCTTCATCATTGCAGACAACATCTGTTGTTGGTGAAGAAGGACATTAGCTGTGGTGGTGGCTTGAGTGTCCAAATGCTCAGAGAGGGTGGCAACTGTGTCTATAAGATGAGAATTTGATTGTTTGAGAGAGACCACCTCCTTTTCAAGAGTATCCACCTTGATGAATAACTCAGTGGCCTTGAAACTAGAGAGAGATTGATCCTTGAGTCTCTGCACCTCATGCTTGGTCATGTCATGGAGAGGAACATCAGTCACCAATTTATCACCATATTGGTTGGTAAAAAGAACTCTAAGGGCTGCATTGGCTTCTATTGTTTGAGTTGACAATTTTTCCATATGAGTAGCCATACTTTTGACAGACCCTTGAACCAATAGCATTGAGTTGTCCATTTTGATGCATTCAGACTTGCAGAGTTGAATATCCTTGAGAACAGTGTCCAGTTGAGGGAATTTGGCATCAAAGACTCTTTTTATTACCTGCACCTCTTTGATTGTGGCTGCACACACTTCATTAACTTCTGTCTTGAGGCCCTTACCAAGATAGTGTGTAGCCTTTAGAATTCCCTTGTAGGTGTCATTCATTGCTTCATACACATCACTAGGGGTGAGAGACTTGGCATTGGACCCTAGTAAAGTGATGTACTCTTCTCTGATGTACTGAAGACCATCTGAAAGAGGAATGTCATATTTCCCTTGCAGCCAAGCATCTACATTACCATCTCTTTCAGCCTCATTTGCTATTTTCACCTTTTGCATCTCCACATCTTCCTTATGGCATAGCAGAATGGCTTCATATTGAGGATTTGGCATGTTTGAGGTAACTAGATGTTGTGCAATCTTGACAAACTTAGGAATCTGATCCACAACTAAGCTTTGAAGTGCTTCAACCGTCAATTGTGGTGGAACAGACCCTGATCCTGAAGCACTGTCATGTTGCACAGGCTTCAGCCATTGTGACATGAAGTGAGAGCTAGAGCTAGACAAGCTAGACTCCTCAGTTACAGATGCAACTTCTGTAACCGAATGGAATGACTCTACTGCTGTTGTCTCCACAGAAGTGGGATGAGTTACAACAGTAGTTGACACAGGCACAGAGTCTCTAATGAAAACTAGTGAATCCTCTGTGTTTGTGATGGTGTCATTAGGATATGCCCCAGCTTGCATTCCCTCACCATCTAAATGTGGTTCCTGGGTGGTGAGCAAAATGTCATGTACTAAGTCACTTGAGTCCATTGGCTCACCAAGAGAAGAAAATTCTTGGTGACCAATGCCTTGCTCCTCAATTGCTTGAGTTGCAGGCTTCAAAGAAATTTGAGATGTAGATTCTGGAAGAGAAGTGTCTTGTAGATTTGATTTTGGCAACTCCCCCTGAGGAATAAAGGGAGTTTCAAGTGTGATGTGCTCTCCACTCAGTGTTGTGCCAGCCTTATCACTCCCTTGTGCTGACTCAGTACAGGCAAGTGCATTGGGGAGGATGCTTGATTCTATAGATGCACCCTGTTGAGAGGATACATCTAGTGAGCTGTTTGCCCCTAATTTTACAACTTCAGCCATTTGTGTGACAGAAGAGGTGGCTTTGGAGTTCTTCTTCTTTGGTCTCTGTAAGGGTGACTCAGGTTCCTCACTCTCTAGACCTAATTCTACAGCCAATGCTGCTTCTGTCAAGATATTCAAGGGTTCAGATTCAATCTCTTTTCTCTTCTTCTTCTTCTTCTCCTTTTTACTAACACCACCCTGTTGAGAGGATGATGCAGGTGGCTCTGTGTTTGGTAGAGTGTTTGGTTGAGGGGGTTGGTTAGCAGGCTCTGGGTTAGCATTTTGTTCTACTTGCTTGGGCCTGGCTAACTCAGATATAGAGGAAAATGTTGGCATGTTGTGGGGGTAAGACTCAAATAACCTCTGCATATGAGGGGTTATTACAAGCCTAACATCCACATCATTTCTAGTATCCAAATTACCAAAAATAAGTTTGGTCATGGACCTAGGGTAGCCTATTCTAGTTTTATCTAAACCAGGTAAATCAGCCAAATTCTTATCTAAATAATTAAGTACAGACTGAATGAATCTGGGAAAGAATATATCATTACCTCTCTTGGTTGTGTTCTTACCAAGTTTTCCATAGAGCTCCTGCATTATGAGCTTTCCAACATCTATCCTTCTGTCAAAGGCCAAGGAGTACCCTATCTGTTGAACAGGTGCAGTCAGTTGGTCATAGTTGGATTCCCTTCCACTGAATACGTGTAGGAGTGTGGCAAACAGATAGCTCCACTCTTTCCTCAGATGCGCCCTTTTCAGGGTTCCTACTTTGATGGTGTCTGAGTACTTTATTAGGTCAAAGAATTCCACTAGTTGGCCATCTGTTACTAGTTTATTGTATTCATTCTGGTGAAGACCCAAGGCTTTACTCATGTCCTCAGAGGTGATGTTAAACTCTTTACCCAGAACCTTGCAGTTTATGACATAGCCCAGACTGCCATCTTCAAGAACGGTTTCAGTAATTGAAGTGTTCCAAAACTGTTCTAGAATGTCTAGATACAGAGTTGGGTTGTCCGTAAGTGCTCCTTTGATATATGATTCAGACATCCATTTTACAAAGCAATTGTAGTTAGCATTCGGAGCTTCGACATCACTTGAAAGAGCGATGAAGTTTGTGTTGAATTTCATAGTTGCCATGGATATAGAGAAAAGATAGAAGAGAATGAAGTTCGAAGAAGAAATTTAGCTTTTGAATTTAGGGTTTTCAGAGGTTTTGGAACTTTAGATGCTTGAGAAATCGAATGAAATGAAACGAATAGATGTAGGATTGTATAAGCATGAAGTACTTGAATTGTTGATTAGATGTATGTTTTGTATCGATAAGTCATGCATTCGAGAAGTAGAAATCAACTATTCGAGAAGTCAAGAAAGGCTTATTCGACAACTCAAGCAGGGTGTAACTCACAGCTGGCAGTTATCTAACTTAGAAATAATTCTAAATTAAATAAAATATATTTTTATGAGTGAATTAAAGTTTTTAGACAAAAATCCAAAATCGGTTGAAATTCAGCAAGAATTCAGCCTTTTCAAATGATTCGAGAACTCAAATACAGTATTCGAGAACTCAGTCATTAGAGAACTCAATTACCATGTTCGAGAAGTCAAGAATACCTCCATTCGATATCTCTAAAAGACTCTATTCGAGAACTCGAGAGTGCTCCAAGGAGACTTGTTAGAGATGTCGAGCAGTGAATCATTAGAGAAGTCTGACTTATCGAAATATTCTTTTCACTCATAAAAATTTAATTTTCACTATCTTTTAAAATTCACCAGACATATTCTATGAAGAATATTCTAACAAATTAAATAGTTATTTTCTCAAAATTTCATAGAAAGTTTGAGAAAACATAATATGATTTTTAAACATATGCAACAGATTTGAAATATTTATAAATCATATTTCAGCCAACACTTACTTCAAAAATATTGAGAATGGGGTTAAGGACATTTTTACCACTGTAGTATTTTCGGAATTGCAATTGCACTACTATACTACAAACGGACTACTGTACTTTAGCGTTTTTAACAAATTCACCACTCCCGTCAGTCAAATTGTAAAACAGTAGTGGTGAATTTGTTCTAATTTGACTGACAGGAGTGGTGAATTTGTTAAAAATGTTAAAGTACAGTAGTTCGTTTGTAGTACAGTAGTGCAATTGCAATTCCGGAAATAGTACAGTGGTGAAAATGTCCTTTTGCCCTATTGAGAATTTAGATAAAGTAAGTGTTTACTGCTGCAACAATCTAGTTGATATTTTCACTTAGCCAGATTTTACAGAATTCAGCATTCCAATCTCACTAACCAACCTTGTGAAGGTGGCTTCATCCAATGGCTTAGTGAATATATCAGCTAACTGTTTATCTGTAGGGACATAATGCAACTCAATGGTTCCATTAGTTGCATGCTCCCTAATGAAATGATATCTGATGTCAATGTGCTTTGTCTTAGAATGATTGACAGGATTGACAACTATAGAGATTGCACTTGTGTTGTCACACATGATTGGAATTCTTTCCAACACAAGTCCATAATCTCTAAGTTGATTTCTAATCCAAAGCACTTGAGCACAGCAACTTCCAGCAGCTATGTATTCAGCCTCAGCCGTGGAAGTTGACAAAGATTGTTGTTTCTTGCTGTACCAAGAGACTAATCTTTGTCCAAGAAACTGGCAGCTACCTGAGGTGCTTTTCTTATCCACTCTGCATCCAGCATAATCAGCATCAGAATAACCAACCAGACTGAACCCTGTGTCCTTAGGATACCATAAACCCAAGTTTGGAGTGCCCTTCAGATATCTAAAGATCCTCTTTATAGCAATCAAATATGACTCTTTTGGATTTGATTGAAACCTTGCACACAAGCATGTAGCAAACATGATGTCTGGCCTACTTGCAGTGAGATAGAGTTGAGAGCCAACATGCCTCTGTAGACTGAGATATCTACTTTCTTGCCTTTAGCATCTTCATCCAATTTGGTGGCAGTGGCCATGGGAGTCTTTGCAGGTGAGCAGTCTTCTAAGTCAAACTTCTTCAATAGATCCTTGATGTACTTGGTTTGACTGATAAAGATACCATCCTTCCTCTGACTAACTTGCAACCCAAGAAAGAATGTCAACTCTCCCATCATGCTCATCTCATATCTGCTCTGCATGAACTTAGAGAATTTCTCACACAGCTTCTCATTTGTAGAGCCAAATATGATATCATCCACATAGATCTGAACTAGGATAATATCATCACCATGCTTCTTGTAAAAAAGTGTCTTGTCAAATGTGCCTCTAGTGAATTGATTTTCAAGAAGAAATTGGGATAAAGTGCCATACCATGCCCTTGGAGCCTGCTTAAGTCCATACAATGCCTTAAGCAATCTGTAGACAAATTCAGGGAAATGTGGATCCTAAAACCCAGGTGGTTGTTGCACATAAACTTCTTCTTCCAACTCTCCATTCAGAAATGCACTCTTGACATCCATTTGATAAACTTTAAAGTTTGAATGAGCAGCAAATGCCAAGAAGATTCTGATGGCTTCCAATCTAGCAACAAGAGCAAATGTCTCATCATAATCAACGCCTTCCTGTTGAGAGTATCCTTTTGCAACCAACCTTGCTTTGTTTCTTACTATTACACCATCTTCATCCATCTTATTCTTCAGAACCCATTTTGTTCCAACAATGGTTCTGTTCTTTGGTGCAGGCACAAGTTTCCATACTTTGTTTCTTTCAAATTAATTCAGCTCCTCTTGCATAGCAATAATCCAATCTGGATCCAACAGTGCATCATCAAGTTTCTTAGGCCATTCTGAGATAGAAAGCAACCATAGAGACACTCATTTTGAGTTGCTCTTCTAGTTCTCACTCCTGCATTTGGATCTCCAATAATTTGCTCTGCAGTGTGTGATCTATCCCATTTCCTTGAGTGCTAAGTTTGATTTCTCAACCTTGATGTTGCTTCATCATCCAGATCATGATCATTTTCATTTCCTCCCCCTGTGAAGTTGCTACTATTCACAGGTGTGTCTTGGATGCTAGTCTCTTCACTGTTGATTTGCACAGATTCTTCTCTTGCTTTATCATTCACTGGAGTTTGTGAATTGTAGTCTCAACTTCAGTTTCAATCTCTTCATCAGAATCATCTAGATTTTCAAACTTTAGTGGATCTGTATCTTCATCATTGGCTTCTTCTAATCCAGGCAGTTTGCTGTCATCAAATGTCACATCTGTGCTTTCCATAAGTTTCTTTTGACTGATGACATAAACTTTGTAAGCAATTCTCTCCATAGAATAGCCAAGAAAAATTCCTTCAAATGCCTTTGCATCAAACTTCCCAACATATTATGAATTGTCTTTCAACACAAAGCATATGCTTCCAAAAGTATGAACATACTTTAGAGTAGGCTTCTTTCCAGTCATCAAATTGTAAGGTATCTTTCCAGTGTTTTTATTGATGAGGATTCTATTCTGGATATA
Organism: Saposhnikovia divaricata; assembly: GCA_036435485.1. Taxonomy (NCBI): domain Eukaryota; kingdom Viridiplantae; phylum Streptophyta; class Magnoliopsida; order Apiales; family Apiaceae; genus Saposhnikovia; species Saposhnikovia divaricata. The sequence goes on from CM071597.1 coordinate 161,562,832, forward strand.
GAATGCAGTGCTCACAGCCTCAGCCCAAAAACATGTAGGCATCTTTGCATCAAGCAACATTGTTCTAGCAGCCTCAATTAGAGTTCTATTCTTTCTCTCAACTACTCCATTTTGTTGTGGAGTCCTTGGAGATGAGAATTGTTGAGAAATGCCATTCTCTTTGCAAAATGCTTCAAGTAAGGCATTTCTGAACTCTGTTCCATTATCACTTCTCAATGCAATCACACTTGCATTGTTGGCTTTTGCTTCCTTATCAACTTTCTTTATGTGCTCAATGATTACTTGTGGAGCCTCATCCTTTGATGCTAGAAATTCCACCTATGTATACCTTGTGTAGTCATCAACCATCACTAGGGCATACTTCTTTCTTGAGAGTGACATAATATTGACAGGCCCAAACAAATCCATATGAATTAATTGCAGGGGCTTGGTGATTGATGTCACTGTCTTTGACTTGTGGCTTGACCTTTTCATCTTTCCTTTTTGGCAAGCCTCACACACTCCTTATTGACAGAATTCAAGTGTGGGCATGCCTCTCACTAACTCTCTTTTGACTAGAGAATTAATGGCCTTAAAGTTCAGGTGTGATAACTTCTTGTGCCATAGCCAACAATCTTCATTTGATGCTTTTGAGTAGAAGCAACAAACTTTGTCCTTGTTTGCAGAGTCCATATTGGCTACAAACAGGCTTCCTTTTCTTACTCCAGATAGAGCAAAATCACCAGTCTTCTTGTGGGTGATCAAACATTCATCTTTGTCAAAATTTACCTTTAATCCTCTATCAGTAAACTGACCAACACTTAGCAGATTATGCTTGAGACCCTTGACTAGTGCTACATCTTTAATGATGACATTACCAACTTTTAACTTGCCATATCCTAATGTGTTACCCATGCTGTCATCTCCAAAAGCAACCATTGGGCCAGCCTTCTCCTCATATTGTGATAGCAGGGCCATATCACCAGTCATGTGATTTGAGCATCCACTGTCCAAAATCCACATGACCGTCTTCTCAATTTCTTTGCCCTGAAAACACAAAGGTATTACTTCTTCTTTGGTACCCAAACATGTTTGGGTCAACTTGGCTTAGAAACAGATTTATCAAAAACAGCATGCTTATCAACTTTCTTAGGACTAGTCTTCTTGTCACTGTTAGAAGTCCTAGAATCTGAATTCTTAGACTTAGGTGACAGAGGCACCTTCCTAACTCTAGGAGGACTTGAAGACTCTGGCCTTGTGTAGTGTGTGTGAATGTTGTGACTGATGCAACCATCCATGAATTGTCTTCTCAAATTAAAACAGCTAGTCATAACATTCATGTTGCATGGCATACAGTCAAGTTTATCACAGAAAGTTGAATCTCTATGTCTTAAAGGCACAGAGCAATCATGGAAAGGCTTAGCTACACTACCAGTTGGTTTCTTGCATGCATGAGTTAAGTGATTAATGCTAAAACAGTTTTGACAAACTTTCCTAGGGGCATTTGGCACATAATCATAATTATTATTCTTGTTTATCCCTAACTTGCCCATCCTGTTTTGTTTCTTATTAGCCACTTTCTTCTCAGATTCATTTTTCCCAGCTGAAACAAACTTCACAAACTTCTCAGGTCTAGGTCTACCTCCTACAGGCTTCTTGGCTTTTGCCTTGACACTCTCACTCTTAGAGGATGCTGGTTGTTCACTAGACTGTGCCTCATCCTCATCATTCAACTTTTGCTTAATGAGTAAGGCATCCTCATCAATTTTAAATGTTGGTTCTTTAAAAATTGGAGACTCGGTCTTTTTCAAAATGTGAGGCACTTCCTCCTGAACAACTATGTCATCTTTAATGATAGCATAGCCTTTCCTCTGTTTAAGAGTGTCATAGTCAAGTCCAATGGCAGCCTAGGGTTTAGCTTGGTTTTTCTCATGGTAGGACTGCAATAGACTAGATGAGTTCTTAAAGTTTTTCAGTTTGAATTCATTTTCAGCTAGTTCATCCCTAATAGCCTTCTCAACCTGACTAGCAGATAGAACCTTATTCTGCAGATATTCAACTTCTTTCTTAAGGTTATCTACTTGCATAACAGTTAGCTCAAGTTCCTCATTCTTCTTATTTAACAATTCATTCTTAGCAGACAGTTTGGCAATCTCTTCATTAGCAGCAGTCATACTAGTATGAATATTAAACATTTCAATAGACAGTTGTTCAACCATGCACTTATACTTAGAAACAGACATATCTATGGTAGTGAGAGATGGTACCTGAGAGTCAGATAGAGATTGTTCATCCTTGGAATCAGCCATCAAGGCATAGTTGCAGAATTCTTGCTCCTCTCCATCACTATCAGAGTCATCCCAACACTTCCCTTCAGCTATGTAGGCCTTGCCTTGTGTTTGCTTTTTCAGAAGGGCCTCATACTTAGCTTCAAGCTCTAGAAACTCCTTATCCTTCTTTTTATGCTTCTTGCATTCATTGGCAAAATGCCCTAGGTCATTGCATCTATAACACCTTATAGATGACCTATTCACATGGCTGGTTTTGAATTTATTCTTGTTTGCTTTTACAGGTGCCTTGCTCTTGTTGAATGAATGGTTTTGGGGTCTAGGTTTGAAGGGTTGGTTCCTCTTGAATCTGATGTTTGGAAACTTTCTGGCCATGAAAGCATATGAAGTGTTTTCCATGCCATCTAGCTCTTCAAGAGTATAGAACTCTCCTTCTTCTTTCTCCTCAATAGGTTCAGTCACTTCACCTTCATTTTCTTCATCATCTACTATCTCTTCTATCCTCAGCTGACTTGTAGATGCTTCTAGGTCTTGAACAGATTTGCTGACAATCAAGGCACATGATGTGTTAATCATTCTGCCTTGGTTGGCTTGGATATTCCTCTTCTGAAGCAACTCAAGCTCATGAGTCTTTAAAACCCCATAGAGCACATCATATGTGACTTTGTTCAAATCTCTTTCCCTCAGAGAAATGATCCTCTGCTCTAGGTGGTTTGGAGAAGATAATAGAAACTTCATGTTCAACTCCTTAGTACTGTTAACCTTGCCATTCATTTGTAGCTCAGTCACCAACTTGTGAAATCTCTCAAACAAGTCAGTAATGCTTTCCTTGGACTGTGCCATGAAAGCTTCATACTGAGTGACCAGTATCTGTTTCTTGTTCTCTCTGACCTCCTCTGTTCCTTCACATAATACCTTAATGTGATCCCATATCTCCTTTGTTGTTTTGCAAGAGGCAATGTTAGCAAACATTGACATCTCCATAGAATCTATGATCAACAACATGAGATAACTGTCAAGGGAAACCATCTCCTTTTCTGTCTCTATCCATTTAGATGGTTCTTTAGCCATATAGGATCTTGGAATGGTTACAGTTCCAACAGTCTTCTCAGGAATCTCCTGTTGTGGAACAAAGGGCCCATTCTTGAGTATCTCAGGATATAAAGGATTAGCAGCTTTGATGAACAATTGCATTTTGATCTTCCAGAGGTTGTAGTTCTCTTTGTCGAACTTAGGGACCTTCACGTTCCAGTAGTCTTTGGTGTATTCATGATCGTTTTCTGTTTTTGAATAAACAGCCAGCTCTGATACCAATTGTTGAATATTGAACATACAAAAGAATAAAGAGGGGCGGGGTGAATGGATTCTTGAACTTTTCTTGTTCTTGAATCTGTTTTGGAGTATGTAACAAGATATGTGTTATGTGTGTGCAGAAATACGAATGTAGATAATAAACAACACAAGACATGATATCACTTTAATCTAATATTTTATTAGATAAAGATTTGCTACAACCTGTGAATACAAATGATAGTATTCTCAGCTTCGTTTTTTTCAGAGAGATGTACTCTTAGACTGTATGTGAAAAACTTCACTTCTAAAGAAGTGAGGTTGTGCCCTTATAGAACATGAGCACAACCTGCTTACTACAAATAAGGTTACAAGATAAATTACTTTCTCGTATGTCTATCCTTTTTGAGCAAGCATCCAAACGGCTACAGGTTTGACTTCTTGAGGTTCTGCTCAGATCCACTTCTTTAGCTCTTTGTCTCTTGTACATCTCTCTAAGCTTCTTTGTAAGCTTTCCAAAGTACTTTACAGCTTGTGGTCCATAAAGCACCTTGGCTTGTTGCAGGTTTCTAACTTGTACAATTTCTTCAGTATTTTGTCCCCAAGATTGTATTCGAGAAGTGCCTAAGTGTTTGATTCGAGAACTAGAATTGACTTGATCGATAACTCTGAGTTCTCGAATACTGTAAAGTTGACATATCGAATCACTTCTCGAATAGCTCTTTTCTTAAGGAATCCTTGAGTTGTCGAATGGAGCATTTAACTTATCGAATCCCTGAGATATCGAATAGCTTTCTGAGTCTTTGAGATATCGAATGAGCTTTGACTTGTTGACTCTTGGAGAACTCGAATGATGCTTTGACTTGTTGACTTCCCGAGTTCTCGAATTGAGTAAAAGACATATCGAATCTCGGATATATCGAATAGTGTCTTTTGAGATATCGAATCCCTGACTTCTCGAATGCTAGACTTCTCGAATATAACAAACATACTTATCGAAATGGTACTTAGGCAAATTTTCATTCTCCAAACTCTAACTGTGTTTATTTTGACAGCCTTGTTCTTCAAGCTTGAGGCATGAACCTTGGAACTTCTTTCAAGCATTATTCTCTGACTTTTAAGTACACTTACACAGATAGAAATTGATGCCTATTACAAGTACTAAACAAGTAGAAACTCTACAACCAGAGGTTCCCTCAGTTAAGAGGTCATGTAAGTAATGCAAAGCATTACAAACAATTAGGCTTGTTATTAGATGTATTCAGGCATGCCTCTGTGACTAACACTAAGGACTGAAACATTTGTGGAAGGTGATGGGTTGATGTATGTCAAGGCCTTAATGAACGGGAAGACAGTCATGGCTATGGTGGACACGGGTGCCACAAACAGTATTATTAGGGGTAAATATGTTTATGAACTCGGACTGAGGTTAGAATCAAGTTCGAATCAGATTAAGATATAGCTAACACTGAGGTGCAGAAAATTCGGGGATCTTCAAGTGTTGACTTGAAAATTGGTGATTGGTAAGGTAACTTTACTTTTTATGTTGTTGCCTTAGATGATTTTGATTGCATCCTAGGAATGGATTTTTTATCATGACAAGCAGCACTATCATGTTTCGTTATGGTGGGATTATGATCATGGATGAGACATGTCTGTGTTTTGCTAAGGCTGTTCCTATGCAAGTAGATAAGGGTAAAAAGATAGTCAGAAATTTGGGGTCTCTACAAGTTTTTGTTGGCAACGTGGTTTGTGAAATCGAGCCAAAGGCTGGCGACTCATCAGATTATAGTGGCGAACTTGATGGTTTTCTGGTTGGGCCTAAATTAATGTCTCCAAAGGTTAGAGGCGCTGCTGGAACTTGAGTCGGAATGGGATTGGTGTGTGGGCGACTGGGCGTCTACACAAAGTCATCAAGTTGTGGTGATAAAGGGAGCAAAACGTTTGGAGGTTAACTTAATCAACTTCTGGTAGTTGGTTTTTGGGGGCAGCGGCATAACGCAGATGGACCTGCAGCCTTGGTTTTGGGGCGTTTGTTGCTATTTGGAGAAGTGGTTTCTCTAACATTGTTGGCATTTTGATGAGGACATCAAACTTAGAAGTGTGGGAGGGTTTGTAAGACTTTTTTGTTGGAAAACATTCTTGGTTTTGATTTCACTAGGCAACTAAGTGAAAATCAGGACCAAGTGGAGCCGAGCTGAGCGGATTCACTTGTTGGCACCGGATGACTTCACTTGTTGGCGCTGGGTGGCTTCACTGGTTGGCGCTGTACGACTTCACATTGTTGGCACCGGGTGGCTACACTGGTTGGTGTTAGGCGGCTTCACTGGTTGACACTAGCGACAGTATGGGCTACCGTCAGGGCAGCGGTGCCAGGTTGGTTAAACATGGTTTGCTGATTATGTTGTCTTGCTGGTTGGTTTCATGTGGGCGACACAAAGCTAGTAGCTTTAGCTGGTAGTCCAAATACAACTAAAGCATAGTAAAAAACGTGGGCATATGAGTGACACATGTTGGATATATATATATATATATATATATATATATATATGTATGTATATGACATATATATTATGTGTATTTGCTGGGATTGCACAGAAATAAAGGTTGGGTAACTGATTGGCAGTTGTGGCTCAAGGAATGGTGGGAAATAACTGCTAGGGGCATTTCAAATGTTGGTAACTGTTAGTAACTGTCGGGCAGTTCGCTTTTTGGGCATGGGGCTTGGCTGATATATAGAGATGGGCATTTTATATACTCTTTGGATGGATGCATGGATGCATAAAGGGAAATATGCATTGTACAAGTTCATTATATATTCTGCACTTTAATATTTATGCTAGGCAATAAGAAAAGTCTGCAAGCATATAAATTTGGTTGTACCTTATATTGGGGTCAATATAAAGTTGTGTTTGGTGCCTATAAATTGTCTTATGTGTTTCACATTTGCTTCGTAATTGAACACACTTACATATACATTGGTTCTTGTTGTGCATTTTTGGTTAAACATTTCGCTGTGCTTGGTTTAAATGGGTTGCTAGGCGCCAACCTGTTGAGAAGGCTGACTATTCTTGACAATGGATGACAAAGACATGCCACACAATATAAGAAACTAGGGATGGACATCGTGTCACTTCGGGGTCGGGGAGTGCAATCCCCACCCCCGATCCCCGAACCCCTACCCGCTTCCCGATCCTCGAACGGGGAATATTTTGTTCCCCGATCCCCGCTCCGAATGGGGAACGGGGATCGCCGCGGGGAATCGGGGATTTTTATTTTTATTAAAAAAAATAAATTTTATACATTTTCTACAAATTTAATAATAAAATTAATTTTCTAAATTATGATATATGATATATATTTTAAATTCAATGGCCTATTTTAAAAAATATTTTGAATTAATTTTTATTTTAACTAAAAGATATAATTAAATTAAATTTTACTATTAAATTTTTGAGTATGTGAAATGAATTAAAAATTTTAAGCACTAATATTTTATCTAAATATTTTACTATTAAATTTTTTTTTAAAATATTCCTCGAATTTTCGATCCGAACGAAACAGGAATCGGATCGGGATGGGCCTTGGATTTAAGAATCCGTCCGTGTGACAGTAAGCAACTAGCATATTGTACTAGCCTAGTATTTCATACAATTATGCTTCCATATTCATCTGGGCTAACAGCCCAAAAATACAATACTCGGCCCAACAACATCGTAATTTCCCTCCCTTTCATTTCCCGCCAAAACCTCGCAATAAAATAAAAGCCCTCACCATTATTCAACAACAAAATCATCAAATCCCCCAAATTAAAAGTCATGGATCACGGCGGCGCAGCTCCGACAGGTTGTTACAAGTGCGGCCGTCCAGGTCACTGGTCAAGAGACTGTCCGTCAAACCCTAACACTGCTGCCTCAAATGATTTGAATCCTAATAACAATAACTCTAAATCGACTCAATTTGCTTTTAAATCTGGCGGCGGAGATGGTTCGAGTTCTGGTAAATTGAAGTCGGGCGAGAAGCCAAAGAAAGTTCCGAAAACTAGACCGAAATTGACTGCGGAGAGTCTTCTTTCGAACGATGGACTCGGATATGTTCTTCGGCATTTTCCAAAGGCTTTTAAGTTTCACGGACGCGGTCATGAGGTAATTCATAATCGTGTATCGAATGTTTTTTAGTTTTCGAAACATTTTGGAATTGTCTGTGTGATTTGATATGTGAAATGTAGTAACTGATTTGATTGTTGCGGATAGATTTGTTCGATTTGATCTGAATTGTGATTCTGTTTGAGATTAATTACTTGTCGAATTCGTGATTTTTTAAAAGAAAATACATGTTCCCGAACTCAGTCTTGGGGAATTTTACGTTTTATGTATCTGCAGGTTCAAGACTTGGGGAACCTACTTGGGTTATATGCTGAATGGCACTCACATTTGCTTCCATACTACACCTTTGATCAGTTTGTACATAAGGTCGAACAAGTTGGGTCATCCAAACGTGTTAAGGTATATGAATTTTGTTCTTTTTTCGTTTTTTTTATTGGTTTGTTTATCGCCTAAAATACATTTTGAGGGCTTATCTTGCCTGATTATCATATTGAACATTAGTTTGCTGTTACATATCCAATAGGTCAAGTTCATAGAGTATTTTATTTCTAGTCATGTAGCTACCTCACAATTTAATTGTTACTTTTCAGTTTCCACAAAGACTTTTTTAACTAAAGATGCTTTGATTGCTAATAACTCGTCATTTCTTGCATCAAGTTGCATGTTGAACATAATAAATAACTGTAGGTATCGAAACCAAATGATTATCACAAACCACGTGTCATATTGTGCAATGCATACTGCTACTTGAATGTTCATCTGAAGTGGGCAATTGGCACCTTTCTTGCTAAACTCATGACCCATTGTGAAATGCATACTGCTACCTGAATTTGTTGCAGAAATTTATCCAATGCTTCAATCTGACCGTGATGCCACCGTTTGAAACCTATGTAATTCTATTGTTATGCTGTTAAACTGATTCCTACTATGTAATTAGGTATGTCTTAGAGATTTAAGGGATAGAGTTTCCCATGGTGGGGATCCAACCAAACTACATGAAGACCCATATCAACATGAATCACATGAAGCTTCAAATCAAGGAGAAGGTATCAATTGACTTACAAAATTAACTAACGAGTATTTCCAAATTTATTTTTAGTGATACAATTAATATCAGTTTACTTGCTCAATGTTTAACTGCTACATATGACTTGATTTACAGGATATCATATTTATTGTTAACACTAAGCTGTACTATGTGATACAGATTGGATCACTTTACTGATGAAAATTGTGTGATCAAGTGTTTCTAGGAATTCTTGCAAATAATGCTGGGATTATATAGAACTTATTGAAATCTTATTTGCCAGAAAGAACTGGATAAGTTTTTCTCCCATCCTAGGGTGGAGGAGCCCGGATACAGTTCTTCTAATGTTTTCCTTTATTCCTTAGATTAAACACATCTAATGCTTTTAGTCTTTAGATACATGGTATTTCGATAAAACCTACTTGAGTCTCACATCCTTTAAGTTACTTAAGATGCTCGTGAGAAATAAATTTAAAGATTTGTGATGTTGTCTGGTATCATTTACATGTCAATGTAAGTTTAAATTTTTTGTTATTCTCAAGATGTTGACTATCCTAGCATAGCAGCGCATTCAGTCCAATGGCAGATGAATTATTGTAAATAAATAGCTGGTGCTAAAGATTATATTTTATTTATATTTATTTTTTGGGCAACTACTGCTCTTTTCCAGTATATTATCAGTCTTATTTCTTGATTAAAGCCAAAAAGTAACTAATTTAGCAGCTTCAGTAATTTATGTCAGAAGCTCCTATGTCCCAATAAGTTGATCAGGTGATAGCCAAAGGCATCATTGCTTTTTTGCTTGTGCTAATTTACATGTGTAAATAATCGGCTGAGCACTTAGGTGGCTTCTCTTCTCGATTTATTTAGGATATGCAATCCACTCAATGTGGGTTGCAACCTAAGAAATATTTATTTGCCTGTTCTAAAGGAGTTTATGCCTGTGGGTATTGTGCACATATATTATTATATGTATTCTGTGTAAACGAAGTTAAATGATTTTGTGAATTCTGCTATGAAGACTTTGTGATCCAACCTTATATGTGAGTTATTGTATTTTGTATGTGTCCTTTGCAATAATCGAGGATGCAATTGTTTATAGATCAATGTATAGTTATGATGAAAGTTTTTTGCTGCTGCAGAAGCTGTAAACATTGAGGAACCAAGTTTGTTTCCAAATAGCTCTTTACAAAACCAGGGTGCTGATGATGTCCAGGATGTTGATGATTTCCAGGATGCTATGCTTCATACTTTGTACGAGAAAACGACTGAAGTAAGTATAATTCTGTTTCACAAGCATGGTTCTCTGTTCCCTGTTTTAATTGTCGGAGTGCATCAGTAACACATTACTTTTATGCACTTTGGAGTCGAATATCTTTCTCAGAGCAGTTAATTAAAAAACACTTCTTTCTAATCTCACATAAATAGCTGATGGTGGACATCCTTTTTTTTTTTTTTTGGAATGCATAATGGACTTTGGGCATCATTAAAAAGATAAATTTGTTAAATCCATATTCAATTTTATATGATAAATATTTTTTACTTTATGATATAAATATTAGCTACATTTATGTCTGCTGCGGTATTAATATCTGCTGCCATTTTTTCTTGCATGAATCTTATTACACTGTCAACTCTACAAGCTTATAACGGATGTAGTTATCTGTCTTGAAAGAGTCTTAAGTTTCTAACTCTCTTTCACGGGAGTCAGGGTGTGTATGTTATACTCTAGTCTCTACAAATTTATAGAGGGAAAAAAATAGTAATCTGTCTAGATGCTTTCCGTTAGTTATGCATAGCAAGGATAGTGTAATTTGCAGGACGTCCCACATGTTTTCAACTTGTTGGTTTAGCATAGCAATTGCCAACATAGTAATCTCATGATGAATGATTCTATGTAGGATCCATCTCAGGCTTTACAAGATAACATTGTTAGTGCTTCCGTATCTGCTCCAAAAGAGCCACCAAGTCAAGAGGCAGGTAATATAGGAAGTAATTCAGCTGAAGATCAGATCTCGGAGGAACTAAAAGCTCGCATAGAAGCTAACAGGTTAAAGGCCCTGGAAAGAGCAGCTGCTCGGGCAAAATCTTCTCAGGCGCTTTGATGTTGTTTTGTAACTTATGGCTTTGCCAGTCCTCTCTTATAGTCTTACCGTTTTTCTATATAATCCAAAATAATTTTAAGACGTACTTCTCATACTTTTGTGGTATTTTCAATTACCTACTTAATTGATAGAGAACTTGCTAAATTTGGTAGAGTTTTGCTATTGTTTATATAAAATGACTTGCTTTATGAGTATCAAATTAGCGTTTATCATCCACCGGTACATTCTTTAAAAATTTACAAGAGTCCAGATCTTTAGAAAGTGCAAGGCTGCAAATTCCTGGTCCATCCAGCTGATCAGGAAATGGCAAAATTGAAGATGGGATTTCTTAATTTCATAAAAGTGGATCTTATATTGTGGCTGTTTGGGTATTCTCATAGGCCGTAAGCCCATTCGAACTTATCACGTACCATTTGGCTACAAACTTAGAGGCCGTTCGGCTACAACTTTTACGCATTGCTCCCGAGTTTTTTAAGGAATGAAAGCAAATGAAAACAAAAGGAAGTAAGTGAAAAGGGAAGTAATATGTTTCGTTCACTTGTTCCCGAATTTGAAAAATTGTAGAGTGAAATTGATTTCATTAACATGCTCCCGAGTTGGAAGGAAAGCATGTGAATGATTATAAAGTTATAGTTTAATCCTTAGAAATAAAATGTTTTCATTTAAATCATAAGGGTATATTTGTAATATCAAATGTTTTTAATTAAGTTGCTTGCATTTGCTTTCACTTGCATCCCAAAAATGAAGTGAAAGTTTTGGGAAGAAAACTTACAAAACTTTCATTCCCAATCACTTGCTTTCTTCCCTAAAAAAAACTCGGGAGCAAGAAAGGAGTGAAATTATGTTATTTGCTTTCACTTTAACTTGCTTTCACTCCTTTTGAAGACTCGGGAGCAGGGTGTTAAGCTCGGCTTAAAACTATTTTTTACTTTACGTTAAATGTCTATCTGTTTTTTTTTTGAAGCAAAAGGAATTTTTATTCAATCAAAATAGCATCGTACATCAGCGTCTCCAACACAACTGCCGGAGGAGACATAAAAATAATTGAGTCATCGACCAAGCAAGGAACCCTAGCTAGCTTATGGGCCACCTTGTTGGCATGCTTGTTAACATAAGATAGTGAGAAATCACTCCTAGACTTGAGGATGGAAATACACTCCCTAAAAAAAGTATCCACTTCAAGAAAATAACTAGTCTCCCTGTTGATGGCATTCACTGTGAGCATCGAATCACATTCTATCTCCACTACTCCCACAGACTTTGAACAGAGCCAGCGAAGAGCTTCGAGAACTCCTCTAGTTTCTGCTTCAAGAACAGGAACTTCCCCTACAATTTTGATCGTCTTTCCTTCGATAAATAAACCATTATGATCTCTGAGAACAATCCCTATAGAAAATGCACCTTCCCCTTTAAATACTGAAGCGTCCACGTTGATTTTAAAAGCGCCTTCCCTGGGAGCTAACCATCTTACTTTGGATTTGTCAACGTGAAGATTATGTTTGCAAACCATAGCTGCTTTTTTCCTCTGTGCCAACTGCCACTCACCAATGTGTTTCATACTCCAATCCATTGCTAATTTAGCCGGGATCTGTTTTTGTTCCCAGACCTTCTGATTTCTAGCAGACCATATGCTCCATAAAACTCCTGCAATCTTAATCTGTACCTCATTACAACTAGTGCTCAGAAGATGAATGAGCCACCCTGGAGTATCTTCCACATCATACATATCATATGTCAAGCCAGCTATAGACCAACATTCCTTCGCATAGACACAATCAAGAAACAAGTGTGCCAGGTGCTCGACATCCGTATTGCACATGGGACATATTATGGTCGTGGAGACCCCTTTACCTCTCAGCAAATTTCTCACAGGAATATTATTACGACCAAAACGCCAAAGAAAAATTCGTACTTTGTGAGGAACATCAATTTTCCATACCTTTTTCCAATCTGCAGACTGAGGAGTGCTACCTCTTATGGAATTAAGCCAGACCTGATAACCAATTTTGACACAGTAGAGGCCATTAGTAGAGTATGTCCATGCTATTCGATCACACACCTGGATTTGGGGAATCGGTGTCGCTAAAATGGCTTTAGCATCACAACTTAAAAATAAGTCATTCACCATTCGAGTATCCCATGCTTTTGCACCAGGTACAAACAGATCACTTGCTTTGACTACACTATCTACTCTAGCATTACTACAGTGAATTCTGAAACCAGTTTTTGCACGGAGCCACGCATCATTATACACCTCAATACTTTTACCGTCGCCGAGTACCCATCTAAATCCATGCTTTAGAGTCTCCTTTGCTTGCCAAATACCTGACCAAACAAAACTAGAACCTCTCCCTCTTACTGCACTTAACATCGAAGTATTAGGGAAGTACTGCGCCTTAAACACTCTGGACACCAGCGAATCCGGATTCTGCATAAAGTTTCCACAATGTTTGCCAAGCAATGCAAGGTTAAAACCATGAAGATCTCTGAACCCCATACCACCTTGTAATTTTGACATACTCATATTCTCCCACGACAGCCACTTGATACCCTTGTTCGCATTAGACCCAGAACCCCACCAAAAACTGTTCATCATACGCTGCAATTCCTGACACAGAGACTTCGGGAGGAGAAAACATGACATACTGTAAGTAGGAATGGCTTGTGCTACATTGCGCAATAACACTACTTTACCAGCTCGAGATAAGCACTTAGTACTCCAACCATGTATTTTCTTTCGCATTCTGTCTTTTAAGAAGTTAAACAAATTCTTTTTAGATCGACCAATGAGTGAAGGTAAGCCAAGATATTGACTTTGAGAAAGATCACTTTGAACTCCCAGCAAATCTTTTATCTCCTGTTTCTTGTCTCTCCTGACATTTGCACTGAGAAAGATCCCCGATTTTTGGAAATTAATTGCCTGTCCTGAGAGATCTTCATAATTCTTCAAGATTGTTTTTACCTCCAATGTTTCCTCTTTCGTTGCCTTGTAAAAAAGAAAGCTGTCATCTGCAAATAATAAGTGAGTGACTGCTGGTGCATTGTTACACACTTTACAACCATGGATTCTCTCTTGAGCTGCAGCTTCTTTGATAGAATCAGAAAGTCCTTCGAGACATAGTAAGAATAAGTAGGGGGACAACAGATCGCCCTGCCTCAACCCTCGTTTTGGAATAATAGGACCCACTTGATCCCCATTGAAACAAATCTGATATGAGACAGTAGACACACAAAGCATCATCCATTTAATCCACTTTTCAGAAAAACCCATCTTCCTCATTCTATTTTTCAAAAAACCCCAATCTACCCGTTCATAAGCTTTACTGACGTCCAATTTCAATGCTACTTCCCCTTCACTGCCACCATTTTTCCTCTTCATAAAATGTATTACTTCAAACGCAATCAAGACATTGTCTGTAATATTTCTCCCTGCTACAAATGCTGACTGGTTTTCCGAAATAATCTGTGGCAAAATCTTCTTCAACTTGTTAGCCAAAACCTTAGCCATTATCTTATATAAAACATTGCAAAGGGCTATAGGCCTCAGATCTTTCATATCAACTGAATTTTCCTTCTTCGGGATTAATACTACATTAGTATCATTTAGCTCAGCAGGGAACGAAAGATTATTAAGCCAACTTTGACAACAGAGAAAGAGTTCAAGACCAATAAGGCTCCAAAAATGCTGAAAAAAGGCCGGATTCAGACCATCCGGTCCTGAAGCTTTATCAGGGTGCATCTCTCGTATTGCATTGGAAAATTCCTCATACGTGAAATCTCGAATCAGAGCTTCATTCTGTTCCGTCGAAATCAATGCTTCATCCTCCAACATACCACTCTCATTTTCCATCTCTGCATTTCCAAAAACTCCCATGAAGTAGTCTTTAACAATTCGGCACATATCCTATGATTCGACACCATCTCTCCGGATTCATCTCTCAACTGATTAACTTTGTTTGCTTTCTTTCTAGCATTTGAAAAAGCATGAAAGAACTTGGAGTTTGAATCACCATCTTCAAGCCAGAATGCCTTGGCTCGTTGCTTCCAATACAGTTCCTCATGCTCAAGAAGCCCATTTAGCTTTTTAGTCGCAGCAAAATACCTTCTTGTGATCTCATCGTCACTACAATCAGCAAATTTCTCTATCTCTTCTTTCTGATGCTTAATTTTGTCTCGAAACTTGTGAAAAACGTTTCGCCCCCATTTAGCCATATAGGACGACACTGAAATCAGCTTCTGCAAAAAATGAACAGGCTTGAGCTCTTTCCAGTATTTCGAAACATCTGCAGAAAAAGCATCCTCCCTTATCCAAGTATTTTCAAAGCGAAACCGAAATTTCTGCTTCGAATGAGAAGTACTACACAGATCAAGGTGTATGGGATCATGGTCTGAGTAAATAGTGTGATGAACACTGAGATTGCAGAGCGGAAATAAGCTCCACCAATCATTATTAGCAAAGGCACGGTCTAATCTCTCCTGGACCCAATCCCTCTTGCCTCTACATTTCTCCCATGTAAAATTGCCTCCTGTTAAATCAATCTCCGTAAGCTCACACTCCTCAATGGTTTTGCTAAAACCATCTAATAAATGCCGAGGATGCGGATTCAAGCCTTTCTTATCAGAGACATATAACATGTCATTGAAGTCGCCAATGATACACCAGAGACTATTGCTTTTTGCTTCAAGAAATTTAATGAGCTCCCAGGACTCCTGCCTCCTTTTTCTCTCAGTACAACCATAAAAACTTGACAACCGCCAATGAGCATTACTGACATTCATAACCTGAACATCAATGTGATTTATGGAAGAATCAATAACAGTACATTTAAAGTTGCTTCTCCAAAAGACAGCCAGACCTCCACTTCTACCTATGCAATCTACTGAATAAGACTTTGCAAAATTAAATTTGGAACAAAGAGAGTCGATTTTATTACTAGAGACTAAAGTTTCAGAAAGGAAAAGAAAGTCGGGTTTATGAGACTTGATAAGGTCCCCAAGAGTACGAACTGATCGAGAGTTCCCAACCCTCGACAGTTCCAACTTAAAATATTCATTGGGACTGGCTAGCTTGCTTAGCAAGCGTAGCCAAAACATTAGTAGAAGAAGCTTCACAATCCTTTACAGAAAGATTAGCTTCTGAAAGTGTAACAATTTTACTTCCATCTGGTAGTTCTCCCAGACCCCCTGTGGTATCCATTATATCATACGAATCAGGTCCACCTCTCATCCTTTTTCGTTCAACTACTAAAAGCCCAGTGTTTTCCTCCTCCTCTGGCCCACTTATTGTTTGCTTATTATTGGCTAAATCCAATAAATTATATTTTACTGGATCCATATCATTCTGTTTTAAAATGTCCCGACTTATCTGCATTCTATCCAGCTCAGCTATTTTTTGAATTTGATGATTCCCTCCACTTACGCCACCAGAATCCCTTGATTTTAGGAAACTGTTATTTCGTCCCAATCTTGCCTCCCAGTCCGCATCGCCCTCTTCTCGCAACCACTTACTTTTGACTTGTCCGGCCACCCTCCGTGGTGGTGCCCTTAGCCATGAACCTCATTCCCTATCAGCCTCTTCACATCTTTTGTCTAAAAATTTCCTGCAGAACCGATCTGTATGCGAGACTAAACAACAGGTAAAGCAGAATTCACCTAGACGTTCATACTTACACGTGACCACTATCTCTGTACCATTCCGTCTAGTGATTTTCTTCCTTCGTTTCAGAGGTTTCCTTACATCCAGAATAATTCTCAACCTCATACATTCTCTCCAAATGCCAGAGTTATTCTTCTGGTCATACTCTAAGAATTCACCGAAAAAAATCTCCTAACTGTTTCCCCACTTGCTCCGTCATTAAACCTGTTGGCAGATCATATATCTGTATCCAAATCTTTAAAAACCATAACTTGACTTGCAGAGGATCGACACCACTTGGAATAACATCTAAGACAAGCATTGCATTATCGAACTGCCAAGGGCCTCCTTTTAAAACCCAGTTCATATCCTCCTTGTGGTAAAACTGGAACAAGAATATCCCGACCTCCAATTCTTTAATGTTAATTCCCATGGCTGGCTTCCATATGTCAGCAATCTTAGATTTCATAGCACGTACATTAATACTCTTCTCCGTTAGAAATCTCCCAACTAGACACAACTCATACTTGTTTAACTCCTCTTCCGCTTCACCTTCCAGAACGAACGCAGCGTTTTCTTCATCTTCAATATTCAATCCCTCCGTTCTTGATATCTCGCCATTAAAGACAAAAACTCACACGATTTTAGATTCTGAGAGGTCAGACTCCAAAACGGAGAGAAAAATAAGACTCTCACATACGGAGAGAAATACTGATTTAAATGTCTATCTGTTTAAAAAGTCAGAAATTGAAGATACTTTTTCAAATGGCTTATTTTAGTTTTAGAATTTTATTTGATAAAAGTTAATATCTTCATTTAAATAAATATTTTATCAAATTAATTTTTAACTTTGCACTTTTAATAATTCATAAGTTATCTATGAATATAAAATTATTCAAACAGATATTAAAATAAAATTTTCACTTATCACTTTAAGCAACTTTATATAATAAGCTTTTAGTTAGTGTTGATATGAGCTTATATAATCATAAGTGAAAAGTTATGGACCATGTACTTTTTCTTGCCGGTCCAACTTTTCTCAAAACAATGATAGAATTAGATCATTTTTTTTATTAACATGATGATACCTAACTCTTTTTAATCAAGTATCTGAAGTTTATATCTTGTTAAATTTTTATTGCTAAGTAATATGTGTTTTATTTTGAAAGGAAATATGTATTTTATTTAATGCTTATATATAAAACGGACATTCAAACATTTTTTAAAATTATTATAAAATTTGTATCTTTATTATTTTAAGTTTTTAATTTAAAAATCATGCATTAACCAACCACTTGACTAAACTTGCAAAATAAAAATCTTTTAAATTTTTACAAAAATATTTGAATAACTTATAAGTTATAATTTACCAAAAACTATACTTATTTTATAAGTACATTTTAACATATAACTTATATATTACTTACTAGTTTTAAATCATAAGTAATTTTTTTAAGATATCCCAAACGGGTTCATTGGCATTTTAGAGAGAAAGTGAATGGAGTATTAATACTAGTATATGTGGGTGTAATTAAAAATTTGTAATAAATGAAAAAAAAAATTACTCATGAATGATGAGACGATACATATTTTTTTTTTCTATTTTGAAATCCTTGAAACCAACAAAACAGAACATAAGTTTTCTAAGAGCAAGTCCAATGTAATGATATCTTTGGTGCTATTGTTATATTATAACACCAAGTGCTAAAAAAACTCATCTATAAAAGGATGCTATAGTTGGATGCATCCTTGGTGCTATTTCTATATTATGTATTTTTAGTGCTAAATTGAAACCAATGTTGCATTTATACATCTATGCCACATTATCAATTAACTAGAATGAGATGAGTTTGTTGAAAATATTCGATAGAAGTTAAAAGATTTATGTAAAAGTTAAAAGAGTTGGTTAAATTTGAAACTAGTTATAGAACTAGTTTTGGAGGTGAGTTTTATTTTAGCACCAAATTTCACTTTTTGGTTTCATATTATAATAATAGCAATAGCAATACACATTTCTTGATTTATTTTGAAGAAAGAAAAGAACTGCCAATGTGAAATTGTTACATCGGAAAAATCAAAACATGTTCTAACTTGTTCATCCTGCACTGAAGTAGGGGAGACGGAAAATGATCGTGAAAATACGCATTTCTTGATTTATTTTGAAGAATATACGCATTTCTTGATTTATTTTGAAGAAAGAAAAGAACTGCCAATGTGAAATTGTTACATTGGAAAAATCAAAACATGTTCTAACTTGTTCATCCTATACTGAAGTAGGGGAGACGGAAAATGACCGTGAAAATATGCATTTCTTGATTTATTTTGAAGAAAATACGCATTTCTTGATTTATTTTGAAGAAAGAAAAGAACCGCCAATGTGAAATTGTTACATTGGAAAAATCAAAACATGTTCTAACTTGTTCATCCTGCACTGAAGTAGGGGAGACGGAAAATGACCGCGAAAATACGCATTTTTTGATTTATTTTGAAGAAAGAAAAGAACTGTCAATGTGAAATTGTTACATTGGAAAAAAGATTTTGAGAAAATGAATGTGTTTTTAATGTAAAATACACTGGTTAAAAATTAGCAACAATTGTGACATACACATAGGACGTCATGGTGAAGGGTGTGAACCTTAGAATAAGTGAGTGAGAGATAGGTTGTTGATCACTCCCCTTACCAGCCAAGCTGTAATCTTTGACAAAAAAGATGGCAAGGAAGACAGGGTCATATTCAATGGCAACGTAGAAGGCTCTTCAACTGCATATGTGTTGAGGAATTCTTCAACCATGTAATTATGGAATGATGGAACCCAAACATAAAAACGGTGTTTCTTCCGTGTCACCACGGTAATGCAACTTCGATTGTTGCAGTGCTCGTAAGTTTACTTTGTCAAGTTCATATAATTACACTAAATTAATACGTGCGCGCATGTATCCGCCTAGGTAACCGCTTTTGTTTTTTTTTAAAATCATCACGTTGAGATAGGGTGCGGTTAGGGCTGTAAATGAACTGATACACTCGTGAACGACTCTGCGTTTGGTTCGAAAAAAGCTCGGTTCGAGTTCGGTTCGATTCACAAACGAGTTGATCTTGAACATGATTTTAAGGATCGATTTATAAACGAGTTAAACTTGATCACGGTAAAGTTCGACTCGATAGCTCGCGAATAAGATCGATTAACGTGTTCGTGAACAGGCTCGTGAACATAACTCATGAACATGTTCGTGAATAAGTTCGATAATTGAGCTCGCTAACATGCTCGGTATTCGAGTTCATTAGCGGTTCATAAACAAATTCGATAGATAATCTCCTATATATAATATATGTTTGATTAATAGAACATACTCTCGAAACTCTTATTAATTGTACACCATTAATTATAATATCTTATATGTTATACTAGATATTATAATTGTTTATTTTATAATAATAATAATAATAATAATAATAATAATAATAATAATAATAATAATAATAATAATAATAATAATTAACTCAATCTTACAATTAGTACATGTAGTATAATAGTATATATTTGTCAAAATATGTATCAAATTAAATATTATATCATTTTAAGTGCTGAATTTTCGTATAAATATTACTAATGTATAAATTTATTTATACTACTTAAATATATAAAAAGATATTAAAATATGTTTATGATTGTGTAAAATTTGAAAATATAATAACTTGAGATACTTGGAAATATGAAATATAAAAACCAAAATAAGTTAATTAAACACTACAAATACAATAATATTTTTTTAATACTTTAAATTTATAAAATGTAGTGAGATAATACTATAATTTAACATATAATCTATGCCAACATTTACAAATAAGATCGTAAATTTATGTAAGGAGATCGACACTTTTGTATGACTGATATTTTATAGATTTTATGTAAGAAAATTAGTATTTTGTATGACTAATGATATTTTATGCTAGGAGATGTGAGAATTTTATTGGTTGATGATTTATTATGGGACACAAATTTAATTATTTAATTTTGGACTTTTTAATTTTTTAATGTTAGATTTTTTATACAAAAATAAGAAAACAAGTTTATGAGTTGTTTGTAAGTGAGCTCGTGAGCATAAGTTTGCGAACAATATTTAAGATTCAATCGTGAGCATAATTTCATGAACAAACTCGTGAACAAACTTAATGAGTTGTTCGAAAGCAAAAGTTTGTGAGTAAGCTCATGAGAAATGTTCGTGAGCTGTTCGTGAACAGTTCGCGAACAACATTTTATCTTAACGAACCGAGCTCAAACATATTTTTTGTCTCGATTCAAGTTCGAGCTCGAGTTCGAGTTCGATAATTTCTTAACAAACGATACATGAACATTTTAGAGTTCGGCTCGGCTCGGCTCATTTACACCCCTAGGTGCGGTTGTGTTCTGGTTGAAAATGTCGTTGATATTATTTCACTCGGAAATTACAATTAAGAAAAACATCAAACGTACCAACCCTTTTTTTTTTGCTGTAATATTGGATTCAATAAAAAACTTTTGAACAGTTCCAATGCCCTAAGAAATCGTTTTTTAATATGTATAAGGACACACAATACGAACTTAATTAGCATTGTTTCATTGATTTATTTTCATTAATAATAATGGATCCTCCTGCATTGCATAAAAAATCTCAACTAATAAAAAATTAGTTGTTAGAATATATTTTTGGACACACTAAAAAAATCCATATTTTATAATAGGGTTTTTTTCTATTATGTCCCATTTTAAAAAGTCATTTATAATGGTGTTCTATGTTTATTTGTAATTACAAATCTATCCCAAATTATGAATATGTCCCATTTTAAAGTATAACCATGATTAATTTATTAACCACATATTTTCAAAAGACAATTTTATCTTTCTTTATCAATTACATTTTATTAAATATGATACTTAGAGCAATTTTTTTTATTTTACATTTTTTCCTCTGACTCGGGAACAACGTAAACGTGTGAAATGTTACTAAAAAAGAGTACGTACTGGTTCTGTTTGATTATAATAAATCGTGTCATTATAAGCAATTATTCAAAAAATATAAAAAAGACGTTAAGAGTATAGATAATTAAAGTTCAGGATCCTAAGACATCTATAGAATTTTTAATATATCAAATATTTGTAATACAAATGACCACACACAAAGATGAAATACCTGAAAATGAGTTTTAAGGTCTGAAATTAGTTTGTTCAACTAATTCAAGCGTGCCCCTGCGGGGCCGGAATGAGAGAGGGAGGATGGATGAGATAAAAAGAGAAGGGTATTCTAGTTTTATTTAATATAAATATATGTATAATTATATGTGTATAAATTATATATGAGTTAAATTTAATCGTAGGACATATTTATAATTATTCAATAAAGAGGGATATATTTATTTATAATTGACTTGTTAATTTGGGACATATCAAACTAATACCCTTTATAATATGAGAATAGGGAGCCTAAGATATGTTTTAGGTAAGTTTCCTAAGATATATGGATTTTATATGCAAATATAGGATGGGCAATTTTATAAATTTTGAATTCGTTTAAAATTTTGCAATATTACTTAATTAGCCTTGCGAGCCCAATGCGTTGTAAAACTTATTTTTTAAGTATCTTACAAAATTTTGCTGAAATGAATCTTAGATTTCTTTTTCTCATATGATATAATGTGTTGTAATTCGAGTCTGAGTTGCTCTCCACAACGGCTCAACATACCATTTACATATATGGCAAGTTGATCAGAGTGTACACTGAATAGTAAAAATTTAATAAATGAGACAAGAATAACAAAATAAATTGTGGAATGGACTAATTACTGTAGTCCTAACTGCAACTGACCTGACCACCACGACCTCTCTTGAATTTCATCACCCGCTGGCACTGTGAGGAGTAAAATGGCCCATCTATCACCCATCATTAAAGACAACACCTGTTCTGCTCTGCCCTCTCTCTTCAATTTCCCCACCTCTTAAATTTTCTCACCTGCAGTTAGATTCATACACGATTTTGGTGTCTTTTAGCTACTCTACTCATTCATACACAAATTTGCTGTGTAGAAAACAAGATTAAATTCCAACATGGTGTTTCTTATTACTACTACTACTCTCGCCAGTTTATATATTTTTATGATTAACTTGGGTACAAGTCAAACATGTGCCGAATTCGTGATAAGCGCTTAAATGCGTAACAAACTGTGTCCTAAATTTGATGTGTCTTAAATTTAGGTTGTCGTGCTGCATACCAAACAGACCAAAGTGAGGAGGATGTATATTGATATGGGCTAAAAGTAAGTCCTAAATACACATTTAATGTGGCATTAATTAGACCCGGAATGGTCCAAACGTGGGGCCCACCAGATGGGCCCAAACTCTATTTATAATATTAATTTCGTAATTAATATTAAGGGTAATAAACAGCTCAACAAATAAGAGTCAAACAAGGATATTACTCTTGCCTGACTTAGCCTCCAAGATACATATTTCAACATGGAAACTGATTACTATAAGGAAGAGATCTAGAACCTTCCTCAAGGAAGACTTGTCCAACAAGTCTCTGACTCCTACCATAATTCTAGGGCTTCTCAGCCTATATAAAGGGTCTAACCCCTCATCTCAGAACGACGTTTTTGGGCAGAGCTCAATACGTCACTTACGTTTTGGACACAGCTCCATACGTTACCCACCACGTTTTGGCTTAATCCTCGAATAAGGACATAGAAGCCACTGCGTCCTAGGTGAGCTCTCGCCGCTATAGCCTCGAGGGCACCATCACCTAGAACTACGTCTTGGCTTGATTCTCAATAACGAGATACGTAGGCACTCTGTGAGGACCGATCAGTCTCGTAACACGGAAACAGCCATTAAAGCCCGAAGCTCAAACTCCCTTAGCATTAAATACACATAAACCCTAGCCGCAATATTCGTAACCTAGTTTTTATTCCACAACATTTGGCGCCGTCTGTGGGACGACAACATCAACCATGGTTAGCACACGAAGAACTGCACCAGGCTCTACCGAAGCTTTATCGATCAGCTCCGCTCCGCCTCTTACCTCTGGGATAACCACGTTTGAACAAGGGACGATCCCCCAAACTTAAATTTCTCAGCCTCCAGGGACGAATCCCCCTGCTGGGAGTACGCTGCCTATGGTTGTCCATCCAGAACAGGGAACCAACTCTCTTCAGATGGTAATCCCTCCCCTGGTTGATCCTAACCACCCTTCATCTGGGGTACAGATCCATACTACGGATCTCCCCATAAATACCAACCCAATGTATGGGTTGCCCAACTACCCCCCTGTTCGAGAACCTGGACCGATTCATCATGCTTTGCAGATCCGAGATCACGAGTATCTGGACTACTCCGGCCCCTATACTACTGATTCGACATCTAAGGATGACGATGATGACCGTGACGAAGCCTCAAGGAGGCGACGTGCTAGTAGAGAGCCCCGAAGGAGGGCCCGAAGAATTCATGATGGACCTCCACAAACGACTGAGGAAAGGATCAAGGCTCATGAGGCTGAGATCCAGAGGCTGAAAGATGACGCCGCCAAAGAGCAAGCAAGGCAGAATCAAAGTCTGCATCGACCTCCTCAAATCCCAGGAAGGGTTCCCGTCATAGATCTGGAGAGGTCGTCTAGGAGACAACGAAGGGCCGAAGCCCCAACTGAAAAATCGACAAGGGTGGAGACCCCCAAAAGTAACCCTAGGGATCTGATGCCCCTTTGGGATCCTGATGATCCTACACCTCCGTTCACTGAAGAGGTAATGAATGCTCGCATCTCAAGGAAGTTCAAGATGCCGACGATTAAGGCTTATGACGGAACGGGTGATCCCGCAAATCACGTTAGGACGTTTCCAAACGCACTGCTGTTGCAACCTGCAAGTGACGCCTTAAAGTGTAGGGCGTTCCCTCAAACCCTGTCGGGTATGGCTCAAAGATGGTACAGCCGCTTACCTGCAAACTCGATTGGCTCTTTCAAGGAGTTAAGCGCTGCCTTTGTGAGTCAATTCATCAGCGGAAGAGTTCATGAGAAAAGTTCTGCATCCCTCATGTATGTGGTACAGGGGAAGAATGAGAATCTGAGAGATTATCTCAAGAGGTTCACCAAGGAGACGTTGAACATCACCGACTTAGAGAACAAGGTGGCCATGGTAGCCCTGGAACATGGCACTACTGACCTGTACTTTAAAAGGTCGTTGGCAAAGCATCCACCTGAGAATATGGCTGAACTCCAACGGAGGGCTGATAAGTATATCAAGGTCGAGGATAGTACCAAAAAGGATGTCGTGATAAACAATGGCAAGGGTAACAATGATACAAAGAAGCGAAAGCAAGACCATGAGTATGATGACCACGAGAATGATGCTAGGGACAAGTATCCCCGAACTAGCGAGGACTCCGACTATGCCCCTAAGAAGAACCAAGGACGGAGGTTCACTGAGTATGCAAGGTTGAATACTTCTAAAAGTCGAATCTTGTTTGACATTGAAAAGGATAAGGATTTCCGATGGCCGAAGCCACTCAGGGGTGATCCCTCGAAGAGAAACAAGAATCAGTATTGCAGATTCCACAGAGATGTGGGGCATGACACTGATGATTGCAAGCAACTCAAAGATGAGATCGAGTTTTTAATCCGTAGAGGGAAATTGAGCCACTTCACTAAGGGTGAAGATCGTGTTAATCAAATTAGAGATTATAATAGGAGGGATGACGTTCACGATCGCAACCCATAACCCCGAGGGCCAGTAATCAACATGATCTCAGGAGGCCCGACTGCGGCCGACACAACAAGGAATTCTCGGAAGGCTTATGCCAGAGAAGTGATACACATCATGGGAGAGGCCCCGAAGCAGGCTAGGACTGAAATCGCAATTGGTTTTGACGATTCTGATCTTGAAGGGGTGAAGTTCCCCCATGACGACCCGTTGGTCATAACTCTTGTAATTGGAAACTCAGAAGTGAAGCGAGTCTTGATAGATAATGGAGCTTCCGTTGACGTTCTATTTCATGATGCATTTGTGAAGATGGGTTACAATGATTCTCAGTTGACCCCCAATAACATGCCTATATATGGATTTAATGGAGTAGGATCTAAAGTTGAAGGGACTATTCAATTGCCCGTGACTATTGGACAGGAGCCCAAGAAGGCCATTCAGATGTTGAACTTCCTAGTAATCAAGGCGGTTTCAACGTACAACGCTATCCTCGGAAGGACTGGATTTCATGCATTTAAGGCTGTTGCCTCAACTTATCATATGAAGATCAAGTTCCCAACCCGAAATGGTGTTGGAGAACATAAAGGCGATCAAAAGATGGCACGAAGCTGTTATGTAGCCTCGTTAAGGCCTGATGGAGTCGGGGGCAAGTCCCTCCAATTGAAGACATGGATGTCCGCAGAGGTAAGGAACACCAAGAAAGGCCAGTAGAGGACATCACACAGAAGCCTTGGACAGCCATTGAGGCTAAGGCGTTAACTGACTTCGTGTTTGAATGTACCATTGGCAACCAAGAAGTCGGGGGGCAGGAGGTAGTACCCCAAGCAGGAAGTGAACTTCAGAATAAGAATGAGGATACCAGAAGGAATGGTGGACGCTCTATTTTGATGGAGCATCAAAAACAAAATCAAGTGATGCAGGCCTAGTCTTGCAATGCCCCGATGGGCTCAAGTTATCCTAGTAGGACTTAGCTTCATCTAGTAGAAGCAGAAATAAGGTTCATTGAAACCATTGCAGAGCATGTTGCTCCGAGTAGGACAGTAGTACTCTATGTAAGGGTTGAACCCATTTCAAGTTATTAATGCAAGTTTGATTTCCATTCAATGATTGTGTGATTTTATTTATGTGCTGAGCACCCGATGAGTGCAAGTCAAGGATGACCGAGTACCGAAAATAAAAGAATACACGAATGGAAAACAAACAAATGCATAAGTGAAGATCCCGAAGGGTCAAGAGTTAGGTTACAACGCAACCAAGTAAGAGTTTAAGTCTGTAAAGGACCCTGGATAAAAGACAAGAAGCTAAAAGCCACATGCAACAGTCAAAGCCATGAAAGGCCGAGGATGTTAAGGACTAGCTACTCTTCAATACTTATAAAGTATCTGGATTAAGGATCCAAGAATGAAGGCCAATAGATAACCTTAAGCAAGGATTAAGAAGATCAAGCAAGCTCTCGTCTCAGAAGTTTAAAAGGCAAGAAGCCAATTGGATTGCATTTATCGAAATCTAAATCGAGGAATCAACCCCGGATCCTAGGTTGAAGAACAGAAGCTGTTAGCCATGAAGGCCAAGATTAGCCATGAAGGCCAAGGTTAGTTATGAAGGCCAAACTTGAGGGGGTCATGAACCTCCAATTAAGATCCAAAGGTTAAAACTTCATGTTGACTTGAAAACCAATATGTAATTTTGAAAACCTCCTAGGGAAGGTTCAAGACCTCGTGGGGCTAACCAGAAACCCCCTGGCCTTTGATCGGCAGCTCTGATAGATATTTCGGTGATTTAAAACACCACTGAGGTTGAAAACCCTTGATTTCAAACATTGGCGTTCAACCTTCGAACATCGACGTTCAACACCCAAGACCAGGACAAACATTGAAGCCATGACGACCAAGCGAGTTGAAAAGTTACTTATGTGGGAGCATCTTTGAAAGAACCCCTGAAGGGCAAGTTGATAGCATTCTTGTAAGAAAATAGTGATGCATTTTCTTGGACTGCAGCTGACATGCCAGGGATTGATCCCCAACTCATAACTCACAAGTTGAATGTTGATCCGGGGCGGAAGATAATAAAACAGAAAAGAGAAATTTTGCTCCTGAAAGGCAGGAGGCCATTAAACAAAAAGTTGACAAGCTCTTAGAGGCTGGGTTTGTTGAAGAGCTTCAATTTCCTGAATGGTTAGCTAACCCGGTGATGGTCAAGAAAGCGAATGGAAAGTGGAGGATGTGTATAGACTTCACTGATTTGAATGATGCATGTCCGAAGGATTGTTTTCCCCTTCCAAGGATTGATATGTTGATAAATGCCACAGCTGGACATGAGATGTTGAGCTTCATGGATGGGTTCAGCGGCTACAATCAGATTAAGATGCACAAGGATGACATCCCTAAGGTATCTTTCATAACTGACTTTGGTGTTTTCTGCTATCTTGTTAGGGCTTTTGGTCTAAAGAATGCAGGAGCTACTTACCAACGACTGGTGAATAAGATATTCGCCCATCTGATTGGAAAAACCATGGAGGTCTATGTTGATGACATCTTAGTCAAGAGCCTACTCAAGGCAGATCACATTAAGCACCTCAGAGAGGCATTCGAAGTGCTGAGGCACCACAAAATGATGTTGAATCCAGCCAAGTGTGCCTTTGGCGTTGGGTCTGGAAAGTTCTTGGGTTTGATGGTTTCGAAAAGAGGCATAGAGGCCAATCCCGACAAGATCAAAGCAATCTTAGACATGGAACCACCCCGTTCTGTGAGGGACGTACAGAAGTTAACCGGCAGAGTGGCCGCTCTAGGGAGATTCATCTCAAAGTCTGGTGATAAGTGCTTGCCTTTCTTTCAAGCATTGAAGAAGGTGAAAAATTTTGAATGGACTAATAAAAGCCAAGAGGCCTTTGAACAGTGGAAGAAGTACATGGTCGAAGCCCCGTTGTTGGCCAAGCCAAGTCCCGGAGAGACTCTTTATCTGTATCTAGTAGTGTCTGAACAAGCATTGAGTATCGTCCTCATTAAAGAAGAGAACAAGGTTCAGAGGCCCATCTACTATGTAAGCAAGGTGCTCCACGGAGCCGAGTTAAATTACTCATCCATCGAGAAATTTCTTTAGCATTGATAACAGCTTCAAGGAAACTACGACCGTACTTTCAATCACATAAAATCGAAGTCCTGATGGACGAGCAATTGAGGAACATATTGCACAGCCCGAAAGCAAGCCTAAGATTGATTAAGTGGGCAATCGAACTTGGAGAGTTTGACATCACGTATAAGCCTCGAACGACCATTAAGGCTCAGGCATTGGCTGACTTCGTGGTTGAATGTACCATTACCAACCAAGAAGTCGGGGGGTAGGAGACGGTAACCACCCCTGAAAGTGGAGATAAAGATGAAGAACTTGTATCTGATCAAAAGGAACATTGGGTGCTCTATTTTGATGGAGCATCAAAAACAAAATCTAGTGGTGCAGGTTTAGTCTTGCAAAGCCCCGATTGGTTTATAGTCGAGTATGATTTAAAATTGGACTTTCCGACAACTAACAACGAAGCTGAGTATGAAGCCTTGATAGCCGGTTTAGGCTTGGCTAGAATAATGAGAGTCAAGAATCTCAAACTACGGCAAAGTACTTGAGAGTCGTGAAGGCCGTGATGACTGAGTTTGAGTGAATGGTATGAGAAGCACATTTCGAGAGAACAGAACGTTAAGGCTGATGCCCAATCTAAGTTTACTTCTTCTGAGATAGAGAACTACGCCGGAAGAGTTTACTTTCAGGTCTTGAAGGCCCCGTCTATTATTTCAAATTAATAGCACCAATTGATGTAAGTTGAAGGATAGACCCTCATAAAAGCTCACCCTGAGACTGGTTGGCTCCCTGATAATGCCTTGAAGGCACAGAAACTGTTAGTGAGAATGTTGAGATAAGAGGTCCTTTGTCATTCCTTACTTAATCTGGAATCTCAAATTCCGATACAAATGTTTAGCCTTGATGGCCAAAAAGGCTGTCTGTCTCCAATCGAGATGGCCAAAAAGGTTGTCTGCCTCCAATCGAGTTCGTCGTTTGAGTTTAAGGACTTGAATCAAGAGCCGTCAATCGAATTCAAACCAAAGGAAGGTTGGAAACCTAGAATCAAGATAAAGGGTTGACAACCAGATAACAATGCAAACCAGACTTGAAGTCAAGTGCTCAGTGGAAAAGAAACTTCTTGAACGATCAAACGAGAAGCAAGACCTCCACCATATGAAACAAGGGGGGCAAGAACTAAAAAGCTTCATCACAAGCCCCACATCTTAGAACAAGAAAGAGAGATTAATTATGCCTTGAAAGGATGTATACAACATCCAAATGTCAAGGACGTGATTCAAGAACGAGACTCCAGGCATTGCGAAAAGCTCCGAGAGGCACGACAAAGCAACCGTGGAGCACCTGTCAGGCAACCAGGATCTCCTGGCAGCCGACCAGGTGCCATGAAGAAGCTCTGGCCGACCAGGATCTCCTGGCAGCCGACCAGGTGCCATGGAGAGGGCCTGGCCGACCAGGATCACTTGGCAGCCGACCTCCTGGCACCTCCCGTCAGTTGGTCGGATCGTTTGATGGTTCTGTCGAAGGTTTCTTGCTAAAACGAACACCGACCTCCAACTAGACATCGTTCAAGCATCAATTAGCACCGTGTAGTGCCGTCTAATGCCATTCAACGTCATTTAACATAGATTGAAACGTTGTTTAAACACTTCCAGGCAACTTGGAGCACCTGGCAAGCGAACAAGGAGCACCTGGCAGGCAACCAGGATCTCCTGGCAGCCGACCAGGTGCTACAGAGAAGGTCTGGCGGACCAGGGATCTCCTGGTAGCCGACCAGGATCTCCTGGCAGCCGACCAGGAGCACCTGGCAGCCGACCAGGAGCCACGGAGAGGCTCCAGCTGACTTCCCGGTACCCATCTTGGCACCCCCCATCGTTTAATTGGATCGTTTGATGGTTCTGTTGAAGGTTTCTCACTTTCCGTGACAAACATCGACCTTCGAATTAGCACCATATAGTGCCGTTTTATGCCATCTAACGTCGTTTACACAAACATTGAAACGTCGTTTAAGCATCGTGTGACATCATTAAAGTCAACCTGGATCTCCCGTCAATCTTCCGGCGATCAAGAAGCACATGTCAGGCAATCAAGAAGCACATGTCAGGCGATCAAGAAGCACATGTCAGGCGATCAAGAAGCACATGTCAGGCGATCAAGAAGCACCCGACAGGCAACCAGGATCTCCTGGCAGCCGACCAGGTGCCACAGAGAGGGTCTGGCCGACCAGGATCTCTCTTGTCAGCCGACCTCACGGTGTTTGGGCCATATCTTGAGCTCCGGGT
Source organism: Saposhnikovia divaricata (assembly GCA_036435485.1). Taxonomy (NCBI): domain Eukaryota; kingdom Viridiplantae; phylum Streptophyta; class Magnoliopsida; order Apiales; family Apiaceae; genus Saposhnikovia; species Saposhnikovia divaricata. The sequence continues at coordinate 161,593,332 of CM071597.1, forward strand.
ATCAGATTTGGGCGATCTTACAGTCCACGCGAAGGTCATGGAGTTTTCTACAACCTTGGAAGGTCCCCAGCCAACCAGGATCTCCTGGCAGCCGACCAGGTACCACAGAGAGGGCCTGGCCGACCAGGATCTCTCTTGTCAGCCGACCTCACGCTGTTTAGGCCATATCTTGAGCTCCGGGTATCAGATTTGGGTGATCTTACAGTCCACGCGAAGGTCATGGAGTTTTCTACAACCTTGGAAGGTCCCCAGCCGACCAGAATCTCCTGGCAGCCGACCAGGAGCACCTGGCAGCTGGCCAGGACCCTTGTCGGCTGACTCGCTGCCCGGAAGAGGTTACAATTGTCCCGAATCTCCTCCGATTAGCACCGTTAGTGCCGATAGCACCGTTAGTGCCGATAAGCACCGATTAAGTGCCGATTAGCACCGTTAGTGCCGATAAGCACCGATTAAGTGCCGATTAGCACCGTTAGTGCCGATAGCACCGTAAGTGCCGATAAGCACCGATTAAGTACCGATTAGCACCGTTAGTGCCGATAAGCACCGAATAAGTGCCGATAAGCACCGTTAGTGCCGATAGCACCAGTAATGTCGTTAGCACCGACAGTGTCCTCTAGCACCGTTCAGTGTCGTTTAATGCCGGTTGGCGTCACTTAAACGTTGTTTAAGTTTCGTTTAAGGCTAGTTAGTACCGTTTAGTGCCGTTTTATGCCGTTCAACGTCGTTTAAACATTGTTTAAATGTCGTTAAGGCTGATTAGTGCCGATTAGCATCAAATTAACATTGTCGTAAACATGTCGGTCGCTCCACGCTTTACACAAAGACAATACTCGTGAAACACTAGTGTATAAAGACAAACCCTGACCCGAGTCTTGGAAAGGACCGTTAAAACTTCAAGGAAAACCTGATCAGTTTTCCTAGAAGTTGGGGGGCAAATGATATGGGCTAAAAGTAAGCCCTAAAGACACATTTAATGTGGCATTAATTAGACCCGGAATGGTCCAAACATGGGGCCCACCAGATGGGCCCAAACCCTATTTATAATATTAATTTCGTAATTAATATTAAGGGTAATAAATAGCTCAACAAATAAGAGTCAAACAAGGATATTACTCTTGCCTGACTTAGCCTCCAAGATACATATTTCAACATGGAAACTGATTCCTATAAGGAAGAGATCTAGAACCTTCCTCAAGGAAGACTTGTCCACCAAGTCTCTGACTCCTACCATAATTCTAGGGCTTCTCAACCTATATAAAGGGTCTAACCCCTCATCTCAGAACGACGTTTTTGGGCAGAGCTCAATACGTCACTTACGTTTTGGACACAGCTCCATACGTTACCCACCACGTTTTGGCTTAATCCTCGAATAAGGACATAGAAGCCACTGCGTCCTAGGTGAGCTCTCGCCGCTATAGCCTCGAGGGCACCATCACCTAGAACTACGTCTTGGCTTGATTCTCAATAACGAGATACGTAGGCACTTTGTGAGGACCGATCAGTCTCGTAACACGGAAACAGCCATTAAAGCCCGAAGCTCAAACTCCCTTAGCATTAAATACACATAAACCCTAGCCGCAATATTCGTAACCTAGTTTTTATTCCACAACATATATATTAGAGCATCTCCCCTCTTAAATTAACTTGAAATTTGAGGACTAAATTGGCTCTTAACTTGAAATTTGAGGAGAGAAATCAAATTATTTGTTCTAATAGATTCTTAGTGGCTCTTAAATTCATTAAAATTTTCTTTTCTCTCCTCAGTTTTAAGAACTACTAGCAACTCTTAACTAATATTATATTATAAATTTATAAGATAACATTCTCTCTCTATCCATTTCTTTTTGTAATTTTATGGATATACCTTATTTTTAATAATAATAAACAAAATAAGCAGTGAATATAAGAAACATTATTGGAGATGAATCTACATTAAATCACTAAAAACTATTATTTTATAATATATTTAAAAGTGTTGACAAAAAAAAAGTGATTTAAGAGACTCTTGGAGATACTCTTTGTTGGAGGCCCATCTCCCTAATGGGTTGGACCGAAGGCCCAATGCCGCTCATCCGAATGAAGCCCAATAACATGAGGTCCATTTGCATGCAACGGTCTTGTGGTTGTGCGTCCTCCAAGAAGTGGGACACGTTCTCCCATCTCGCCCCACTATTTGGTAACCGTCGGGAAAAGAGAATAAGGTCAAATACAGGTTCAATCTCTTATTCATTCACAATTACACACAAAACATAAACTCTCTGCGTTCAATATCACCTTACAAAATTCAGTTAACTTATTCTCACACCGGAGGTGAATTAGGGGGACAACCCCTCGCATTCTTCTCACTTGCAGGTCCGACCGAAGCAAGGCTAGGCATATTTCTGGTTGTAACATTTGGCGCCGTCTGTGGGAACGCAGAGTTACGTTTGTTGAGATTTTACTAAAGACCATGGCGATTGAAGAAACACCTTTAACCGATAACATTACCGTGGCCGAAAACAGCCACACTACTCCTGTTATCCCGAGGACGACTCCTCCTATTGCCCCAAGGCTGCTGACTTTCGAAGAAGAAGGGGACATGCCGTCTCCAGAAGAGCAACAACAGATGCTTCTGAAATGGCGAGATGAGCAGAAAGCCAAAGGGAAACGGAAGGAGGCTGATAGAGAAAAGAGCAACAAGGACACAGAGAGATTGGCTAAGAAGAGGGAGGCCGATCAATTAAGGTTACAAGCCCTAAAGCTCAAGAGAGAAGGGATCGAACTACAAGAGAAGGCACTCCGCGAGGCCCTGGAGGCCGAAGACACGGAGCATGAAGAGCGAAGGGAGAAGAGGATCAGGGACGATGAAGATGAGTCGTGGAACTCTGAATCGCTCTCCAGAAGAACCCGATCGAAGGTAGTTTACTCCTCCGAGTCGGAAGACGAAGGTCCTCACACGGATGACCGTATCCGGAGGATCGAAAAGGTCATGTTTGGAGAAAGAAGGATAAGCCACGAACCAGTGGTAACTGAAGATGTTGAACAATTTCGGCCACCTCCGGGAAGATAGTTCCCGAAGATGCATGAGTTCGGTGGGAAGGGTGACCCCGAAGACCATTGTGAGATGTACGAATCACTCATGACTGGTATGGGGCACTGTGATGTTATGCTCTGTAAGATGTTCAAGACCTATCTGAAGGGAAATGCGTCGATGTGGTATCGATCGCTAAGGCCCAGGTCAATTGGCTCATACGAGCAAATCAAGAGGAAGTTTTTGAGGCACTATTCTCATTTGTGTCGACGAGAAAAGGATACGGAGGCCCTGATCCACTGCAGACAGAGGCCGAATGAAGAACTTGGGGATTATCTAGCAAGGTTTAAGGAAGAAGCAGGAATGGTGACGAACTTGGACAAAGTCAAGGCTGCTGGATTCCTCTCGGCCGGCCTAGACCCCATTAAAGGTAAGAAGCTTAGATCTTCTCTTTATGATATGCCTCCAAAATTTTTGAATGATATATATTTGTGGGGAGAGGCTATTAGAAGAAAGTTAGAATCTATCGGGGGGTATAAGGATAGTAAAAAGCATGATAAAGAGGATAGAAGAAATGATAGAAGGGATGACCGAAGGGATCGAGGTGATGTTAAAAGTAGACTGAATGACACAAGGCCTGATAAGGGGGCCGAACGAAGAAGAGATAGAGATAGTACTGTGTTCACACCACTTAACACACCTATCTCGAAAATTCTCCACGAGATAAAGGGTAAGCCTGGGTTCGTTCGACCGGCCAGGCTAAAGACCCCTGAAAACAGAAGGAATGAAAATAAGTACTGCGACTACCATCGGGATAAGGGTCATAATACCGATGAATGTTATCACTTAAAAAAGCTGATTGAGAAAATGATCAAAGATGGAGAGTTGACACAATTTGTTGGGGAATTGAGGGATAAAATCGAATCCAAGGAGAGGAAGAAAGATTCCAGAGATGCAAAAGGGTCAGAGAAGTATAGAGGTGAAGTCAGAACAATATCCGGGGGGACTATACTCGATCGGGACAGTAAGACAGCCTGAAAGAAGTATGCCAGACAAATATACAGCCTATACCAATCGAATGCAGCCAAGCAGCCATTGCCCATCTCTTTCACAGAGGATGATTTTGAGGATGTGTTATGGCCGCACGAAGACCCACTTGTCATAAACCCAGTGATTGGGGAGAACAAGATTTGGAAAGTGCTGGTCGATAAAGGTAGTTCGGTCAACATTCTTTATCACCGAACATACTCTAAGATGAACTTGGGAGGTGAACAGCTGGAGCCGTGCCATGAGGCACCATTATATGGCTTCGGTAATCAGCCAGTACCGATTGAAGGAACCATTACATTGAATGTTTTACTGGGTAAAGCGCCATACACTGTGACGAAAGAAACGAAGTTCTACGTGGTTCGAGTTGACAACCCATACAACGGAATCTTGGGGAGGCCAGCCCTATCTCTGTTCCAGGCTATGTCTTCTATCCCACACTTGAAGTTGAAATTTCCAACCGAACATGGAATTGGTGAAATGAGAGGTGACCAGAAGGCCGCCCGTATCATTATGCTAGAAGATCTGGAAAAAGATAAGGATGTGGAGATGACCGAAGCCGGTAAAAGGAAAAGAAGTGAAAATGAAGCTGGGGGCAGTCATCAACTGCTGAATATAGAGTTGGAAAAATTTGGAGCCGACCTGTCAAGCCCGATTGCCGAACCAACGGCCGAGACCGAAGAGGTGGAGCTGTATGTAGGCCAGTCTGGGAAAATGATTCAAATTGGAAAGAACATGGAGCCTGAGTTGAAGGAAAAAGTTATCAAAGTCATTAGGGAGTTCCACGACGTGTTCGGTTGGGGCCCCGAAGATATGCCGGGTTTGGATCCTTCGGTAGCCAAGCACTGTCTGAACGTGGCTCCCAAAGCCAAACCTGTAAAACAAAAAAAAAAGGAATTTTGCCATAGAAAGGCAAAAGGTTATTCAAGCTAAAGTGGAGAAGCTGCTAGAAGCAAAGTTCATTGAAGAGATTTACTACCCCGATTGGTTGGCGAACGTGGTGGTGGTTAAAAAAACAAATGGCAAGTGGAGAATGTGCGTGGATTATACTGACTTGAATAAACACTGTCCAAAAGACAACTATCCGCTGCCGAACATTGACCAACTGATAGATGCTACTTCAGGGCATCAGATACTCAGTTTTCTGGACGCCTTCTCCGGATACCACCAAATCGCCATGAATGCCGAGGACGTACCTAAGACAGCATTTATCACACCGAACGGCACCTATGCTTACATTAATATGCCCTTCGGACTAAAGAACGCGGGGGCAACCTTCCAGTTAATGATCAACAAAGTATTCAAGGCCCAGATTGGTCGGAGCATGGAATGTTATGTAGACGATATGATAGTTAAGTCCCTTTTCAGGGATCATGCAGAAGACTTGAGATAATGTTTTGTAACACTCAGGAAGAACAACATGCGAATCAACCCGAACAAGTGCACGTTCGGGGTGCATAGTGGAAATTTTTTTGGGTACATGGTCAGTGCCCGAGGGATTGAAGCTAATCCAGAGAAAATTAAGGCAGTGATCGATATGGAAGCACCGAAGACGATCAGGGACATTCAGAAGCTGACCGAACGGTTAGCAGCCCTGAGGAGGTTCATTTCCAGGTCAGCCGAAAAATCTTTACCATTTTTTGAGGTACTTCGAGGGTCAAAAAATTTTGAGTGGGGGCCGAACTATCAGAAGGCATTTGAAGAGGTCAAGGAATACTTAGTAAAGGCCCCGCTCTTGATGAGGCCTGATCCGAAAGAAACTTTGCAGTTGTATTTAGCTGTGAACGACCGAACACTTGGAGCAGTGTTGGTCAAAGAACATGAAGGGAACCAGCATCCGGTATTCTACGTTTCTCATATTCTCAAAGATGCAGAAACTAGATATCCGAATGCAGATAAGTTCGCCTATGGGTTGGTAATGGCCGCCAGAAAATTGAGGCATTATTTCCAAGGAAGAACGATCAATGTTATAACAGACCAACCTTTAAAGAAGATTTTGCAAAGGCCAGAGGCATCGGGCAGAGTAGTAGCTTGGGTGATCGAACTGGGGGAACACGATTTGGAGTACACGCCAAGGACTTCGATCAAAGCCCAAGCACTCGCAGATTTTATGGTGGAATGCTCATTCTCGGGACCGAAAGATTTGGCTCTCGAAGAGCAGCTGATTCAGGCACCGGGAAAATGGAAATTGTTCGTCGTTGGTTCAGTCGCCAACGAAAAGTGTGGAGCAGGGTTGATTCTAACAAGTCCAGAGGGATTTGAAATATGTCAAGCCATCAGGTTTACTTTCCCTCTGACAAGCAATGAAGCCGAGTACGAAGCCCTACTAGCAGGTTTGGACTTAGCAAAATCTTTGGAAGTCAAGCACCTCAGGGCATTCAGTGACTCAATGTTGGTAGTAAAGCAGTTTGCGGGAGAATATGGGCAGAAGGACCCTCGAACAAAGGCCTACGCCCTAAAGGTACGTGAGAATATTTAGTTTTTTGAGTCATTCGAGTTGGGCCAGGTAGCAAGAGAAAACAATAGTCGAGCAGACGCTCTATCTAGGCTAGCCTCGGCAGAAACCAAAAGTCTCAAAGACGCCTTCGATAGACAAAAAACAGTGCATGGAAATTCATCAAGGAGTTAACTGGATGACCCCAATCAGGGCATTCTTGGAGAAGGGAACTTTGCCGCTCGACGGAAGGGAGGCACAGAAGGTGAACATCGGTCGGCCAATTACACTTTGGTTGGAGGCCGTTTGTTCAGAAGGTCAGCAACTCAACCACTTCTTCGATGCTTAGACAAAGAAGAACAACAGTTAGCCTTCGAAACGGGTCATGAGGGGATTTGTGGAGAACACCTGGCAGGAAGATCCTTAGCCTTCAAGATTCTTAGGCAGGGGTTTTTCTGGCCGAAAATGAAAGAATATGCAATTGAGTATGCTAAGAAGTGCAAGCAGTGCCAACTATTCAGTACCATCCCGAAGCAACCTCCCGAAGAGATGTCCTCGATCCTTAGCCCCATTCCATTTGCTATGTGGGCAGTTGACATCGTAGGGATCTTGCCTACCAGTACCAAATAAGCCAAGTAATGTATTGTGGCGATCAACTACATGACCAAGTGGATAGATGTCAGACCACTTTCAGCTATTACCGAAGAGGTAGCAAAGAAATTCATGTTGGAACAGGTAATTTTAAGGTTTGGCATTCCTATGGTATGTGTATCCGATAATGGGACCCAGTTCATTGGAAGAAAGTTCCGGAAGTTTTTGGCCCAGTTCGGAATTCAACAGAAATTTAGTTCAGTCGGGCATCCTCAGGGAAATGGGGCAATCGAAGCGGCCAACAAAATTATTTTCGATGGGATCAAGAAAAGGCTGGGAGAAGCTAAAGGACTTTGGGCCGAAGAGTTACCTTGGGTTCTTTGGGCATACCGAACGACAGCAAGATCCTCGACCGGGGAAACACCATTCATGTTAGCCTTTGGAACAGATGCTCTTCTGCCAGTTGAAGTCGGTTTAGAGTCTTATCGAACACAGGTGTTTAATGTGGAGACTACGGGCGAACGTTGACTTACTGGAGGAGGAAAGGGAGGCAGCTCATTAAAGAAATTTAAGGTACTAGCTTCAAGTGGCACAATATGATTCAAGCGTGAAAAAGCGATCGTTTCAAGTTGGGGACTTAGTACTTCGCGAACTGGCTACTTCAATGCCGGTTAAATAGGGAAAACTTATGCCCAACTGGGAAGGTCCCTATGTGGTGATTGAAGTGGTTCGGCCGGGCACCTACAAATTATCCCATCCGGACGGCAGCCCAATCAAGAACACCTGGCATGCTGCTCGCCTTCGCCATTTCTACCAGTAAGCCTACTGGACGCATTATATCATTTTTAATTCAGCATTTTGCCTTTTTATGCAAGTTGATTTTGAATTCCCTAAGCATCAATCTGTAATCCAAAACTATGTATGAGTTGTTGCATGATTAATGAAAGATTGCTTGCTCCATCTTTATACCTGCTGTTTTAGCTAAGTACACCCATAACCAAATGGTTAAGTACACGAAATTAAGCTAAGTAGACCCATGTTTGGGGCCGATCGAATAAAACATGCGCCTTTTTACTTATTTTAGTATTAAGCACACCGAGACTAGACGGACCAATATTGGGGGCTGACCGAATATAATATGGTTCCTTATAATTGTCTTAGTATTTAAGTTACTTTGACATTAATTAAGGCCGAGGAGAAATAATTTTTACCGACCGAATGGGGCCTTAATCATTTACAAAACCCTTTAAATACTGGGTGACAACTAGGTTACGACCAAAAATGCATCATGCTAGGCCAAGGCCGAAGACGCATGAACGAAACAAAAATTATGCGAAGGCAGAAAAGAGCCGAAGACGCATAAAAGTAAACAAGAATTATGCCAAGGTAAAACAATACCGAAGAAGCATAAAATACAAGAATCTTGCTAAGGTAAATTAAAGCCGAAGATGCACAAGGACGAACAGAAATTATGCTAAGGTAAAGAAATACCAAAGACGCATAAAAACAAACAGAAATTACGCTAAGGTAAAGAATACCGAAGATGCATGATAATAAAAATAAATTCTGCTAAGGCGAAAATACCAAGCCCGAAGGCAGAGTTAAGGTTTACAAAGCCCGAAGGCACAAATTTAAAGCCCGAAGGCAAATGTTAAGAATTACAAGGCACAAAGGCCACCAAAATAGAAGGATTAAAAAAGTAAGGGAATTAGTCGGAAAGAGGCTCGTCCTCGCCCGAAGAAACCACCAGGGGCTCATCAGATTTTTCCCTGCCGATTGGATCGGTCATGCCCGCCTCAACGTCGATCATCCGAGTGTGGTTGAAACCAAGGGTATTTGCCTTCACCATGGCATTATCATACCCCATCTGGTAGCACCTTTCCTCGGTCAGATCAAGTTTCTTCTGCAGCTTCTGAACATTCTTCCTTGTAGCCTTGAGCTGTTGATTTCTCCAGTCGATACGCTTCTTCAAGGTATCCAACTCCTCTAGCTTCGCCTTCAAGGCGTCATTCTCGGTCTTCAAAGCGTTAGCTTGACCGGTCACCCTCTCTAGTTCATTAGCGGAGTTCTGAATGTCCTCCTCGGCCTTGACCACCCGAACCTCCAGCCGATCAACTTCCTTCAGCTTGGCCTACACTCCACTCATTCGGTGACCACAGCAGACCAGGAGACACCATGAAAACAAACAAGGGAAAAAGTCAAAAGTTGAAGGCAAATAAATAAATAGTACGGAAGAAGAAAGCTTACCATAGAGAGGAAGTCCAATATCTCAGTACAAGCCTCAAGGTCGTTCGCCTTGGCAAACGTCGGTCGGTCGGCTGGAAGAACGAGACCCCGGCAAAGATCGGGACCTACAATCGTCGACGAAGCCGAAGCTGGAACAATAATTTTGTCACTCTCCAGAACTCCCCATTGAGGAGAATACACTTTTAACTCCGTTTCACCCGATCGAACTCTCTTCCTTGGTTCGATCAGAATGATCGAATCTGCTTCCCTTGACTTCAACTCCTGGGGAGGAGAAGAAGCAGGTGGAGTGGTGACCAAACTCATCTCCCCCTGTTCGGGAGCCGACTTCTCTGCTCTATTGGTTGCCTGAACGGAGGCATCGGCAACAGCTATGGCAGCAGCAGTAGCTGCGACTAGGGATGGCAAAAAAATCCGATCCGACGGATACCCGATCCGAAATCCGAAATTTTGGATAACCCGAACCCGATTTTTTGGATTTGGATTTGGATTTCAGACCCGAAATTTTTTGGATTTGGATTTGGATATTATGAAACCCGATCCGAAACCCGATCCGAAACCCGAAAACCGATCCAAACCCGATCCGAACCCGAAACCCGAAAAAAAACCCGAATATATATATATATATATATATATATATATATATCTGTGTGTGTATATATATGTATATAATTTATACTATAATATATTTCATAATGTAATACATTTTATATAAAAGTCATTGGTGCATCGTATAACAAATAACCTTGTATTATTAAAACCGAAATATTAAAACATTTTTAGACTCTACGTGTTTAAGATGTATTTCATATCAAATCTATTTGGTTATTAAAATTAATGCACAGAATATTTCTAATTAATCCTTTACTTAATAATTCGTTGATTTTAGGGATGGCAAAAAAATCCGATCCGATGGATACCCGATCCGAAACCCGAAATTTTGGATAACCCGAACCCGATTTTTTGGATTTGGATTTGATTTTCAAACCCGAAAATTTTTGAATTTGGATTTGGATATTATGAAACCCGATCCGAAACCCGAAAACTGATCCGAACCCGAAACCCGAAAAAAACCCGAATATATATATATATATATATGTGTGTGTGTGTGTGTGTGTGTGTATGTGTGTGTGTGTGTGTGTGTGTGTGTGTGTGTATGTGTATGTATATATGTATATAATTTATACTATAATATATTTCATAATGTAATACATTTTATATAAAAGTCATTGGTGCATCGTATAACAAATAACCTTGTATTATTAAAACCGAAATATTAAAACATTTTTAGACTCTACGTGTTTAAGATGTATTTCATATCAAATCTATTTGGTTATTAAAATTAATGCACAGAATATAATTTATTTATATAATATTAATAATACTTTTTATAATGTATAAATATTATAGTGTGTGTTATATAAAACTTGATTGAAAATTTCTGGTTTTCGGATTTCGGATTTCGGATTTCGGGTTTCGGGTATTATCCAAATCCAAAAAATTTCGGGTTTCGGGTATACCCGAAATCCACCCGAAATCCATTGGATCGGGTTCGGGTTTCAGTTTTCGGGTATTTTTCGGGTTCGGGTCGGGTTCGGGTTTTATCCAAAAAATCGGGTTTGGATTTGGATTTTGCCAAACCCGACCCGATCCGACCCGATTGCCATCCCTAGCTGCGACCGCCTTCCTTCGTTTGCGCTCCAAGATTTCAGCATGAGAAGACACTGCATAAAACAAGACAAGTCAAATATGTATCACAAGGAAAAATATTCAGTACAAGAATGCAGAATTAACGAGATAAAACAAAAGGCTGTTACCACTACCCCAAAGGCCGATTAAGCAGTCGGTATCCCGTCTGTAAGTTAAAGGCACCTTATCCATCTTAAGTTCGGAAAAAATGTGATAATCATGTTTATCTGCCTCTAGGAGTTTGGGATATATAAATCTCGATGGGTCGACCTCTCGCCAAGTGCCGAACTTTTCCATCCTTGGGGCCCGAAATGAATACCCACTTGGCGTGAGCCCCCTTGTTGCTCGAGTTTGTCTGTGCCCAATCGGTTCCACCATTCCAACGGGCGATGGAATAGAAACCACGGTTCTTCGGGTTCCGACGAAGCTCATAATGATGCCAGAATAGAACCGTCCTTGGGATCATTTCCAATGCTAGACATCGGGCCTGAATGGCATTTATGTGAAAGAAGCTGTTCGGGTCCAGTTGTCCAATGGCGATTCCTGTTTGCTTCAGTATACTTTTGAGGATAGGCAGCATGGGTAACTGAAAGCCGCATTTGAACGCAGCTTCGGATATGCCCGTAGCTCGGCCTCCTCCACAAATCGGAGGGATCTCGGGATTGTGCCAAATCCGATCCTTCTTCCTTGGAGTAAAGAAGTATCAGACGTGTTTCTCTACAATGTAATTGGTTGAGAATTGCTCAATATCCTCTTCGGTCAGCTTCGACCGAAGATTCACGGCTGGATACAGCTCAATGTCACTAAAGGGAGAAACCTCCGAAGGACCTGCACCTTCGGTTGGCTGATCCATGTCCCTACATTAGGAAATGAAGAGACGTTAGCCTTGTACTCGGACAAAAAAGAAAAAGGAAATGGAAAAGGAAAAGGCCGAGTACAGCGGGCCAGGATCGGTCGGGGACATCCTAAAACCTAGGGCGAAGCAGGCTGAAGACCTAAAAACTACAGGGAATTGGGACAACCTGAAGAGAATTCGAAAGGTTCGAAGATCCCGAAGGATGTTCTTGCCCAGGAATTTTCCAAATAAGTCCCAGAATTCCCAGAAAAATACGAAGAAAGATAGAAATCCTAAAAGTTAATGGTCAAGCGCAACTCCTACATGAATGCAACCTATCCAGAAATTAAAGGTAACACACTGGTAGTGATATTCACGCATATACATGTATATATACATACACAAAATGCAGAGTCGTGATGAATAGAAGCATGAACAAGCGTATCATATTCATATTAATAACCAAAATGGAGAAGGGGGTAACTTACTGTTTTGCCAATGAGTAATAAGATCGAATTCCTGAGAATAGTCTTCTTGAAGACGAACTGCCACCGGAATCGGAGAATTGGGAATGGTCGGAAGTGATGTGATGTTTCCAATTGCTGCCCACGAAAGTTCTTGAGGAAAGGGTTTTTGCTCTGTGGGCGGAGTAATATTTGAAGCGTGAAAATGAAAATGAAAAGGTTTTGGAGTTTTTAAGCGCAGGGACACGGCTTTGGACAAAAAACATTTCGAATTCAACGGACACGATTTAAGCACGGATCTCGAGATTGGACAACTGTCATCATTTAAGAGGCGCGACTCCCCAAGAGCCGTCTTGTCGAACCATGCTGTCATCCTTATCCGAAGAAGACGTCCGAAGAGTAGATTTCGAAGATGGGCTTAGACTTTGGTCTTCGTCCTGAGGATAACTCCGAACTAAGCCCAGGGACATGTTGGAGGCCCATCTCACCGATGGGTTGGACCGAAGGCCCAATGCCGTTCATCCGAATGAAGCCCAATAACATGAGGTCCATATGCATGCAACGGTCTTGTGGTTGTGCGTCCTCCAAGAAGTGGGACACGTTCTTCCATCTCGCCCCACTATTCGGTAACCGTCGGGAAAAGAGAATAAGGTCAAATACAGGTCCAATCTCTCATTCATTCACAATTACACACAAAACACAAACTCTCTGCATTCAATATTACCTTACGAAAACCAGTTAACTTATTCTCACACCGAGGTGAATCGGGGGGACAATCCCTCGCATTCTTCTCACTTGCAGGTCCGACCGAAGCAAGGCTAGGCATATTTCTGGTTGTAACACTCTTATTCTTTAGTTGTAATTTGAGAGGGAAGGATCACATTTGAAAATGGCATTAATAAAATTTCAAATTTTATTTACTTTTTTCGTCCCAAATCTTTTGTCTTTTTTGAATTTTTGTAATCAAATTAATCAAAATTTAACTAAGACGATTCATTTTTTTATAATTTACAAAGTTAAAAATATATATATTAAAGTAGATTTGATATGTTGTCTAATGATATAATTTAGGAAAATTATCAAATATACTTGATTTTCTTAATTATTTGCATTTTTATGATTTTGTTATATTTATTGCATATATACGGGATCTTTTAAATAAAGTTAAAAAATTTACAAAAATACGGTTAGTTTAGAAACTCTTCTCTGTGTCTCTCCGTCTTCCATAACTTTACTCTCTCCTTTTTCTCACAAGTCGTAACCTAATTTTTATTTTCATCTCAGTACTAATCGAAAATCTATCGCTATCTTGCAGTGGTATTCTCATATATACAAACTAAGTTTATCATCTCTTTTTTCACATTCTTCATCGCAATTTCACCGATGTATATATTTTTAGTCTCTGGTACCATCTCCTTCTTCTCCGGCCCCGTAGGGCACCTTCTTCGATGGCGAGCTCCGATCTATTCCTGATTCCCGATGAGCTCCGATCTGTTCCTGATTTTGGTTGTATTTTGGATGATGGATGATTTTGGTTATATACGTGTGTGTGTGTGTGTGTGTGTTTATGTATTGAGAGATTTGTATAGATTATATGTGTGTGTGTTTGTAAGCTTTTCAACAGCAAGTTTCTTTGTTTTGGTTTGATTTTAGAAGTGAGCTTAATAAGCTTGAAAATCAAGTGTCTTTTTATTATCTCTTCGTATATAAATGAAATCTTAGGTTGCTTTTGATTGATTTATTATTTTGGTTGCAAATAAGGTTGTAAGCCGGCATTCATAACTCCCTATTTCTAATAGTTGCAACTGAACGTAACCACATGCAACTGAACGCAACCACATATGCAACTAAAAACTAAAAGTTAAATTTTCATTTTTTGATGATACTTAACCCTTATATAGATCTGGAAATTGGTAAAAAAAATAAAAATTCAAATTACAATTTTTAGTTGCATTCATGCAACTAAAAACTAAAAGTTAAATTTCCATTTTTTGATGATACTCAGCCCTTATATAGATCTGGAAGTTCGTAAAAAAAATGAAAATTCAAATTACAATTTTTAGTTGCATTCAGTTGCATAGGTTGCATATGCAACTAAATGCAACTGAAAACTAAAAGTTAAATTTTCATTTTTTTCCTGCTGCGTAGGCCTTATATAGAAATGGAAGTTGGTAAAAAATGAAAATTCAAATTACAATTTTTAGTTGCGCAGCCATTACAAATAAGATAATATTTTTACAAATTATTATTTTTAAACAAAGTATTTTTGCAAAAACATTTATAGATAAGGGTATTTATGAAAAAAGCCCTATAATTTATATAAATAATTTATATATAATATTTAGGGCTTTTTTCATAAATATATATAAAAAAGTAAAATTTTGCAATTTTACTTTTGTTAATAAAAGATATTTGCAATTTTACTAACCTAAGTTTCAAATTTGCAAAAATACTATCTTTTAGGGCAACCCTCCTTCCCCTGCCTAGCTGCCCAGCAGCCTGCCCGCCTAATTCAACCACATTCAACACTTTTTTTTTTAAGGAGGGATTCTATTTTGGTTTGGGTTGCATGGCCCCGCAGGGGCAACCACATTCAACCGAATGCTAGTTCAAAAATGAGGTCAAAAATGACAACTGAAAAATGGAACTTGAAATCAGCAACTAAATGCAACCACATGCAACTAAATTTCTGATTTCAAGTTCCATTTTTCGGTTGTCATTTTCGACCTCATTTTTGAACTATAATTTGTTCAACCTAATATAACAATTATATTTGGTATAATTGTTATCTGTCCCTAGCATATTAGGTATAATGGAATCTAGTCTCCATAATGGACCAGTCCATTTTAATTGCTTTCCAGACTTTACGTTAAGTCTGAATGACCCCCATCTATTAAAAGCATTAACATTAAATATTAAAACAGCTGGTGAAATCACTCATATGATTGAGGGATCTCAACCTCTTGCATTAATTTACAGAATTTATTATAAAACAATGAAAACAAATTTAAATATTCATGCACTTAATAAATGTCAAAAAGACAAAACTGTTTTAATTCAAAGTAGTACTAATGACGCTAATATCCAAGTACCGAAAATGATACTTTGGAAAGATATTAACCTTCCTAGTCAATGGGTCTTAGATAATGAAATACCTCAGTCACCAATAACTAATAATATAATGAATTTAGACAACATTAAACAATATTTAGATGGAACTGTTAGGATAAGCTTCGATAACCCCGATAATAGAAAACCATTTCTGTTAGAAGAAATAACTAATCACTCAGTTACATCATCTAGACAAGATTCAGAATTACTTAGTAAAACATCCATTAATAATAGAAAATTAAAAAGAATGATTAATGAAGGTCAAACTAGTCAACCATATTATAATCAAACTAACAATGAATCTGAAGACGATAATGAACAATTATCTCCTACACAATCAGATTTCGAACCTAAACCTATTAATCACCAATTGAGAGTAATAAATAAAGAAGATAAATTCAATTGGGAACTACTAATAAGAGATTTCAATTCAAAAGAAAATAAATTAAAACGACACCAGTTTAGAGAAAATCATAATCCCGAAGAAAGGGAAAAAATAGTTAACAAATGGAAGAAATTTTTAAGTAAAGAAAAATTAAATATTACTTTCTATAATTGGTATGAAAAATATTATGGTAAATGCAACGTAATCACTAAAACACAATGGATAAAAGAAGATAGATCAAAAGTCTCGTCCAGTCATCCCCCCACAGAAACATAATTATCCCAGTCAAAGATACTTTAGTTACGGCTTCACCATTTAAGATATCTGATGGTAAAAATGATGAAAAGAAATTAATTGAACAAAATAATTTCACAAATCAATATCTAGTCACCATAGGTAAACAATTAGATAAAATCGAAGATAAGATTAAAGATCCACATATTCAACAATGTTTAGATCCAAATATTATTAAGCAAGAATCCATTCAAAATAATGAAGAAAAACCCTTAATAAATTTACCTAGTATAAGAGAAAATTTAAGTTTACCTGATAAAGACAAAACCTTAATTAAAACATTAGATAAATTATTTAAAAGGTTAGAAGTTCCAAATACCCCAGAATCAAGTAAAGCTATAAAAGTCTTAGGCTTCCATGAAAGTTCTAATAATGATAGTGATTCTACAATTCATGAAATAGAGAATCAATTTAATAAATTAAGTTTCAACAAACCTAATATCACAAGTCAAACTAAAAATTGGTATTCTAGACCAACCCCTCCTGACTTACAATTTGAAGAAAGAAACTTAGATAATCAATTTTCTTTTTCAGCTAAGAAAATGTATGAATGGAATATTGATGGCCTAAGTGAACAAGAAATATTAAACAAATTAAATCATATGTCTATGGTATCTAATAGTTATATAACGACATTTGAACATCTAAATCAAAGTGAAATAGTTGAAATTCTAGCTACTGGGTTCACAGGAACCCTTAGAGCATGGTGGAAAAAACATCTCACTGAAGATAGTAGATTTGCTATAATTAATGCTTATTAATTAGATAATGATGGTAACCCAATATTAGAAGAGTCAATATGTCCAGCTGATGGAGTCAACACATTAATTTATACAATAATAAAACATTTCATAGGAACCCCTAGTAATATCACTGAAAGAATTCATGATCAACTTAGTAATCTAACTTGTCCAACTCTAAGTGATTTTAGATGGTACAAGGATGTATTTTTATCCAGAGTTATGATGCGAGATAATAGTAACAAACCATTTTGGAAAGAAAAATTTGTTAATGGTTTACATAATTTATTTGCACATAAAGTTCGTGAAGAATTGAGTAAAAATTTAGGATTTATAAATTATGATGAATTAACATATGGTGAAATAATAAGTGTTATACAAAAAATAGGATTAAAAATGTGTATTGATCATAAAATTAGTAAACAAATTAACAAAGATAAAAAGAAAGCTAAATATGAGTTAGGAACTTTCTGTGAGCAATATGGTTTACCCCCATAGCTCCATCAATAAATAAATCTAAAATTCATAAATATAAGAAATTTAATAAATATATTAAGAAAGAAAATAAGGAAGAATATTACAAAAAACCCCAAAAGTTTAAAAAGAAAACATTTAGTAATAATAAGAAATTTACTAAAAAATTTGATAAAAGTAAAATTATTTGTCACGGTTGTGGCAAATCAGGTCAATATAAGAACGAATGTAGAGTTAAAGACAAACTTAACCAGCTACATATATCTAATGAAGATACTGAGTTAATTCTCCAATTAATGAGAATAGAAAACGAAGACAGTAGTAATAACGAATTAAATCCAGATATTCCATCCCTATCTACTACTAGTAATAATACAGATAGTGACAGTAATAACCCAAACATTACAATAGGATGTAAAGATAATTGTAATAACAATTGCTGTAGTAAAACATTAAATGTATTAACAAAAGCCCAAGAAGAGGAAGCAACTTTGTTAATAGAATTAATCAGTAAAATTACAAATCCCCAGTTAAAAACACAATAAGTTAATAAATTAAAAACTTTATTAACATCAGACAAAGAAATTAAGACTAGTAAAAATAAGGAGATACCTAAATTCAGTCTTAATAAAACCCTTGAAAGATTTAAAAATCCAGTTAAAGAAATAACCTTAGCAGAATTAAATCAAGAAGTTAATATCTTAAAGAAAGAAATTTCTAATTTAAAACAAGAAATTCCCAAGTTAAAAGAAGAAATGAAACAAATTAAAATTAATCCACAAATGCTTATTCATGAATCTTCTGAGGATGAAAATCCACCAAACAATGAATCAGCAACTATTGAACAACAAGGTCGTTCATTATTAATGTTAAAAGACATTACCATCCAAAAGTGGTATACAAATATCAAATTAATAATTAATAAAACTTTTACTATTGAAACATATGCTCTTATTGATACAGGAGCAGATTTAATTTGTATTCAAGAGGGACTAGTCCCAACAACTTTTTATGAAAAAACTAATGAAAGATTAAGTTCAGCTAATGGTAGTCAAGTGAATATTAAATATAAGTTACCTAATGTCCATATTTGTCAAGATAATATTTGTTTTAAGACCTCCTTTGTTTTAATAACAAATATGACTGATAAAATTATACTAGGATTACCTTTTATTTATCTACTATATCCTTTTACAACTTCAACTAAAGGATTAGTTAGTAAACATCTAGGTCAAACAGTAACATTTAATTTTATTCTAGAACCAGAAGAAAAAGACTTAAAAACTATTCAAGAACAATCAGTTACTAAAACCCTTACAATATTAAATAATAAAAAGAGTCATTTAAAACATTTAAAAAATGAAATAAAATACAAAAGAAATGAAGAACAGTTATTAGATAATAAATTCCAAAATAAAATTGAGCAATTTAATAAAACACTAATAAAAGAAGTATGTTCAGATGTTCCACATGCCTTTTGGCATAGAAAGAAACATATAGTTAATTTACCTTATGCTAAGGAATTTAAAGAACATTTAATTCCAACAAAGGCCAGACCAATTCAAATGAGAACAGTTAGAATATTGTAAACAAGAAATTAATGAATTACTAAGTAAAGGATTAATTAGAAATAGTAAATCCCCTTGGTCATGTGCAGCATTTTATGTTAATAAAAATGCAGAGAAAGAAAGAGGAGCACCAAGATTAGTAATTAATTACAAACCATTAAACAAAGTACTCGAATGGATTAGGTATCCTTTACCTAATAAAAAAGATTTAATTAATAGATTAAACCAAGCAGTTATATTTAGTAAATTAGATCTCAAAAGTGGATTTTGGCAAATCCAAATTAGTAATGAAGATAGATATAAAACTGCATTTACCACCCTATTTGGACATTATGAATGGAATGTATTTCCATTTGGACTTAAGAATGGCCCTAGTGAATTCCAGAATATCATGAATAATATATTCATCCCATTTAGTCATTTTACCATTGTCTATATTGACGATGTCCTTGTTTATTCCAATTCAATCGAAGAACATTGGAAACATTTAAACTCTTTTTTCAACACAGTTAAAACTAATGGATTAGTACTCTCACCCAGTAAATGTTCATTATTCCAAACAAAAGTAAGATTCTTAGGTCACACAATCCAATAAGGAAAAATTAAGCCAATCAATAGAGCCATTGAATTTGCTGACAAATTCCCTGATGAAATACTTGATAAAACCCAACTCCAAAGATTTTTAGGATCCCTTAATTATATAGGAGAATTCTATAAAGATCTTAGGAAGTAGTGTAAACCGTTATTTGAACGATTACAGAGTAACCCGCCCCCTTGGACTTCTATCCATACTTCAATTGTCCAAGATATTAAAAAATATGTCAAAACACTTCCCTGTCTTGGCATTGCCAATCCTTCTGCATTTAAAATTTTCGAAACTGATGCCTCCGAAATTGGATTTGGAGGAATTCTCAAGCAAAAATTAAATTCATCTTCTCACGAAGAAATTGTTTGCTTCCATTCAGGAGCATGGGATAATACATAGAAAAATTATTCAACTATTAAAAAAGAAATTTTATGTCTAGTTTTATGCATCAATAAATTTCAGCATGAACTTTTAAATCAAAAGTTTTTTGTAACACCCCCAGATCCGGGGTCCGGGATCCGGTGGTTACGGTTTCCAATTCTGTCCACAACACTTGAACTTTCCTTAACATAAAATAAATTACGTCTCTATAACCCAACACAATAATATAAAACACACCCGTTATAGTCCCAGAGATGAAATCAGAGTAACACTCAAATTTTTATTAATCACATTATGAGTTCTTACAATCCAAAAGAATTTCAATATAAATACATACTCTTTGCCATCCATTTACATAAGGCATACTAGACCATATTCTTGGTACTGAAAGAATAAATATACCCTACCAATAGCTTCTTCTTCAGCTCTGGTAGTCTCATCGTCCTCGCCCGCGTCGAGTGCGCCTTGTGCGAGTCATCTGGTCTAGCTGTTGTTGTGATATAATAATAAAGCAAGGGTGAGCAATAGCCCACCAACAATAATATATAACTGAACGATAATGTATAACAGTTCAAAAGTATCTTTCAAACCATATGCCATGCCTTTACGGAAATGATGCCAGTATAATATGAACGATGAAGTTACAAGGTAACTTAAAGTATTTGTTTGTAGAAATATCTGCTACATCAAAGTAAGCGAGATATTCTTATTGTTATTAAGAAGAGGAACTTGCAAGAAAAGGTTGCAATTCCAGTTATGACCCTTTTCCAACTCTGCCAACAGTAATCATGTTGCAGGAAATAAATAAATTTGGATGATGAACCAATGATGGAGTATTCACCGCGCCCGCTGTTCCAATCTTGATGATCAGTCGAGATCGTACAGCTCAATTTAGATTTACTACCGGTAGAAGGAAGAACTGACGGCTTTACTTGTGTACCGCCTTACTAGCTCTCCCCGGCCAACGGTTGGGCCAAAGGGGATGGACCGGCGCTACTCGGCCTCTTACACGACTCCTAGTTCAAATAGAATTCATGATTCTGAATGTAACGTTCGTCCCCCTTTCCCCAAGTATAATACTTGTTGATAAGACTCCACAAAGTAGTCGTATCTAGTTGGAAAGGAAAATTTACCAATAACTCCCAAGCTATTACTTGGTAACGGATATCAACTTGTTCCAGTAATCTTACCCCTCGAAAGATGAGAAGGTAAGCAACGACTTAATAAGTCAACAGCACCCGAGTTGCGAGTGAAGGGAATACTTTATGACCGGGAAGTCGACAAGATAAATAACATTTTTCCAAGTAAGGTTCCCTTATTATTAAGAAGATAGACTCAAAGATGAATGATGTCTGGGAACCTTTCTTGATATAAGATTAATAATAATATGACTTTGAAATATTTTCTGTAATAATCGAAGAAGATAAACCTTATCGAGGTTATTGTAAGTATGGAATAAATATTCAGAGAATATTTATTGAATTAAAATATTTTACAGAATATTTGGGAATATGAAAGAATATCTTTAATCAGAGTATTTCTCAAAATAATCCCTGAAGAGATATCAGGGGAATATTTATTGAATAAATAAATATTTAAATGAATATTCAAAACAATATTCATTAATTAATAAGACCTGAAAAGAATATTTAAGGTAATAATCATAATTAATTAGGAAATTTAAATGAATATTCAAAAGTAATATTCATTGAATGAATAATATCTTAAATGAATATCAAGTAATATTCATTTAGTAATCCAAGCCTTAAGGAATATTCGAGATAATATTCGATAATTAAATCAAGCTTCAGATGAATATTAAAATAATATTCATCAAGTATTTAATATCTTAAATGAATATTCGAAAGTAATATTTATTTAATAAAATAATAATCTAAAAGAATATCCAAATAATATTCATCTAACAGTCTCATCTTTAGAAGAATATTCGAAATAATAGTCGATAATCAATTCGACTCTGAATGAATATTGAGAAGTATTATTCGTTGAATAGTTAAATTCAAATAATTATTTGAAGTAAGGATCGTTAAAATAATTAGTCTCGAACGAATATTCAAATAATATTCGTCGCCCAAATAATAGAAAATATTTACTTAAATATTTTCCTCCGAGGTAATCTCGATATATCAAGGAATATTGACTCCCGGTCTATTTTTGATTAATAAGATGTATACGCCCTTCTATGAGGGTCTTACAATAATCGGCTTATAACTGATATATAACTATCTAGCTTATAAGCCAACAATAACATTCAGGGAACAAGTATATCACTTCAACTTGAAAGTAGGCATGCATGCAATGGCATATGTATATCAGCATATATATATATATTTATTCAATCACAACAACAGCCTAAAAGAAGGGAATTGAAACTTGCCTGGTAGTCGAGTACGGTAAGGGGTAGTGGTAGCGGGTCCCGGTTCAGCTTGGTGATCTATAAATAGCCAAGGCATTCGGGATTAATCACTTAACATATTAAAAGTTAAGTTATACTTAATTCGAAACACGTTCTTGAGTTATCTCGTTATACCCCTTTTTGTGGATTACTTTTATCACTGATCCGACCCGACATCCGTTCGTTAATACGACATGTCATTGTACTTATACTTGGGACATACTTAAGTCATATGAGTTCTAAAGTCGATCGTTACGAGCCAATACTATACTCCGAGTTTTATCGTCCGTTTTCTAAGTGTTTTACCGAAGTTATAAAAGAGTCGTCTTTTAGGGGTTCGTTCGCGTTTAACCTCGACTCGAACATTTTTAATAAATCGAAAAATGATCTTTTTGACATACGGTTTTCTTTCACGCCTTCCTTTTTACCTCTAGTATTTATTTACCAAGATTCGCCATGACGTTACATAGTTTACGAGGGTTCAATTACAGTTACGAACTTTCGTTTACGGATTCGAACTACTTTTAGTAATTTGGTCATAAATCCTAAACCGTAAGTCCGTTTCATGCGATCTTTATATCAAAACGAAGCTTGAAACATAATCTATCCTATCATGGCAGAAAATGAAGCTGTACAGTGAGTTATAGCTACTGTGATGCTCGGTGTTTAATAGTCTAACGAAAATTCGGCATTACGACGGCTATAAATCGAACGTTCTAAAATTCATAACAATCAATCCAAGCCACACCGGGCATACTATACATGGTTTTCATCTTAACCAGTCCAAGAAGGTTTCAATTAACCATCATAATCATCAAAACTCTTAAATCATCACTACTAACTACATAATCATGCTTTTATGCATATAACAACACCATAATCTTAACTAATCTAAAACCATCAAGAACATATATAAAACTCAAAGTAAGATCTTGGGTTCTTAAGAATTATACCTTCCTTGGAGAGTGTACAAGCTATAATAACCCTTATATAGTCCTTGTATGGATTTAACAAAGCTTAAATCATCCAAAGAAACCAAGAAATCAAAGTTAGTTTCTTGAAAACACTATTCACCCTCATCTTTGAGGATTTATTTGAAAATGGAAAACATGGAGTTTGGAGCTAAGATTTCTAGGAGATCATTTTAATGAAATATAGGACTCACCATAAAAATTTGGAGATCAAACAATGGTTGGAAGGTGGATTTTGAAATCTTAAAACTCCAAAATTCGAAGTGCCTTGGTTTTGGGGGAAAAACAGTGAACTTCTCGAATTTATTTACCCATCCAAACGATCTTCAAAAATTATGAAATTAAATCCCCAACTTCACCTTGATGTGTAGAAGCTCCATGAATTTTTTCATGATTTTTAGATGAGTAGATCTAGGTGAAAAAAAATGGCAAAGACCCCTGCCCTGGAAAATGCAACTGCTGGAAAAATGGGGGAGAGGTGGTATTTGCTTCTTTTTCTCTCTTTTCCTCTTGCTTGGCTAGTTGTCAAATGATATTTGTGATATGTATAAGTGGGTATAGCTGCTAATACTCCTCTTAATACAAGTGTCAAAGGTTTATGGTGTGTTAGAAAAATTGATGATGTGAAGCCTTGTTGTTTTCTTCTTGTCCATCCACCTCATTACTTCCTTTTTCATTTCTTTTCTTCATTTCATTTCCACCAAATATTCTTATATATAACCCCAGCTGATCAAGTAGGGGTTTTTTTTTCTCGTTACGTATTTAATCCGTAATTTCTTTCGCGTTTGCTTGATCGCTTAATCTTGTTATAAAGTTCTAGCGATTTCTAGAACACTTGTTATTCTAACTCAAAGGTTTTCATTCTAAATCCTCAAATCATACTTAATAAATAAAATCCTTGAATCCTTAACATTATAATACTCTTGTCTTGATCGTATTGATAGGCTCTTTACGGTTCGGTCAAATATTGTACCGAAAAAGAATTTGGAATTTCTGAATTCCGATCGTTTCTGCATTCACTTATTTCCTCCGCGTATTACTAATATGACTTCGAAACATCCATAACACGTCCCGTACATAGGGTGGCGTGAAAAGTTTTCCAACTTACAAAATCACTATTCATCACTTATTTTTATTTAATTCCTATAGTTGGGAAAATGAACCTGGTTCACCCTCGAGTGTTCCTTAACCTTTTTACGGAACCGCTGGGCTTATAATAGATATTGATTTGGATGACATGAGGGTATCTATTTCTCTCTAGGGAATCTTATCTTAACTTTCTAGGAGATAGATTATTCTAACCTTAGTTATCACCCAATAGCATCCTTCAGGCCATATAACCTTGGAATATATATCCTTTCATTATTCATTCATTAAAACCAGTATTACATTCTAGTTGTAACCCCTATTCATTCTTACATCAATACATAATAAAAAGTTTTAATTCTACCAAAAAATCTGGGTTCTTACAGTCTCCCCTCCTTAAAAGGATTCCGTCCCGGAATCAGGTAGAAGACAATTGGGTATTTGTTGGTTATTTCACTTTCCAATTCTCTGGTCGATCCTTACACACTCCAATCTTTCTAAAGCATCTCATACTGGTGTTACAATACACCCTTATCCGTTCTACCAATTCTTTGATACTTTCGCACAACACATCATCCGGTATACGCTCTTGTCCGTTCTTATACTATTAACCTTATTGGTACGTGCAGTGACTTCGGTATCACTAACGCGCTACGAAGTCCGGAGATAACCTCACTCGTAATTTTGCAATTCCTAATCGCTTTAATCTTCGCAATCTCGATCAATATAGAGAAGTGGAAAGATTTATTGAGAGATCACTATGATCAATTGAACATTTGTTATATTGCATAGTTAGTACAGAAGGGGGCCAGCCTTTAGTACTTGACAAGCAATTAAACAAGTCATGGCATTCCACTTAGACTTCTATCACATAGACAGATAGTCACGTAGCAGTACCCCCCCCTCCTAAAAGGGTTGTTCTTCTCAATTCATAAAGAAGATGAATAAGAGAGAAGAAGAGAAAAGAGTTCTAAAGGATTATAGAAAGCTTTCATGATTGTAGAATATCATACTCAGAATTTACCTCTGAACTATAAAGGTTTATCAAAGAAGAAATTAATCATAATTATATCCAACACTATTTGATCGCAATCTCACGTGTCAACATATCTTGCTGCTTTGTCCATTATTCTATGGACAAATACTCTTGTTCAATCTTAGCGATACTCACATTCGGGAAATCCTTCAACCTTTCAGGTTAAATCTTAGATTTCTCTCTTGACATCATTATTACTGACATCCCATATCATGTTACTAGCTTTTTCATAACTATAATATTGACACTATCCGGTTGTCATCCTGAGAATTCATTAGAAAACCCATTCATAACATTCCTTGCTTCTCATTCCATAGTTACTTTCCCAGTCTTTTCTTTATCAATCACATCCTTCTTATTATTTGATTCTTATTTACTTCGGTTATTTACTTTCACCTTCATCTCTTTATTGAGACATCTTTTGCACTTGGCACCTCTTTATCGGTATTCCGTCACATTATTCTATAATCATCACGTTATTTCAATTTAAACTTTCCGAAATGAATCTTGCCCGATTCCTTTAACTTAGATTCATATAATCTACTTCTGCCAACCGTGTTTCTCATCACTTGTTCTTTTCTAACCGTGGTTTTCCACAGGTTGTCTTTCGTAAGTCAGACCAGGTCGTATATCTACATGCTCGTACTCCTATCATCTGTTGAACATCTGCATTTTACTGACGTAGCCTGGCCACATGAAAACCCGTTATGACCGTGCTATAATTTTGGGGGTAAGGCTGGCTCGAATACCGCCGCCCGAACACTTTAAACTCTCAGGTGGCCCAATAAGTCTCGGGCCCAACCGCCCTTCCCTCCAAGTCTCATTAATTCTTTCTACGGGAATACGTTTAGCATCACGAATTATCAACCTCATATTCTCTATCTTGTTTGTGCAGAAGTACACTAACACAAACTTGCTTGTCATTCATCAACATGCCATTTAGCTTATCAATAGCAGCACTTTCTTTATCTTTACGTTGTCATCTCCTTTCTTAGAAGAATCACCATCGCTTGTTGTTTACGTAGTGCGTTAATAGTTAACCCTACGGGTTTCAAATCCCTTAGGGAGACAAAGTAATCATTATTCCTTATCCATAAGGAACACTTCCTGAACTTGATGTAGATATAACATGAAGCAGATAGAATTGCAGAAGAGTTTCAAGCATCGCAGCTAGGTCCGGTTGATGAAACTATCACTTATGCATCTTCCATAAAAGACTGGAAACTTAACGGTTTACTTCATCAATTTTTGTACCATGGTCCTGGTTTGCCTCAAAACGGAACCTTCTAAGGTACGTAATATGCTTAAGACCCATCAGGAATCGAATCTTTACTTAAACTATTATTACCGTCGATTCTTGCACATTCATCAGAAGGAATGTAAATTCCTCCACTTCGATATGACCTTCAAGGTCCTGTCCAAATATCATTTTGTTTCTTCGGTATGAACATTGTAATTATTCTTCTATGCTTAGACTGTCGGCCACCTCATTGGCCTTTCCTGATAATAATAATTCCTTGTAATCCATGTTTTCTGGATACATTCCAACTCAAACTTTTCTACCCCATTCCCATCACTGTTGGGTGAAAGCATTCTCCCTTAAGCTCTGCTGAAGGAGAAAAATATATCTATCAGTCTTTTTCCATAAGTCATTGCTTCCACCTACCCGTGGGAACTTTATCACGTTTATTCCCAATCCTACTTAGGATACTTCTTTTCTTAGTTCTTTCCTTATCTTAGGATAATCCCAACCTTTATAGGTTCAATCCATACTTCCTCAGGGTTTCATATATGCCTCATCTGGCATTATTGTTACTATGTCATACATTCCTTACCAAACTTCCATTTTGAAGTTCGGAATATTACCTTTTTTTTCCTTGTAAGGTTTCTTAGGTCATCCTCATCATTCCTCCTGTATTTTCTGGGTACAGGGTATATCAAAACGTCATTGATCAATACTTTAATAATTCTGTCTATGTTCTTTCCAGAACTCTCTTTTTAATGATCCTTACCGGTCATTGTTGCCTTAGCAAGTCCAACCCATATCATCTGAATTCATAATGTCGTTATTAGGGTTAATGCCATCCCTTGTGCATTCCCAAGGGTTTGTCTTAATTTATGGATATCCTATCCTTAATTCAACTGCCAAGGAATTCTTGCATCCTATATTTGGCAATCAGATCATGTATCCCAAATAAGGGTGTCTTTTCAATCATTCTCATTTGATAATCGATTGGTAACTTAATGCCACCCTCTTCTTTCAGATAGTTATCAACCTATTGGGCCTTCCAAAAGGCAATGTATGCCTATCTGCTCTCTTACAGAACTTGGTAATGGTAGCAAGGATGTTTTGGAAGATATTGGTCGAGTTCAACGTGAATCTTTTAGTACTCATCGTTCTTCTCAAAGGTACTTGCCTTAGACAAAATTTCTACATCATATTGATCGATCTCTGACCATTTCTATACTCTCTTCATAAACCTTCGTTGTTTACTTTCCTTAGTCATAATATATTCATGGTATTCATGACACCCTAACATCATACATCTCAAGTCATTATACTTCCATTTTACTCGTAATCTTGGACAACCATATACACATGAGTCACTTTAGTACGGGTTACCCCATCCCAAAAAGGTCTAGTAAATTCCCCATCAAAACATGGGTTGTAAAGGGTTTAGTAGAAGACTCCTACAATCTCATTAATATTTCCTTTATATCAGAAGCCCTTGCAGTCGGTGCTTACTTAGAAGCAACCCTGCTTTGTCTTTTCATTGCTGGTCTAGTCACTTTATAGTCCGTTGTGACTTGGCCTCATCTGGCCACACTAAAATAAAAATATATGATTTTAGGGGTTGGCTAATAGCATTACTTTTCTAGCAATTACCGGCATAGTGCCTTCTTCTTTGATACCTTTCTACCTTTCCAAAACTTTACTCCATATAAGTCTTAATCGACTACTCGGCACCGTCTCCGGTCACCTTTCCTCCACTTTTATCTTTTCAACTATTCTTATCAATCCTGCGTGCCACACAAGCTTACCATTCCTGGCACAACAGCCTTTTCATTTAAGTCAATCCTGGAATTTCTCAGTCCGGCTAGTTTCTTACTTACATTTCCTATTTTCGTCCAATCTCACTTCATCATTTTATCACTACCGTCGATTGTAATGCTCAGGGTCCATTTACTAACCCATTTTACAGCATCCTTACCCAAATCACAGGGTTTGCTCCAATTTTTACTCTCTTCCATGACATTCTCTGATAATCAGAAAGACAAGGTTTGCCAAAATTCACCGAATTCCTTTCCAGACTCAGGGAAATTTTGATCAATCTACCCATCGACTGGTAACACTAAGGAGACCAGTTCCGAAACCTGAAGAATAGTTCTATGAACCTCCTAGTAGGTAGAACCGTAAGCAGTCATAATTAACGAAATAATCGTCATCGGGTTGGAAATTTAACCCCTGGAGAGGAACCAATTATATACATCCCTTAGAATGGAATCAACAGTTTTAAACTGAAACTTGTCACAACGTCCTGATATCTATACGTCCTGATATTCAATATTACCAAATGTTAGTCTACCTAACCCTTTATGCGAAGCGTCATTGGAAGCACAAAGTCTCCTTTTTCCATTAAGCAATGCCAGCTCTTGGTCATTACCAATTTCACCTTTTAGCTCCAGGAAGATTTTCTCACATTTTTCTCTTTAACTGCTGATCGTATTACTTGATCTATTATAATTCCGTGTCGGAGTAAACTTAAGGTAACTACTATAATCCATTCAAAGAGAAGAAGGAATTTAATATTCCTCTGAATCACATGCATCTAACGTTTCTGGTTCATCATTTAACTGAGTTGAATTAACTCTATACTCAGTCTCTGGCAGTAGTCTCATTACGAGTTCATCTTGACTCACTGGTCTTATCTTCCGGTAGGTTCTGAGATCATTGTCTTGCTTACTACTTCCTTATATACTTTACCCAATCATGCTATCACTTCCCAATGTCTTTACTTTCTAAATGATTCATTCATAAAATGAACATTTTCCTTAATAAAACCACCTTATTAACCTCAATTTGGTTCCATAATTTACAACCTACGATACCTGCCTTCTCATGGCGAATTATTACTGACCATATTCATACTAATTCATTTATCAAATGATATGGCACTTACTGCCTCCTTCTCAACTATTCCTAGGGACTCTGCTCCTCGCCCTAAATTGATGTCTTTAATAATCATACACCCCTCTAGCTCTTTCTTTGTTAAGATGAAAATCTCTAAGGATTCTCATCTATTTCGGTATAAGATCTCAAGTAATTCTTCCAATCCTTCATTCTTGCTGGTACTACATCTGGTAGCCCGGCTATGAATTCAACATGCATCTTCAGATCTCTTAATAATATCTCGGTTCTTTATACTCACTTTTCTGAGCACCATATCTTAATCATCACAGTCAT
The DNA here is from genome assembly GCA_036435485.1 of Saposhnikovia divaricata. Lineage (NCBI taxonomy): Eukaryota > Viridiplantae > Streptophyta > Magnoliopsida > Apiales > Apiaceae > Saposhnikovia > Saposhnikovia divaricata. The sequence continues at coordinate 161,623,159 of CM071597.1, forward strand.
TCTGGCTGCGACCCTCATTACCCATGGGTAAGCTCCTCATCCTAACAGGATTTTACTTATCTGCTGGAACCTCTTCCGGGTCTCTAGTAGGGTACTCTATGGAATTTACCTGCTGATCTTCAACATATAATAAATCATCATCGCGCTGCTACTCGTATGCCTCAAGGTCTGTTGCCTTACTTGTCGATGCGATATCGAGCTAAGTTACTATCATGATACTTAATAGTTCCCATAAGGGTTTTATAGGTCATCACTACATTAAGTAGTCCGACTATGAACTTGGCAAGAGTTCTTATTATCTTAGTGAATTTATTGTTTTAACGTCGCCTCATCTCTGGGGTTTATAACGTATGCTCTGATACCACTTCTGTAACACCCCCAGATCCGGGGTCCGGGATCCGGTGGTTACGGTTTCCAATTCTGTCCACAACACTTGAACTTTCCTTAACATAAAATAAATTACGTCTCTATAACCCAACACAATAATATAAAACACACCCGTTATAGTCCCAGAGATGAAATCAGAGTAACACTCAAATTTTTATTAATCACATTATGAGTTCTTACAATCCAAAAGAATTTCAATATAAATACATACTCTTTGCCATCCATTTACATAAGGCATACTAGACCATATTCTTGGTACTGAAAGAATAAATATACCCTACCAATAGCTTCTTCTTCAGCTCTGGTAGTCTCATCGTCCTCGCCCGCGTCGAGTGCGCCTTGTGCGAGTCATCTGGTCTAGCTGTTGTTGTGATATAATAATAAAGCAAGGGTGAGCAATAGCCCACCAACAATAATATATAACTGAACGATAATGTATAACAGTTCAAAAGTATCTTTCAAACCATATGCCATGCCTTTACGGAAATGATGCCAGTATAATATGAACGATGAAGTTACAAGGTAACTTAAAGTATTTTTTTGTAGAAATATCTGCTACATCAAAGTAAGCGAGATATTCTTATTGTTATTAAGAAGAGGAACTTGCAAGAAAAGGTTGCAATTCCAGTTATGACCCTTTTCCAACTCTGCCAACAGTAATCATGTTGCAGGAAATAAATAAATTTGGATGATGAACCAATGATGGAGTATTCACCGCGCCCGCTGTTCCAATCTTGATGATCAGTCGAGATCGTACAGCTCAATTTAGATTTACTACCGGTAGAAGGAAGAACTGACGGCTTTACTTGTGTACCGCCTTACTAGCTCTCCCCGGCCAACGGTTGGGCCAAAGGGGATGGACCGGCGCTACTCGGCCTCTTACACGACTCCTAGTTCAAATAGAATTCATGATTCTGAATGTAACGTTCGTCCCCCTTTCCCCAAGTATAATACTTGTTGATAAGACTCCACAAAGTAGTCGTATCTAGTTGGAAAGGAAAATTTACCAATAACTCCCAAGCTATTACTTGGTAACGGATATCAACTTGTTCCAGTAATCTTACCCCTCGAAAGATGAGAAGGTAAGCAACGACTTAATAAGTCAACAGCACCCGAGTTGCGAGTGAAGGGAATACTTTATGACCGGGAAGTCGACAAGATAAATAACATTTTTCCAAGTAAGGTTCCCTTATTATTAAGAAGATAGACTCAAAGATGAATGATGTCTGGGAACCTTTCTTGATATAAGATTAATAATAATATGACTTTGAAATATTTTCTGTAATAATCGAAGAAGATAAACCTTATCGAGGTTATTCTAAGTATGGAATAAATATTCAGAGAATATTTATTGAATTAAAATATTTTACAGAATATTTGGGAATATGAAAGAATATCTTTAATCAGAGTATTTCTCAAAATAATCCCTGAAGAGATATCAGGGGAATATTTATTGAATAAATAAATATTTAAATGAATATTCAAAACAATATTCATTAATTAATAAGACCTGAAAAGAATATTTAAGGTAATAATCATAATTAATTAGGAAATTTAAATGAATATTCAAAAGTAATATTCATTGAATGAATAATATCTTAAATGAATATCAAGTAATATTCATTTAGTAATCCAAGCCTTAAGGAATATTCGAGATAATATTCGATAATTAAATCAAGCTTCAGATGAATATTAAAATAATATTCATCAAGTATTTAATATCTTAAATGAATATTCGAAAGTAATATTTATTTAATAAAATAATAATCTAAAAGAATATCCAAATAATATTCATCTAACAGTCTCATCTTTAGAAGAATATTCGAAATAATAGTCGATAATCAATTCGACTCTGAATGAATATTGAGAAGTATTATTCGTTGAATAGTTAAATTCAAATAATTATTTGAAGTAAGGATCGTTAAAATAATTAGTCTCGAACGAATATTCAAATAATATTCGTCGCCCAAATAATAGAAAATATTTACTTAAATATTTTCCTCCGAGGTAATCTCGATATATCAAGGAATATTGACTCCCGGTCTATTTTTGATTAATAAGATGTATACGCCCTTCTATGAGGGTCTTACAATAATCGGCTTATAACTGATATATAACTATCTAGCTTATAAGCCAACAATAACATTCAGGGAACAAGTATATCACTTCAACTTGAAAGTAGGCATGCATGCAATGGCATATGTATATCAGCATATATATATATATTTATTCAATCACAACAACAGCCTAAAAGAAGGGAATTGAAACTTGCCTGGTAGTCGAGTACGGTAAGGGGTAGTGGTAGCGGGTCCCGGTTCAGCTTGGTGATCTATAAATAGCCAAGGCATTCGGGATTAATCACTTAACATATTAAAAGTTAAGTTATACTTAATTCGAAACACGTTCTTGAGTTATCTCGTTATACCCCTTTTTGTGGATTACTTTTATCACTGATCCGACCCGACATCCGTTCGTTAATACGACATGTCATTGTACTTATACTTGGGACATACTTAAGTCATATGAGTTCTAAAGTCGATCGTTACGAGCCAATACTATACTCCGAGTTTTATCGTCCGTTTTCTAAGTGTTTTACCGAAGTTATAAAAGAGTCGTCTTTTAGGGGTTCGTTCGCGTTTAACCTCGACTCGAACATTTTTAATAAATCGAAAAATGATCTTTTTGACATACGGTTTTCTTTCACGCCTTCCTTTTTACCTCTAGTATTTATTTACCAAGATTCGCCATGACGTTACATAGTTTACGAGGGTTCAATTACAGTTACGAACTTTCGTTTACGGATTCGAACTACTTTTAGTAATTTGGTCATAAATCCTAAACCGTAAGTCCGTTTCATGCGATCTTTATATCAAAACGAAGCTTGAAACATAATCTATCCTATCATGGCAGAAAATGAAGCTGTACAGTGAGTTATAGCTACTGTGATGCTCGGTGTTTAATAGTCTAACGAAAATTCGGCATTACGACGGCTATAAATCGAACGTTCTAAAATTCATAACAATCAATCCAAGCCACACCGGGCATACTATACATGGTTTTCATCTTAACCAGTCCAAGAAGGTTTCAATTAACCATCATAATCATCAAAACTCTTAAATCATCACTACTAACTACATAATCATGCTTTTATGCATATAACAACACCATAATCTTAACTAATCTAAAACCATCAAGAACATATATAAAACTCAAAGTAAGATCTTGGGTTCTTAAGAATTATACCTTCCTTGGAGAGTGTACAAGCTATAATAACCCTTATATAGTCCTTGTATGGATTTAACAAAGCTTAAATCATCCAAAGAAACCAAGAAATCAAAGTTAGTTTCTTGAAAACACTATTCACCCTCATCTTTGAGGATTTATTTGAAAATGGAAAACATGGAGTTTGGAGCTAAGATTTCTAGGAGATCATTTTAATGAAATATAGGACTCACCATAAAAATTTGGAGATCAAACAATGGTTGGAAGGTGGATTTTGAAATCTTAAAACTCCAAAATTCGAAGTGCCTTGGTTTTGGGGGAAAAACAGTGAACTTCTCGAATTTATTTACCCATCCAAACGATCTTCAAAAATTATGAAATTAAATCCCCAACTTCACCTTGATGTGTAGAAGCTCCATGAATTTTTTCATGATTTTTAGATGAGTAGATCTAGGTGAAAAAAAATGGCAAAGACCCCTGCCCTGGAAAATGCAACTGCTGGAAAAATGGGGGAGAGGTGGTATTTGCTTCTTTTTCTCTCTTTTCCTCTTGCTTGGCTAGTTGTCAAATGATATTTGTGATATGTATAAGTGGGTATAGCTGCTAATACTCCTCTTAATACAAGTGTCAAAGGTTTATGGTGTGTTAGAAAAATTGATGATGTGAAGCCTTGTTGTTTTCTTCTTGTCCATCCACCTCATTACTTCCTTTTTCATTTCTTTTCTTCATTTCATTTCCACCAAATATTCTTATATATAACCCCAGCTGATCAAGTAGGGTTTTTTTTTTCTCGTTACGTATTTAATCCGTAATTTCTTTCGCGTTTGCTTGATCGCTTAATCTTGTTATAAAGTTCTAGCGATTTCTAGAACACTTGTTATTCTAACTCAAAGGTTTTCATTCTAAATCCTCAAATCATACTTAATAAATAAAATCCTTGAATCCTTAACATTATAATACTCTTGTCTTGATCGTATTGATAGGCTCTTTACGGTTCGGTCAAATATTGTACCGAAAAAGAATTTGGAATTTCTGAATTCCGATCGTTTCTGCATTCACTTATTTCCTCCGCGTATTACTAATATGACTTCGAAACATCCATAACACGTCCCGTACATAGGGTGGCGTGAAAAGTTTTCCAACTTACAAAATCACTATTCATCACTTATTTTTATTTAATTCCTATAGTTGGGAAAATGAACCTGGTTCACCCTCGAGTGTTCCTTAACCTTTTTACGGAACCGCTGGGCTTATAATAGATATTGATTTGGATGACATGAGGGTATCTATTTCTCTCTAGGGAATCTTATCTTAACTTTCTAGGAGATAGATTATTCTAACCTTAGTTATCACCCAATAGCATCCTTCAGGCCATATAACCTTGGAATATATATCCTTTCATTATTCATTCATTAAAACCAGTATTACATTCTAGTTGTAACCCCTATTCATTCTTACATCAATACATAATAAAAAGTTTTAATTCTACCCAAAAATCTGGGTTCTTACATTTTTAGTCAGAATTGACTGTCAATCAGCAAAATATATTTTAGAAAAAGATGTTCAAAACATTGCATCAAAACAAATTTTTGCTAGATGGCAAGCATTACTAAGCATATTTGATTTTGAAATACAATATATTAAAGGAAGTGAAAATTCTATTCCTGATTTTTTGACTAGAGAATTTCTACAAACAGGAGTGAGAATGAGTGTCAGAGGTAACCCCCACGGTCGGGGAGGGAATCGTGGTGGAAGTAGCTCTAATGAGAGAGCTAGTTATGACAATAAACTCAAGGGAATCATGGTTCCCCATCCTACTATACCGGTACAACCGATAGATGTAGTTAACCGATACTAGGTTTTAGGCCAAATCCCTAAACCTTATAATACCGTTCTTGCTAGTAAACCACCAGTTATTGATCCTTTTTCAAACACTAGTAAATCAGTTGTTAATCCTAAACCAGTTATTCCATTTGATATATGTGGAAAAGCAGTAACCGAGTATACTCAAAGAACTGAGTATAATTTGTTTTTTATAGAAGATTTTATGAAACCCAGTAACAACCCAGTTAAATTAGCAACACAATACTTTCCACCAGGATGGCATTTTGCTCCATTAGCACCATACAAATCTTTGTCCTACTACAAAGATATTTTGTTTCAAACAGATTCAGTAACCATTAAACCAATCATGGATAGAAAAGATGATTCCAAAGTTCTCTATCATTCCATTTACATTAAACAGATAATTTCTCAGGATAAATGGGGTAACCACCCATCTGATCTCCAGTTACTAAACACAAGTGACACACCTAGTCATTTTTGCTATTATGACTATATCGAGGCATGGGATAAAATATTCCTATACCAAAACCAAACCTTTAGTCATTCATGGTTTATACAGTTCGATCATAAATTCAAGAGTCAAATACCATTATGGTTCACAAATTGGTGGAAAACCTTCGGTACCATAAGAGCCATCATCCCAGAAATACTTCTAGAACAAATAGAGTATTTCAAGTCAGTTAGAACCAGTAAGAACTGTGATTACAAAGGATATGAAATTCTGCATTTCTTTAGTAAGTATAAAGTCCTCTGGATATCAAAATGGCAATACAAAATAGCTACTATTGTCCAGGACACCACCACAGTTCATCAAGTTAAAGACCACAAAGCCTTAGTAACCCAACATGACGGGCATAGTTGTGTTGCTAGAGTCCATTATGTCAAATGGTGGGACAAATTTGATATCAACCGGATTATTAACCAAGTCCAGAAAGAATTTCCATTAGTTAAACCTGATTCAAACATCAAAAAAAAGAATATATCTGAAGGCCCTTCAACCTCCTTAGATATTTCTTCAATCAACAAATTATCAGCATCAGAGTTAACTACTTTATTGAAAGCTATCCAACAACGAGCTTGTAGCCTCAAAGAAGAAACCTCTGAAGAAAACTCTCCAGATGCAAGTAAAAATTCAGTCTCAAATAATCCATATGGAAGTGCAGATCTACAGGACGCCCAAGATCCATATGCGTAATTCAACATGGTCAACCGACCGACAAACCGACAAGTTACCAAGTAAACTGCTTTTACTCAAGTTAAAGTAAAAGGCTTTTGCTTTTACTTTTACCCAGACAGGTTACCTAAGTTAAAGTGATTTGCTTTTGTTTTCACTTTTTAAAGTAAATTACTTTTTCTTTTACTTATGTAATATGTTTCTTACTTTTACCTTGTAATAATGAAAGGCATATTCCAGGCATCCAGGCATATTCCTTTCCCTTTGTTTCACCCTATATATGTGGGTTTCAATTGTATGTTAGAGGCAGGACGAAAATTACAACTAGTTTTGTAATTTTACTTTGTTTTGCTCTATAAGTTTTCTTTTCTTCCTAGTTCTTTAGTTTGTATGCAAATCTTGTAAATAGCATAAGTAACTTCCTGTAATAAGTAACTATTTTCAGTAAACGAGTTTTAATCAGTAAAACAAATTGTTTTTTGTTATGCATGCTTTTGTTTAATTCTGTTGTTATCTATCTCTTGCTTCTGTTCTTCATCTGTTCTTCATCTATTTCCCAGAATGCCAAAAGGCATGTGAAACATGTGAACATACTTCTTTTATTAGTGTTTTGTTAAATCGTTCAATTTTATTTTGGAGTTTATTATCTAATAACTGTTCTTCAATTCTTTTGTATTTTATTTCATTTTTTAAATGTTTTAAATGACTCTTTTTATTATTTAATATTGTAAGGGTTTTAGTAACTGATTGTTCTTGAATAGTTTTTAAGTCTTTTTCTTCTGGTTCTAGAATAAAATTAAATGTCACTGTTTGACCTAAATGTTTACTAACTAATCTTTTAGTTGAGGTTGTAAAAGGATATAGTAGATAAATAAATGGTAAACCTAATATAATTTTATCAGTCATATTTGTTATTAAAACAAAGGAGATTTTAAAACAAATGTTGTCTTGACAAATATGAACATTAGGCAACTTATATTTTATATTCATTTGACTACCATTAGCTGAGCTTAATCTTTCATTAGTTTTTTCATAAAAAGTTGTTAGGACTAGTCCCTCTTGAATACAATTTAAATCTGCTCCTGTATCAATAAGAGCATATGTTTCAATAGTAAAAGTTTTATTAATTATTAATTTGATATTTGTATACCACTTTTGGATGGTAATGTCTTTTAACATTAATAATGAACGACCTTGTTGTTCAATAGTTGCTGATTCATTGTTTGGTGGATTTTCATCCTCAGAAGATTCATGAATAAGCATTTGTGGATTAGTTTTAATTTGTTCCATTTCTTCTTTTAGTTTGGGAATTTCTTGTTTTAAATTAGAAATCTCTTTCTTTAAAATATTAACTTCTTGATTTAAATCTGCTAAGGTTATTTCTTTAACTGGATTTTTAAATCTTTCAAGGGTTTTATTAAGACTGAATTTAGGTTTCTCCTTATTCTTACTAGTCTTAATTTCTTTATCTGATGTTAGTAAATTTTTTAATTTATTAACATATTGTGTTTTTAACTGGGGATCTGTAATCTTACTGATTAATTCTATTAACAAAGTTGTTTCTTCTTCTTGGGCTTTTGTTAATACATTTAATGTTTTACTACAGTAATTGTTATTACAATTATCTTTACATCCTATTGTAATGTTTGGTTCACTATCATTATCGCTTTCTGTATTACTATCTAATATATATATAATAGGCCAACACAAGATAAAAATAGTGAGATTTTTTAATGTATTGTAATTACAAATTTATCCCTCTATTTTCAAATTTTTTAAAAAATTGTGGTTGTTGGGGATTGAACTTGGGTCTTCAAGTTATTTAGAAAATCTTTCTACCACTACACCACTCAATCACATATGTTTTAAAACATACACATTATAGATATATGTGTGTGTTGTGCGACTTTTTATGTAGTATGATTATTAATTTATCCCTCTATTCTCAATTTTTTTGAAAAAGTTGTGGTTGGTGGGAATTGAACTTGGGCCCCTGAGTTAATTAACAAATCTTTTTACCACTACACCACTCAATCACGTGTTTTAAATCATACACATAAAAGATGTATGTGTGTTGTTTTAGTGAATTTTTTTCTAATATTATAATATTGCGACATATTAATAATTTTTCATCATTTTGCGTTTACATTTATTGATTTGAACTATAACATATTAAAATATTAATATAAATTATTGATACATAATATATGGTTTGATAATATTATAAAATTGTAATAACAATAATAATCAACATAATAATAAAAAATTACTATATAATTATTCTCTTAAACAACCTAAGCACTCATCTATACGTGTTTTCAATAATACACATAATATCTCTATGTATATCGCTTAAGCGGGGCAAGATTTGGTTTTATATAAAGAAACAATATGAAATGCATAATGTATTTTCTATGAAAAATATTACATATATGATTAAGTCAATAACTAAAGTACTTTATTACTGATTTGAAAGCACCAATTTACTCCTAAGTTCATATTGTATAGAAGTACTATTTTTAGTGATAATCGAACGTGGATCACCGAGTTAAATTCTGCATCTTCATACCATTAGATCACATATTCACATGTATTTTAAATTATACACACAATATGTATTATCGATAAAATAATTACGTAAAATACACAATTGGGTTATAAACCGATATTATAATTAATATGATGGATATTATCTAACAATATATTAGAGTAAAAAATATTGAGGTGTTAACGTAAAATTAAATTATTATATAACTAAATAAGATACAATAATTTATTAGTCAAACTATTTGGGTCATAAAAATATTTGGCTTCAAAAAGACGAATTCTACACATAACACATTACCTTTTATATACAAATTAGTTAATGTTCAATTTAAAATATGACATTTTACGGGAAAAAAGGACCATATATTATATATTATTTATGAAGGTAACTCAATGAAAGTCAGACGGAAATCGGAAGAGAAATAAAGGCAAAGAATTCTTAAAATGAAGAAATTATAAGAAAACAAATAAAAGAATTAAAAATGTAGTTTTAAGAAGTAAAAGCGCAAGACCTGAGAAGTTTTAGAAAATTTACTAAGGTTTTTGGTTGAAATCAGGACTGAAACCTACATTCTCAGAATGCAGCATCTTGAAGACTATTAAGTTTCTACCTTGAATATTATTGGAGATCCAGCTAAATGGATGCATCATTTTTGAAGAAAATTTAGGAATGTAGGTGCTATGAAAAATCGTCTTAATTAATAATCATACAACACCCATAAAACACTCAAATTATATTCTATGACCCACAACAAAATTAAAATCTGACATGATTGCTATCAATATTACTCATATTAGTTTTCAAAGTACAATTTTGAACATATTTAAGTATGTACACAATAACCACATAGTCCAGTAACAAGATGAAATCTTTGAAAATCAATCACATGTTTCAAACGATACTGATCACGAATAGTTTAATTAAAAAATACAATTTAAGCTAGTGACCCGTGCCTTGCACGGGTTTTCATGCTAGTTAGTAGTAGATATGGACGGTATATCTGAATTTAATTCGTTATTACCACTTTCTTCATTTTCTATTCTCATTAATTGGAGAATTAACTTAGTATCTTCATTAGATATATGTAGTTGGTTAAGTTTGTCTTTAACTCTACATTCGTTCTTATAATGACCTGATTTGCCACAACCGTGACAAATAATTTTACTTTTATCAAATTTTTTAGTAAATTTCTTATTATTACTGAATGTTTTCTTTTTAAACTTTTGAGGTTTTTTGTAATATTCTTCCTTATTTTCTTTCTTAATATATTTACTAAATTTCTAATGTTTATGAATTTTAGACTTATTTCTTGATGGAGCTATGGGGGGTAAACCATATTGCTCACAGAAAGTTCCTAACTCATATTTAGCTTTCTTTTTATCTTTGTTAATTTGTTTACTAATTTTATGGTCAATACACATTTTTAATCCTATTTTTTGTATAACACTTATTATTTCACCATATGTTAATTCATCATAATTTATAAATCCTAAATCTTTACTTAATTCTTCACGAACTTTATGTGCAAATAAATTAGGTAAACCATTAACAAATTTTTCTTTCCAAAATGGTTTATTACTATCATCTCGCATCATGACTCTGGATAAAAATACATCCTTATACCATCTAAAATCACTTAGAGTTGGACAAGTTAGATTACTAAGTTGATCATGAATTCTTTCAGTAATATTACTAGGGGTACCTATGAAATGTTTTATTATTGTATAAATTAATGTGTTGACTCCATCAGCTGGACATATTGATTCTTCTAATATTGGGTTACCATCATTATCTAATTGATAAGCATTAATTATAGCAAATCGACTATCTTCAGTGAGATGTTTTTCCCACCAAGCTCTAAGGGCTCCTGTGAACCCAGTAGCTAGAATTTCAACTATTTCACTTTGATTAAGATGTTCAAATGTAGTTATATAACTATTAGCTACCATAGACATATGATTTAATTTGTTTAATATTTCTTGTTCACTTAGACCATCAATATTCCATTCATACATTTTCTTAGCTGAAAGAGAAAATTGATTATCTAGGTTTCTTTCTTCAAATTGTAAGTCAGGAGGGGTTGGTCTAGAATACCAATTCTTAGTTTGACTGGTGATATTAGGTTTGTTAAAACTTAATTTATTAAATTGATTTTCTATTTCATGAAATGTAGAATCACTATCGTTATTTGAACTTTCATGAAAGTCTAAGATTTTTATAGCTTTACTAGATTCTGGGATATTTGGAACTTCTAATCTTTTAAATAATTTATCTAATGTTTTAATTAAAGTTTTGTCTTTATCAGGTAAACTTAAATTTTCTCTTTTACTAGGTAAATTTATTAAGGGTTTTTCTTCATTATTTTGAATGGATTCTTGCTTAATAATATTTGGATCTAAATATTGTTGAATATGTGGATCTTTAATCTTATCTTCGATTTTATCTAATTGTTTACCTATGGTGACTAGATATTGATTTGTGAAATTATTTTGTTCAATTAATTTCTTTTCATCATTTTTACCATCAGATATCTTAAATGGTGAAGCCGTAACTAAAGTATCTTTGACTGGGATAATTATTGTTTCTGTTGGGGGATGACTGGATGAGACTTTTGATCTATCTTCTTTTATCCATTGTGTTTTAGTAATTACGTTGCATTTACCATGATATTTTTCATACCAATTATAGAAAGTAATATTTAATTTTTCTTTACTTAAAAATTTCTTCCATTTGTTAACTATTTTTTCCCTTTCTTCGGGATTATGATTTTCTCTAAACTGGTGTCTTTTCAATTTATTTTCTTTTGAATTGAAATCTCTTATTAGTAGTTCCCAATTGAATTTATCTTCTTTATTTATTACTCTCAATTGGTGATTAATAGGTTTAGGTTCGAAATCTGATTGTGTAGGAGATAATTGTTCATTATCGTCTTCAGATTCATTGTTAGTTTGATTATAATATGGTTGACTAGTTTGACCTTCATTAATCATTCCTTTTAATTTTCTATTATTAATGGATGTTTTACTAAGTAATTCTGAATCTTGTCTAGATGATGTAACTGAGTGATTAGTTATTTCTTCTAACAGAAATGGTTTTCTATTACCAGGGTTATCGAAGCTTATCCTAACAGTTCCATCTAAATATTGTTTAATGTTGTCTAAATTCATTATATTATTAGTTATTGGTGACTGAGGTATTTCATTATCTAAGACCCATTGACTAGGAAGGTTAATATCTTTCCAAAATATCATTTTCGGTACTTGGATATTAGCGTCATTAGTACTACTTTGAATTAAAACAGTTTTGTCTTTTGGACATTTATTAAGTGCATGAATATTTAAATTTGTTTTCATTGTTTTATAATAAATTCTGTAAATTAATGCAAGAGGTTGAGATCCCTCAATCATATGAGTGATTTCACCAGCTGTTTTAATATTTAATATTAATGCTTTTAATTGGTGGGGGTCATTCAGACTTAACGTAAAGTCTGGAAAGCAATTAAAATGGACTGGTCCATTATGGAGACTAGATTCCATTATACCTAATATGCTAGGGACATAGTTTAAATATCTCTCATCTCTTAAACATAAAAGAATGCTAGAATTAATTCCTTTTACTGATAATGGTTTTACTGCTACTTGTATTAATCCTATATGAATGAAATTATAACCTTTTCTTTTATATTTTTTAATAATTTCATTTGTTAATAGGGAACAGTTTTCATGTTCTTTGTTAATAGCATAAATTTTTTCTACAGTTTTAACATTGTAACTAGTTTTAAAATTATCTGTAAAAGATGACTGATAGATTTGTTTTGGATTTATACTGGGTATATTCCAATTACTTAACTCTTGACTAATGTTTTCATAACTATGTTCTTCCTGATTAATGAAATCTGGGATTGACGGAATTGAAGTCATCGGTGACCTTGAGCTAACTGAAGAACTAGACCTAAATAGTTTATTCATTAATTTTGTTTTAAATGTTTCTGTTTATCACTACTGATTCTTGGAATTTAGTTCATACCTTCTTACCTTAATCAAACTCATACCTACACATACTTAAGTCTAACGCCCTTATCCTATACTGCTCCACTCTGAGACTTACAACGGATTCCTGGCAACGACACTAGGTGGTAGGTGGTTCTAAGTAAGATTGGTGACTAAATATAGCAGAATAACTAAAAGATAATTAGAAGCAGTTTGTAAACACAATTAATGAACAAATTATTTGGCATAGAAATTCAATAACTCAATGATTACCGGTTGGCTCTGATACCTAATGATTACCGGTTGGAATTAGGTAATCATTATACCTAATGATTAGCGGTTGGCTCTGATAAAGAGAGATTTCTGGGAAATAGATGAAGAACAGATGAAGAACAGAAGCAAGAGATAGATAACAACAGAATTAAACAAAAGCATGCATAACAAAAAACAATTTGTTTTACTGATTAAAACTCGTTTACTGAAAATAGTTACTTTTTATAGGAAGTTACTTATGCTATTTACAAGATTTGCTTACAAACTAAAGAACTAGGAAGAAGAGAAGAACTTACAGAACAAAGCAAAGCAAAATTACAAAACTAGTTGTAATTTTCGTCCTGCCTCTAACATACAATTGCAACCCATATATATAGGGTGAAACAAAGGGAAAGGAATATGCCTGGATGCCTGGAATATGCCTTTCATTATTACAAGATAAAAGTAAGAAACATATTACATAAGTAAAAGAAAAAGTAATTTACTTTAAAAAGTGAAAGCAAAAGCAAATCACTTTAACTTAGGTAACTTGTTTGGGTAAAAGTAAAAGCAAAAGCCTTTTACTTTAACTTGTGTAAAAGCAGTTTACTTGGTAACTTGTCGGTTTGTCGGTCGGTTGACCATGTTGAATTACGCATATGGATCTTGGGCGTCCTGTAGATCTGCACTTCCATATGGATTATTTGAGACTGAATTTTGATTGGCATCTGGAGAGTTTTCTTCAGAGGCTTCTTCTTTGAGGCTACCAGCTCGTTGTTGGATAGCTTTCAATAAAGCAGTTAACTCTGATGCTAAGGAGGTTGAAGGGCCTTCAGATATATTCTTTTCTTTGATGTTTGAATCAGGTTTAACTAATGGGAATTCTTTCTGGACTTGGTTAATAATCCGGTTGATATCAAATTTGTCCCACCATTTGACATAATGGACTCTAGCAACACAACTTTGCCCGTCATGTTGGGTTACTAAGGCTTTGTGGTCTTTACCTTGATGAACTGTGGTGGTGTCCTGGACAATAGTAGCTATTTTGTATTGCCATTTTGATATCCAAGGGACTTTATACTTACTAAAGAAATGCAGAATTTCATATCCTCTGTAATCACGGTTCTTACTGGTTCTAACTGACTTGAAATACTCTATTTGTTCTAGAAGTATTTCTGGGATGATGGCTCTTATGGGACCGAAGGTTTTCCACCAATCTGTGAACCATAATGGTATTTGACTCTTGAATTTATGATCGAACTGTATAAACCATGAATGACTGAAGGTTTGGTTTTGGTATAGGAATATTTTATCCCATGCCTCGATATAGTCATAATAGCAAAAATGACTAGGTGTGTCACTTGTGTTTAGTAACTGGAGATCAGATGGGTGGTTACCCCATTTATCCTGAGAAATTATCTGTTTAATGTAAATGGAATGATAGAGAACTTTGGAATCATCTTTTCTATCCATGATTGGTTTAATGGTTGTTTGAAACAAAATATATTTGTAGTAGGACAAAGATTTGTATGGTGCTAATGGAGCAAAATGCCATCCTGGTGGAAAGTATTGTGCTGCTAATTTAACTTGGTTGTTACTGGGTTTCATAAAATCTTCTATAAAAAAACAAATTATACTCAGTTCTTTGAGTATACTCGGTTACTGCTTTTCCACATATATCAAATGGAATAACTGGTTTAGGATTAACAACTGATTTACTAGTGTTTGAAAAAGGATCAATAACTGGTGGTTTACTAGCAAGAACGGTATTATAAGGTTTAGGGATTTGACCTAAAACCTGGTATCGGTTAACTACATCTATCGGTTGTACCGGTATAGTAGGATGGGGAACCATGATTCCCTTGAGTTTACTGTCATAACTGGCTCTCTCATTAGAGCTACTTCCACCGCGATTCCCTCCCCGACCGTGGGGGTTACCTCTGACACTCATTTCTCACTCTTGTTTGTAGAAATTCTCTAGTCAGAAAATCAGGAATAGAATTTTCACTTCCTTTAATATATTGTATTTCAAAATCAAATATGCTTAGTAATGCTTGCCATCTAGCAAAAATTTGTTTTGATGCAATGTTTTGAACATCTTTTTCTAAAATATATTTTGCTGATTGACAGTCAATTCTGACTAAAAACTTTTGATTTAAAAGTTCATGCTGAAATTTATTGATGCATAAAACTAGACTTAAAATTTCTTTTTTAATAGTTGAATAATTTTTCTATGTATTATCCCATGCTCCTGAATGGAAGCAAACAATTTCTTCGTGTGAAGATGAATTTAATTTTTGTTTGAGAATTCCTCCAAATCCAATTTTGGAGGCATCAGTTTCCACAATTTTAAATGCAGAAGGATTGGCAATGCCAAGACAGGGAAGTGTTTTGACATATTTTTTGATATCTTGGACAATTGAAGTATGAATAGAAGTCCAAGGGGGTGGATTACTTTGTAATCGTTCAAATAATGGTTTACACTGCTTCCTAAGATCTTTATAGAATTCTCCTATATAATTAAGGGATCCTAAGAATCTTTGGAGTTTGGTTTTATCAAGTATTTCATCAGGGAATTTGTCAGCAAATTCAATGGCTCTATCTATTGGCTTAATTTTTCCGTATTGGATTGTGTTACCTAAGAATCTTACTTTGGTTTGGAATAATGAGCATTTACTGGGTAAGAGTACTAATCCATTGGTCTTAACTGTGTTGAAAAAAGAATTTAAATGTTTCCAATGTTCTTCGATTGAATTGGAATAAACAAGAACATCGTCAATATAGACAATGGTAAAATGACTAAATGGGTTGAATATATTATTCATGATATTCTGGAATTCACTAGGGCCATTCTTAAGTCCAAATGGAAATACATTCCATTCATAATGTCCAAATGGGGTAGTAAAAGCGGTTTTATATCTATCTTCATTACTAATTTGGATTTGCCAAAATCCACTTTTGAGATCGAATTTACTAAATATAACTGCTTGATTTAATCTATTAATCAAATCTTTCTTATTAGGTAAAGGATACCTAATCCATTCAAGTACTTTGTTTAATGGTTTATAATTAATTACTAATCTTGGTGCTCCTCTTTCTTTTTCGGCATTTTTGTTAACATAAAATGCTGCACATGACCAGGGTGATTTACTATTTCTAATTAATCCTTTACTTAATAATTCGTTGATTTTAGGGATGGCAAAAAAATCCGATCCGATGGATACCCGATCCGAAACCCGAAATTTTGGATAACCCGAACCCGATTTTTTGGATTTGGATTTGATTTTCAAACCCGAAAATTTTTGAATTTGGATTTGGATATTATGAAACCCGATCCGAAACCCGAAAACTGATCCGAACCCGAAACCCGAAAAAAACCCGAATATATATATATATATATGTGTGTGTGTGTGTGTGTGTGTGTGTGTGTGTGTGTGTGTGTGTGTGTGTGTGTGTATGTGTATGTATATATGTATATAATTTATACTATAATATATTTCATAATGTAATACATTTTATATAAAAGTCATTGGTGCATCGTATAACAAATAACCTTGTATTATTAAAACCGAAATATTAAAACATTTTTAGACTCTAAGTGTTTAAGATGTATTTCATATCAAATCTATTTGGTTATTTTAATGATTTAAATTCATTTAAAAATTGATTATATGTAAAATTTTATAACAAAATTAAATATTAAAATATTAAAATTAATGCACAGAATATAATTTATTTATATAATATTAATAATACTTTTTATAAAATTTTCGGGTTTCGGGTATTATCCAAATCCAAAAATTTTCGGGTTTCGGATATACCCGAAATCCATTGGATCGGGTTCGGGTTTCAGTTTTCGGGTATTTTTCGGGTTCGAGTTTTATCCAAAAAATCAGGTTTGGATTTGGATTTTGCCAAACCCGACCCGACCCGATTGCCATCCCTAGTTGATTTCTTTTTTACTATATTCTAATTGTTCTTGATTCATTTGAATTGGTCTAGCTTTTGTTGGAATTAAATATACCTAATGATTACCGGTAATCATTAGGTATAATGATTACCGGTTGGCTCTAATTCAATAATTCAATTATACATAATATTAGGTATATATATATATATATATATAATCCAAAAAAGTGGTAAAAAATGACAACTGAAAAATGGAAATTGAAATCAGTAATTGAATGCAACCACATTCAACTGAATGCAACCACATGCAACTTTTTTTTTAAGGTGGGTTAATTTTGGGTTCCAAGGCCCCGCAGGGGCATATTCAACTGAATGCAACCACATTCAACTGAATGCAACCACATTCAACTAAATTTCTGATTTCAAGTTCCATTTTTTAGTTGTCCTTTTCGACCTCTTTTTTGGACTATATATGAATGTTGCCCCTGGTAGGGCCTTGCAACCCAAATCCACCAAAATCTCCCCACCTTAAAAAAAAGGTTGCCCCTGGCGGGGCCATGCAACCCAAATCCACCAAAATCTCCCCACCTTAAAAAAAAAGTTGAATGTGGTTGAATATGGTTGCATTCAGTTGCAACCAAAATATCACCCCACCTTAAAAAAAAATCGATGAACAGTACCTGCCACGACGATTACTATTCATCCGAATTATTTTTTTAAAAAAAAGAAAAAAGGGTTGGAAAAGGAAAGATAGTATTTTTGCAATTAAGAAACTTAAGATAGTAAATATGCAATGAATTAAAGAAGATGGTATTTTTGCAAAAAGAATCTTGAAACCTAATATTTTTGGTAAATACCCTAATATTTAATCAAAGTTTGATCTATTTGATCATACAAAAAAAGGACCGAGGGAGTATAATAAATCATACCCACTCTGTCCCTCTCATTTGTTTACAAAAAAGTTGAGCATGAAGATTAAGAAAAAGTGTAAAGTAATTAAGAAAAGTAAGAAAAGTGACTAAAATGATGGGACCAATTAATATTTTATGTAATAAAGTGAGTTGAGTGGAGAAAAGTAGAGCAATAGGCCTGCCAGCACTATTTTAATACTAAAAGAGTAGGGGACACAAAAGGGGATATGGAGAAAGGGACAGAGGATCTGGGCTCAAAAAAGTAGTGAGTGCAATTAATGTAATAACCCTAACTTTAGCAATGCTACAGTGATCACATGAATAGTAAATTTTGAGGATTTAGGGAAATGGTATGTAAGTACTCTATACTTGAAACAGAAAATGAGTAAACAGAAACCATATTAGTGTTGTACTAAGAAAATAAGTGACACGAAATGACGATGATTTCAGAAATTCCTGAATATGGATTTTTGAGAATTTTGATTTCGAATAAGCTTCTGTTGGATATTACGGAGCATGGAGATATTAAAGGAATTATATATTGAGGAATTAGTGAATTAGGGTAAACTAAGGGATTATTAAGTTAAGGAAATACCAAAGAAATTTGGATTGTTAAATGATTTCAGAACCACTGAGATAATAAGGTATATTCGAAACGAATCACAATTAGACGAGTATGGAAACCAAACAACCAAGATTTATAAATTAACAAGGATACCTACCATATTATTAATTACCAAGAGAATTAGCATAATAGTTAGAAAAATCAAGAAAAGAGATTAAGAGATCATCAGTGACATCATTAGGTGATATCACTTTCCACTAACACATATTTAAAGGGTAAATTAGTCATTAACCAAGGTAAATACTTACATGACTCCACAAGACTCTAGAATTTACAAGATTAATCAAGATTAGATCAAAAATCAAGAGAAAAATCTCTCCCCCTTCCTTGTTCATTCCATTCGGCCAAGGTGAAAAAAAAAAGAGAAAAAGGAAACTTGAAACCCTAGCTCCAAGCCACAAAAACTCAAGAGATAATTCATGGAGGTTCTTGGAGGATAGATTAAGACATCCACAAAGTTTCATATCCATCAAGCATCATTTGATAAGGTAATAAAATCATGGAAGTTGATGGTGAATAGTAGTGAATAGTAATTTTAAGAAACTAACTTTGTTTTTTATGGTTTCTTTAGTTGATCCAAGCTAGTATAAGGTTGATTAAGCATATCCCAAGGCTCATTAAGTGTTACTGAAGCTTCAAGAAGGTATAAATCTCAAGACCCTTTAGTATTACTTTGAATATATGATGGATTATAGAAAGTTTAGTGATTAAGGTTATGATAAGTGATTATTCATAATGATATATGTGTTTGTAAGTGGTTTAAGTTGAATATGGAAGTGGGTTGTGATTGTAACCATGGTTGGTATGATGACCACATGGTGTAGGGTTGATATATGTGTTTGGTGATGGATTTGGAGGGGTTGAATTTTGGAAAGTATGAAAATATAGCCGTTATAATGCCCGATTTTCGTTAAACCAAATAGATGCCCTGTTTTTGGACACCAATGCCGTACGGTAGCTCCCTGCCTAGAGTACCAAGTGACCATGAGATGATAGAGCTTAGTTCATAGATCGTTTTGATATAAAGTACGTTAAAATCTGATGAACGGTTTAGGAGAAAAGTCAGTTTTAGTGAGAGACGTTCGAGAACCGAGAAAACGTAATTGTATCAAATTTGAGGCTATGATTACCATATTTAAACATTTTTAAACGTTATAAAATTTTGGGATATTGTAGTAGGGTGGTCAGAGGACCATTACCAGTTGACCTTGCATTAAAATTCGGAATTGATATTTTCTGAGAATTTTTGCAGTCGAGTGTGGTTATTAAGGGAAATGGTGGAATACACTAAAACTTTGATCGAGTTTAAAAATGATTAAGTTCTTGGAACTTTTGGTGCGTAAAAGCTATGTCAAATATATATTATGTGTCAAGGGTGTTATTGTATAAAGATTAGGTGATTAAGTAGGATATATACTAACGGTGATCCTTTCGTTTCTATAGAGATGAGAGACGAACACAGGATCATACCTACTCGCTTTAGAGATCCAGGCAAGATTTCTCCTATCTTTACTTTGGAAAATTATTTACCTTCAAAGAAAGATGATTTCATGGAATATATATGTGTTCCTATTGTTACTATATTGTTGAGAATTTACTTCCTGATTTTGAGAATTAAAGAGAGATGGATATGGATATACAGATATGATTATGCATAAAGTGAACATGCTTTATGATTAAAAGAATATGAAAGAATGGTATCAGTTGTTATCCAGGGTTATATGATTTATAATATTATGTTAAAAATATTCTTTTTAAATATTGTGATTTAATAAATATTATTTGATTATTATTTACTATTTTTAAAAAAAGGATGAAATATTTTATATATATATATATATATATATATATATATATATATATAAGTGTACTGGATTCCATTAAATACAGAGAAGATGTCTGAGTCATAATCAGAGTTTTATGGCATAAGCTTTAAAAGTGATGACATATGTGAATGAAAGTGGAAATGGAAATTGAAAGGAAAAATGTGGAATGGTATTGGTATAAATGGAATACTGATTGACAAAAAGGGGGGGATTGCAACAAAAAGCGTAAGAGGCTGTGTGCAGCACAGTCCAGCACTCAATATTTATTACGGCCCAAGAGTTGCCGAAGGAGGATGTAGCAGGTAGCCTTCCTCCAGGGTTGATGACCAGGTGGGATCATCCCTTCTACTAGTAGTAAACAGAGAGCAGGTACGGTCAAGCGACTGATCATCGTCCTACGTATCTGGCGCTAGCAGATATCCCCAAAACTTAAAAGAAAGAATTGATAATGGTTTTCAGATCTGTAATCTGAAAAAAAAAAAGAAAATGGTATGAAATGATGGAATTGTTTTTACAGTAAGAAGAGAAACTGATTTTATATTATTTTTTATATAATTGTTGTATAAAAAGGGAAATGGAAAGATTGTATTGAGAGATGATGTGCAGATGATATATTATCTTGAAATATTATGCTGAGGTGATGTAATGGTTTTTAATTATTATAGAAGAAAAACTGATATTATATTATTTTAGAAGAAAAACTGATACTATATTAGAAGAGAAGCTGATATTAGAATGCTATATATTTCTTTTAGTATAAAAATATTTGGAAGGAGTAGTTATCAAATAAAAATAAATTCTTTTTATAATAATTATGATTTGTCTCCTGTTTATTATACAGATATATTTATGTTTCTTTTGAAGTTAGTTTATAAAATTTATCTTGCTGAGCTATTATAGCTCACTCTTGCTATTTACTTATACAACAGCTAGGTCGCATGCCGATACTTCGCACTACACCCCGCAAGAGGGTAAAGGAAAGACGACCTTTTGAGGGAACGCTGACACCTATCCCTGAGGTAGCGTATAGACAGACGGGTCCTGGTAGACTTATGTACATTAAGTGTGTAAGCTCATGTAATAAACTTTTGGTTGATTAAATGCTTCCTGTAGAAGTATTATTCAACAATGTACTTAGTAAGATTCTGGGTTTGTAATAACTGTTTAACTCTAAACTTTTAATATTGTGAATGTTGTTCTCTGAGCATATGACTGGTGTGTAATGTTATAATGTGGGGTCTATTGTGTAAGTATTAGCAAGTATTTATATTTCAACTGTCAAGTATATAATGTTATTAAATGGAAATTTGGACCGTGATGATCTGGATTCATGACCCCGGATCTAGAATCTAGGGGCGTCACAATTAATTTTTATATTATAAAACTTTAATATTTTAGGTAAGTTTTGAAATATAAAAAATTAAGTAAAACATTCAAAAAGAAAACCGTAAAAAATGAGGTGATAAAAAAGAAAAAAAAATGAGGGGTAGTGGGACAGGGAATATTAAACTGAGGAAACCCATGTGTGGTCAGCAATGTAGGGTACTGGAATGGATCCGAGGGCATTTTACAGTCTCCGAGTAATTGCTGACAAATTTGTTTGTTGATCAGGCCCATTATTTTACTAGTATTCCCACTTTTCGAGTTTACGCAGCTTTTGAAACAACAAATAAGTTACTCCCCCGTCCCAGGAAACTCTTAACTTTTAATATCTTCAATTTCGTATTAGTATTAAGATTAAAATGTATTTTACATCCCTTTGATTTAATATTATTGCACTTAAGATTGATTTGTTTTAGTTTATGCATTTCGCATCCCATAATTTTGAGTTCTCTCGCAATTTTCACCCTTTTCTATTTTTTGTTAAATTTGACCGTTACAATTAGTCAAAATGAGGGCATTTTAGTCATTTATTATTATATTAAACAAAAAGTTTTTCAAAATGAAAAGAATAAAATTTAAAAATAGGAAAAAACGGAAAACAATACGAAACATATTAAAACAAATCTTAAATTTGTAATATTTTATACTGAATACTTTAAAAATTATAGTTATAATAGTTTATATTTCAAGTAATAAATTAAGAAAATTTTAATAATATATATATTTTAATTTTTCTGAAAAATCTGAAAATTATTAACTATATTTTGAAAAATCTGTAAATTACAAATGTAATTTTGATAAATACAAAATTCTTAAAATAATTATAATAATTCAGATTCTTCAATTTTTAAATTATTATTAATTATAATGACCAAAATACCCACTATTTGACTAACTGTAACAATCAAATTTAATTAAAAATCATCAAATGGGTGGAAATTGTAGCGGGATTTAAAGTATGGGGATGCAAACTGATTTCTGGCAAAGAACTTAACCCAAAGTGCAATAAGCCAAAATCAAGGATATGCATTATGCAATTAAGTCTAGTATTAAAGATAAAAACTTCATTATATTAAAGTATTTACAAATATGAATCAAATAAATTATTCATGACTATATTTTATTTTATAAAATATGGGTAAATTAGTAATCAACCGCTTATAATGAATAGTATCAAAAGTCAAAAGGGAAGAGTTTTGTCAGGTAGAGGAAGTATTGACTGCATCTGTCCCAAACTCCCAATTTACCTTACTTCTTATTTGTCCTCTCACAATGCATATAATTTATGGTTCCGTTTGAAAAATTTTATTTTTTTAAAAATAAATTATATATTTTGAAAAAAGTATGTAAATATGTATTTTTTTTCTAAAATAAGAAATTTATTTTTATAAGATAGTGAATGTTAAAGCCTTCATACACATTCTTTTTTAAAAAATATGAATTTTTTCTCAAAATAAGTAACTTATAAATTAATAATAAGAGGGGCTAAAAGTTGCCTATATGGGATTTGAATAGGAATATAGGACCAAGCGATTATTGCAACTTGCAATACATTACAATATCATAAATAATTTTTATGTTATACTAGCTTAAACCCCGTGCGATGCACGGTTTTTTTTAATATTATATGAATTTTTTTCATTAATTTAAATTAATTTTTTAAAACATGTAATTTTGAGGCTAAAATTTTTATATGACATGATTTGATAATAATTATAAAAATGTTATCCGTGATATTTCTAGAGAATAAGGGATTTTAGTTAGAAAATATAGAAAAGATGTTAGATTTTAGTTGAAAAAGGTAATCGATTAATTATTAGTAATTATAAAATTATTATTTTATTTTGTTAAATAAAATGCTCGTGATATGATTTCAAAAAAAGAGGATTGAGTTAGAAAAAATTAAAAATATAACATGTTTTAGGTCAAAAAGGTAATTGATTAGTTTATTGTAATTATAATTTAATTACGTTATTTTACTAAATAGAATTGTATGTAATGTTTTTAGAAAAGTAGAAATTAATATTGTCCGTGATATTTCTATTAAAAGAGAGATTTTAGTTAAAAAATATAGAAAAGATGATACGTTTTAGCTGGAAAAGGTAATCGGTTAATTATAAATATTATAATATTATTATTATATTGTATTAAATATAACCGTCCGTGATACAATTAGAAAAAGAGAGATTTTAGTTAAAGAAAATATAAAGGTAACGTGAAAATTAAAAGGATGACATGATTTATGTGAAAAAGGTAATTGATTAGTTTATAGTAATTTTAATTTAATTATGTTAGTTTACTAAATAAAATTGTTCATGATTTTTAGAAAATGAGAAATTAATGTTGCCTATGATATTTCTAGAAAAAAGGAATTTAATTAGAAAAAAATAAAAAGATAAGACGTTTTAGCTTAAAAGGTAATCTATTAATTATTAATATAAATATTTTATTATTTTATTTTTATTAAATAGAATCGCCCGTGATATAATTGGAAAAGGAGATGTTTTAGTAAGAGAAAAGAGAAAAAGTAACGTATTTTGGTTGGAAAATGTAACCACCGTTCATGATATAATTGGAAAAGGAGATATTTTAGTTTGAAAAAAAGGTAACGTGTTTTGAATGAAAAAGGTAATTGATTAGTTAATAGTAATTACAATATAATTATGTTATTTTATTAAACAAAATTGCTCGTAGTCTTTTACAAAAGGAGAAATTGATTTATGTGAAAAAGGTAATTGATTAGTTTATAGTAACTATAATTTAATTATGTTATTTTACCAAATAAAATTGCTCATAGTTTTTAGAAAATGAGAAATGAATGTTGCCCGTGATATTTCTAGAAGAAAAAAAGGAATTTAATTAGAAAAAATAGAAAAGGTGATACGTTTTAGATGAAAAGGTAATAAGTTAATGATATGGGCTAAAAATAAGCCCTAAAGACACATTTAGTGTTGCATTAATTAGACCCGGTATGGTCCGAACGTGGGGCCCACCAACAGGGTCCAAAATCCTATTTTACATATTAATTTCGTAATTAATATTGGAGGTGAAAAACAGCTCAGCAATAAGAGTCAAACAAGGATATTACTCCTGCCTGACTTAGCCTCCAAGGCACCCAATTCAACATGGAAACTGATTCCTACAAGGAAGGAGTCTAGAACCTTCCTCAAGGAGGTGGCTTGCCCACCAAGTCTCCGAATCCTACCATAATTCTAAGGCTCCCGCAGCCTATATAAAGGGCCTGACCCCTCATTCTCATAACTACGTTGGCTTGATTCTCTAGCAATACAGAGATACGTAGGCATCTTGTGAGGACCGATCAGTCTCGAACGCAAGAACAACCATTAAAGCTCGAAGCTCACCATCCCTTGTATTTAATACATACAAACCCTAGCCGCAATTTACAAACCCTCGTTTTTATTCCACAACATTTGGCGCCGTCTGTGGGAAAACAACATCAACCATGGTTCAAACACGAAGAACAACACCAGTTGTAACTGAGGCCGTGCCAATTAGCTCTGCCCCACCTCTCACCGAGCAGACTCCCCCAGCATCAGGGACGATCATTCAACAGGATCCCCCAGCATCAACTGTCATCATCCACTCTCAAGTTTCTCAACAACCAGGGGTGATCCCCCATGCTGAGAGTACGTTGCCTCTGACCAATCAGGCAGGACAAGCGACCAACTCTCTCCAGATTGTTGATCCGAACAACCCGCCACCAGGGGTACAGATCCATACTACGGATCTCCCCTTGAACACTAATCCCAGGTACGGTCTGCCCAACTACCCCCCGATGACTCAAGGTTCAGGACCAAGTGGTCATGCCTTACAAATCCGGGACCGAGATTATGATGACTACTCCGGCCCTTATACTGATGATTCATCGTCTGAGGATGATGATCGTGATGAAGCCCCGAGGAGGCAACGTGCTAGAAGAGAGCCTCAAGGAAGGACTCAAGGGATCCATGATGGACCTCCACCAACGGCTGAGGAGAGGATTAAGGCTCACGAGGCTGAGATCCAAAGGCTGAAGGATGACATAGCAATGGAGAAAGCAAGACAGAATCAAACTCGACCTCCTCCAACCTCAGGAACGATTCCCATCATTGATTTGGAGAGGTCTTCAAGGAGACAAAGAAGGGCTGATGCCTCATTCGGAAGAACAACCACAAGGATGGAAATTCCCAAGGGAAACCCCAAAGATCTGATGCCTCTCGGAGATCCTGATGATCCAACACCCCCGTTTACTGAGGAGGTGATGAATGCTCATATTTCTAGGAAGTTTAAGATGCCGACAATTAAGGTTTATGATGGAACGGGTGATCCCGTAAATCACGTCAGGACGTTCTCAAACGCACTGCTACTGCAGCCTGCAAGTGATGCCCTAAAGTGCAGAGCGTTCCCCCAAACCCTGTCGGGCATGGCTCAGAGATGGTATAGCCGATTGCCTGCGAACTCTATTGGCTCTTTTAAGGAGTTGAGTGCCGCTTTCGTTAGCCAATTCATTAGCGGAAGGGTGCATGAGAAGAGCTCCGCGTCTCTAATGTGTAGTGCAAGGAAAGAATGAAAATCTGAGGGATTACCTCAAGCGATTCACTAAGGAGACCCTGAATATCACTGATTTGGAAAATAAGGTGGCAATGGTAGCCCTGGAACACGGAACCACTGACCTCTTCTTCAAGAGATCATTGGCGAAGCATCCCCCTGAGAACATGGCTGAGCTCCAACGAAGGGCTGATTAGTATATTAAAGTTGAGGATAGCTTGAAGGAAGAAATCACCGTAGGTGGAGGAGGAGGTAACAATGACTCCAAGAAGCGAAAGCAAGACCAGGACTATGATGATCAAGAGTATGATGCTTGGGACAAGTATCCCCGAACTAGCGAGGACTCCGACTCTGCCCCTAAGAAGAACCAAGGGTCAAGGTTCACTGAGTATGCAAGGTTGAATACTCCTAGGAGTCGAATCTTGTTGGACATTGAGAATGATAAGGATTTCAGATGGCCGAAGCCACTCAGGGGTGATCCCGCAAAGAGAAACCAGAATCAGTATTGCAGATTCCATAGAGACGTGGGGCATGACACTGACGATTGCAAGCAACTCAAAGATGAGATCGAGTTTTTGATCCGTAGAGGGAAACTGAGGCACTTCACTAAGGGTGAAGACCGTGGTAATCAGAAAAGAGACTATAATAGAAGGGATGATGATCAAGATCGCAACCCACAGCCCCGAGTTCCAGTAATCAACATGATCTCAGGAGGCCCGACTGCGGCCGGGACAACTAGGAACTCTCGAAATGCTTATGCCCGAGAGGTGTTGCACATCGTGGGAGAGGCCCCGAAGCGTGCAAAACTGAGGTAGCCATTAGCTTTGATGACTCAGACTTAGAAGGGGTGAAGTTCCCCCATGATGACTCGTTGGTCATAACTCCTGTGATTGGAAACTCGGAGGTGAAGCGAGTCCTGATAGACAATGGAGCTTCCGTTGACATTCTGTTTCATGATGCATTTGTGAAGATGGGATACACTGATTCTCAGTTGACCCCCAATAACATGCCTATATACGGATTTAATGGAGTAAAATCCAAAGTTGAAGGGACTATTCAGCTACCTGTAACTATTGGGCAAGAGCCCAAGGAGGCTACTCGGATGTTGAACTTCCTGGTAATCAAGGCGGATTCAACGTACAACGTTATCCTTGGAAGGACTGGGCTTCATGCATTCAAGGCTGTTGCCTCAACCTATCATGTGAAGATCAAGTTCCCTACCAGGAATGGTGTTGGAGAACATAAAGGTGATCAGAAGATGGCACGAAGCTGTTATGTAGCCTCGTTAAGGCCTGATGGAGTCGGGGGGCAGGTCCTTCCGGTTGAAGACATGGAAGTCCACAGTGGTAAGGAACACAAAGAAAGGTCAGCAGAGGACATCACACAGAAGCCTCGCACAGCCATTGAGGCTAAGGCGTTAACTGACTTTGTGGTTGAGTGTACCATTGGCAACCAAGAAGTTGGGGGGCAGGAGGTAGTACCCCGAGCAGGAAGTGAACTGCAGAATAAGAATGAGGAGACCAGAAGGAGTGACGGGTGCTCTATTTTGATGGAGCATCAAAAACAAAATCAAATGGTGCAGGCCTAGTCTTGCAAAACCCCGATTGGGCTTAAGTTATCCTAGTAGGACTTAGCTTCATATTTATATAGTAGAAGTAGAAATAAGGTTCATTAAAACCATTGCAGAGCATGTTGCTCCGAGTAGGACAGTAATACTCTATGTAAGGGTTGAACCCATTTCAAGTTATTAATGCAAGTTTGTTTTCCATTCATTGATTGTGATTTTATTTATGTGCCAAGCACCTGATGTGTGAGTCAAAGAAGACCAAGTACCGAAAATAAAAGAATACACGAATGAAAACAAACGAATGCATACCCCGAATGGTAGAGTTAGGTTACAGCAGATAAGAGTTTAAGTCCTTGAAGGACCCTAGATAAAGACAAACGTTGAAGTCCTGATGGAACACCCGCCGAAGAAACATATTGCATAGCCCGAAAACCAATGGAAGGCTCATCAAGTGGGCAATCAAACTAGGAGAATTCGATGTTAAGTACAAGCCTAGGACAGCCATCAAAGCTCAGGCTCTAGCTGACTTCGTGGTTGAATATACCATTGACAACCAAGAAGTCGGGGGGCAGGAGGTAATAGACCAGGAAGGTCAGCAAGGTGAGAAACCCATGGAAGAGAAGAAGGAATATTGGATGCTCTATTTTGATGGGGCATCAAAAACAAAAAGCTCTATTTTCATGGGGCATCTAAAACAAAAACCAGTGGTGCAGGTTAAGTTCTGCAAAGCCCCGACGGGTTCACACTCGAGTATGCCTTAAAGTTGGACTTCCAAACAACCTACAATAAGGCGGAGTATGAAGCTCTGATGGCCAGCCTTGGATTGACGAGAGCCCTGAGGGTGAAGACTCAAATCTGGTAGTCTCACAAGTCAATGGAGAGTTTGAGGCTAGAGAAAAGAATATGGCTAAACACTTGAGGATTGTGAAAGCCGTGATAGCCCCGCTCGATAAATGCCATGTTGAGTATATCCCAAGAGAGAAAAGAACATTAAGGCCGAAGCCCAGTCTAAGTATGGCTCTTCTGAGATAAAGAATTATGCAGAGAGCTTTTGCTTCTAGGTCCTGAAGACCCCGCCATCGAATCAAAATTGGTAGCACCAGTTGATGTAAGCTGAAGGATAGACCCTCTTCGAGCTCATCTCGAGACTAGTTGGCTCCCTGATAATGCCTTGAAGGCACAGAAACAGTTAGTGAGAGTGTTGAGATGAGAGGTCCTTTGTCATTCCTTACTTAAAATCTTGAATCTCAAATCCCGACATAAAATTTTAGCCTTGATGGCCAAAAGGCTGTCTGCCTCCAATCAAATTTGTCATTTGAAGTTTAAGGACTTGAATCAAGAGCCTTCAATCGAATATAAACCAAAGCAAGGTCCTGTGAGCATAAGAAGAAGGTTGGAAACCTAGAATCAAGAAAAGAAGGTTAACAACCAGCCAAGACACACCGGACTTGAAGTCAAACGCTGAGGAGCAAGTGAACTCCCTGAACGATCAACTGAAAAGTAAGACCTCCTCCGTATGAAGGAAGGGGGGCAAGAACTAAGGGACTTCATCATTCCTACATCTTAGAATGAGAATCAAGGGAATCAAGGGTTGATAATAACCTTAAAACCAAGGTCTCAGCAAATAAGTTAAGGCCCGGAAGGTCACAAGTCAAGGTTCACGAAACCATTTAAGGCATAACAAACACCTCCTATTGACCTGAAACCTCGTGTTGGTGATCCAGAACACCAACATCAACCTTAGAATCCAGGCCTTGTGTTATAAATCAAGGGCTAAGGAACTAAGTTGAAGCCTTAGAAGGCCAACAAAGCTATCAGATCCAACCTTGGATCAAGAGATTCGTGAACAACTCAAGAATGAGTAACTGAATCAACATTCCAACAAGGTGGATGAAAGGTTCAAAGTAATTCTATGTAAGATTAGGCAAGCATGAAACCTTTGAAAGGATTTTGAAGCTTTCTCGTGGAAGGTTTGGAAACCCATTTACTATGTCACCAAGGTGCTTCATGAAGCTGACCTGAATCACTCCGCTATAGAGAAGTTTGCTTTAGGCACGGTCATGGCCTCAAGAAAATTAAGACCTTACTTTTTAGTCACGTAAAATCGAGGTCTTGACAGACCAAGCCATTAAAAGGCCATTAATTCGACCAGAATCCTGGTCGAAATGACCAAGAGTCCTGGTCGAAAAACTCTTCGACGAGGCCACAAATTTTGGACCCTTAATTCGACCAGAATCCTGGTCGAAATGACCAGAATTCTGGTCGAAATCCTGGTCGAAAAATGTGAAGTTTCCTGATCGAAATTTGTGATTAAAATTCATAAATTTGAGTCGAAATGATAATTTCTGAATAGTACTAGCCCTTGGAAATAAAAAATTTCCAAGCTCGACCCCAGCCAGGGGCTCTGCCCCTTGGACCCCGCCAGGGGCTGCCGCCCCTTGGACCCCGCCCGGGGGCTGCTGCCCCTGGACCCCCGCTAGTGCCGTTTAGCACCGTTTAGCGCCGTTTAGAATCGCTTAACATTGTTTAAGTGTCGTTCAAGGCTCGTTAGTCCCGATAAGCACCGATTAAGTGCCGATTAGCACCGTTAGTGCCGATAAGCACCGTTCAGTGTCGTTTAATGCTGGTTGGCGTCACTTAAACGTTGTTTAAGTGTCATTTAAGGCTAGTTAGTACAGTTTAGTGCCGTTTTATGCCGTTCAACGTCGTTTAAACATTGTTTAAATGTCGTTAAGGCTGATTAGTGCCGATTAGCATCGAATTAACATTGTCGTAAACGCGTCGGTCGCTCCACGCTTTACATAAAGACAATACTCGTGAAACACTAGTGTATAAAGATGAACCCTGACCCGAGTCTTGGAAAGGACCGTTAAAACTTGAAGGAAAACCTGATCAGTTTTCCTAGAAGTTGGTGGGCAAAAGATATGGGCTAAAAATAAGCCCTAAAGACACATTTAGTGTTGCATTAATTAGACCCGGTTTGGTCCGAACGTGGGGCCCACCAACAGGGTCCAAAATCCTATTTTACATATTAATTTCGTAATTAATATTGGAGGTGAAAAACAGCTCAGCAATAAGAGTCAAACAAGGATATTACTCCTGCCTGACTTAGCCTCCAAGGCACCCAATTTAACATGGAAACTGATTCCTATAAGGAAGGAGTCTAGAACCTTCCTTAAGGAGGTGGCTTGCCCACCAAGTCTCCGAATCCTACCATAATTCTAAGGCTCCCGCAGCCTATATAAAGGGCCTGACCCCTCATTCTCAGAACTACGTTGGCTTGATTCTCTAGCAATACAGAGATACGTAGGCATCTTGTGAGGACCGATCAGTCTCGAACGCAAGAACAGCCATTAAAGCTCGAAGCTCACCATCCCATGTATTTAATACATACAAATCCTAGCCGCAATTTACAAACCCTCGTTTTTATTCCACAACAGTTAATTATTAGTATTATAATATTATTATTTTATTTTTATTAAATAGAAACTCCCGTTATATAATTGGAAAAGAGAGGTTTTAGTAAGAGAAAAGAAAAAAGGTAACGTGAATTGGAAAAAGATAGATTTTAGTTAGAGAAAAGAAAAAAGGTAACGTTTTTTGACTAAAAAAGGTAATTGATTAGTTAATAGTAATTATAATATAATTATGTTATTTTATTAAACAAAATTGCTTGTAGTGTTTTTAAAAAAGTAGAAATTTTAGTTGGATAAAATGTAAAAGATATTGTATTTTATCTGAAAAAGGAAATTATTTAGTTATTGAAAAATAAAAAAGGTAATATGTTTAACCTGAAAAGGGAAATTGATTAATAAAGGAGAAATTTTAGTTAGATAAAATATAAAATATATTGTATTT
This sequence comes from Saposhnikovia divaricata, assembly GCA_036435485.1. Classification (NCBI taxonomy): domain Eukaryota; kingdom Viridiplantae; phylum Streptophyta; class Magnoliopsida; order Apiales; family Apiaceae; genus Saposhnikovia; species Saposhnikovia divaricata. Next base: position 161,655,203 of record CM071597.1, read on the forward strand.
TATCTGAAAAAGGAAATTATTTAGTTATTGAAAAATAAAAAAGATAATATATTTAACTTGAAAAGGAAATCGATTAGTTAGTAAGATGAATTTTATATGTAATTGAGTAAGGGTAAATAAGTAAAATCAACAGGTACCGTACCGACCGACCGACCGACCGATTGACCGACCAAACTTTTAATGTTTCGGCTTTTATATAATAATATATATGTATAGTAGAATTTTTTATGCATATACATGAGTAGAGCCGGCAAAACGGGCGGTTCAGCCCGGCACGCCCGTGGATTATTTGTCAAAAAACACGTTCAGCACGGCACGCGAATAAAAAGCACGCAGCCCGTTCGGCCCGATCTAATTGACGTGCCGTGTACGAGCCCAAGATCTGTGAACCGTAACCGGCACGACGCGGCACGTGGGGAACCGTTTTTAAATAAAAAGCACAGCACGACACGGCTGATAAGTGCATATTTTTGCATATTTTTATTACCTATTTAATGCTTGAACTCGTATTTTAATAAATTATTTTGTTGCATTTCAGGAAAATTCGAGAAAATGAAGAAATGACAAAATAAAGAAATAAATGACAAAAGAAGAAGAAGAGGGACCAAAATAGAAGAAAAAGGAAAGAGAATGGAGGGTGGTGCACATTTTGCCAAAACCAAATGGATGGTCAAGATTTAGCCAACCTAAAACTAAATCAATGGCTAAGATTAGCCCATACCAACCAAAACCCTAAATTATTGCCTATAAATACCTTCATCTTCTCTTGTTAAAAACACCATTACCTTACATACTAGAATTAGATTGTAGTAGTTCATCTCCAAAAATTGTAGTTGTAATTTTCTATTTTTCTTGTAAACACTCTTTATTTTTATGCAATTTCAAGTTTCATTTAATTTCTTGCACTTCTCTTTCATTTCTCTTCTTGCTCTTTATTTCGTTATTTTCGTAAATTCTCGGGTGGATAAAGTAGCAACGCTAACCACACGGGATTGAAAGTATCGATTTGAAAAATTTGTTTTCGTAATTTTAATTTTCGTTTTAATATTAATCGTGCCCCTTTAAATTTCCATTTTATTGTGGGCTTAAATTTTAAATTGTAGATCTAGTTCGTGTGTTTTATATGTTAGTGTAAATAAAAAAAATTTAAAAAAAAAATATTAATTTTAAATTTTCACTACGTTTTATTCGATTAATTCGAACCTACATGTTTTAGTTTTTAGCTTAATACAGGCTCTATTTTCTACACAAAACAAAACCCACCCCTTTTCTTAACAAACCCAGAACTCCTCCCTCTCCCCTCTTCTTTTCTCTTCGTTACAAACCATCTCCCCTATCCCCTTCTCCCATCCTTCCTCCGTTCTTTTACAGCAAACCCACTTCTTTTGTTTTTCTTCTTCTTCGAGTAAATACATAACTCACCTGTTATCTTTCAATTCCATCTTACTCCTCTCCTGTTTTCTTCTTCGACTTTAACATTTACAGCCCCCCTTTCCCTCCTTTTCCCCACTTTCTTCTTGTTTTAATTTCGATTTCCCTGTTTTAGTTTTGTTTGTTTTCGATTCTCCTTCGTTTCGTTCAAGTTTTCTGCGTTCGCTGCTTGGTTTTGGTTCAGTTTGATTCGCTGAGATGTGCTTTGCTGACTTTGTTTGTTTTTGTGCTGTGTTTACTTAGTATTTACTGATCCGTTTTTGGTGTTAATTGAGTTGAGTTAATTGGGTTTGTAATGTTTGTGTTTTAACTGGGTTTAGCCGAGTTTAGGTGCTGAGTTCGAGATTCCATGTATTGGTTTTGGAATTCGCAAGTTTGTGCCGAGTTTTCCGAGCTTTTATGTTGTATGGTTGCTACATTTTTGCGAGTCTATTGTGTGTTCTGTTCGATTGTTATTGCTGAGTTATTTTCGTTGTTGGTTTTACTTATCTTGAATTCTAGTTGCCATAAGTTTCTTTGCCGAATCAGTTGAGTTGCCGAGCTGTTTAACCGAGTCGATGTATTGATATTCTAATGTATTGGCTTTGTGATTTGATTTTATTGTTTGCTGGTTTCGCATAGAATTTGTTTTGGCAATTTGTGGGATTATTAATTTTGGCTAGTTAAAATTTACGAATGTTATGTCCGAATTTTCTTAAAATGTTTTGTAAATAAAATTTGTTAAATTCAAGTCTCTATTTTTTATAATTATTAGAATAATTAAGTTTTGCTAATTTTGCTTTTATTACCTTTCAGTGTTAAAATCAATTTTATTCAAATTTCAGTTTTTATTGGTCTAAAGAAATTTAAATTTTTCCTTAGAAAATAAAATCTAATTTTTCTGTTCTTTTAATTTTTAATTAGTTAAATTAAAATTAGATTAAATTAAACTCACTTTTTGGTAATAGCTTAAATTTTCCTTTAGTAATTATTTAGTAAAATCAAAATTTTCTAAAAATCCAATTGTTCTAGTTCGATTAAGTTAAAGGTTAAGGATCGCGGAAATTATATAGTCCCTGTGGATCGAATCTTAAATACTAAAACGAGATCGTGCGCTTGCGATTTTAATTGTCATGTTTTCGGCACCACCAAGTTTTTGGCGCCGCTGCCGGGGACCAAATATTTTTCGCGCCTTAATTGTTAATTTTTCGGATTAGTTTTACTTGTCTCATTTTTATCTCGTTTTGTTTTTCAGAAAGTTGAAATTTCGGGAATCACCGTGGAGGAAAATTGAAATTTTTGGAAGCATGCTTCGGTAACCCGTATCTCACTCTTTTCATCTTTTTATTTTTTAGAAAATCACAAAAAAAAAATCAAAAATTCACAAAAAATTGAAAATTTAAAATCCAAAAAAAAAAAATAGCTAGTAAATACATAATTGTTGCATCATGCATTTAATCACTTAGGGCACATCATCTAGACCTTTATTTTCTTGTTTTTAATTTTTCGTACCTTATAAATTATGGTGATTGCTGGAGGACCCAAAGGTACGTTAAATTTCTTCTTTCTTTTAGTTAAAACACGTAGTGTAAGCATCCATAATTGTTTATAGTTTTGTATATATATCGTTGTTTGTTGCATTCATTCACTAATAAATCTTAAGGGCAATACCACTCACAAGATAAGGGGAGGGATTTCATCACTCTTTCCTTGGCCCAAAAACAATTTAATCCATCATTTTGCATACCAAGCCTTTAATAAAATTAATTAGACGTTGGCCCCTAGGAATTTCGCACTCAATTAGGAAGGTACCTAAGAAACGAAGTAATCATTAATTATTCCGATTCTTTGGTGTCTAGGCAAGCGAAAGCTTACCTGGCCAATTAGGATTTGGTGTCTAGGCCAGTGTTTAGCCTCTTGGCAATGCTTGCACTTACCTGGCCAAATCGGTCTGAATAAATTCTGATTTACCGAGTTTTTGGTGGTCCTTAAAGTTAGGAGCAAGGTCTGGTTTATTAAGGAACCCTAGGTATAGACTTTTTCTTTTGATTTTTCACCCTTTCTTTTGTGTGTTTAAATCTTTCTCTGCACTTACTTGCTACGTGTTTCCTTTCGTGGTTTATGCGAACTACTTGGTTTAGGGATAATTCTGCGAGACTAGTGAGATCATTTGCTATTTCTTCTTCGTCTGATTCCGAATCATTAGAGATTACCGAACCAACAGTAACCATGGCCATGTCTCTTAAGGACTGTTGCTATCCCACCCGTTCTGCTCAACCCTCATGTATCACTCTTCCCCCGGTTAATGGTAATAATTTCGAAATCAAAGGTCATCAAATTAGCATGTTACCTAATTTTCGCGGGAGTGACGGTGAGGATCCTTATCTTTTTCTACATGAATTCGAGGAGGTTTGCGCTTTGCAAAAACTCCAACAACTTTCCGAGGACTCCATACGGCTTAGACTAATTAACTTCGCTCTAAAAGATAATGCTAAAAACTGGTTGTATAGTCTACCTGTCAATTCGATTTCCACGTGGGAGGGTTTCGTAGTCATCTTTCTAAAAAAAATTCTTTCCAAGCCATAAGACTACGAAACTCACTAATGAGATTAATCAATTTCGTCAAAAACTCAACGAACCATTTTGGACGTGTTTTGACCGCTTTAAAAGTCTTTTATCCCAATGTCCCCACCACGGAATCGAAAAATGGAGGCTCTGTAAGATTGTGTACGAGGCCTTAGATGGTTCAACAACCGCATTGTTGGAATCTATGTGCCAAGGGAAATTCATGGAGAAAGACGAGGACGAGGGATGGGAATTTTTCGAAGAGTTCGCGGAAAAGACTATGTTATGTGAATCAACTAGGGAGCCCACTCGAGAACCCGAGAAATCAAACGATTCAATAACTACCATGCATCAAAGAGGGCTACATCAAGTTGGTAACTCTATCGTGACCGAGGCTAAATTAGCCACACTTACTCGACGTTTAGAAGCCTTAGAAACCAACGGGTCCCCCTCCCAAGTATCCATGTGCACAAATTTTAACTCAACCAATCAAGGGATACAAAATCCTCAAGATTTTCAACAAGTCAATGCGATGTTCCAATCGGGTCCTCGAAATGATCCTTATGCTCCTACTTATAACCCCGGTTGGAAAAATCACCCTAACTTTTCTTGGAATCAAGGTCAAGGTCAACAATCTCACCTCGCACAATTCCAAAATCAACCTCCTTCGTTCCAAAACTTCCAATCTCAACCGCCGGTTTTTCATAAACCTCACGCGAATTCTTTTTCCCCTCAAAATCATTCTCCTTATCCGACTCAAGCTCCTTCTCACCCTCCCGGTTTTTCTGAGTCGGATAAGCGACTTACATCGTTGGAGAAAAGCCTCGATGCACTTCTCAAATCCACCACTAATTTGGCTCAATCACAATAGACTTTCATGCAAACCATGACTCAAGATAGGTAAATCTTAAATGCTAGCACCCAGGCCATATCTAAGTTAGAGGTTCAAGTGAGCCAATTAGCTAATGCCATCCATGAGCGTGAGAAGAATAAGTTTCCGAGTCAGCCTGAGGTCAACCCTAAGTTTCCTATTAATCAAAGACCTCCTGACAATGTGCATGCTGTCATTTCCCTGAGATCCGGAAAGCAGTTTGATAATCGAGTAGGAGTCAAGTCCCCCGAAGAGGAAGAAGAAGAATCAAACGTTGCACCGACACCTATTCTCGATCATTCTGATCAAACTCCGATTCCCGTCTCTTCTAGTCAGCCGTCTTCTTCGAGTGGAACAACCTCGGAGCCCGTTCTCGAAGAACAAGTCTATAAACCAAAGGCTCCTTACCCACAACGCCTCGTCTCTAATAAGCAACCGCTCAATTAGACAAGATCTTAGAGGTTTTTAAGCAAGTTAAAGTGAACATTCCTCTTTTAGACGCGATTCAACAAATTCCCTCTTATGCGAAATGTCTAAAAGATTTGTGCACACATAAGCGAACCACCAAAGTCCCTAAGAAAGCCTTTTTGACCTCTCAAGTGAGCTCAATTCTTTCTAACCAGATTCCCGTGAAATATAAGGACCCCGGTTGTCCCACAATTTCATGTGTCATAGGTAATTCTTTTGTAGACAAGGCGTTACTCGATTTAGGCGCTAGTGTGAACTTGCTTCCATTTTCTGTCTACCAAACCCTAGGGTTAGGAGAACTTCAAAAGATGAATGTTACCCTTCAATTTGCATATAGATCAATCAAAATTCCTAAGGGGATCATCGAGGACGTGCTAATTAAAGTTGGAGATTTCGTCTTTCCTGTAGACTTTGTGGTACTAGAAACCGAACCGGTTAGGAATCCGACATACCAAATTCCCGTCATGTTAGGACGTCCTTTTCTAACCACTTCGAATGCTTTGATTAATTGTAGAAATGGATTAATGAAACTAACGTTCGGAAACATGACCATTGACCTCAATATTTTTCATATTGGGAAACAACCCGATGATTTTCATGATCAACCTATGGATGTCAATTTAGTTGATGAAATAGTTGATTAAAATTTCATGCCTTCTAACGAGGCCCTCGACTTTTGTTTAAAACATTTTGGCCATGATTGGGATGTTTCCGAATATACAAATGATGTCAACCAAATGTTAGAATCCACCATTCCTACAAATAATCAAGAGGTTGAACCATCTCCCATGTCTTTTCTCGAAACGAGTGAACCCGTTGAGTCAACGCTGCCCGATTTGGAACTCAAACCTCTTCCCGACACTCTTAAGTACGCCTATTTAGGTCCTAACGAGTCTCTTCCCATTATTATCGTCTCTGATTTGACCGAGTCACAAGAGGATGAGCTTGTTATGGTGCTTATAGAACATAAGGAGGCCATAGGTTGGAGTATCTCTGATATTAAAGGAATTAGTCCGACCATTGTCCAACATCGAATTCACTTAGTTGATGATGCGAAACCTGTTCGAGACCCTCAACGGCATTTGAACCCCACCATGATGGAAGTCGTTCGAAAAGAAATTCTTAAGTGTCTCGATAATGGGATCATTTATCCCATTTCTGATAGCTCTTGGGTCAGTCCCATTCAAGTAGTTCCTAAGAAGGCTGGCATTACCGTTGTCACCAACGAGAATGATGAGCAAGTGCCCACCCGTGTTCAATCCGGCTGGAGGGTATGCATAGACTATAGGAAACTCAATTCTGCCACTAGAAAGACCACTTTCCTTTGCCTTTTATCGATCAAATGTTAGAAAGGTTAGCTGGTCATTCGTTTTATTGTTTTCTAGATGGTTATTCTGGCTATTTTCAAATTCCCATTGCTCCCGAAGACCAAGAAAAAACCACTTTCACATGTCCCTTTGGAACTTTTGCCTATCGACGTTTAGCCTTTGGTCTAACCACTGCTCCAGCCACTTTCCAAAGATGCATGATGAGCATCTTTTCTGACATGGTAGGGGATTTTCTCGAGATCTTTATCGATGACTTTTCCATCTTTGGTTCATCTTTCCACCAGTGCTTAAACCATCTTGAGTTATTTTTAAAAAGGTGTAAAGAAACCAACCTCGTTCTCAACTGGGAGAAACGTCATTTCATGGTTAAGGAAGGGATCGTTCTTGGTCATAAAATTTCTGAAAAGGGGATAGAAGTCGATAAAGCCAAAATTGACCTCATTGCAAATCTACCCCCACCCAAGTCGGTCAAAGCCATTCGTTCCTTCCTAGGCCATGCAGGTTTTATAGGCGTTTCATTAAAGATTTTAGCAAGAAGGCTAGACCCTTAACCAATCTTCTCGGGAAAGATGTCAAATTCAATTTCAATAGCGATTGTTTACAATCTTTTGAGCATCTTAAGAAAGAATTGACTTCTGTCCCAATCATTCGATCTCCCGATTGGAATCTCCCCTTCGAGTTGATGTGTGACGCTTCTGGTTATGCGGTAGGAGCCGTTTTAGGGCAACGAATCGATAAGATGCCCCATGTCATTTACTATGCTAGCAAGACTTTGAATGATTCCAAACTTAATTATTCTACCACCGAAAAAGAACTTCTAGCCGTAGTCTTTGCTCTCGACAAGTTTCGGTCCTATCTTATCGGTTCGAAAATCATTGTCTACACCGATCATGCCGCTCTTCGTTATCTATTCTCTAAGAAAGACTCTAAAGCCCGATTGATTAGGTGGATTCTCTTGCTTCAAGAGTTTGACCTAGAAATTAGGGATAAGAAGGGTTCTGAGAATGTTGTCGCCGATCATCTTTCTCGCTTGATAGTGGAGTCCACCATCGACTCTCCTGTAAACGAATCTTTTCCGGATGAGCAACTTCTGTCCATCTCTACTCCCCCTTGGTTCGCCGATATTGTAAATTATCTTGCAATCGGCGACATTCCCTCTCATTGGTCTACCCAAGATAGATCGAAATTTTTCTCACAGATCAAACACTTCTTTTGGGACGACCCGTATCTCTTTAAATACTGCCCCGACCAAATCATTCGGAGGTGCATCCCAAATCATGAATTCAAGAATATCCTTTCTTTCTGCCATGACCAAGCCTGTGGAGGGCATTTTAGTGCTAAGAAAACAGCCGCTAAAATCCTACAAAGCGGTTTTTATTGGCCCACTTTGTTCAAGGATGCTGTTGAATACTGTGCCGCGTGTAATAGGTGTCAACACTTAGGAAAAATCACTAGGAGAAACATGATGCCAATGAACCCCATCTTAATCATTGAGATTTTCGATGTATGTGGTATCGATTTTATGGGCCCCTTTCCTAGTTCCTTTGGCAACCTCTACATTCTGTTAGCGGTCAATTACGTGTCTAAGTGGGTGGAAGCCATTGCTACTAAGTCCAATGATGACAAGGTCGTTCTTAAATTCCTCAAGGAGAATATCTTTTCTCGTTTCGGTACACCTAGGGCTATCATTAGTGACCAAGGCAAGCACTTCAAGAATCGTCAATTTGAGTCTCTTTTGAAAAAATACTCAATAACTCATAGGCTAGCCACCCCTTACCATCTTCAAACTAGTGGGCAAGTTGAAGTCTCGAATCGTCAAATTAATCAAATTTTAGAAAAGACTGTCAACTCAAATAGGAAGGATTGGTCAACTAAGTTGATAGATGCTTTGTGGGCCTATCGGACCGCTTTTAAAACCATTTTAGGCATGTCCCCTTATCGGACTGTCTTTGGCAAGGCCTGTCACTTACCCGTGGAGCTTGAACATAGGGCCATGTGGGCCATTCGTGAATTAAATTTTGACTTACCAACCGCCGGTAGTCATAGGAAGTTGCAATTGTCTGAACTCGAGGAGTTGAGAAATGAAGCCTACGAGAATGCTAAAATCTATAAACAAAGAACTAAGTTTTTTCATGATAAAACTATTTTGAGAAAATCTTTTTCTCCTGGTCAAAAAGTTCTTTTGTACAATTCTAGGCTTCATTTATTTCCCGAAAAACTGAGATCTAGGTGAGAAGGTCCTTACATTGTTAGGGTCATTTTTCCTCATGGTGCTGTTGAAATTGAAAATCATAAAAATGGTGATATATTTAAAGTTAACGGACAAAGACTCAAACCATTTTTAGAGCTGCCAATTGATCCCGAGGAAGAGGTTATCTACCTCATCGATCCATGATTCAAGTAAGTTTCTTCAGTAGGTAATTGTAAACTCTCTTTCATCCTTATCAGGTATTTTCTTACCATTCTCCCTTGTCATTTATCTTGCATTTTGCATACATTGAGGACAATGCATGATTTAGGTATGGGGGAGGGTTTTAGTGTAAATACATAAAACTGAAAATCCAAAAAAATTAAAAATTTGAAAAAATTCAAAAATAGAGTTATTTTAGCTTAGTTGTCCTTCCCACTCTTTAAATTCTAGAACTAGTTGGTGTTGACTATTTTTCGAAAATTATATGTATAATGCCTTTAGATAATTTGAACGTAGTCAGATAAGGTTTTCCTCATGAAACTTGTGTCGAACAAATTTTTGCTTAAAAAGACCAAGACGACACATTTGCACAAGACTTTTGATGGAAAAATTGTATAGGAATGTTATTCGATACCTGAGAGAGAACTCACATGTTAGAACAATATCGAATTAAACCTTTGCGAGATTTTGCTCCTATAGTGTCTAAAAAAAGAAAATTAAAAGAGAAAAAGGAAAAAAGAGTCAATAAATATTTGTAGTTGTAGAGTGCTAGTGTAATTTTGTAATAATAAATTCTTAGTAGGGAAATCGGCTAGGTTGGGCTCATTGATAACCCGAGTAAGTAAGTCCGAGGGGACTTTGTGCCTAACAACCTAAAGTCCCTTGTGATATGGGATTGTTGACCTAAAACTCGCTAAATGGGTATCGATGCAAAAGTCTTTTGGGACCTCAACCATTGCACGGTCGGTCTAACTGCTAAGAACGTGAAGTTTGGCTAGATACTTGTTTTGATAGAGATTGGGTCAGTTCAATATTGGTTGAAAAAGAGAAAATGTTCGTATGCACCTTATCCATCAAGGGCCTTAATTCACTCCACACCTTGGAATTTTTTGTAAATTTTTAGTCTAATCAAGTGGATTGTGGGAATCTATAACGTGGCTATTATTAGAATAATCTTTAAGGCATATATTTTCCTACAAAATTGTTTTGTTGACACCAATGAAAGCTAGAGTAAAAGAGGAAAGTTGGATACTTGCTGACTTATCTCAAAGATTTTATGGGTATATCTTCTATAAACCCTTAGGAGACAACATTCCTCCTGTAGAGATCGTCTATTGGTTTAACGGGTTGGAAAACCTAAAATTACCCGTGATTCCTACGATAGTGAGTATAGGTTTTTCATTCTGCATTTTTCTTTGTGTTTTACTCGAGGACGGGCAAAAGATAGGTATGGGGGCATTTGATAAGTGCATATTTTTATTACCTATTTAATGCTTGAACTCGTATTTTAATAAATTATTTTGTTGCATTTCAGGAAAATTCGAGAAAAATGAAGAAATGACAAAATAAAGAAATAAATGACAAAAGAAGAAGAAGAAGGACCAAAATAAAAGAAAAAGGAAAGAGAATGGAGGGTGGTGCACATTTTGCCAAAACCAAATGGATGGCCAAGATTTAGCCAACCTAAAACTAAATCAATGGCTAAGATTAGCCCATACCAACCAAAACCCTAAATTATTGCCTATAAATACCTTCATCTTCTCTTGTTAAAAACACCATTACCTTACATGCTAGAATTAGATTGTAGTAGTTCATCTCCAAAAATTGTAGTTGTAATTTTCTATTTTTCTTGTAAACACTCTTTATTTTTATGCAATTTCAAGTTTCATTTAATTTCTTGCACTTCTCTTTCATTTCTCTTCTTGCTCTTTATTTCGTTATTTTCGTAAATTCTCGGGTGGATAAAGTAGCAACGCTAACCACACGGGATTGAAAGTATCGATTTGAAAAATTTGTTTTCGTAATTTTAATTTTCGTTTTAATATTAATCGTGCCCCTTTAAATTTCCATTTTATTGTGGGCTTAAATTTTAAATTGTAGATCTAGTTCGTGTGTTTTATATGTTAGTGTAAATAAAAAAAAATTAAAAAAATATTAATTTTAAATTTTCACTACGTTTTATTCGATTAATTCGAACCTACATGTTTTAGTTTTTAGCTTAATACAGGCTCTATTTTCTACACAAAACAAAACCCACCCCTTTTCTTAACAAACCCAGAACTCCTCCCTCTCCCCTCTTCTTTTCTCTTCGTTACAAACCATCTCCCCTATCCCCTTCTCCCATCCTTCCTCTGTTCTTTTACAGCAAACCCACTTCTTTTGTTTTTCTTCTTCTTCGAGTAAATACATAACTCACCTGTTATCTTTCAATTCCATCTTACTCCTCTCCTGTTTTCTTCTTCGACTTTAACATTTACAGCCCCCCTTTCCCTCCTTTTCCCCACTTTCTTCTTGTTTTAATTTCGATTTCCTTGTTTTAGTTTTGTTTATTTTCGATTCTCCTTCGTTTCGTTCAAGTCTTCTGCGTTCGCTGTTTGGTTTTTGTTCAGTTTGATTCGCTGAGATGTGCTTTGCTGACTTCGTTTGTTTTTGTGCTGTGTTTACTTAGTATTTACTGAGCCGTTTTTGGTGTCAACTGAGTTGAGTTAATTGGGTTTGTAATGTTTGTGTTTTAACTGGGTTTAGCCGAGTTTAGGTGCTGAGTTCGAGATTCTGTGTATTGGTTTTGGAATTCGCAAGTTTGTGCCGAGTTTTCCGAGCTTTTATGTTGTATGGTTGCTGCGTTTTTGCGAGTCTATTGTGTGTTCTGTTCGATTGTTATTGCTGAGTTATTTTCGTTGTTGGTTTTACTTATCTTGAATTCTAGTTGCCATAAGTTTCTTTGCCGAATCAGTTGAGTTGCCGAGCTGTTTGTTAATAGTATTTTTGTTGTTCGTTCGCAGGGAAGGACTGAATGTAATATCAAGTTCAAGTATCTTATCTCTTTACGTCTAGAAGTGTGTGAGAAGAATTTTTGGGTTTGTGTTTTAACTAAATTAACCAAGAACTAATTATAAGCACTAAGAATTGATTTTAAACTGAGATTCAAATATGTTGGAAAACAATCTAAGAACTGGGGTTCTTCACTTGGTCTCAATACATGTTCAATATTAATGTGATATCTGTGTTCCTACCTTGCTGAAAACAATTCTTCTAAAGTTATACTGCACCCTCCCAGGCTACAATATAGTGCTTACAGCTACACCTTAATTGACACTCCCGTGATACAATCAAATTATATCTATAAACTGTTATATGCCAAGAATTATATGTCTCACAATTCTCCTATTAATCTCCCGATCTAATATTCAAATTATGTCTGTTAAATCATGTACTAAGATTGCAACTTCTCTCCCAAGCTTATTACAATCCCTAGAATACAATCAAAGGTTCATGACTCCCCTAATTGTGTTAAGATCTCATTAACAAATCAGCCAGGCAGAAAATCACATAATCAAGCATGCATGAATACCAAGGAATACTACCCAATCCTCAGATTAGAGAATTAGTTACGCATATTTAATAAAGAAAACATAATAATAATGATAATGAATGAAAACATAATATTGAAGAAAGAATTGAAGATTGAAAGTACCTTGATACGATTAAAAGCTATGAATTGTTATGATTTACAATGGTAGGATGTGTTTAAATAGGCTCTACAAATCTTGCCCAGCAAGATATTACCTTCTATTACAATTAGAATTCAATTCAGGTATTAAAAATTGCCTAAAATACAATTAGAACTAGAAAAGGGCAAAACAGTAATTTGTCTGCTCCCATCTATCTGCTGGTCGTGCTTCCTGGGCCCACCACACGCGGCCTGGTCGTGTGAAACCTATCCCATATTGTAGAAAATCTCTCAAGCTTCGCGTGGACTGTAAATGGGCTGAAAACGGACTTCTAGAACTCCAGATATGGCCCAAACAGTATAAGGTGCGCAGCCCTTCTCAAAAATCCGAATTTTAATCAATTAATTCTCCAAAAACAATAGAAGCATCAACTTTAATCAACATTCTCGTAAATCTGCACAACTAAGCAAAACACATCAAAACTACAACAACTTGAGTCCAAAACAATCAATTTAAGCCGAACGGAGGCATTCCCAAAGGATATAAAATCCACTTATCAAACCCCCAAACTTAAACTGGTGCTTGTCCTTAAGCATAAACAATTACATCTAACTAACTAACTAGTACCACTTCCGTAGGTGATCACGGTTGCATTTGGCATATGCAACAAGCCCTTTAAACCCCTAGGCAGCCCGAGTGGACGAGTAAGGTCTCGTGAGGGCCTATAGCGAATGTACCCACAAAATCCATTTAACCTAATGCAATGCAATGCATGAATGCAACTAATATGAAAATGCAACGATCCCCTTCAAACTAACCAAAACCAATTAACAAGCAAATATCTCAAAGAATGCAACTAAATCCAAATAGAGCTCGACCAAGTTCCCGTATACTAACAATACATGCACAGAAACGTGCGTGTGTGCAATGCTCATCAGAAATACTCCCAAAACTAAGTCAAAAATCATACATATCCTTCGCCAAGACAATCACAGGTTTATAAATAGAATAGACTGTAGACACTTCATAACCTAGGAACACCTCCATCCTTATCCAAGGTAGACAGAAATTCATGCTTAATTACTAACTACTACAACACATATATACAATCATGCTTATTTAACCGTGCAATGGATGAGACCCCGAAAGGCTTATACAATAATACCCATGTAGCGAGTGTTAGGTCAGTGGATCCCAGACTATAAAAGCCTTAGGTCACTAGGACTAAGTCCCCTCAGACTTAATTACTCGAGTATTAAAGAGCTCACCCTAGTTAATTTTGCATATAAACAATTTATTGACTTTTTTTTCTTTTTTTTTCTATTCTTTTTTTTTTCTTTCTTTTTTCTTTTTTTCTTTTTTTTTTCTTTTTGCTTTTTTTTCCTTTTTTTTTTTCTGCGATCTGGAATGAGCCTTTCTCATTTCCAACCCTAGACTACTCATATAAATATGAGCTGGCTACTAGCCATTTGACACCTAGCCATTATTGACAATTATTTACAATTAAGCATGAAATCCCTGTTTTCCCCCAAACTTAGACTTTAATGCTCCTACGCCATCAAGGGAATAACGAAAATTCTAAATATAATCAAGTGATTAAATCTCAAAACATCCAAACAAGCATGACCTCAACCTAGCCCAAAAGCACCCAATGAGACTGTGTAATTAGTTTTGTTTCCGAAACACATAAGTCAATTTCATAGAAACTATAAATCAACCCTCTATTCATCATTACCACACTCAATTAGACACCTACCTACCAATCAGAATCAGCTCGTCCTAAGGGATCATGAAATATGCATGCCATGAAAATGCAACTAGAATGAACTCACATGGTATACAGAAATAAAAACAGAATGTCCTATATGAAACAAACATAGATAACACGAACATATATACATGAATTACTACTACTAATATGCAAAACATGAAATCCTACATGAACACATAATACAACAACAACTACTAATCCCTCAAAACACCCCCAAACTTGAAAGATTCAATTTCCGCATTGAATGGAAGTAAATACAAGGGATAGCAGAAAACATACCTACTCGTCCTCCTCCTCGGAGGAATCGGAATCTGGCGGTGGATACTGCGTACGAGCTCCATAGACTGGCCACCTTGCCTGAATACCTGCATCTCTCAAAGCTGTCGCCATATCTTGAGCATACTCCCTGTTACTAGCATGAATAGCATCCATACGCCTATACAACCGCCTAAAGTGGGCATCTAAAACTCTTGGAACTCTCTTAGCATGTGGCGGAGCGCCCGCTCCCTGACCACTAGAATCAGCACCACTTACAACATAACCAAGCCCCCTCGGATGTGGAACCCCACCTTGCCATTCCGGCATTCGATCAATAGACACGTCCACAATGGAAGCCAAAGGTGACTGCAAATCCTCCTCCGCACTAGTCTTCCTTGCCCAATCTTCTTCCCCCACAACCTTAGGTGGTTGTCCCAAAATTGGACGAATAGCGTCTGGACTGTAATCCACCTGTTTACCTCGAACCACACTAACCCCATCCGGCTCACCTTTAGCATTCGCATAAAACTCCCTAACAACATTCAACGGAACTGGAGCAGGTGCCTTACAAATCTCTCCCCAACGTAACTCACTAATCAATCAACCAACCCATAATGACGAATTGGCAAAAATCCCCTTTCTTTCGCCACTGATCTTGACAATAATTTATTATACTCAACCTCTGCATCTGGAGAAGAAAATTTCTCCACCCTAATAGAACCACCCCTCATTCGCTTAGGCGCCATAATAATCAAAATCCCTCTCAACAATAGCTTCACCAACAACCACCAAGGAATATCCCACCAAAAACCACCAAGAAATATCTCACCAAAAATACCCAAATAACAAGAATAATACAAAAAAAAACAATTTACAAGAACACAAATTCGTAATAAAATAAAATAGTGAAAAGAAATCCCACTACGAATCAAAGAGGTGAACTTGTACTAATCTTCCCCCAAACTTGAATTTTTAAGAGATGTAAAGGAAGAAGATAATGAATTGGGTGTGTATGTAAGGGTATATATAGGCAATGGAGTGATAGGATGAATTTTAAGAATTTTAATGGGAAAAGGAAAAAATTTTGGTGGAATTTGGAATTTGATATAGGATAGGAAAAAATATTTAATGAATAAAAGAAAAAGAATTAGAATGGATAAAGGATTTTTGAAGAAAATATAGAGGGTTTTGGAATTGATTTAGGATTTGATTTAGGTGTAAAGATGAGAGTATAAAAGATTTGGGTTTGAAAAAAACTTTTTTTTTTTTATACAGAAGCAGCCTGCATGCGCAAACAGGCAAACTGCTCAAACAACAGTGGCGCAGGCGCAGCCTGCGCAACAGACATGCAGACTGCGGCCATACCAGTAACGCAGGCGCAGCCTGCGTTACTCACCTGCAACCTGCCCCTCAGACAGAAACGCAGGCGCAGCCTGCGTTTCACTCAGAAAATTCGATTTTTTTTTTTCACACTCACAACACTCAAAAAAATTTTTTTGTTTTTTTTTTTACACAAACGCGTGGGTTGCCTCCCACGAAGCGCATTTGTTTAACATCGTTAGCCCGACGCCGATTCTCAACTGATGATAAGGTCCTGGAAGTAAAGACTGCTCATTCCTCGCTCCACTGTTTCTGCAAGCAGGTACGGCTTAAGCCTCTGCCCGTTCACCTTGAATACATCTGACCCTTCCCTAGTAATCTCACAAACTCCATTAGGATAGACCTCCTGTCCATCGTGATTTGAGATTTCCGGGAAATAAACGGAGTCTTGAATTAAACAATAGAACATGCTGCCCAACCTCAAATTCCTTATTCTGAATGTGCTTATCATGCCACAATTTGGTCTTCTCCTTGTAGATATTAGCATTTTCATAAGACTGGAGCCTAATCTCCTCAAGCTCTCCATGTTGAAGAAAACGCTTCTCTCCCGCGGATTTTAGATCAAAATTCAAATTTCTTATCGCCCAAAACGCCTTATGCTGAAGTTCCACCGGCAAATGACATGGCTTCCCAAAGACCAACCTGTATGGAGACATCCCAATAGGTGTTTTAAATGCCATTTTATATGCCCAAAGAGCATCATCAAGCTTTGTTGACCAATCTTTTCTCGAACTTGCCACTGTCTTCTCCAAAATTGACTTCAGCTCACGATTCGAAATCTCAACTTGTCCACTTGTTTGCGGATGATAAGGAGTTGCCACCTTTTGTGTCACACCATACTTTTTCAAGAGATCAGCCACCTGTTTATTGCAAAAGTGCGAACCTCCATCATTGATAATAGCCCTTGGCACTCCAAATCTAGTGAACACATTTTTCTTCAGGAACTTCTTCACCACTCTAGCATCATTAGTAGGAGACGTAATCGCTTCAACCCATTTAGAGACATAATCAACTCCCACCAAAATATACTGATTTCCATAAGAAGATGGAAATGGACCCATGAAGTCCATCCCCCACACATCGAAAATCTCCACCTCAAGAATAGATTGTAAAGGCATCTCGTTCCTCCTTGAAATATTCCCAACTCGTTGACATCTATCACATTTAGCTACAAAGTCTCTAGCATCCTGATGCATGGTTGGCCAATAGAATCCTGACTGTAAAACTTTCGCCACTGTCTTCATGCTACTGTTATGACCTCCACACTCTAGAGAATGGCAATGTCTGAAAATATGAGGAACTTCATCATGAGGTACACATCTACGAAACATTCCATCAGCACATTCTTTGTAAAGCAGCGGTTCCTCCCAATAGTAATGCTTCACATCATAAAAGAACTTCTTCTTCGGATTATAAGAAAGATTATCAGGCACAACTCCTCCCACAATGTAGTTCACAAAATCTGCATACCATGGTGTAGACAAGGACACACCTAGAAGCTGCTCTTCCGGAAATTTATCATTGATAGGTTTTTCACTTCCTACCTCTCCATCTCCTTGGTCCAACCTAGATAAATGATCAGCTACCAAGTTCTCGCACCCCTTCTTATCTCGAATCTCAAGATCAAATTCCTGAAGTAAAAGAATCCAACGAACTAGACGAGGTTTGGCATCCTTCTTCGTCATCAAGAAACGAATAGCAGCATGATCCGAATAGACAATCACCTTAGACCCAACAAGATAGGATCTGAATTTATCAAGTGCAAATACCACTGCGAGTAGCTCTTTCTCCGTAGTGGAATAGTTGATTTGCGCATCATCAAGAGTCTTGCTTGCATAAGCTATCACATGCATCCGTTTATCCTTCTTCTGCCCAAGAACAACACCCACAGCATAGTCACTAGCATCACACATAAGCTCAAATGGCAAGCTCCAATCGGGAGATGTAACTATGGGTGCAGAAGTAAGTTCCTTTTTCAGCCTGTTAAAAGCAACAAGACAACTTTCATCAAAGTCAAAGACACGATCCTTTTCGAGAAGATTGCAGAGAGGCCGAGCTAACTTGGAGAAATCCTTGATGAACCGTCGATAAAAACCAGCATGACCAAGAAAGCTTCGAATTCCTTTCACAGATGAAGGTGGTGGCAATTTTTCAATAACTTCAATTTTTGCTCTATCGACCTCAATGCCTTTATTAGAGATTTTATGCCCAAGCACAATGCCTTCCTTCACCATAAAGTGACATTTTTCCCAATTAAGAACAAGATTCGTTTCAGTACATCTCTGCAACACCTTTGATAAACTGGCTAGACATGATTCAAAAGAAGAACCAAAAACCGTGAAGTCATCCATAAAGACCTCCATGTCTCGCCCTATAAAATCTGAGAAAATGTGGTTCATGAGCCGTTGAAACGTTGAAGGACCATTACACAAACCAAAAGGAAGCCTCCGATAAGCAAAAGTGCCACAAGGACAAGTAAAGGTGGTCTTCTCTTGATCTTCGGGTGCAATAGGAATCTGAAAGTAACCCGAGAATCCATCCAGAAAGTTGTAATACTCATTACCCGCCAACCTTTCGAGCATTTGATCAATGAATGGGAGGGGAAAGTGATCTTTGCGAGTAGCGTTATTCAACTTCCTATAATCAATGCAAACTCTCCAACCTGTTACTGTTCTCGTAGGAATCAACTCATTCTTCTCATTGTGAACAACAGTCATCCCACCTTTCTTAGGAACAACATGAATAGGGCTAACCCATTTACTGTGTGGAACCGAATATATGATACCAGCATCAAGCAACTTTGTGATTTCTTTCTTCACCACCTCTTGAAAATTCGGATTCAATCTTCTTTGTCCCTCAATCACAGGCTTATGATCATCTTCTAAGGCAATTCTATGCATGCAAAGAGCAGGGCTAATTCCCTTGATATCTTGAATTGTCCAACCAATAGCTGATTTATATTATCGAAGAACATGTAATAACTTTTCTCTCTCATCATCACTAAGCAAGGCAGAAACTACCACAGGATATGTATCATTAGGACCCAGAAAAGCATACCTCAAATTAGCAGGTAGAGGTTTAAGTTCAACCTGTGGTGCCTCTGAAAGTGTAAAAGCCATCTCAACTTCTGTGTCTCGTACAACCAGTGCTTCTTCTTCTACTACATCATCTAACACCCGTTCTGCTCCCACGAAGTGTTCATTCTCGAGCTGCACAATGTCATCCACTATGTCAATGGTAAAACAAGTTGCTCCAAAAGGAGGTATCTTCATTGCTTTGTTCAGATCAAATTCCACTTTGTCCTCGCCAACATTCAATGTCAATTTTCCAGCTTTAACATCGATTTTAGTGCCAGCAGTAGCCAAGAATGGCCTTCCCAAGATAATGGGTATCTCGACATCTTCATCCATCTCTAACACCACAAAATCACAAGGTATGACAAATTTATCCACTTTAACAACCACGTCTTCAATAACCCCCAATGGATACTTAACAGAACGATCCGCCAACTGAAGTGAAATCCGTGTCTTTTTAAGTTCTCCAAGACCAAGCCTTTTGCAGATTGAATATGGCATCAAACTCACACTTGCCCCTAAGTCGCACAAGGCTTTCATGTTTTCCATCTTCCCAATAGTGCAAGGCAAAGAGAAGCTTCCTGGATCTTTCAATTTCTGAGGAATGGCCTTTTGGATGACTGCACTGCATTCAGCATTAAGAGTAATAGTCTCTGCATCTTCAAGTTTCCTCTTCTTTGTCAACATCTCCTTAAGAAATTTAGCATAAAGTGGCATCTGATTCAAAGCTTCAGCCAACGGAATATTAACATGCAACTGCCGGAACATAGTCAAGAACTTCTCGTACTGCTTCTCTAAATGCCTGTTGTGAAGTCTCTGTGGAAATGGAATAGGAGGAACATAAGGTGGTGGAGGAACATACGGCTTTTCTGAATCTTCTTCCTTCTTCTTCTCATCTTCTTTTTCTGACGTGTCTGCAGCAATCTCCACTGGCTTATCCTCTTTCTCAGTATCACTCTCCTTAGGCTTAGGAATCTCAACCTCGGGCAACTCTCTTCCGCTCCTCAAAGTAATTGCTTTGCATTGCTCTTTACCAGTCTGGTCGGGTTGACTAGGAAGTGATCCTTGCTCACGAACACCCATCTTTGAGGCAATCTGTCCAATCTGTGTTTCTAGCATCTTTTGAGATGATGCCATCTGATCTATTCTTGATTCCATATTAGCCAATGCCCCAGAAGTCCCTTGCATAATCTTATTTAGTGCAACCTCCCACTCAGCTGGTTCTTTCTTTGGCGGAGGTTGATACTGCTGCTGTGCTTGATACGGTGGTCGTGACTGAAAACCAGGAGGTTGATTCTGCCTTGGAAATGAATATGAAGGATTAGCCGCATGATTGTTACTATAAGAAAGATTATTGTTTGGCCTTTGATTTGGATTGTAGTAAGAATTATTCTGCACAGGCCAAGGCTGTCTTCCTTGAATAAAAGATGCTTCTTCTGGAAATTGTTGAACATACGAGTTCTGACTAGCACCATAATCATGATACCCTTCCATAGGTGAAGAAATAGCATTCACATTTACCTTTTGTCCTCGCACCTCCTGAGTTAGAGTATCCAACTTTTGAGCCAGCATGTTGATCATCTCAGATTCTTGTGCTGCTTTTGCTGAGCTCGTCCCACTAGGTGCCCATGAATAATTATTAGATGCTAATTCCTCAAGAAGTGCTTTAGCCTGTGTAGTTGGTGCCTTCTTGAAATTTCCACCAGCAGCCACATCCAAACTCAAACGAATATCTGCATTCATGGCCCCATAAAAAGTACTAATGACCTGCCAATCTTCTAAGCCATGATGTGGACACTTCCACAATAGTGCCTTGAATCTCTCCCATGCCTGATATAGACCTTCACCCGGTTGTGCTTTGAAACTCATAATCATAGTCCTCAACTGTTGCGTCTTGTCAGAAGGATAGTATTTGGACAAGAATGCCGTAGAAAGACTCTCCCATGTAGCAACCGAAGTGTTTGGAAGTTGCTGAAACCATTCCAAAGCTCTTCCCTTAATAGAGTAGGGAAACATATGGAGACGAATCTGATCACTCGTAACACCAGTGATTCTGAATGAGCCACACATCTGCACAAAACGCTCTAGATGTCTGTGTGGGTCTTCTAATTCAATGTCTCCTTCAAAAGCCTGATTGCTGATCATCTGAATTAAGCTCGGATTAATATGGAACTGAGCTGCACCAATCTCTGGAGTTTTGTACATGCAATTGGCTGGATTCGGTGTCTCATGGTCCCAAATAGAAGACTGATCAACATTAACAGCTGGTCGAGGTTCTGGATCTCCCATCTTAGCTTTATCTTTTCTTAGCTTTCTCAAAGTACGCTCGATTTCATGGTCAAATTCCAATTTTCTAACGCAAGATGAACGTAGCATACACCTGAAAATCACCAACAAAACAACTTGTGGAACCAATTAAAATCTAAACAATAAGAAACAATTAACCTAAACTCAACTATACTGCCTTCCCCGGCAGCGGCGCCAATTTGTTAATAGTATTTTTGTTGTTCGTTCGCAGGAAGGACTGAATGTAATATCAAGTTCAAGTATCTTATCTCTTTACGTCTAGAAGTGTGTGAGAAGAATTTTTGGGTTTGTGTTTTAACTAAATTAACCAAGAACTAATTATAAGCACTAAGAATTGATTTTAAACTGAGATTCAAATATGTTGGAAAACAATCTAAGAACTGGGGTTCTTCACTTGGTCTCAATACATGCTCAATACTAATGTGATATCTGTGTTCCTACCTTGCTGAAAACAATTCTTTTAAAGTTATACTGCACCCTCCCAGGCTACAATATAGTGCTTACAGCTACACCTTAATTGACACTCCCGTGATACAATCAAAGTATATCTATAAACTGTTATATGCCAAGAATTATATATCTCACAATTCTCCTATTAATCTCCCGATCTAATATTCAAATTATGTCTGTTAAATCATGTACTAAGATTGCAACTTCTCTCCCAAGCTTATTACAATCCCTAGAATATAATCAAAGGTTCATGACTCCCCTAATTGTGTTAAGATCTCATTAACAAATCAGCCAGGCAGAAAATCACATAATCAAGCATGCATGAATACCAAGGAATACTACCCAATCCTCAGATTAGAGAATTAGTTACACATATTTAATAAAGAAAACATAATAATAATGATAATGAATGAAAACATAATATTGAAGAAAGAATTGAAGATTGAAAGTACCTTGATACGATTAAAAGCTATGAATTGTTATGATTTACAATGGTAGGATGTGTTTAAATAGGCTCTACAAATCTTGCCCAGCAAGATATTACCTTCTATTACAATTAGAATTCAATTCAGGTATTAAAAATTGCCTAAAATACAATTAGAACTAGAAAAGGGCAAAACAGTAATTTGTCTGCTCCCATCTATCTACTGGTCGTGCTTCCTGGGCCCACCACACGCGGCCTGGTCGTGTGAAACCTATCCCATATTGTAGAAAATCTCTCAAGCTTCGCGTGGACTGTAAATGGGCTGAAAACGAACTTCTAGAACTCCAGATATGGTCCAAACAGTATAAGGTGCGCAGCCCTTCTCAAAAATCCGAATTTTAATCAATTAATTCTCCAAAAACAATAGAAGCATCAACTTTAATCAACATTCTCGTAAATCCGCACAACTAAGCAAAACACATCAAAACTACAACAACTTGAGTCCAAAACAATCAATTTAAGCCGAACGGAGGCATTCCCAATGGATATAAAATCCACTTATCACTGTTTAACCGAGTCGATGTATTGATATTCTAATGTATTGGCTTTGTGATTTGATTTTATTGTTTGCTG
Source organism: Saposhnikovia divaricata (assembly GCA_036435485.1). Lineage (NCBI taxonomy): Eukaryota > Viridiplantae > Streptophyta > Magnoliopsida > Apiales > Apiaceae > Saposhnikovia > Saposhnikovia divaricata. Next base: position 161,678,004 of record CM071597.1, read on the forward strand.
GTTTCGCATAGAATTTGTTTGGCAATTTGTGGGATTATTAATTTTGGCTAGTTGAAATTTACGAATGTTATGTCCGAATTTTCTTAAAATGTTTTGTAAATAAAATTTGTTAAATTCAAGTATCTATTTTTTATAATTATTAGAATAATTAAGTTTTGCTAATTTTGCTTTTATTACCTTTCAGTGTTAAAATCAATTTTATCAAATTTCATTTTTTATTGGTCTAAAGAAATTTAAATTTTTCCTTAGAAAATAAAATCTAATTTTTCTGTTCTTTTAATTTTTAATTAGTTAAATTAAAATTAGATTAAATTAAACTCACTTTTTGGTAATAGCTTAAATTTTCCTTTAGTAATTATTTAGTAAAATCAAAATTTTCTAAAAATCCAATTGTTCTAGTCCGATTAAATTAAAGGTTATGGATCGCGGAAATTATATAGTCCCTGTGGATCGAATCTTAAATACTAAAACGAGATCGGGCGCTTGTGATTTTAATTGTCATGTTTTCGGCACCACCAACGGCCCGTTCGTTCGGCACGTCAAACTTAGCATTTGTACAACACTTAATTCAGATATACAGAGACATGATGTAAAATGTAAAATGTAATTTGATTGGAATTACAAAACTAATAATATTAAAATTACATATAATCTTGTAGGATATAACTTTATTTAGTAAAATTATAAAAAACCATTCATGTTTTCGACAAAAAATTTAAAAATACGATAAAAATTAAAAACAATTACATTTTAATTGTAACAAAATCGACATTTAAACCTTTTAAATAGTGTGTACTATGTAGAAATAATAAAATAAAACAAAATAAAAATGTAAAAACAAAACAATTGCTTACAGAAATGGAAAAAAAAAGTGGCACGTGGAACCGGCCCGCCAAAGGCACGCCGCATGCGCCTTTGGCGCGTGGAATAATTCCCAATTATGTTTATGAACCAAATGCACATCACGTTATTGTTGAATGTATTAATATTGTTAACACTTTAGCTAATTATGAAGAAGATCCTCATTTTAGTTTTATTATAGAGGAAATGAAGAAAAATGGATCGAATATTTAGATGAATTTCCTTTTATTTATGGTATTGCATGTCTTCTTGATCCGGGTGTTAGAAAGGATGGTTTAGAAGTCTTGTTAAAACATTATTACGAAACGTTAAATGTTTCAAATAATTGGGAATTATATGTTCTAAATTGTTTAAATTATTTGTATCATCTTATTGATATATATAGTGCTAAAACTCAAATTTCTATGCCACCTAAAAGTAGTAGTAGTGGTGGTAGTAGATTTAATAAAACAATTGCATCGATATTAACTATAAAAAAACCAAAAATTTTAATTTCCGAATCTAGTAATAGTACTCCCACTACTGCTTTTACTATGTTGCATGAATTTTTTTTCGTATCATTATGAGTTAAATGATGAGTTCGATATATTAACATGGTGGAAAAATCATGAGTCACAATTTCCGGTTTTAGCAAAAATTGCAAAAGATATTTTAGTAGTCACCGCTTCTACAATTGCATCCGAATCTGCTTTTAGTGCGGGTAGAAGAGTGTTAGACGAGAAGAGATCAAGTCTTGCACCCGATTCAATAAAAATATGTGTTTGCAAAAAAGATTGGGATCAAGCCGAAAAAAGACAACAAGGAAAAAAAGCGGATGATTCGGACGGAGAAGACGATCCGTGGATGATAATGGATACTTCATCGGAATCGGGGGCCGAACAAGAAGGCTAGTGTGTAGAATTTGTATTGTCTTGTATTTTTAGTTTTATTTTAGAATTTATTTGTTTGTAATTTTGTAAACATGTTAAATGCGATTTGTTCCGTTTTTTTAGAGAGGAGTCCTCTCACACCATTTGTAAAATATTTTTTAATTAATAAAATTTAATAGAGGTACCGTCCTCTTTCCCTCTTTTTATTTCAATATAATCGTATGATTCGTATTTTCTTAAAAATTCGAAAGATTTTAATATGAAATAAAATTAGATGAAAAAAGTTACAAATTCGAAACATTTTAATTTGAAATGTTTCATATTTTGAGATATTAAAAGTAAATATTAAATTAACAAAAAAAATTTCAAATTTTTTGTACAATTTTTCAGTAACCTTCGAATTTTCCTAAAAAAAAAAAATGGTCCGCCAACCCGCACAAGCCCGCGTACCGTTCACGGGCGGGCTGAAAGCTTGAAGAACCGGCACGACACGTCCTAAACATGCATGCGTGCCCGTGCCCGTGCCCGACATACACATGGCCAGCCCGGCACGCCCCGCACGACACGCACGACTGGCCACCTCTATACATGAGACCCCTGATCATCCCATTTATATGATGATAATAAATTTCTATATCTGGGTGATAGTTGCACTTGCACCCTCTTCATAAGCTACATGTTACAATATTATATCATCGTTTGAGTATATTTAGCCGTGATTTGGTCATCTTTTCGGGTATATGTGCAGATATTCCAGAATCATTCATTATAGAGAAGAATATTGTACAATATGGATGTAATGTAATTCAATCGATACGATCGGCTTCAACTGGGTAAATATTAGCAGCAAAGATGTATTCATATGTCATTTAGTTTGTTTCCATACCATGCACAAGTCTGGATATTTGGTCTGTTTGACTCACCTTATATTAAAAATTTATCGACTTATTTTTGGGTAAAAATTTTATATTTTGATAATTTTTTTTGGACAAATATTTAATGTATGTTTGATATTCAATAAGTTGCAAAAATAAATTGAAAAATTAGAAATCTTAACTTTTAAATTAAAATAAATTAAATTATTTTGGAAAATAAATCCCTCCAAACATCCCATTCTATTTTCAACTGAACAAGGAGTGCATTATAAAGGCAACAAAATACCGAGGGATACCTACCACTAGTACAATCCTTGGGGGTCTCCAAATTTCACGTGAATGGAAAGCAGCCATGTGTCCGTGAGTTTTGTGAACAAATAAGTTCGCCAAACCAAGACCCCTCACAATACCCAATAAAACCCCAACAAACTTAATTATTTCTACATTTAAATTTCCATCATACGAAAATAGTACATTTTAATCCGAACAGTAATATCATATTTTTCGTCTTTTCGCAAATAAACAAACTCGCACGAATTTATTTTCGAACTATTACCTAAATGTCTGGTGTGAGTAGAGGTACGGTTGACACATATTTGCACACATCAAGTAATGTTGTCTTTATTTTGTTGTGCAATCTAACGTTAGATTAACTGAAAGTTTTTACTACAATGATGTGAAAACACTGATCTGTATTTATTTTGGCTTGCTTAGTTGCATTAAGTATATTTGGTTTAATCCAGTCACGTTTATTAGCTAGGCAGTCAAAATGCCTGTGAGCTAGTAAAGTGATGATAATGACAACTTAATTGGCGCCTTTGTTTTTACATGTATATATAATATCCACATACATCTATTAATCATGAGCTTCATAGATCTTGAGATTTGTCATATGAGCTTTCTTTTTCATTTTTTTCTCATGTAATCCATTTCTTACAAGTAAATTATTATAAAAAATGATAGTTTTCTTTAGCACCCACCAAGATTCTTGCCAATGTCAATACTTTTTGGACACTAATCAAAAGTTTTGATCATTTTTCATCAGTAAATTTGAAAATGGCAACTCATTTTTCAATTTTCTCACTGATTTTCTTGATCACATTCATATATTTTTCTACTTTTGTTGATGGATCAAGTAGTAGTGATGATATTGAAGCTCTTTTGGGCTTGAAATCATCGATTGATCCATTGAATTCACTTCAATGGAGTGGTAAGAATGTTTGTAAATGGAGTGGTGTTAAAGAATGCTTACGAGGAAGAGTTACAAAGCTTGTTTTAGAGCACTTGAATTTAAGTGGGAATTTAGATGAAAGGAGTTTAAATAAGTTGGATCAACTTAGAGTTCTCAGTTTTAAAAATAACTCACTTTCCGGTCAAATTCCGAGTCTTTCTGGGCTTGCAAATATTAAATCTTTGTTTTTGAATCAAAATAACTTTTCCGGAGAGTTTCCGGCGTCAGTTTCTGGCTTGCATAGGCTTAAGGTGGTGGTTCTGGCGCAAAATCAAATTTCCGGCGAGATTCCGGCGACGGTGGTTAATATCAGGCGGCTTTATGTTTTGTATGTAGAGGATAATCTTTTGACTGGGCCCATTCCGGGGTTTAATCAAACAGGCCTTAGATATTTGAATGTTTCGAATAATCAACTTTCCGGTGAGATTCCGGCGACTCCGGCGTTGGTCAGGTTCAATTTGTCTTCATTTTCCGGGAACATTGAGTTATGTGGGGAGCAAATTGATGTCCCTTGTAATGGGAGTTTAACTGGGGTTCCCCCGTCGTTGAGCCCCAGAGTGACCGAGAAAAAGCACCGGAAAAACAAGAAAGTTATCTGGGTGGTGGTCGGAAGTGTTGGTGGGGTTCTTTTATCATGTATTTTGGTGGGGTTGTTAGTATTTTTTACAAAAAGGAGGGGAAAAGATGAGACTAGGGACGACCGGAGCAAGGCGGTTTCCGGCGGAGAAATGGCGGCGCCGTCACCGGAGGAAGACTCCGGCGATGCCGGAGGTGCTAAGGGTGGTGGGTTTAATTGGGAAGGAGATGGGGGAATTGGGACACTAGTGTTTTGTGGGCCAGGAGATCAACACATGAATTATAGTTTGGAGGATTTGTTGAAAGCATCAGCAGAGACATTAGGAAGAGGTACAATGGGAAGTACTTACAAGGCTGTAATGGAATCTGGGTTCATTGTGACGGTGAAGAGGTTGAAAGATGCGCGATATCCGAGAGTGGAGGAGTTCAGGCGGCATATGGAGGTAATAGGGAAGCTCCGGCATCCAAATTTGGTGCCCATCCGGGCTTATTTTCAGGCTAAGGAAGAAAGACTTCTTGTTTTTGATTACTTCCCCAATGGCAGTCTTTTCTCTCTAATTCACGGTATGTTTTCCTTGATTCTTTCTGGTTAATTCTTGCGGCTTAATATTTCTGATAACAATATTGATGTTCCGGTAAATGTACAATGGCTAAGCATAGTATGAAGCATTGCATTGATCTGTTGACACTGTTTAGCCTGAAAAATTATCTTCCTTTGTGAAGTTTAGTGATATCTTGAGGGTGTTTGACTGTAAATTTCGATCATGCCCTATAAGAACTAGCATAATGTACAAATAGGCGTGGCTTACTTCTTACTTTGAGGGTGTTTGCTGTTAAGTAATGACATGAGGGTGTTCATTGTTTTTTGTTTTGAGAATTTGTTGCTAGATAAACATTAAAATGAGTTGGTACTTTTAGAGTCGAATGACATCGCTTGAGTTGGTACTTTAGAGTCGAATGACATCGCTTAAAAACTTCTTGCATCTATCTCATATGGAACGCGAACTGTGTCGTATGAGAAGGGAGAACGTAAAATGTACACAGATTAGTTCCTTCCGAACAAATTTTGGCCATGCTCCCATGCTATCAAAGTAAATTTTGGTCCAGAAAATTTATCTCCTTGCCTATGCTATCATTCTAAAGCCCTGGCAACACCATATGAAAGGCTAGTTTTCGACATCTACATTTATGCGGTCAATTATAAACTCCTAGAATTTCCATGGAGTGTCACATTACTATAAAATCAAATTTTCTGGAGCATGATTAGATGTGTTGATGGGCGTGGGGTATGAAATAAGATTTAATTTAAAAATTTCTCTGCACTAGCTTTATGTTCAAGCAATCAATACAAAAAAGCTAATCAGCATGATCAAAATCCTCTGTACCACACAACTCCCCTATGTTGTATCTGTTCCTGAGTGGACCTCTACAATAATAATCACTGCAACAACTTCACATAATTTAGAAAGCACATAAGTTTTTTTTTTTTCTTGATAATCTTGTGTCCGGGCCAGCTTGCGCGCACCTCGACTAATCCGGAGGGCTACTAGCACACTCAACCCCCGAGCATGGTAGCCCACTTACTCCCGGAGCGTTCCAGGGAATCGAACCCGTGACCTTCAAGATGCAAGCCTTAAGCGCCACAGCTCGACCATCTGAGACACCCGTGGGGTGGAAAGCACATAAGTTTCTCTCCATACATTTAAATTTTTTCATGGTTGTATTTGACGTAATAATCAAACAACCATTTACTATATGTAAATCTAAATCCGATTTCTAGGAAAGCTTTGAAAATTTCGTTGATGCAGGAGTATTATACACTAGCAGTGATACGATATTGTTGTACACTAGCAGAAATATAAGTTTCTCCATCAGTAACTGCTACCAAGGTCCAAGCTAGCCTAATACGTCAAAGTTGTTTCTATCAAATTCAAATGATGCATTCATTTTTCAACATTTATGCATCCAAAACTCTGTTACGCAAGATTACAACAGTTTGCATGTTCTTTGTTACTTCATAATTTCTACAATGTAACAGTACCAAATTCAAGCCTTGGCCAGTCTAAACACTTTAATTAAAATATGTAAATTATTTCAAATAATATAAGGGTCCCATTGAATAATCAAAAGTGCGACAACTTTTAAAGTTCTTTGTAATCATATAATTTAGAATTAGAGGTACTGTCGGTCCAGGATTATAATGCTCTCAATTATTCTTTATCAGCTTTCCTTATCAAGCTTTCGTCTTCGCCGAGATATGGATGAAACATGCTACCTAGATTTGGTTCCTGTTCCCTAATCTTTATAATCCAAAAGCTCTTAACCTCATTGTTGAGTTGTATTAATTGACTAGTCATAACTCATTTTGTTAGGCAAGTATGTTGTATTGTCCATTCACACAATCTGGCTACCTAATTTATATGTATAAATCTCTCTTTGTACAATATAAGACATCAACATCAAGTGTATGTCAAGCTTTAGTTTCAAGAAAAACACTTGATTATATGTATACTATATGTTATCCATGGTACTTGTTTTTAGAAAAAGAATCATGTGTTTCTGGACATGTAAGTTGATTTGTTAATATTTACGGTGACACTGTTGACCTCGATAAATTTACGATATAATTTTGCTTTGTTTAAAATTTTGAATGTTCATCACTATGTGACCTTTGTTTGTTGAAATGCATGATGCTGAAGTTCTATTTAGATTATGTGTATGAATTTAGGGTCTGCGTAAATCTGACCGGAGGTTCTAGTAGGACATAGTAGGTATGTTTGGTTTAGCTAACGGTAGCATGCATGATTAATGTTGTTGCAGGATCAAGAACATCAGCTGGAGGAAAGCCTCTTCACTGGACATCCTGCCTCAAAATAGCAGAAGATTTAGCCACCGGATTAAATTACATCCACCAAAACCCAGGCCTAACACATGGAAACCTCAAATCCTCTAATGTGCTATTAGGATCCGACTTTGAATCCTGCCTCACTGACTACTGTCTCACCATGTTTCGTAATCCAGATTCAGCTGAAGAATCCAGCGGCTCTGCCCTCTTCTACAGAGCCCCTGAATATCGTGACACGCGCCGTCCCCTCTCTCAACAAGCTGATGTATACAGCTTTGGTGTTATCCTCCTCGAGCTCCTCACAGGCAAGACTCCTTTCCAAGACCTTGTTCAAGAACATGGCGCGGACATTCCACGTTGGGTTCGTTCAGTCCGAGAAGAAGAGACCGAGTCCGGTGATGACCCTGCCTCCAGCAACGAGGGATCAGAGGAGAAACTTGCAGCTCTTTTGAACATTGCAATGGCTTGTGTTGCACTTACACCAGATAATAGGCCGGAAATGAGGGATGTCTTGAGGATGATTAAAGGGGCAAGAGCAGAAGCACAAGTCTCTTCTAATAGCAGTGATCATTCTCCAGGGAGATGGTCAGATACTGTTCAAAGCTTACCAAGGGATGATCATTTGAGCATATGAAAGTCAGATTTACATTTGGGCGTATAGTCCCTCTAGGCATAGCTGGTTTCTTGTTTTTAAAGTGTCATTTTTATAAGTAGGCATATTAGGATTGTTCTTTTTTCAAGGCATTTGTAGAGCAAATATCATGTTTATTTGTGAAAAGTCGATTTCTTTTCTCATCGATTTATTGATCTTTTTAACTTCTGCACGATTTATATACAATCTCGATTTGACATAATGGAAGACTTGGAAACTAAGGTTGGTGTTGGCAACAAAAGTTCCAAATGGGGACTTGCTTGAAGCCATAGCAATCTGCTCGTGCCCAGAACTGAATCTGTTAGATAGTTGTTATATAACCCACCGCTCTAAAACTCTTAAGGTGGATCTTATATTTACTTAACAAGTTGTGAAAATCTGAGCTTCAAACATGCTCATTTTTCTCTTCTTATTAAACATAATCACGTATTCGTTTTCTCTTGAACGTAGGATCAAGGATGTATCCTAGAGTATTGGTTTCAAAACATGTTTTCTTTTCAAACAAGCCCAGCCCAAAGGATAATCATTTTTATGTCAGCTCATACATATTTAAAAAATATAGAATGTAGTTCAGGCTGACCTACAACTACAAATACATCAGAAATGCAGGTACAACTGATACTTCACTTTATAGGTAGTTGTGGAACTTTTACATGTTACTACTCCCTCCGTCTCTAAAATGTTTCCTGTTTTCTCTGAACAAGTTTGCCAACGCACATTTTTAATCATTAATATCTTCAATTTCGTATTATTATAAATATAAAAATTTTACTGTATTAAAATACTCATAAATACGAATCCAACAAGATTACTCATGACTATATTTGATTTCATAAATTATGCGTAAATTAGTAATTTGTCTCATGTTATGAACAGTCCCAACATTTTAAATAGAAAACACAATATGAGAAGGAGGGAGTAATTGTGAGCATTCATGACCTGCAAGTTAGCATGGGCCAAGTGAATGTTCACTTCACTTGAATGGAATGGGGGAAGAATGGAATGAAATTTATACTCTTATTTGGAGAAGATTGGGAAAAATGTTTAAATTTTCATTCCTTACTTCATTCCTTTCCACACAATTTAAATTAAAGTTCTAACCCACATGTTTTGGAAGGAATGCTCCATTCCCAATCATCATCATTTTCCTTGCAATTTTCATCATAAAAAATTTCTTCTCCCTCATATTTGTTCATTATTTCCCCCAACATCCCTTCTTTCTTCATAAATTTTGTTCACAATTTTCATTCCATTCCTACTTCATTCCATTCTCCCCAAGTGAACACAACCTAAGGAGCATGTCCAGTCACCAGTGTAGCAAACATAGGAACTGCATCTTTGTACTCTAAAAAATCGATCGTCAATATATAATTTAAAATTAAAAGCTTAGATTAAGAAATTTTAAGTATGAACTGTTTCCTTTTGCAGTTAGATGTTTAGGTTTAAGGTTAAAGAATTACTTTTCCACATGTTATTTCTTTTCTGATAATTTTTCATGATTTATTGCCAAAACGACTCCATGTTAGTTTGGTAGTTAATATTTTTTCCAGGTACAGTAAAATCTCATTAAATTAATATTCGATAAATTAATATTTTTTTTAAATTAATAATTTTCTTCGATCTCAACTTGGGATAGTTTAAAAAATAAAGATAATAAGATAATAATTTTTTTGAAAAACCCTACATAAATATATGGTTCCAATAATATTATAAATTAACTAGCATTCTACCAGTGCTACGTACCGAAAGGTAAATTTTTTTAATTCATTATTATAAATATATTATTTTATTCATTATTTAGAAAAAGATAATTTCATTATAATGTAATTAATTTAAGTATAAAATTGTTTATCCATCAATTTATACCAATTACATTAATATTAATACCATCAAACAATTATCAAACATTCATATTCCCGCAAAAATGTTCTAAGCCCCTCTTTATTGTTTTTTCTTAATTCTGTTTTTCAATTGATTTCTCTCTTTTTTGAGAATCTTTCTATCAAGTTCATAAGTTTTTTACCCTTATTTTAAGTTTTGTCTTTTGGGAAGTTGGTATATTTAAATGAGCGTTATCGTGGATCTAAAGAATTTTTATTATGCTAATTTATTCAAAAATTTGTATGGGTCACGATCAATTTTTTGAATACATATTAAAAATTCATAAACACTTATTTTTCACGGTCATAATAAATTATTAGAATATGTATATCCAAAAAAAAAAGTTGTATTTTTCAACGATATGAGAAATGATTCCTACTGTTCACGATCCACTAAACGAATGTAGTTATGATAAAGGAAACTTTCATCTAATCTAGTTTCCTATTTGTTCGTCTAATATCATTTATACAAATTATAAATTATTTTGATAGTGAATCCTTTATTATAATACCTGAGTCTACCACAGTACGCCGTTAACCAATCAGAAAAGAGAAATTATTTTATGACCAATCAAAGGCCATCCCTAAATTTTAGACCAATGATATTATATTAAAAAAAATTCCTTATTTACCATTCTCATCCTATATACTAACCATAGTTAGATAACAATTCTAATTTAAATATAGTAGTTACTTGATTTAACATATCCATATATTACTTTTTTTTAATATAAAAAATTATAATAAATTAATATTTTAAGTTAAATCACTCATGATTATATAATTATATAATATTAAGCGATTTTCGCAATATAAATTTTCACTCTTTTAATTTATATTAATCATAGACCAATCATATTATATTAAAACTTTTCCTTATTTACCATTTTCATCCTATTTACTAACCATATTTAGTTAATAAATCTAATTTAAATATAGTAGTTACTTGATTTAACATATCCATATATTACATATTTTTTAATATCAAAAAAAATTATAATAAATTAATATTTTAAGTTAAAATCAATCAAAATTATACAAAATTATATGTATATATATTAAGCGATTTTCACAATATATTTTTCACTCTTTTGATTTATAATTAATCTTAATTATATTATTATATATTACGAATTAATTTTTATAAATATATATATGAGCTAGTAATAATTTATCACTAAAATTAAATTAATGCATATCATTCTCATCGTAATTTACTTATCGTGGTTATTTAACAATTTTTTTGAAATACAAAATTTATTTTATTTAGTAAATGCATAAGACACATATTTTTTAAAGTGATAAAATGTTTACTAACTTATCAATTTTTAATTTAAAGTCAATCAAAATTATATAATTATATATTATGAGCTAATTTTCATAAATTTCTACTACAATCAACTATAATATATAAATAATATATAGTTATATATTATAGATTAATTTTCATAAATATTTATTAACTAATTAATCAAAATTTTTAATTAAAAATAATCAAAATAAAATTTTTATTTTCTGGCACATTTATTCTTTGCATATAGAGTCATCTTCCAAAACTATTTATTTATAAATTGATTTAAATACAAATATATTATATAATATAATATTTTAATATCAGAATCTCTCGATTTACAATCATACGGTGCAATCAAATTTGAATAAATCTACTATCATTGAGTTAAAAATTTTAAAATTAAAATTTATTTACTACACTATTCTAAATACACCATTTTTTGATAATAAAAGGGCATATGATATATACAAAAATAATCAAAATTTCAAATTTTCTTATAAATCACATTTTTTATAGGTAATTAATTCATCATAAAGGTCATACAATGTAAGAACAGTGAATATTAAATTCGTACAATTACTATTTTTAGTAAATTGGAATGAAAATATTTTAAATTATTTAAATCCAGTTTGACGAGTCGATGTGTTAAATGTTGATCGATATTTGGGGATAAGTGTTAAGTATGTTATTGCTCGTAAGATCCTGTGTTTAGTATGTGATATGTGTTATTAGATTGGAACAAAAGTCTTTTTCATAATTCGTGAAATCAGTTCTTTCTTCTTCGATAAAACACGTCTCCAAGATCCCTGGAGCTTCGATTTTTAATTCGACTCGTATCAATATTCATCAAATAAATCCCAAAATATGCAAAACTCGTATTTTATTCATCTCATGAGATTTAAAAATTTTCAGTCTTTAATTCATTATTTTCCCTAAAATCGTTTTCATTTGAATCACACCCGTAACTGATTTAATCGATAATTACATGATGAATTAAAAGTTAATTAGGATCTCGGGCAATTCGGAAACAAAATATCTCCGTAAATAATTTCTTTGACCTACCAAAACCTTATCCTCTTCTCACCCAATCAGAACTCAGCCATCTGTCCCCAATCAAAATCCAGCTGAAAATTATTTTTCAAAAATTTCAATTTTCAAAAGAAATCAAATTTTAAGGTGTTCTTGAGGATTAATCCATCGGTTGAAGGTGATTCTGGAATCTGTTTTTGACGCTTGAATAACCGAATCGAAGCTTGCAATCTCTACTACAATAATCTGCCATCAAATCATACCCAGGTTATCATCTTGAATTTTTATAATTTTTATTATGATTATTCGAATTTTAGGGTTCATAATTCTTGAATTAGGGGTTTTTGATTCTTTGATTTTCTGATTGTTCTGATGATTCCTATAGTATTAGGGGATGAGATATAATCGTTTTGCATTGATGATTGTGTCATTCTGTTGCTAGATATTGTAGTTCGAGTTAAAATTTATTTCAAAATTTTGTATTGATTCGTTCTTGAAATCTGTTGATTGTTCATAAAATCTGAAGCCATGGTTAGATTGTAGGTTCCTTCATCTTTGATTTGATATATAAACACATAATTTGGTTCAGGTTTCAGTGAGATTCGTATTTCGCCGGATTTTACTTCGATTTCGTCGAAGATCGTCGGTTTTTGTTGTTTTCGCGATATTATGGTATCAGAGGAGTAGTAGGGAGTTGTGTTGTGAATTGTAGAGTGAAAAATCAAGCAAAACGTGCAAAAACAAGGGTAATCGGGGTGGGTTTAGGCTCGCCGAAATGTTGTCGGCCGGCCGGAAACTGGTAATTGCCGCCGAAAACTACAGATGCTGAAGAACAGAATAATTGTGCTTGATTTTTCCTTTTCTTTTTAATTAAATTGTGTTTTGATCCATTTTACCCTGCTGTGGTTAAAACTATTTTGGTTTTAATCTTTTTACTGTTTTACCCTGGTAACAGTAAAAAAAATCAAAAACTTACTTTTATTTTATTTATTTGATTTTTATTTTGAAAATGTATTTTCTAATAAATCTGAATTTATTTTAAAAATTCAAAAGAATTATTTAAAAATCAGATTTTCATTTCAGAAATATTCTGAAATATTTATTTAATTATTTAATTCTGAAAAAAATGACTTAATTTATTTTCAATTTGGAATGATTTATTTATTCATTTTTTTATTCAAAATAATTAGAATTAAATACTTTAAATACTTTTAATTAATTTCAATTAATAATTTAATTGATTTAATTATTTAATAAATGCGATATTTTATTAAATAATTTTATTAATTAGTTATTAGTTGATTTTAATTAAATTAATTAAAGGTAATTAATTCTAATTAATTTATTTTCGATTTAAAAATGATTTAAAAATTCTAGAAAAATTTCCAAAAATCTAGAAAATGATTTTTAAGTATCCAAAAAATATTTGGAGTCAAGTTGTGTTTGATAATAAAGTCTGTTTGTTGTTTTAAAGCTGTATTTGAGGTTCAATAAATCCGGAAATGCTGTAAAATTGTTTTAAAATTACCCAAGTCCAGTTTTATGCTGCAACAATGGTGGAGTGTTGTTTTAAAAATGTTTCTGAAGTCGATTAAATGCTAAATGTGATCAGTATGGTCTATTAGACGTGGTTTAAATGACTAAGTATTATATGATGACGTGCAATACGTGTTAGTAAGTCGTAGATATGATTGATTATCTGACTGAGTGTTTAAATACTCTATTTGAACCAAGTGTGCCTAGGAGAGGTGTTTAAAGTAGAAAAAGGTCAGACAGAAGTATTGATGAGAGATAAGGATGGTAGAATCGAGTGGATGGGACATATGAGAGTCAGTAGTTGAGCGAGATGTTCAGACAGTTAGACGGATTAAGCTATGATTACCAGGCAAGTATTTCCTTTCACTTCTCACCCTATTTATTTTCGATCTCGTCGACATTTATTATTGTTGTTGTTCTTTATCTGTTATCACCCCATTTATTGTCGATCTCGTCGATATCTATTGTTAATGTTGTTTCTTAATTTGTCACCCTATTTATATATCGATCTCGTCGATATCTAGAATAGAACTGTTGATTCTCTTTTCATTCTACTAGTTGAGTTGTTCTGGAACGTGAGTTTTCCAGATTGTTTAGTTGACAGAGGTTGTCGATTGTCCGGACACCTAGTGCGTCTGATATAGAATTGGAATGTTTTTAAAATGTGGACCGCAAGGGGTCAGACCAGATTCATGGTCGGAAGTTAATAAAGCCAATGTGTACCGTCGATCCATTATAGGACATTGTTGTATGCGTTTGTCCGGGGTTAGTGCGTGATTGATCAGCAGCCTAACCTTATTGTTTTTTAAATATATAAAAATCCAATTACAATCTATATATTGAGGTTGAGTTGCTTTTAAGCCTGATTCCTTTGAATCCTGTGACGATTATCTTGTTGATCAGAACTTATTATTGTTCTTGCAATTTATATACACTATACTTGCTGAGCACTGTTGGCTCACTCTTGCATTATTGTTTTATTTCTCCAGTTTATAGAGAGGAGAAGAGTGGACCTTGTGGTCAGATGAGTAGTCTTGTTCCTAGTTCCTACAACGAGAGGTAATGTTCAGGTTGTTGACTTGGTCGGATAGTGATTTGAGCTTTGTCAGAGATTGGTTAACTAGTTCAACAGATGGACTTAGTTGTTAGTAATTTGTATAAAATTTTTATTCTGAAGCTGGATTGTAAAGATGTAATTTAATAGTTTGTTTCATACCATAACTTGTATGCGATCTTGGATGAGGGGTTTTCTTTTATTATATTATGCTTATATCCAGGTTTGTATTGTGTTAGTTGTGGTCCGTGGCCCCAAATCTGGACCCCGGATTATAGGATGTCGCATACAACATCTAAAAAATTAATCAAGATCGGATAAACACATATTAAAATAAATCATATCAAGGTTTCTTTCAACCAAACTACGATCATTAATCAGATCTTAAATTGTTGTACATTCATCGCTTTTATCACTAAAATATATAACATTTTTGGCAAGATAATCCAACAATTTATTGTAATCGTGAGGAACGTATATCTGATTTGTCAGAACGTATTCGAACAACCAACCATAACTGCGATTATATACTATCCAAATCAATGAACCATTATAATAAAATCCTGTATATCTAAGATCTCGGATGCCAGAATTAAAGAAGCTACTCTCGCATACAACATCTAAAAAATTAATCAAGATCGGATAAACACATATTAAAATAAATCATATCAAGGTTTCTTTCAACCAAACTACGATCATTAATCAGATCTTAAATTGTTGTACACTCATCGCTTTTATCACTAAAATATATAACCTTTTTGGCAAGATAATCCAACAATTTATTGTAATCGTGAGGAACGTATATCTGATTTGTCAGAACGTATTCGAACAACCAACCATAACTGCGATTATATACTATCCAAATCAATGAACCATTATAATAAAATCCTGTATATCTAAGATCTCGGATGCCAGAATTAAAGAAGCTACTCTCACAAAGAGAAAGAACATAACCCAATATGGGTAACCACTAATGGGATACTAGACTCCTAATAAAGAGATATATTAATTGAAAAACAACATAAAATCAAGGAAAATAAACTGGAGTTATCGTTCACAAGAGAAAGTACAACATCCAATATATCAGTAGATAAAATCCAGCAATGTGGTATTAGATTATATTGGATGAGTAAATAGGTCGATACATATAAAATTATATATTATTTCTAATAAAAGGTGCCCTTTTAATTTTGTGTTCTTGAATAAAAGTAATAGTATTGAATTCTCATATCCTAATCTAAGAACAGACATATCAAATTTGTTTGGTTGGTTGATAATATTTTTTATTCAATATCAACAAAACTTTAAATATAGGTAAAAAAAACTTAATAACTTGGTAGATAGATTCTAAACATACACAGATATTTTTTAACAATAAACACAATTTAAAAAAAGGAGGGCTTCATTTTATGTACACTACTCTTAGTTTTGTTTTGTAACATCTCAATGTTGTTTTCAGTTATATAGTAACATACATAGACGATTTGGGTAGAAAGTAACATTATATGTGATTATCATATTTTTTTTCTTTTCGCAAATTATTTTGTGTTCGAATTTTGGGCACAAAATTTTTTTTGGTATACTTTCGATCTACTGGTATAATACATCAAACCACGGCTCCTTATACACCATAGCAAAATGGTGTGGAAGAAAGAAAGAATAGGACTTTGAAAGAAATGGTTAATTCCTTGTTATCCTACTCAGGTTTGAGTGAGGGGTTTTGGGGTGAAGCTATGTTAACAACCTGTTATTTATTGAATCGAATTCCTAGTAAGAGGAATAAGATTACCCCTTATGAACTTTGGTATAAAGAGTCACCAAAATTGAGTTTTCTGAGAGTTTGGGGATGTAGAGCAGTTGTAAGACTCACTGAACCCAAAAGAAGAAACTTGGGTGAACGAGGTATAGATTGTATCTTTGTTGGTTATGTTGCGCATTCCATCGCATATAGATTCTATGTGTTAGAATCTAATGACTATGTGTTCGTGAACTCGATTATTGAGTCAAGAGATGCTATCTTTGATGAAAACAAATTTACATCTATACCTAGACCAAGAGACATGCTTCAGAATTCTTCTAGTAGGAACTCAGTTTCTACTGAAGATGTTCATGGACCATCTGAACTAAGGAGAAGCACTAGAGCTAGAAAAACAAAGTCTTTTGGAGTTGATTTTTATCTTTTTCTAGTTGAAGGTTCTAGAGATGAAATTGAATATCAATACCAATATTGTCTTATTATTGAGGAGGATCCAAATACTTTTAGCGAATCTATGACATCAAGGGATGTTGCATTCTGGAAAGAAGCTATCCAGGATGAAATGGATTCTATCATGAATAATAATACATGGGAATTGAGTGATCTGCCTCCTGGATGTAAAGCATTGGGAAACAGATGGATCTTTAAAAGGAAAATGAAGGTGGACGGTACAATAGATAAGTTTAAAGCCAGATTGGTCATCCAAGGCTTTAGACAAAAAGAAGGGATTGATTATTTTGATACTTATGCTCCTGTTGCTAGGACTTCTACTATTAGGTTGTTAATAGGACTTGCTGCTATACACAACCTTGTCATTCATCAAATGGATGTGAAAACTGCATTCTTGAATGGTGAATTAGATGAAGAGATTTATATGAAACAACCCGAAGGGTTTGTTATGCCTGGTTGTGAGAACAAGGTGTGTAAGTTGAAGAAATCAATTTATGGTCTAAAACAAGCACCGAAGGATTGGCATGATAAATTTGATAATGTGGTCTTGTCTAATGGTTATTTTCTTAACCAAGCAGACAAGTGCGTATATGGCAAATTTGATGCTTCTGGTAAAGGAGTTATAATTTGTTCATATGTGGATGCCATGTTGATTTTTGGCACCGACCAAAATCAAGTGGATAAAACCAAGAAGTTCTTGTCATCTAATTTTGATATGAAAGACATGGGGGAGGCTGAGGTGATTCTTGGTATAAGGATCAACCGTGAGAACAATGGTATTTCAATTTCTCAATCTCATTATGTTGAGAAGATTCTGAAAAGATTTAACTTTAAGGATTGTTCTCCTGTTAGCACTTCTCTTGATCCTAGTATTAAACTCCTACCTAATACAGGTGTTGTAGTATCTCAACTTGAATACTCAAGGGCTATTGGTAGTCTTATGTATGCCATGATAAGCACTAGGCCAGATATTGCCTATGCTGTTGGAAAGCTTAGTAGGTATACTAGCAAACCAAGTTCACATCATTGGCAAGCCTTAAGCCGAGTGTTCAAGTACTTGAAAGGAACCATGGATTATGGTTTGACATATATTGGATTTCCTTAGGTTATTGAAGGTCATTCAGATGTAAGTTGGATTTCCAATAAGGAAGATCATTCTTCCACAAGTGGATGGGTATTCCTTCTTGGGGGAGGTGCTATCTCTTGGGCATCAAAAAAAAAGTTGCATTACTGATTCAACGATGGAATCTAAATTTGTGGCATTATCAACGACTGGTAAAGAAGCTGAATGGCTAAGAAATCTGATTTATGAGATTCCATTGTGGCCTAAACCGATATCACCCGCATCTATTAGATGTGATAGTGAGTCTGCCTTGGCTAATGCTTATAGACAAGTGTTCAAAGGCAAGTCTAGACACTTAGGTGTTAGACACAGCATGATTCATGAGCTTATCACGCACGATATTATATCGGTGGAGTTTATAAGAACTCAACATAATTTAGCCGATCATCTAACCAAAGGGTTGAGTAGAGATCTTGTGCACAAGTCAGCTGTGGGGATGGGATTAAAGTCCATCTAAAAGTCTCTCATGTTGAGATACCCAATTCCCATCTAATATTACATTAGGTGCTGAATTCAATGTGGAAAGCTTGACATCTAGAGATTGGAACACATTAGAAGCATCATCCCAAGGTATGTGTTCAGACCTGCAAGTTGAGGAGGTTGAAGTTTATCTTCTTAATAGTTCTTTTGAAAAATTGCATATGCAGGTACGAGAGTAAAAGAACTACCTATTTGAGCATGAAGTTTAGCTGCTTCAAGAAGCTTGGACTTGGCTTTGATATGCTTAAGAAGGATTAGGACACTAGGCTAGTAAAATATAGTGTCGAGTAAGAACATTTGAGAATGTAAATTTATGTGTATATTATCTTTATGTATTCACTATGAATAGTAGAGGTTCAATCCATAGTGATACCTTGATGTTCGAATATTTGAAATGTGTACTATACTAGTGTGAAATTCAATCATCATGATATTTCATTTATGCATAACTTTGTTATTTGTTGTGATTTTGTTTAGTTAATCATGGATTACGCTAAAATGGGGGAGGATTGTTGGATATTTTATTGTAATTGGATTGATTAGTTGATCAATGTAATCGTAATATTACATCGAACAAGTCGGGAGAGTGCGGAGTGCACGCTTTGTTCGAGTTTATTATGATTTTGGGATTATTGCTTATGAGGCATGTCCATTGGCATCAGACACACCTGTTGGGATAAGATGTGTCTGTTAGCATTAGACATGACTGTTAGAATGAGATGTGTCTGTTGGCAAAAGACTGAGATGTGTCTGTTGGAAAAAGACACATCTGTTGACATCTATATATAGGTGTTGCATTGATCATTTTCAAAGATTGGTTCAATTTTGAAATTCACAACAAAAACACAATCTCTCGCCATGCAGAATTTCTGACTTTATCCGATTGATTTATTTGGGTGAACCACAAATAACTTCAATCTGAAAGTGTTCACACGACTTCAGAAAAATCCAAGTTATTACAATATTTCCCCAACAAACAAGAATTAACAATCACAAAGAAATATAAGAAGGATAATTAGTTACCTCTCACTCATAACTTGCACCGAACCTTTCCACAAGAAACTTTTTCAGCCTGCTGGAATAGTCAACAGGAGGCATAACAGTTGGGAATTGTGAAAATTGCCCACACACAAAAAGCTTCAAGCGTTTGGCGGCAAATTCCAATTTTTTGGTGAGATTGAATGGAACCAAATAGTCTATGATGTTGTATGTTATTGTTCCAGTACTTTTATCCCATGCAACTAACAAGGAATAGTCCATTATATTCACCCCTTGTTAAATTCACACATAGCCCTTGTTATTGGATGTAATATTGACTCAATAATATAGATTGTTATTAAATAACTGATGATATAAATACTTTTGTGTGCTAAAAAATAAGTTTACTTGCCTGGAGAAATTGAGTGTCATTTGTAAGCCTATTAATCATCGTTTGCATGTCTTGTTGACTTAGATGGACATCTTCAGCCAACATGAGTTGCTCAAAATCATTATCTAATCCAGTAGATCCAGCAGGGGAGGTTGGACTTTTTGCTCTCCCCTTTATGCCCTTCAAATCAAATAGCAAGCTATCGTTGGCTTTAGGAATTTGAGTTTTGTCGGTGGCCAAATAAAAACCAGTTCCTTGGCTAGTCACCACCTTAAACACCCCCCAAGGCAGGTGTTCCCATGATCAATATGGTTCAAATATAGATGTCCGCATTTATCAAAACACATATACTCATCTTCTTTGATTCTCTTGACAATGAAATGATCATCATCAGTTACCATGAAAGGTGAATTACTTTTCCCACCACTTGCCACATAGTTTAATTGTACATGTGCCCAATTTGCTAATATAAACCCTATCAAGCTGGGGGTTAATCTCTTGGAACTGATCAAGATGAAGAGAGGTGCATTCAACAGCTTCCTAATTAAGCACAAAACCAAATGTGGTATGAAGACCATCACTTGTCCAAACATAATCTGTGAAATAAAAATCTGTATCAAAGATTTTAATACATATATATATATATATATATATATATATATATATATAGCTAGTATAGAGAAACCAGACTACAAGTGTGAATAACATCCATCCATATATCATAAAAATACAATCAATCTTTACAGTGACGGACCTAGAGCATAATGCGAGGGGGTCCAAAAATTCTTAAAAAATTCGAACCGCGCGAAGCATGATTTTTTCCCCACTAATCATGCAAAAAATGAAAATTTTTCACTAAATCATGCAAAAAATGGGTATTTTCCACTAAATCATACAAAAATGGATATAAAAGAAGATAAATAAACCATCTAGGAGGGTCCACGGACAAGTAAATGATAGGTCACACATAGATTTTTCAATTTTTTTTTAAATTTCCCCAACCTAGGAGGGGTCAGGGACCCCCCCTGGACCCCCCCAGGTCCGTCCCTGGATCTTTAGATATACATACTCTTATATAAAGAATATGTTTGCCAACTGACATAGAGGTGGAGTTGACCACTTAAACATTGACTATACCAACTTAAAAAACCACTAAGCAACTGAATGTGAAAGCAAAACAAGCTAGCTATAATAGTCTACCTAGCTAGTAGTACAGAGTACAGTCTAGAGAGAAACACACTGTTAATAATAATACATTGAGAAACTACAGTAACTACGGAGTAGTTAATAATAAAGTAACTAAAACATTGAATAAATTAAACTAACTACTTAATAATACTGACCAGTAATGTTCTCGGTGAATAGTGTATTAAAATCATGAGTTTGAGAAACTTGCTGGAACTGCAATGCACATGACATGAGTCTGGCAGCTAGCGTCTTCATTAAAGTCTCCCTGTAGGCCAGGATATAAACAATTAAAACAAGGCTTAATTACATATACTCGTAACAATTAATTCAACAACAAACATGCATTTTTAATATCATGTAAAAGTTATCGTCCAAATTATTTTGCTTATATTATCTTTCACGGTCTCTGTAGTGAGGTGCTCAATACCATTTCCATGATCGAATGCTGGAGGAAGTAGTAAATTCCTTTCTAAAAAGATCTGTCAGATGGAAGGACAAGCCTGATGAGCGTGGAGATGAGATCACTCGAGATGAGCCTGTAGATGAGCCCCCGCTAATGCACTTAAGGCAACTAGATAATCCGAATAACATTTAAGAAAATCTGTCACGAAACGCTCACTTAAGTCATGACTCAAACTCATTAATTAAGACATATATATATATATATATATATATATATATATATATATATATGCTGCTGTTGCTCTTAAAAAAAATCTCAAAGTCCACTGAGCTCTGCAAAGCTAAAAATAGAGTAAAATTAAATCTAAAATTAACACGACTTGACGTATAGAAGAAGAACAAAGAGATAGACATTCATGTGGCGGCTGCTATAACCAATAACAATCATTAACTAAGGAATATATAGAAGCATGAAAATTAACACACACACACACACACACACACACACACAAACACACACACACACACACACACACACACACACACACACACATATATATATATATATATATATATATATATATATATATATATATATATATATCGTACTCATATTATTATCATGTGCATAGCAAATTAGATAACGAACAACATCTGACGACATGAATAACAATCAAACCTCACATAATAACACACACAAATTAAACAGAATAATTAAATCTAGAGATCGATCGAGATGATAACAAATAGTACGTGTAACTATTATAAATTACAGATCTAAAGCAGCTACAAACATATACGAGTATAAACACATGCATGAAACGGCGGCTACGAACTCTGTACTCAAAGCAGATTTGACGTCTAAAAAGTTCAAATTACTTGCAGACCTTTAGCTAGCATATATGATAACAATCAATTTAATATTAGTAATCAAACCTCACATATTAACAACATAAATCAAACAGAGTAATAATTATTAGTATATCTACTTAACAAGTTTACGTCGATGAACAGCTAAAGAGACACTCAAATTACTTACACTCATATGATAACAAATGATGCATGACTATTATAAATTACCGATCTAAAGCCACAAACATATATACTCTTATATATAAACACGTACATCAGACGGAGGTTACATGCATGAACTCTCGACTACGAATAACAATGTCAACTGATTAGTACGGAAGAAAACCTCACATATTAATAACACAACACAAATCAAATAAAATAATTATATCTACTTAACGAGTTGACGTCGATCAACAGCTAGAGAGACACTCAAATTACACTCATATAATAACAAATACTCACATATATCAATACAAATCTAACGCTAGCTAGAAACGACGTAAACACATAAAACGAAGATTACGAAAGAGTGACTCAACTATGAAAGAGATTTAATTACGACGTTGATGACGAATTGAACTTGTATGTAGCTCAGAGTATATATATATTTGCTTACAGGCTCTCTCTCTCTATATATATATATATATATATATATATATATATATATATATGGAGCACACCATATTTACTTGTTAGAACGCACACTACTTATAACCTTTTTCCATTATATATATAGCCGTGTATGTATGTAAATGTATCGTGGTGGTGGTGGTGGTGAGTGTTAACAGAAGTTACTTAAAAAAATATGTTATTGCAGTAATAAATGAGGTGATGAAATAAATTTACTGTTGTAAATTGTAGGTAAAAAATAAGGTTGTTTGTTAATGGTACGTGCTATATAATGAGAGTAATGAACCAACACACTCCTTGCATGCACCAGCACAAAAGACAAATTAGCAAGTTTACAAAAAAACGACACCGTATCACAAGTATTCACTATAATATATATATAGTAATATTTATTTATATTTATACTATAGTATAGTACTATAGTATATAAATTTCTAGTATTTATAAATGATTTATTATATTTATTTAATATAATCAATCATATCAAGTGGAGTACTATTTTTCTTATTGATAAACTCTTTTAAAGTTTTTATTGTACATGAAAATGGCAATCTTATAATAATTGAAAATATATTTATTTAACTACAATTTATTAAAACTAACTAACTATATTATAAATATGTTACTATTTAATAATTCTCAACTATCATTGTAATAATTTGTAAAGTACTATATATATTACCATTAAAAATAACAGCTATCTATGAAATCAATTAGGAATAAGTCAGGAATAAAGCTGGTGGGAAAAGAATTACTATGGTTAATTGTAGGTAGAAATAAGGTTGTTTGGTATAGGTACGTGCTATAGCCTATAGCCATTAGAGCATATGCACCCCTAATGGTCATCAATTCAATCAATGGAGTTGGTTATTATTCACACTAAATTCACTTTTTTCCTTAGTTTTTATACACCCACATAACTCAATCAATTCATCGATTACTATTCATCAAATAAATAATTACATTATATATCATAAATTTAATTCCATCTCTATTATTTAATGGTCCCACAAATAGTATTCAATAATAGATTTTTGGATAATTTTAGATTTTTGATAAGATTGTGGATAATTTTTAGATTTTTGATAAGATTTTCGTTAAATCACATTCTGACACGTGTCTTGATCTAAATTTGTAGATAGAAAAATTGTCCATAAATAATGTCATGATCTTCTGATTATAGTATCTCAAAATCATTACAATTTTTTGTCAAAATGAATGCATTAAAAAGATTGTTGAGTCAAAGGCAACAACACAGTCAAGAAGAGTCTGAAATCATGAATACCATGGTCACCGAAGCGGAAATGGTGATGGACTTCATCGACACTTCAGATGAACCACAAGGACATGGCTCACGGCCTGGCAAATCTTCCAATCATAATAGACAAAAGATATCGAGAGGAAAAAATCTCATGGAAGATTACTTCGTTGATTGTTCAATATTTAGTGAAGACGACTTCCGTCGGAGGAATAGAATGCGCCCTCATGTTTTCAATCGCATCATGACATATCTTTGCACTCAAGATTCCTATTGGCATCAAAAACCAGTTGCAATTGGATTATTGGGGTTGTTACCCAAACAAAAAATGACTGTTGCATTACGAATTCTAGTTTATGGTGCAGCAACTGTTCAATGTGCCAAAATATGTAGAATGGGAGAATCAACTACACTTGAGTGCATGAAAAAGTTTTTTGAGCAAGTGAAAGGACTCTTTGGTGAGGAGTACCTTCGTGCTCCAACACCTGCAGATTTAAGAAGGCTTCTAGCAAGGGGCGAACAAATAGGATTTCCAGGTATGATTGGAAGTATCGATTGTATGCATTGGGAGTGGAAGAATTTTCCAAGCGGGTGGGGCGGGGCTTATAGTGGTCGAAAAGGATGCCCTACAATCATTCTAGAGGTCGTCGCTTCCTATGACACTTGGGTATGGCACGCGTTTTTCGGTGTGCCTGGAGCTCAAAATGATATTAACGTTCTAGGTCAGTCTCCCGTAGTTGATAAAGCCATCGCAGGAAATAGCCCAACGGTGGTGTTTCACGTCCATGGCAAAAGATACAACAATGCTTGTTATCCTGCTGATGGGATTTATCCTAGGTATTCAACATTTGTTAAAACCATATCAAATCCTGTCACTCAATCACAAAAATTGTTTGCTAAGAAACAGGAGGCATATCGCAAAGATATAGAGAGGTGTTTTGGTATCTTGCAATCTCGATGGGCAATTCTTCGCCACGATGCTCAGATGCATAAGCGTTCCACACTTAGAAGTATTATGATGACTTGCATCATATTGCATAACATGATAGTTGAGGATGAATTTGTGGAAGATGAATTTGTGGAGTCAGTAGAAGAAGATCTAATGAATCCATCAGCATCACAGGTTTATGATGGGCCGGTAGATTGTAATCGAGTCAGAATTCCATTTGCACCAGTACAAAGAGATGGAATAAATCAACAAGCATTTTGGGATTGTATTGAAAACTTGGAATCAGCTTATGTCCATACAATGCTCCAAAATGATTTGGTAGAGCACAACTCGGCAATAGAAGCCAATGAATAGTTATAGATGTCAAATTATTATCTCTTGAAATGTACGACTTGACAATTTGAAAGCAAGAACCATGATTTAAACAAATTTCTTTTATTGAATTTAAAAGCATAGTACATAGTTAATTAAAAAGCAAAGTACATAGTTGAATTAAAAAGCAGAAAACATAGCTAAATCTAATCATAATAATCATCGTCAAAGTGAGGAATGTAAGCACTATCACTAGTAGTCTCATTCACTTGTTCCATGATCTCAGCCTTCTTTCTTTTAAACCACTTCTTCGTATTAGGAGTCATTTGGCTAGTATCCATTGTCATGATCTTTGTTTGCTCCCTTAATTCTTCAATAGCAATTCCTTTTGCCAATCTTGCTTCTTTTCGTTCTTCTAGAGCATCAAGTCTTGCTTGTCTTGCTTCCTTTTGTTTCTCAAGTTCTAATATCTCCCTCGACATTTGAAGGGTTACCTCATCTCTTTTGATATTGGCCTCTAGAAGTTGTTTTTGGTTACATTGCATACTATTAAAAATAGCAATAGACATCTCATCTTTTTTGGTCATACCTTGTTTTCCTTTCTTTTTTGCTTGCTTGGACGCCTTCACGCCCATGGGTCTAACTGGACTAGAAGGACCTTCTGTTTCTCGATTAGACTCTGGAGTCGTGAAACCTTCTTCATCAACACAATCATCGCCATTCAAATTAATTGGTGTTTCCATTTGTGTTGAAAAGTTTCGTTGAAACGGAGGAGAAGCGGTGGGAACGTCTACAAATTGAGGATGTGCTGCAACTGCTTCATAACATTCCCATTTATCAAATGTCTTATTCATGTTCTTGAAATATAATCCTTGAGCTTGAGTTATCTAAACAAAACAACAAATTATGCATATTAAGTTATCACAAAAATAATATATAACATATTAAAATAAAAAATAAAAAATCTTACCTCATCCACCAAATTGGTTCCGCTTGCACTATGTCTACTAGCTTGATTCTTGGCATAATGCCATTTTTTTAGTGCTCTCTTCAACGGTGCCCAGTGTGATTCAAGAGCAACTTTTGAACGAGGTTCGACATGAGAATTCTCGGGAGGGCCACACCAATTTTTTGCATAATCCTCTTGAATTCGCCCCCATAAATTATTCTTGTTTGAATATCGACCAGTGATCGGATCAACAGATTGTCGAGCCCACGAAACACATAATTGTAAATCTTCGGAAGAGAGCAATTGGTACCCATTTTTTTAAGATATGTATATGTAATTGTATAAAACACAAAATATGTGGAAAAATGAGTGTGTAAAAATTTATGTTACAAGTGAATCTGAAAATTGCAATTTATAGGCCAAATTATATGACCGTTAAAAGTTAAAATTATAGCTGTTATAATTTTATAGCCGTTATATATCCGTTGGAAGACACAGCAGGACATAAAAACAAGCATAATTTGATTTATATGTGTAGGCCCTACCAATTGATGGGCATCAACAACTCTATTAATAATTAAAGGAGGGAGCGATGAATCAATGGACCGTTAATAATTGGTGGAGCAAAAAAGACTACGCTGCATTGGACTTTTGGATCAAAACATTAATAGAATCAATGAATGGCTTTTTCAATGGCTCCGGTGCATATGCTCTTAGGAGAGACATCCAGACAGACACTCACTCCTTGCATGTACCAACAAAAGACAAAATAGCAATTTTACAATAAAAAGGCCCCGTATCACAGATTCACAATTCACAAGTTCACTATAGTATTAGTATATGAGTGGGGTAAAAAGCCCTTCTCAGAATAATGGTTTTTTTTTTTTTATAAAAATTTCATATTTTAATATATATTTTTAAATATAAGTATTTAATGGGACTTTAACATTGCTTAATTTCAGAAAAAAAAAATATTTTTTCCAGAAAAAAGTACATATTTACATACTTTTTTTTCAAAAAAAAAAGGACTTATTTCTAAAAAATAAGGTAAACCAAAGACCCCCAAATATATATAGTATAGATGTAATGTATATAAATTTGTAGTATTTATAAATGAAGTATAATATTTATTGTCAGGGCAAGTATCGGTTCTAAGAATTTTGGGGTCCAAGAAAAACTTTCAAATTGAGGTCTAAAAAATTAAAATATAAAATAAATAAAAGCATGGTTCTAAAAATCGTTGATTTAACCAATTAATCACTAAAAATATTATACCGATTCGATTTTTTAAATCCATTTAATCGTTACATATATTTCTTAAACAAATATAAAATGCGTAATATATTAATTATTATATTATTTTAATATATCTGATTAATGCTCCGATTAATTATTCCGATTACCCAATTAATAGATATAAGGTCGGCATACCGATTAATTTCGATTTCTGATTTTTAGAACACTGATTAAAAGTATTATATAAAATTTATTTTTCTAACTTTTTGTGATGCAAATTTTTTAATAAAATCTTTATAACACTACAAGAAAACAGGACCAAACTAACCAGCAAGAAACCGATCGTGCTATATCCAGGGTCAAAATCGACCGCTACTTTTATAGTAACCAGTGCGTTAGGGACAATCGTCGACTGAGGACCCCCATCTGGTATGTTAACCAGTGCGTTGGGATCCGCCACTGCGCTTCCATTAGCACCTTTAACGTTCGTGTTAATGTTCTCCATAGATTTGTTACTTAAGCAAAGCAGCAAACACGTAAGTGTCTATCGCAGATATAAAAAAATAAGCTTTAAAATTGTTGAACAATCTGCAATAAACAATAATAATAAAACAGAGGGTATACGTGTGTGCAACAAAATTAGTGTATGAATAACAGCGAATAAGGACAACATAAAAACGAAAAGGATATGAAAAATTCGAGTATAGTGCGGAACTGTCTCCTTAAAACTTATGCCCCTCACCGTATGTGTGGAACAATAGCCTCCCATGATAAAATGGATTAGCAGTGATGTTGCAGAAGAACAGCACTATCGGCGAGCTTGAACCGAGCAAGAAAATTATCACCAGAGGAAAGGAAGAGATTAGGCTTTGAGATGTGTTTCGAAGTGATAAAACCCTAATAGCCATATAGGAAGTATATATAGACTTATGAAACTTGTGCGCTACTCTTAATTAATTAAACGCGTAAATACGTAATTAATTAAGGCGGTGGAAAATAAAACCGAAATCAAATCAGAATATATTTCACCTAATCAATTAATTGGATTGAATTAATTTTAATTGATTCTGCTGCATTCGTGTGTGCAGGTCGCACACGCGGAAAAGCCCGAGGCTTGAGAACCCACGAATTCCCATGATTTGCACCCCCTACGCGCACGTAGATGGTGGAGCAATACACTAGTAACACATTTAAAACATATAAATGTGTTCTACTATATAAAGGCATGAAGTGTTCTTTATCATTTCAATGTGGGATACGAGGATTCATCTTTCATTTTCCACTTCCAAGGGACCAACTTTGGATAATCATATCTCATTCATCACTTGATCATTTTTAGTATTTTAATATGCGTTGGAGAATTCTCACGGAGGAGAGCTCACTCCAAGCATAACTCGTTACAAACACGCAACTGATGCCTACTTAAATTGGTGCTCAAAATGACTAGACAATGTGGGGCTAAAACCCACATTTTTTTAACATGTTCTTGCTATATAGTTACTTGAATGGTTTAGAATTTCCTAGTATCCATAATGATGGAACGTGGTGTTTGGGATATTTAATTATTGTAAGTATTTTAGCCAGGTTTAATACTCTCTCCGTCCCATTTTATGTGACCCTTATTCCTTTTTGGGATATCCCAAAAAGAATGACCCTATTATACTTAGTATTTTTTAACACTATTTTTCACTATTACACCCACTACTTCTCCATTTTATACTCTTTTTATTAAATAAACACTATTACACCCACTACTTTCCTTCACTATCTCAAATCTATTATTAAATATTGATAGGTTCCATCACTTTACCCACTTTTCATCTAATATTACTCATTTTTATATCTTTTCTTAATAATTCAATTGTAGTTTTCTTGATCTCCGTGAAAGTCAAACATGGTCATATATTGTTGGACGGAGGGAGTATATATCTAACATTAAGTTAAAGTTACTTACAAATTCACGTGGAAAGTTGGTTGCACTTCTTAACATGGGTCGTTTATTACCTAACTTGGTTCTGGACCTTCTGGTTTACATAAAAGTGTTCTAATTAGGGATTACAAGTAGTGATCTTGTTCCGTTGTTAAAGTAAAATTGGAGGCTTTGCCGGTGACATTGTGGCGTGTCTGAGAAGTTTGTTATATGTGTTAAGTCAAAGACACTTGTTATGTGCAATATATGGAGGTTTACTACTTATATGAATTTGTACTGTGGTGAGTTGTTGTGCAGAAAGGATGTATTTAATATTGTCTAGCCTCTTTTCTGAGATTTCTGTTTGATCAGTGGCTTCATATGAATTTTTTGTTGCAAGTGGATTCCTATGTATTGAAAACTTGCTTATAATAAGTCTAACCTTAAGGATAACATCTAGGAGCTCTAAATTTAATTTTTTTTTAATCTTTATTTGATCGTTTCAGTGATTTTGTATGGACTATAGACTATTTCTTCTTGCTTGGAGTCTTAGTGATCCTGGAACTAAAGTAGTTTATCATTAATTTCTTAGCTACTGTCTACAACAACGCGTGTTTAGAATCATATAAAATGGTCATATAAAGTGATCTGATGTCAAATATCAGAAGCTTGCATTCTCAGGACTTAAACTTATTTACAGAAGCCAAGAAATTCAGTACATAACTTGCAGAGCAAAAACATCAAATAATAGAGAAAAACTTGAGTAAAGAAAATTGTTTTGGTAACAATTTAAATGTCTTCGACTGTTAATCCATTAGCACGGCAAGATGATGATGATCATTAATTTGAACATTGTCCATATTACGATAGAAATGAGGCATGCTATGCTTGTTGTCCCCAAACGGCTGCCCAATTGGCTTCACTACCAACCCTTGGCATGCTTTCAAATTAGTAAAACTTGCAAAGATAGACATCATATATTTAAAATTCAAATATATGATCAATAACCGGAGGAAAACGGAGTGAAAGATTCAGCACAACTGGCTTTTATGAGGTCCAAATTATCAGAAATCATGACGGGACCATCAGAAGCTATGCCCTAGCAGAGCTTTACTCCTTCATCAACAAGCACCAAATGCAACAAAGGCAGTTTTAGCATTAGTATCATAGAGAACAAATCCAAAAGTCCCATCAAGATCTTTAAGAACCTGATGGGCGGGGTATGGACCCCTATCGTGGAGGGTCCTGTAGGCCTCGATCACAAACATCGCCTCGTTCCCATACTTGGATAGCCCATACTGCTTGTTGAGGCTGTTCAAGTTGTTCAAACTCCCCAAGAAAGTACAATATATGTCATCTACCCCAGAGAACAACCTACAACAACACACAAACATGATACAAGAATAAGAATTACAAATTACACATGCATAATTTTTTGATATATTATCGTATAAAGAAACTGACCTGCGATTAGGGTAAGAGTGAGGAGGGGGTGCAAAAGCAAGGGTAGCTGCATTGTTTGCAAAAGAAAGAGAAAAGGCATTGGGATGAGTTGAAAAGAACCCCTTGAAACACTCCTCAGGAACCACTTGTTTCGGCTTCTCATTGCCCTCTTTGTTGAACCTTCCATTGGAGGTGCTGGGCTGTTAAGCTCTTTTGGTACATTCACCAACTCCTTGTTAAATGTTCCCAACATTTTTATTACAATAATCAATCAATCAATATTATGATGATCTTCAACACTATTTCAAGAAGATGGAACACATAATTTTTATCAAGATAGAATCAAACAAGATCTAAAACCAACGAATGACAATGAATAATTATACGAATGCGAGTACTACCAACAACCTGTGAGACTATATATATAGGGATAGATAGATACAAGGAGAAGCAGAGTTTGAGATGTAAAAGAGTATTTGTGTTTATCTACGAGACTACGTGTAATAGGGTAGGAAAGAGATTAGAGAAGATCAAACAGGGTTAAATTAGTTATAAAAGTCTTTATAATCTTATCTATGTTCTAGATGATTAATATTATCCTAGCATAAAATATAGGATAGTTATTAATTTATTACTTTTTTTTTGAAATAAAGGGAACTTATATTAAAGCTTAATAGAATCAACAACCAATGTCTCCAACACAATCGAAGGAGGGGACAAAAAATCAATAAAGTTTTTGACCAAACAAGGCACCCTAGCAAACAAGTGGGAGGCCTTATTGGCATGCTTTTTAACAAAAGAGATCGATATATCAGGCCTACCTAGAAAAATAGAGTTGCATTCTTTCAGGACATAATCCACCTCAAAACAATACTCTACCTTCTTCTTCAATGCGTTCACCACAAGTAATGAATCACACTCAATTTCCACATTACTCACAGGCAAAGTCTGCACCCATCTTAGAGCCTCAAGAACGCCCCATGCTTCAGCCTCAAAAATTGGAACCTCACCTGCTCGAACAGTCCTTGCTTTTATAAAGCTGCCATTGTGATCACGTAACAACATCCCTAACGAGAACACCGATTGACCCGAAAACAGTGAGGCATCCACATTCAACTTAACTTTTCCTTGAACTGGAGCAATCCATGTTGCTGCACTCTGACCCTCACTCTGTCTTCCTCTTTGCAGTCCCCTCAGCTTTGTTCTCCTTGCTTCTTGCCACTCGAGAATATGTTTTGAGCTCTATTCTACTAAAAACTCAGGCGTGACATTCTTCCCATCCCAAACCTTTAAATTTCTCGTGTACCAGATTCCCCAGATCACCTTGGCAATTTGCACTTTTACCTCATCAGATTCACTAGCAAGTTTGTGCAGCAACCACTTTGAAGCGTATTCCACCCTTGACATATCGAAATGCAACCCAATTGCAGCCCAGCATTTTCTGGCAAAATTACAGTCGAAGAAGACATGACCCACATGTTCTATATCAGAAACACACATCGGGCAAGTAATTGGAGTATTAACTCCCTTTCCTCGAAGCAAATTCCTAACTGGTATATTATTACAACAGAAACGCCATAAAAATATTTTAACCTTTTGAGGAATTTCCAACCTCCATAGCTGACTCCAGCCTGCTTCTTGAGTATTATTATTATACATAACACTACTCCAGACTTTTAACCCGTCTTGACACTATATTTACCATCAACAGAATGAAGCTAAGAAATACGGTCACCCAATGTTATGCACCTAAGCATCACAGCTTGGAAACAAGCTATGCACCTTTTGAGAATCCCAAAATTTAGTCCCAGGAATAAACAGGTCACATGCTTTTAGCTTAGTACCACTGTTAATGTTTCCAGAATCAACACGAAAATCCTTCTTTCCCCTCAACCACGCATCTTCAAAGACTTCGATACAGCTACCATCCCCCAATACCCATCTAAATCCCTTCTTCAAAATCTCCTTCGCCTGCCAAATTCCAGACCATATAAAACTGCACCCTCCTCCCCTTGTAGCGTTAAGAAACGTACCATTAGGGAAGTACTTGGCCTTGTAGATTCTAGTGACAAGAGAGTTCGGATTTTTCAAAAAATTCCAGCAATGTTTTCCTAGCAGTGCCAGATTAAAGCCACGAAGATATCTAAACCCCATCCCTCCTTTACACTTAGCCATGCTCATATTCTCCCATGACAGCCATTTAACCCCTTTGTTCAAATTAGTACCCGACCCCCACCTAAAGTTGTTCATCATACGTTGTAATTCTTGACAAAGAGACTTAGGTAAAATAAAACATGACATAGCATAAGAGGGTATCGCTTGAGCAATGTTTCTTAACAACACTGCCTTACCAGCTCTTGACAAGCACTTTATACTCTAATCTTGAATTCTCTTTCTCAACCTTTCTTTTAAGAAACTAAACACTGCTTTTTTAGACCTCCGAACCAGAGAAGGCAAGAAGAGATTTAATTTCCTGCTGTTTATCACGTCGGATGTTGGCGCTAAAGAAAATACCAGATTTTTTCATATTAATAGCTTGGCCAGAGAATACTTCATACCGTTTTAGCACTTCTTTCACCTCCAAAGTTTCTTCCTTTGTTTCCTTATAAAATAGAAAACTATCATCGGCGAACAAAAGGTGAGTTACAGCCGGGGGCGCTAACAATGATTTTACACCCACTATTCTTACCGTTATCTGCAGCCTCTTTTATCGAACAAGATAATCCTTCAACATAAAACAAGAAGAGATAAGGTGATAGAGGGTCTCCCTGATGGAGTCCTCTCTTCGGATTTATTGGGCCCACATGATCACCATTAAAACAGATAGTGTAAGAGATTGTAGTAACACATAACATTATCCACCCAATCAACTTTTCTGAAAACCCCATCTTTCTCATTCGAAATTTAAGGAAGCCCCAATCCACCCGGTCATAAGCCTTACTAACATATAACTTAGGAGCCACTTCCCCTTCATTACTTCGATTATTCCTTCTCATATGGTGAATAATTTCGAACGCCACCAAGACATTATCCGTTATACTCCTTCCTGGAACAAAAGCAGATTGATTTTTTGTTATAACGTTTGGCAAGATTTCCTTCAACCGATTTGCAAGGACTTTAGCTAAAATCTTATAAAGAACATTGCACAACGCTATTGGCCGTAAGTCTTTCATAGTGTCTGCATTATCCTTTTTTGGAATCAAGACTACATTGGTATCATTCAAATCAGCTGGAAAAACATTGTTCTGCAACCAAGCTTTACAACACTGAAAGATTTCGAGACCCATTAGAGCCCAAAAATGCTGAAAAAATGCATGGTTTAAACCATCCGGCCCTGAGGCCTTGTCCGGATGCATCTGCTTTATGGCATTTGTGAATTCATCGAAAGTAAGGTCAGCCACTAATCTTTCATTTTGTAAATCATAAATAACAGCATCCTCAACATTAAAATTGCCATAATCTCCCGACTCTGAGTTGCCAAAAACATTACTAAAATACTCCTTAACCATGCAACACATTTCATCATGCTGGTACACCATTTCCCCTGCATCAGATTTCAGATGAGTAACCAGATTTACCTTCCTCCAAGAATTAGCAAACGCATGAAAATTTTTTGAATTAGAATCCTCGTCTTCCAGCCAAAAAGCCTTGGCACACTGCTTCCAGTACAATTTTTCATGTAAGAGCAGTTCATTAATTTTACTATTTATCTCAAAATAATTCCTGATATTCTCCTCGTCTTCACAATTCGCATACAAGTTAACCTCCTCCTTTTGCTTCTTTATTTTGTCACGAAACTTATGGAAGAAGTTCCTCCTCCATTTAGCCATGAACGAAGAAACTGATAAAAGCTTTGGCAAAAAGTGAATAGGCTGCAAATTCTTCCAGTACTGAGACACTTCCTCATGAAATGAACCCTCCTTCAACCAGGTATTTTCGAATCTAAACTGGAATTGCTTAGCCGAGTGAATCATATTGAGTAAATCGAGCTTAATAGGCTCATGATTAGAGCAACTAGAATGAAACACACCCAGGTTGCAAAGCGGAAATAACCCCCTCCAAGAATCAGATGCAAATGCACGGTCCAATCTTTCCCTAACCCACTCAACAGAGCCCCTACTTTTATCCCAAGTATAATTACCCCCTTCAGATCCAACTCCACAAGATGACAGTCTTCTATCGTTCTACTGAAACCTTCCAATAAATACTGAGGGTGCGCATGCTTCCCCTTCTTATCAGTAGCGTACATCATGTCATTGAAGTCTCCCAAGATACACCAAGGGAGATTACTTAAATACTACTACTGGTAGTATTATGAATAAAATCAAAAATCGTCATAGTCGTTTAACCTTATCCATCCATAGTCTTACTCGATAGTGGATAATGACAATTATCCTAGTCAGCTTTTCTTCAAATCCATGACCACGTAAAAGATTAAATTATATAATTTCCACGAATTATATAATTCGTATGGAAATATAACATGTGGAATATTTGTGAATACTGATAATGAATTTCTTAATTTGATCAAAATGAGCATCTAGCATAGTGGTTGAGATTGTCATTTCTAAGTCATCTAGAATAGTGGTTGAGATTGTCATTTCTAAGTTTAATGTCATGGGTTCAATTCCTAACACCCACTTTTTGATTTTTTAAAAATAAAACTATAATGGCATCATTGTAATTATGTGATAAATAAGGGTATATTTTGTAATTTTACAGAAATTATTTTGGTACGTTTTGATTTATGTTGCCATTTGATATATAGTAATAGTTAGATTGAAGGCATCAACGATTTTTAATTTTCTATCCAATAAGTTGTTAAATTGATTGTGGTTTTCAGCCTTTAAGTAACGAATATTACTTTGAAATCAAGTATGTAGTATATTGCAACTAGAATACTTTTATTAATGTTAATATGTCTTCAAATTTCCTAAATCTTCTATTGACGGACGAATCTTGGAATAACAAAATTCGAGGTACATTACCGGAATCAAGATCTATAATGGTGGTTTTTCGTCTGAAAAGTTAGTGGTGTGTGGTGGTTCCTTGTAATTGGTGACTTACATTGATTAGGGTTAGTGTTGGTTGCTTCAGCACTTTCAACTTCCAACCACTCAATCGATCTATGTACGTCGGTATTTATACAAGTCATACGCAGTTTTTGGAGAGTAAGAAAACTAGACGGGCTTGGTTTTTTGCTATACGGTCCAGCTTTAAGAAGTTCCACAATGAGGCCTAGTAACAAAGGCCCAAGGCTCAACTATAATTTCAGGACTTGGAGGGTATGGAAACTTCCCCCGTCGATGACCAATCCTTTCCACTACGAGCTGTCCCCCAATTTCATAGCCGTAGGTATAGCCATGACTTACCCCAAATGTGAAGCGCATCCTTGTGGACGACTTAAAGAAGCTTCCTTTAGAAATGAACTTCCTTTAAAAGTGAAACTTCTTGTTTGAGGTAAATAATCCTTTAAAGCTTCTTTAAGTCGTCCACAAGGATGCGCTCCGCATTTGTGGTAAGTTATGGCTATACACGCGGCTATGAAATCAGGAGATAGCTGGTAGTGGAAAGGACTAGTCCTCGTCGTGGGAAATTTCCTTATCCACGAAGTTCCGAAATTATTGACGAGGCTTGGGCCTTTATGGCTAGGCCTCATCATGGAACATTCCTGAAACTGAACTGTATGGCAAGAAACCAAGTCCATCTAGGTTCCTTACTCTCCAGTTACTATCCAAAAACCACGTATGGCTTGATCCTCTATAAATATCAGGGTACGTAGACCGATTGAGGTTTTGGAAGTTGAGAGCTCTGAGACCGCTACTAACCCTAATCAATCTTATCCACCTCAATCTTATCCATCAACTACATACAACCACCACACACCACCAATTTTTCCGACGAAGAACCACCATCGTAGATCTTATTCCTTTTATATTATGTCATATAAATATAATATGAGATAATAGTATTCAGTTGAAGATTTTTTTTTTGTAAAATAATTTTAGTAAAATAATTTAAAATTTTTGAATAAAGAATATTGAAAAAATTAGCCAAAAATTATGTAAGATAGAAAATATTAATAAAAAAAAAATATTTTAATAAATGTGTCATTGATTAAATTCCCTTATTTCAATTAATTGAACTAATAGTGTAACTTTTATTTACAACAATATTCTTACAAAAATTATTTAAAAATGAATTGAATGTGAATAGTTGATTTAGAAGTAATTCAACGACTAATAATGTTTTTCCGGTTCTCTTTTAGTGTTTGGTTCTCTTATACATATTATTGATAATTAAATTATGATCAACTGAAACATGTGTTTTTTAAAAAAAAATAATAGAATCAAAACAAGTAGATATCATTAAATTATTTAATCAAAATAATATAATAAATAATTTTATTTTTTTTGAACATTTTAACTTATATTAAAAAAATAAAAATTTAAGATAATTGATCACAACTAATACATAAATTCACGGGAGACCTTTTTGGACTTTGGTACTGCTTTCAAATGTCCTAGCTTTTGACCTGCTATCCCCATTGTTTCCGTCATGTCTATCATCGTCGCATTTTCATAAAGTCCAGCAACAAATGGTAAAAACTCAAAATTTAGACCCTTGAATCCTATCTATATTCAAGTCCAAAAACCTTTCGGGTTTGAAAGACAATGCATCCTCCCAATTCTCTTCATCTTTCTGAATTGCCCACAAAAACTTGTGTATCTTTTGGAATAGTGTAGCCCATGAAGTTAGTATCACGAATCGCCTTTCTTGGAACTAAAAGTGGCAGGGGAGGCTGTAAGCGTAGCGTTTCATCCACAGTTGCGCGCAAGTAATGCAGATTATTGACATGATCAGTCTCTTCCAGTTTCTTGTTAGGCCCAACAACACTAGCAAGCTCCGCTTTAATCTTCATCATTGCTTCAGGATTTTGTAAGAGCTCGCACACTACCTTCTCAGTTGTGGTGTTCATCCATTCTGTTCCACCAATAAACATTTCCTGCGCATTTTTAAATTATAAACACTGCTTATAGATGTGGGGTTTATTGTAAAGCTATACTCTAACATGCATCATTTGTCCTCAAAACTTACCATAACAAATATAGTGACTTGTCGTTCTGATATATAATTTAGTTGGTTCATCCTTTACGGTACCCTCAAAATTTAGCAACACCTGTATAACAAAAAAATTCATAAATACACAACTACACTACATGTAAAGCGATCCTTGAGATTTTGAAAGAGTTTTTTAACATCAGCAGTTTAAAACAAAGCTAGCTAGGTTTAAAATTACTGAGCCTGGTGTAATATTAGCATTTTACGCTTTCCATGGTGATTTGAGTTTACTATTTCAAGGTGACCAAGCGCATGCTCATCAATCTGTCTACGTATTTCCCATGTTATTAATCAATTTATTTGTAGTTCATTTTATTTTATTTCCGGCAGGCATGAAATGAGAGATATAAACTGTTATAACGGAAGCAAGAAAAATTATATGCAGAAGAGAAATAAGTTTATAGATCTGAGAGTATAAATAGATTACAGAGGTTTTTCAGATGTTCAGATAATATTTACATGCATCTCTATTTATAGACATAAACTAAGGGGTAGGTGTGGTAGGTGGGTTAGGTGTGGTCAAATCCGGCGGCTACAGTGGCGCCGCAGGCGGCGGCCGCCGGCGGCCACCGCCCACATATTCAAGTCAAACTAACAAATCTCCACCTTGACTTGAATCCTCTCACAAAAACAGATAACAGATGTACCAGATGCATCATAATAATGCTAGATGTACCAAATAAAACTATTCTGCCTCAGATTTTTGCCCTCAAAAGGGCAGTCAACAACTCCGAACATTTAACAAGTCCAAACAATGTTGAAACTTTCTATGTGGAACCGGCTTGGTGAGCATATCAGCTGGGTTATCAGCAGTACCCACTTTTCTCACCTTAATTCTCGTCTCACTTCTTAGAAAATGATATCTCACATCTATGTGCTTAGTCCGCTCATGATGGACTTGATCCTTGGCTAAACAGATTGCACTGAGACTGTCACAATATATTGTAGCCTGATCATGATGTAGACCTAGATCACTGATCAATCCTTTCAACCAGATTCCTTCTTTTGCGGCTTCTGTCAATGCCATGTACTCTGCTTTTGTAGTAGAAAAAGTCACTGTAGGTTGCAGAGTAGCTTTCCACCTGACAATCGAACCACCCAGAGTGAAAGCATAACCAGTCATAGATCTTCTACTGTCAACATCTCCAGCATAATCAGAGTCTGAAAACCCTGTCACCAAACACTCAGTATCACCTCCATAAATGAGACCAACATCAGATGTACCTTTTATGTACCGAAAAATCCTCTTCACAGCTTGCCAATGCTCCTTGCCTGGATCACCCATGAACCTACTAACAACACTGACAGACTGTGCAAGATCAGGTCTAGTGCAGACCATTGCATACATCAAGCTTCCTACTGCACTAGCATAGGGAACTCGAGACATGTACTCTTTTTCTTCAGTAGACTTAGGTGCAAAAGCAACAGACAGATGTGCATTTGCAGCACTAGGAGTATCTATGGGCTTTACTGTAGACATGCCAAACCTTGACAAAATCTTCTGAATGTATCCTTTCTGTGACAAGAAGAGCTTTCTTTTGCTTCTATCCCTATAAATATCCATTCCCAGATTTTTCCGAGCCGCACCCAAATCTTTCATTTCAAACTCAGTACTGAGGAGACCTTTCAACTTCTGAATATAAGACTTGTTCTCTGCAGCTATCAACATATCATCTACATACAGGACCAGATAAATGAAAAAAATCATTTGCTGTCTTACTGTGATAAACACAACAATCATACGAACTCCTGGTGTAGCCAATACCTATCATATACCTATCAAATTTCTTGTACCACTGCCTCGGAGACTGCTTTAGCCCATACAAGGACTTCAATAACTTGCACACATAGTCTTCTTTACCGGGAACCTGAAAACCATCTGGCTGAGTCATGTATATCTCCTCCTCCAGCTCTCCATGCAGAAAAGCTGTTTTCACATCGAGTTGTTCAAGCTCCAGATTCTGATGTGCAACTATCGCTAGTAGCACCCTGATGGAAGTGTGTCTGACCACTGGTGAAAAAATCTCATTGTAATCTACTCCCTCCTTTTTGAGTGAACCCTCGAGCTACTAACCGAGCTTTATACTTGATACCCTCAACCGATGTTTCTCCTTCCTTCTTCTTGTAGACCCATTTACAAGTAACAATCTTTCTGTCTCGAGGCCGCTTGACTAATTCCCAAGTCTTATTCTTCTGAAGTGACTCCATTTCATCTCCCATTGTAGCAAACCATTTTGTAGATTCGGTACATGTCACCGCTTCTTTGTAAGTGGATGGCTCATCAGAGCTAGGATCCACTTCTTTAGCTACCTGTAGTGCATATGCCACCATATCTTCAAAACCATATTTCTTTGGAGGCACTCCATACTTAGCTCTCCTCGATCGATCAAGAGCCAAACTGTGCTGATTTACTACTGGTACTGATGATTCTGACTGTGGTTGTTGAACTTCTTGTTGTGGTTCACTCTCATCTTCAGTGACTTCCTGCTCCACCTGTTTCTCAACACCACCACTTTCTGAAACAATCGTAGATTTCATCGTAGGGTTAAACATAGAATTTTCATCAAAGACTACATTTCTACTCAGTATAACCCTATTTTCAGATGGAGACCAGATTCTACAACCTTTAACCCCATCCCCATAGCCAACAAATACTCCCTTTTTAGCTCGTGGCTCCAATTTACCCTCATTTACATGATAATAAACAGTACAACCAAAAACT
This sequence comes from Saposhnikovia divaricata, assembly GCA_036435485.1. Classification (NCBI taxonomy): domain Eukaryota; kingdom Viridiplantae; phylum Streptophyta; class Magnoliopsida; order Apiales; family Apiaceae; genus Saposhnikovia; species Saposhnikovia divaricata. The sequence continues at coordinate 161,718,859 of CM071597.1, forward strand.
CTTAAATTGGAGTAATCAGTAGGCTTACCAGACCATTTCTCAACATGAGTTTTGAGAAGGATACCTGTGTGAGGTCCACAATTAATCAAATAACACACTGTACTAACCGCCTCTGCCCAGAATCTTCTAGTTAGTCCAGCGTTAGAAAGCATACACCTAGCTCTCTCCAGAAGTGTCTGATTCATACGCTCTGTTACACCATTCTGCTGTGGTGTATCCCTGATTGTATGATGCCTAGCAATCCCCTCATTCTTGCAAAAATCTGCAAACTCGGACGAGCAAAATTCCAGGCCATTATCTGTTCGCAGCCTCTTAATCTTCTTCCCTGTTTGATCCTCCACTAGCACCTTCCACTGCTTGAAAACCTTGAAGGCTTCACTTTTGTGCTTTATGATGAACAGCCAAGTCATTCTTGAGAAATCATCGATCATTGATACAAAATATCTGTGACCCCCTAAAGACTCCACCCGGGAAGGTCCCCAACAATCAGAATAGATGTAATCAAGTGTGCCTTTTGTTCTGTGTGTTGCTTTAGGAAACTTGCTGCGATGTAACTTTCCAAAAACACAATGTTCACAGAACTCAAGACCTGTGACCTTATGACCACAAAGAAGATCAGCTTTTGACAGAATTTGCATCCCCTTTCACTCATATGACCGAGCCTCATGTGCCACAACCTGGTCATGTTTTCTTTTTCAATTTCCAAAGACGCAATAGCAACAGAACCTGTTAACGTAGAACCTTGAAGAAGATACAAGGTACCACGTTTAACACCTTTCAGAATCACATCAGAACCTTTGCAGACATGTAAAACTCCACCTTCACCTTGAAAACTGAAACCCTTGCTGTCTAACATACTCAAAGATATCAGATTCTTTGTCATAAGTGGAACATGCCTAACATCATTCAATGTGCAGAATTTACCATCATGTGTCCGAATTTCAATCGAGCCTATTCCAACAGTCTCACAAACAAAACTGTTAGCCATAGAAATCTTGCCACCCTCTACTCGCTCGTAGGTTGTAAACCACTCCCTGCGCGGACATATATGATAAGACGCTCCAGAATCAAGAATCCACACATCAGAGTGATGTGTGTCCTTGACAGCAACTAGAGCAATATCTTCTTCGGAATTAGCATCAACTACAGCAGCAGTTCCTGCAGCAGCATCATGTTGCTTCTTTTTCTTGGGACAGTCGGATTTCCAGTGTCCCTTCTCTTTACAATAATTGCAGACATCATTAGCTCTCGAACCCTTAGAAGCTGGTTTCTTGGATTTATACTTCCCCGACTTTCCATGTCCGGTACTCCCGCTAGCTACAAACCCAGCAGCATGATTATCTGCACCTGTACCAGCCGCCTTATGGCGCAGCTCTCTAGAATGAAGAGAAGATCTAACCTCCTCTAGAGAAATAGCATCTTTACCAACAATAAACGATTGCGCAAAGTTCTCGTACGATAATGGTAAAGAAACTAACAGAATCAAAGCAGCATCCTCATCTTCAACTTTAACATCAATATTACGCAATTCTAATAAAATTGTGTTTAATTGATCTAAGTGATCTCGAAGAGGCATACCTTCCTGCATTCGCAGACTAAACAGACGTTGCTTCAGCAACAACTTGTTTGTTAAAGACTTCGTCATGTAGAGACTTTCAAGCTTCAACCACAGACCAGACGCGGTATCCTCCTCCGCGATTTCAGTAATAATATCATCTGCAAGACACAACAGAATTGTTGAATGTGCCTTTTCTTCCAGAATGGCCATCTCAGCGCTTGTAGAAGCAGCCGTTTTTGTGTTCAACGGCGCCCAGAGCCACTGTAGTTTTAACAGGGCACGTATCTTGATTTGCCATAGACTGAAACTATTTCTCCCAGTAAATTTTTCGACCTTAACGTTAATACCACCAGACATCTTTCTCCTAGAACCGTATATGTGAACAGTGCCCGTGAATAGTGCCCGTGAACAGTGCCCGTGAACAGTTCCGTATGAACAGTACCGTATGAATAGTACCGTATGAACAGTACCCGTATGAACATTTCCGTATGAATAGTACCGTATGAACAGTCCCGTATGAACATTGTCGTCTTCTCCGGCGATGAGCAGTGTCGTCTTCTCCGGCGATGAGCAGTAACTCCGCCTGAACAGTGTCGTCTTCTCCGGCGAGGCTTAAAAAATTCCGGCGAAAATTTTCGCAAAAAAACACAGCAGCTTCAACCAAAAAAGCTCTGATACCAATTTGTTATAACGGAAGCAAGAAAGATTATATGCAGAAGAGAAATAAGTTTATAGATCTGAGAGGATAAACAGTTTACAGAGGATTTTCAGATGTTCAGATAATATTTACATGCATATCTATTTATAGACATAAACTAAGGGTAGGTGTGATAGGTGAGTTAGGTGTGGTCAAATCCGGCGGCTACAATGGCGCTACCGGTCACCGGCCACCGCCCACCGCCCACATATTCAAGTCAAACTAACATAAACAGCATTTTGAGTTATCTAAATCAATTCCTGCATTTGTTTGTACACACACACATTTATGAAGTTTCACTCAGCATTATATAGTCACTAAGCTGTCTTCAGTTGGATGCATAGAATGAGGTCTGAGTGTGATGAGAAAATGTGACAAAGTATATAGAGATAAAAGACGGAAGAAATGAAAGAGATCTATTAATTAGGTAATACCAACACCTCATCAAGTAATAAGGTGAAATATTAATTGACGGAGCTACATTATTGCAGTTTCGATACAAGGGAAATACCAAAGCAGAGTGCACATACTCTGCATCCTTTTAAGATCATGTGATGTCTACTTGGACTCCTTTGGCACTGCTTTCAAGTGTTCTAATTTTTCTGCGGTTATTCCTATCTTCTCTGTCATGTCCACCGACATTTTATGGCTATCATTTTCACAAAGCTTCCACTCGAAATGGTGAAGTAATGAGCCTAAAAATAGGGGTAGCATGTAGTGAGCCAATGGAAGACCAGGGCAAATCCTTCTCCCAGCCCCAAATGGAATGAAATCAAAATTTTGACCCTTGTACCTAATGCTTGAGTCTAAAAATCTTTCAGGTTTGAAAGCTAGTGCATCTTCCCAACTTCCTTCATCTCGTCCAATTGCCCACGCATTAACAAAAACATTTGTGTCTTTCGGAATAGTATAGTCCATGAAGTCTGTATCGCGAATCGCCTTTCTTGGAACTAAAAGCGGTAGTGGAGGATGTAAGCGTAGAGTTTCCTCCACAGTTGCTCGCAAGTAAGGCAGATTATCAATGTCACTCTCTTCCAACTTCCTGTTTGCTCCCACAACTCTAGCAAGCTCGGCTTTAATTATTATCATCACTTCAGGTTTATTGAGAAGCTCGGACATCGCCCACTCAACTGAGGCGCTTGTTGTGTCTACTGCAGCTATAAACATATCCTGCACCATAGTTTTACACACAAAGCAAGCAAAGTATTACTAAATGTTGTACTGAAACATCCCTCCTACAGTCCTACTTTAACTTACCACTAGAAGAATGCTGATTTGGCTTTCTGATAATTTAGCTGGTTCGTCCTTTCCTGTTCCCCTGAAATCTAGCAACACATCCAAAAAGTCCTTGCCAATATCTAGTGATCTTTCTTTGTTATGGTGCCGATGTTCAACACGCTCCTTTACAAATCCTGAAGTGATTTTTAGGGTTTCCCCCAGAACGTGATCAGTTCTCCTCCTTAATCCTTGTAGATCAAGCCATCTGAGAGTCGGAAATAAATCAGAGACATTGGGACGGCCCAGACACTCTAAGAATTTTGTCATGGCCGAGTAAAATTCTGAGGCCATCCTGGAATGTGGGTCTACCAAGTCTTTAGATAGTACAATTTTTCCAATAATGTTGAATAATGCTGGAAAAACAAACTGTGTCACCTCAATTCCACTACTTCCACATTTCTTCGCTTCCCTTTCGATCCATAGCAACATATCATCCACACATTTGCGCCTAATCAACATTGTTTCAGTGATTTTCTTTTTGCTAAATAATTCAGCAGCACATATCCGTCTCAAAGTACGCCAGTAGGAACCATACGAAACTAAACCCAGAGAACTCTTGAAAAATTCATGCGATCTCATTGCCTCGATAGTGTTCCTGTCAATGAAGGAAAGATCATGGTTCTTGAACAATTCTTCAGCTGCACCTGCAGAAAGAATTACCATGGTCTTGACAGAACCAAGATTTAACCACACAACAGGACCATACTTCTGTTTTAGAGCTGCTAGACCTCTGTGTGGTAGCCTCCCAAGATCGAAAACATTGCCAATAACTGGCCAACCTGTTGGCCCAGGAGGGAGCTTGGAACCAAAATTATCATTGGTCTTCCTCCTCAAGTGCCAAACAAGTGACATCAAACTGATTAAAATGGATAAAACAACATAGCTCCAAATCCTCTCCATATCTAGATTTCTCAGTTTATAATCTAATGTCAAATGAGGATGACTATGAAAAAGAAGGAAGCATATGCATGCATTTTATATCACATGAATGTTGTCAGCTCAAGTCAACGATGGATGGCCTAAGACAATGCATTTGTAGTGCTAATCATTTTTTTGCATTTGTAGTGCTAATCATTTTTTTGCGACTGCAATGAAGTGCATCTAACCAAACATTTGTAAAGTAACATTATAACAATGTATTTTGTAAAGTAATTTTTGTTCTATGCTGCCGCTTATTTGGCCTTATTTGTTATGCTTGTACGGTGTGGAACTCATTATTTCAAAAAGTTTATTATTGTAATGCTAGTGCATTTTCCAACATGGTTTGTTTATACTTGCGCATCTCAAATAAGGTGTGCGAAAAAGGGAAACTTTTTTCCAGAATAAGTCAACTTATTTTAAGACAAAGTTAGAGATTCCTAACTTTACAACTTATTTTTGTAACTCATTGAATCTCAAACATACATTAAATACTTGTATAAAAAATTTTATCAAAATATAAAATTTTTATCCGAAAATAAGTCCATAAGTTCTTAAAAAAAATTTTCCCAAACAGTCACACTGACTCCCAAGTGTTATGCATCCCAATTTTCTGATGCAAGATGAGTTACATGTATTGTTTGCTTGTTTGGGTCAGAGGAAAAAGTTGCAGCTCTTCTAAACGTTGATATGGTTTGTGTTGAGTTTAAATGACTGGATGATAGCCCGAAATGAGTGATGTTCATCACACTGAACTAAATCATAAATATATTGGGCAGTTCATTACTTCATTTGAAAGCTGTGCAGGCAATTGAAAACTATAGAACTTCAGAACGCTTTATGAATTTTGATCATTTCATGTTTTAAAAATATGAAGCATATAAAAAATACAATACCAACCAAATGATCAACTTCACATCAAAAAAACAAATGATCAACATACACAAGGATAACAATTCAGCACGCGTGGTAAAATTTACAGCTGACGCATAAGTAGCAATATTATATTTACAATTTTCAGATATAGATGAACCCCACGAGGAAAACAATAAAAATTTACAAGCAAGTAGTGTGTAACAACACATCTAAACTCGGGAAAAAAACACATAATTACAGACTGTCCCTGATGCCCAAAAATGCAAGGTGGTCTACGCATCATACTTATTACTGTCTTGTTGTTTAGAGCTTCAGTGATCAGTGAGTTAAAAAATTCAGCTTCCAGAAGGAGTGCTCTATAAAATTTTCTTATCATGGGGAACCCAATATGAGTTGATAAGATTATATTTTTACACAAAATGAAGAATTTCTAGTAGCTTTAATGCATTTACAGGATAACTTTTTCGTACTTACAAAGATTACTTAAACTCGATATTAAGCATCACATATTCATCACCTAGGCTCCTGCTTTAATTGGATTCTGCTGGGCAGTCCAAACATCATTCTCTGGCGATGTAAGAAAAAATGGTCAGCTTAGCAGCATTATCACTTAGCAGCTACAAATGTGTGGCTTTATCAAATGTAATACGGTTTATCGAAAGAAAATAACAATTTATGAGCTCTAGACAGACAACAAAGTATTACTAAACTAGAAATAATCATATACCCGACTACAAACACCTTTAAAAGTTGCTGGTTTACATGGTGGATGAGTTTTGAAATGGACTTAAGACCATAGGTATCTTCGGGATAAACTAACAGAATGGAGGCGTAAAAGACCAGGAATGGAGGCGTAAAAGACCACTTGCTGAACAAAACTGTACTATAAATGAAATTTATTTTAATATTATTACGCAAGAATATTACCTGAAATGTAATAGGCAAGATACTATTTGCAAGTTCCTCATTTATGGATAAAGGCAGTGGTGGCATCCGGCTCATGACACCCCGCATACTACTCATGCTGCAATAATTTAAAGAACTCAAAATTCATTAGACTACTGCATACTGATTTATATTGCAGAAAATTGGACAACATTGACTGCCATACAGAGATGTAAGAAGGACCAAGTACCCTTAACACACTTGTAAACCATCCAATATTTCACTAAATATAGTATAATGTGTATTTCACAAATTATATTTCTAAATACATACAAAGAAAACTGCACTGATATGTTCCACTTACTGGTTTAAGATGGTAGTGATATTGTTCCTCGTGCAACTAAAGAGGTCGATGTTTTCCTGCAACTGTTCATAAACTGTGTTATGATGACATCAGCTGCAAACATAGGCTATGTGAATGTAAAACTAAGTTTAAAAAATAAGCTTATTGCATGAAGACCTGGTCATTTTTCAATAAACGGAAAACAGTTGGAAGAAAGGTCATGTGAAGGTTAAAATATAATAAATGAAAAACAATTGGCACATTGTTGAATCCCAAATTTAAACCACACACGATTTCCCATGTATCAAGAAGGATTAAATATATTTAATATTGGATAATGGGACTTTAATTTACCTTAAAAACTGAAAGATTAGCTGAAATATGCCTAAGAACTTCATTGTTTTGTTCCAAAAGACGCCTTGCACCATCTAAAGCTGAAATCAACAATTAAATTAATATCAGTGATGTTGGTCTTGTATACGGCACTGTAATCCTGAACCCTGCAAAACATATGTGCCAAGTAATAGAAACATAGCTCTCTTCAACCAGAAAGATACTGTCACAAACATAGAGAAGTTAAAGACAAAGCAATGCGGGAAGAGTTGCATTTTGAAACAAAGTTTGCTTAGACTAAATGCATAAAAGTTAAAAGATAGAAAGACTGGAAAAAATAATGAAGCCAGTGCATTATAACAAAATACATATGTTTATTTGCAATTGAGAAACATAAAATATCTTGAGATGACGAAGAAATATTTTCTGACTACAGTTTCTTCACTTTTTACCCAGTGTCACTCTACTTGTTACATTGTATCTAAATAAGGCTGCACTCCATAAGCTGTAGTTACTTATTATTTTATAAACATGATAGGTTTAAAGTTTGCAGGCAGAGGAAATAAGGCAACCACAGTTTAAACATATGCTCAAGCCTTTTTAAGAGATAATGGATGATACAGTAGTAAAAGGAGAGAAAAAACACGGAAACAGCAAAATCATATTTCTACAAAGATTCAAATCGCATGCTTCTGAAATTCCTGTGAAAAGACAAACAATGGAGGCTTTTGTAATATAAGGAAAACTTGCATCCCGCACCAAAACAAATGATGAATAAGATTTAGCAAAAAAATGAAGAATAGGTATGTTGAGAAGAAGAATGATAACTAGACAACACTTGTTTGTAATCTCTTAGATATAATTAAAAACCAAAAAGAACACACTCAAACATAATGAATAATCGTCATCGCCCTCAAAGCATAAATCATTACTAAGAATCTAAGATCCAACATCTTTACTGGAGAAGTACAGCTCATACTTTCCAAACAATAAAAATAAAAACTCATCATTACACTACACAATTACGATGCATACACACATCTACACTTCACTCCTTGTGTCACAAAAGACAATGTCATTCGATGCGAGTAAAAATGGCTAAATTTTCTAGTAAGATATTCAAGAATGGCCATAATTTCAAGTTAATATCTCTACAAGATAAAGCACAGTAATAGGCTATTAAAAAAGCCTGCAAAGCAGCTTATTCAATACTTATATGCATGTCCATGACTGTAGAAGACCTTTGCTATTGTAAGTACGCTTATCTGTTTGCTTATATGTTTACTTTGTAGATACAAGATTATAACAAAATCTCAAAATGATAGCTTGCATGCCTGCGTTTTTCAGACTAATTTTGTGTATCTTCAGACCACACTCTTTGTTGCCCGTCAAAAAGACGAACATCCTAGAACTACAAAACAAAATGTAACAAATAATTGGAGCCTTAATTATAGAAGATTATGTTTCTAGAGAGCACTATGTATTATACATTATACACATGTGCACAGCCTGAATGGTAAAAAAAAACTCCAATTTTGGAATATAAAATGAAAAACCTGACCTTCACGAGACATGTGATCGCTCCCATTTTGATAATTCCTCATAAAAGAATAGCCACCTACGTTCAGTGGTGTAGTTAAAGATGTAGTTGCTTTAGACGACGATTCCATCAATTTATCCTGTCAAAACATGACTTTAGTATATAGTGTTTGTTCAAGAATCAACGATCAGCAGTAGTCACGCGGAATGATACAGCAGAAAACCAATGATATATCTACCAATTACAATCCACTGTGCCTAATTATATACATATAACATTATAACTTGTAAGCAAATTATCAAAAAAAGTTGAATTCTGATCCTCTAGCAAATGTATAATTTTTATTGTTTTTATTGGTATAACTTGATCATCGTTTCATACTTCAAATGTTAAGCTAAGTGAATTCCAGAAAATTTAACATGTTCCAATAAAAGATATAACACACAAGAACATTCATTTTCTAAAATACCTTACTATCTTTCACTTTCTTCCCAAAATTATGATCTTCATGTTTCCTTCGCTTTCTCTGTCAAAGATGTATCTAAGTAAGCATGTAAACTTAAATGGGAAGAGATAATTATTCCACTGGTCTAGTCAAAGAAATGTTTAGACTTCAGACATCTCCAACTATGTCTGTTATCCTTTTTTCCTAAATATTTTGTCTGATCTGTTGTACAGATTGAAGACCAGAACCTTCTCATTAGCATTGTTGAACTTCAAAGTGACTGTCTGAAGTGCATTCTGCACACTGAGTTTTAGTCCATTATCTATATACTCTTAACACTTAAGAGGAGGTCCAGGATCACATGTGTAGTCTACCATGTGCACTGATAATCTTATTTTGTTTAGTTATTACCAATTCAATTGTAAAATGATTCCACCTCACATAAAAAATGCAAGTCTAGTTAGTAACAAGACACTCCATTTGTACACTCTTATATACTCATCTATATTATACTATTATATTAAAGCCGAAACGATGAAAGTTCGTCGGTTTGGTGTTTCGGTATTTAATAAATGATAATATAATATAATTAATAGTAACTAGCTGATTACCTGTTCTAATTAAAACACGTTACCTTTTAATTAATATATATTACCTTTTGTAAGACACACTAAAACTTATTATCTTTTATAAACACACCTAAAAATACCAATTATACTATATTAATAGTAACTATCCGATTGCCTTTTTCAATTAAAACACGTTACATTTTAATTAAAATATATTACCTTTTATAAATACATCTAAAAATACTAATTATACTATATCTTCCATTCATTAATACATACCCAAAAATACCAATTAAACAATATATTCCAATCATTAATAAAATATACACCATAAAATACCATTTAAACTCTATATTCCAATCATTAATAAAATATATAAACTCATACATAGTACAGGCTATATGCTAGTAATAACAGTACACGATAACTCTTTTATTAGCATCCGGTGTTGGGAATTGAGATAGAATCTTGATTGTTGCAAGACACCAAAACAGGAACAAAAATTTGCCTCTAGATAGAGCTTGTAGTTTACTAGTATGCCTGTGGCAATGAAACAAAAGGCTATGCAGCCTATGCTGAATTATTTTATTGCCAAATTATATCATTGTAATTAAGTGAGGATCTCACCGTCATCCATCTACACCTCAGAGCAACGTCTCGTACAGTTTTGTCATGTAACAGAGCTGCGATCTTGATATACCTCAGGATACTGGGTTCATCAGCATATCTACAAGTTTCACATACTAAATTATGTGAAAATTGACAAGAAATGAAGAAGAAACATATTTCATGTGTACAATAAAACATACAAAAACATCAATTTAAGAACGATTTCAGAGTAACCTAACAGATGAGCGCTGCCTATGAACATCTTCAAAGGCACAAGGGTAATAAACATTCAAGACATTGTACATGGAGCCTAAACAGATAATAAAATAGTTACATTAAAATACATACTACAAGCTTCAGGATATAATTGTCCCTTCTGAAATTAATTGTCCAAGGCATGAATGGCCATTCATATTCATTGACCATGAAGTAAAGTTCAGGGCAACTCCCTGTTTGTTCACACTTCACAGCAGAAGTTTCCCAAAACTTCCAGAAAAACAAGTGAACTTGTAGTACAGAGTGCCCTTATAATATCTTAATTCTTACTTCTTATTACCTATGGAGGGATTAATTCAAGGATTCTACACTTGTGATAAAAGAATTATAATTTTTAAAATTGTATGTGGTACATAAGGATATAATACCACTTGATAATCAGAGAACTCAAATTTACTTGAGATTCTTCATATTCAGATCATGCCAAGCTTGCTATAAGAAATTTAAAATGCATTATGGACTTGGATGGGGAAACAATAATTTTTTTGATACATGCCAAGCGCATCAAAAATTACTAAAAGAAAAATAGTTCGGAAGCACACACACAAACTTAATTAATTTGGAAGAAGCTACCTACTTGGCAAGTCCTTCCTCCAACCTGTACTGCTCCTCAACAGACCACTCTACAGCCAAGCCTGCTTCGTGCTTGAGGCCTGGCACTGAATCAACAAGAAGAGAGGTAGAAGTACTTGTAGCTTGAGGTGCTCTTAATCCAGTATTACTACTTGAACTTCCTAAAACAAAATTTCCATCGGCATTTCTATTTACTCCGTAATAGTTGCCCATCATAATCATTTCAGAAGTGCTGTCCATCGCACTTGATTGAAAAGATATTTGCCGATTAAGAACCGGACCCATACTTTGCTCATGGTAGTATCCACTGTTCGATTTTGCAGCCATCTTTCGGTAGACAATATTCCGATAATATAACTTAAACCCCCATAACTCCCTACTAAGATGTTTAATTATATACAAGCTTAAAAACTACCACCACCTAGAATACAAAGAACCTAAAACTAAAACTAAAACTACCAAGATGAAAAATCGAAACTTCAACTCTTTCTACACCCCTCAATTAGTAAAGCTGGAATTTCAAGAACCAAACTGCCCTCAACTAAAAAAATACCCATTTCAAGTATAAAGCATTACTCACCATTCATTCATACCCAAAAAAAATTTAGATAACAAAAAAGCCAGCTAAACCCTAACCACCCCAAAAATACACCAAATTACAGCAAAAAAAACTACTTTCACAACATAAAAATCAAATCTTTACACACTTAAACACAACCCAAGAACCCAAAAAACAAACCCACAAAATAAAAAACCATAACTTTGTAGAATCTTTAAAGAAATGGAAATAAAAAGATGGAACCTTTAATAAGGGATGCAAGCAACTTGTCCTCTGAAGGGAGAGTGTAATTGGTTCTTTTCATTTCAACTCCTTTTTCACATCACTACTAGTACCACCTTTTGATTTAGTTGGAACCCATCTTTTTTTTTTCTTTTACTTATCTCTCCCTGCATATAATTTTCCAAACTATAGACACACAAAAGTGTGTGTATAATTAGAAAGGAGTTTGGCCAATGGGGAGACAGAGAAGGGAGAAAAGGGTCCCAAATAGTTGGATGAATATGTTTAGTACACACTTATTTATTTTCTTTAATTTGTTCATGCAGATCTTGGAATTCACCAATATTGCGAATCCCAATAAGCATTTGATGCCCCCATTATTATTATGCACTAGGGAGAGAAATTCAATCCACTTCCTATTTGACCTTGTTTTTTACTTTGTCACAAGAGAATTTGATGCCTTTTTTTTTCTTGATCTTTTTCATGTAATATTTGACAGTACTGGCTATAATTTATTTCATGTAGATAATTACAAACACACCTCAAAAAAAAAAAACTATAATTACTGGTGCCTAGTGAAATGAAAATGATTGTTTCACTTTATTCATAGGATGCTAAAATTTATTGATTTTTTCTGTATATTTTATTTGATTTTAAAAATATCAAACAATTGGGTGCATGTGTTTGGTGTAGTGGTTTGAGCTCTTAATTTTTTTAAAAAAGGTTTACGATTCGAATCCTGGAATATGCGTGTGTGTAATTATCAAAATAAAATAAAATAAACAATTAATTGAACTTGCATTTAGTAATACTTTTTCATATTTGGTCATTCCAATTGAATTTTAACTAAACAAATAATGGATAAAATAAAATTACATTAAATTGAACGGATACTCATTTTAAGATACATAAAGCCTACATATCGGAAGTGAACATAGCTTAATTTCGTGACAACTTGAAATCTTACATTGAGAATAGTACATAATTAGCTGAACTGCTGGACTGTTTAGTTTTTGGTGGAGGGTGTTGTGCATGATCATTGAGTTGAACTCTTGCTAACAGTTAGTTTATTGTCCTGCTACAACAGTTTCTTGTTTGTTTTTTCATCATAACTAGATTAGTAATCTCAACCACAAGAATGAATGTGTTTACTGAAAACCCTCCAAAAGATTAATAAAATGATTGAATAGGAAAACTTCCATTCACTTCTTTCCCCGACACCCACTCTTTTCGTTTGTTTATGATTAATTATTGTTATTACTTCTAGTACTTATGTACTCCCTCCGTCCCATTTTATGTGAACCACTTTCCTTTTTGGTACGTCCCAAAAAGAATGAACATAACATACTTACTATTTTTGAACACTACTTTTCACTATTACACCCACTACTTCTCCACTTTTTTATTAAATAAATACTATTACACCCACTACTTTCCTCCACTATCTCAAATCTATTATTAAATATTGATAGGTCCCACCACTTTACCCACTTTTCAACTAATTTTACTCTATTTCTACCACTTTTTCTTAATCTCCGTGAAAGTCAAACTAGTTCATATAAATTGGGACGGAGGTAGTACTATATTATATCTATATACTTTTAAAGTGTAACAGAAATTTATTTAATGGGTAAAAAAATTTACCCAAGACCCCTCTTGTGTACTAAAATCATGTTATTTTGGTAAGTATCCACGGATAATCCATTTACCCACCCAATATTTTACCCATTTGTTATTATATCTTTCCATAATCTATTTGAATTTCAAAAAAATCAGTTACGGAGATTATATCTCAATCAAAATTTCCATAATTTTCTCAATCGGTTTATTCATCCTTGATTTTCAGCAGTCGTTACTTTAATCCTTTTTTGAAATACTTACTGAAACCCTAACGAGTTTCTCATCTCCAGTTTCATGGATTAAGCGTTTCATCACAATCTTCTGCAAAATCTTAATATATAATTGTTCGATGGATTCTCTAACAAATTCTTCATCAGGTGCTTAATCCATTCTTTCATTCTTTGTGTTAAGTTATTATTATATAATAATGATTGTTATATGTTGCTGTTTATCTTTGTAATCATCCGGGTAAAAAACGTCATGTACGTGGTCAAAATTTCGAAACAATCTTGGGAACCATTAATAATGATGAAAATCAAGGTATTTCTGAATTTGAAAGGCATGACTGAAATCTTCAGTAACTGTTTGACGTCCATGTGTTCCTTTGAATATAGGTACAAAACGTCGAGTTCGTGGAAAGAATGTGGATAAACTATTGTCAAGTAAGGTTACCGATCATACATTAAAACCTATTTCTGAACCAGTAGTTTATGCCACAAACACTTCCCATGGTATATCTTTGTCATTTGTTTTTTTCTTATTTGCCAAAGTTTCATATTTTCCCATGATATGTATTGATGTTAACAATCTTTGATTTGTTGTTTTCAATTATTAGTCGACTGTGGACGTGGCTTACAGCAACAAATTCATTTTACTTCTTTAAATAATAAAGAGAATTGTAGTCCTAATTTACCAGAAAATAGGACGAGATCAAGACAACTGCCACAAAGTATACTTCAAATTCCTGTTTCTTCACCATCACACAGACAAAGTTTTGAAAGTACTCAGAAAAATGGTATTTGTTTCTTTTATCTTATAATTTAATATTAAGCTTTTCCTATATGATGTTTTCATACTATTATTTGAATGTAGTCAGCAAAGTTCATGCTTCTTCACCCTTGGACAGTCAAAGCATTAAAGCGACTCCAAAAAATGGTATTTATGCATATTTTATGATGATTGAATATTAAGGTTATCCTATCTAATTCTTCATACTATTATGTGAATGCGGTGAGCAAAAGTCGACTACGTGGCAAAAATGTTGATAAGATGATGTCTGGTGTACTATTACGAAATGCTGCCAAGTCTAGACCTCCTTTGGCAACAATTGATCATAATTCGTTGTTGAGATTTACATCATCAGACAAATCGCCAAGCCATTGCTCGCCAGGCCAGAGCTCTATTCTTGGTGTCAAAAGTAATATTGATCAGCAACATTATAATGGAGATATCAGATCAACCATTACCAAAAATACCACATCTCCCGGTAGTGATTTTTACCAGAAACTCTGTTTTTTCGTCATGGTTGCGCCTATAATTTTGTAAATTAATACAAAAATTGATTATATATTCTTTCTCAATGTTTTAGCAGGTTCAAATTTCTCAAATTCTTCTACTATGACACCTATAACTCCATTCCAAAGTAGTCTTTTTGAAATTAATCACTCAGGTACTTTTGAAAAGTTTTGAAGATATACGTATCAAGTAGTACATTTTTAAATAGCGTTATATAACATTTTATACTTTTTTTATTTTTCATTTTTTATCAGGTAATACACCAAAGAACCAGAATAACAATATCCCTACATTTGGAGATCAATCTGGTAAAAGTACCGTCACTTTCTGCAGGACTATCCCAAGTGTTTCACCAGTAAAAAAACGTCGTCAACTAAACAAGAAACCGAATTCAGAGGATACAACAGAGGCGCATGTTGTTAAAAAAAGTTGTGCAATACAAACTCCAGTTCCAATTACTTAAAAGATGGAGGGTGTAAAAAGTAGTTTTGAAGTTGGTGAGAGTTCTGGAATTAAGAATTTGATCAATGATTTCAACATTGTTGAGGACAATTTTAGTAGTGAAAGTGATACATCTGAACAAGGTATTCATTTTTGTAAGATAGTTTATATCTTTATTTCAATAATTTTAGTTTTGTCCAATTCATACTTAAGCAATTGTCATTCAAACAGGTGATCTTGAAGATCTTGATTATGAAAGTTTTTATAGCCAGCAAGATTTTTGGAATGGTTACATGGATATTGGTGGTCCAAACAAAAAATGTTCAAAATGTGAGGCTGTGATGTGGAATGAAGAGAGGAACAATAAAGCTACAACTAATAAAGCTCCAACATTCTCACTGTGTTGTAAAAATGGACAGGTTCATCTTGAAAAGGAAAAGCACCCTCCTGAGCCTTTAGCTATACTCCTCTCTGGTGGTATGAAAACTAAAAATTTCAAGCAAAATATTAGAATGTACAATTGTATGTTTGCAATGACTTCTACTGGTGGCAAGATTGATCATAAGATCAACAGAGGTGGTGCTCCTTACTGTTTCAAACTTCGTGGCCAAAATTATCACCTAATAGGAAGCTTCCTACCACCTAATGGAGAGGTTCCGAAATTCTGTCAACTATACATTTATGACACAGAAGACGAAATCAACAATAGAATTAATGCGTTTAATGGTACCAGTGACGTTATTGATCAGGAAATTGTTGAGTCTTTGTTGCAAATGTTGGATGAACATAACAAGTTGGTAAAAGGTTTTCGTATGGCCCGGGATAGAGTGCAACATAATGCAGTAGATGAATTCAAATTGGTGCTTATATCCTCAAGCTCAGAAAATGGTCGTCCAAACCACATTGGCCCATTAAATGAGGTTGCAGGACTGATTGTGATAGATGATTATACTAAGGAATATAGAGATACAGTAATTGATTCAAAGGTGGACGGATTGGGGAGGATTTTTGAAACAGATGCACGCTTTATGCCACTACAATATCCAATCCTCTTTCCACATGGAGATGTAGGATTTCACCTTGAAATTCCTTTAAATAAGCCAGATAAGCAACCTCGCAAAGATCCAGAAGCTGAGCAAACACTTGAATCAGATGAAAGAGGACCTCGAGAAAACGTAACCATGAAAGAGTACTACAATTATAAACTAATGATACGTCCAACAGAAGGTGTTTCCATTAGTTCTAAATTCCATTTTTTTGTAATTCTGCTTCCTAATGTGTAAATAGCATTCTGATTAAATTTGACCTCACATGTTACAGGAATAACTCCACATTTGGGTGGACGTTTGTGGCAGCAATACGTTGTAGATGCATTTACCGCAATTGAGCAATACAGATTGGATTGGATTAGTGGACATCAAACTACTATACGTTTTGATCTATATCATAATATTCGGGATGCAGTACAAAAGGGTGACCACAATCAATCTACTGTTGGTAGACCAATTATTCTTCCTACCTCTTTTACAGGGTAGACGCTATATGAACCAGTATTTTAAGGATTCTTTGGCTATTTGTCGAACCTTAGGCCATCCTTCACTATTCTTGACCATGACATGTAACACCAAATGGCCAGAAATTCAATGAATGCTCAAATACTTACCTGGTGTTGATGTTGCTGATGCCCCTGACGTCGTTTCAAGAGTTTTTAAATTAAAAGTTGACCAGCTTATTGATCTGGTAAAAAAGAAAAACTATTTCGGTCGTTGCATAGGAGGTACGAAATCTTGAAGTTTTATTGAAAACTAATACAATTTTATAACCACTATTTTGTTTTTTAAATACATTCTAACCAGATATTATAATTTTGTGTTAACTTCGTGTAGTAATGCATGTGATTGAGTTTCAAAAACGTGGTCTGCCTCATGCACATATGCTTATATGGTTACACCCAGATGATAGGCCTAAAACTTTTGAACAAATCGATGCTTTAGTCTCTGCAGAAATTCCGAATCCAGACACGGATCCAGTTGGATATCATGCTGTTAACAATTACATTATTCATGGACCATGCGGGACTGATTGTGTCAATTCTCCATGTATGGTTAAAGGGAAATGTATTAAACATTTTCCTAAAAGGTTAGTTTTTAAATAATTTCCCTTTTTTATGTATTATACCGCATTTTTGTCTTTATTTTTAATACATGCCCAAAATTTTTTGTAAATTTTTAAAAGGTATAATTCCCATACATTCTTCGATGATTGTGGCTTTCCTATCTACAAGAGAATGAGAACTGGTGTGTATGTTAAAAGAAAGGGAGTTGACCTGGATAATCGTTTTGTTGTCCCATACAACTGCGATCTTTTAGTTCATTTTCAATGCCATACAAATGTGGAGATATGCAATAGTTCAAGATCGCTAAAATACCTGTTCAAATACTGTTTAAAAGGACACGATACTGCTACAATGTGTCTCAAAAAGAAAACAAATGGTCCAGGTACCTTTGCTACAGTTTCAAAGAATCCTGAAAAGCGTCCTATAAATGAGGTCAAACATTATTTAGATGGTAGATATGTTTGTGCATCTGAAGCGGCTTGGAGGATATTTGGTTTTGACATTCATTCGCGGTGGCCTTCAGTTGATCGTTTGCCTATACATTTACCTAGTGATAAACACGTTTCCTTTAAAAGTGGAGATAAATTGCATGAAGTTGTGGAGAAAGCAAATTCTAAAAAAAGCAAGTTAGAAGCTTGGTTTGATGCAAATAAAAGTTTGCCTGATGCAAAGAATTGGACTTACTCTGATTTTCCAAGCAAACTCACTTGGCATGCAAGACCTGGTATATGGAAACAAAGGAAAAGAGGTGATGTTATTGGTCGACTTTCAGAAGTTCATTCAACGAGTGGTGAATTGTTATATTTACGCATGCTTCTGTGTAAGAGAAAAGGTGCTACATCATTTGAGGATCTGAGAACTGTTAATGGTCATGTACATCAAACTTTTAAGGATACATGTTCCGCACTTGGTCTCCTCCAAAATGATAACCAATGGCTTGTGGCGATTGCTGAAAATTCACATACATCCATGCCTCCTCAGATCCGTTCAATGTTTGTGAACACAATGGCTTACAGTCCAATTTCAGATCCCTTGAGACTTTGGGAAGCTAACTGGCGATGCATGTCTGATGACATTATTCTTTTGAGACGACATTTGTTTAATGATCCTTATTTGTGTCTTTCAGAGCATGATGTACGGAATTATGCTCTGGCAGGTTAACTTCATTACACACAATTATTGTATCATTGCCTAATTATCTACAATACCACTGTTTTTTACTAATTTAACATAATCTATGTAATTTTGTTTTTGTTTCAGAGATAGAAAAATTGTTAAATGATATTGGAAAGAGTTTAAGAGACTATTCTACCATGCCATTTCCTGGAGAAGCTTATTTCAGAAACAATGTTAACCGTCTCATCATTGAAGAAACTGGATATGATAGAGAAGAGCAGAAAACTCAACATGAGAAAAACCATCGACTCCTCAATGCTGAACAAAAAATTGTGTATGATCGTATTATACATAATATAAATGAGGAGAAAGGTGGTGTATTTTTTGTTTACGGTAGTGGAGGCTGTGGGAAGACTTTTTTGTGGCAAACATTATGTTGTCGTCTACGATCAGAAGGTAAAATTGTACTTCCTGTTGCCTCATGTGGTATGGCAACTGTTTTGTTGCCTGGTGGAAGAACTGCTCATTCGCGCTTTCATATTCCTCTAAAACTTGACCAATATTGTACCGCAGGGATTAGACATGGAACTGATATTGCAGAACTAATTCAACAAACTAATCTTTTTATCTGGGATGAAGCTCCTATGCAACACCGTCATGCTTTTGAATGTGTAGATCGATCTTTGAGGGATATAATGTCTGCTGTTTACAAAAAAAGATCAAAGAAGCCATTTGGTGGTATAACAGTTGTTTTTGGTGGAGATTTTAGACAAATTTTGCCTGTCATTCCAAATGAAACAAGGGCTGAAATCGTATCTGCTGCTCTGAATAGGTCTAAGCTATGGGACTTTTGTCAAGTATTTTTACTGAAACAGAATATGCGGCTACATTCAGGTAATACAGAAGCACAGAATAAGATCATTGCTGACTTTAGTAAATGGCAGCTTTCTGTTGGAGATGGCAAGGTGGAGTACATTCGTACTTCTTCAGACATTGGTGACATGTTGATAAAGATACCAGACTAGTATGTTGTACATTCCTCTGAAGATCCTATCAGGACTCTTTTTGAGATAACTTATCCAGATTTTCTTTCCCACATGTCTTCACATTCTTACCTGAGATCAAGAGCTATACTGACTATTAGGAAAAATTCATAAGTTCTGATGTTAAGAATAGAATTTTGCTAATACTTCTTGTATATCCTGATCTTATAAAGGATTTAGCACTTTGTATAGGATATATGTGTTAGATAGTAATCTGTAGAGGTTAGTCAGGAATATTGCGTCAAGACTACATTTCAGGACCTAAGAGCAGATCCTGATACAGCAAGTCGGATCCTGATCAAATACTGATGGGATCATCAGATCCTGATGCAATGGGAAATCCTGATATCAATCGTGTTACTGATGATGTCATTATGTATGCTACAGAAACTGGCAAGTACTATAAAACAGGATCGTTGTTTTGAAAAACAAGCAAGAAGATATCGTGAAGGAAACGAATTCTCTATTGATGGAAAATATCAACTGGACGGCAGAACATTGTCATAGATAGATTATAATTCTGTTATTAGTTGATAGGTAGCATTATAAATACTCTCTCTCAATATTATTGTAAAAAGAGCGGAATTGTGAATTGTAGAGTGCATATCGTGTGAAGCTCTATATAAGGTTTGTATTCGAGAGTTCGAAACAAATAGAGAGAGGGAGAGAGATTTGTATTGTCAGTAGCTGCTAAAGGTATTGTGCACCTTTGGTAGAGTTTGTATTTGATTTATTTAATACAAACAAAGTTTGATTCATTCATTTGTTCTTGTTCATCTAATCAAGCAAAAATCAGACACGATTATATAACTTGTATTCAACCCCCCCTTCTACAAGTTATTCGAGTTAACAATTGGTATCAAAGCGGGTTGATTTCGAATTATCATAAAGATCTGCAATCATGTCTGGTTACAAGGATGGTAATATTAAGATCCCTATGCTCAAGAGAAACGAATATACTCTATGGGAAGTGAAGAAGTTGAATCACCTGGAAGCAACAGATCCTGATTATCTTGACAGAATCAGAGATGGGCCTTTTGTTCCAACAAGGCTTGTTCCTCAAGCAACTGTCGAAGGAAAAGTTATTCCAGAACATACAACAGAGAAGCCTAAATCTGAATGGCAGATAAGGAAAAGGAGAATGTTCTTAAGGATGCTAAAGTGAGAAACATACTATTCAACAGTCTTGATTCTGTTCTCACTAACTATGTTCTCTCTTGTAAGATTGCTAAGGAGATATGGGACAATCTAAAGGTTCACTGTGAAGGAACAAAACCTGTCAGGAAGAATATGAGGACACTTCTCATACAACAGTATGAGTACTTTGAATCCAAGTCTGGTGAGTCACTTACTGACACCTTTGATAGATTTACTAAACTCATCAATGAGATGGCCATGCATGGTAAATATTATGACTTGGAGGATATGAATACTAAGTTCATGAAAGCTCTTCCTGATTTATACAATGAGAAGATATCTGCAATTGAGGAAGCTAATGATCTAGATGAAATATCATTAGAAGCAGTTTATGGAAAATTGAGAGCTTATGAACTTGACAAGCAGCAGAAAAAGAGCAGGAGTGAAGGAAAGATGAAAACTGTTGCACTCACTGCTCAATCTGAATCAAAGAAGCTTCCAGAAGAAAAGTCTGAATCTACTGAAAGAGACTTGAGGAAGAAGAAGAGCAAAGAAAGTTCTGAGTCAGGGACTACAGATATCTGAAGATAATGATTCTGAACCAGAGATGCAAGAACTCTTTGTTATGTTTGCTAAAGCTTTCAAGAAAGGAAGATTCAACAGGAGAAGATTTAGCAAAGGCTATTTTCAGAAGAAAGAGGAGAAGAATAGTGACAAAGGCAAGAGTACAATTATCAAGCTTGATAAAGCCAAAATCAAGTGCTTTAACTGTAGTGAGCTTGGACACTTTGCTAGTGAGTGCAAGAAGCCTAGGAATTCAGGGAAGGGTAATGCACTCATGGTCACAGAGAAGGATAGGGCAGACTCCAGTGATTCTGAAGATGAATTGGATTATGACAACATTGCATTGATGGCAAGTGCTTCAGACAAGCCTGGATCTCCAACGAAAACTTCTTCATCTTCTGTTAAGGGCACTGGAAAGAAGCATTTAATTATCTTGGACAGTGGATGCTCTGGACATATGACTGGAAAGAAGTCCCTGCTTACAAAGTTTAAGAGGAAAGCTGGCCCAGTAATATCCTTTGGAGATGGCAACAAAGGAGAAACTCTGGGATACGGCTCAATTATTTTGGGGAATGTCATCATAGAAAACGTAGCACTGGTTGAAGGCTTGAAACATACACTTTTAAGCATAAGTCAACTGGGTGATAAGGGTTACCAATCAATCTTTGACAGTAAAGGATGCAAAATCTTGAATATGAAGAATGGAGACATTGTTTTGACTGGTCAGAGACATGGTAACGTATATGAAGCCAGCTTGAGTGACACATCTAAAGGAACTGTCAAATGTCTTTACAGCAAGGCATCAAATGATGAAAGCTGGAACTGGCACAAGAAGCTCTCACATCTCAACTTCAAGAAGCTTAATCAAATTGTTAAGCACCATCTGGTGAGAGGCCTACCTCAGGCAAATTATGTGCAGGATGGACTTTGTGATGCTTGTCAGCTTGGAAAACAAAGAAGAACCACTTTCAAGAGCAAGACAGAAAATTCAATTACTGAAACATTTCACATGCTGCATCTTGATTTATTTGGTCCAGTAAACATTATGTCTATTAACAAGAAAAGATATGATCTAGTTATAGTGGATGATTACATAAGGTTCACATGGGTATTCTTTCTACACAACAAGGATGAAGCTCCTCATTAAATCATTGAACTTGTCAAGAATATTCAAAATAGCTCTGAGTACAAGGTCAAAGTGCTCAGAAGTGACAATGGTACAGAATTTAAGAATTCTACAATAGAGGAGTATTGTGAAGACAAAGGAATTACTCAACAGTTTTCTGCACCTGGAACACCTCAGCAGAATGGTGTAGTAGAAAAAAAGAACAGAACTCTCATAGAGGCAGCAAGAACCATGCTTGCAGATGCAAAGCTTCCAACCTATTTCTGGGCAGAAGCTATCAGCACTGCATGTTTCACTCAAAACTGTACCTTGGTAAATGCTCATGGTAAGACTCCCTATGAGATGATCAAAGGAAAGAAACCAAGTGTGAAATACTTTCACATCTTTGGATGCAAATGCTATATCCTGAAAGTTCATCCAGAACAACTTGGGAAATTTGAAGCCAAATCGGATGAAGCAATATTTCTAGGATATTCAGCATCAAAGGCCTTCAAAGTATACAATCTCAGAACTCATATTATTATGGAATCAATTCATGTTGCATTTGATGATAAGAAGTTTGGAATTTTGCAAACTAATGAAAGCCATGAAATCTCTATTGCTTCTCAAAGGAATGCTATTGTTGATGGGGGAGCAATTCAATCAAGGAGAACACAGTACTGGTCAGGATCAGACCAGTCCTTCAGAGTCTACTTCATCAGGAACTGATCCTTCAGAGTCTACTGAAGGAAGATCAGAAACTCGCAACAGTATTGAATCCACTGATTCTACTGATCAATGGGGAGCTTTTGAAGGAAATGAACACTCTTCTACAAGAAATACCACTAACTTAGGAGGAGAGTCTAGGAGGAGCAATCTACCACCTGTTAGAAAATGGACAAGGGATCATACTGAAGATTTGATTATTGGTGATCCAAATATTGGTGTTCGAACTAGAAGATCAATTCAAAATGAATGCTTGTACAGTTGTTTTCTCTCAAAGAATGAACCTAAGAAGGTTGAAGAAGCCTTACAGGATCCTGATTGGGTAATAGAAATGCAGGAAGAATTGAATGAGTTTGAGAGGAACAAAGTTTGGAAACTGGTACCAAGACCTAAAGATAGATCTATTGTTGGTGCTAAATGGGTTTTCAGAAACAAGCTAGATGAATCTGGTATGATTGTAAGAAACAAAGCAAGATTGGTGGCCAAGGGTTATTCTCAGGAAGAAGGAATTGACTATGATGAAACCTTTGCACCTGTAGCGAGATTGGAAGCAATCAGAATGTTTCTTGCATTTGCAGCTCATTCAAAATTCAAGGTATACCAGATGGATGTAAAGAGTGCTTTTCTTAATGGCAAGCTTGATGAGGAAGTGTATGTGGAACAACCACCTGGTTTTGTTGATCCAAAGTTTCCA
Source organism: Saposhnikovia divaricata (assembly GCA_036435485.1). Lineage (NCBI taxonomy): Eukaryota > Viridiplantae > Streptophyta > Magnoliopsida > Apiales > Apiaceae > Saposhnikovia > Saposhnikovia divaricata. The sequence continues at coordinate 161,742,617 of CM071597.1, forward strand.
AATCATGTCTACAGGTGAAACACTCTATGGACTAAAGCAAGCACCAAGAGCATGGTATTAGACTTTGTCTAAATTTTTTCTTGAAAATGGCTTCACAAGAGGTACAATTGACAAAACTCTATTCTTTAGAAAGATAAAAGGTGATTTGCTTTTAGTTCAAGTTTATGTTGATGATATTATATTTGGCTCTACTAATGAAAAGTTATGTGCTAAGTTTAGCAAGCTTATGCAGTCTAAGTATCAGATGAGCATGATGGGTGAACTAAATTACTTTTTAGGCTTGCAGGTCAAACAGACTGAGACTGGTATTTTCATTAATCAGTCGAAGTATATCAAAGATCTTTTAAAAAGGTTTGACTTTCAAAATTGTGCAATTGTAAAGACACCCATGGCAACAGCCACTAAGCTAGACTCTAATCCTAAGGGAAAAAGTGTTGATAACACTAGCTATAGAGGCATGATAGGTTCACTGTTATATCTAACTGCAAGTAGACCAGATATAATGTTCTCTACCTATTTATGTGCTAGATTCCAAAGTGATCCTAAGGAATCTCATTTAATTGCCGTGGAGAGAATTTTTAGATATCTCAAGGGAACTCCAAATCTTGGTTTGTGGTATCCAAGAGAATCTGATTTCTCCCTAATTGGCTATTCAGACTCTGATTATGCAGGGTGTAAAATATACAGGAAAAGCACTACAGGTACATGTAAATTCTTGGGAAACAGATTGATTTCTTGGGCAAGCAAGAAGCAGCAATCAGTTTCAACTTCAACTGCAGAAGCTGAATACATTGCAGCAGGCAGTTGTTGTGCTCAACTCCTTTGGATAAGAAATCAGTTGATAGATTATGGTATGACACTTAGTAATATTCCTATGTTTTATGATAATACTAGTGCTATCAAAATTGCAGAAAATCCAGTTCAACACTCAAGGACTAAGCACATTGATGTCAGGTATCATTTTATTAGAGAACATATTGAAAATGGTACTGTGGAACTTCATTTTGTTCCTACTGACAAACAACTTGCAGATATTCTAACTAAACCACTTGATGAGGCTACATTCATTAGATTGGTTAGTGAGTTAGGAATGTTAAATTTTTAGACCTTTAACATCTGCATAAGTAGCAAGGTATATTGTTTCAGCTTATAGACTTGATATTTTGTCAGGATTTATACTTGATTGTTAAATGTTTAAGCTGTAACACTTTACTTTGATAAATTACAGTATGATAGACTTGTTAATAAACATCAGGATTGCTATCAGTATGATTGACATCATGATTGTATCGTCAATATCAGGATTGTGAAATTTGTGTGTCTTACTGTTTCAAATTCTGAAGTACATGTTATTTAGTGGTTCAATTCTGAGTTTTGTTAAAGTCTATGTTAGCAAGTTTTCTTACATGCATACTGATAATTTATATCATATTCATGTCAGTCAATAAACAACGATAGACAAGCAGATATTAAGAAAACTTGTATTTTCATTAATTAAAAACATTACATACATGAAAATGAAATACAATTCTTCTTTTTGTCTAACTACTACTGATAATTCTATTCTTGTCTAAAGCTGTTACTGCTTCAATCCTCAACGATCGACTTCAGGACAATGAGCATCTCAAGATTGGATTTCTTGTCTGGGCGACTTGAATGAAAGCAGCTTACTCATCTTCATGCTTATTGAAGAAGATGAATAGCATCTCCATCAAGATCAACCTCAGACTCTTCACCAAATTCTTCATCCTCAAGGTGTGAAGAGATTAGAGGAGGATTGTATCCAATTGGTAGATGTTTTAGAGGAGATTTGTGGAAATCATCTGGGTTAAGATCAACCATATCTGACTCAATGAGAAAAGTCATCTTTTCTAAGAGAGAGTTTACTTGCTCATGATCATCAAGAGTAAAGAACTTCTCAGTGGTAATGAACCAAAAGCTAGGGTTCATATGAAGATTTGGGTTGGAAGTCATGACGGAAAGAGAAAATAATGAAAAGGTTTTGGAGAATGGCATAAGACGTCAGTTTCTTTTATAGAAAGACGTGGGAAGCTGAACAGTCATTTGGGAGATATCAATGCAGTCAGTCATAATTATGTGTGACTATATTTCTTGTATTTTCAAGAAACATTGAACGAATTTAACCAATTGATTTTGTTCAGATTTTATTTATTTCTTTTACAGGTAAAAGAAAATGCCATGTGGAAACTTCATTTAGTCTCTGGAATCAGGATGATATTGATCAGGAATACAAGTGTGTTCACATCAGGATTAGTAATTCTTTTTATTCAGAAATCACATTGAATCGTGTGATTATCCTGATGAGAAGATCATATCAGGAAAAAAAAGCTGATCAGTATTGATTTTTATCTTGATTTTACCTTGACTTATTTACTTGAAATTATTTTTGGATTTTATTCTCCAAAAGTCGTAGGTAACTGCATTTTTCAGGGACTGACACCTGTCAACCTACGTGTCAACGTGGGATAATGGGTCTGAAGGATTTTTGAAATATAATTATTTTGACACTCTAATCGTGTAATTGCTTTCTCTAATTTCATTCTCTAAAGCAAAAACACTCTCGAGTTCTCAAAATCACAAATCAATTTAAAAAGATTTCTTAAGTTCTTTTCAGATCAAAATGGCAACTCAAAGAAGACTACCCAAATCAGTAGCTTTTAAGTTTGGTGACTTTGATTTTATGATGAACAATCATGTTGCAGCTATCACCAACAAGGAAGGGGTGTCAACTGATTTTCACCCGATAATGGACTTTATGGCAAAAGGACCATTAAGCTATGCCTTAACAGCATCTCCACAAATTAATCAAGTAGCTGTTTCACAAGCTTGGGAGAATGCTGAGGTAATTGATTCTACTCAGAGTCAATCAGGTAAGATTGTTCTACACTTAGGACAAGACTCATTTGATCTTACTGGATCTATTGTTAATTCAGTACTTCGCTTACCTGTTAGTACGAATTTTGAGAATGTACCATCTGATGATGATGTGAGAACTATGTTATCTAAATTAGGTTATGATGGACCTCTAGATATCATGAGCCAGTTAAATAGATCTTTTCTTAGGAAAGAATGGTCTTTCTTCTTTAATCAAATTGCTAAATGTTTTACTGGTAAATGTAGTTCTTTTCAACAAATTACTGCTGTTACATCACATATTGCATATAGTTTGCTTTATAACAGAGTAATTAATTTTGGTCACATTATCTTAAGTCAGATGTGTATTAAACTTGGGTCAAGAGATTATGATAGGAATATATTTCATTATCACATATTCATGCAACTGTTTATTAACCATTTCATTCCTGATGTTGAAGCTAGATTTGGTAGAGAATATTGTGTTTCTTCTTATGTACAGCAAAAGAGAATTTTCTCTGACTTCACAAAGAAGGACAATGAAAAGAATCTAGATGAAATACCTGCATTACACTATCCAAATCATGTTCAGGTACTTCTAAGAACTCATCATCCTACTATATATATTCTTCTTTCTTTGGTGGTGAAATGATTCAGGAATCTCAATTGGAGGAGAACCCCCCTGTGTCTACCCAAGTAGCCAAAAACATTACAGTCTCTGAAATAAGTCTAGAACCAAATTTTGATCCACAGCCTATTGTTTCAAAGAAGCCAACCTCTGGTGTTTCTCAAAAGAAATTAGTTGTAAGGAAGAGAAGATTTGTCATTTCAAGTAGTAGTTCTAGTGAAGATGATGATAATATATCTCTTGCTGAGAGAGCAGAATTGAAGGCTGCAATTCAACTTTCTAAGCTAGGACAAAGAGATGAAACAACTAGTCAGAGCCAGGCTGCAGTCTCCCAAAAGGCTGTAGTTCTTAAAAAGGGAAAATAGTTACTGGATACTATCTCTCAAAAGACTGTGTTTATTGAAAAAAGATCTCATCCCAAGATCACTTCTATGTCTACACATCTTGAGTCTTCTCAAGATAAATCTGTTGCTCACTATACTAGGAGAACAAGGAGAAAGATTCATTTGTCACCTACACACATAGTGTCAAGTCCAACTAACATTATGCAGGTCTCTACAAATAATGCTATATCCACGTCAGTATCTGATAAGAGAGATCTGGATCTTGATTCTTCATGGGAAACTACATTGACATACAGACTGGCTTTGGAACTTATTTCTCTGAAACTGAAGCTTTCCAGGCCTGTTCTAGATTTTCTGATTGAAAGAGTTCCCAAACTTTCATTTCCTGAAGAATATGGACTGTTACATCAAAGACTTGATTTAATGAAGACATACTTCTATGTATCAGTCAGAAAGGAATTACACAAGAAATTTGGACTTCCTAAGCATGTTGCACTTCAATCACTTCATGCATATTTATTTGACAAGGATGTCATTGTTGAAGATGCTTCAGCTCAAGGTGAACAAGAGGAGGTAGTTGATAGAGGGAAGCAGTCAACAGAAGATACTATTGTACCAGTGGTGAATAGTAGAATAGATCAGATCACAGTCACTGTAACACAAGAACCATCTAGTCAGAGGTTGGATGACTCAGGAATTGTGATGACTGATACTGAAAGGTCTTCTGTGATGACTGATATTGCAAGTGAGAGACCCTATGATATGGGAGGAATGACTTTGATTGATTTTTCTGAAGATCAAACCAATATTGTTCTTTCAGAGTCTATCCACCTTGAGGGTGTGTCTCAGCAACCAACACTTAAAGACGGTGACATACTAGCTATGGTGTCTAATGAAGTATTCCTAAAGACATCAGAGTCTAGTGTAAAACCTGAAAGTGGTATACTGGAGCCTGTAGTTTCTGGAAAGAAAGTAGATGTTTGTAAGGGTTCAGAGACTATAGCAGCTCACTCCTTGGAGAAAACCTCAAGCCCCATGCCATATGAGGAACCCTCTCTCCATGTGAGTTCAGGTATAAAAACTTCTTCTAACCCCTATTTTTCTGTAGGTCATGAGAGCACTTATCCAAATTTGAGTGATACACTTGAAAAGATGGACATAGATCCACACACAGAGAGGCTAGCTCCTGACCAGGCAAAAGGAGAGGTAGAAAGAGTGTTGACTTTAGATAGTCAAAGTGAGAATGAGAGTATGGATGATTAACTCCATAGTGAGGGAGAGAAGATTAGGAAACCACCATCGTTTGATTTCTGGGATCAGGTTTTTCCTGAATCTTGGTCTGAAAATCTTGGTATGGATGCTGGTACTTATTCTTTTATCAAGATGTATGATAAGCATGACTTAGCACATCACAATGCAAAGCCAGAAGTTAAAGCTCGAAAACAAAAAGAAAGGCTTGCAGGAATCATCAACAGAAGAGGTGAAAGGCTAAGACACACTTCTACTCAACCAGTACCGGAAGATATTCCTAATGATCCTAGTATTCCTTTGTTTGTACTTCCAATATCAGCTAGATGTGAGACATCAACAGTATCTGATAAATCTAAGGAGGAGTCAGGATTTGTAGATGTTAGTACACAGAATACTGGTGAAGGAAAGGATGATCATACTTCAGCTCCAGATCAGAGAGATGAAGATGTTTGTACTTCTACTCAAGTATTATTACTTGAATATCATTCTAAACAGGCAACTTCTTCTACAAGGCTTGAAGATAAAGTTCTTTCTGTATCTGAATCTAAAGATACAACAAGCACTTCCAACATTGAAGTCAATTCTGAAATTCTTAAGGACATTCAGAAATTTCAAAGTGATATTCAATCGAGACTTCAAATTTTTGAAGAAAAACCAAGTCAATATTATGGACAATCAAGCAGTTCTGATGAATCTCATTTGTTCTGTTATTGAATCTCTTGGTATTAATGTTGCTGATGTCAAAAAGGGGGAGATAAAGCCAATTCAGAAACAACAACAACAACAACAACAGACTGGGGGAGATAAACAGAATGGGAGCAGAACTAAGGGTGATAGAGTTGGTAAATTTCTTCATGGAAGTGGTAAAGGAAAAGAAGCATCAAATAGTTGAATTCTTTCTTCTAAGTACTAGATACATGTCTACATCTGTAAAAGGAGGTACTTAACTTCATGATCTTAAATTCATAAATTCTATTCTGGTTGAATTGTTATATGTTTTGGCATCTACAACTTAGATTTATGCTTCAGATTCTAAAGCATAAATATGGGGAGATTGTTAGGAATAATTCATAAGTTGTGATGTTAAGAATAGAATTTTGCTAATAGTTCTTGTATATCCTAATCTTATAAAGGATTTAGCACTTCGTATAGGATATATGTGTTAGACAGTAATCTGTAGAGGTTAGTCAGGAATAGTGCGTCAGAGACTACATTTCAGGAACTAAGAGCAGATCCTGATACAGCAAGTCAGATCCTGATCAAATACTGATGGGATGATCAGATCCTGATGCAAAGGGAAATCCTGATATCAGTTGTGTTACTGTTGATGTCATTATGTATGCTACAGAAACTGGCAAGTGCTATAAAACAGGATCGTTGTTTTGAAAAACAAGCAAGAAGATATCGTGAAGGAAATGAATTCTCTATTGATGGAAACTATCAACTGGACGGCAGAACATTGTCATAGATAGATTATAATTCTGTTATTAGTTGATAGGTAGCATTATAAATACTCTCTCAATTTATTGTAAAAAGAGCGGAATTATGAATTGTAGAGTGCATATCGTGTGAAGCTCTGTATAAGGTTTGTATTCGAGAGTTCGAAACAAACAGAGAGAGAGATTTGTATTGTCAGCAGCTGCTAAAGGTATTGTACACCTTTGGTAGAGTTTGTATTTGATTTATTTAATACAAACAAAGTTTGATTCATTCATTTATTCTTGTTCATCTAATAAAGCAAAAATCATACACGATTATATAACTTGTATTCAACCCCCCCTTCTACAAGTTATTCGAGTTAACACTGACACCAACAAATATTGTGGTCGATGACATTAACAACTAAATACTTGACAAGATCCCTGGAACTCTACACACATTTCTTAGTCAGGATTCCATTGATGATGATGGTGATGAAGATAATGATTTTAGTACTGCATTTCCAGTAGAATACCTCAACTCAATAAATATGTCATGCATTCCCAAGCATAAGTTAAAGGTCAAAGTTGGAGTCGTCGTTATGCTTATGAGGAACTTAAACCAAATAATGGGATTATACAATTGGACGAGGATGATTGTTACTGCATGTAAGAAAAGCAGTATTGAATGTGAAATTCTTTGCGGGTCACATGTCGGAACTAAACATTTAATTCCAAGAATCGAGATGGTGCCAACTGATACTATCTGGCCATTTGAATTAAAAAGAATTCAATTTCCAATCCAATTTTGTTATGCAATGACGATTAACAAGAGCCAAGGACAGAGTCTTGATACATTAGGTTTATATCTTCCTAGAGCTACATTTTCTCATGGTCACATATATGTTGCCATCTCGTGAGTTACAAGGCCTCAAGGTCTTCACATTCTGATTGACAATGATTCTGGTATTACCACAAATATTATGCCAAATGTTGTATTTGAGGAAGTTTTTTACAATCTTCCAAGTGTAGATGATTGATGCATTGTTTAGTTTTATGACTCAAAGATCAATTATCTTTATTGTATGACTCAAAGATCAATTAATTTTATTAGTAATCATAGTAGGAATCATCAAAGATCTATTATCTTTATTAGTAATTAGTAATAGTAATTGATAAATATATGATTGTTTTTGTACTTACTGAAATAATTTCAAATTTGTTAACCAAAATTACATAGATAACTAACAATAACTATATATGGTTATGATTTACTGAATCATAGAAAATAAGTCCATCATTATCAAAACTCTTAAGCAATCACCATGGGAATAAGTCCATCAAATTCAAAACTCTCATAGAGTCAATCACAAATCAATTAGTAGTTACAATTAATATCAAAATCAAACCAACATTATCATAATTATTTTATGTCGGTGTATAAATGTGGCGGTCTAAACAGCTATAAAGTACAATTTTTTACAGTTGTTTACAATACAAAGTCCACTTCATTTCACTCTCTTCAACATTACATCTAGAGTAAGAAAGCCTCAACTTCTCATTCCATAAATTTACCATGTTCATATACTTTTTTTTGTCATAATATAAATGTTTTAACGATAGTGCTGGTGTTCTTTCATCGTTTTTATAGGCTTATTTTCAATGGAGTTTGCTGTGTTTGATCGTCTTGAGAACCTAGACCAGCCTACTATAAACTGGAAAATCAAAGTTAGAGTTACCAGGACGTGGGCGAGCGTTACTGCAGAAACTGGATCATTGAAAGGATTCAATCTTATTCTCTTGGATGATGATGTAAAGTTATGACTAATCCCTCTTTTTTTTTAAATTTAAAACTTTAATTTCCTGTATTTGATAGGTTTCATAACATTTCGTAACAATCTTTTTGTAGAATAATCATGTTCATGCATTTGCCTATCACAACATTTGGAATGCATTGACAACTACCATAGCGGAAGGAGGTGTATACTTTATTGAACAATTTTCAGTGAAAGATGCTGTTGGGACTTTAAAGCCGGTTCAAACAAAGGTCTGTATTAGGTTTACTAAAGATACTACTGTGACAGAGGTTGCAGATGATGGCATGATTCCTCTCTATAAATTTGAATTCTTGGATTTGGGAGATCTACAAGTCGAGGCCAATAAATATAAGCAACGTGAAAATCCAGAATTTGCTATTGGTACATTACTTCTCCAACTTAATATATTGTACACGTTTTTAAACCAGTACATTTATTTATCATTCAAACAAACAATGTTATGTTTTTAATGTAAAAACCAGATGTCATTGGAGTTCTTGAGGATTATGAACCTTCCAAAAAGATTGACACAAAATTTGGGGAAAAAGACATTGTGAGGTTTAGAATCTGTGATTCAAGGTTTGTAATCTGCTACAAAAGGTTATATTTTGTAGCACCTAGATCATGTACATATATTCCTGTAAACAACACTCATGTTTTTAAAACTGATTGTAGTATTTTCTTTAAAAATGATTTTAGTAATCAGCACAAAGTTACTGTCTGGGGAGATCTTGCCGTATATGTAGAGGAAATGTATGGGAGACAACTTGAGAAACCAATTATAGCAATTTGCACAAGCACCAAATTGCAAACATTCATGAGTAAGTACATTTCCTTTCCACCAGACAAATACGATAAGACATTATTGTCATTGTTTATTTTTAACATTTCCTATATACAGATTCTGTGCAGATTGGTACATTGCCTTCCTCAAAAGTATATCTAAATCTGGATGATGAAACTGTTACAGACATGAGGATGAGGTAGTATAGTGTAATAAAAATGTGCAGTTATTTTATCTCTTGGTTCATGTATTCTTAGCCAGTTATAATCTATCTAAAGGCTTAAAGAAGAGAAGTATGTATTAAAGGCTGAGAAATCCATTCAATCCTCAAATTATGAGCTGTCCTCAACCTTCTTTGAGAGATTTTCACTGAAGGAGTTGAATGAGAAATTGACATATGATCATCTCAAGGTTTGATTTTTTAAATTTTCTCTTTATATTGGGATTGTGCTATTAATTTCAGTTATTAATTTTGTTTAGTATCTTTGTGATGTAGAAAAAGATATACTGCACTTTTACTATTCTTAAAGTGGATGAAGAAACTAGCTGGTGGTTTTTCAGTTGTAACAAATGTCATTCTGAAGTTGAAGGTATTGACACAAGATTTAAATGTTCTAACTGTCCTCGAATCATTCCAGTTGCTCCTAAAAGGTACCATTTTTTTACCTGTTTTTTTAAGATCAAATCACGTTTCAGTTTTGGCAATTATGCATGCTTGACAACAATTGTTTTGTGAATCAGATTCCGTATCATGGTCCTTGCTGAGGATTCTACATATGCATGTAATGTTGTTCTTATGGATCGAGCTGCTAGAAGACTTATTGGTACAAGCGCTGCAAAAATGGTTGACGATTTGAAGAATGTATGTATAGACTTTTTCATTTTTTCTTCAAGTTAGTACAAGTAAGTTACATGATGATTATCATGATTTGACAGGTTCCGGAGGACGGTCTTCCTAACCTTATTAAAGCTCTGGTTGGGAAAGAAATTTCAGTTCAGATCAATTTGAACAAAGAAAATGTTACGGAGGATAGCACTCTGTTTGAGGTTGATGATCTTTATGATTTTGCAATGACTAAGCCAGCTTTGACTGAATCTGCAAGTATTTCCGACATTCCCACTATTAATTTAACCACTGATGTAAGTTTATTAGTTTGTTACATATGAATTACAGAGTTTATTAGGATCATGAATCAGTTGCTTAACTTAGCACCATTGTTGCAGAATTTTGAAGGTGATGAGTTTCCAAAGACTCCAGGCTCCGCCAAATCAGTCACCAAAAAAATTAAGATGGTACAGCTACATGAAACATGCTTATTTTATTTGAGACTAACACATTACATAATCAGATGAAAAATGTAACGAAGATTGATTTATCATTCTCTTTTCAGGAACCTTGATTATGGAAACATGGTTGCGAAGATTGGACGTAAAGGATTCTTCCAGTATTGCCTTTTTAAAGTTTGCTATTATATTACTTTTTGGGAATAAGTTTTGGTGGACTGTTTTCTTGCTTATGTTTTTGGATATGTTATGGATTTGAGACTTTGTTTGTTCTCCAAATTATGATTTTAAATATGTCATGGTTTTGCAAATATGTGCTACAATTTTCGTATTTGCTTCGTAAAGCATATATCACAAAAATAAATATAGTTTATAATCTAGCATCAAATTTCCTTAAGTTAATTTCATATTGTAGTTAAAGACCTCTAATTTAAAAAGGCACCCAAAATTCATTAATGTGATAATAATTGAACCAAGGATAATGATAAAATTATTGAGAACGTGATAAATGAAATTTTTGTAAAAGGCTTGGTATATAACGTGATCCATGATATTGTCGAATTGTTTTGAATGTGCTTTGAAGAAATTGTAAATTAAAATTATATTTCCAACATAGCAGTATGAGTTGAGATATTTTAAAATCTGTAAACAATAAATTTCTTATCACGACAAAATATATGTAACTGCAAATTGAAAAACAAGTTTATACATTTTTGGAAATATACAAATATATGTAACTGCAAATATTTTAAATCTTTGTATGTACCTTTAACTTTTTGCTATATTTTTTTTTTGTTTTTGACGTATTATACAATATCAAGTTTTTTCTGATTATAGCACAAAAACTCATTAATAATAGGACAATGGCTAATTAAATTATATATATTTGTAACTAATAATTCGAGAATTACCAAAATATTAAATCAGAGTAGTAAAAGATTTAGATACATATAGAAGGAGATAGTAATAAAATATCGGCATTGTAATAAATAAAAACCCTGCATAATTTCTATACAGTAAATATAAAAATCATTCAAGACGTCAACATGTTATAACACCATAATTCAATACGTTATTATAATAAATCAGAGAAAATTACTTCTGATAATTATTCAAGATACGCCAAAATTTGTTTTAGTGAACGCGTGAATATCTTTTAGTATATCATGATCATTGATATTATGTCCGATATAAATTTTTTTAACGACATTTAAGATAAATATCTCCATATATTTTTATTTTTGATAAGTGTATCACAATTATAATTATATTAGACCTGATACAATATATTAAATTAATTACAATTATCTCAATTTATATACCCTATTTACATGATAATAACATTCACATTAATGATAATATCATAATCATGATTAGATATATATTTTTTCCTAGAAATTTGCATTATATCAAGTTGTTTGTTATCCTATTATTATGTTGCTGATCAATGTGATATCTATATATGATATACAATATATTTCTCTATACTAAAACACAAAGCATAGAAGATAGACATTATCATTGAAACATATCAGGTCATCAGTTGCTTGGTCTTTTTCTGTAAAGTGTTAAACTTTATACAATCAAATTCCTCCAATCTGTTTTTTTAATTATTTTTAGTTGGTTTCACAGGAATGGCTATGTATGACAGAATTTCTTTGCTTGATCGAACAAAGACAACATGGACAATTAGAGTTCGTGTGAGGAGGCAGTGGCTTTCATTTTCCAATAATGGGGATATTTTTCAAGGATCCAACCTTATTCTTTTAGATGAACATATAAGCCTAATTTCATATCATGATTTATTATTTATCATCCCCATTCAGCTTATGATTGTCCATTTACAGAATCATCAAATTCATGCTTTCGTTAAAGCCGATATATGGAATATTATTGGAAATCATATCGTTGAAGGAAATGTATATGTTGTGTCTCACTTTATTGTCAAAGTTGCTGCCGGAAGTTTAAGGCCAGTTCATTCAGACATGTCTATCATGTTTACTAATTGTACCATTGTGCAACCTGTCATCACGGATAACTTTATAATTCCTATGTACAAATTTAATTTTTCTGAATTGGGAGATTTGCCTGCTATTTTTAGCACGTTTGAAGAAAACCGAAGTCCGGTGTACTCTATAGATATATCTTTCTAATTAGATGCATTCATGAAATTGTGGGAAATTTTCTTAATACACATTATATATCTTTATAATTTACTATTTCATGTAGATGTTATTGGAGTGGTACAAGATCTTCAGCATCCAGATATGGTCCAAACTATATATGGTGGCAAGTTATTAGTAGGTTTTATAATTACGGATGGAAGGTGATAAAATTGTCAATAATTTCTGTCATAAGTTGGCTTTAACAAACTTAAGCAGAAAAAAATATTAATCTCTACTATTTACAGGTCTTCGGCAAAAGTTAATGTTTGGGATGAACATATCGCATCTATTGATAAATTGTTTCAACATGGCCTGCAGTCTCCTGTTATTGTAATTCTTGCCAGTACTAGACTTTGTAAGTTTGAAGGTAAGTTGATATTTTAATATTGAGCGAGTAATAATTTTTTTTCTTTTTGCACGCGATTGAATTTTATAGCATGACATATATATTTTTTTATGATAATTAAGGTACACTATCGAAATCTACATTTGCTAAACGAATAGAGAATACACTATGGAGTGCGGGCCTCAAACGGAGCCGATAGAAAATACACTGTCGAAATCTACATTTGATAAACAAATATCTTCGTTTAAATCTGCAGAAGTCAGATTGATGTTATTCAAGTCATTCACCAACAATGACTTGATGTTTGAGTACCTTCTCCTTTTGGCTGATCTTGATGAACTCATTGCTTTTGATACTAAGTAATAAGAAAACCTTATACAACAATGATGATTGTTCCCCTTTGAATAATTGAATTTATAGAGATTTGATTAACTGGCAAAGATATTGGTTGGTTTTTTAACTTCTACGTTCTATGACATGTTCTACACTAATCCATTATGAATTTCTTTGATCTTTGCATAGAGAAAAATGTTCCTACAGTTAACTTTAGGAGAATTTCCTAAAGTTAACCTTTAAAATAATGTGTTTGTTACCTTTTATTTATAAGGGCCCCGCAGGGGCATTAATGATGTGTCTTTTTATTTGGGAAACTATGTGATGTGTCTTGATTTGAGTGGTTAACTTTAGGAAATTCTCCTATAGTTAACTATAGGATCATTAAGCCCCTTTCATATATATGTTTTATGGTCAGTGTTTTAACCAACAGAGATATTGGTTGGTTTTATTAGTTCCACGTTTAAATTTAACTGCTTACCAATTTTTTTTAATTAGGCATCGTTGTTATTTTTGTGAGTGTTCTTCTACACTTTTTGCACCTTTACATCTTACTTTATATTATTTGCGAAATTTATAGGAATTTTTTAAAATTTTTAATGTAATTTATAGAATAATTTTTTAAAAAATTAACAAGCGAACTGTAAACTAAAGTAAAAAATATTACTGTGAAATTTGAAATATATGTTTTGTCTTATAATGAAAGTACAGCTTAAATTGATACTTAAATTGATATTTCGATATTGAAATTTTAATTAATATTTCATAAATAATTCACATTTTTACTTTGTATAGTTAGTAAATGAGGTTCAGAGTTAAAATCATGATTTGCCTTTGTTTAAATCATTTTGCTATAAAATAAATATAACTTTATTCACAATTTTTACAAAATTATTTAATTTAAATATCATCATCTCTATAGTCAAAAATCACAAATACATATATACACAACTCATACTTGAGACTAATAGAATGTCAACACATACTATTATATGTTTTTATGATTTGTTACTATTAAAATTTATCGTCAAATTTATTGTCAAAAGCACATAAATTTATACACACAATTTTTACATGTTATAAATTAAAATAAATGTTTGTTACTAATAAAATTAATATAACATTTTTTGTAAATTTAAAATTTAAAAAAATTGTATAAAACTAAAAAAATATAGAGCGCGCGTAGCGCGGGGCAAAACTCCCTAGTTACAATATAATAAACAAAAAGGGATATAATTTGTAATTTGATTAATCTTTTTTAATTTTCTCCTATTTTTGGTTATCTCTCATTCATAACCGTTAGATCTTTAACTCAAATAAATCATGACCGTTAGATGCAACAATACTAAATGTTGTTATATATAGAGGTCTAAGGTTTGATTTCCGCCAACAACATATTAATTTATATTTTAATACTAAAAATTATTATATACAAAGATGTAAGGTTCAAATTCTTCTAATAATGTGATAAATTTTTTTATAATATTATACTACACTATAAACAAATTATAAAAAAAAAACTAAAAATAACCTGTGCAACGGGTTATAAACTAGTAATATTTAATAATCAAGGTCTAATATGCCCAAATCTAGGCATAAGCCCTAAACAGGCCTAATGGGCTGGGATATCGGTCCACAACTCATGATAGGCCTAGAGATGAAAATTGGGCCACTAAAGTCCACCATCAGGAATCGGTCCAAAGTATTATTAAGTCCGATATTGGAGAAAGCGACCCCGAGCTACGGGTCGAGTTCCCCAACATGTCCCTAGTATGGGATCGCATCACATCTCTCTGCAAGGTCCAGCGAGGCCTAGAATATTCTTATTGTAAAGACTCATAACTGAGCCCAGCGAGGACGCATGAGTAAGATTATCTCCATAGCGTGGGGTCACCTCGCATGAGTAAGCCCAGCGAGGTCACATTCGAGTCCACGTAGCTCCTCCATTAGCCTCACTAGTGAGGCCATATGATTCTAGCATCATGTTAGCCATAGGTAACTTTTATTGTGCCATGGGTCATGAGTAGTATTAATGGATAAATTATATCAGCCCATAGACGTCTAGTGGATTTGGGCCAAGACGAGTCCACAGAAACCCTAGCCCGTCAGGGTAATTTCTTCTCCAAGAACTACGTATGGCTTGATCCCTATAAATAGGGTACGTAGGCACCTTGTTAAATTTGAGAAACAGTTCACCCCTGAATATCAACAAACAAGATCAGCCACAAACAGTTACAAATCTCCTCCGTGTTATTCGTGTTCTTAGTAGAATATCCATATTTTGCTCCGTGATTCCAGCAACCTCCATAAATATTGTTATACCAATTTCTCCCTATAACATTTGGCGCTAGAAGGAGGGGCTAGGCATTAACTTGGGAGAAAGATGACTAAATCGAATAAGAAGAAGAATGGAGCCAACAATGGGGAGACCCCGGGGTCGCACAAGCTCAACAAGGACGACCCCCCCGATGAACGACCCCCCAAAGAGCGATGCACCTAAGTACGGGCCCGGGTCCGGGTCAGAGATTGTGGAGACGACCCCTGCCAATCAGGTGGTGCTAAATAGTGAGGTCATGTCCTTCTTGAAGGGCATTGGTGATCAAGTGACAGTAGTACAGGAAATGATGGCTAGGGTGGAGAAACGACATAGCTCTAGAGGTGCAAAGAGGAATTCAAGGACGGGGCCCCATACTTATCGGGAGGAAGGGAGTAAGGGCCCTACTAAGAAGCTGGTAGGGGACTTTGATGATGTCGTCAATGATCAGACAAATCCCGATTGGAATGAAGAAGAAGGTACCCGGGAGAAGAAAGAGGGGTCGCACAACAAGGCCGCCTCATCTGAAGGGAGATCAGGCAGTGTTCTTGACCGCCTTGGGAAGAAGTTGAACGAACACGATCTCCGCCTGAAGTTAGAAAAAATTACTACTGAAAAAGGGGACAAGCGATCCCAGGACAAGTCTCAGCGACCCCCATCTTATCGAGATCTCGAGCGGTCATATTGTCGTGACGACAGACCCCCCTCTCCTAATAGAGAGCGTGAGCGGTCCCATCGTCGCGATGATAAACCCCCATCTCATCGAGATCGCGAGCGGTCCTATCACCGCGGGCCAGGTTCCCAGGATCACAAGAAGAAGGATCGCAAGAATGATCAGTAAGAGTCTAGTGCCCCAAAAAAGACTCAATCTCACCATGGTAGTACTGGAGAGAAGAAATTAGAGGATAAGGAGGCCAAGGTTGGCGACTAAAAACTGGAGGAGTTGAAAAAGGCCATAGATGCAATGAATACTGAGAAAGGGATCTTCAGTACTATGGGCTCGTCCTCACCCTTCACCCATGAAATTCAGACCGCCCCGCTCCCCGCTGTGTTTAGAGGCCATCATTCGGATATGACCTATAATGGGGACACTGACCCAACAGAGTTCGTCATTCGATTCAACAATGAGATGGATGTGTATCAAGTCTCGCAGTTGGCTAGGTGCAGATTGTTTGCGGCCTCGTTGAGAGGAAGTACCCAATAATGGTTCTCAAAGCTTGGGGCTTTAGTCACCATTGACTCATGGGAGCAGTTCGTGGACATCTACATCAAACAATTCCAATCCTCAATGCTCTATGCATCTCCTGTGTCTACTCTGGCTAATATAAAGCAAAAAGAAGGGGAGAGCTTGCAAGGCTACTTCAAGAGGTTTAATGCTGAGGTCCCAAGAGTGCGAGGAGCAAATGACGAGGCCATTAAAAATTTTCTCATCGCTGGGCTGAGAGAAGGAACGAAGCTCTGGAAAAAGTTGCAAACATCTACACCTAACACCTTTGAAGAAAAGTAACAAGGATAGTGGTAGTGGAAGCAAGAATAAAGGAGTGAAGAGGAAAGACTCCCGAAGCCCCAGGCGAAGATTGGATCGTAGCCCGAGCCCAAAGAGAAGGGAACGCGATCCCCCAAGGCGATCCCCGCCTCGGGTTCGCCCTGCAAGAGATGAAGATAAGTTTACCCCTCTGGTGGCTCCTGTTGATCATATTTATGCTGTTAGTTCCGACAAGGGAATGTTCAAGAAGCCTCCACCCATGGGTACTAGAGGAACATGGGATAAAAATAGATACTGTGATTTTCATGAACAAACGGGCCATACAACCGCGGACTGCTGGCACCTTAAGGAGCAAATTGATTAGCTAATTCGAGAAGGAAAGCTAACTGAGTGGGTGGTTAGAGAAGTAAAGAAACACAATGCTAAGTCTGGGACCAAGCCAGGCCTCGAATATAATGATGTGCCACCCGTTGGACAACATGAAGGAACCTATTATCTAACAGATATGGATGATGAGGTCATACCACGAGCTTGGAATGCAGAGCATCTAAAGAAATATTATCAGTAGAGGCCTCGCTCCTGGTAATCTCTATCTATTACTATTTAGCGTGAATAAATTCATACAAAGTACTGGAGGGGTAGCGATCATATAGACACCTCCTCTTTATGATGTAATGACAATCGGGCCTCGTCCCAAATATTTATATACAAGTTCGTTCCCCAAAAAATTGTGCAATCTTTACTTGTTTGTTAGCATTTTAAAGTTTTCAGGACTAGGCCAGCACAGTGTATGCGACGATTAACCTCTCTCAGGTCAGTGACGATGCGAGCGAAGCACTTACGGTGACCTGAGGGAGTGTCCTCAAAGTTTATTTAATGAGAAGCATATATACTCAAAGAAAAGATTCGAAGTTGAAGAAGTCAAGGTGCGACCTTAGTCTCGAAACCTTGCCTGCGGCCTCGCAAGGAAGGCATCGTGTTTCATGTTCCCAAAGAGAGGGGCCGCACTTTGAAATTTACAAGCAAAGTTAAAAGCTACCTAGCAGAACATTCATACAATTATAAAGGTCAAGAAAAGAAAGCTACAAGTTGAACTGCAAAAGAAGCTTCGCATCTGCGAGGCTGATCTACTTATCAATATTTCAACACAAAGAAGGATTAAAGCAACAATAACTATGAAAATGACCTCTCATCTACGAAGTCAAACTACTCGAATGCAAAAATAGATAAAGCAGACACAAGGGATCTCACAAAGAAATGAAGATGAGTAATACACAAATTTTATAGCAGTTATCAAATTTCAACAGTTACTGGGTCGCCATGCGAGCCCAGGATACTTGCAGCAGTTGTCAAGATAGTTATCAAAAGAATATTACAAATCGCGAGAAATTCAAAGGGTGTCTGCATCCCTAGTTCAAAATCAAGTTCATAACAGGATAAAAGTTACAAGGATTAAGTAGTCGCCCCATCTGGGTTAGCTGTGTGGGTTTCACTGGCGAGCTTAGCTGCCTCCGCTTTTCTAGCCTCTTCTTCGGCTTCTTCCTCGATCTTCTTGCAAAGTGATTCAACGAAGTCAGCGTTCCCAGGACCAAGTCAGGGATCTTTCTAATAAATCCCTTCATAAACTCGACCTGGGAGGCCTCAACAATAGCGTCATGGTCAACTTGCGCGGCTTCAAGCTTCTTCTTCAGCTTCGTCATCTCCTCTTCGTGCTTTTTCTTGGTCTCCTCCTCATGCTTCTCTGCCTCTTTTAAGGACTTCTCGAGATCATTCTTCTCCATATTGATCTTCTTGAGCTCAGACCGGAGGGTAGCTGTCTCAGTTTCAAGGGCTCGCTTGTGGGTCACCATTAGCGATCTCCTATCTTCCTCCAGCTTAAATTTGAGGACTTTTACATCCTTCTCAAGCCTAGCATTGGCAGCTATCACATTCTTTAGCTCTTTGAGATGAGAAGCCTGGTGGATAAAGGCCTCAGATAAGCATTTTAACAGAGTCAGCATTTTCTTCTAGCCCTGCACCAACCCAGTTTATGCACTCCGCTTCAGTTGCATGAACGAAGCCATGCGTAGCGAAGAGATGGTGGACAGGGGTAGCAGTAGCAGGTGGCTTAGAGTTCGGCAACACGGTATTCTCTTTCCTGGATTTCTTCGAGATATGCTAATTAGGAGTACCCTGGGTCCGCTGATGGGTGAGTTCAGCGTCGCGCTCGGCCCGGGGGTCCTTTAGAAGATCTGTCACTTTTTGTGTTTGAGGAATAGGGGCAGGAGGCTTTGTAGCCGTGGTGGTAGATGGCTTCACCAAAAATGGGGGTCTGCGTGAAGTGCTTCTGTTAGACATGTCTGTAAAATAAAAATAAGTAGCAATCAGAGACAACAATATAAGAGATACAAGGAGTATAAATTCGAAGAAAGTGAATATGAAGACTAATGCAGATAAGAGAAATAAAAAGTTGGCGAGCATGAGGCTGACATCGCCTCGCAGCAAGAAAAGTACCCTCAATCTCAGTTACTTCAACTTGAGAGGACGAGGCTTCCTCCCTTGTCTTTCTCTTCCGCGAGGCCTTTTTCGCACTTGAAGGCCCCGCTTCCAAGGATAGTTCTACTTCCTCTTTAAGAAAGCCGCATTCGACTAAATTTTCAAGAGTAAGGAGATTTTGGATATTTCTATGCTCTCGAGGAGTTTTCAGTACGTCATCGGCTCGCGTTTTCTCCTCGCCCTTCAAGACAGTGCGAGTTTGACCAACTGTGAGCCCATACGAGTTGAGTTAGAATTCGAACTTAATAAACAAGAAGATGTTGACATAAGGAACAACTGTTTTCCTGGAAGATAGTTGAACGAGGTCTTCACCCTTGGGACCTCATGGACATAAAAGTAGGGACCTTTCTATGGGCCTGCATTACTCGGGCCACCATGATAGAGTTCCTTCTTATTGAACTCTGGCTAGACAGAGAAGTAAAGGAAGCCAAAATCAGACGCCCCGCATCGTTTCAGTTGAATAAAATACCCCATGGTCCTCGCGTCAAGTGGAGGGTATCCAAGCTTATGGTACAGAATGTACAGCACAATCATATCCCGGTAGCCATTGGGATTTATTTGAATCGGCGCCAAATGATAGGTCTCGCACACATCCCTGATGAAGGGGTGAAGGGGAGAGGAGACACCTACCCTCATCATGGAAGATGTCAGAACCATTCTAGGCACTCTGCCACAATTTTCTTTATGATTGAAGCAATAGCACCGCATCGCAGCCTTAGGAAGAATGATTTTGCCTTCAGGCTTGAATTTGTCAACAGCCTTAGCTAGAGAATCTGTATCAAGGGTCGTGGATAGGTCTCTACAAGCCAAAGTGCGAGGCTGTCCTGGTTTCACCTTGGAACCTTCTTCAATATCTTCGGGGCAAGGCCCCCCTACATAGATAATTCCCTTCAGTTCAGGCTAGGGGGTAGGAACATAGACCTCGGGGGATGCCTTTGGGACATAATCGTAATCTTCAAAATTGACGACCCTAGACACCTCATCAAGGCCGCCATTATCAAAGGAAGGCTCTTCATAATCAGAGTCTACAGGAGAATCAAAATCTATTTGAATTGGAGAGTTGATCTTCAAGGGAGAAAGGAGATCGGGGACACCAAAAAAGATTTCGTTTCCCCTTCGTATTAATTCATCTACTTCCTTCTGCACTTCTTCAGCGGATTTGGGAACGTTCAGTGTTTGACTTCACGAGCTCGAAGGAATGTCAGCAGATTGGCTTTGTGAACCAGAAGGACGCTTCGCTCTCCATGAGCCCAGAGGAGTCTCCCTGGTGTACTCTTCGTTTGACCATAGGGGGTCCATGTATAGCTTAAACAAGCCGTCACTTGTGCTCGTTGCCCTAGAAATATTTGAGGTTGCCTTCTCGCTAATAGAGACATGAGGAAGAGGCGAAGGTGTACTTGAGCTATCATCGTTAGACATCTGAAAAAATTGTGAAATATCAGTGTGTGCACTTACAGAATATCAAAAGGAGTTCAAAAAGAAAGGAATAAATAGACAGAAGGCTCTAAGTGTTCTCACTTCGCACACGAGGAACAGGGGGTTCGTGTTCCTATTCTAAGGATGGGGTTCCAGTCCTGCATCTAAAGGGAAGGGGGATCGCGTTTTCTATCCTAGCGAAATAGGGCCCGCAATGTGAAATTGAGTGTGTGAGGTCGCAATTAGTTGGGCTCATTTTGCATACAATTTCAAACATCAGAACGTAGAATTACAAGATATAAATGCATTTAAATGAAGAACAAGAGAAAGACTTACTTTTTGATGAAGAAAACTTGAAGATCTTGAAGAAAGTTGAGGTCGTTCTCAGCGAAAAGTGATCCGGTTCTTTGTTTGATCTGAGAGCAAACTGGCAGCAATTTGATATAGTGTTTATAAGGAAAGTGACAAATGATTGGAACTCAGGGTTTATATAGTAGTCAGGAGAGAGGAAGACATGTTACACGTGTCATCATCTTAGCGGATGGGAACAGATCTCGAGACACGACAGCTGTCCGAAACCATTCAAATTCATAGGGGTCGCAATGCGAGCCCAAGGCACTTGAGAACTAGTTATGATTTCACCTACTGCAATTAGTGGCGTGCACAGGCCTCGCATCGAAGGTTTTAGTAAAGAAGTTTTTGAGTCCACATCGCATTTCCAATGGCAATACGGACTCGGGGGGTAGTTGTTATGCCCAAATCTAGGCATAAAAATTAAACAGGCCTAATGGGCTGGGATATCCGTCCACAACTCATGATAGGCCTAGAGATGAAGATTGGGCCACTAAAGTCCACCATCAGGAATCAGTCCAAAGTATTATTAAGTCCGATATTGGAGCAAGCGACCCCGAGCTACGGGTCGAGTTCGCCAGCATGTCTCTAGTATGGGATCGCATCACATCTCTCTGCAAGGTCCAGCGAGGCCTAGAATATTCTTATTGTACAGACTTATAGCTGAGCCCAGCGAGGTCGCATGAGTAAGATTATCTCCATAGCTTGGGGTTACCTCGCATGAGTAAGCCCAGCGAGGTCGCATGCGAGTCCACGTAGCTCCTCCATTAGCCTCACCAGTGAGGCCATATGATTCTAGCATCATGTTAGCCATAGGTAACCTTTATTGGGCCATGGGTCATAAGTAGGATTAATGGTAACCTTTATTGCTGTATTTGGACCATAGGTAACCTTTATTGGGCCATGGGTCAAATGTTCTTAATCCCATTAACTCTGGGATTTTATTCTCAATTCTATTCCCCTCTCATAATATATCCTCCCTTGGACTTCTAATATTTAATATCATAAATTAATAATCCAATTATTATATTCCTGACTCCTCCGTCAATGTTGGAATAAAACAACGTTTGGATTCTCTGAATTCTCGCTTCGTTTACATGTACACATTCTCTCTGTACTTCACTAGTACATACTTACTCTTCCCGTTTCATAATTATTATAGTGAGTGCTCTAACTCACTTCTCAACTCCCCTCTAGGGTATACCAACTTATTTCCTGGACGATAGATGAAAGGCAGAGTGTATAAACTTGTAACACTATAACTAATGTAACTCAAACTAAAGGAAAAGATACTTAACCAGAAGACAATCAAGAACAAGAAGTCACAAGAAATCAACACTAAATGAAGACAAGGTAATTGATACAATTCAACATGTTAACTATGATCAATCGAAGAAGAAATCATTGAGAGAAGTTCAAGTCAAAGTTGTTCATGCCTCAGTGATTTGGAAAGCCAAAGATCAAGATCATAACTATCTGTATCAATAAGACCAATTGATTTCAAGTGAACAAGAAGGAAAGCAAATATTGGAAAGCCATATTTCTAATTGGATATGGTAACTTATTCAAGAAGCAAAAACCCTATCAAGACTAGTCACTTATGAACCAGACCGTTGCATCAAGTGTCAGGACATTGATAGCAAGTTTATGTCAGTAATAAAGATCCATATTCAAGAGCTTGGTGAAGAATAAAGAAGACATGAAGATATCACAAGTTCAAGATGTGCATTGAAGTTTCAAGTTGAAGACCAGAATATTTTCTAAGTACTAAATATTCTAGATGGCCAAGTAGAAGTTTCTAAGTAGAAGTTCTACTTAGAACTTCGAGATGGCTAAGTAGAAATTCTCAAGTAGAAGTTCTACTTAGAGTGCAGCTTCAACATGACACATGGCATCTTCTGATTGGCAGATTTCCAAGCTTTCAAGATAAGGCAAGATTTATGTGGACATCATTGGGTCACGTACATCTTAGTCTTTGAAGACTACAGGACATAGATTACATGTAGTATAAATAGAAGTACTTGTGTAATGTTTTAGTTAGTGAGCAATTCTAGAGAAAAACACAAGAGAGAAAGAGAGAGTGCATTCACAGAGCTTAGTATCATTCACTTCTCTCTCAACTTCTGTTATACTTTGTAATGAATGTTGTAGCAACCCTTTCAAGTTATATATAAGACATATATTCCTTGAATCTGTGTGTTCATTTATTGCATCGTATTTATTGCTTCTCATATTCGAAAAGTTGTATTCACCCCCCCCCTCTACAACACATTTGGACCTAACAATTGGTATCAAAGCTATATGTTTAACATACAAAACATAGATCCTTGTGTTGAGTAGAAGAAGCGTGAGTTTTTCATTTTTCAGATCTACTTTTCATTTTCTCGAAAAGTGTGTTTTAATTCGTTTGTATTGAAAAACTCATCTGAAAAATTATTTAAATACTCCAGGTGTGATTATTTAGCTTGGGTGTATTTTAACTAATTTTTGTGAATTTATCTGGGTTCGTTCATATTTGGTGTTCTTGAGTGTTCATCATCTGTTCTTATCAAAGAAGACAACCCAACAACTTTTTGATCTCCTTTTCAAAATTAAAAGAATAAAAAAAGGTGGTTTTGGACTTTTTAATTTGCTTTATTCGGCCGAAAGCATACAGACATACTCAGTACCTAGCATGTGGGTTAGGTGGGTTAGGTGAGTAAAGCATTCAAAGTCAAAAGGTGTTAAAGAGATAATATTGTTTATTCAATATTAAAGTAATCTGCAGAAAAATTATTCTAAGGCAAAATTTCTACATAGAATTTCTACTTGAGAATTTCTACATAGAATTTCGACTTGGACAATTTCTACTTGGTGATTTCGACTTGAGCAAAATTTCTACTTAGAGAAATTTCGACTTAGGCAAAAGTTCTACATAAATATTCTACATAGCCTAGTCTTGGGTACTTAGAAACTTTTAGTGACCAGAATTGAGATGACTCCTAAAAATGCATTCAAGATCCCAATGTTCAACAAAGATCACTATGAAGAATGGGTTTTCAGAATGAGACTATATCTAGAGACTGTTAACCCTGAATATCTGGAAGTCCTTGACAAGGGTAAATTTGTCCCAATGGTAGTTATTCCTTCACATACGGAAGGAGGAGTGGTTATACCACCACGGTCTGAGCCTAAAAAGGTCTCGGAGTTTTCGGATGCTGACAAGGAACAAATAGCTTATGATACTGCCATACGACAAACCTTGATGGAATCTATTGATCATGAAATGTTCAACATAGTCAAAGCTCTGACTACAGCGAAGAAGATTTGGGACAAGATAGAAGTTGTCATGGAAGGATCTGCAGAGGTCAGAAGCAACAAGACACTCATACTCAAGATGGAGTATGACACCTTTAGAATACGAAAAGGAGAAGGCATAACAGATGTCTACCTACGATTCAGTCAGTTGGTATTGGACTTGAATCTGAGAGGTGTAACTCTCCCCATGGTTGAAACTAATACGAGATATCTGAGGAACCAGCCAAAAAGCATTGAACATAGGGTCTACGCAATAAGAGAAACCAGAGATTTGCATACAACTTCTCTGGAAGAATATTATGGAATATTAAAGACCTATGAGCTGGAAACACTTCAAGATCAAGCTTGGGACAATGATTCAAAGGGAAAAGAAAGTGCATCAGGATTAGTTGCTGATGAGGAGGAGTCTAAGAAGGCAATGGTTGCAGCAAAGCCTAAATCATCACTTGCACCACATCAAGTTGATAATGATGACGAGTGCGCATCTGACAGTGATGATGACTACTACACTCAAGAAGAGCTGGACAACATGGACGATAGTGTCGTGGCATACATGGAAAGGAAGTTCAGCAACATGAGATTTAGAAAGAGCAACCGACCACAGAGAAAATCTTCATCTTATTATCGGGCTGCTAGGGGTGGTGGTAGTTCGTCAGGCTACAAAGGAAAAGGCAAGAATACCAGCTACAAATCTCCTTTGGATTTCAAAATGAAGTTCAAATGCTATAATTGTGGTGAAGCTGGACACTTTGCCTCGTACTGCAAAAAGCCTAAACAGACTTATCCAAAAGAAACATTTGAAGCTCTCAAAAGCAACTATGAAGCACTGTTGAAGGAAAGACATGGAAAACGAGCTTTATTGGTGACAGAAGGAAGAGCTTGGGATGATTCAGATGAGGAAGATGTTACTCATGTAGCAAACTTTGCCCTCATGGCTGAGACATCAGAGGAACCAGAGGTACCAGTTCTGACTCTTAAAGTAGAAATGTCTATTGATGATTATAAAGAACAGAACGGGGCTCTTAGTGAAGAGATCTATATGTTGTGCAAAAGCCTAGACTCTTCTCAAAAGGAACAGAAAACACTTGTTGCCAAATGCAGAATGCTTGAGGCAAAAGTGGAAGAGCTAGAGGCTGCTTGCACTGTAGATACTTCTCTAAGAGACTTTATTAAATCTCTGGAACACAAGCTCGTCCTTAAGGAAGAAGTAGAAGCATGTCTTAGGAACAATCTAGCTGAGTTAGAAACTAAATGCGAAGCATACAAACTAGCTGCTAGTAAAGTGTATGTTGATAATGACACATTTAAGAAAATAACTGGAGTAGGTATAGGACTTGATTATTCTGACCTTCCTAAGAAAGAAGGAAAGAGACCTATTGACCCTAGTTCCAGTGACCTTAAACAGGAAACACCTAGAATTCTTAAATCGGCTGTCAAACCTATCTACAAACATCTTGTTCCTAGAATAGAAGAAGAAGAGACTGAATTGATAGCTAGATATGAGATTGAGATGGAAGATCGCCAGAAAGAACAACCTACAACTCCTATTAAACAAGTTAAAATCAATTTCCCTAGAGATGAATCTAGACTGGGATTAGGAGCTAAGGCTGTTAAACAACAAGGAAAGAGAGAAAAAGGCATAAAAGAGGTTAAGGCTGAACGAATAAAGAAAGCATGTTATCATTGTAAATCTACTGAACATCTTTCTTATGCATGCAAAGCTAACATGAATGTTCCTGCTACACATGCCATGCCTACCACACATACAATGAATAATCTGCATCAGAATCATGCACAGTGTGGTCAACCTAATTGTATGCCATGCACTTTTAATATCATGCAAACTTTTGTGCATTTAATGAATGCATCTAGCCAGTCATGCTCAAATACTGTTGCTAGTTCAAATATCAAGAAAAAGTATGGTAGAGCCAAGACTGTCAGTCCTCCTAAAGTTAGGAGTGATAAACCTTCTCCTAAGACTGACAAATCTGTCAAGTCTGAGAAAGGAAAGGAGATAGTCGAAAGCTCTAGTAATGTGAAGAAAAGTGCATCTCCTGTTGTTAAATCTGTTGATTCTCGATCTTATCGAAAAGCCGGGCCCAATCAAAGTTGGGTTCCGAAGAATGTCTAACCAATCTGTCATTGCAGGGCATTAAGCAGAATAGAAATAAAGTTATATGGGTGCTAGACAGTGGAGCATCGAGGCATATGACTGGAAACAAGTCCCTGCTTACTGAGTTGGTTATGAAGGCTGGCCCTTATGTTACCTTTGGAGATGACAGCATAGGTGTGACTAAGGGATATGGCAAACTGAAAACTGGCAATGTCATCATTGAAGATATTTCCTATGTTGAGGGACTAAAGCACAATCTGTTGAGTATAAGTCAATTCTGTGACAAAGGTTACGAAATTGTCTTCAACAAGAAAGGTGTATCAATCACTCACATCAAGGAAGGCTCACTAGCTTTGAGAGGAGTTCGAAAGGCAGATCTTTTTGTTGCAGATATGGATTCAGCAAATTAGGATGAGGTCACCTGTTTCTACAGCAAAGCCTCGGATGATGAAAGCTGGTTATGGCACAAAAAGTTATCTCACTTAAACTTCAAAACGATGAATGCTCTCGCGAGGCGAGAATTGGTGAGAGATCTACCTCAAATGGAGTTCGCTCCGAAAGGACTCTGTGAAGCTTGTGAAATGGGAAAGTCGAAGCGAGCATCACATAAAAGCAAAGAAATTTCTAGTATTACTAAGCCTCTGCAACTTCTTCATATGGATTTGTTTGGCCCAGTGAATGTCCTATCTTTGTCTAGGAAAAGATATGCTTTGGTAATCGTGGATGACTTCTCCAAGTATACATGGGTATTGTTCGCAATGACGAAAGACGAAGTACCTTTCTTAATCATTGATCATATCACTCAAATTGAGAATGTTTCAACACTTACTGTGAAGACGATTAGATCAGACAATGGCACTGAATTCAAAAACGCAGTGCTAAATGACTTCTGTGTATCTAAAGGAATACGTCGTCAGTATTCAGCCCCGAGAACTCCACAACAAAATGGAGTAGTTGAAAGGAAGAATAGAACTCTGGTTGAAGCAGCAAGAACTTTGTTGTATGATTCAAAACTTCCTTTGTATTTCTGGGCCGAAGCAGTGAGTACCGCTTGTTACACTCAAAATAGAACCTTGATCATAAAAGATAAAGAAAAGACACCATGTGAGCTAATGAACAACAGAAGACCAACAATCAAATACTTTCATGTCTTCGGAGCAAAATGCTATGTGCTTATAGAT
Organism: Saposhnikovia divaricata; assembly: GCA_036435485.1. Taxonomy (NCBI): domain Eukaryota; kingdom Viridiplantae; phylum Streptophyta; class Magnoliopsida; order Apiales; family Apiaceae; genus Saposhnikovia; species Saposhnikovia divaricata. Next base: position 161,770,554 of record CM071597.1, read on the forward strand.
GATGAAAATCTAGGCAAGTTTGCAGCAAAAGCTCGTGAAGGAATTTTTGTTGGTTACTCTACAGACGTGGTGGCAGCTTATAGAGTGTTCTTGGTGAATGATCGAAAAGTGACTGAAAGTTACAACGTCAGATTCGACGATACGAAACTCTCATCAATTTCAAGAGATTCTAGTGAACCTGAGTCCCTAAAATTTCAGAATCTGGACTTAGAAGATCTTGAAGATGAACCTGAGTTGGTTGTTCCATTAAATGTTCCAAGTGTACGTGAAGAACCTGAGTCTAGTGAACAAGCTAATTCTACAAGATCAGGAGAGACTTCTTCAGTACCAACCGGCAACAACTCAGGGGGAGTAAATAGCAGCTCAAGGACTACTGTTCAAGGCTCGAGTCGAGTTGACTCTAGTTCTGTAGGAGCTGGCACTAGCTCAGGGGGAGTTAGTGAAAATAATCAAAGTAGTCAGCACCCCATCTCAGAAAGTCAAGCTGAATCATCAAGACAATTTCCAGGTGAACGGGTATGGAATAGAGACCATCCGTTTGAGTTAATTATTGGTGATCCAGATGCTGGTGTGACTACTAGAAGAACTGCAAGAGCTGACATGGCTAATATCTCCTTATATTCTGGGTTCTTATCCAAGCTTGAACCTAAAGAAATAGAAGAAGCTCTTGGCGATGCTGATTGGGTGATTGCAATGCAAGAGGAACTCAATCAGTTTGAAAGGCAGAAAGTTTGGAAACTGGTACCCCGACCAAAGAACAAATCCGTAATTGGAGCTAGGTGGGTATTCAGAAATAAACTGGATGAAAACGGACTTGTAACACGAAACAAGGCTCGTTTGGTTGCAAAAGGTTATTCTCAGAGAGAAGGAATTGATTATGATGAAACCTATGCACCAGTTGCAAGACTTGAGGCAGTCAGGATGTTCTTGGCATTTGCAGCACATAAGAACTTCAAAGTTTTCCAGATGGACGTGAAAAGTGCCTTCCTGAACGGAGAGTTAGAAGAAGAAGTGTATCTGGAACAGCCGCCTGGCTTCGTTGATCCAGAACATGCAGATTTTGTGTATCTACTCTTCAAATCTGTCTATGGCCTCAGGCAATCCCCAAGGCGATGGTATGAAACCCTATCCCTATTCTTAATTGAAAATGGTTTTGTTAGGGGAGTAATTGATAAAACATTGTTCTATAAAGTTGTGAGAAATGACTTAATACTTGTTCAAGTATATGTGGACGATATTATTTTTGGGTCATCAAATGAGCGCTTGTGCGAGAAATTTGCCAAGCTAATGCAGGAAAAATATGAGATGAGCATGATGGGAGAGCTATCCTTCTTCCTTGGATTACAGATCAGTCAGAGAAAAGATGGTATCTTTATCTGTCAATCCAAGTACGTCAGAGATTTACTCAAGAAGTATAATCTAGAAGATGCATCAGCAGCTAAGACTCCCATGGCAACAGCCACGAAGCTTGATGAAGACAAATCAGGTAAATCAGTTGACATCACAAGCTATCGAGGTATGATTGGCTCACTCCTCTATTTAACTGCAAGTAGACCAGATATAATGTTCGCAACTTGTTTATGTGCAAGGTTCCAAGCGGATCCTAGAGAATCACATCTCGTAGCCGTCAAAAGAATTTTTAGGTATCTCAAGGGCACACCAAATCTAGGGATTTGGTACCCAAGAGATACAGGTTTTAATCTTATTGGCTATTCGGATTCAGACTATGCAGGTTGCAGGATTGATAGGAAAAGCACATCTGGTGCTTGCCAATTTCTTGGCAGAAGATTGGTGTCCTGGCAAAGTAAAAAGCAACATACAGTATCTACTTCTACTGCTGAAGCTGAGTACATTGCTGCTGGAAGCTGTGTAGCTCAAATACTGTGGATGAGGAACCAATTGAAGGATTATGGCGTGGAGCACAAGAAAATTCCAATCATGTGTGACAACACAAGTGCCATTGCCATAACCAACAATCCTGTAGATCACTCAAGAACCAAGCATATTGACATCAGGTATCATTTCATAAGAGAACATGTCGAGGAGGGAACTGTGGAGCTACATTTTGTGCCCACAATGCAACAAATTGCAGATATATTCACCAAACCTCTTGATGAAGTAACATTCAATAGGTTGGTTGGTGAATTGGGAATGCTTAACATAAGTTAGTAAAGCCTTCTATCTGTAAAATCCATGTTTATGTTTGTATGTGCAAGCTAATCAATCATTATGTGCTTAGACTTTAGTATGCCTAATTAATGATTGTTATAGGTTGCATATAGTGTGATTTTGCATGAATTCATTGTGTTTTAAGTGTCTTTATAGCACAAATCTGTGAATTTATGCTTGTTTGATTGCATGATCGTAGGGGGAGTTAAATTCATAATATTCTAAATATTGCATGATTTTTAGATGAATTTACCTATGATTTTCATGTAATTAGAGGCCTTAGAATTTAAAAACTTCAAAATTTCGAGTTAGGTTCTATCTCGAAACTCATCTAGAAATTCGACTTGAATTTCGACTTAATCTGTCATAGTGAAGTTTTTGAAAAATTCTAAGTCTGGGAAGAATTTCGAGTTGGCTATCTCGAAATTCATCTCGAAATTCGACTTAGAGTTCGAGTTCGAGTTACCAGTGTGCCTAGTTCTATCTTCAAAATATTCGAGATAATTTCTATCTCGAATTTTATCTCAGGTTGAGATGAGGTTTCCATTAAGGGAATATTTTGAAAAGAACTGAGAATTAACTTCGAGTTAGTCTATCTCGAAACTTAACTCGAATTTCGACTTGATGTTCGAGATAGAGTTCTTAGTCTATCTCGAAACTCAACTCGAATTTCGACTTGGTGTTCGAGATAGAATTCTCAGTTAAGCTAAAGGGAATTTTTCGAGTTACACTCTTAACTTGAAACATATCTTGAATTACCCTGTACTCTTTGACTCAAGGGGGTATTTTGGAAAGAATTTGAGATTAACTTCGAGTTAGTCTATCTCGAAACTCAACTCGAATTTCGACTTGATGTTCGAGATAGAGCTCTTAGTCTATCTCGAAACTCAACTCGAATTTCGACTTGATGTTCGAGATAGACTTCTAACTCGAAAAGTATCTTGAATTTTCTTTTTTCCAAGTTTACTACAATTCAATAATGTTCAAGATAGGATTTCCCTATAGTTTCTGCTGTAAAATTGGTTAAAGTGCTTCATTGTGCATAATTGTTCGAGTTAACCTCTATCTCGAACTTTATCTCGAAGTTCGACTTGATGTTCGAGATAGAGATGTTCGAGATAGAAAAGTTCGAGATAGAGTTCGACTTAGATGTCCCCTGTATGGACTTAGTACTTTTCACATTTTTTAACAGGGACATTTTTGTCATTTTACATTCACCTATATATACATCTCTAAATCGATGCCCAATTCACTTTACCTAATTCTAATTTTCACAGCAGCCGTTTCACAAGAACAGTGCGATTTCATAACTTCATACCGTTAACCCGTGTTTTTGTGATTAAACTCGTACTAATCACGAATTACTGCCAATTTTTGGACTAATCTTGACTGTGTTATCCTTAATCTTTGTGTGGGTGTGTTTTGTGTTCATCATTATACACGCGCATATACATACACACGAACATATAACTGTTTGTGTACTGTTCATAAAACGCAATTCCATATTCACCATTCATAAACACACACGATTTCACTGGTACACACGAATATTCATCTTTGAATATTCAGATTTGGTCATTGGTTTTTGATTGTTAATCCCGTAGTTTAATTTTCTCTAAGGGACTTTTGTTCTTTTTGATAAATTAAAAGGGATACATCATTTAATTCGTAAATTATTTGTTTTTCAAAATTAAACAAAAATCACATCTTTTTAAAGAAAAACATTTAATAAAAAAAAAAATGGCTCACCAATTTTCCCTTGCTAAAAACAATTTTTATAATATTTCTACGGAAATTGGTGATCAACTCCCGCGGTTTAAGTTTTGGATACGATTTCTCAATTTGTATTCCAAAGCTAGCCATGCTTTTACTGCTAAACCTACACTAGTACATGATGCTTTACAGCAATTATGGACTAGTGCGGTTACTTTTGGGAGTAAATCAACCCCCTACGGTTTCAGGTTTACCTTAGCGGGTCAGGAATATGAGGTGACCGAACAAATTGTCAACAGAGTTCTTGGATTCCCAATTAAAGATGCCTATGATCCAGAACCTACTGCTGCAGAACGCCTCAGATTCTTTGAAGAAATTGGATGTTATCCTCCAAAAGGCCCAATCACGGGAAATATCCAAAAGCAATTCTTCCATGCGGAATGGAATTACTTTTTCGAGGCCATCACAAGATGTTTTTGGGCACGCGAAAAAGACTTTCATCAAATTCCAATTCCAATGCAAACCTTTGCAGTTGCCCTAGCAAGAGAACTGAATATAAACTATGGACGCATAGTTCTCTCTGAGATAGTGGCCTCAATGGGATCCCTTGCAAGCAGAGACCTCACTGCAAATGATGTTGTCTGCTGGTTTCCTCGGTTTCTTCAAATGCTGATCAATGACTTAATACCGAAGGATGCTCTTGCTATTAGACAGGGATTTGCCAGAAGCCCCACATCTGAATCGCTAGGGATGGGCACTAAGTCACTTGCAACCATTGCTAATCAGGATAAACATCAAGGTAAACCAATGTCTACTCCTGAAAATATTCAAATGTGGCTTCGATATGATGCAGGAGTTACCAATTTGGAGGCATCATCACAAGTTTCATCACATGCTCAAAATCCATCTGTTCATGCTGAGGCATTTGATGAGATTCCTGATGAGGAAAGCGATGATGCACAAGGTAATCAATCAGGTAATCTCTCCCTGCATACTATTCATTCCTCCTCCTATGTTTCTGATTCCGCGACCCAAGAGACTGCTAACCCGCAGGATCTATCCCAGGGTAAGAGCCATATTTCTGACTCTGAGTCTGATACACATTCCTATTCTTTATCACCCCTGTTAACGGAAGTCAGAAAACCAGCACGTATATATATACAAGATGATGAGGAGAGTGAACCCGAAGAGCAGCAACTTATTCGCAAGAAAGCCAAACTTTTCCACGCTGCTACTTCACAACCACAGTCAAACCCTAGCGTGTCACACGCAACCACTCCACCTCACGCGAGTGGTTCACCCCTTGAACATTCTGCACATAGGGATTTTGATTTTGGTGAGGATGATGTACCTCTTGAAGATACTGTTGCTTCAAGAGGACATGAAGTCTTAAGAACTTCAGCCGTACCTTCACCAGTACGTACTGATGCTGCAAAGAGGATCGGTTCTGATGTCGTACAAGGACACTTTGCAGCCTCTCAGCCTGAGATTCCAACTCAGGAACAAACAGAATTTGATCCCATAACTGTCAACAACATTTCTTATCAATTTTCTGCAGGTACTGCTTCACTATTTGGATCAATCATTGAAGACATACACGAGTGTGAGACAGGGAGTGTGTGTGAGAGGTTAGGGAGAGAGGGACCTTCATTTTCAAGGCCCGAAACCGAGCGTCAAATACCAACAGAACGAGTATTAGAGCGAGGTCACCTAAACCAAACACCGTCCCTTAATATTGAAAATTTTGATACTCGTATGACTTCAATGGAAAATCAGATGAGGCAGTTCGGGCAGACAATGGGGCAGTTCGGGATCAATATTGGAAACAACCAAAGGGCTCTAGACGACTACGCAGCAAGAATGGCAAGTCAAGCTACAGCTTTTGATGATTTGACAAATAAGGTCAATGACTTGGGCCATGCTGGTGGTGTCTTGGGAAGCACTCTCAATGAGAGGATGGGGGCATTGGAGTCTACAATGCATACAATGACTGTGGAGATCAGTAGAATGATGTTCGCAGTCAGGAGTTTTGTGCCCCCGGAGTGCTTCAAGTCGCAACAACCTCCCCCCGATGCTGGTGCAGGTGGTGCAGGTGGTGCTAGTGGAGCGGGAGCCTTTGGTTCTGGTTTTGGAGGTTCCTATGCAGCTGGTGGATCTGAAGACCATGGTGGAGCTCAGGATAACTCACCTAAGGGGGAGAGTGGAAAGGAGACGAGACAGCAGGCAGTTCACATCGAAGAAATTGAAGAACCCGCTGATCTTGTCAAGGAACCAGAAGTTGAGCCGTCTGTTGATGAAGAGGCTCTGAGGATGAGGAAGGGTAAGGCAGTAATGGTTGATGAACCATTTGTTGATCTGAGTCATCAGGAAACAGTACAGGAGGTACTTGACTCAGATTCTGACATGGAAGACGTACCGTTGGCACACGCTATAAAAAGATCTTTGAAGGAACAAGGTGGAGGTGCTGGGATGTCTTCCGGACTGCCTGAAGAATTTCCTGTTGATGAGGAAACCCTTAAAGCTCAACAGTTAGCCTTGGAACAAGCTCAGTTCCATAAAATGAAGATGATGCAAGAACATGCTGCGTTCCTAGAACAGAAGGTGGAGCTACAAGGGAAGCAGTATGAGTATGAGCTTGCAAGGCTAGCTAATCCTCAAGTTGATCTGGACAAACGAAGGATAGGGCAGAAATGGGATGAAGCAAGGAAGATAATGATGGGACCATGTGCGAAAGGAGTTCATAACAAGGATGCAGATGATCTGTTCTACAACTTGAATTTGCAGAATCCAATGACTGGAGACTATATAAATGCTTTGAAGAGATTAATTTCTAAAGTCAGGGTTGGATACAATGCAAATCTTAAGGAGTGGCAGGTTATCTTGTCTTTGGTAGAAGGAGTCCCAACATCTTTCTTATATGTGGATGACCAATTCATTATGAGAAGATCTGCGTCAGAGTTGTTCTTGCTAGCGACTAAAATTCAATACTCTCAATCTGAGGAGCTAAGCATTCTGTACAGGGATCAGTTAATGCAGCTGGCAGAGGACAAGGGTCCAGAATTCTCAGCTTATCCAAATTTTGTCCGGATGGTAGTTGATGGAAAGATGAAGAGGGTTAGCATGGAGGAAAATGATCTAATGGAGCTTTCAGTGGAATCTCTCAAAGCTGTCTGTAGACAAATGATGAGTAAGGGATTCGTTTCTGAGCTTAAAGATAAATCCGTGAAGATCATTGAAAGAGTAATATTCAAGAAGAGCAATGAGGTGTGGAAGTGTGATGTCATTGCTCCAAACCCTCTTGATGACGTGAAGATTGAGCCAGAGCTGATAGAGAAGAAATGGAATATTCTTCAAGCCATGAAGAATGTAGATGAAGCTCTGACTCTTCCTTCTGGAGCACTAGAACAAGGAGAAATAAGGGAGGCTATTGGTGTTCCAGGAAGTGAAAGTGTATACTGGATACATGCTTATGTTGAAGATACAGCTGATGCCTTAGTATTCATAGATGCAGATCAGAATCAAACAATCTTGCATATGAGTAGACAATGGCTGCTACGGACTCAAGATGCTGCATTTCTGGAGAGAGTATTATATGTATTCAAATGGGGCGAAGTGGAAGATAAGTTTGTTGAAGAAAAGCAGAGACTCATGAGTTACCTGTCTGAAGTAGTGGTGGAAAAGAAGAGAATGGAGCGAGATGCGGCCAGTGTCCACAATACTGACCGTGTCAAGGGCTACCCCAAGATGATCTATTGTCAGTTCAAATCTGATAAATCTCACTGGAAACCTCAGCTCATCATGAAGAACTTCGAGGATATTCCAAAGATCAGAACTACTCAGGAGGTGGACAAACTCAGAAGGCTTTTCAAACATCCTTATCCAGAGCCCAAGAACCCTCTAGAAATGGAAGCTGTAAGTCTGTTGAATGCTAGGTGGAAGCAGCTTAAAGATCCAGTATACAAGAAAGAAAAGCAGCAGAAGGAGAAGCTCAAAAGGCAGAAAGAAGAGAGAGACCAAGCTGCTGAAGCTAGAAAGAGGAAACGGAATTAGGGTTAAAGGTCAGAGTGGTGTGAACTTGAAGTTGGAAAAACTTCATGTCTTTTGGTTGCTTTAACTCACTTGAGGAAAATTCACCTTAGAGTGAATCCAATAAGGTGATACAAGTTTGACTAAAAGGTATGAAATAATCCAGGTGATAGGAATCACTCAAATGATCTTTAATTCGAAGTTCGAATTCTGTTTCTAGTTTAAGTTCTTTGTATTGTTTTCATGTAAATTTCAATTGTAAATTATTCAAGACTGTAATGTTAATTATCTTTTCTCGTCTCATTGTTTAGTTGAGTTATCCTTCATTAATTTGAATGTCATTGTTAGACAATCAAATTGGGGGAGATTGAAAGGCAGAGTGTATAAACTTGTAACACTATAACTAATGTAACTCAAACTAAAGGAAAAGATACTTAACCAGAAGACAATCAAGAACAAGAAGTCACAAGAAATCAACACTAAATGAAGACAAGGTAATTGATACAATTCAACATGTTAACTATGATCAATCGAAGAAGAAATCATTGAGAGAAGTTCAAGTCAAAGTTGTTCATGCCTCAGTGATTTGGAAAGCCAAAGATCAAGATCATAACTATCAGTATCAATAAGACCAATTGATTTCAAGTGAACAAGAAGGAAAGCAAATATTGGAAAGCCATATTTCTAATTGGATATGGTAACTTATTCAAGAAGCAAAAACCCTATCAAGACTAGTCACTTATGAACCAGACCGTTGCATCAAGTGTCAGGACATTGATAGCAAGTTTATGTCAGTAATAAAGATCCATATTCAAGAGCTTGGTGAAGAATAAAGAAGACATGAAGATATCACAAGTTCAAGATGTGCATTGAAGTTTCAAGTTGAAGACCAGAATATTTTCTAAGTACTAAATATTCTAGATGGCCAAGTAGAAGTTTCTAAGTAGAAGTTCTACTTAGAACTTCGAGATGGCTAAGTAGAAATTCTCAAGTAGAAGTTCTACTTAGAGTGCAGCTTCAACATGACACATGGCATCTTCTGATTGGCAAATTTCCAAGCTTTCAAGATAAGGCAAGATTTATGTGGGCATCATTGGGTCACGTACATCTTAGTCTTTGAAGACTACAGGACATAGATTACATGTAGTATAAATAGAAGTACTTGTGTAATGTTTTAGTTAGTGAGCAATTCTAGAGAAAAACACAAGAGAGAAAGAGAGAGTGCATTCACAGAGCTTAGTATCATTCACTTCTCTCTCAACTTCTGTTATACTTTGTAATGAATGTTGTAGCAACCCTTTCAAGTTATATATAAGACATATATTCCTTGAATCTGTGTGTTCATTTATTGCATCGTATTTATTGCTTCTCATATTCGAAAAGTTGTATTCACCCCCCCTCTACAACACATTTGGACCTAACAATAGATTATTCCTATCTAAGTCGTCAACCACTGAATTACACAATTCCGGAAATACACATATGCACTAGAATCATTATCCATAAAAATATCCATTCATTAACACCACTATTCATTGAAATCACTATTCACTGATGCAATTAATCATACAAAGAAAAGTTTTAATTCTACCAAAAATTTGGGTTCTTACAGCAAACCACTTCTCCATTACAAACTCTCGGCCCATTTCTTTTTCAAAGAAATTTAAGAACAAATCTCAAGCTTCAAGTGTCCAATGATGGTGTTCTTGGACTCTATGCAAAGCTCTTAACATAACTAAGGTAATCCTAGAATCCTAGCTCCATCCATGATGTGTAGCTTGTCCAAAATTTCATCCAAAGTAGATGATGAATTATGATGAATAGTGTTTTAACTTGTGTTCTTGTTTTGATCGTAAAGAGTAAGCTTTCCAAGGATCATCTAAGGCTTGTTTTAGGACTATCAAGCTTTATTATTGTTGTTAGAGCATCAAGGAAGGTAAAAAGCTCAACCTTACTCTTTGTTATTATGAGTTGTATGTTAACTTTTGAGATAGTTTAGAGATTGTTACATGTTAGTGGTTTTAGTGGATGTTTGGTATTATTTTGATTGGATGGAATGGTAGATGTTGGTTTTGACTATGGTCACCAAATAATTCAACCACAATGTTAAATACATTAAAGCATGAAGAGGGAAACAATTGGCAGTTGAGGAGATATACACAAGTGGAGTACTACATATGACACACTACCACAGTTTTTTATGGCCATTGTAGATTCCAACCCTAAGAGTGTTGTTGTGATTGATGCAGTACGTGATGGAAATAATGCACATCAATCTATTTGCATACATGTTTTCTTCTACCTTAAAGCAATGATGGATGGTTGACAACATGCACGGCCTGTACTTTCGATTGACGATACATTTTTGAAAGGGAAATACAACGGAAAGATACCCATTGCTATGGGTGTTGATTCCAACAATCATCAATATCCCATCTGTTATGCGTTGGTTGATGAGGAGTTTGAGGATAATTGGGATTGGTTTTTAAGACCCCAATGTAAACATGTTTACAGGGACAGGTTACGTGTTTGCATAATCTCATACCATGCTGGTGGAATTCTCGCACCAATGTCGGATACGGCCAATGAATTCGCACCACCTTATGGGGATTCGTAGATGGTGTCTACACCATTTCAGAAGTAACTTCTCTAGTAAGCATCCCGGGGGGGACTTGAGACATTTGATGTGGCTAGTTGGAAGTACAACGCAAGTCAGAAAGCACAATGCTTACATGAAAAAATAGGGGAGATATCACCTAGTGCTTTATAGTGGCTTTGTGACATTTCTGCTAAATTGTGGACCGTCTGTCACGATCGGGGTGGTGCTCATTATAGACAAACTACTACTAACATCATGAAAGGCTACAATGGAAATATACGAATGGCTCGTTTTCCTTCCTGTTATGACAATGATGGAGTACATATTCTACAAAAATGTCAAAATTATGAATACACAAAGAAATCAAACCATTGATGCTTTACATGAAGGATAACAATTTTGTCGAAGGATTAATGATATGATTCAAGATATATGGAGAAGGCTAAAGCACATAAAGTGACAACATATAGTCGTCAACTTGCCATTTTCACAGTTGTTACTCAACGTTATCGGGTGAAAGGTTGCACGAATGGGGGGATACAAACAGTATGTGAACATTAGTAAGAAAACTTGCACTTGTGGAAAATGGAAATGTCACCATATGCCTTGTTCTCAGGTAATGGCTGGTTATTTTGGTGGACAACATTGATTGGAAGAAGTGGGTTGGACCTTACCATTACTCATACAAATTGCATGAGTTATGAGAACCTTTGATATTTCCATTACCAATCCAGTAGTTGTGGAACTATGTTTTACCATTCGAGTGGTAGATGTATGGGAAATTGATACCTAATGAGGCCTATAGGAAGGTGAAGAAAAAGCGTGGCACTAAGGGACAGTCTATAAGAATTCAAACTGAAATGGACCAGTCAAGATCGGGGAAGAAGTGTAACAGTGTAATCAAGAAGGACATACAAAATGAAGCAAACTTTTTCCATAACATTCCCTGGAGCTTTGAAGTTGATGAAATCAAGTCTTGAGATGTTTGGTGTGATTTCACTTCCTTGATGTAGTTTGTTTGTCGTCATTTGAATTTGTGTTTTTTCTTTGTGTGATTTAATTTCCTACATGTACTTTGGTTCTAATTAGTTGCATTTGTGTTCTTAATATCAGTTTCATTTCACCATCTTAAAGTGTTGAAAACATAACAATGCCTACAGTTATGAAAACATAGCAATTGTACAATTCAACACACTTCCAATAATAAAAGTACAATAATTCACTCCTTGTAGGACATTTTGCAGTCCGATTGAATATCTGAACTTATGCTCCATTGATGATATTGTCTAGCCTGTAGGATGTCTCCGTCCTCTGCATACACCTTCACATATGCTGCTAGGTTGTGTCATTGTACGTGCAACCGCATTCGATTCTCCTCCTTCCATATATGGAAAAGCGCAGTTCCAATTGTTGATGAGTATTGCGTATCATGAATTTATAGCACTTTTTTTGTACTCTTAATCCATACATCTGACATTATTTGGCATAAATGTCAAGAGTTCATGTACACCATTCCATATCCTTCTGCTTTGTTGTTGTTGAAAGAGTTGAGTAACGATGGTTAGAGTTCAACGAGTAAGCAAAATCATCATCACACAACCACTTTCTACCCATAGCTCTAAAAATATCACCAGGAGTATAAGTCATTATGTGTTGATGATAGTTATTTTAGTTACATATCTATAGTGACCCAGATTGTTGTCTACCACTTGCATTATTTACAGGTTTTGGACTATTGTCTACCACTTGCATTATTTACAGGTTTTGGTTTTGGACTGTAAAAAGTTGTGTTGTCCCGTCAACAGTAACATGGCTCTATAGTTATTTAACCTGTAACATAACTTTCATATTTTCACAACTGTAGTTAACATAATTGATCATACTGTGTAGAAAGTTGTGTAGTCATGTCAAAAATTTATTAAAACTTTCATTATTTAAAGTCGTTTGTATTATTAAAATTCATAGTGTGTATAAAGTTGTGTAATACCGTCAACAAATATAGCTTTCATTTTTTTTCAAGAAGGCACTTGCATGAAATGGGTAGTGAAGATGAAGGAGATAACATTTCCGATCATAGTTGTGACTCTCGTTGTAGTTGCAATTGGTATTCGAATAACCTTACATTCTCTCACCAACAAGAAATTGATGAAATATATAAAGCAGGTGATGATTATTATGCAACACAGCTAGATAATCCCCTAAACTTCTCCCAACTCCCCCCTCAAACAAAAATCGCAACCAGTTCCAATCGTCACCCAATCACTACAGAAGTTCCTCAAAAAATCACTCCAATCCTTCCTGAACCAATCGGCCTAACTTCCGATCATAGTTATGACTCCCGTTGTAGTTATAATTGGGATTGGAATAACCTTACATTTTTTCAACAAGAAGCAAGTGATGAAAGTATAGAGCCGCCAATACTTATTATGAAGCACACTCTGATAGTTCCCTAAACCTTCCCCAAATCTCCCCTCGAAGAGAAAGCAGAACCACTTCCAATCCTCAACCAATCACTCTAGAAGCTCCTCAATCACTCCAATTCCGCAAGCTCCTCGAATTAACTATAAAAGTAAGAAGTGTAAGGATTGTAAAATGTTCATTGATAGTGGTGGTAAGATCATTTCTACTTATTTCATGTTTCTTGTACTAATTTATTGTTTATATATATATATATATATTGGTGATAACATGTAATTTTGCAGATGTAGATTATTTAGCTAATAAGCACTCGAATCCAATGATGATAGAATGCAAAATCCCTTATTCCATCAAAGTAAAGACTATTAAAAGAATTTCAAAATATGCATTTGAAGAATACGATGATTTTGTGGGCATTGACACCATACAAGTTGAGTGTTACCTCCAATTGGATAAGGATAGGTACCCACTTATCTGTAAACCAGTTGAAGTCGGATGTGTTATAGTCCCTTACAAGGCATGTTGTCAATTTGAGATCACTTTTACCGCCGACATTATAGACTACAAAAATTTCACTTTTCATGGGGGTTATTCAAATATTTTTGTTAGGAATATGTTGTACTTGATGATAACTTCACAATCAATCAAATTGTTTAAGGTTTTGTAGCTGTCAACGGATGAGGATTTATAACTCTATCCGTTGACAGGTAGCTCATCAACGGATGAGGTTTTGTAGCATACTGCAAGTATCTCTATGTTATCAGTTGATGGTGTTTTTATCCACAGTCATGTTGACTATCAACGGATAGGCAGAATAGGGTAGCCAATTGTAAATAAACTATGCTATGTAATTCTGTCTAAGTGAAAGTGTATCAACAGATGAAGACAAAACTCTATCAACGGATACAACTCAAATCCACTCTATCAACGGATACAGCTCAAGTCTCAATATCAACGGATACCGCTCAATACATCATCAACGGATGTCAGTGTACAATATCAACGGATAATCATTGACACTGTCTTCTATGATTAGCTGGGGATTAGCAGTTGATAAGGACATGTTTGACTGACAGATCACATGGGTTGATAGTAGATACAAAAAGCAGTATGGCAGCCATACTTTGGAAACACAGAAGAAAGAAGCATTCTATTTACACTATGAATACAAGAAAGGTGCAGGAGACATGTCTGAACACAAGGACAACCTTTCGGCTACATGTGTATTTGGAGTGTAGTAGCAAGTCAACTAGAATTAGATTAGTATTATCTTATTCCAGTAGTACTTGTAAATCTTGGGATATATAACCAAGTGTAGCAACTCTTTATAGAAAAAGAAAACAGACATATTTGCTTAGGGTTTCTTGAATATCCTTAGAAGCAAAGAGTTGTAAAACGGCAGCTGTGTACATTTTGTATCACAGAGTTTTCTTCAAATAAAAGCTTCAGGTGGTGCATATTAACCACCTGATTTTATATGTGTTTGTGTTTAAATCTTACATTGCAATTATCTCTGCACAAATTTCTGGAGTTCTTATCAGAAATTTATAAATATCAAGAATTGTATTCAACCCCCCTTTCTACAATTATACAAGTGTGTAATCTGGGAATAACAATTGGTATCAGAGCAAGATTCTAACATATTTGAAGTTTAAAGATCAACACACTTCCAACATGTCTAAGAAGGATTATGGAGTAAAGATTCCAGTTCTTGATAGAGAAAATTACTTTCACTGGAAAGTAAAAATGCGTCTACATCTCTCGTCTATTGATGAGGGTTTTGTGGATTGCATTGACAAGGGTCCTCACGTTCCAATGAAGACAGCAACAAGAGTTGGCCTGGCTGATGATGTGCCTGACACTCTCATTCCCAAACCTGTTTCTGAGTGGAGTCTTGAAGATATTGCAGAAGTCCACAAAGACAAAAAGGCCATGAATATTCTGTTCAATGGTCTAGAAACAGACATGGTTGACAATGTTATTAACTGTACTACCGCCAAGGAAGTATGGGACATTGTTCAAACCCTGTGTGAAGGAACAGAACAGGTAAGGGAAAACAAGATGCAACTACTAATCCAACAGTATGAACATTTTCACTTTAAGAGTGGAGAAACATTGAATGATACATTTAGTAGATTTCAAAAGCTACTAAATGGTTTAAAACTTTATGGAAGAATCTATCAAGTTAAAGATTCTAATCTCAAATTTCTGAGATCACTGCCCAAGGAATGGAAGCCAATGACTGTTTCTCTAAGAAACACTCAAGAGTACAAGACATTTACTCTTGAAAGGCTCTATGGAACTTTAAAGACCTATGAGCTGGAAATGGAGCAGGATGAAGAGATTGAGAAGTCTCAAAAGAAAAGTGGGTCAGTTGCACTTGTTGCCAACTTGGAGCAAAAGGAGGAAAGGACAGAAACTGCTAGTTCTACACCAAACAGGGAGGTTTGTAAAGGTAGAGCAGAATCAAGCAGGAGCAAGGAAAAGGTGTCTGAGGAATTGAATGCTCTTCAGCAGGATGAATTGGATGAGATAGATGAGCACTTAGCTTTTCTATCTAGGAGATTCTCTAAGCTGAAATTCAAGAGAAACTCTGGGGTGGCCAAGCCATTTAACAAGGATTTTTCCACAAGCAACTATGTGGATAAATCCAAAATTAAATGCTACAATTGTGGAATTGCTGGTCACATGATAAGTGAATGCAGGAAACCTAGATCTGAGAACAAGGTAAAGTCAACTGAGACTGTTGACTATAAGAAGAAATATTTTGATCTTCTCAGGCAGAAAGGAAAGGCATTCTTGACCCAAGAGTATGACTGGGCTGTTGATGACAATCATTCTGATGATGATGTTGAGTTAGTCAACCTTGCTTTAATGGCTGATTCTGGAGAGCAGGAAGCAAGTTCAGCTAGCAATCAGGTATATTCTACTAATCTCTCTGAGCTCACCAAAGAGGAATGCAATAGTGTTATAGATGAAATGTCTACTGAACTATATCACTTAAGTGTTACTCTTAAATCACTTACTAAAGAGAACAATAGGATTAAAGAGTCTAATCTGTTTTTAAGTGATAGAAATGCTGCTCTAGAAACTCAATTTCTAGAATTTGAGAAAATGAGAGTTGATTGCAATAATGCTAAAAGTGAACTTGAAGCTGTGTTAAAAAAAGAACTGATTTTAAAAGACCAACTTGAAAAAGAACAAGGGATAATTGCTAAATTTCAAAGTTGTAGGAATATTTCTCAAAACATAATAGAAGTTCAGGGAATAGAATCATTTGTGAAGGATACCTGGACTCAAAAGAAAAAGGAGCTAGAACCTGGCCTTGAGGATCTAGAGACTATTTGTGAATCAACGGATAGTGATCATCCGTTGACAGATGAACCGTCAACGGATGAGAGGTATCCGTCGACTAACAAAAAGTCTGTTAGTAAGAAGGAACTTAGGAAACTGGATATCAAGTATGGTCCAGTAAACAAGAATTTTGTTAGTGGTGAGTGCAGCAAAACCAAATCCAGTGGGAAGGCTAAGACAGGTGATTTACACAACAAAAAGGCTGTTGGTAAATCAGACAATGAAAAGGTAGAAATTGATGGCAAAAAGAAAAAGAACAGAAATGGTAAGATAGGCATCAACAAGAAAAACAATTACTCTCCTGACAAGTTTGCTCCTAGGAAAACTTGTAGTAATTGTAATAGTGTCAATCATCTATCTTCTAATTGCAAGATTGTCAACAAGGCTCCTGTTCATGTACCTCAACCAATGCCATGTATGCCTGCAATGCCTGTTATGCCTGGTTTGTATCAAAATGCTAGTTTTTCAAATCCATATGTGAACATGCCATATATGTCTAATCCTTACTTTCAATCTATGAATGTGCCACAAATGTCATGGAACATACCTAACATGAATAATATGTATGCCAATTTTCCACACATACATGCATCCAATATTCATGCAAATGAGCATTTGTCAAACCCCATCACTCAAGCATCTACACCTAAGTTGAAGAATGCTAAGAGTGCAAAGTCAAAGGCTAACAAGAAAGGACCCAAGGAAGTTTGGGTACCAAAATCAACTTGATTTGTTTTTGAAATGTGTGCAGGGAAACAGAAGGAATCTATGGTACCTAGACAGTGGATGCTCTAGGCACATGACAGGAGATTCAACTCTGCTCACAGAGTTCAAGGAAGGAGCTGGCCCTAGAATTACCTTTGGAGATGACAGCAAAGGATATACTAAGGGATATGGCCTGATTTCAAAAGACAATGTCATCATTGAAGAAGTGGCTTTAGTTGAAGGTTTGAAGCACAATTTGCTGAGTATCAGTCAGATTTGTGACAAAGACTATGAAGTAAAGTTCACAAAAGAAGCCTGTGTTGTTTCTGCCAAGGAAGACAACAATGTGGTATTGACAGGCTTTAGAAAAGGAAATGTTTACATAGCTGACTTTAATTCAGTATGCTCAGAATCTATTACTTGTCTCTTCAGCAAAGCAAGTAAGGATGAGAGTTGGCTATGGCATAAGAAGCTGTCACATTTGAATTTTAAAGTTATGAATGATTTGGTAAGAAAGGATCTTGCTAGAGGAATCCCTCAATTGGAGTTTGTCAAAGATGGGCTGTGTAATGCCTGCCAATTAGGGAAACAAAAGAAATCATCCTTCAAAAGCAAGACAGAGTCATCCATTGTTAAGCCTCTTCAATTGCTGCATATGGATTTATTTGGTCCAGTAAATGTCATGTCTATTTCAAAGAAGAAATACTGTCTGGTGATTTTAGATGATTTTTCTAAGTTCACATGGACCTTCTTCCTGCACTCCAAGGATTGTGCAAGTGAAATCATCATCAATCATCTCAGAATGCTAAACAATGGTTCTGAAGACAGAGTACAAAGAATCAGGAGTGACAATGGTACTGAATTCAAGAATTCCACAATGAAGATTTTCTGTGAAGAGAATGGAATTGTCCATGAGTTTTCTGCTGCCAGAACACCTCAACAAAATGGAGTTGTTGAAAGGAAAAACAGAACTCTCATTGAAGCAGCTAGAACAATGTTAAGTGAATCAAGGTTACCAACATATTTCTGGGCTGAAGCTGTCAACACTGCATGCTTTACTCAGAATATTTCCTTGGTCAATCAAGCTAGAGGAATGACTCCTTATCAGTTATTAACCAACAAGAAACCAACCTTAGCTTTCCTACATGTCTTTGGGTGTAAGTGTTTTGTGCTAAGGAATCATGGAGATAACTTGGGCAAATTTGAAGCAAAGGCAGATGAAGCTATTTTCGTTGGTTATGCAGCAGGGAAAGCCTACAAGGTCTACAATCTAAGAACCAACATTGTTATGGAATCTGTACATGTTGTGTTTGATGATCAAAAGATTCTAGGCCTAAATGATGAAGGTTACCATGAAAAGTTGGAATTTGAGAATGAAGGTGAAGGAAGAATGTACTATGATGATGATGAGGAAAATGAAGATCATGACCACAGAGATCCACCTAGAGCTGTTATACCAACTAGAAGTGATGCTTACACTGAAAATGAAGCATCCGTTGACAGTCATTCTGCAACATCCGTTGACAGTCATTCTGCAACATCCGTTGACACTATTAGAGATGCATCCGTTGACAGACATTCTCAAGCATCCGTCGATAGGCAAAATGATGCATCCATTGACAGTCAACTTCATAATTCAGCAAGGACAACAAACTCAGGGGGAGTTTCTCAAGGTCAAAATTCAATGCTAAATCAACATGATCATGGAAATGAAGCAACCTCATCAAGATCAAACCTTCCACCTGCAAGAAAATGGACTAGAAATCATCCATTTGAGTTAATCATTGGTGAATCAAATTCAAGAGTCCAAACTGGAAGGGCCACTCAAGCAGAATGTCTATACAGTAGCTTCCTATCTCAAGAGGAACCTAAGAAAGTGGAAGATGCCCTTCTAGATCCAGATTGGGTGTTAGCAATGCAAGAAGAGCTAAACCAATTTGAAAGAAATAAAGTATGGAAACTTGTGCCCAAACCTGATGATAGAAGTGTCATAGGTACTAAATGGGTTCTCAAGAATAAGACAGATGAAAATGGCATAATTGTGAGGAATAAAGCTAGATTAGTGGCAAAGGGCTATTCTCAAGAAGAAGGAATAGATTTTGATGAAACTTTTGCTCCAGTGGCAAGACTTGAGGCAATAAGAATCTTTCTAGCCTATGCAGCACATGCCAATTTCAAAGTCTATCAGATGGATGTCAAAAGTGCCTTTCTAAATGGGGAACTGGAAGAAGAGGTCTATGTCCATCAACCTCCTGGTTTTGAGGATCCAGAATTTCCAGAATATGTATATCTTCTCATGAAAGCACTTTATGGTTTGAAGCAAGCACCAAGAGCCTGGTATGACACTTTATCTCAATTTCTTTTGGAGAACCACTTCACTAGAGGTACAGTAGATAAAACCTTATTTCATAGGGATATTAATGGCTCTTCAATACTTGTTCAAATCTATGTAGATGATATTATTTTTGGGTCTACAGATGAGAAGCTTTGCAAAAAGTTTGCCAAACTTATGCAAAGTAGGTATGAAATGAGCATGATGGGTGAATTAACTTACTTTCTTGGCCTACAAGTAAAGCAAGTTAATGAGGGCATTTTCATAAGTCAAACAAAATATATTTATGATCTCTTAAAGAAATTTGACTTAATGGATTGTACATCTGCTAAAACACCTATGGCCACTGCAACTAAGCTTGAGTTGAATACTAAGGAAAAGTCTGTGGACATCTCAAGCTATAGAGGCATGGTAGGTTCACTTCTATACCTAACAGCTAGTAGACCTGATATAATGTTTTCTACTTGTCTTTGTGCTAGATTTCAAGCTGACCCTAGAGAGTCTCACTTAATAGCTATTAAAAGAATTTTCAGGTATCTCAAGGGAACACCAAACCTTGGCATTTGGTACCCAAGAGAATCTGGTTTTGAGCTAACTGGCTATTCAGATGCAGATTATGCAGGTTGCAGAGTTGATAGGAAAAGTACTACAGGTTCCTGTCAATTTCTAGGAAACAGGCTTGTTTCATGGTTAAGTAAGAAACAAAACTCAGTCTCCACTTCTACAGCTGAAGCTGAGTACATTGCTGCTGGAAGCTGTTGTGCACAGATTCTATGGATGAGAAACCAACTCATTGACTATGGTCTAAAAGTTGAGAAGATTCCAATTTTCTGTGACAACACAAGTGCTATTGCCATCACAGGGAATCCAGTGCAACATTCGAGAACCAAGCACATTGACATCAAATACCACTTCATTGGAGAACATGTGATGAATGGTACAGTAGAAATGAATTTTGTGCCAAGTGAAATGCAGCTTGCAGATATCTTCACCAAGCCTCTTGATGAATCCACATTCACAAGATTGGTAGGTG
The DNA here is from genome assembly GCA_036435485.1 of Saposhnikovia divaricata. Lineage (NCBI taxonomy): Eukaryota > Viridiplantae > Streptophyta > Magnoliopsida > Apiales > Apiaceae > Saposhnikovia > Saposhnikovia divaricata. The sequence continues at coordinate 161,790,903 of CM071597.1, forward strand.
AGCTAGGTATGCTTAACTTGTCATAATTCCTAGTGATATTTGATTTCAATGAATTGAAGCTAGAAATGTGTTTTGATTTACTTGAAAGTTAAAACTTTCAGAAAAATTTTCTGCAGAAATTTTGTCTAAGGCAAAATTAACTTATCAACGGATATCCTTTTATCTGTTGATAGTATAAACACATTACTAGATTTTTGCATGTCAACGGGTAACAGGCTATCCACGTCATCAACGGATAAACTGTATCTCAACCGTTCATTCTATATCCGTTGATATACATTTTTTTTTATAACCGTTGGTAACCGTGTATATCTAATCATGGCTGTACTTATTCTCTTTTTATTTATTATCTGACAGTTACTTTTGACCAATGGAGTAATTACTTTTAATTATTTCATTTTTAATTCTTGAAAAATATAAAAGGCGGACTTGTACTCTCACATCTCACTTTTATTCATTTTCAAGCATATCAAAAGTTAACTGCATCTTCTTCTCTAAAACTCTCTGTAACCAAAGTTCAAACACTTCAATGGCGCCCATTGTTAAGATGATGTCCTCCACTGGGTTTACCTATGAGAAGAACAATTTCGCGGCCTTTGTTGACACAGTGAATGCTCCAGAAGCTTACCACACTTTGATGAGTTTCGTGAAGAAATGCAAACTGTCATATGCTATGACTGCCACCACTCCCTTAATCCACGGGGTAATTGAAGAAATGTGGACATCTGCTGAGTACAATGGCACAGACGGTACAATTGCTTTTTCTTTAAAGGGTAAAAACTATGTGGTTAATTCTGATGTAATAACTGCTTGTTTAAAATTGCCTGAGAATAACTGTCTGAAAGTACCCACTGATGCTGAAATTGTTGCCATGCTTAATTCTATTAATTATGCCCTTAGTACTGAAAACTTAGGGAAAATTGTTAGGAAAGGAATGGTTAAAGAATGGAGCTATTTCTGTGATGCCTTCATTAAAACTTTTTCAGGAAAAATTAGTAATTTTGATGCTGTTACCCAGTCCATGCTAACTATGATGTGTATGCTCTTAAATGATAAATTCTATAATTTTGGCACATTAGTTATGTATGAGATAGCTGCAAAGTTGGGTAAAAAGGAATCTAGGAGCAAGAATATCTACTTTGCTAGATTTTTAATGCTCTTAGCACTGCATGTATCTGAGAATAAGCTATCCATTGCTAACCCGGATAGCAAGTTCCAATGTTTTGTTCAGGAGAAGAGAGTCTTAAGTGACCTGATTCGAATGAACCTCAATGCAGGAGTACAATTGGTATATCTACCAATTGTTCAGGTAACTATCTCTAACTCTGAAACCCCTATCTCCAACCCCCAAATTTCTTTGCCTTCTAGTGTCACAATGGAGTCTGTAGTTGTGACCAAACAGGCTCCTACCAAAGTGACCAAATCCAGAGTTCCAAAATCACAGTCTAAAAAGCAAACCTCAAGTGTCTCTCAAAAGACACCTGTTGTAAAACCTACCAAAACTCTTGAGGGGAGTGTGAAGGTGGTAGTGAGTGGTGAGGGACAGGGTGAACATCAAAGAAGCCCTAAGGATAAGGAAGGAGAGATGAGTGCAACCACCATTTCAGTCTCTCAAAAGACTGCTAATGTAACTTCAAGCCAAACTCCAGTTACACTCTCTCAACAGAGTGTGACTACTGAATCAAGTTCCCCACAAGGAACACTGCACAAGAGGGTTAGAGACACATATAGCCCAATCTCAAAAACCTATGGAAGAAGAGTGAAATCTAAAACCACAGGAGAATCACAGGGTGCACACACTGTACAGGAAACTGTACCTTCTCAAACTCAGTTTGATGTGGCTTCAATAAATGTGGAGTCACAGCCCCTTGATCTTAATCTTCAAATTGACACACATTACAATCCACCATCACCAACTCCATCTCTGGATGTGGATATGATATCTACATCAATTCCTGATTCTCCATCTTTAAGATTCTTGGAGAAGCCCCACTCTGTAATTGGTGGTCATCATCTTTTAGATGATTTGTTGGACCATCAATCTTCCCTTCCAGAATTCTCAACACAGACTGTGGCCTCAAACTTAAAATCAATCTCCACAGATTCAGTGTTGGTTTTCTCTTCAACGGATAAAATTATTCCTTCCTCAACGGATATCCTTCATCCGTTGACAAGTGTTTCTCCATCAACGGATGCGCCTCTATCTAGCCATCCGTTGACAGCTATAACTACTCCATCAACGGATATTCCTTATCCGTTGATAACTCACTCTACCACTGCTATATCTGACATTCCTGTGTCAAGTGTGGAGGAGTTCTCAGTAGTTGAAACACTTTTAGGATTGAGGGAAGGGAGTGAGAGGCTGCCTTGTGAGCAGGAAAAAGGAGAGGTAAATAATGAGAGGCTGGCCATTTCTTCCGGTCAGGCAAAAGGAGAGTTTGAGAGTTCCACCTTAGTAGGTGAAGGTGAGGGTGTGAGAGGTGTGAGCCAAGGGGAGCCCTTGATGCAAGAAAAGAGAGATGAGGTGAGAGAAGGGACTACAGGAGAAATAAGGATGGAAGAAGCAGCCATTGCTAGTGAGTCAATGGAGGTTGAGGATGCAGCCAAGGAAATGGAATATCAAAGAGAATATCAGTCCATGATTGACTCCATTTCTTTGGATGTTGAAACCTTTACTCACCCTGTTCCTGCCTATCAAATTCTGGCACAACAGGGCAATGTGGAAGCAGAGGAGGAAATGCACCTAGTGCACACCTCACAGTCTCTACTTAGAGCTAAGGAATCAATAGCAGCTCTGCCAACCACTGCTGAGAGTGAAGAATTTGAAGATTCTGAAGATGAAGACAGCCAGAGCCCTGAAGATGAAGGTGGTAGCAGTATTCATGATTTTGCATTTGCTCACAACTACACCTATCATCAACTTGATATGGAAATCATAAGGCAATATAAATCTGCCCTGGCTGAGCACCCAGAAGCAGATCCACAGAGAAAGGTTGTTCTTCAACAGGCAATTGACTCCCTAAAGTTACAAAAGACGCAAATGGTGATTCAGAGATCCAACTTAGAGGAGGTCAAACAAGAAATCAAGGATGTGAAGATCTCTGTGGATTCCAAGCTAGAGCAACTAGCTCCTACAGCCACTCAAAGGGTGTTGCAACAAAGGTTCATCAAAGAAGACAACCTGGCTAAGTCTGTGCAACTACTCAACTTAAGAGTGGAAAAGATGGAATCCCAGATGGAGCAATTTCTTCAACATCAGAAACTGCAAACCCAACTGCTAGAAAAGTTAGTTGCAGCCCCAACTTCTAGTCAAACCCTTGATGCTAACAAAAAGGGGGAGAAAGTGGAAGAGGCTGTGGCAACTACAAGTCAAATCTTAATTTCTGAAAGCAGGGAAGCAGCAAGTGAGGGGGAGCAGCAGCCTACCATAGTGGTCAATCCACAAGAATTCATTGTCACAGCTTCCCCCAGCAAATCCAAACCTATACAAGTAGCTCTATCTGAAGAGTTTGATTTCTCAAACTTGACAGAAGAGGAAAAGCTAGCCAAAATTGAAGCTCTACAAAAGATGAAAGAGGAAAACTATGGAAGGATAATGAGGATAGAAAGATTGATCAATCAATCTATTGCATCAACTATGTTCTCTAGCCAAACCTCAGCTCCAACAATATCTACAACAATTCTGAAGGTGCTCACTCCAGCAATTGTGGCTCCTACATTCTATGATGCTGAGCCTTCTCATGTTAAAGAATTTGAACCCTACATCAAAACAAGACCCTACTCACCACCAAAAGCAAATGGGAAGAACAAGTTACAACTGGACTTTCCATTTCCCAAGGATGATGAAGGGAAGCTGATGGGTAAGCAAATCAAGGAATTCAAGGAGAATACTAACAGTTGTGTAAGAGAATGGATGGCTGTAATCATAAGGAATGGAAAAGTTCTAAACATATCCAACAGCCATCCTACATTTGTTGAAGCCAAGAGAGAAGAGACTTCAAGGCTGCTAAGAGAATCTCAACCAAGCACTGAATATCAATATGAAAACTCAGATGAGAAGCAAGCAAGGCTGGCTCAAGAGTTAATGGATGAGGTAGAGGATGAATTGAGGGAACCTGAGGAAGTCCCCAAATTCAAAAAGAAAGGGAAATCAGTCCCCAAATCCAAATCTAAGAGAATAAAATCAAAGGCAAGGAGGCCTGTCTCTCCAAAAATTGAAAACAAGGAGACAGTTGGCTCATCACAACCTACTTCTGTAAAAGTATTCAACCCAGCTGTGAATTTCCATGGTGATCCCATAGTACCTAAAGAGGAACCAATGAATCTTGACTCCATTGAGGTTCCTTCATTCTTGCTGAAGCCTCAACAGAAGCCTATACAGAAGAAAAGGAAACCAAGGAAGCAACTTTCAAAGGAACCAATTCAAGTTGCTAGGGTACCTGCTATTGTCAGACAGCCAATCTTGGAAAACAAGGATGATTTTATTTATCAGGCAGATATTGAAGAATACTCTGGCATGAATCTTTATCTGGATGAATTGTCAGAAGTAAGAGGAATTGACAAGTATAAACATTTGCCTGAAAGATTGGTCTTTGTATACAAGGGAGGAATGGAAAGAACATGGCCACTACAAAGGGTTCTTGGAGAAAATTATCATACCTTAACCAAAGTGTTCTCTGCAATCAAGAGATACACAGGGTTCTCCAAGATAGCAAAAGGGGAGATACTGGACAGAATAGAACAAATAAGGAGGGAATGGAACTCACCATCAAGTCTACCAAGGAAAATGAAGATCCCATACAATGGACAGAAAATCCACCTTCAACCCTTCTGGATGATGGAGTTCAGGGATGAAGATGGTAACAGGAGATTCTTCAGGTTAGAAGACCAACTACCAAAGGCTAGTTCTCAATACTTGAGATGGTTACAACAAAAGCTAAATCCAAAGGTAGATGAAGAAGATGCTTTCTATAGGCAACTCCAAATACAGATTGAGTCCAACTCTGCCAAAGAAGGAAAATCAAGGGTGATGCCAACAAGAGAAAAGAAATAGTCTTAATCTGCTCAGTCTAGAGGAGCACTTCTCTGTAAATTTCTCAAACTTTCAGTTTTTAATTTTTGTAGCTTAATACAATTTATGCATTGTTCTTTATATATCTTTAGGAATGTTTTGTTATCATCAAGGTCCTGAATTTATGCTTTATTGCCATCAAGTATAAATTGGGGGAGATTGTTAGGAATATGTTGTACTTGATGATAACTTCACAATCAATCAAATTGTTTAAGGTTTTGTAGCTGTCAACGGATGAGGATTTATAACTCTATCCGTTGACAGGTAGCTCATCAACGGATGAGGTTTTGTAGCATACTGCAAGTATCTCTATGTTATCAGTTGATGGTGTTTTTATCCATAGTCATGTTGACTATCAACGGATAGGCAGAATAGGGTAGCCAATTGTAAATAAACTATGCTATGTAATTCTGTCTAAGTGAAAGTGTATCAACAGATGAAGACAAAACTCTATCAACGGATACAACTCAAATCCACTCTATCAACGGATACAGCTCAAGTCTCAATATCAACGGATACCGCTCAATACATCATCAACGGATGTCAGTGTACAATATCAACGGATAATCATTGACACTGTCTTCTATGATTAGCTGGGGATTAGCAGTTGATAAGGACATGTTTGACTGACAGATCACATGGGTTGATAGTAGATACAAAAAGCAGTATGGCAGCCATACTTTGGAAACACAGAAGAAAGAAGCATTCTATTTACACTATGAATACAAGAAAGGTGCAGGAGACATGTTTGAACACAAGGACAACCTTTCGGCTACATGTGTATTTGGAGTGTAGTAGCAAGTCAACTAGAATTAGATTAGTATTATCTTATTCCAGTAGTACTTGTAAATCTTGGGATATATAACCAAGTGTAGCAACTCTTTGTAGAAAAAGAAAACAGACATATTTGCTTAGGGTTTCTTGAATATCCTTAGAAGCAAAGAGTTGTAAAACGGCAGCTGTGTACATTTTGTATCACAGAGTTTTCTTCAAATAAAAGCTTCAGGTGGTGCATATTAACCACCTGATTTTATATGTGTTTGTGTTTAAATCTTACATTGCAATTATCTCTGCACAAATTTCTGGAGTTCTTATCAGAAATTTATAAATATCAAGAATTGTATTCAACCCCCCCTTCTACAATTATACAAGTGTGTAATCTGGGAATAACAATTTTAGCTATATTTTAGAATTTTTTTTCACTATGTAATGAATTAATTGTATTGTTTAATGTTATAAATTGTATTTTCGTCCCCCCAACATGCCTTTACAAAGAGATTTTTAAGAATTTTATGTGTAATAGTCGATTCCAGGGCTACAAAAACATAGTTACACATATTATTTTTTAAATTGTTTTGGCCTATAGCAAATTAGAACGTCAATACTTTTATACGGAACAAAAAAAACAAAAGAAAAACATGTAAAGATATGTTTTTTAGGCCCATCAACATGCCTCAACGAAGGAATTGTTAAGAATTTGATGTGGACTTGTCAAATTCGGACCAAAAATGGACATCGTTAGACAAATTATTTTTTTCGAGATTTTTGGCTCATGCAAAGTAGGACGTCAATACTTTAACACGGAATAAAAAGAACGAAAAAAACATGTAAAAATATGTTTTTTAGGCCACTCAACATTCCTCCACAAAGTAATTGGTAAGAATTTCATGTGTACTTGTCATATTCGGACCACAAATTGACATAGCTACACATAATATTTTTTCGAGATTTTTGGCTCATACAAAAGTAGAACGTCAATACTTTAATACGAACAAAGAAAAACAAAAAAAAATTCATTTGAAAATACATTTTTTAAACCTCTCAAATTGACTACTAACAAACTAGTATTGTTGTTCAAAAGATACGCCAACTGCTAAAACCAAAATTAAAATAAAAAATTCAACAACATTCGCCACTTGAAGTGGCATTTTCTATTGATTCTTTCTGTAATAGCGTTCGCCACTATGGCGTATTCTGTTATATTTCTCTGTTGTACCATAAGTAAAAAGTTATGTTCAAATATACCATATATGAAAAATCCATTCATTTCTATACTAGAAATGAATGTGAGGCCTATTAATGAAGAGGAATTCTTTAAATTGGTGGTTGATGTGTTTTTAAACTCCCACAATCCGCTTTAAGTTGGCGGTTGATGTGTTTGTGTATACTTAAATTTTTTCACCTTAAAATTAGTATTAGTTCAAAAAATTTAAGTACCTCCAAGGTACTTTTTTTTCAATTTATTTTTTCTTAGCACAAATTCTATATATTTGATTATCTTTTAACTCGTATGTTATTCTTTGCATATATTTGTATTTTATAATTTTATGTTATGTTTTTTAAAAATAAAATTCTATTTTTTAGTCATATTTTTTAAATAAATTTACTTTAAGTTAAATTAGCCAAACAAATATATCTAACTTAATACTAAAATTATCACTTTTCACTTATAGCGAATTAGTTGTAATTTAAATGATAAATAATACTTTTTAAGTTAACCCAAAACAAATTCGACATGTAACATTAAATTATTATATCACATAATATTTAGCTTTAAGTAATTGTGATCAATTTTAAAAATGGGTTACATGCAAGACATTAAAGTTTTGGGTGCAAAGATAGTCATGTATCACTCAACTGTACCATGGTCATTTAGACTTTACAATATTCAACTTCTTATTCTTTATGTGTATGATATCGCATTTCTAGCATCTATATCTATATTACATTATAATAAATAAAATGATGAATATTTTATAATTTGATAAATCTTTCATTTTTTTATTATACTTTCATTTACAATCGTAAGATCTATAATTCAAGTAGATGATGATCGTCGGATACAGTACTAGAAATTGTTATATACGGAGGTTTGAGGTTCGAATCCCACCAACTATATTATAATTTAAAATTAATACTAAAAGATGTTATATAGAAAGGTTAAAGGTTCGATTGTCGGCAACAACATCTATTACTATATATTATACGCTGACACAGGGGTAAAAAGTTCCACTTTATTACCAGTAAAATTATTTATATAGCCTTATTTGACTCAAAATAACAAAAGTGCCTGACACCCAGCAACACTTTATTCTACCGATCTCTATAACACGACCTAATATCCGTCTATTTGCACAAATTCATCGGATTCCCAAGCTCATCGGTTCATAATGGTCCTTCGATTAGGAGGAAGACTGAAGAGGAAGTGGGTCAACATTTGGTATCTGGTAATCTTATCATCTTTAAGTTATTGTGATTATGAAATTTGCTTGATTTTTTGTGGATTGTGATTGGTCTATTCTCAATTCACCCTTTGTTTCTGTGTTTTTAGGTTTAGGGTTAGTCATTTTATTGCTTTTAGTGAAATTGGGGGGAAGTTTTGTTTCTGTGTTTTGCTTGTCTGTGAAATTGTACACTGTGATCTAAACTGGAAGACAGGCTATTGTGTCCCAAGGCAGGGCATGTTATATGCATTTTTTCTTTTGGCTGAAATGCAGGGTATGACGAGTTCATATTAATATACAAAGCGGAGAAGAAGTTGCGATCAAGCTGGTACTTTCCTTGATTTTTGAACATTGTTTTCTGTAAACTATGATGCGGTCTATTTGCATTGTGATTGTTTCACAGATTAGTTGCCTGAGTTGTCACGCTTAAATTTTTTTTTTTAACAAGGGAGTTTTTGATTCTGTACAAAATTGAGTTACAGTTGTGAGTACATGTAATTTATATGGGATTAAAAAAAATATTAAGGATTAAGCTGTGCCTGTTTCTTTAAAATAAATATTATCGGTGTAGGAAAATTATCTTCCTTCTTCCTGTGTTGCTTTTACATTTTTCAAAAAAACCTTAACCTTTAATGTTTTAACTCTCTTCCGTGCTCATAAGTTTCACACTCCATTTTCATTAGTGCACACTTCCATATTGTGCTTCTCAGATATGCCACTATGAATAAAATGAAATCTATTTGTTTGTTTTGAGCTTATTACATTGGTAGTCATTAAAAGATGCCATATAAAACCTCATAAAGCTGTCAAGCCTGTCATTAACCTTGTGCAAAATTATATTGATTACACTACTTGCTTTCATGAGTCAAAAGTAACGTTTTGTATATTCCATTGTTGCCACGTCCATGACTCCATGGTGGTTATTTCATTGATTTATTATTTATTTTTTTTGTGGTATTAGCTCTGATCCTTTTTCTTTTTTATGCATCAGGAATCTGCCAAGACGAAGCACCCTCAACTTCACTATGAATTACGTCTCTCTCTCTCTCTCTCTCTCTCTCTCTCTCTCTCTCTCCCTCTCCCTCTCCCTCTCCCCCCTCCCTCCTTGATATCATACAGCACATTGATGTCACTCTGGTACATATATAATGATCATGCACCATCCCCATGTGTCATTATGCACTGTTTTTCACCTAATGGAATTTAGGTTATGCCTATACATGAGATCATGCACAATCCCCATGTGTCATTATGCATTGTTTTTCACCTAATGGAATTTAGGTTATGCCTATACATGAGACTAGCTATGTTGTAAAACACATTTGCACAATAATTAGATCCACAATTATATATAAGTGTGATTTGATGGTTTAGTGAATCCTAATTCTCATTCATCAACTGTTTACTGTTTTTACTAGCCACTGCCACAGGATCATTCATATTCATCTAGTTAAATAACTAAAGGTGGTGTTAGGCCACAAACTCAAGTAGTTAAATTGTAATGGTACCTTTATTCTAATCCTTAATTGTTAAAAAAGATAGTAACAAAGCACATAATATATAAACATTTGATTATCTACTTAAGCATGATTTACTCGCTTATCCTTAAATTATAGTTAAATTAAAAAATATCTCTCACACACATATATTATATAAATTGGTAGCAGGAATGATGGATTCCAATTGCGAAAGCAAAAGGAAGTGGAGAGGTTACGTGTTCAATAGTAATAAAGAAAGCAAAAAGATAAAGAGAAACATAAAAAGTAAAAACATAGGGCAATCATATACTCCTACAATACAGAGGAGAGGCAGGGGAGGAGAGCTTACACAACTTGGTGTTGATTCCAAAGGATGGAATAAGAATAAAATTCTTTAGAAGGGTCGAACCAAAGATTCAATCTTTGTTCCCTGTTTGTAAGAACCCAGATTTTGGGTAGAATTAAAATTTTTATTTAATTAATGATGTAAGAATGAATAGTGGTTACGGCTACAATGTAATAGTTGATATTTTGAAAGAATGAATGGAATTCGACTTTATTATTTCTATGTCTTGAAGAATGCTAAAGGATGACAACATAGGTAAGTATAATCTATCTCCTAAGGGAATAAGATATGGAAATTCCAAGCAGGAGAATATTCTCATGTCATCCAGATCGATAACGATTAATCCAGTGGTTCCGTAAAAAGGTTAAGGAACGATCGAAAGAGAATACGGACAATTGTACAACCATAAGAGAATAAGTAAAGAATAAATAATGAATAGTGTTTTGGTGGAAGTATAGAATAATATGAGACGGCACTATATAGAAGTATTCGGAACGGATTTCCGAGTTCGTATTAGTGTTCCAGGGGGAAAATAAGTGTATGTAAAAGCTGTCGGATTCTGAAAAACTGTACGTTTATTTTCTCCGAGAGTTCCCTGGACACTGATAGCCTTAAGTATTTAATGAATGGATTTAAGGAATATAAATTGGAAAGTTAGAAAGAAAGATGGAGAATGATAGTATTAATATTAGAAAGATTCCCGGTAAACCCTAATTAGAGATCCGTGAAATATTCCTACGAACGATCAATCGAAACGGGCAATAACCGGACACAGAATCAAGTAGAGAAAGCAAGATACATACATGAGCAAGTGATAAATATCTAAGTAACTAGACTAAGTAGAATGCAACTAGTACTTAGAAATCAAAACACTTGGTTAGCTTTCAACCATGCAAAACACAACACTTGTCCTCCAAAAATCATCATCCATTACATCATATTCCACTAACACACCAAGATGAGATATTATCTCTCAAAAAGTCACTTTATGCATTATTCAAGCAACCAACACAAGAGAAAAGAAAAACACTCTCCCCCCCCCCTTGAATAATTCCATTCGGCCCATTCCTAATTCCAAATCCAAAATCCAGTTCCAACCATTGTTTGCTCTTGAAACTTTTATGGTGAGTCTTACATTTCATAAAACTAATCTCCTCAAAATCTTAGCTCCAAATTCCTTTGTTTACATTTTCAAAAAAAATCAAGAAAGAGGAGCATGAATAGTGTTCTTCAAGAACTAAATTGTTTTTTTTTCTTGTTTCATGGTTGATATAGCAAGCTTAAGCACTCCTAAGGATCATACAAAGCTTAGTAAGGCTAGTAAACACTCTAAGGAAGGTATAATACTTGAAAACCCTTGGTGTCATTTTAAGATCTTATGAGTTTTATGGATGATTTAGTGATTAGTATGTTATGTTATGCTTAGATCCATGTTAGTAGTTGTTATGGTTGTGATTTGGGTTATGAACCATGTAATGGTTAAGATGAGTTATTGTTAGACTAGTCATGATGTTTAGCATGTGTTTGGGTGGTTGATTTGATCTTGGTAAGATCGTGATAAAGTGTAAAAACTTTGGAAAACGCGTAAACATAGCCGTTATAATGTCCGATTTTACAATATCATGTTTTGTATGCCATTTTTCATGTCAAGACCCTACTGTCCAGAAACCTTTTCTGCCATGTTAGGATAGGTTATGTTATAAGCTTCGTTTTGATATAAATAACGTGTGAAACGAACTTACGGTTTAGGAGTTATGACCGATTTACTAAAAGTAGTTCGAAACCGTAACCGAGAATTCGTAGTTAAAATCGAACCCTCGTAAAATACGTAAGTCAGTGGCGAATCTTGGTAATTAAATACTAGAGGTAAAAAGGAAGGTGTGAGAGAAAATCTCATGTGAATCGGATCGTTTTTCAATTTTATAAAAATGTTCGAATGTAGGTTAAACGCGAACGAACCCCTTAAAAGTATAACTTTGGTTATAACTTAGAAAACGAGCGATAAAACTCGAGATATAATCTTGGTTCGTAATCGATCGAATTTAGAACTTATACGACTTAAGTATACACTAAGTGTGAGTACGATGACATGTCTTAATGACGAACAAATGTCGAATCCTATCGGTAATAAAAAGAGTTACACTAAAAAAGGGGTATAATGAGATAATTCGAAAACATGTTTCCACTTAAGTTAATACTTAACCTTTTTAAAAAGTGTTAAGCGATTAACCTCGAATCTCTTGACTATTTATAGATCACCGAGCTGACCCGGGATACCCTACCACTACCCCTACTCGTGCTCAATTACCAGGCAAGTTTCAACTTTCCCTTTTTAGGCTGTTGTTGTGATAATATATGCTTTCTGTTATACATATGCCATAGTATGCATGCCTACTTTCAAGTCATATTGATATACTTGTTCCCTGATTGTTCTTTGGCTTATAAGTAGATAGATAATATATCGATTATAAGCCGGATGTTGTTAAGACCCTTAGAGAAGGGCATATGAATCCTATTTGTTGAATATAGACCGGGAGTCAGTACTTCTTGATATATCGTAATTACTTTCGAGGGAAATATTTAAGTAAATAATTTCCATTATTTGGTTGACGAATGTTATTTGAATATTCGTCCGAGATTATTTAATTAACGATCATTACTTCAAATATTTATTTGAACGTTATCTATTCAATGAATATTATTTTTCAATATTCATTCAAAGACGAACCATTTATCGAATATTATTTCAAATATTTCTGTAAATTCTTCGATTATTAAATAAATATCATTCAGACATTCAATTAGAACATCGTGTATTAAGGGAATATTATTCTTGAATATTCCTTTAAGGTTTAATTTATTAAATGAATATCACTTGGATATTCATTTAAATTATTAATTATTATATGAATACTATTTTTGAATATTAATTTGAAGTCTTATTTACTTAACGAATATTATTCCAAACATTCCTTTCAAAATTATTTATTAAATGAATATTAATTTTAATATTCATTTAAGTAATTATTTATTCAATAAATATTTCCTTAATATTCCTTCAAGGATTATTTTAAGAAATACTCTGATTAAAAATATTCTTTCATTCATTAAATACTTCCGACTCAATAAATATTCTATAAATATTTATTCAATACTTGGAAACAACTTCAAGGTTGTTATTTTTCTTCAAATATTATTTTCGACCTTCGATCATTCTGAAAATTCTTCGGAGTCATACGATTAAAATTATATTAAGAAAGGTCCTTAAGATTCCATTCTTCACTCGAATCTATCTCTTAAATTATAAGGGAACCTTACTTGAGAAAGGTTCTTTATCTTGTTGACTCCCCGATCATAGTTTATCCTTTTCACTCGCAACTTGGTTGCTACGGACTCATTAAGTCTGTGTGTACCTTCTCATCATTCGAGGGGTAAGATCGTTGGAACAAGTTGATATCAATTAACAAGCAAGAGCTTGGGAAATGTTAGTGAATTTTCCTTTCCAACTAGATACGACTACTTTGTAGAGTCTTGTCAACAAGTATTTCACTCGGGGAAGGGAGGATAAACTATACGTTTCAATGCTGTGGATTTACTCGAACTAGGAGTCGTGTGTAAGAGGCCGAGTCGCGCGGTCCATCACAAGGCCTAATCATTGGCCAGGGAGTTACTATTAAAGGCCATTGACAAGTGGAGCCATCAGTTCTTTCTTCTACCGGTAGTAAACTATATTGGGCTGTACCATCCCCGACTGATCATCAGGGAGTGGAACAGCTGGCGCGTGATAACTCCAATATTGGTTCATCTCCAAAATTGGGAATTCCCTGCAACACGTATCGAAGATACTTCTTTCAGGTTGACGGTGTCTTCCGCAACACGTATCGAAAAGACTTCTTTCAGGTTGTAGAACTTCGAAAAATGTTAATAACTGGAACTACAATATTTTCCTTGCAAGTTCCTCTTAATATGATAAATAATAATATCTTGCTTATTTTGACTTAGCAGATATTTCCACAAAATAAACACTTTAAGTTACCTTGTAACTTCATCCTTTATAGTATACTGGCACTAACTTCGTTAATGCATGGCATATGGAAATAATGATACTTCGAACTGTTATATACTATCACTGTCCTGTTATACTTCGTTAATGCTCACCCTTGCTTATTTATCATGTCACAACAACAGCTAGGACAGATGGCTCGCGTCAGACACACTCGGCGCAAGCGGGTTACCCGACCCACCGGACTCCCCGCTGAGATGCTAGCCGCCATTGCTGAGGTAGCATAGTTAGACAGCTTTTGTTTCCTGTTTAACTATATGTATAATTAATGTAATCAACGGCTAAACTTTTAAACTTATGATGTTATCCTTTTGGGATTGTAATAACTTTTATTCGTAAACCCTTTTATGTAAGACTTATTTCAATTTCATCTCTGAGACTATAACTGTGTGTGTGTGAGTGGATATTATTGTGGGGTGGTCATAGCATGTTACTTATTGATTTTGGACTCAAGTCAAGTATTACGTATGAGTTATGAGACCGTAACGACCCGATCCCTGACCCCGGATCTGGGGGTGTTACACTGTTGCCCAAATCATTCACATAAACACTAGTCTGGACTAGGTAAGGCTCTCCAGTTGTAGTGCCAAGAAACTCGAAATCAAACTCATGGTGTTTTGGACCCTCTGATGACATCTGTCACCCAAAACAAAGTAACCATTTTTAATACCAAATTTAAACAAACTAAGTAAAATATGTTAACCATGCATAGTTAATTATAAGGCCATGTGACTACTGTAAGTAAACAAAACACTATTTACGTACATAGAAAGCAGTTACAGTTCCAGCAGAGTCACCCTCAACAAGCTTTATTTGCACCATAACTTTTCCAAACATGTATTTGCTTTTTGATGAAAATCCAACCCCTGTAAATTACCACCATCATTACTATCAATGCAGCTAAAGTATTTAATTATCATACTAAATTTGAAGTCAAAGTTCAATTGAAAGGCCAATACAAGAGTCTGTAATATAAGTAATATCTATATGTAAAATATATACAAGAGTGGTTGTCTATGCTTGTTGTCATGTGTTTCATGATGATATCTCTATGTGTAGTCCTGAAATCTCGGTAAATAAAATATTGGTTGTTGGAAAGTTTTCGCTAATTTTACTGTTCTAGAACAAGATATCCTCCACTTAATTATTGATACTTACCTTCTTAACATATAAAAGGAGAACGTAATCTAATCGCATCCCTATCAATATTATAATCTATTCCATACTATTTTAGTGGAATTGCTTCTGTAGCTTCAACCCAGGAATACAGATATACTACAAAAATATCAAATACACATGACTTTTAATGATGTAAATTAATTGCCTTACCAGATATTTTGAGTCGACGTGGTTTCGGTGAGTAATACTATATTACGGATTTTCACGAAATACATAGAAGGCTCTCCTTCCATTCACATATTATACAAAGTAAGCGATTTCAGGTATTTACATTTCTCCAATTCCACAACGTGTACATATATTCTGATAATTCCTACAATAATTGTGTACTGTAAATAAAAATGAAATATGAAAATGAAGGAGGATAGCACCTCAGGAAAATAGAGACAAGCCTCTAAACTAAAACAACAAAGACTCTCTAAAATCTAAGTTTTCCATGTCCAGTTTAATAACACCAAAGACTTAGCACTACAGAGCTCAAACCATTTAGAAGAGAGAATATACATTTGATAATGCTAAGACATTAAGTAGCGTTGTTCCCTACACTATGAGATTCCCTATTATGATATTCATTGTTTCGCTCTCGCCATAAACTAACCAAGTAACCAACTCGAAACATTTGGCAAGGCAAAATTTACAAAGATTAGTTGCAAATGTTAATTTACCAAGATTACTTGCATGTAAAATGATTGGTTGCATGTTCCTTCCATCCCATTGCAGCATAATTGATAGTCCTTGTCCTTCAGCACTCAATTATAAAACATGTTAAAAATATGAACATTGAAGGAATTAATGTTTCGCGTTTTCAGTGTCATTAATATAATAGTATGTGTCAGCCTCTATCACTTCATATTGCTTAGGTTTGGGCAACATAGTAACTTTGTCGTGAATTGTAAGTCAATACGGGAAATGATATTTGGAAGCCAAGAGTTTATGCCACACATTGTACGACCATGGAATTGGTGTGCACTCATGTCAAATATCCTGCCTAAGATCAAAGACTCAGAATGATTTTAAAGCAATTTTTCAGCAAATGTCATCTCTTTTTGAAAGATTATAAGAGGTACAGAGTTGAAAGTTCTTCCATCACTTTATTACACCTTTAGTAGGTAAGACTCAGGATGGGACCATCTGGAGTCATTGAGAATAGAAGAGGCTTTCAACTGGGCAGTTGGGCATCTATTTTGTAAGATATTCCACCCATAAATATTATTGCAAAAATTTTTTTTTTTGGATAGCCAAATGCATATTCTGTTTATGGAATACCCATTTGATGAAAGTGTATTCCTATCGTCCTCATTTGGTTACCACATGTGTGTCCAAAATATGCGGGATATACAATTGACATTCTGGTATCCCTTAGGCTGAAATTGTCCTAAAATTTAAAATTGATTATTCCTTTCTTTTATCTTTTTTTAGAAGGAAGCTACCAATAAGTGGTGAAGATAAGAGTACTCATGGATATGGAGTTAGAGGTTTTGTATGTGTCATGCATAGTTCCATTCAACAGTTTCTGTTATGGAAGTTCGGACTGGATGTGTTATAAAAATTTCTATTTTGATTGCAAAGTTTAGCAATTTTTCTGACTTTGCCTACGTAGTTTATAAATATATACAAATTGTGAAAACTACGAGTTAAAATAGAGACTCGTGCCTTGCACGGGCTGTTACGCTAGAATTAATTTAGAATTAATACTGAAAATTGTTATATACAAAGGTCTAAGGTTCGACTTCTTCCAACAAAATTAAAAGTAATCTTATAAGGTATGAAAATCAAACAATCTTTTTTAGGACAAACAAACTTAACTTCTGAATCAATTTTTTTTGTCGGTGATTATGGAAATTATTATAAGTTATGGAAATATAAAGATCTTTTGGTAAATAACAATGATTTGTATACAAATAATATTTATAGATTTTTCCTTTTGCACAAAACAAACTCAACCATTTTATTGATCGATTAAATCGATGAAAAAGTTATACACATGTTATTTCATTATATTATGTCGAAATTAATAAATATTTTAATTGAATAAATTATTACACAAATATTAAATATGCATATTATGAGAGGGGTGTAGTATTAAATATTACATTATTAAATAAATTATTTACTATTACTAAATTGCCTAGTCTTTAAAAATGACTTCCTTTTGCATAATTTAAGTTTGTACCTGTCTTGAAACTTAGAGCATCTCCAACGGAAGAGATCTCTTAGGTAAAATTTGAAATCAATTACTATAAATAAGAACTATAAAAAATGTGTAAAAACTTTTGCACTCCAATGCTTCATTACTCTTAGTTAAAATTATAGACAAACTCATTATATTGGCTACGTTTGCTGAACCTCTATAGACCTGTAATGAAACTACACATCATCTATTGCCATATTAAAATAATACATTCTATTTTTATTAACTTGAAATAATAATAACATACCATTTTTAAAATATAGTTAATCATTATAGTCAACTCCATTGAAGCACAACACTTTACAGATTCAACAAATTTTACATAATTAATATTTTTTTTCTTTGACTATTTAATCTTATATGCCTTACAACTTAGTATCTATTATAAGATATATCATTTTACCCAACTATAATAACCAACACTGTTAGAGGTGCTCTCAAGTCTTAAAGCTATGTCCTGTTAGTCTTTAAGTTTACGATAATCTCATTCCATTTTTCGTTCAAAGTAATGAGATAATTGTAAATATAAAACAATTAATCTGATTTGCAATCAGAAAAGTCACATGAATGCGCATATAATTTACGTAAAAGCGAGTCAATGCAATTACAAAACAAATTCATAAAAATGAGTATATAATTTATGAAAAAGTGAATCGATCCAATTAATTATTCTTATACAACGAAAAAGGACATTAATTTACCTCTCACAGAAATTAAATTGATCAAAAATAAGTGTTCAAAAACTCTCTCACACAAATTAAGGATCTGTTTAGAATTGCTGTTAAAAATTGTTGTGCTATTAAAAAAAGTGCAGGTGAAAAAAGTGCTGTTGTAAAAAGCTAAAGATTGTTTGGTAATATTTTTGATATGTACATGTTTTGATGTAAAAATATAATAAAAATAATGTTTTTGGTGAGATTTGGTTTAAACCAGCAACTGCTTCCCGCAAAAGCTTAAAAGCAGATTTTTTTCAAAAGCATGGGGCCATCTTTCTCTAAAAACAGTTTTTTGGCCAAAAGTACTTTTTGGAAAAGCAGCTTTTAAATTTTACCAAACACTTTTTCAGCTGCTTTTCAAAAAGTAACTGTTATTGTAGTCAGCAACAGCAATGCCAAACACACCCTAAATTAGCCAAAAATTGGCGTTCATGAACCCATTTCAATCTTAATATTCCCTACATCCCAGTATATATGTTTCTTTTAATTTTTGACAGGTAATTGACCAAAATTTGATTAAATTTATAAGTATTATATAGAGATAATAACCAAAATGCCCAATATCCAAGAGCCTTGGCCCTCACCTACCCACTAATCTGCTGTTTCGTGTAGCGTATAACGTTTTTGAAAAAAATTCTACTGTTGCGCTACTTCGTGTAGCGTGTTTGTTGTGTTTTGCCTGATGGTGTACCGCATTAGGCACTAACGCGGCAAACGAAGTTGCGCGTCAGGGGGTAATACGCTAGCCGAAATAGCGCAACAGCTGTTGCGGAGCACGAAACGCCGTATCCCTGGGATATTTTGGGCCAAATTTCTGAAATTGGGTAGGGAGGGCCATGAAGATTGAAAATGGGGGCATTTTGGACACTCACCCTATTATATAATTGAGAAAAATAAAAAAAATTATATCACTAAAAAGTACACGTAATCTACTTCAAAATGTAACTTTCAATTTTTAAAAATAAAAATTGAATACTTTCTAATGTTTAATCAAAAATTGGTCAATTTAATCGTAAAAAAATCAAAAAAGACATGTAAACTGGGACGGAATAAGCATTAGTATTATGCTACGACACCAAAAATATAAATTTTTTATGTTACAGCATCTCCAACACTTACATTACCCTTAAATATACTAGCTTATAGTCCGTACAAAACACGGGTTACTTTTATTATTTTTTTTAATTTACTTATAGTTTATTATATATAATATTATAAACATTACTTTTAATATGTTGGAAGAATTCAAATTTTAGACCTTTTATTAAATCTAAATTAATATACTGTTGGTGGGAATCGAACTTTCAACCTTTTTATATAACATTATCTAGTATTAATTTTATATAAAAATGTTGTTGGCGAGATTCGAATCTTAGACCTCCAACTTTTAGTATTGTTGTATGTAACGGTCATGATTTATTTAAGTTGAAGATCTAACGGTTGTGAATGGGGGATAACCAAAAATAGGGGGTAACCAAACTACAAATTATACCCTCTTTCACATATTATAGTTGTTGTGGAACGAAATATAGGGTGTATTTACTGCGTATTTAATGCTAAGGTTTATGAGAGCTTCGAGCTTTAATGGCTGATCAAGTGTTTCGTGACTTAACTCGGGTCCTCACAAGATGCCTACGTATCTTGCAAATATCAAGAATCAAGTCAAAAAACGTAGTTCTAGGTGATGGTGCCCTCGAGGCTATGGCGGCGAGAGCTCACCTAGGACGCAATGGCTTGTATGTCCTTATTCGAGGATTAAGCCAAAACGTAGTTCTGAATGTGAAGGAACAAGTCCTTATATAGGTGTTGAAAACCCTAGAATTAGAGTTGAAATAGGAGACTTGGTGGGCAAGTTATTTAGTTGGCCCAATTCTAGAGCCTTCCAAGAGATAAGGAGATAAGTATTGAAGGTGTATGCCTTGGAGGCTACTCCTAGTATGATTTAGTTTCCTTTTAAGACTCAATCTTGAAGATTGAAACTGGCTGATTTATTAATTACGAATTTATTATCATAAATAAGGTTTTGGGCCTCACTAAAGGGCTTTAACCTTGGACCAATCTAGGTTTATTAAATACCATGTTAAATGTATTTTTTGGGTTTACTTTTAGCCTATATCATTTGCCCCCCAACTTCTAGGAAAACTGATCGGGTTTTCCTTGAAGTTATTACGGCCTTGTTCGAGACTTGGGTCAGGGTTTATCTTTGATATCATTTTGATGTAAAGCGTGGAGTGACCGACGCGTATACAACGATGTTAGATTATGCCAACAACATTGAACGGTGCTAGACGGCACTAAACAGCGATAAACAACCTTAAATGACGTTTAAACAATGTTAAGCGACATTAAACGGCGTTAAACGGCGCTAAACGGCACTAAACGACACTAAACGGTGCTAAACAGCCTTAAACGACGTTTAAACGATATTAAACGACGCTAAACGGCGTTAAACGGCGCTAAATGGCACTAAACGGCACTAAACGGTGCTAAACAGCACTAAACGACGTTTAAACGATGTTAAACGACGCTAAACGGCGTTAAACGGCACTAAACGGCACTAAACGGCACT
Source organism: Saposhnikovia divaricata (assembly GCA_036435485.1). Lineage (NCBI taxonomy): Eukaryota > Viridiplantae > Streptophyta > Magnoliopsida > Apiales > Apiaceae > Saposhnikovia > Saposhnikovia divaricata. The sequence goes on from CM071597.1 coordinate 161,811,740, forward strand.
AAACGGCACTAAACAGCCTTAAACGATGTTTAAACGATGTTAAATGACGCTAAACGGCACTGATTATCAATAATTTGAAAATATTAAATTGCGCTTCGAGCATATTTCTGGAATTTCTTGGAATTTTATCTCCAACTTTTCTCAGAAAAGAATTTTTTTTTTTTTTCGACCTGAAACGAGGTCGTGTATGGCCTCAAGATTGCCCAGGTCGTGAGACTGGCGACCTCGTGGTTCGACCAGGATCGAGGTCGTACAAGGTTACCAGGGGGGCCTGGTCGTACGGTCTTCGACCTCATCCCACGAGGTGGATTGAGTTCGTGCAAGGACACCAGTGAGAGCAGTTCGTGAAGCTTGCGACCTCATCCCACGACGTGGATGGAGGTCGTGTAAGGTCACTAGACAAGGCACGTCGTGCACTCTACGACCTGACCCTTGAAGTGGATCGAGGTCGTGTATGGCCTATTAACTGGCCTGGTCGCTTGGCTCACGATCTCACTGCGCGAGGTGGTTCGAGATCGGACAGAGGCTCAAAACAGAGTAGGTCGCAAACATTTTGACCTCATATTACGAGGTGAAGCCAGTTTGTGTAAGGTTATTCCATGAGCCTCCTCGTGCAACCCACGACCTCAACCTGCGACGTGGATCGACGTCGTGTAAGGATGCCAAATGAGGCACGTCGTGATCTTTACGATCTTTATTTTACGATGTGGATCGAGTTCGTCTATAGCCCCTTCCATGGCCTTGTCGCACATCTCACGACCTCTCATTGCGAGGTGGCTTGAGGTCGTGTAAGCTACCTTAACTTGGCTATTCGTGAGTTTTACGAACTCGTCCTACGAACTGAATTGAGCTCGTGTAAAGAGCAATAATGGGCCTCCTCGTGGGCTTTGTGAACTCAATCTGCAAACTGGAATGAGTTCGTGCATTATTTACGACTTGGTTTTATGTCACAATTTTTATTTTTTTTTCCGATCCTTCTAGATCTCTCTTGTGTACTCTATAAGCTTCTGCAAGCTTCTAGATCTTGGGCCTCCATTTGGGCCTATGGGCCTTTACCGGCTCTAACCTGTTAAATGAGCACTCCAACTGGCTAAATGACCGGTTGTGTTGAGTATAAAAGAGTGGGGTGAGTTCACTCCTCATTTCACATCTCTCATTTTCTTTCTCACTAAAATTTTCTCTCGAGAGCTCTCCTTGTTCTAAGGCATTTCCGGTGTGTTTTTCTGGCGAAGCTCCTCCCCTCACGGCGGTTTCTGGGTTTTTTCTTCGAAGATCATCTTTGAAGCTTTCATCCCAAGCATATCAATGGCAGATGATAGAGAAGCTAGGAGGTTGAGCAAGATGAGTGCATCATCGCGAGGTACCTCTTTCCCTCCTATACGTTCAAAATATACTTCCTTGATAGACATGATTAATCAAAGAGGAGATGAATATCCCTCTGTATCTGCATTAGATTCTTATAATCATCATTCGAGATTTTTTGATGCTGAGAAAATCAAAAAATTAAACAAACTCTTCAATGTTCGTTCCCCCTTAAAATTATTCCCAGCTGAACCAGGGGATCGTTCTTGTCATTGGAATCCCCATGCCTTGTGCATATACAAGGATGCTATCATGGCTGGGCTTCGTTTTCCTTTCCATGATTTCATCCCTACCTTGGCGGATGTTCAAATAAACCCTTGTCAGCTAGTTCCAAACGCTTGGAGGGCCATTCTTTGCTTCATGGTCCTTTGTTTGAAAAATAACTTTCCACTATCCGTTTCTCTTTTTAGGAAGATTTTTCAATTTAAAAATAGTGCAATCACTTATCCTGGCTGGGTATATATCAGCCTTCGTGCTACAATCCCAAATATCTACGATCCCTCTTCAATTCCTGATAGTAACCCTAAATGGAAAGAGGAGTTCATGTACCTTGTGTGGGAGGGGGGTGATTGGGGCACCCTCTTTCGCAGCTCCTTTGGGAAGGTAATTGATTGGAATTCAGATGACATCGAGCTAACTGATGCCGAAAGAGCTGCTTTCAACACCCTTACTGCCGACAAAGGGGAAACTCACTTCTTCACTCTTCTTGAGGAATTTTCCCTCAAGTCTGTGGGTCTTTCTTCTGTTACTGACAAGGGTAAATCCCTCCATTCTTTTACCTAGTTTTTCATTCATTTTGCATGTTACATTTCATTTGTTACTAACTTTGTCTTTGACTTTTCAGCTGCGAGGGCCATTAATGAGCTCCAGGAACATTTGGCTGGGGAAACTCCCCGTATGAAGAGGAGAAGAGCTACAAAGGATCCTAGGGGGCAGCCCACAGAGCCTGCTTTTTTAAGGCCTCATGATGCTGTTGATGTAGAAGAGGTCAGTGGGGCTGCCTCCTCTGCTAAGAGTTCTGTTTTTCGACCTGCTTGGGGCATCAGAAAACAGGACTCGGTTGTAGGAAGCACCAAACACTCCAAGGATTGGTCCTACCACTCGATCACCCCTGCTGATTATCGCGATATTGTTGTTTCCGGCGATTTGGAGGGGGTTGAGCTGATGGGTGCTCAGGCTCTTGCCACCGTAAGTATTTGTTTTTATTTCGCTACCTTAAATTTTTACTTCTTGCCTATTTTTAACTTGTTGTTTTTCAGGGCAATACCTATTTCCAGGCAGCCATGCATCATGCCAAGTCTTGGCGAACTCAGGCTGGGACTCACAAGAAGGATCTTGACCAGTCGAAGGCCCAAGTTACAGGCTTGGAGGAGAAGTTGAAGGCGAAGGAGGAGGAGCTGGAGAAAGCCTATGGCAGCATTGCTGAGCTTCGCCAGGGGAAGGAGGATATCATAGATGATTATATGGACTTCGAGGACTTTCAGAGGCTTATGGCTAAGCATGATGATCTCATCTACCCAGCCAACTACATTAGTGGCTGGAAGGGGGCACTAGATGCTGTTTCTGAGAGGCACCCCGGGCTGTTCCAGATTGGTGATATTCCTTGCCCTGAGGCCCCGTTGGAGCTGGCCAAGTTGCTGGAGTCTCAGAGAATCACCCCCATGGAGGAGGATGAGGAGGAAGAGGAGGAAGGGGAGGATGCTACTGATAGGATTTTGAACACTGATCGCTCCCCTCTCCGTGCTAAATCTGGCGGTTCAGTTGCTGGGGATTCGACTACCTATACCAGAACTGACAGAGATTCTCCTGCTAGGAGTACTGGGAAGACTAAGGCACCTTGATTTTATTTATCTTGGCCCTGCGTGGCATGTCTTTTGATGTTTTGCTTTCTTTAAATTTGCAACCTTGAAACTATAGCCACCGGGCTTTGCTTATTTAATTTATGCATTTTCTGGTTTTTCCTTCTATTTAGTTGCTTTGCCTTTTGTGTTTTGGCTTACTTTAGCTAGCAATTCTAAATATGCTTTTGACACATAACAGACATAAAACAACAATTAAAGGAGGAGAAAACCAAATTGCATTAAAACTTGAAATAGGCCTAGCCCTTACATAATACTCTACTTCCTACTCAGAGTTTTAAAAAACTCCAAAATAGTTTCGTCGACCTTATTTCTACTTTCCTAATAGATATAAGCTACGTCCTTCATAGGATAATCAAACATAATAGACCTTGAGATTCGATGCGTGCCAAGTGCGAGGCACATCGATTCCTTCCACAGTCTCCAACTTGTATGATCCTCGACCCAGTGTGCTTTTGACCCGATATGGGCCTTCCCAATTTGGTGCCAGCTTTCCTTTTTGTCCAACCCCGGATGCTTCAATCTTTCTGAGCACTAAGTCTCCCTGACGAAAGAACCTTTCTTTCACCCTTAGGTTGTAGTAGAAGGAAGCTTTCTTCTGATGCTCTGTATTCCTAGCATGGGCTTCATCCCTTACTTCGTCGATCAGATCGAGGGCTAGTCTCATCCCTTCCTCATTGGTGTCTGGTTCAAAGGCTTCCACCCGTGGAGATACATGCATGATTTCCACGGGTAATACAGCTTCAGCCCCGTAGGCTAACATGAATGGAGTTGCTCCAGTAGTCACCTTGCATGTGGTTCGGTATGCCCAGAGTATGGGTAGTAACTCATCCACCCAAGTATTTCTTGAGCGTTCCACTCTTTTCTTCATTCCATCAAGGATGATTCGATTGGCAACCTCAGCTTGGCCATTAGCTTGAGGGTGGGCAACTGAGGTGAATCGAAGCTCAATCCCATTCTCTTCGCAATAGTCCTTGAACTCTTTGTTGTTAAATTGTAAACCATTGTCCGTAACGAGGATTCGTGGTATTCCGTATCTGCACATGACATTCTCCCAGAAGAATTGCATGATTTGCTTGGTTGTGATTTTAGCCAAAGGTTTGGCCTCAATCCACTTTGTGAAGTAGTCAATAGCTACAACTAGAAACTTCCTTTGAGCAGTGGCCATAGGAAAGGGCCCAAGAATGTCCATCCCCCACATAGCAAACGGGATGGGGGAGCTAATGGATGTCAACATCTCTGGTGGTTGTCTAACCACTGGTGCATGTTTTTGGCACCGATCACACTTTTCACATATTCTTTGGCATCAGCCATCATCTCAGGCCAATAGAATCCAAGCCTGACTATCTTGTGAGCTAGGGCCCTGGCCCCCAAGTGTTGTCCGCAAATTCCCTCATGGACCTCCTCAATAGCTGATTTGGCCTCTTCGGGCCTTAAACACCTTAGATACGGAATCACAAAAGATTTTTTGTAAAGTATCCCTTCAATCAGAGCATACCTCAGTGCTCTCACAGATAATTTTCGTGCCTCCATGGCATTAGTCGGGAGCCAACCAGTCTCGAGGTGTGCTTTTATGGGATCTATCCAACATTCCCTCACTCCAATAGGTGCGATTAACTTTGAATCGATGGTAGGGGTTCTCAGAACTTGGAAGTAGACACTTCCAGAGTAATTCTCTATCTCAGAGGAGGCAAACTTAGATAAGGCATCAGCCTTGGTGTTTTCCTCCCTCGGAATGTGCTCAATGTAGCACTCATCAAATTGAGTTATTATTGCCTTCACAAGCCTTAAGTATTTAGCCATGGTTTCATCCCTCGCCTCAAACTCTCCATTGACTTGAGCCACAACCAACCTTGAATCTCCACAAACTTTAAGATTTTTGACCTTTAGGGCTCCTGCTAAGCCAAGTCCAGCTATCAGAGCTTCGTATTCTACCTCATTATTGGTTGTTGGAAAGTCCAACTTCAGGGCGTATTCAATCATGAATCCATCGGGACTTTGTAAGACAAGACCTGCGCCACTTGTTTTTGTTTTTGATGCCCCATCAAAATAGAGCATCCAGAATTCCTTCTCCTCTATTATGGGTTCCTTGTCTTCCTTATTGCCTTCCTGAGGTATCTCCTGCCCCCCGACTTCTTGGTTGTCAATGGTACATTCAACCACAAAGTCAGCAAGTGCCTGAGCTTTGATGGCCGTCCTTGGCTTGTACTTAATATCGAATTCTCCCAATTCAATTGCCCACTTGATGAGCCTACCACTGGCCTTAGGGCTGTGCAAAATATTTCTCAACGGCTGTCCTGTAAGGACCTCAATCTCATGTGCCTGAAAATAGGGCCTCAGCTTCCTAGAGGCAGTTACCAAAGCTAAGGCAAACTTCTCAACAGTGGAGTAGTTCAACTCTGCTCCGTGTAAAACTTTGCTCACATAGTATACGGGTTTTTGAACCTTGTTTTCCTCCTTTATTAGCACCGCACTCACAGCCTGACCTGAAATAGCCAAGTAAAGATAAAAGATTTCTCCCGTACTTGGCTTGGCCAACAGCGGTGCCTCAGACATATACTTCTTCACCTGTTCAAAGGCCTCTTGGCTTTCTTCAGTCCACTCAAAGTTTTTTACCTTCTTCAAAGTTTTAAAGAACGACAAACACTTGTCCCCGGATTTGGAGATGAACCTCCCTAACGCAGCAATCCTCCCAGTTAACTTCTGTACATCCCTTATAGAACGTGGTGGTTCCATGTCCAAAATAGCCTTGATTTTGTCGGGGTTGACCTCAATTCCCCGTTTTGAGACCATATGACCCAAAAATTTTCCAGACCCAACACCAAAAGCACACTTGGCTGGATTCAACATCATCTTATGGTGCCTCAGCACTTCAAATGCCTCGCGTAGGTGTTCAATGTGATCTGCCTTGTGTAGGCTTTTCACCAGCATATCATCCACATAAACCTCCATAGTCTTTCCAATGAGATGAGCGAAGATCTTGTTTACTAACCTCTGATAGGTAGTTCCTGCATTTTTCAGTCCGAAAGCCATGACCAAGTAACAATACACACCGAAATCTGTGATGAACGATACCTTTGGAATATCATCCTTATGCATCTTGATTTGATTATAGCCACTAAAGCCATCCATGAAGCTTAACATCTCATGCCCAGCCGTGGCATCTATCAGCGTATCGATCCTTGGCAAGGGAAAACAGTCCTTTGGGCATGCGTCGTTCAGATCGGTGAAGTCTATGCACATCCTCCACTTTCCATTAGCCTTCTTGACCATTACAGGATTGGCCAACCATTCCGGGAACTGGATTTCCTCAATGAACCCTGCCTCTAGGAGTTTGTCAACCTCCTGTTTTATGGCTTCTTGCCTCTCAGGTGCGAAATTTCTCTTCTTTTGTTTCACTATCTTCCGGTTTGGATCCACATTCAGGCTGTGTGTTATCAATTGGGGATCTATCCCTGGCATGTCAGCTGCTGTCCATGCGAAGACATCACTATTGTCTTGCAAAAAGGAGATCAATTTGCTCTTCAAGGGTCTTTCAAAGATGCCCCGATGTAAGTAACCTTCTCAGAATCTCCCAGCTCCAAGGGTACGGGAAGCAAATCCTCTGCCGGTTTTCCTCTCCGCTCTTCATTCTCCCGAACATCCATATCTTCGATTGGGAGGACCTGCCCCCCGGCTCCATCCGGCCTTAGTGCGGCCACATAACAACTCCTTGCCATCTTTTGATCCCCTTTCTCTTCTCCTACTCCATTTCTGGTTGGGAACTTAACCTTTAAATGATAGGTAGAGGCAACTGCCTTGAAAGCATGTAGTCCCGTCCTACCTAGGATAGCATTGTATGTGGATGTAGCTTTGATAACCAAGAAATTTAACATCTGAGTTGCCTCCCGTGGCTCCTGCCCTATAGTCATGGGTAGCTGAATTGTTCCCTCGACCTTCGACTCTACTCCGTTGAACCCATATATGGGCATGTTTGACTGCGTCAACTGAGACTCAGCGTATCCCATTTTTAAGAAGGCATCATGAAACAAGATGTCCACCGATGCTCCATTGTCGATGAAGACCCTCTTTACTTGGGAATTGCCTATCACAGGTGAGATAACCAGGGGGTCATCATGGGGAAACTTCACCCCTTCAAGGTCCGAATCATCGAATCCAATCGAGACTTCTGTCTTTGCACGTTTTGGTGCTTCCCCTACAATGTGCATTACTTCTCGCGCATACGCCTTTCTGGAATTTCTACTTGTCCCGGCCGCTGTCGGGCCACCGAAGATCATGTTGATTACTGGCCCCCGGGGCTGCTAATTGTGATTACGATCCTCATCTTTCCTATCATAATCCCGCCTTGGGTTTCCCCGATCCCCATCCTTGGAGAATCTATTCAATTTTCCCCTGCGGATCAAGAACTCAATTTCATCCTTCAATTGTCTACAATCGTCGGTATCGTGACTCACATCCTTATGGAACCGACAGTACTGATTCTTGTTTCTTTTCTCAGGATCAGTCCTTAGTGGCTTCGGCCATCTCACATCCCTGTCTTTTTCTATCTCCATCAGGATTTGACTTCTTGGAGTATTCAGCCTTGCGTATTCCGTAAACCTTTGCCCGGGACTCCCCTTTTTAGGGGCTGAATCAGGATCCCTGCCCGTGCGCGGGTACTTATCTTTAGCATCATATTCTTGTACCGACTTCCGCTTCTTAGAGTTGTCACCGTTTCTGGTGTTCCCCGTTCCTGGATCTTTCTTCAGACTATCCTCCGCCTTGATGTACTTGCTCGCCCTTTGTTGGAGCTCAACAATATTTTCAGGGGGATGCTTAGCCAATGACATTTTGAAATAAACATTCGAAGTTCCATTTTGCAATGCCACCATGGCTACCTTGTTTTCCAGGTTTGTAATGTTGAGCGTTTCCTTTGTGATTCGCTTGAGATAGTCTCTGAGATTTTCATTCTTTCCTTGTGTCACAGTCATGAGGGATGCAGAATCTTTCTCATGAATTCTTCCTCCTATGAACTGGCTGACAAAAGCATTGCTTAGTTCTTTGAAAGAGGCAATGAAGTTTGGTGGTAGGCGGCTGTACCAACGTTGTGCCATGCCCGCTAATGTTTGGGGAAACGCCCTACACTTCAAGGCCTCACTGGCGGGTTGTAACAGCAATGCGTTAGAGAACGTCCTTACATGATTAGCGGGATCTCCCGTTCCATCGTAAACCTTTATGGTAGGCATCTTGAACTTCCGTGATATATGCGCATTCATCACCTCCTCAGTGAATGGAGGGGTTGGATCATCAGGATCTCCAAGTTGCATCAAGTCTTTAGGATTGCCTCTGGGGGTTTCGACCCTCGTGCTTCTACCTCTAGGGACTTCGGTCCTTCTCTCTCTCTCCTTGGGGTGCTTTCCAAATCAACAAAAGGAATGTCTTCTCCCGTCACGGGTGAAGGTCGATTCTGATTCTATCTTCGTTGTTCCCTTTCTATGTCCTCCTTTGGATCTTGGCCTCGTGAGCCTTGATTTTTTCAGCAGCCGTTAAGGGAGGTCGGTCATGGGTTCTTCGGCGTCCAACAGGTTCCTTACTTGGACGACGTCTTCTCGGGGCTTCATCCCTATCTTCTTCCGAGGATGAATCATCAGAATACGGGCCTGAGTAGTCATAGTATTGCTGGCCTTGATTGGGTCCTAAACTCCTGATGTAAGGTGGATTGTACGGCTCGTGTATCTGGAGGGCGTGACCACTTGCTCCGGCCTGATACGGGGGATAATTAGGCAACCCATATATCGGGTTCGTGCTTGCGGGGATAACTGTAGTAGAGATCTGAGCGGTGGGTGGAGCGGACTGCCCTCCGAAAGGGGCGACCACCATCTGAAGGGGATTCGTCCCTTGGGTGGTGGGATTCGTCACTGATGGTAACGACTCATGAGGTTGCGCTTCAGTTCCTTGTGGTCGAGTGACCAGCGGTTGAGAATTCGCCCCTGGGGACACTTGTTCCCCAATCGGGGGTGTGGTGGTGTTAGTGATGGTTTCATAAAGTGTTGGTGTTCTCCGGGTGGTAACCATGGTTGATATCGATTCCCACAGACGGCGCCAAATGTTGTGGAACGAAATATAGGGTGTATTTACTACGTATTTAATGCTAAGGTTTATGAGAGCTTCGAGCGTTAATGGCTGATCAAGTGTTTCGTGACTTAACTCGGGTCCTCACAAGATGCCTACGTATCTTGCAAATATCAAGAATCAAGCCAAAAAACGTAGTTCTAGGTGATGGTGCCCTCGAGGCTATGGCGGCGAGAGCTCACCTAGGACGCAATGGCTTGTATGTCCTTATTCGAGGATTAAGCCAAAACGTAGTTCTGAATGTGAAGGAACAGGTCCTTATATAGTTGTTGAAAACCCTAGAATTAGAGTTGAAATAGGAGACTTGGTGGGCAAGTTATTCAGTTGGCCCAATTCTAGAGCCTTCCAAGAGATAAGGAGATAAGTATTGAAGGTGTATGCCTTGGAGGCTACTCCTAGTATGATTTAGTTTCCTTTTAAGACTCAATCTTGAAGATTGAAACTGGCTGATTTATTAATTACGAATTTATTATCATAAATAAGGTTTTGGGCCTCACTAAAGGGCTTTAACCTTGGACCAATCTAGGTTTATTAAATACCATGTTAAATGTATTTTTTGGGTTTACTTTTAGCCCATATCAATAGTATACTAGCTTAAAACCCGTGCGATGCACGGATTTTTTTTATTTTAATATTATATGAATTTTTAATTTATTTAAATTAATTTTTTAAAACATGAATTTTGGAAGCTTACATTTTTATATGAGATGATTTGATAATAGTTATATAAATGTTATTCGTGATATTTCTAGAAATGAAGGGATTTTAGTTAGAAAATATAGAAAAGATGATAGATTTTAGTTGAAAAAGATAATCGGATAATTATTGGTAATTATAAAATTATTATTTTATTTTATTAAATAGAATGCCCGTTGATATGGGCTAAAAGTAAGCCCTAAAGACACATTTAATGTGGCATTAATTAGACCTAGAATGGTCCAAACGTGGGGCCCACTAGATGGGCCCAAACCCTAATTATAATATTAATTTCGTAATTAATATTAGGGGTAATAAACAGCTCAGCAAATAAGAGTCAAACAAGGATATAACTCTTGCCAGACTTAGCCCCCAGGATACATATCTCAACATGGAAACTGATTCCTAAAAGGAATAGATCCAAAACCTTCCTTGAGGCGGTGGCTTGCCCACCAAGTCTCCTATTCCTACCATAATTCTTAGGCTTCTCAGCCTATATAAGGGCCTGACCCCTCATTCTCAGAACTACGTTTTAGCTTAATCTTCGAATAAGGACATACAAGCCACTACGTCCTTGGTGTGCCCTCGCCGCCATAGCCCCGAGGGCGAACATCCAAGAACTACGTCTTGGCTTGATTCTCAATACGAGATACGTAGGCACTCTGTGAGGACCGATTAGTCTCGATACGCAGAAACAGCCATTAAAGCTCGAAGCTCAACCACCCTTAGCATTAAATACACACAAACCCTAGCCGTCATATTCATAACCTAGTTTTTATTCCACACGAAGAACAACACCAAGCACTACCGAGCCAATCGCTACCGAGGCTCTACCTCTAAGCTCTGCCCCGCCTGTCACCGAACAAATACCCCCAGCCACAGGGGTGATCACTCAAACTCAGGTTTCTCAACCTCCAGGGACGAATCCCCATGCTGAGGGGACATTACCTTTAGTCATCCATCCGGGTCAAGGAACCAGCGCCCTCCAGACGCTGTTTTCTCCTCTAGTTGACCAGCTAAGAGGAGCTGAATACTTCTCTAAGATTGATTTGAGAACGGGATATCACCAACTGAAGATCAAACCTGAAGATATTCCGAAGACTGCATTCCGCACCAGATATGGACATTATGAGTTCTTAGTTATGTCATTTGGATTGACCAACGCCCCAGCAGCCTTCATGGACCTAATGAATAGAGTGTTCAAGGAATATTTGGACAAATTCGTGATAGTTTTCATTGATGATATTCTCATCTACTCAAAGACAGAGGCAGAACACGCTGAACATTTAAGGATAACCTTAGAAATACTCAGGAAAGAGCAGTTATATGCCAAGTTCTCCAAGTGTGAGTTTTGGAAAAATGAGGTACAATTCTTAGGGCACGTGATCAATAGAGAAGGAGTGTTGGTTGACCCCTCCAAGATAGAAGCAGTTTCAAACTGGGAACGGCCAACTACTCCAACCGAGGTGAGGAGTTTCATTGGACTGGCCGGATATTACAGGAGATTTGTCCAAGACTTTGCGAAAATCGCAGCTCCATTAACTCGACTTACCCGTAAAACCGAGAAATTTGAATGGACTGAGAAATGCGAGAAGAGTTTCCAAGAGTTAAAAAAGAGGCTGGTGACAGCCCCAGTGCTGGCATTACCTGATGGAAAAGGAGATTTCATGATTTACAGTGATGCTTCGCATAAAGGACTGGGATGCGTGCTTATGCAGCACGGCAAGGTAATAGCGTATGCGTCTAGGTAATTGAAGGATTATGAAGTCAGATATCCCACGCATGATCTAGAACTAGCAGCCATAGTCTTCGCTTTAAAGATTTGGAGACACTACCTGTATGGGGAAAAATGCGAGATTTACACAGACCATAAGAGCCTCAAATACATTTTCACTCAGAAAGAGCTTAACATGCGCCAGAGGAGATGGTTAGAGTTAATCAAGGATTACGACTGTGAAATTCACTATCACCCGGGCAAAGCCAATGTGGTGGCTGACGCCCTTAGTCGGAAAGAGAAGCTCAAGATGATAACTTCAGAGAAAGAGCTAGTGAAGGATTTTGAGAAGTTGGAAATCGAGGTTAAGTTACCTGGAGAGGGCCAAGAAAAGTTGATGGAAATTAGAATCCAACCTCCATTGTTAGAAAAGATTAGACTGTGCCAGGAACGGATGATGGAGGAAGAAAAGAACTCCACAGAAGAGCTAATGACCGGGGAGGAAATTAAGTGCGAAAGAGACAAGGAAGGGATCATGAGGTACACATACAGGATATGGATCCCAAATGTTCAGGAACTAAAGAATGAGATTTTAAATGAGGCACACAACTCAAGATACTCAGTGCACCCCGGTAGCACCAAAATGTATAGGGATTTGAAGGAGTATTACTGGTGGCCCAATATGAAAAAGGACGTAGCAGAGTGGGTAAGCAGATGCTTGACCTGCCAACGAGTGAAGGCAGAGCACCAGAAACCCAGCGGACTTCTACATCCCTTAGAGATTCCAGAATGGAAATGGGAACATATAGCCATGGATTTCGTAGTAGGTTTACCAAGGACCAAGGCTAATCATGACGCCATATGGGTAATTGTAGATCAACTGACAAAATCGGCTCACTTTCTCCCGATCAACAAAAGGTACACGGTCGACAGACTAGTGGACATCTACTTAAAAGAGATAGTGGCGCGACATGGAGTCCCAGTCGCAATAGTATCCGATCGAGATCCTAGATTTAACTCCAGGTTTTGGAGAAGTTTTCAAGAATGTGTAGGGACCCGGCTGAACATGAGCACAGCCTACCACCCCCAGACAGATGGGCAAAGTGAAAGGACCATCCAAACGCTAGAGGATATGTTGAGAGTCTGCGTGATAGACTTCAAGGGAAGTTGGGATGATCACTTGCCATTGGTTGAGTTCTCCTATAATAACAGTTATCATTCAAGCATTGGGATGCCACCTTATGAGGCCCTTTATGGAAGAAAATGTCGATCTCCCTTGTATTGGGATGAAGTTGGAGAGCGAAAGATGCTCGGGCCCGAAGTGGTCCAACGAACTAAAGATGCAGTAGATCTAATCAGAGGACGGCTGGTAGCAGCCCAGGATCAACAAAAGAAATATGCCGACTTAGCTCGGAAAGGCAAGGAATACGAGGTAGGGGACCTAGTGTTCTTGAAAGTGTCACCTTGGAAAGGTTTAATGAGATTTGGGAAGAAAGGAAAGCTGAGTCCCAGATACATTGGACCATTTGAGATCTTGAGACGGATTGGGGAACTAGCTTATGAGCTCGCATTGCCCCCGAATCTACAACAGGTGCACAATGTGTTCCATGTTTCGATGCTGAGGAAGTATAATCCGGATGCTAAGCATATTGTAGAGTATGAGCAAGTGGACATGCAACCAGACCTGACCTATGTGGAGCAACCTGTGGAAATCATAGACCGGAAAGAACAAGTGCTCCGAAACAAGGTCATTCAGCTAGTCAGAGTTTTGTGGCAGAACCACAATGTAGAAGAATCCACCTGGGAACTTGAAAGCGCAATGCAAGAGAAGTACCCCCACTTGTTTTCAAACTGATTCCGGGACGGAATCCTTTTAAGGAGGGGAGACTGTAAGAACCCAGATTTTGGGCGGAATTAAAACTTTTATGTATTTAATGATGTAAGAATGAATAGTGGATACGGCTACAATGTAATAATTGATATTTGGGAAAGAATGAATGGAATTCGACTTTATTATGTTTATGTCTTGAAGAATGCTAAAGGGTGACAACATATGTAAGAATAATCTATCTTCTAAGGGAATAAGATATGGCAACTTCAAGCAAGAGAATACTCTCATGTCATCCAGATCGATAACGATTAATCCATTAGTTCCGTAAAAAGGTTAAGGAACGATCGAAAGAGAATACGGACAATTATACAACCCTAAGAGAACAAGTAAAGAATACAGAATGAATAGTGTTTTGGTGGGAGTATATAATAATATGAGACGACACTATATAGAAGTATTCGGAACGGATTTCCGAGTTCGTATTAGTGATCCAGGGGGAAAATAAGTGTATGTAAAAGCTGTCGGATTCTGAAAAAACCGCACTTTTATTTTCTCCGAGAGTTCCCTGGACACTGATAGCCTTAAGTATTTAACGAATGGATTTAAGGAATATAAATTGGAAAGTTAGAATGAAAGATGGAGAAAGAAAGTATTAATATTAAAGAGGATTCCCGGTAAACCCTAATTAGAAATCCGTGAAATATTCTCACGAACGATCAATCGAAACGGGTAATAACCGGACACAGAAACAAGCAGAGGAAGCAAGAGTCTTGTGCAAGCTACTAGAATAAATATCTAGTAACCAAGTGGGCAAGAGTAACTAGATTAATTAGAGCATAACTAGTACTTAGAAATCAAAAACCCTTGGTTAAGCTTTCAACCATGGAAAACACAACACTTGTCCATGCTAGTTACCTCATCCAATGCATCACACTCCACTAACACCACTTGGATGAGATATTATCTCACAAAATCACTTTTAGCATTATTACAAGCAACCAAGGCAAAAAAAGAGCAAGAACACTCTCCCCCCCCCATTACCATTCCATTCGGCAACACCTTTAATTCCAAATCCAAACTCCACCTTCCCACCATTGTTTGTTCTTGAAATAATTAAGGTGAGTCTTACATTTCATAAAACTTATCTCCTCAAAATCTAAGCTTCAAACTCATCCTTTTCCATTTTCAAAAAAAAAATCAAACAAGAGGAGGGTGAATAGTGTTCATCAAGTACTAACTTTGTTTTCTTGATTTTTCATGGTTGATCTAGCAAGCATAATCACTCCTAAGGACCATACAAGGCTTAGTAAGGCTATATCACTATCTAAGGAAGGTATAAAGCTCTTGAAACCCTAACCCTTGTTTGAGATTTAAGCATGTTTATGATAGTTATAACTTAGTTATGGTTATGTTAAGATTATAAGCATGATTATGTATGGATTTTTGGATTAATGATGTAAATAGCTAGATGAACGGAAAGGCATTGCTTGGCCTCAGTTCATGTATATAAGTCATGTATATGTTGTTTGGGTTGGATACTATGTTTATGGGAAGATTCGAAATTGGTAGATATTCGATTTACAGCCGTTATAATGCCCGATTTTAAAATACCATGTTTTGTATGCCATTTTCCATGTCGAACCCCTACTGTCCAGAGACCTTATCTGCCATGATAGGATAGGTAATGTTCTAAGCTTCGTTTTGATATAAAGATCACGGACTTACGGTTTAGGATTTATGACCAAATTACTAAAAGTAGTTCGAATCCGTAAACGAAAGTTCGTAACTGAAATTGAACCCTCGTAAACTATGTAACGTCATGGCGAATCTTGGTAAATAAATACTAGGGGTAAGAAGGAAGGTGTGAAAGAAAACCGTATGTCAAAAAGAGCATTTTTCGATTTATTAAAAATGTTCGAGTCAAGGTTAAACGCGAACGAACCCCTAAATGACGACTCTTTTATAACTTCGGTAAAACACTTAGAAAACGGGCGATAAAACTCGGAGTATAATATTGGTTCGTAACGATCAACCTTAGAACTCATATGACTTAAGTATGTCCCAAGTATAAGTGCAGTGACATGTCGTATTAACGAACGAATGTCGGGTCGGATCAGTGATAATAAGTAATCCACTAAAAGGGGTATAACGAGATAACTCGAGAACGTGTTTCGATTTAAGTATAACTTAACTTTTATTATGTTAAGTGATTAATCCCGAATGCCTTGGCTATTTATAGATCACCAAGCTGAACCGGGACCCGCTACCACTACCCCTTACTGTACTCGATTACCAGGCAAGTTTCAATTCCCTTCTTTTAGGCTGTTGTTGTGATTGAATAAATATATATATATGATTGCTGATATACATATGCCATTGCATGCATGCCTACTTTCAAGTTGAATTGATATACTTGTTCCCTGAATGTTATTGATGGCTTATAAGCTAGATAGTTATATATCAGTTATAAGCCGGTTATTGTAAGACCCTCATAGAAGGGCGTATACATCTTATTAATCAAAAATAGACCGGGAGTCAATATTCCTTGATATATCGAGATTACCTCGGAGGAAAATATTTAAGTAAATATTTTCTATTATTTGGGCGACGAATATTATTTGAATATTCGTTCGAGACTAATTATTTTAACGATCCTTACTTCAAATAATTATTTGAACGTAACTATTCAACGAATAATATTTCTCAATATTCATTCAGAGTTGAATTGATTATCGATTATTATTTCGAATATTCTTCTAAAAGATGAGACTACTAAATGAATATTATTTGGATATTCTTTTAGAATATTATTTTATTAAATAAATATTACTTTTGAATAATCATTTAAGATATTAAATACTTGATGAATATTATTTTAATATTCATCTGAAGCTTGATTTAATTATCGAATATTATCTCGAATATTCCTTAAGGCTTGGATTACTAAATGAATATTACTTGATATTCATTTAGGATATTATTCATTAAATGAATATTACTTTTGAATATTCATTTAAATTCCTAATTAATTATGAATATTACCTTAAATATTCTTTTCAGGTCTTATTAATTAATGAATATTGTTTTGAATATTCATTTAAATATTTATTTATTCAATAAATATTCTCCTGATATTTCTTCAGGGATTATTTTGAGAAATACTCTGATTAAAGATATTCTTTCATATTCCCAAATATTCTTTAAATATTTTAACTCAATAAATATTCTCTGAATATTTATTCCATACTTAGAATAATCTCGATAAGGTTTATCTTCTTCGATTATTACAGAAAATATCTCGGAGTCATATTATTATTAATCTTATATCAAGAAAGGTTCTCAGACATCATTCTTCTTTGAGTCTATCTCCTTAATAATAAGGGAACCTTACTTGGAAAATGTTATTCATCTTGTCGACTTCCCGGTCATAAAGTATTCCCTTCACCCGCAACTCGGGTGCTGTTGACTTATTAAGTCGTTGCTTACCTTCTCATCTTTCGAGGGGTAAGATTACTGGAACAAGTTGATATCCGTTACCAAGTAATAGCTTGGGAGTTATTGGTAAATTTTCCTTTCCAACTAGATACGACTACTTTGTGGAGTCTTATCAACAAGTATTATACTTGGGGAAAGGGGGACGAACGTTACATTCAGAATCATGAATTCTATTTGAACTAGGAGTCGTGTAAGAGGCCGAGTAGCGCCGGTCCATCCCCTTTGGCCCAACCGTTGGCCGGGGAGAGCTAGTAAGGCGGTATACAAGTAAAGCCGTCAGTTCTTCCTTCTACCGGTAGTAAATCTAAATTGAGCTGTACGATCTCGACTGATCATCAAGATTGGAACAGCGGGCGCGGTGAATACTCCATCATTGGTTCATCATCCAAATTTATTTATTTCCTGCAACATGATTACTGTTGGCAGAGTTGGAAAAGAGTCATAACTGGAATTGCAACCTTTTCTTGCAAGTTCCTCTTCTTAATAACAATAAGAATATCTCGCTTACTTTGATGTATCAGATATTTCTTCAAACAAATACTTTCAGTTACCTTGTAACTTCATCGTTCATATTATACTGGCATCATTTCCGTAAATGCATGGCATATGGTTTGAAAGATAGCTTTGAACTGTTTTAAATTACCGTTCAGTTATATATTTGTTGGTGGGCTTTCGCTCACCCTTGCTTTGTTTATATTATGTCACAACAACAGCTAGGACAGATGGCTCGCGTCAGGCGCACTCGGCGCAAGCAGGTTACCCGACCCACCGGACTACCCGCTGAGATGCTAGCCGCCATTGCTGAGGTAGCATAGTTAGACAGCTTTTGTTTCCTGTTTAACTATATGTATAATTAATGTAATCAACGGCCAAACTTTTAAACCTATGATGTTATCCTTTTGGGATTGTAATAACTTTTATTCGTAACCCCTTTAATGTAAGACTTATTTCAATTTCATCTCTGGGACTATAACTGTTGTGTGTGTGAGTGGTAATTATTGTGGGGTCACAGCATGTGATTTATTTATTATGGACTCAAGTCAAGCATTATGAATGGATGTAAGACCGTAACCACCAGATCCCTGACCCCGAATCTGGGGGTGTTACAGAGATGGTATTAGAGCGAGTGTTATATATCCCAAGAGATGATACGACGTTATATAATAATAAATTCAATAATATAATAAGAACCCTTGCCAGGTTCACCTAAAACCCTTACGGGAACTTTTTAAGTATCATGATAGTAACATAGTTCGTCTTGTGTAGGCGAGCGACATGTCGGCCCAGGTGGCAGTTGCGAGACAGCATGATGAGGACATGTTCCGGACTAGGGACCCATACTATGAGCACTTGCCTGAGGAGGATACTGAGCCTGAGGAGTAGGACGCTGAGGAGGTCCAGGTTGATGCTGATACTGATGTGATCGAGTCTGAGGAGGAGGACCCTGAGGAGGTCCAGGATGATGCTGACACAGATGTTGTTGAGACTGAGGGGGATGAGGACCCGGAGGGGATCCAGACGGGACAGGATGCTGAGTTAGTGGTTGAGGATGATGATTATTGGGTTGTGTCTGAGATCAGGACTTTGGGAGATGACACTGACATGACCACGGATCAGGTGGTGCCGGTAGATGAGGGTGTTGAGGGAGATATAGATGAGCCAGTAGTTGGTGCTGTAGGGAGTTCTGGACTTTTTGTGCCACTCCTCCCTGTTGAGAGAGCCCCTACCCCACCACCACTACCTATGAGCCCGTACCCCGACGAGTTTGAGGAGCTTACCCCAGAGCCCCAGCAGACAGAGACTGCAGCTCCAGCTGAGCCATCCACCCCACCTCATGCCCCGATAGGAGGAGTCCCAGTATGTGTTCACAACTTGATTGTGAACAGGCTTTATAGAGAGTTGTCTGTGGCAGATGCCAGGTTGGCAGAGTCTAGGAGTGAGTTAGTAGCAGAGAGAGCCGCCCGGATGAGGTTGCAGGGCAGGAGGACTGTCAGTGACAGGGTTGGGTATAGGGCTGTGACCCGCATCGAGCTGAGGGTTCGGGTGAGGGTGCGACAGTTGCCTACTGATGGGCATGGTAGGGTAGACAGAGCAGAGGCTGAGGAGGTTTTCCGCATCGCCATGGGGAGGGTTCGGAGGATGTTCCGTCGTGGCGGCTGATTTCAGATATAGTGATGCAGTGGTCTAGTTGTCTAGTCATGTACGGACATAGTAGTGCCGGCTTTTGTAGGGATGGTTTTCTTGTACTTGTTTTCCCTTTTTGCAGACTAGACAGATAGACAGCGTATTTCACTTTTGACTTGTTGTTGTTGTTAGGATGGCTGTACTTTAAACTATCGTTGTAACTCGGATGTTGTACCTTTTCGGTACCTGGTATATATTTGTTTCCCTTTCAGTCATTACAATTTTGTTGGGATGTGATCACGAGTTTATTAGCATATGTATTACTTTTCGATTAAGTTGCCATGAGATATAAAACTGTGGGATTTTAAACCCAATCATGTGAAGAATTATGCAAGGAAAAAAAAATCCTTTAAAACAGGTACGTGAACCTAATGTATAAATTTTCCAAATTTTAAGTAAAATGCCTCCAAGACGAATGGGCACTAGGGCTAACCCCCGAGAATCTACTGACCAAGAGAGTCACAACCAACACGAGGAAAACCTTGAAAGTAGTGAGGAACAAGATCAGGACTATAATGAGCAAGAAGATTCCCAGTATGGAGCAGAGGATGAACCCCTGTACTCTGAATAATTTGAAAGGGAAATAGAGGGTGGAGAAACTGAAGTAGAACAGGAAGGGGAGAACCAGGGCGGAAACCCCATGGGCCAGTTTATGGATCTACTTAGGCAGAATTTGAACCAATACCCCCAACCACCACCAGGCAACAACACTTCAGTGGCAAATTCCTTTAGGGCCTTTAAGTCCCTTAAGCCCCCAGAGTTCCACGGATCGGCTGATCCCGTTGAGGCGAGGGCCTGGATCAAGGAAATGGAAAAATCTTTTGAGATTCTGAGTATCAATGAGGCTCAGAAGACTGTCTTTGCTACTTACCTACTAAAGGGAGAGGCCAATTATTGGTGGGAAGCCAAGAAGAACATGGAGACTGATGCTGTCATAGCCTGGGAAAGGTTCAAACAATTGTTCCTGGAGAAGTACTTCCCGAAGTTCATGAAAACCCAGATGGAACTTAAGTTCTTGGAACTAAAACAGAACAATATGTCAGTGGTGGACTATGAGGCCAAATTTACTGAGCTATCGAGATTTGTGCCAGAGTTTGTAGACACAGAAGAGAAGAAAGCTAACAGGTTTCAACAAGGGCTGAAGCAGTGGATCCAGAATAGGGTGGCGGTTTTAGAGATTACAGATTATGCCACCTTGGTGCAGAAGGCAACCATTGTGGAGGCTGGTAGTGATCAGATGCAGAGAGAGAGAGAGAAAAAGGGGGGATAAAGAGAAAGCATGTTAGTATGGGCGGAATATCCGCTGGAGGAAAACCCCCAACCAAGTTTAATCGAGGAGCGGTTTCCCTACCAAGGAGGAATGTAGGGTTTAAACCATCTGCGAGTGTAAGTGTGAGCCAGGGCGGCCATCAATCAGGAATGTCCCGTTCCAACCCTTCTCGACCTCCATTGCCATTGTGTGCTACTTGTGGGAAGAGGCACTCCGGGGTGTGCAACCTGAAGCAGATAAACTGTTATAAGTGTGGGCGAGCTGGGCATTATGCTACCTCTTGCACCACGGTCATCCCTAACAGCACAACCTGTTTCCAATGTGGACAGTGAGGGCACATGAGGAAGGATTGCCCAAAGAGCAAACCAGCAGCATCAGGAGCAAGCAAGGTTGCCTCAAATAGGCCACCAACTGCTAGGACTTTCAATATGTCAGTACAAGATGCCGTGAGGGACACAGACGTGATAGCAGGTACTTTTTCTCTCAATTCAGTCAGTGCAAATGTTTTATTTGATTCAGGAGCAACTAAGTCTTTTATATCTAGAGATTTTGCGCATAAGTTGAAACTTAAAACCCAGCCACTAAGAGATTCCTTACTAGTAGAAATAGCTAATCAGGAAATCGTACCGGTTAATCAAATTCACCCCGATTGTAAGCTAGAAATAGGAGGACGATCCTTCTATGTCGATTTAATTCCTTTTAAGCTAGGGGAATTCGATGTCATTTTGGGTATGGATTGGTTGTCTCGCAATGATGCGCGGATAGATTGTAAAGGGAAAAAGGTTAAGTTGAAAACCCCACGGAAGAAAGAAATAGTGTTTAAGGGAATGCGACAGACCCAGAAAATTCTGACCATGGCGCAAACCAAGAGATTGTTACGAAAAGGGAACGAGGCTTATTTAGCCTACGTTATAGACACTCAGAAGGAAGTGCCAAGATTGCAAGACATTCTGGTAGTTAATGAGTTCGAGGACGTGTTCCCACAAGATCTTCCCGGACTACCACCTGATAGGGTAATTGAGTTTGCCATCGAATTAGCCCCGGGGACGGCGCCGGTTTCGAAGGCCCCGTACCGACTAGCCCCAGTAGAAATGAAGGAGCTAGCTAAACAATTACAGGAATTGTTGGATAAGGGCATGATAAGGCCCAGTGTGTCGCCTTGGGGCGCACCAGTGTTGTTTGTTAAGAAAAAGGATGGAAGTATGAGGTTATGCAACGACTACCGAGAATTGAACAAGCTAACCATAAAGAATAAGTATCCATTGCCCAGGATAGACGATTTGTTTGACCAGCTAAGAGGAGCTGAATACTTCTCTAAGATTGATTTGAGAACGGGATATCACCAACTGAAGATCAAACCTGAAGATATCCCGAAGACTGCATTCCGCACTAGATATGGACATTATGAGTTCTTAGTTATGTCATTTGGATTGACCAACGCCCCAGCAGCCTTCATGGACCTAATGAATAGAGTGTTCAAGGAATATTTGGACAAATTCGTGATAGTTTTCATTGATGATATTCTCATCTACTCAAAGACAGAGGCAGAACACGCTGAACATTTAAGGATAACCTTAGAAATACTCAGGAAAGAGCAGTTATATGCCAAGTTCTCCAAGTGTGAGTTTTGGAAAAATGAGGTACAATTCTTAGGGCACGTGATCAATAGAGAAGGAGTGTTGGTTGACCCCTCCAAGATAGAAGCAGTTTCAAACTGGGAACGGCCAACTACTCCAACCGAGGTGAGGAGTTTCATTGGACTGGCCGGATATTACAGGAGATTTGTCCAAGACTTTGCGAAAATCGCAGCTCCATTAACTCGACTTTCCCGTAAAACCGAGAAATTTGAATGGACTGAGAAATGCGAGAAGAGTTTCCAAGAGTTAAAGAAGAGGCTGGTGACAGCCCCAGTGCTGGCATTACCTGATGGAAAAGGAGATTTCGTGATTTACAGTGATGCTTCGCATAAAGGACTGGGATGCGTGCTTATGCAGCACGGCAAGGTAATAGCGTATGCGTCTAGGCAATTGAAGGATTATGAAGTCAGATATCCCACGCATGATCTAGAACTAGCAGCCATAGTCTTCGCTTTAAAGATTTGGAGACACTACCTGTATGGGGAAAAATGCGAGATTTACACAGACCATAAGAGCCTCAAATACATTTTCACTCAGAAAGAGCTTAACATGCGCCAGAGGAGATGGTTAGAGTTAATCAAGGATTACGACTGTGAAATTCACTATCACCCGGGCAAAGCCAATGTGGTGGCTGACGCCCTTAGTCGGAAAGAGAAGCTCAAGATGATAACTTCAGAGAAAGAGCTAGTGAAGGATTTTGAGAAGTTGGAAATCGAGGTTAAGTTACCTGGAGAGGGCCAAGAAAAGTTGATGGAAATTAGAATCCAACCTCCATTGCTAGAAAAGATTAGACTGTGCCAGGAACGGATGATGGAGGAAGAAAAGAACTCCACAGAAGAGCTAATGACCGGGGAGGAAATTAAGTGCGAAAGAGACAAGGAAGGGATCATGAGGTACACATACAGGATATGGATCCCAAATGTTCAGGAAATAAAGAATGAGATTTTAAATGTGGCACACAACTCAAGATACTCAGTGCACCCCGGTAGCACCAAAATGTATAGGGATTTGAAGGAGTATTACTGGTGGCCCAATATGAAAAAGGACGTAGCAGAGTGGGTAAGCAGATGCTTGACCTGCCAACGAGTGAAGGCAGAGCACCAGAAACCCAGCGGACTTCTACATCCCTTAGAGATTCCAGAATGGAAATGGGAACTTATAGCCATGGATTTCGTAGTAGGTTTACCAAGGACCAAGGCTAATCATGACGCCATATGGGTAATTGTAGATCGACTGAAGAAATCGGCTCACTTTCTCCCGATCAACGAAAGGTACACGGTCGACAGACTAGTGGACATCTACTTAAAAGAGATAGTGGCGCGACATGGAGTCCCAGTCGCAATAGTATCCGATCGAGATCCTAGATTTAACTCCAGGTTTTGGAGAAGTTTTCAAGAATGTGTAGGGACCCGGCTGAACATGAGCACAGCCTACCACCCCCAGACAGATGGGCAAAGTGAAAGGACCATCCAAACGCTAGAGGATATGTAGAGAGTCTGCGCGATAGACTTCAAGGGAAGTTGGGATGATCACTTGCCATTGGTTGAGTTCTCCTATAATAACAGTTATCATTCAAGCATTGGGATGCCACCTTATGAGGCCCTTTATGGAAGAAAATGTCGATCTCCCTTGTATTGGGATGAAGTTGGAGAGCGAAAGATGCTCGGGCCCGAAGTGGTCCAACGAACTAAAGATGCAGTAGATCTAATCAGAGGACGGCTGGTAGCAGCCCAGGATCAACAAAAGAAATATGCCGACTTAGCTCGGAAAGGCAAGGAATACGAGGTAGGGGACCTAGTGTTCTTGAAAGTGTCACCTTGGAAAGGTTTAATGAGATTTGGGAAGAAAGGAAAGCTGAGTCCCAGATACATTGGACCATTTGAGATCTTGAGACGGATTGGGGAACTAGCTTATGAGCTCGCATTGCCCCCGAATCTACAACAGGTGCACAATGTGTTCCATGTTTCGATGCTGAGGAAGTATAATCCGGATGCTAAGCATATTGTAGAGTATGAGCAAGTGGACATGCAACCAGACCTGACCTATGTGGAGCAACCTGTGGAAATCATAGACCGGAAAGAACAAGTGCTCCGAAACAAGGTCATTCAGCTAGTCAGAGTTTTGTGGCAGAACCACAATGTAGAAGAATCCACCTGGGAACTTGAAAGCGCAATGCAAGAGAAGTACCCCCACTTGTTTTCAAACTGATTCCGGGACGGAATCCTTTTAAGGAGGGGAGACTGTAAGAACCCAGATTTTGGGTGAAATTAAAACTTTTATGTATTTAATGATGTAAGAATGAATAGTGGATACGGCTACAATGTAATAATTGATATTTGGGAAAGAATGAATGGAATTCGACTTTATTATGTTTATGTCTTGAAGAATGCTAAAGGGTGACAACATAGGTAAGAATAATCTATCTTCTAAGGGAATAAGATATGGCAACTTCAAGCAAGAGAATACTCTCATGTCATCCAGATCGATAACGATTAATCCATTAGTTCCGTAAAAAGGTTAAGGAACGATCGAAAGAGAATACGGACAATTATACAACCCTAAGAGAACAAGTAAAGAATACAGAATGAATAGTGTTTTGGTGGGAGTATATAATAATATGAGACGACACTATATAGAAGTATTCGGAACGGATTTCCGAGTTCGTATTAGTGATCCAGGGGGAAAATAAGTGTATGTAAAAGCTGTCGGATTCTGAAAAAACCGCACTTTTATTTTCTCCGAGAGTTCCCTGGACACTGATAGCCTTAAGTATTTAACGAATGGATTTAAGGAATATAAATTGGAAAGTTAGAATGAAAGATGGAGAATGAAAGTATTAATATTAAAGAGGATTCCCGGTAAACCCTAATTAGAAATCCGTGAAATATTCTCACGAACGATCAATCGAAACGGGTAATAACCGGACACAGAAACAAGCAGAGGAAGCAAGAGTCTTGTGCAAGCTACTAGAATAAATATCTAGTAACCAAGTGGGCAAGAGTAACTAGATTAATTAGAGCATAACTAGTACTTAGAAATCAAAAACCCTTGGTTAAGCTTTCAACCATGGAAAACACAACACTTGTCCATGCTAATTACCTCATCCAATGCATCACACTCCACTAACACCACTTGGATGAGATATTATCTCACAAAATCACTTTTAGCATTATTACAAGCAACCAAGGCAAAAAAAGAGCAAGAACACTCTCCCCCCCCATTACCATTCCATTCGGCAACACCTTTAATTCCAAATCCAAACTCCACCTTCCCACCATTGTTTGTTCTTGAAATAATTAAGGTGAGTCTTACATTTCATAAAACTTATCTCCTCAAAATCTTAGCTTCAAACTCATCCTTTTCCATTTTCAAAAAAAAATCAAACAAGAGGAGGGTGAATAGTGTTCATCAAGTACTAACTTTGTTTTCTTGATTTTTCATGGTTGATCTAGCAAGCATAATCACTCCTAAGGACCATACAAGGCTTAGTAAGGCTATATCACTATCTAAGGAAGGTATAAAGCTCTTGAAACCCTAACCCTTGTTTGAGATTTAAGCATGTTTATGATAGTTATAACTTAGTTATGGTTATGTTAAGATTATAAGCATGATTATGTATGGATTTTTGGATTAATGATGTAAATAGCTAGATGAACGGAAAGGCATTGCTTGGCCTCAGTTCATGTATATAAGTCATGTATATGTTGTTTGGGTTGGATACTATGTTTATGGGAAGATTCGAAATTGGTAGATATTCGATTTACAGCCGTTATAATGCCCGATTTTACAATACCATGTTTTGTATGCCATTTTCCATGTCGAACCCCTACTGTCAAGAGACCTTATCTGCCATGATAGGATAGGTAATGTTCTAAGCTTCGTTTTGATATAAAGATCACGTGAAACGGACTTACGATTTAGGATTTATGACCAAATTACTAAAAGTAGTTCGAATCCGTAAACGAAAGTTCATAACTGAAATTGAACCCTCGTAAACTATGTAACGTCATGGTGAATCTTGGTAAATAAATACTAGGGGTAAGAAGGAAGGTGTGAAAGAAAACCGTATGTCAAAAAGAGCATTTTTCGATTTATTAAAAATGTTCGAGTCAAGGTTAAACGCGAACGAACCCCTAAAAGACGACTCTTTTATAACTTCGGTAAAACACTTAGAAAACGGGCGATAAAACTCGGAGTATAATATTGGTTCGTAACGATCAACCTTAGAACTCATATGACTTAAGTATGTCCCAAGTATAAGTGCAGTGACATGTCGTATTAACGAACGAATGTCGGGTCGGATCAGTGATAATAAGTAATCCACTAAAAGGGGTATAACGAGATAACTCGAGAACGTGTTTCGATTTAAGTATAACTTAACTTTTATTATGTTAAGTGATTAATCCCGAATGCCTTGGCTATTTATAGATCACCAAGCTGAACCGGGACCCGCTACCACTACCCCTTACTGTACTCGATTACCAGGCAAGTTTCAATTCCCTTCTTTTAGGCTGTTGTTGTGATTGAATAAATATATATATATGATTGCTGATATACATATGCCATTGCATGCATGCCTACTTTCAAGTTGAATTGATATACTTGTTCCCTGAATGTTATTGATGGCTTATAAGCTAGATAGTTATATATCAGTTATAAGCCGGTTATTGTAAGACCCTCATAGAAGGGCGTATACATCTTATTAATCAAAAATAGACCGGGAGTCAATATTCCTTGATATATCGAGATTACCTCGGAGGAAAATATTTAAGTAAATATTTTCTATTATTTGGGCGACGAATATTATTTGAATATTCGTTCGAGACTAATTATTTTAACGATCCTTACTTCAAATAATTATTTGAACGTAACTATTCAACGAATAATATTTCTCAATATTCATTCAGAGTTGAATTGATTATCGATTATTATTTCGAATATTCTTCTAAAAGATGAGACTACTAAATGAATATTATTTGGATATTCTTTTAGAATATTATTTTATTAAATAAATATTACTTTTGAATATTCATTTAAGATATTAAATACTTGATGAATATTATTTTAATATTCATCCGAAGCTTGATTTAATTATCGAATATTATCTCGAATATTCCTTAAGGCTTGGATTACTAAATGAATATTACTTGATATTCATTTAGGATATTATTCATTAAATGAATATTACTTTTGAATATTCATTTAAATTCCTAATTAATTATGAATATTACCTTAAATATTCTTTTCAGGTCTTATTAATTAATGAATATTGTTTTGAATATTCATTTAAATATTTATTTATTCAATAAATATTCTCCTGATATTTCTTTAGGGATTATTTTGAGAAATACTCTGATTAAAGATATTCTTTCATATTCCCAAATATTCTTTAAATATTTTAACTCAATAAATATTCTCTGAATATTTATTCCATACTTAGAATAATCTCGATAAGGTTTATCTTCTTCGATTATTACAGAAAATATCTCGGAGTCATATTATTATTAATCTTATATCAAGAAAGGTTCTCAGACATCATTCTTCTTTGAGTCTATCTCCTTAATAATAAGGGAACCTTACTTGGAAAATGTTATTTATCTTGTCGACTTCCCGGTCATAAAGTATTCCCTTCACCCGCAACTCGGGTGCTGTTGACTTATTAAGTCGTTGCTTACCTTCTCATCTTTCGAGGGGTAAGATTACTGGAACAAGTTGATATCCGTTACCAAGTAATAGCTTGGGAGTTATTGGTAAATTTTCCTTTCCAACTAGATACGACTACTTTGTGGAGTCTTATCAACAAGTATTATACTTGGGGAAAGGGGGACGAACGTTACATTCAGAATCATGAATTCTATTTGAACTAGGAGTCGTGTAAGAGGCCGAGTAGCGCCGGTCCATCCCCTTTGGCCCAACCGTTGGCCGGGGAGAGCTAGTAAGGCGGTATACAAGTAAAGCCGTCAGTTCTTCCTTCTACCGGTAGTAAATCTAAATTGAGCTGTACGATCTCGACTGATCATCAAGATTGGAACAGCGGGCGCGGTGAATACTCCATCATTGGTTCATCATCCAAATTTATTTATTTCCTGCAACATGATTACTGTTGGCAGAGTTGGAAAAGAGTCATAACTGGAATTGCAACCTTTTCTTGCAAGTTCCTCTTCTTAATAACAATAAGAATATCTCGCTTACTTTGATGTATCAGATATTTCTTCAAACAAATACTTTCAGTTACCTTGTAACTTCATCGTTCATATTATACTGGCATCATTTCCGTAAATGCATGGCATATGGTTTGAAAGATAGCTTTGAACTGTTTTAAATTACCGTTCAGTTATATATTTGTTGGTGGGCTTTCGCTCACCCTTGCTTTGTTTATATTATGTCACAACAAAAGCTAGGACAGATGGCTCGCGTCAGGCGCACTCGGCGCAAGCAGGTTACCCGACCCACCATACTACCCGCTGAGATGCTAGCCGCCATTGCTGAGGTAGCATAGTTAGACAGCTTTTGTTTCCTGTTTAACTATATGTATAATTAATGTAATCAACGGCCAAACTTTTAAACCTATGATGTTATCCTTTTGGGATTGTAATAACTTTTATTCGTAACCCCTTTAATGTAAGACTTATTTCAATTTCATCTCTGGGACTATAATTGTTGTGTGTGTGAGTGGTAATTATTGTGGGGTCACAGCATGTGATTTATTTATTATGGACTCAAGTCAAGCATTATGAATGGATGTAAGACCGTAACCACCAGATCCCTGACCCCGGATCTGGGGGTGTTACACCTGTGATGGTCAAGAAGGCGAATGGGAAGTGGAGGATGTGTATTGATTTTACCGATCTGAAGGATGCCTGTCCAAAGGATTGTTTTCCCCTACCAAGGATTGACATGTTGATAGATGCCACGGCTGGACATGAGATGCTGAGTTTCATGGATGGTTTCAGCGGATACAATCAGATTAAGATGCACAAGGATGACATCCCAAAGGTATCTTTCATAACTGACTTTGGTGTTTTCTGCTATCTTGTTATGGCTTTTGGTCTAAAGAATGCAGGTGCTACTTATCAACGACTGGTGAATAAGATATTTGCCCACCTAATTGGAAAAACCATGGAGGTCTATGTTGATGACATGTTGGTCAAGAGCCTTTGCCAAGCAGATCACATTAAGCACCTCAGAGAGGCATTCAAAGTGCTGAGGCACCACAAGATGATGTTGAATCCAGCCAAGTGTGCTTTTGGTGTTGGATCAGGAAAATTCTTGGGGTTGATGGTCTCGAAGAGAGGCATAGAGGCTAATCCTGACAAGATCAAAGCAATTTTGGACATGGAACCACCCCGCTCTATACGAGATGTACAGAAGCTAACTGGCCGAGTTGCAGCCCTAGGGAGATTCATCTCCAAGTCTGGTGATAAGTGCTTGCCTTTCTTTCAGGCCTTGAAGAAAGTGAAAGATTTTGAGTGGACTACAGAAAGCCAAGAGGCCTTTGAGCAGCTGAAGAAGTACATGGCTGAAGCCCCGTTGTTGGCCAAACCAAGTCCCGGGGAGACTCTCTACCTATACCTGGCGGTATCTGAGCAAGCATTGAGTGCTGTTCTTGTGCGAGAAGAGAAAAAGATTCAGAAACCGATTTATTATGTGAGCAAGGTTTTGCACGGGGCTGAATTGAATTACTCAACCATAGAAAAATTCGCTTTGGCATTGCTGACAGCCTCGAGAAAGTTGCGACCTTATTTTCAGGCACATAAAATTCAAGTCGTGACAGACCAACAATTGAGGAACATATTGCATAGCCCTAAGGCCAGTGGAAGGCTAATCAAGTGGGCAGTTGAGTTAGGGGAATTTGATATCACATACAAGCCTCGGACAGCCATTAAGGCTCAGGCATTGGCTGACTTCGTGGTTGAATGCACCATTGGCAACCAAGAAGTCGGGGGGCAGGAGATAGTAACCACCTATGAAAGTGGAGATAAAAATGAAGAACTTGTATCTGATCTGAAGGAATATTGGGTGCTCTATTTTGATGGAACATCAAAAACAAAGTCTAGTGGTGCAGGTTTGGTTCTGCAAAGCCCCGATGGGTTCACAGTTGAGTATGCTTTGAAGTTGGATTTTCCTACTACCAACAATGAGGCTGAGTATGAAGCATTGATAGCCGGATTGGGCTTGGCTAGAGTCATGAGGGCCAAGAACCTCAAAGTATGTGGAGAATCAAGACTGGTAGTTTCGCAAGTGAATGGCGAATTTGAGGCCAAGGATGAGACTATGGCAAAATACCTGAGAGTCGTGAAAACTGTTATGACTCAGTTTGAGGAATGCTATGTTGAACACATCCCGAGAGAAGAGAACGTTAAAGCTGATGCCTTGTCTAAATTTGCTTCTTCTGAAATTGAGAATTATGCAGGGAGTGTCTACTTCCAGGTCTTGAAAGCCCCGACTATCGACTCGAAGTTGGTGGCACCTATTGATGTAGGAAGTTGCTGGATTGATCCTATCAAAGCTCACCTCGAGACTGGATGGCTCCCTGACAATGCCTTGGAGGCACGAAAACTGTCAGTAAGAGCAACAAGATATGCCCTGATCGAAGGCCTCCTGTACAAGAGATCGTTTGTTATCCCGTACTTGAAGTGTTTAAGGCCCCAAGAGGCTAAAAAAGCCTTGGAAGAAGTTCACGAAGGAATCTGTGGGCAACACTTGGGGGGCAGAGCCCTAGCCCACAAGATCACTCGTCTGGGATACTATTGGCCTGAGATGTTGGCAGATGAGAAAAGTTATGTCAAGAAGTGTGATCGATGTCAAAAGCACGCCCCCATTGTAAGGCAGCCGCCTGAGATGTTAACCTCAATAAACTCTCCCATACCATTCGCCATGTGGGGGATGGACATACTTGGTCCTTTCCCTATGGCGTCAGCCCAAAGGAAGTTTTTGATAGTGGCCATTGACTATTTCACTAAATGGATTGAGGCTAAACCTCTAGCCAAGATAACCACCAAGCAAGTTGCTCAGTTCTTTTGGGAGAACATCATCTGCATATATGGAATTCCACGAATCCTTGTAACGGATAATGGAACCCAGTTCAACAATGAAGAGTTCAAAAAAATATTGTGAAGAAAACGCTATTGAGCTTCGCTTTACTTCAGTAGCACATCCACAAGCTAATGGACAAGCCGAGGTAGCCAATCGAATTATCCTTGATGGACTAAAGAAAAGGGTTGAACGCTCAAGGAACACTTGGGTGGATGAGCTATTGCCTATACTCTGGGCATATCGCACCACTTGTAAGGTAACAACAGGAGCAACCCCGTTTTTACTCGCTTACGGAGCCGAGGTAGTGGTGCCCTTAGAGATCATGCATGCATCACCTCAGGTTGAGGCATATGAACAAGAGACCAATGAAGAAGGCATGAGGCTCGCCCTAGATCTAATTGATGAAGTCAGGGATGAAGCAAATGCCAGGAACGCTGAGCATCAAAAGAAGGCATCTTTCCACTACAACCAAAGGGTTAAGGAGAGGTTCTTTCGACAAAGTGACTTGGTTCTAAGGAAGATAGAAGCCTCAGGAGTTGGCCAGAAAGGCAAGCTAGCCCCAAACTGGGAAGGACCATATCGAGTCAAGAAGGTGCTGGGACGAGGATCATACAAGCTGGAAACGTTAGATGGGGTTGAGGTACCCCGAACTTGGCATGCAGTGAACCTCAGGATTTATTATGTGTAAGCCTTCCTAGTAAGGACTTGGCTTTTATCCATCTATTAGGAGAAGTAGAAATAAGGTTCCATGAAACCATTGCAGAGCATGTTGCTCCCAGTAGGAGATAGAGTATTTATGTAAGGGTTGAACCCGCTTCAAGTTATTAATGCAAGTTTGTTTTCCATTTGTGATTGTGTAATTTTATTTATATGCCAAGCACCTGATGAGTGCAAGTCAAAGATGACCAAGTAACGAAAATAAAGATACACAAGTGGAAATGAAACAAGTGCATAAATAAACACCCCCATGGGGCTAAGGTCAAAGTTAAATTACATCACCAAATAAAAGTTAAGTCCCGAAGGACCTTGATTGAAAGTAGAAAAACATAAAGCCACAAGCGGCCAACAAGGCCGTGCAAGGCCACTCACTCTTCGGCGGATTCCTCCACCACCTCCTCGCCCTCTTCTTCCTCGGAGCTTTCTTCCCCGGAGCTCTCCTCATCTTCCTCAGCTTCTTCGGCCTCCGTCTCCATCAGCTGCTTCCCTCTCTTTGCCGCGTCCCCTTCCTCTTCTGAAGTCTCGGTTGATGAATCGACTCTGGCACGAAGTTGCTTGCCGGGAAAAGCTCGCCTTGCAGCTACTTCCCTCTCTGACATAGCTTTCTTCCCAGCAGAACGGGAAGAGGTCGAACTGGAGCTAACAACATTGGGTGCCTTCCTCATACCAGAAGGACGGCGGCTACCCCCAGAGCCTGACGCATGATCCGCGTCTTGATTTCCGCTAGTAACAGCCCAGGTAGGGCAGGGGAAGTCCGTTGGATTCACTACCAAAGGGTACTTGTTGCTCACAACGCCAATAGCTTTGTTCCACCCAACTGACATGTTAAAAGGCCGCACCTCATCATCATGCTTGTCCATAAAATTCATGAAATCCTCCGACTTGCGATACGAGTCAATTATCTTGTTAGCATCAGAAAGTTTCTTCCTGCCAAGCGAGTGAAGTTGCTTTTGATAAGATAAGCTGTTGGCCTCGGATCGAACAACTCTAGAGTTCAGATCTTGGATTTGCTCCTTGAACGTTGCTTGCTCCTTCTTCAGTTCCTCATTGCTGTCCCTATAGGCTCGGCCTTGACGAGTAGCAGATTGAAGATAAGCATTGGCCTGTAATAGGGAAATTAGCAAAATATCTTCTTAAAAAAGTGCAGACAAGGAGATCGAATGTAAAAGTTGGTACCTGATAAAGAGCTTGAGCACCAAGACGCTCAACTTCGTCAACCTTGTCCCCTGCCATTACCGTTAGGAGATCAGGGGCGGTGATTGAGAGCCTGGACCAGGACACGGCTAAATCGGTACTCCCTAAGATGGAGTCTTGCTCGCAGATACCCCAATCTGGGGCAAAAGGGACTCTCATGCTCTCACCAGCGTTACGGGACCTTTTCCCCCCTTGGGAACATCCCTCTAGGAATGAAGGAACCCTTCGGTCAGGAGGGTTCAGTTGATCTGTCGCCTTCTTTATCATTCTTCTAGTAACTTGAGGTTGATTTTCGGGTCGGCTATCTATCTCCTCAGCAGCTGAAAGATGAAGGGAAAACATTGGAATAAGAACTAACATAATTCATAATGGTAGAATGAAAGAAAAATTACCCTCTAAAGAAAGGAAGCTTAAGCCAGCTTCAATGAGTTTCTTTTCTGTCAAGATGGTTTTATAGTGGGTGCGACCGTCATCAGCAAGTAGCCTATCTCGGTCTGCCAACTCTTTGAGGTCAAGATCACACACGAAGTGTGAACTATCCTCCATAATTCCGAATCTCTTAACGAAGAAGTGACCCCAGTCGCCACCTTCCCACTCTAAAACAACAAAGTCCCTCTCCCAGGAATGGTGGGAGTCAGGGAAGGAGAAAGAGTTTACTATATGTGGAAGCTTGCTTCTAAGCTGAAAACCGATCCACCCCGGCTTAATCTCAGGAGAGTTCTTGACCGCGAAGATGCTTCTGAACATGGTTGTACTCCAAGGAATTTCCAACTCGTGGCATCTTAACAAGAAAATGATCAGAAACCTCCAAGAATTAGGGTAAAGTTGGCAAGGATGGACTTGAAGTTCTGCCAGGAACCTGATGATAAATTGGTGGACGGGGAACCTAAATCCCGCCTCCAATGCTCCTTTCATGACGCAAATCCTTTCGGGATGCCAGTTGCAGGTTCTGTCTCCTGGATTAGGAAGGCATACTTTGATGGCGCTTGGAAAGCCATAAGTGTTTCTAATCTTCTCAACATCCTTCTTTCTTAATTTAGAAGGGCTATTAAAAGCAACTAAGCTGGAGCTGTTTGGGAATGACTCTCCCATAGTGTTTAGCAAATCTAGCGTAGACTCAAACCGACGTTCAATATATTTAGGGGGCATGAGTTTTAGCTTACCTTTCATTGTTCACGCCATGCTCCTTTTTCTGAAAGCCTCCTCCATGGAGAGTTGGGGGGCAGCAGCTTGCTTGTCAGCCATCTTGAACCTTGAATCTTGAAACTTGAAGCTTGAACTTGGAAGCTTGGAAACCAGAGAACTCAAGAGCTTTAGAACTTAAGAAAGTTTGAGAAGTGAAGAAGTGAAGAGAAATGAAGGATGCTCCCCTCCTTTTATAAGGAAAAGGTGACCTGTAATCTCAGGTTGAAACACAGCTCGGTTCGCGTTTACAGGTCAAGTATCGTTTAAATACGAAAAGGGAGCAAAAGTTATCTGTTATGGACGGAAAGAGTCGTTAAAACTCATGATATGTTGGGAGAGAAACGAAGAATTTTTGGCAAAATATTCTACCAGAGCAGTCAGACGAGCTTTGAAAGCTAAGTATGCTTAAGAAAAGTTTAATGGGAAGATTAATACTCAGTACTGGATTAGTGATGGGATTCAAGGTACTATATAAAACCTCAAACAGAGCCCTGAATGGCCAACGCTGATTCCATATCGATGATCGATATCGGTATGCGAAAGTAAGTAACTCTAGCCATGAATGGCCAATATTGATTCCATATCGATGATCGATATCGGTATGCGAAAGTAAGTAACTCTAGCCATGAATGGCCAATATTGATTCCATATCGATGATCGATATCGGTATGCGAAAGTAAGTAACTCTAGCCATGAATGGCCACATTGATTCCATATCGATGGTCGAAGCCGGTATGCAAAAATTGAAAATCACTAATAGTGACCAAGTTGGTTCCAGGTCGATGGTTGATCAAATCACTCATAGAGATCGAGCCAACCACTGTAACAAAGAAACAAAAAAAATTTCGTAGCCGACCGAAGTCCCGACCGACCGGCCTTCCGGGAAGCCCTCCAGCCGACCGGAATCGACCGCCGGCACGGATATGAAACCGGCCGACCGGTGTCCCAGCCGACTGGCCTTCCGGGCACACGTCGGCCGACCGACGTCGATGGTCGGTGTGGGTTCAAAAAAAAAAAAAAATAAATAAAATAATATAGAGGGACGAAATTTTTCAGCCGAGCAAGGTACCAGCCGACCGGCCCTCCGGGAGCATTCCAGCCGACCGGCCCTCCGGGAGCATTCCGGCCGACCGGTGTCGACCACCGATACGGGCTCGCACCAGCCGACTGGCCCTCCGGGAACCCTCCAGCCGACTGATTTCGATCATCGGTACGAGTTTTTCTTGTTTCGTTTCAAAAAAAAAATGAAAAAAACCGGCCAACCGAAAAAAACCGGCCGACGGGAAAAAAAACCAGCCGACCGGGGCTCCGGTCGACCGGCCCCTTGCAACACCCTCCAGCCGACCAGGAGTGTTGGTCGGTACGGGTTTTTGCCCGGCCGACCGACAGCGATGCTCGAGTTGGGTATGCAAAATTTCGTTTTTTCTTGTTTTTGGTTTTTTTGATTTGGTAATCAAGAGAAGTGAAATATGAGTTTGAAATTAGTGCCTGTTAGCACCGATTAGTGCCGATTAGTATGGATTAGTGCCGTTTAAGCACAGTTTAGTGTCTGTTAGCACCGATTAGTGCTGATTAGCACAGATTAGTGCCGTTTAAGCACGGATTAGTGCCGATTAGCACTGTTTAGCGCCGATTAGTGCCATTAGTGCCGTTTAAATGCCGTTCGACTTCGTTTAACATTGTTTAAGCGTTGTTTAAGGCTGAGTAGCGCTGTGTAGTGCCGTTTAACACCGTTTAGTGTCGTTCAATATCGTCGTAAATGCGTCGGTCGCTCCACGCTTTACATTAAGATGATATTGTTGAAAATACTCGCGTAAGAGCAATAAACCCTGACCCAAGTCTCGAATAAGGCCGTTAAAACTTCAAGGAAAACCTGATCAGTTTTCCTAGAAGTTGGGGGGCAAATGATATGGGCTAAAAGTAAGCCCTAAAGACACATTTAATGTGGCATTAATTAGACCTAGAATGGTCCAAACGTGGGGCCCACTAGATGGGCCCAAACCCTAATTATAATATTAATTTCGTAATTAATATTAGGGGTAATAAACAGCTCAGCAAATAATAGTCAAACAAGGATATAACTCTTGCCTGACTTAGCCCCCGGGATACATATCTCAACATGGAAACTGATTCCTAAAAGGAATAGATCCAAAACCTTCCTTGAGGCGGTGGCTTGCCCACCAAGTCTCCTATTCCTACCATAATTCTTAGGCTTCTCAGCCTATATAAGGGCCTGACCCCTCATTCTCAGAACTACGTTTTAGCTTAATCTTCGAATAAGGACATACAAGCCACTACGTCCTTGGTGTGCCCTCGCCGCCATAGCCCCGAGGGCGAACATCCAAGAACTACGTCTTGGCTTGATTCTCAATATGAGATACGTAGGCACTCTGTGAGGACCGATTAGTCTCGATACACAGAAACAGCCATTAAAGCTCGAAGCTCAACCACCCTTAGCATTAAATACACACAAAACCTAGCTGTCATATTCATAACCTAGTTTTTATTCCACAACACCCGTGATATGATTAAAAAAAGAAAGGATTTAGTTAGAGAAAATTAAAAAGGTAACATGTTCTAGGTGAAAAATGTAATTGATTAGTTTATAGTAATAATAATTTAATTACGTTATTTTACCAAATACAATTGGACGTAATATTTTTAGAAAAGGAAAAATTAATATTGTCCGTGATATTTCTATTAAGAAAAGAATTTTAGTTAGAAAATATAGAAAAGATAATACATTTTAGCTGAAAAGGTAATTGGTTATTATTAGTTTATTTTATTAATTAGAATCATCCTTGATATAATTGGAAAAAGAGATATTTTAGTTAGAGAAAATAGAAAGGTAACGTGAAAATTAAAAAGATGACATGATTTATGTGAAAAAGGTAATTGATTAGCATATAATAATTATAATTTAATTATGTTATTTTACTAAATAAAATTGCTCATAGTTTTTAGAAAATGAGAAATTAATGTTGCTCGTGATGTTCCTAGAAAAAAAAGGAATTTAATTAGAAAAAATTATATGTTTTAGTTGAAAAGGTAATAGGTTAATTATTAGTATTATAATATTATTATTTTATTTTTAATAAATAGAAACGTCTGTGATATGATTGGAAAAAGAGAGGTTTTAGTAAGAGAAAATAAAAAAGGTAACCTGTTTTGGCTGAAAAAGGTAACCGTCCACGATATAATTGGAAAAAGAGATATGTTAGCTAGAGAAAAGAGAAAAGGTAACGTGTTTTGGGTGAAAAGGGTAATTGACTAATTAATAGTAATTATAATATAATTATGTTATTTTATTAAACAAAACTACTCGTACAAAGAGAAATTTTAGTTAAATAAAATGTAAAAGATATTCTATTTTACCTGAAAAAAGAAATTATTTAGTTATTGAAAAATAGAAAAGGTAATATGTTTAACCTGAAAAAGGAAATTGATTAATAAAAGAGAAATTTTAGTTAGATACCAATATAAAAGTATATTATATTATTTTGTTCTTGAAAAATAAGAGAAATTTTAATTAAATAAAATGTAAAAGATATTCTATTTTACCTAAAAAGGGAAATTATTTAGTTATTGAAAAATAGAAATGTAAGGAAATTGATTAATAAAAGAGAAATTTTAGTTAGATAAAATATAAAAGGATATTGTATTATTTTGTTCTTGAAAAATAGGAAAGATAATATGTTTAACCTCAAGAAGGAAATTGATTAGTTAGTAGATCTGTAATTGAATAATGGTAGGAAAGATAATATATTTAACCTCAAAAGAGAAAATTGATTAGTTAGTAGATCTGTAATTGAGAAAGGGTAAAACCCGTGCGATGCACGGATTTTTTTTAATATTATATAAAAAATTCATTATTCTCAATTAATTTTTTTAAAACATGAATTTTGGAGGTTTACATTTTTATATGAGATGAATTGAAAATAATTATATAAATGTTATCCGTGATATTTCTAGAAAAGGAGGGATTTTAGTTAGAAAATATAGAAAAGATGATAGGTTTTAGTTAAAAAGAGTAATCCATTAATTATTAGTAATTATAAAATTATTACTCCATTTTATTAAATATAAGGGAAATTACCCCGTATACTATCTTTTTAAAACTATTTTCAAAAATACTAACACTTTAAAAGTTATTTACAAAAATACTATTTTTTAAGTTTTATTTTCAAAAATACGATTTGCAACCTATGCAACCTTTTGTATATATGGGCGGCGCCAGCCGCAACTTTTAATTTTTTGTTACATATGAGGTTGCAAAAGTTGCAACTGAAACTTGGATTGCAACTTACAGTTTTCAATTATCATTTTCGAGCAGTTTTTTGAAATATATATATATATATATATATATATTTCAAAAAACTGCTCGAAAATGATAATTGAAAACCGTCAAAAAATTGGTCGAAAATGACAAATGAAAATTGTAACCTGTAACTTCCAATTTTCAGTTTTCAGTTTTCGGTTGCATATAAGGTTGCATATGAGGTTGTGCAACCTCATATGCAACCTTATATGCAACTTCGATGCTATATAGGGGAGCAGACAAATTTTCGATTGCAAGTTCCAGTTTTCAGTTGCAACTTTTGCAACCTCATTTGCAACTCACGCACCTTTGCAACCTCATTTGCAACTCACGCAGCAGGCGCCGCCCCGAAATTATGAATGCGGTTGCAAATGTTGCAAACCGTATTTT
The DNA here is from genome assembly GCA_036435485.1 of Saposhnikovia divaricata. Lineage (NCBI taxonomy): Eukaryota > Viridiplantae > Streptophyta > Magnoliopsida > Apiales > Apiaceae > Saposhnikovia > Saposhnikovia divaricata. The sequence goes on from CM071597.1 coordinate 161,850,739, forward strand.
TGAAAAAATAATTTTAAAGAAATGTATATTTATAAATAGTTTTAAAAGTGGTAGTATTTTAAAAAAAATAATTTGAAGGACGGGTATTTTTAAAAAAAACCCCCCTAAATATAATGCCCGTGATATGTTTAGAAAAATAAAAAAATTAGCTAGAGAAAATTAAATAGGTAATATGTTCTAGGTGACAAAGGTAATTGATTAGTTTATAGTAATTATAATTTAATTACGTTATTTTACTAAATACAATTGCTCGTAATGTTTTTAGAAAAGGAGAAATTAATATTGTACGTGATATTTCTAATATTTATATTAAAAGATGGATTTTAGTTAGAAAATATAGAAAAGATGCTACGTTTTAGCTGAAAAAGGTAATCGATTAATCAATAATATTATAATATTATTAGTTATTTTATTAAATAGAACCGTCCGTGATATAATTGGAAAAAGAGAGATTTTAGTTAGAGAAAATAGAAAGGTAACGTGAAGATGACATGATTTATGTGAAAAAGGTAATTGATTAATTTATAGTAATTATAATTTAATTATGTTATTTTACTAAATAAAACTGTTCATAGTTTTTAGAAAATGACAAATTAATGTTACCCGTTATATTTTTAGAAAAAAAGGGGATTTAATTAGAAAAAATAGAAAAGATGATATATTTTAGCTGAAAAGGTAATCGGTTAATTATTAGTATTTAATAATATTATTTTATTTTTATTAAATAGCAACGCCCGTGATATAATTGGAAAAAGGGAGGTTTTAGTAAAAGAAAGAAAAAAGGTAACGTGTTTTGGCTGAAAATGGTAACCGTCCATGATATAATTGGAAAAAGAGATATTTTAGTTAGAGAAAAGAGAAAAGGTAACATGTTTTGACTGGAAAAGGTAATTGATTAGTTAATAGTAATAATAATATAATAAAACAGAGAAATTTTATTTAGATAAAATGTAAAAAATATTCTATTTTACCTGAAAAAGGAAATTATTTAGTTATTGAAAAATAGAAAAGATAATATGTTTAATCTGAAAAAGGAAATTGATTAATAAATGAAAAATTTTAGTTAGATAAAATATAAAATATATTGTATTTTACCTGAAAAAGGAAATTATTTAGTTCTTGAAAATAGAAAAAGATAATATGTGTAACCTGAAAAAATAAATTGATTAGTTAGTAGATGTGTAATTGAGTAAGGGTAAATAAGTAAAATCAACAGGTACCGTACCGACTGACCGACCGACCGACCAAACTTTTAATGTTTCGACTTTTATATAATAGTATAGATATACTAGCTTAAAACTCGTGCGATGCACGTATTTTTTTTAATATTATATGAAATTTTTTTCATTAATTTAAATTATTATTTTTAAAACATGAATTTTGGAGGCTTAAATTTTTTTTATGACATGATTTGATTATAAATATACATATGTTATCCGTGATATTTATAGAAAAGGAGGGATTTTACTTAGAAAATATAGAAAAGATGAAAGGTTTTAGTTGAAAAAGGTAATTGGTTAATTATTAGTAATTATAAAATTATTATTTTATTTTATTAAATAGAATGCCCGTGATATGATTGAAAAAAGAGAGGATTTAGTTAGAGAAAATTAAAAAGGTAACATGTTCTAGGTGAAAATGGTAATTGATTAGTTTATAGTAATTTTAATTTAATTGCGTTATTTTACTAAATACAATTACTCGTAATGTTTTTAGAAAAGGAGAAATTAATATTGTCCGTGATATTTCTATTAAAAAAGGAATTTTAGTTAGAAAATATAAAAAATTGATACATTTTAGCTGAAAAAGGTAATCGGTTAATTATTAATATTATATTATTATTAGTTTATTGTATTAAATAGAACCACTTTTAATATAATTGAAAAAAGAGAGATTTTAGTTAGAGAAAATAGAAAGGTAACATGAAAATTAAAAAAGTGACATGATTTATGTGAAAAAGGTAATTGATTAGTTTATAGTATTTATAATTTAATTATGTTATTTTACTAAATAAAATTGCTCATAGTGTTTTTAGAAAATGAGATATTAATGTTGCCCGTGATATTTCTAGAAAAAAAATGAAATTTAATTTGGTAAAAAATATAAAAGATGATACGTTTTAGCTGAAAAGGTAATCGGTTAATAATTAGTATTATGATGTTATTATTTTATTTTTATTAAATTGTTAGGCCGAATACACAATTATAATCAAGATTGTATGAGAGATTAACAATAAAACACACGTTTAAACAATTAAAAACTGTTTGGAATTATTAACTCCTCTCTCAGTGATGTAAAAATATCACAGAGAGCTGCTTAGGTCACAATGAATAATATTGCGTTACATGATCGATACCCTTCTAGGATTAACCTAACTGTATTTATAAGATATACAGCTGCTATATAATCGATAATTGATACTCGTATAAATTAGCTATACAATTGATATCAATTACGATTGCTACACGTCTCCTTAGTCAACTTAATCTCTTTGACAGCTATCCAATCTTCAAAGATATTGCTTCCATAATTATCTTCAATAATTCTTCAAACACTGTTGACCAGTAGACGCTGCCTCCAGACAAAGTTTAACAAACTCTGTTGAGCTTCCAACTGTCAGCGTTTAACTAAACTCTGACTGCTTCCAACTAAACTCTGATAATTCACTGTAACACTTAAACACTGATTAATATTCACATCAATTATTTCTAACAATCTCCCCCAACTTGTTCATTAGCAAAAATGCACAAGTTTACAATAATTGATGATGTCAAAACAAATAAACAAATACAGTGTTTAATATACAAACAGAGTTTAAACTTCTACTTAACAAAATCTACAGAAAACAAGAAAATTCTTACAGAGCTTTAATCCTTAATTTCCTCAACATCTGGTGTTGATCTGAGATAGTCTATAAGTAATCTTCTTTCTGCATTTTTAAGTTCTGTCTGCATAACTTCCTTGATCTCTTTCAGCTTAGGATCATCCTCACCAGTTTGGTAGATAGCAGATCTCAGATCATAGATTTTGTTTCTTCTCATTTCATTACCCAATCTGATGAACTGTGCTTTTTCTGACTCTGAGTTAAAATCAAGAACTGTTATACCCAGATCTGTCTTCAGTTTAGCACTATCCTTCTTCATCTCAACAATATTCCCATGATAATCTCGGTACTTTGGGACATATTGACTGTTGTATTTCATACCTCTAACTGCCAAATTATGCAGCATCTTCTTTCTTAGCACATTTGCAGCTTGTTGAGTCCTTTGATTTTTCACCTTGAAGAGATATAGAACATATTCTAATTCCTCCCATAGCTTTAAATCAAGATCATACTCACCAATTTAGTACACAGTACCATCTTCCATGAAATAAAGTAGAAAATCTTTGTTCAAACTTCTTTGATGAATCAACTGTACTGATTCCAGTCTGTCTAAACTCTCCTGAGTAACACCAAGACCTAGAACAGCCAGTGATGAAGGATCTCGAGGACCAGTATTCATTCTGACTTCTCTATGAGAGCCCAATCCAGATTTATCTCGACCTTGCGTACCTGTTAAAGCTCTACCATGTAGAAAATCAGTAGTACCTCCAGTCATCAGAGTTGGATCATGAATTGTTGGTTTTCCAAAAACCATTTGCATCTGGGTAGACAAAGGTTTCTGTACAACTTGTGTAGCAACAGAGGTTGTATTCACTTTCTTTGAAACCTCTCCTTCTTCAACAATGCCTTTCAGATTCAATTTAGCTTCTGCTTCTGTTGATTTCTTAGACATTTGTAACCTTTGATCAGCACCAACATTTTCCTTAATGACAATGCCTTTAAGAACAGGCCTAGGAGCTTTTTCTTGCTTCTTGAATTTTCCAGACTTCAAAGCTTTCTGATGTTCTTCTTGTAGATTCTTTTCTTCAGCTTGAATGTCTTCAATGGTAACTCCTTCTTCATTTTCTTCAAGAAACAATCTAGCAGCCAATTCTTCATCAGTCTGTGGATTTTCAATGAATAACAAACTCCTGGTTTTTGAAGTACCCTGAGTATCAGTGTATATACCATCAGACTTTGATTTGAAAGACTTTCCAGATCTCAGACTTTGATTTAGATCACCTCTTAATCTCTTCCCTTTGTCATTTGCTCCTGCTCCTTCATCTTCAGTATCATCCCTCTTAGTTAGAATTTGAGATTGCCTGCATTTAGACTTAGCAACTCTCTCCCCCTTTTTGACATCATCAGGAATCAATATAGATGTAATCAGCTCCAAGGAGTTAGCAATGGAATCAATCTTTCCAGACAAGACAGTCTGATTCTGTTCAACTTGACCTAGCCTTTGAAACAGAGTTTCTTGAGCTTTGGAAATGGTGTTAAACTTTGTTTGATTATCTCTCTGCATGGTCATGTCTCGAGCAACAACATCAGCTCTCAGTTCATTAATTGCCTTTTGAGAATCACCAAACCTTTCATTCAATGTCTTGACTTGAACAATAGTTGCTTGAAGACTTGAGAGAATATCAGGATTTGAAATCTTGTTGGCAGATTGATACACAAATTTAGCTGCTCTTTCAGTAGGAAAAATGCAATCTGCTTTATACCAATCCCATGAATTCTTGGTAAAGTGTTCAGCTTCAATGTCATGTTGATGTGAAGGTTGAGAAAAAGGTGTGTGCTTAGCATCAGTTTGTACTGGTATACTCTGAGAAGAGTTAGATTCAGCACTGCCTTCATCTTCAACATCAACAGTTGCATCTTCAACTGGATCAATAGGCTTAGCAACATATTCAGCAACAGTTTCTATAACATTCTCTGCAGTTTCATCAAGAACATTAGGTTGCTCTTTAGTTTCAACAGTCTTATTAACAGACTTTGCATCCATAAGCTCAGAAAGTACAGCCTTGGTTGATTTCTCAACTTCTTCACCTTTTTCAGAAACCTGATGAGCATCAGAGAATAGCTCAGTGTGTGATGCTACTGTTTCATCAAGTACTACAGTAGGCTGATCAGCTGCACCAGTTTCTTCAGAATTTGCAATGACATGTGAGATAGGAACATTAATGGAATCAGAGAATGGTATGAATGTTTTAACAAAATCATCCATAGCAGCAAAACCATCTCTATTTGCCTCATCCATTTATACATTTTCAGTTGTATTGACAGCTTCTTCTGCAGTATGTACCTCAACAGTAGGTATTTCCTTGGAAATCACCTCTGGAGCTTCAAAGTTCATCTCCTCATCAGACTCATCAAGTATCAACCTTCTCCTTTTAGCTTGAGGCACCTCAATTGTCTCTTCTTCTTCAGTAGAATCATCTAGAACAGAAGGTGATGGAGGTATGTTTGCTCTTTCCTTTCTAGCCCTTTTAGGCCTGACAGACTCCTTTTGAGCTTTAGCAGATTCCTTTTTAGCTCTAGCAGATCTATGCTGTGTATTATCTGCTGTGTGTTTTGTTCTACCTCCACGTTTTGATTTGGCCTGGGTAGGTTGTGGTTGTTGTTTAGGTTGAGGTTGGGTTTGTGGTTGAGTTTGAGTTTGAGTTTCAGTGTTTAGAGTTTGAGGTTGAGTGTTTGCAGGTGGTTGTATGGGTTCAGTGTTTACAAGTTCATGCTGTTGTGGTTCAGGCTGTGGTTCTTGGGGTTGATGTAGGAAATTTTGTAGAGCAAGTGGCAAAACCAAGTCAGGTAATTGCTCCTTGTTAGCATCTTTGTTGGTCAAATCAGAGAATATTCTCTTATTAACCTTAAAGGCTAGTATGGTGTCCTCCTCGGTAATCTCAACACCAGGAACACAAGCAGTGAATAACAAGTGACAAAATCTAGCAAAGTAGACAGTACTAGACTCTGACAACCTGTCACCTATATTCATTAAAACAAGTCTACCAAAATCGAAATTACTTCCATAAAGAAGAGAATACCCGATTTGAAGACTGTCAGTAGGAATAGCATCCCAGTTTGTGACTTTCTTTCCAAAGGCCCTTGTGATGCAATCGAAGAAGAAACTCCACTCCTTCCTTAGCATTGGCCTTTTTACATTACCAAGTCTTGCTAGAGAGTCTGAACAACCAAGTTGCTGCAACATCTCTTTCAATTGATTCTCACCAGCAACACTGTATGAAGTGTGTGTATCAAAACCCATAGTGTCTCTGACTATTGTAGGAGTAATCACATACTCTGTCTCCTCATATGTGAAGATGATTGAAGGAGTCCCATTCTCTCCTCCATCGGCATACGTGGAGTTTTTCCAGAAAGTAGCAATCTGCGTGGCAGAAAGCATTGGTGGTTCGACTAAAGCTGTACCAATCTCTGAATCCCGCAAAAAGTTTTGAATCAAATGAAACGCCTCTGGAACGTTTGCATTGTTCAATGGGGCTGCATAATTATTAGGAACAAACAATAATCCTTGAGCAGTAAAAGCTTTGGTGGCCATTAGAATCGATGTGAGAAGAAAATATAAGAGAAAAAAATATGTAGGAAAGGTGTTTGTGAAAATGCCCAAGTGAAATAACAAGTGACTGTGAGTGGGTTGTGTGCAAAGAAAATAACCGTGTATGTAAAAATGATTAGAGTTATAATGAAAAAGTAAAACCCAATCGTTTTTAAACATTAATACACCCAACCAATTCCTTGTTTAATGTGTGAATGGGACACGTGGCACACATGCAATGAAAGTACTTTGCACGTTCAGTAATTGTGGCAATAATTACTGCTTCTTTCTCTCTCCCTTTACTGACACACTTTAACACCAACACTCATTAACAGTTGTCAATAATTTATTTCATTTTTCAAAAACTCTTTTTACCCCAAGTATATAAATTATCTGAAAGAAAATATACCTCAGAGTATTAGACAAAATTCATCGGCGTTTGTCAATTCTCCAACTTCATTACCATAATCCTTTCAAAAACTGCACAGGTGTTAATATATGTGTGTGTATAGCAGAGTTTACCAATTCAATTTTTAGAGCATCTAATTTTTTATAAAATCCATAAAGTAAATCAGTAAACACTTGATGCACAAACTCTCATAGTAAACACTGAATGTATGATGAATGCTTAAACTCTGTAATAAAAAAATTATATATAGTAACTCTAAACTAACTTATACCCCCCTTCTAATAACTTTTTTTTTCGTTTCTCCAGTAATCAGAGGTTGGAACTAGTCACCAAAAATCCTATAATTTTAGCCCTTATCATCTTGATAAGCTCCTGGGCCTTCCTAGTCTTTGACTAGTCACCAAAAATTAGAGAATTTTAGCCCTTACTATATACCAGCAAGTTCCTGGATCGTCCTAGACACCAACATAATCTCAAAGGAGTTTTAGCAACCTATATACATTTTCTTTGGGGGTAGTCTAATAATAGCATTTAAATTAACAGTGTATAACTAACAGAGTTTTAGAGCTCATCAACATCAGAAGTTATTCATGAGAGGCAATGCATACAGTATTTAAAGACTCATAGTTTAGGATAAATAAACTAAGAGATGCTATAAATATGAAACAGTATCTTGCCGTGTTAATTTTCTACACAGTCAAAGATTAGATCACAAATAACTTAGAAGGATTCATGATTATTTACTGAGAATCATGCTTCATACATATTTCTTCATTGGTGTTTACATTCAGACAAAAATATCAGAGTTTCTCAGAGTTTATCCAACATGTCAACAGTGTATGACCTACAGAGCATGTTAACAAAGTTTAACAGTTAACGAACAAAGTTTGCATAGCAGAGTTTAACAACAGAGTTCACATAGCAGTTAACGTATCACAGAAATATGAACAACACATTACATAAGTAAAATTTTGAGTCTAACCAATATCTCTAGTCAAAACCAGAGACCATTCCTAGTTCATTTACCAGCCTTGTAAATATAGCTTCACTCAATGGCTTGGTGAAGATGTCTGCACGATGTTGATCTGTAGACACAAAATGAAGCTCAATATTCCCTTCCTCTACATGTTCTCTGATAAAGTGGTACCTTATACTGATGTGCTTGTTCATTGAATGTTGTACTGGATTACCTGTCATAGCAATATCACTTTGATTATCACAGTAAATAGGTATTTTACTGTACCTCAATCCATAATCCAGCAATTGATTCTTCATCCACAGAATCTGTGCACAACAGCTACCAGCTGCAATATACTCTACTTTAGCTGTAGATGTAGAAATTGATTTCTGTTTCTTGCTGTACCAAGAAACAAGTCTATCACCCAGAAATTGACAACTTCCACTGGTGCTTTTTCTGTCTATCTTAAAGCCTGCAAAGTCTGCATCAGAGTAACCAAGTAGCTTGAAATCTGATTCTCTAGGATACCACAGACCTAAGGTTATGGTCCCCTTGAGATATTTAAAAATTCTCTTCACAGCTGTTAGATGTGGTTCTCTGGGGTCTGCCTGAAACCTTGCACAGAGACAAGTTGCATACATGATATTAGGTCTGCTAGATGTTAGATAAAGAAGAGACCCTATCATGCCTCTGTAGTTTGTCATATCTACTGGAGCTCCTGTGCCTTTGTCCAACTTTGTTGCTGTTGCCATGGGAGTTGATGCAGATGAGCAGTCAAGCATACCAAATTTCTTGAGAAGATTTCTGGTATATTTTGCTTGATTTATGAAAATCCCATCATCTGTTTGCTTCACCTGTAGGCCTAGAAAATAACTAAGCTCTCCCATCATGCTCATTTGATACCTGGACTGCATGAGCTTGGCAAACTTTTACAGAGTTTATCATTAGTAGACCCAAAAATTATGTCATCAACATATATCTGAACTAAAAGCAAGTCATCACCATAGTTAAAGTAGAACAGTGTTTTATCAATTGCACCTCTTTTGAACCCACTTTCTAAAAGAAATTGAGCCAGAGTTTCATACCATGCTCTTGGTGCCTGCTTAAGTCCATAGAGTGCCTTATCCAGCCCGTAGACATAGTCTGGATATTTTGGGTCCATAAAACCTGGTGGTTGTTCAACAAACACTTCTTCTTCAAGCTTCCCATTCAGAAAAGCACTTTTCACATCCATCTGAAATACCTTGAATTTCTTGTGAGAGGCATATGCTAGAAAAATTCTTATTGCCTCCAATCTTGCAACTGGAGCAAAAGTTTCATCATAGTCTATTCCTTCCTGCTGTGAATAGCCTTTTGCCACAAGTCTAGCCTTGTTCCTTGTAACAACTCCCTCACTGTCAATTTTATTTCTGAAAACCCATCTAGTACCAACAATAGATCTATTCTTTGGTCTAGGTACAAGGGTCCATACTTCATTTCTTTCGAATTCATTTAACTCCTCCTGCATTGCTGTTATCCAGTCAGCATCTTGAAGAGCTTCTTCTACATTCTTTGGTTCATTCTTAGACAAGAATGCATGAAACAGACATTCATTTGTTGTAGCACTCCTTGTCCTTACTTTTGCATGTGGATCTCCAATAATTAAATCAGGTGTATGAGATTTTGTCCATTTCCTAGCAGAAGGTAAATGGCTTCTATCAGTATTTAATCCACTCCCTTGATCCATGTTCTCCTGATTTTCTTGTTGCCTTTCATCAGTCTCTAAGGCTCCCCCTGAATTTGACTGCTCAGAGTTTGAACTGTCAGATTTTTCACTTTCAGAGTTTGAGTCATCAAAGTTTGATCCAGATTTTTCAGTTGACTCACTTTCAGAATTTGAGTCATCATTTTGATCATGCTCCCCCTCAACTGGTTCTCCCCTTTGTACTGGCTGAAAAGTTTCTTCAGTGTTTACCAGTAGAGGTTCAGAATATGCTTCAACAGAGTTTGTCAGATCAGTTTCATCAGAGTTTACTTCATCAGAGATTAAGTCTTCATTTTCAAAGTGCAGTTGATCATGTTCATCTACATCTTCAAGTCCAGTTATTTTCTTGTCATCAAATGACACATGGATTGACTCCATGATCACCTTCGTTCTCAGATTATAAACTCTGAATGCCTTAGTTGACAGCTGATAGCCAACAAAAATTCCTACATCAGCTTTTAACTCAAATTTGGTCAACTGTTCAGGATGAGTTTTCAACACAAAGCATTTGCACCCAAAAATATGAAAATATTTCAGGTCTGGCTTCTTTTCCCTCACCATCTCATATGGTGTTTTTCCATGCTTGTTGATCAGTGTGGCATTTTGAGTAAAACAGGCTGTTTGAACTGCTCCTGCCCAGAAATAGGTTGGCAATTTTGCTTCATCAAGCATAGTTCTGGCAGCTTCTATCAAGGTTCTGTTCTTCCTTTCAACTACACCATTTTGCTGTGGTGAACCAGGTGCAGAAAACTCTTGCTTCACTCCTCTGTTCTTGCAGAATTCTTCCATTGTTGCATTCCTGAATTTAGTTCCATTATCACTCCTGATTATTTTGACTTTGTGTTTTGATCCTTTGTCCAGCAGCTTTACATGCTCCATCAGAGTTAATACAGTTTCATCCTTCTTTGCTAGAAAATACACCGAAGTGTATCTGGTGTGTTCATCAACAATGACTAGGGCATATTTATTTCTTCCAATTGACAAGACATTCACTGGTCCAAAGAGATCAATATGTAGAAGATGATAAGGATCAACAATTGAAGATTCAGACTTGCTCTTGAAAGATGACTTCCTTTGTTTGGCCTTTTGACAAGAATCACACAGGCCATCAACATTTAATAAAGACTTTGGGAGTCCTCTTACATGATCCTTTCTTATCAACTCATTAATGTTGTTCAGATTTAGATGAGAGAGTTTCTTATGCCACTTCCAACTCTCTTCACTAGACATTCTTGTGGACAGGCAAACAGCTTTTCCATCAGAGTTTGTCAACAAACTTGATTCATAGATATTATTGCGCCTGTGTCCAACTAGAACAACTTTCCCTGTAGATTTACTGATGATTTCACTGTATTCAGGCTGAAAATCTACATGATATCCTCTATCACAGATTTGACTCACAGATAGCAGATCATGCTTGAGTCCTGGAACCAGAGCTACATTTGTGATGATGACACTTCCAAGATTGATATTGCCATATCCCAGAGTACGTCCTATGTTGCCATCTCCATAGGAAACTTTTGGGCCAGCCTTTTCCACATACTCTGATAGCAGGGACTTATTTCCAGTCATGTGTCCTGAACATCCACTGTCCGCGACTAGGGTACTCTCCATGATGCCCTGCAATCACAAAAAATCACTGAAGGTCAAATTTAAGGATCCAGACTTGCTTGGATCCTTTGGCTTTCTTAACTTTGTTAGCTTTAGCAGTGGAATTAACATTATCAGAGTTTAAGCTAACTTTTTCAGAGTTTACACTTGCAGAATTAACCTTAACCCATTTCAAATTGGGCTTAAGTTCATAGTAATCATGATAAATAGCATGATAATCCCTGCAAGTATAAATAGAATGCCAAGTACTGCCACAATGTTTGCATAAAGTCTGTGGTCTAGTTCTAACATAATCTTTCTTTACTTCAGACTTGGAAGATAAAAAATTAATGTTTTTATTCTTCCTGCAGAAACTAGCAAGATGGTTAGTGCTACCACAGTTATGACATGTCTTTCTTGGAGCGAAAGTAGCAAGCATTGGATAATTACCTTGAGTAATGCCTACTTTACCATTTCTATTCTTCCTAGACACTTTCTGTTTCTTAGCAGATTTTAACTCCTTAAGCTTATGCTTGAGTTGTTTATCTGTCATTGAACCAATATTAACCTGTTTAACAATAGTTTTTACTGGTTCTTTCTTAACAGCTCCTTTTTCAGCTTCAGACTTAGGTTCATTTATTCCATGAATAAATTTTGTAGAAGGAAGATGTGTTCTAATTTTGACTTTGTTTTGAAACCTAAGTTCATCTCCCTCACAGTAACCTAAACCAACTGTGTCTGACTGAAAAACCTCTTGAGTGTCTTTTCCAGAATGAGTCCAAATTTTAATTATGTGATTTGCCTTCTCCAATTCAGATTCTAGTTGCTTATACTTTCCTAGCAAATCCTGTTCTAGATAACCAGCATCATCTCTTTCTTTCTGAACTTGTTGCATGTTTTCAAGTTTCTCTTCAACAATTTTATTTCTCACTTTAAGTTCAGAATTCTCAGATTTGATTCTTTTATTCTCTAAAGTCTGATCCCTATAACTGATATGCAAAGCCTTAAGATAGATTCTCAATTCAGTTATATCATCAGTATTATAAGCATAGGTAGTTGGGGGTACCTTGTTTTCAGAATCTTCAAATTCATTCTATATAGAAGCCATGAGAGCATAGTTAACATCCTCATCTGAGTCTGAAGTGTCTGCCCAGTCTCTGCCTTTTGTGAAGAGTGCTTTTTCAGTTTTACCCTTCTTGCACTCAGGAGCATAGTGACCCATCTCCTTACACTTATAGCATTGAATCTCAGACTTGTCTTTCTTTCCCAGATTTGGTATCCTTTCTCTCAGACTTTCTGAAACTCTTTCTGTCAGAATTTGAATCTTTCTTAGAAAACCTTTTTCCCTTTTTGAAGTTCTTAAAACCCATCTTCTTGAAGGTCTTCACCATCAAAGCAGCCATTTGCAACATTTCTTCTTCATCATCCTCAGAGTCAGATGATTCATCAGTGTTTGAATCAACATCAGAGTTTGATGACTCACTTTCAGAATGTATGACCAAGGCTTTTCCCTTATTTTTCTTCCTTGATGCTTCCTTCTTCAAGGGTTTTTCTTCAACCTTAATAGCAACAAACTTTATCTTCTTGCTTGATCTCCTGTTTCTCTGTTCCAGTTCATGAGTTTTGAGCAACCAATAAATTTCATCAATCTCAGTATCAGCAAGATCATAGTTATCTCTTATGGTGGTTGTCTTCACATCCCACTTTTCAGGTAAGGCAAGAAGAAATTTGAGATTTGAGTCTTCTAGATCATATTCTTTATTAACCAATGACAAATCATTGAGCAGTTTACAGAATCTGTCAAATGTTTCTGTCATGGTTTCTTCAGATTTAGCCTCAAAGTGCTCATACTCCTGTGTGGGTATGTTCCTTCTATTCTTCTTGATAGCAACAGTACCTTGACACCTAACCTCAAGGGCATTCTAGATTTCTTTGGCAGTACTGCAGTTAATCACTTTATTAGACATATCATTGTCTAAGGCACTATGAAGTAGATGCCTAACTTTTGCATCCTTAGCAATAGATGAAAGATCTTCAGGAGTCAGATCTTTCTTCTCCTTTGGAACTGTTTAACTTCTTGACCAGCAGTAGCAACAGATAGCTTTGTAGGTTTATGAGGACCTTAATAAATTCTGTAAAGATATTCTGGATCTGTAGCCTCCAGAAACATGGTCATCTTCACCTTCCAGATTGAATACTCTGCTGGCCTGAGAATAGGAACCCTGATTGTCTCATAACGATTCACAGTAGTAGGTTGAGCCTTCTCAGAACTTGAACCTGTTGGAGGAGGTATCTCTGCCATTGATTATAGATGTGTGTGTGGATCTAAAACTGTATAGAGTAACAGATTGGCTCTGATACCAATTGTTAGGCCGAATACACAATTATAATCAAGATTGTATGAGAGATTAACAATAAAACACACGTTTAAACAATTAAAAACTGTTTGGAATTAATAATTCCTCTCTCAGTGATGTAAAAATATCATAGAGAGCTGCTTAGGTTACAATGAATAATATTGCGTTACACGATTGTTATAGGGAGAATATTGTATAACAATATTTTGGAGGTTGCTGGAATCACGGAGCAAAATATGGATATTCTGCTAAGAACACGAAGAACACGGAGGAGATTTGTAGTTGTTTTGTGGCTGATCTTGTCTATTGATATTCAGTGGTGAACTGTTTCTCAGACTTTACAAGATGCCTACGTACCCTATTTATAGGGATCAATCCATACGTAGTTCTCTTGGGAAAGAAGTTATCTAGACAGTCTAGGGTTTCTATGGGCTCAACTCGACCCAAATCCACTAGACGTCTCCTTGGGCTGATATATTTTACCCATTTATCCTGCTCATGACCCATGGCCCATTAAAGGTTACTCATGGCTAACATGATGCTCTAATTAAACATCGCTACTGGCGAAACTAACTAGATGGCCTCGCGTGCGACCTCGCTGGACTAGTCATGCGAGGAGATCCGCACTGAATGGAGATAATCGCACTCACGCGACCTCGCTGGGCCTGACCGTAAGCCATCATAATAAATACTCTAGGCCACGCTGGACCTCTCGGCCTCGCTAGACCTCGTGAACTGCGACCCCGTCCCTTAGGGCTCGCTGGCGATGTCACCTTACAGAATAATGTAATGAATTTCTCTGTGATGATGAACTTTAGTGACCCATTCTCATTTCCTAGGCCCATTATGTGTGATGCAATATTATTCTAGCCCGTTTAGGCCTGCTTAGGACTTATGCCAAATTAGGGCATAACAACTACCCCCCGAGTCCATATTGTCATTGGAAATGCGATGTGGACTCAAAAGGCTCTTTTCCAAAAAAAAATCCTGGTGCGAGGCCAAGGCCCATTATCCATCATTTTCGGCCTCTCTTCGCAGGCCCAATGAATTTGAATAGTTTCTAACAGCTGTCACGTCTCGGGATCCGTTCTTTGTGGCTAGGATAATGACACGTGTTGTGTGTCTTTCTCTCTCCTGTCTACTATATAAGCGTAGATTTCCTAATCATTTATCACTTTCCATATGAACAACACAACGAATTGCTGCCAATTTGCTCCGAGATCAAACAGAGAACCGGATCGCTTTCATACAAGAACGACCTCGAACTTTTCTAAGATCTTCATACTTTCTTCAACCAACAGTAAGTTTTCTTCTCTTGTTCTTCATTTTTAATTCACCTAAATGCATGCGTAGTTTATAATTCCTTCTTTTATCACTTGTACATGTATGCGATGCGAGCCTTAATGTATGTGACCCCTCCTTTGTAATTTCACACTGCGAGCCTAGCCCCGCCAGGATTGAAAATGTGAGCTCCCACTTAGATACAAAACAGTCCTTTCCTCTTTAGAATATAAGTCAATTCTTTCTCCGTGTGCGATGTGAGGACACTTAGAACCTTCTATATTTTTCTTTTTCCTGAACCCTCTTAATATTCTGTAAGTGCACACACTAATAGTTCACTTTTACAGATGTCCACCGACGATAGCTCAAGGACTCCTTCACCTCTTCCCCACATCACAATAAGCGAGCAGGCGGCTGCTAATATCGCTGGGGCTACAAGTGCGAGCGATATTTCGTTCAAATTGTACTTGGACCATCAATGGTCCAATGAAGAATACACTCGGGAAACACCTTTATGCTCCTGGAAAACCAAACATCCATCCACCTCGCAGAATGCATCTGCTGAAATCCCCTCAAGCTCGCAGAATCAACTTTCTCCACAAATTCCTTCTTCTATTCAAGATGAAGTGAATGAACTTTTGGAGAAAGGAAATCAACTCTTTTCCAGTATCCCCAAACTCCTTTCTCCTCTTAACAAGAATCTTCTCCAAACAACCCCCATAACAATTTCTAGCAGCTCCTCTACAAACTCGCTAGGCGATGCCTATTATGAGCACGAGGGTGGAGATGACAACGAAGCCAATTCTGATGATTCCGACTATAAGGAGCCTTCCTCTGATGATAGCGGCCTTGATGAAGTAGCCAAGGTCGTCAATTTTACTGATTATGATTACATACCAGAAGCTTCTCCCCAACCTTACGTACCAACTCCTCAGCCCGAGCTAGAAGGAACTATATATGTTGGCGGACCTCGTCCAGAAGATATTGAGGTGGGCTCGAAAGTGAAACCTGGCCAGCCTCGCACCCTAGCCTGCAGGGATCTATCAACGACCCTAGATACAGAGTCATTAGCTAAGGCGGTTGACATATTTAGGCCAGAAGGCAAAATTATTCTCCGCAAATCTTCAATGCGATGTTATCGCTTTAATCACAAAGAAAATGGTGGTAGAGTGCCTCGAATGGTCTTGACCTCGTCGATGATGAAAATAGGCGTCTCCTCTCCCCTCCACCCTTTTATTAGGGATGTCTGTGAAACGTACCATCTGGCCCCGATCCAAATAAACCCCAACGGCTACAGAGCCATGATTGCCCTCTACGTTCTTTACCATAAACTTGAATATCCCGAGTTAGATGCGAGGACCATAGGCTATTTTCTGCAACTGAAGCGATGCGGGGCCTCAGACTTCGGATACGTCTATTTCTCAGTCTGGCCGGAGTTCAACAAAAAAGAACTTTATCATAGTGCCCCAAGTAACGCGGGCTCGTGGAAAGGTCCTTACTTCTATGTCCATGAGGTGCCCAGAGTAAAGACTTCGTTTAACTACCTCCCAGGTATGGAGCTATCCTTTTAATTTCACCATCCTTTTATTCAATCCGTACTCTAATTCATCCTTCATGAGATCACAGTTGGTCAAGTGCGAACCGTCCTGAAGGGCGAGGAGAAGAAATGTGCTGATGATGTGCTGAAAACTCCACGAGAGGCCCGCAACATTCGAACCCTACTTTCTCTCGAGAATCTGGTTGAGTGCGGTTTCCTGAAAGAAGGAGTTGGTTTTCCTTCAAAGACGAGGCCTTCAAGTGCGAAGAAGCCTTCATTGAAAAGAAAAGCACGCGATGAGGCCTCGTCCTCTCGAGTTGTAGTTACCACTAGTGAGGGTATTCTCCTCGTCACAATGCGACCATTACTCCAACCTTACCAGCCTTATTATTACTTCACTCTTTGCCGTCTTCGCATTTTCATGACTTGCATTATTATGATTTGTTTATAACTTTTAATTGTATTCTACTCCCATTTTTCAGGTATGTCAGGCAAAAGTGGTCGCAGGCCTCCCTTTCTCCAAAAAAGCAGGTCCGTCCCCGTGGCGAAAACTGCTACAGTCCCCCAAAAATCAAAGACTACTGAACTCCCGCCTCCTCCTCCATTGACAACAAATATTGAAACTCTCCAACAAGTCCAGGGTACCCCTGAAGAACATGCTTCAAAGAGATCAAGAAAAGACGGGCCCGTGCTCCCTATTCCAAAGCCTCCAGCAACTGCTACTCCTGTCCATCACCTTTTTGCAAAGCATGGATATAATCATGCCACTGAAGAGGAATGCACGAGCTGGGTGGGGGCCGAGCTGGTTGAAAATGTCGAATCTCTTTCTAAGTGCTTAGCTGAGGCGTTCATTCGTCAAACTTCGCATCTTAAGGAGTTGAAGAGCGTCGCATATGTCAATGCCAAATTGGAGAAGGAGGTTAAAGTCCTTAGGTTTCAAAAGGAAGAAGACAAGAGGTCGTTGATGGAGACTCATAGGCGAACCCTTGAAACAGAGACTGCCGCCTTGCGATCTAAGCTTAAGAGTGTCACCTCGGAAAAGAATGCTCTCAACAAATCTTTGAAGGAGGCAGAGAAGCACGAGGAAACTATTAAGAAGGAGCATGAGGAAGAGTTGAGTAAGCTGAAGAAGGAGTTCGAGGCCACCAAACTTGATCACGATACTATGGTGGAGGCTGCCCAAGTCGAATTTATGAAAGGTTTCATCAGAAAAATCCCTGAATTCGATTGGGAAAGGCTCGGGCCTGGTAATGCTGAATTTGCAGAATCTCTTCGCAAGGAGATTGAAGAAGAAGATGCAAAGGAGGTAGCCAGGCTCGCTAGCGAAGCCTCCAAAACCAACCCGAACAAAGCCACTGCCTAATGAACTCTTTTCTTTTGACTCTAATTTTTGAACTGGGGATGCGGACACCCCTTGAATGTCTCGCAATATGTAATATTTTTTCATAACTGTTGTCGTAACTTGTTGGGTTCGCATAGCGACCCGTTAACTGTTGGAATTTTGATAATTGTTATAACTTCTTGCCTGTTATATGTCTTCGTGTCCTCGTGAAATATAGTGTCCACTTTAACTGTCTGAAGTCATTACTGCTTGTATATTCGAAATTTTTCCAAGTAGATTAGCCTCGCAGCTGCGAAGCTTCCTTTGTAATTGAATTCATAGCTTTCCTGTATCTTTTAGATTTGCTTTATAAACTTCAAGGTGTGCCTCATCCCCTTTGGAATCATGACGTGCGGTGCCTTCCTTGTGAGGTCGCAGACACGATCCCGAGGCTGAGTTCACCCCTTTACTTTTTTCATTTTGAACTTCTTTGAGTATATATGCTTTTCAATAACTAATCTTCAGGAACAGTCCCTCAGGTCGCAGTAAGTGTACGCTCACATCCTCCTTGACCTGAGGGGGATTCGGCCTCGCATCCACTATGCTGGCCTAGTCCTGAAAATTTAAAATACTAACAGAAAAAAAATAAAGATTGCACAATGTTTTTTGGAGAACAAACTTCATATATAAATACTAGGAACGATGCTCAACTTTCATTACATCATAAAGAGGAGGTGTCTAGTATGATCACTACCCCCCAGTACTTTGTATGAATTTATTCATGTTAAGTAATGATAGATAGAGACTACCAGGGGCGAAGCCTCTACTGATAGTATTTCCTTAAGTGCTCTGCATTCCAAGCTCGAGGTACGACCTTATCATCCATATCTGTTAGATAATAAGTCCCCTCATTGATGACAGCATAGATTTTATAGGGCCCCTCCCAATTGGCTCCAAAGACTCCATGAGCTGAGACCTTGGTGTTAGGCATCATTCTTTTAAGCACCAAGTCCCCTACACGAAGATGCGGTACATGAACCTTCCCATTATAATACCTCACAGCTCTTCTTTGATAAGCTGCGAGCCTTAACTGAGCCTCCTCCCTTGACTCCTGAATCATGTCTAAATACAGCCTGTGATTGACCTCGTTTGCCTCGGGGTCGTAATGTTCTCTCCTGAACGAGCCCGAGCCCACCTCAACAGGCACCATGGCCTCGCATCCATAAGTCAAAGAAAATGGGGTCTCCCCGGTGGTAGATCTTGGCATCGTGTTGTATGACCACAATACCTTTGGTAACTCCTCAGGCCAACTGCCCTTGCTCTCCTCCAATTTAGCCTTCAGGGTATGCTTAATTATTTTGTTAATGGCCTCGGTTTGACCATTTGTTTGAGGGTGGCTGACAGCAGAGAAACTTTTCTTGATCCCCAAATTTTCATAAAACTCCTTCATCTCCCTACTATCAAATTGCTTCCCATTATCTGATATGAGCTGATATGGGATTCCATAGCGACATACAATGGCCCTGTATACAAAGTCCTTCAATTTTTTGGCCGTGATAGTAGCGAGGGGCTCAGCTTCGGCCCATTTGGTAAAGTAGTCCACGGCCATGACTGCATATTTGACTCCTCCTTTGGCCTTGGGGAGTTCTCCAATAATATCGATCCCCCACATAGCGAAGGGCTAGGGGCTCATCAGCGAGGTGAGGTTCGCTACTGGAGCATTACTAAAATTGGCGTTTCTCTGACATTTATCACACCTTCTAGCGAACTCAAAAGCATCTCTTTTCAATGTAGGCCATAAATACCCTTGTCGTAAGATTTTTTGAGCTAGGGAACTACCCCCCGAGTGATTGCCACATATTCCTTCATGAACCTCCCTTAGGATGTAATTGCATTCTTCTCCATCTACACACCTCAAAAGTGGTGTATTGAACCCTCTTCGGTATAGCACCTCATCATAAATCACATATCGAGCTGCCTGATATTTGACTTTCCTCGCTTATTTCTTTTCTTGAGGGAGAACTCCCTTCTTGACATACTCCCATATTGGGGTCATCCATGTCGGCCCCTGGCTCGATAGTTCCATAACAGATTCTTCCGGAACACTAGGTTTACTTTGAATTTCCAACGGAATGATCCCAAGTACAGTGGCCTTGCGACGCGAGCCTAATTTGGCAAGTGCATCTGCTCCCTGATTCTTTTCCCTTCTTATGTGAACCACTTTGACTTCGTTAAATTTCTTGATCAGCCTCTGTGCACATCGCAGATATAACTCGATCTGCTCACCTCTAGCTTGCCAACCACAATAAATTTGGTATGTCACTAACATAGAATCGCTATAGGCTGTAAGGTTCTCCACCTTCATTTCCAAAGCTAGTTTGAGACCAATGATCAGGGCCTCGTATTCTGCTGCATTGTTGGAAGCTTCAAATGCGAAGTGAACGGCACTGCTTAACTTGCGACCTTAAGGGGTAACGAGCTCGATCCCGGCCCCAGCCCCTTCTTTATTAGACGCCCCGTCAACATATAGCTCCCACCACGAGGCCGAATTCTCATGTTTGACCTCGGGGCTTGTTCCCTCTGGGATCGCTATTAAGGCCCAGGCATCTCCTTCAGATTGGGAAGGAAATTCCAATATAAAGTCTGCCAAGGCTTGCCCCTTTATTGCTCCTCGAGGCTTGTACTCAATATCAAACTGACTCAGCTCTATTGTCCACTTTAATAGTCTCCCTGAGGCCTCGGACTTATGCATTACTTGCCTCAAAGGGTAGGCAGTGTGAACCTAAATGCTGTGTGCCTGAAAATGGGGCCTCAATTTCCTCGAAGCCAATATCAAAGCGTAAGCTAGCTTCTCCATGTTGGTGTAACGGGTCTCTGCATCTAACAACCTCTTACTAACATAGTAAATAGGGTATTGAACTCTCTCCTCCTCTCGAATGAGGACAGCACTGACAGCACGCTCTGAGACAGCCAGGTAAACAATGAGGACCTCTCCTTCTTTAGGCTTAGAAAGCAGAGGCGGTGAGCCTAAATGTTCCTTTATTTTTTGAAAAGCCTCCTCGCATTCGGGGGTCAATTCAAAATTTCTGCCCACCCTCTTAATTGCCTTGAAGAACTCATGGCACTTGTCTGATGATTTAGAGACAAATCGATTGAGGGCTGCTATCCTTCCAGTTAGACTTTGAACCTCCCTGACGTTTCTAGGTGACCTCATCTCCATTAGGGCCTTTATCTTGGATGGATTGGCCTCAATTCCTCTATGATTTACAATGAACCCTAAGAATTTCCCCGATTCGACCCCAAAAACACACTTCTGGGGGTTAAGCTTCATTCTGTACTTTCTCAGTATGTCAAACATTTCTACGAGGTGGGATATGTAATCCCCGGCCTCCTTAGATTTCACAAGCATATCATCAACATATACCTCCATTGTCTTCCTAATTTGCTTCTCGAACATCATGTTGACGAGCCTTTGATAGGTGGCCCCGGCATTGAGGAGACCAAAGGGCATCCCAACGTAGCAGTAGAGACCTCTATCCGTGATAAACGAGGTATGCTCCTGATCGGGCCCGTACATAGGTATTTGATTATACCCAGAATAGGCATCCATGAAGCTTAGGAGTGCATGCCCCACTGTCGCATCCACCAACTGATCAATCCTTGGCAGTGGGAAACTATCCTTGGGGCAGTGCTTGTTGAGATCAGTGAAATCTACACAGGTCCTCCACTTGCCATTTGGTTTCTTCACTAGGACAGGGTTTGCGAGCCAGTCAGGATAAAATGATTCCCTAACGAGCCCGACCTCGAGGAGCCTGTCCACTTCTTCTTTGAGAGCCTCGGCTCGCTCTCCACTTATAGGTCTCCTCTTCTGCCTCACCCCTTTTTTACTGGGGTCTATATTCAGCCTGTGGCACATCACATTAGGATTTATGCCAACCATATCTTCATGAGACCATGCAAAGATATCCAAATTAGCTTTAAGAAATTCCACGAGCCTTCCCCTAAGGTCAGGGTTTAGCTGCGACCCGACCCTTAGCACTTTAGTAGAATCCTTAGTATCGACAAGAACATAAACTGTGTCTTCTGCAGCTCCAGTTCGCTCCACATGCTCGGTGATGCGAGGATCTAGATCAATTTCAACCTCACGAGCCCTGCTAGACTCTGCTTCCTCTTGCCTCGTTCCTCTTATCACAGGGGTTGCCCCGACATGGCCATATTCAGTCACAACTGTTGTTTCTTGAGTAATTCCATTAGGTAAATCTTCCAATGTTGTTCTCTCCTTGCGAACCTATTTCCCCTTACGGGCTCGCACAGCAGCCTGTTCTGGACTTTCCTCGTCATCACTAGCCTCTTCAACAATTCCTTCTTGAAGAACCAATACTGGATGCGAAGCCTGCATCATAATAGCCCCTGGCACTGGCTCTACTTGTATACCTAAGTTGTCGAAGTAATCCTCCGGCAACTCTTCGATAGCTATTATATTACACCCAACCGGGGGTCGCGAGACATCTTTGCGAGCCCTTTCTTCCTCCTCGCACTCCATTGTATCTGTCATAGAGATGCTTCCCTTTTCTACTGATTTAAGGGCCTTGTTGTAGCACTCCCGAGATTCATGTTGAATTCCTCTAACACAACCCACGCCCTACGGAGTGGGGAACTTCATCGAGAGGTGGTAGATAGAAGTGACCACCCTCATTTCCTTCAGAATTGGCCTTCATACTATAGCATTATAAGCCGATGGTTAATCTACAACCATGAAATCTGTAACTTGGGTGGTGATGCAGGGCTCGTCCCCTAAAGTAATAGAAAGCTTAATGAGGCCTTTCACACTGACCGAAGCTCCAGTGAATCCATAAAGATGCCCCACTGTAGGAATAAGGTCCTTGTCCACGTATCTCATCTTCTAATAAACATCGTACATTAACACATTCATAGCACTTCCGTTGTCCACTAAGACTCTATATACATTCTGAGATCCAATACGAACTCGAACTACCAAAGCGTCAGAATGGGAATGGTGGACCCACTTCGCATCTTCTTCTGTGAACATAATATTTGTATCCTCCCCCTTAAAGAGCTTTGGGGGCCTCTCCTGTAGGTGATGGACATTAGTGAGGGGTCGCTCTCTGGCCTCGCGAGCATACCTCTCTCTGGCCTTGTTACTGTCTCCTCCAATATGAGGCCCTCCTATGATCACATGGATGCTACCGCCTCGTTCTTCCCTCTCCTTGCGAGGTGCCACATTCTGTCCGACAGGAGGGACATTGGTATATCCCAATCCTGGTTTGCCAGAGTTTCCTTGATGTTTCTTTACTTCCCGAACTGCCCACTCAATTAACTTTCCTTCTCGAATTAAGCGATCAATTTGTTCTTTAAGGTGCCAACAGTCTGCGGTATCATGCCCCATTTGTTCATGAAAATCACAATATTTCTTTGTATTCCAGGTTCCTTGTGCACCCATGGCAGGAGGTTTTGTGAACACCCCCTTATCAACATTGACTGCATAAATATGATCAACGGAGGCAACCAGGGGGTGAATTTGTCTTCATCCCAAGCTGGGCGAGCCCGGGGTGGGGAACGCCTCGGGGGATCGCGGTCCCTTCTTTTTGGGCTTGGACTACGATCTTGTCTTCGTCTGGGGCTCCGAGAATCCTTTCTCTTTACTCCCTTACTCTTGCTTCCACTACTTTCTCCTTTGCTCTTTCTTAACTCTTCCATTGATTTCTCAACCCGCTGAAAAGGTTCTGCTTCTTTGTATAATTCAGCGAGCGTACTGGGTGTGGATGCTTGCAATTTCTTCCAAAGCTTCGTTCCTTCTCGCAATCCTGCAATGAGAAAATTCTTCACAGCCTCATCATTTGCCCCTCGCACCTTTGGGACTTCAGCATTGAACCTTTTAAAATATTTTTGCAGGCTCTCTCCTTCCCTTTGTTTAATGTTAGCCAAAGTGGACACAGGGGGTGCATAAAGCATCGAGGATTGGAACTGTTTGATAAATATGTCTACAAACTGCTCCCAAGAATCAATGGTGACTAGAGCCCCGAGCTTTGAAAACCACTGCTGAGCACTTCCCCTCAGCGAGGCCGCAAACAATCTACACCTCACTAGCTGTGAGACCTGGTAAACATCCATCTCATTATTGAATCGAATTACAAACTCTGCTGGATCAGTATCTTCATTATAGATCATATCCGCATGATGGCCTCGAAACACTGCAGGAAGTGGAGCAGTTCAAATTTCATGGGTGAAGGGCGAAGATGAGCCCATAGTACTAAAAATCCCTTTCTCATTATTCATCGCATCCAAGGCCTTTTTTAGCTCTTCCAACTTGTAGTCCCCAATTTTGGCCTCCTTGTCTTCCTTTCCCTTTTCTCCAGTACTTCCATGATGAGATTGAGTCTTTTTAGGAGCACTAGACTCCTCCTGATCATTTTTGCGATCCTTCTTCTTATGCTCCTCCTCGCGATGTTGGGATCACTCATGATCTCGATGAGATGGGGGTCTGTCGTCACGACGATGGGACCGCTCACGCTCTCTGTGAGAGGGGGGTCTGTCATCGCGACGATATGACCGCTCACGATCTCGAAGTGGAGACACTGGTCGATGAGAACCCTTGCTTTTGTTTTTAGATCCTCCCCCCTTGACGTCGTTAACCCTTTCTAACTTGAGGTGAAGATCGTGCTCAGTTAGCTTCTTTCCAAGATGGTCAAAGACACTTACTGATCGTCCTTCAGATGAGGCAGGCTTACCATACGAGCCTCCTTTTTCTTCCCTAGTAGCTTCCTCTTCGTCCCAATCAGGGTTCGTTTAATCTGTTACCACATCGTCAAAATCTTCTATTAGCTTCTTGGTGGGGCCTTTGCTTCCCTCCCCCTCATTGGTTTGGGGTCTCATTCTTGCATTCCTCTTCACACCCCTAGAGCTGTGCCGCTTCTCCATCTTAGTCATCCTTTCCTGCACGGATGCCACTGTGTCTCCAATCCCCTTCAGAAAAGACATGACTTCGCTCCCTAATGTCATCTTCTGGACAGGGGTGGTGTTTTTTCCTTCTCGAACTCATCCTTGGTCCCATCTCCAAATGATTCGCTCTTTGGTGAATCCTTCCTCTGAGGGTCGTCTTTGTTTTTCTTGTGCGACCCCGGGGTCTCCCCCACTCCGTTTTTCATCTTGTTCGATTTAGTCATTGTTCTCCCAATTCAACGACTATGCCCCTCCTTCTAGCGCCAAATGTTATAGGGAGAATATTATATAACAATATTTTGGAGGTTGCTGGAATCACGGAGCAAAATACGGATATTCTGCTAAGAACACGAAGAACACGGAGGAGATTTGTAGTTGTTTTGTGGCTGATCTTGTCTATTGATATTCAGTGGTGAACTGTTTCTCAGACTTTACAAGATGCTTCCGTACTCTATTTATAGGGATCAAGCCATACGTAGTTCTCTTGGGAAAGAAGTTATCTAGACGGGCTAGGGTTTCTATGGGCTCAACTCGACCCAAATCCAATAGACGTCTCCTTGGGCTGATATATTTTACCCATTTATCCTGCTCATGACCCATGGTCCATTAAAGGTTACTCATGGCTAACATGACGCTCTAATTAAACATCGCTACTGGCGAAACTAACTAGATGGCCTCGCGTGCGACCTTGCTGGGCTAGTCATGCGAGGCGATCCGCACTGAATGGAGATAACCGCACTCACGCGACCTCGCTGGGCTTGACCGTAATCCTTCATAATAAATACTCTAGGCCACGCTGGACCTCTAGGCCTCGCTAGACCTCGTGAACTGCGACCTCGTCCCTTGGGGCTCGCTGGCGATGTCACCTTACAGAATAATGTAATTAATTTCTCTGTGATGATGAACTTTAGTGACTCATTCTCATTTTCTAGGCCCATTATGTGTGATGCAATATTATTCTAGCCCGTTTAGGCCTACTTAGGACTTATGCCAAATTAGGGCATAACAACGATCGATACCCTTCTAGGATTAACCTAACTATATTTATAAGATATACAGCTGCTATACAATCGATAATTGATACTCCTATAAAATAGCTATACAATTGATATCAATTACGATTGCTACACGTCTCCTTAGTCAACTCAATCTCTTTGACAGCTATCCAATCTTCAAAGATATTGCTTCCATAATTATCTTCAATAATTCTTCAAACACTGTTGACCAGTAGACGCTGCCTCCAGACAGAGTTTAACAAACTCTGTTGAGCTTCCAACTGTCAGCGTTTAACTAAACTCTGACTGCTTCCAGCTAAACTCTGATAATTCACTGTAACACTTAAACACTGATTAATATTCACATCAATTATTTCTAACATAAATAGAAACGTCCGTGATATAATTGGAAAAAGAGTGATTTTAGTAAGAGAAAATAAAAAAGGCAACGTGTTTTGGCTGAAAAAGGTAATCGTCCATGATATAATTGGAAAATGAGAGATTTTAGTTAGAAAAAAGAGAAAAGGTAACGTGGATGAAAATAGTAATTGATTAGTTAATAGCAATTATATATAATTACGTTATTTGATTAAACAAAATTGCTCGTAGTATTTTTAAAAAAGGAAAAATTTTAGTTAGATAAATTGTAAAAGATATTGTATTTTACCTGAAAAAAGAAATTATTTTGTTTTTGAAAAATAAAAAAGGTAATATGTTTAACCTGAAAAGATAAATTGATTGATAAAGGAGAAATTTTAGTTAGATAAAATATAAATGATATTATATTTTACCTGAAAAAGGAAATTATTTAGTTATTAAAAAATAGAAAAGATAATTTGTTTACCTCAAAAAAGAAATTGATTAGTTAGTAGGATGAGTAAGGGTAAATAAGTAAAATCAACATGTACTGTACCGATCGACCAAACTTTTAATATTTCGGTTTTTATATAATAGTATATATACTAGCTTGTAACGTGCAAAACACGGGTTACTTTTAAATACTTTTAAAATTATATGATTAAATAAAATAGAGTATAATATTTTATTATGGATATAATTTAACTTTGTAATATTAATTAATAAAATTATTAATAATAATAATAGTTATTTAATAAATGATATGTATTGATTAGAACCAATAATATAAAATTTTAATATAAATTTTTCAGTTGACGGGATTCAAACCTTGGATCTTTAGAAGAGGGATTTAAATAAAGAATATTCCTTGTTATTTGATCTAACGACTATCATTTGTTTACTAAATATCTAACAATCACTATTATTTTAGATGGTTGAACCAAATAACCAAATTATACCCCTATTTGCTTATTATATATTAGTACTAGCTTATAACCCGTGCGAAGCACGGGTTTCTTTTGATAGGTTATAAAATTTATTTAACATTATAATTATGTTTTTATATAATCCTTATTTTTAATAATTTTTTAATTTTAATTTAATATAAATTTATATAATGAAATGCATGGTTTAAATTTTATTTTGTAAAATTCTAAATTAAAAATGTCGTTGACGGGTTCGAACTATGAATTTTTAGTAAATTAATTTAATCATATAATATATCTTATTATTAGATCTAACGATTGTTATTTATTAATAAAAATAATGATTTGTATATATGGTGAGATATTTTTTGGTGTATATTAGTGATCGCAAGATTAATTTTAAATTAAAAAGTACCCCATGTTTTAATTACAAAAATTACTATTAAAAATAATTACGGAAAGATATGGTGTGATATTTTGGATATATATTAATTATTGTAATATTAGTTTTAAATTAAATGGTAGAGTGTTTTAATTAGAAGTAAAATCTTTAGAAAAAATGAATAATTGAGTTGTTGGAGCAGAAAAAAGAGTCCAAGTAGAAGTGGAGGAAGGAATTTTAATCAGAATATAATTACGTTAACATTAGTAATTAGCTTTTTGAGTTGTTTTTGTAATTTAATTATTTATTTTAATAATTAGGATAACCAAACCGAAAACCAAAAAACCGAAAACCAAAACTTTCAATGTTTCGGCTTTAATATAATAGTATAGATAGATATAGTATAGATATAGATTTTACAAGACAATAATAATAGCCGACCAATATATGTAACGATCAATTCCAACCATGTGCTTTTAGCATAAAAAAAAAATTAGGGAAATTTTTAATGTTATATTTCTATTTTTTACTTTTTCAAATAATATCATTTCATATTTTTAATTTATAGGTGATATTATTGTATTTTATGTTACATACATATCATGTCATTTTGTTAGTTAAATGTTAAATTGTAAAAGTACCACACGTAGAAGTTAAAAAATAATGATATTTATTGGAAAAGATAATAAGACAATGGTGTTATAAAGAATTTTTTCCAATTTTTTCCTGAAATTTTAAACTATGTCTTATCCAAATAATTCGTTGATGATGTTTCTAAATGTAGTAAATTGTTACGGGTGTTGAAAGCGTGAAAATTTTGAAGTTTAAATAATTAGTGAAGTCATTTATTTAAATATTAATGTTAATTTAACATTTTGTTAACAGAATGACATAAATAATATGCATGAAACATAAAATAAAATGTACTACTTGTAAATCAAAAATTAAAAAAAAAATTTAGAAAAGTTAAAAATAGAAGGGTAGCATTGACAATTCACCAAAAATTTACATAATCTAGTTTCATCGACTATATTTGTTGAATGACTACAATTTTCTATAACTTGTCACCTTATCATCTTTCCACTTTTAATTGATATTTTAAATTTATTTTATTTTCATTTTTAACTTGCCTTTTAGTAATAATGATAAAATATTATTTTTTAATATATAATTAGTCATTATAGAAAATATTACTAAAGTTGAAATTCGTTTTCATTATTCAAAATATAACCAATTATTATAATAACATTTTAACCAACCATTATTGAAAATATTCTGAAGTAAATTTGCATCCAATGCATATGGCAAATTGCAAGCAACAATGTATCTCTTTTTCAAGCAAGCAAAATGCATTTATACATTCTGTTGTAAACTTTGAACTAACTATGCGTTTAGACATACTATCTTAAAACCTGTGCGATCTATGAATTTTTTTAATACTATATAATTTTTTTTTATTAATTTAAGTTAATTTTTTTAAAACATGAATTTAGGAGGCTTAAATTTTTATATGAGATGATTTGATAATAATTATACAAATGTTATCCGTGATATTTCTAGAAAATAATGGATTTTAGTTAGAAAATATAAAGAAAAAAAAAGGTAATCGGCTAATTATTAGTATTTATAGAATTATTATTTTATTAAATATAATGTCCGTGATATGATTAGAAAAAGAGGGAAAATGACCATTTATATCATAATTTGAATGAAAATGGTCCAAAATATCATTATCCGAAAAAATGGCCGTTCCTATCACTACAAAACGTATACTAATCATGCGTTTATGGAAAAAAGTAAAACCCTCATGAATCCATGTTGGGCCAATAAATTGGGCCTGGAATTTTTTTGAGAAACGCATTTGAATGATGCGTTGGTAGAGTGAAAACGCATGTGAATCATGCGTTGGTGCCATACACGTATCTTCAAGATGCGTTTTTATTTTTATTTTTATTTTTTTTTGAATTCTTTCTTTTGCATCAAATATGGAAAACAGTAAAAACGTATTTTAAAAATGCGTTTTTAAAAAACCGATTTCAATGATGCGTTTTTATGTGATACAAAGGGTCATTTTTCAAAATTGTGATATTTTGGACCATTTTACTCTAAATTGTGATAGAAAGGGCCAAAACCCGAAAAAGAGAGGATTTAGTTATAGAAAATTAAAAAGGTAACATGTTTCAAGTGAAAAAGATAATTGATTAGTTTATAGTAATAATAACTTAATTACGTAATTTTACTAAATACAATTGCTCGTAATATTTTTAGAAAAAGAGAAATTAATATTGTCCGCTATATTTCTATTAAAATAGGGATTTTAGTTAAAAAATATGATACGTTTTTGCTGAAAAAATTAATCGGTTAATTATTAATATTATAATATTATTAGTTTATTGTATAAAATAAAAACGTTCGTGATATAATTGGAAAAACAGATATTTTAAAAAAGAAAATTTAATTAGAAAAAATAGAAAATATGATACGTTTTGAAAAGGTAATCGACTAATTATTAGTATTATAATATTGTTATTTTATTTTTATTAATAGAAATGCCTGTGATATAATTGGAAAAAGAGAGGTTTTAGTAACTGAAAAGAAAAAAGGTAACCATCCATGATATAATTAGAAAATTAGAGATTTTAGTTAGAGAAAAGAGAAAAGGTATCGTTTTTTGGCTGAAAAAGGTAATTGATTAGTTAATAGTAATTATAATATAATTATGTTTTTATTAAACAAAATTGCTCATAATGTTTTTAAAAAATGAGAAATTTTAGTTAGATAAAATATAACAGATATTATATTTTACCTGAAAAATGAAATTATTTAGTTATTGAAAAATAGAAAAGATAATATGTTTTAGGTGAAAAAAATTGATTAGTACAAAATTGCTCGTAGTGTTTTTAGAAAAGAAGAAATTTTAGTTAGATAAAATGTAAAGGATATCGTAGTTTACTTGAAAAAGGAAATTATTTAGTTACTGAAAATAGAAAAGGTGATATGTTTAACCTGAAAAAGGAAATTGATTAATAAAGGAGAAATTTTAGTTAGATAAAATATAAAAGATTTTTTTTTTTAACATGGGAACCCGCAGCCGCTACCCTTCGGGTGTGCTCTGAGTAAACCCATGAGCTCACGCAATAGACTGCAAACCACGTGATCCAAGGCAAACCGCACAAGTGCGACAGGCTCTGTCCCAGGATGGCATAATCACAAATCCGCCTCCCATGGGAGTCGAACATGTGACCAAGAGATGAGATGGCCTCTCTTTAACCAACTGAGACAACCCTTGGGGGCTAATATAAAAGATTTTGTATTTTACCAGAAAAAGAAAATTATTTAGTTATTGAAAAATAGAAAAGATAATATGTTTCACCTGAAAATAGAAATTGATTAACGATGGATTTTATCTGTAATTGTAATTGAGTAAGGGTAAATTTTATTGTTGAAAAGTGCAGGTGGGACGGAAGAAATGGTAATTGGCGCTGAGGAAACGGCCCAATTCAAAGTACCATAGGCCACACAGTGAAAAGCCCAAAGTAAGAACACATTTATTTTGCACGGCCGAACCAAAAATGTATAAACTTTACATAATCGAGTTTTCGCTATTCACCAATAAAGTGTTGGTGCAGTGGTTGAGGTCTTGGCTTCTCTGGGAGGTCAAGAGTTCGATTTCTGGCGGGTGCGTGAAAAAAATAAAAAAAAAAAGATTTTTGGCTATTCGGTAAGAAAAACATTTCTCTTGTGTCTCCCTTATTAATTCGATTAGAAAAAAATTCGAAATCTTTTTTTTGATAAAATTTAAATCCTAATTCGGTGAAGCCGAATTCATAAATTTGAAGCACAATCTCTAATGAATCTGGCGTTTCTGTGAAAATTTGGTAATTATTAATTTTTTTTTTTTTGAATACTTCATGTTTTCATTTCTTAAACCAAATCACTTTTGAGTACATGAGAAATAAAATCTGGGGGAATATCAATCCACTCCCTCTCTTCTGACATAGAATAAGTAGCTAAAACATGAGCTACCCTATTCGCAGAACGATAAACAAACCTAAGTAGCACTGGATTTTATGTGCTTTAAAAGTTGAATACAATCACCAACTATTGTACCGAACATAGCCTCTCCTGAATTTCCATTACATGCATTCACCAGCACCTGTGAATTTGTTTCGACAATGCAACGCTGAGTTTTTCTGCTTATTAGCCATGACAAGGCTTCCTTCATTCCAATTGCCTCGGCTTCCTTTGGTGACCATGATCCTGCAATTCTACAGTTCCTCGCTCCTAGAAATAAGCCCTGCTCATCTCTCAATACACATCCCACTCCTACACCACCATCAGGGAACACTGCTGCATCTGTGTTGATTTTAATCCACCCTGCCATAAGTTTCCTCCAGAACTGATCACCGGCTCCTACATGCTTTACCTAAGCATTTTTCAATTCTGTTAAATAATTTGTAGCCACAGCTTTTACTCCATAAGCTGATCCATTTATATGCTCCCAGACCCACTTATTTCTTGTAACACCCCCAGATCCGGGGTCAGGGATCTGGTGGTTACGGTCTTACATCCATTCATAATACTTGACTTGAGTCCACAATAAATAAATCACATGCTGTGACCCCACAATAATTACCACTCACACACACAACAGTTATAGTCCCAGAGATGAAATTGAAATAAGTCTTACATTAAAGGGTTACGAATAAAAGTTATTACAATCCCAAAAGGATAACATCATAGGTTTAAAAGTTTTGCCGTTGATTTCATTAATTATACATATAGTTAAACAGGAAACAAAAGCTGTCTAACTATGCTACCTCAGCAATGGCGGCTAGCATCTCAGCGGGTAGTCCGGTGGGTCGGGTAACCTGCTTGCGCCGAGTGCGCCTGACGCGAGCCATCTGTCCTAGCTGTTGTTGTGACATAATATAAACAAAGCAAGGGTGAGCGAAAGCTCACCAACAAATATATAACTGAACGATAATTTAAAACAGTTCAAAGCTATCTTTTAAACCATATGCCATGCATTTACGGAAATGATGCCAGTATAATATGAACGATGAAGTTACAAGGTAACTTAAAGTATTTGTTTGAAGAAATATCTGCTACATCAAAGCAAGTGAGATATTATTATCGTTATTAAGAAGAGGAACTTGCAAGAAAGGGTTGCAATTCCAGTTATGACTCTTTTCCAACTCTGCCAACAGTAATCATGTTGCAGGAAATAAATGAATTTGGATGATGAACCAATGATGGAGTATTCACCGCGCCCGCTGTTCCAATCTTGATGATCAGTCGAGATCGTACAGCTCAATTTAGATTTACTACCGGTAGAAGGAAGAACTGACGGCTTTACTTGTATACCGCCATGCTAGCTCTCCCCGGCCAACGGTTGGGCCAAGGGGATGGACCGGCGCTACTCGGCCTCTTACACGACTCCTAGTTCAAATAGAGTTCATGATTCTGAATATAACGTTCGTCCCCCTTTCCCCAAGTATAATACTTGTTGATAAGACTCCACAAAGTAGTCGTATCTAGTTGGAAAGGAAAATTTACCAATAACTCCCAAGCTATTACTTGGTAACGGATATCAACTTGTTCCAGTAATCTTACCCCTCGAAAGATGAGAAGGTAAACAACGACTTAATAAGTCAACAGCACCCGAGTTGCGGGTGAAGGGAATACTTTATGACCGGGAAGTCGACAAGATAAATAACATTTTTCCAAGTAAGGTTCCCTTATTATTAAGAAGATAGGCTCAAAGATGAATGATGTCTGGGAACCTTTCTTGATATAAGATTAATAATAATATGACTTCGAAATATTTTCTGTAATAATCGAAGAAGATTAACCTTATCGAGATTATTCTAAGTATGGAATAAATATTCAGAGAATATTTATTGAGTTAAAATATTGAAAGAATATTTGGGAATATGAAAGAATACTTTTAATCAGAGTATTTCTCAAAATAATCCCTGAAGAAATATCAGGAGAATATTTATTGAATAATTAAATATTTAAATGAATATTCAAAACAATATTCATTAATTAATAAGACCTAAAAAGAATATTTAAGGTAATATTCATGATTAATTAGGAATTTAAATGAATATTCAAAAGTAATATTCATTTAATGAATAATATCCTAAATGAATATCAAGTAATATTCATTTAGTAATCCAAGCCTTAAGGAATATTCGAAATAATATTCGATAATTAAATCAAGCTTCAGATGAATATTAAAATAATATTCATCAAGTATTTAATATCTTAAATGAATATTCAAAAGTAATATTGATTTAATAAAATAATAATCTAAAAGAATATCCAAAATAGTATTCATTTAATAGTCTCATCTTTAGAAGAATATTCGAAATAATAGTCGATAATCAATTCGACTCTGAATGAATATTGAGAAATATTATTCGTTGAATAGTTACGTTCAAATAATTATTTGAAGTAAGGATCGTTAAAATAATTAGTCTCGAACGAATATTCGAATAATATTCGTCGCCCAAATAATAGAAAATATTTACTTAAATATTTTCTTCCGAGGTAATCTCGATATATCAAGGAATATTGACTCCCGGTCTATTTTGGATTAATAAGATATATACGCCCTTCCATGAGGGTCTTACAATAACCGGCTTATAACTGATATATAACTATCTAGCTTATAAGCCAACAATAACATTTAGGGAACAAGTATATCAATTCAACTTGAAAGTAGGCATGCATGCAATGGCATATGTATATCAGCAATCATATATATATATTTATTCAATCACAACAACAGCCTAAAAGAAGGGAATTGAAACTTGCCTGGTAGTCGAGTACGGTAAGGGGTAGTGGTAGCGGGTCCCGGTTCAGCCTGGTGATCTATAAATAGCCAAGGCATTCGGGATTAATCACTTAACATATTAAAAGTTAAGTTATACTTAAATCGAAACACGTTCTCGAGTTATCTCGTTATACCCCTATTAGTGGATTACTTATTATCACTGATCCGACCCGACATTCGTTCGTTAATACGACATGTCACTGCACTTATACTTGGGACATACTTGAGTCATACGAGTTCTAAGGTTGATCGTTACGAACCAATATTATACTCCGAGTTTTATCGCCTGTTTTCTAAGTGTTTTACCAAAGTTACAAAAGAGTCGTCTTTTAGGGGTTCGTTCGCGTTTAACCTTTACTCGAACATTTTTAATAAATCGAAAAATGCTCTTTTTGACATACGGTTTTCTTTCACACCTTCCTTCTTACCCCTAGTATTTATTTACCAAGATTCGCCATGACGTTACATAGCTTACGAGGGTTCAATTTCAGTTACGAACTTTCGTTTACGGATTCGAACTACTTTTAGTAATTTGGTCATAAATCCTAAACCGTAAGTCCGTTTC
This sequence comes from Saposhnikovia divaricata, assembly GCA_036435485.1. NCBI lineage: Eukaryota > Viridiplantae > Streptophyta > Magnoliopsida > Apiales > Apiaceae > Saposhnikovia > Saposhnikovia divaricata. The sequence goes on from CM071597.1 coordinate 161,885,378, forward strand.
ACGTGATCTTTATATCAAAACAAAGCTTAGAACATTACCTATCCTATCATGGCAGATAAGGTCTCTGGACATTAGGGGTTTGACATGGAAAATGGCATACAAAACATGGTATTGTAAAATCGGGCATTATAACGGCTGTAAATCGAATATCTATCAATTTCGAATCTTCCCTTACACATAGCATCCAACCCAAACAACATATACATTACTTATATACATGAACTGAGGCCAAGCAATGCCTTTCCGTTCATCTAAACTATTTTTAACATTTATCAAAACTACATCATATACATGCTTATAATCATGCTAATATCACATCTTATACTAAAACCCATCAAGAGCATGCAAAATCTCAAGGTAAAGCCTAGGGTTTAAAGTTGTTATACCTTCCTTGGAGTATGATCTAGCCTCACTATGCTTGGTATGATCCTTAGAAGTGCTTAAGCTTGCTAAATCAACCAAAGAAATCAAGGAAAAACAAGATTAGTTCATGAAAACACTATTCACCCTCCTCTTAAATCATTTTTTTGAAAATGGAAAAAGAAGAGATTGAAGCTAGGATTTTGAGGAGATCATTTATATGAAATGTAAGTCTCACCATAAAAGTTTCAAGATCAACAAATGGTTGGAAGTTGGATTTTGAATTTGGAATTTCTTGTTTGGTCGAATGGAATGAAAAGGAGAGAGATGATGGTTTGCTTGCTTTGTTCTCTTGGTTGGCTAGGCTAAATGAATTATTTGTGATGTTAAGATAATATCTTGGGTCATAAAGTAGCTTTATTAAAGTTATGATGCACTAGATGATGTAATTTGCAAGCCATGTGTTGATATTTTGGTGGTTTAAGGCTAACCAAGTGGTTTGTGTGCTAAGTACTTGGTTGCATTCTAATTGATCTAGTTCCTTGCTAGTTACTAGATATTTATCACTTGCATGTGCATGCATCTTGCTTCCTCTGCTTGATTCTTTGTTTGTTTATTGCTCAATTCCTTGATCGTTCGAGGGGATAACCCATCCGTTTCTAGTTAGGGTTTTACCGAAAACCTTCTTAATATTTATACTACCATTCTCCACCTTTCTTACTAACTTTCCATTTTATATTCCTTTAATCCATTCGTTAATTACTTAAGGCTATCAGTGTCCAGGGAACTCTCGGAGAAAATAAAAGTGCGGTTTTTCAGAATCCGACAGCTTTTACATACACTTATTTTCCCCCTGGATCACTAATACGAACTCAGAAATCCGTTCCGAATACCGGGTATATCATTATTATAATAATATTCCAAATTCCACCAAAATCACTATTCATCACTTATTTTTATTTAATTCCTATAATTAGGAAAATGAACCTGGTTCCCTCTCGAGTGCTTCTTAACCTTTTTACGGAACCGCTGGACTTATAATAGATATTGATTTGGATGACATAAGAATAATCTTACTTGAAGTAATATACTTATATTCTTAGGAGATAGATCATTCTTATCTATGCCGTCAACCAAAAGTATTCTGCATGACATATAAGTAATTGAATTCAAATCCGTTCCATTTATTTAATAGATCTTCGTTACATCGCAGTCATAACCACTATTCATTCTTACATCATTAAATACATAAAAGTTTTAATCCCACCCAAAATCTGGGTTCTTACAGTCTCCACTCCTTAAAAGGATTCCGTCCCGGAATCAGTTTGAAAACAAGTGGGGGTACTTTTCTTGCATTGCGCTTTCAAGTTCCCAGGTGGATTCTTCTACATTGTGGTTCTGCCACAAAACTCTGACTAGCTGAATGACCTTGTTTCGGAGCACTTGCTCTTTCCGGTCTATGATTTCCACAGGTTGCTCCACATAGGTCAGGTCTGGTTGCATATCCATTTGCTCATACTCTACAATATGCTTTGCATCCGGATTATACTTCCTCAGCATCGAAACATGAAACACATTGTGCACCTGCTGTAGATTCGGGGGCAATGCGAGTTCATAAGCTAGTTCCCCAATCCGTCTCAAGATCTCAAATGGTCCAATGTATCTGGGACTCAGCTTTCCTTTCTTCCCAAATCTCATTAAACCTTTCCAAGGTGACACTTTCAAGAACACTAGGTCCCCTACCTCGTATTCCTTGCCTTTCCGAGCTAAGTCGGCATATTTCTTTTGTCGATCCTGGGCTGCTACCAACCGTCCTCTGATTAGATCTACTGCATCTTTAGTTCGTTGGACCACTTCGGGCCCGAGCATCTTTCGCTCTCCAACTTCATCCCAATACAAGGGAGATCGACATTTTCTTCCATAAAGGGCCTCATAAGGTGGCATCCCAATGCTTGAATGATAACTGTTATTATAGGAGAACTCAACCAATGGCAAGTGATCATCCCAACTCCCCTTGAAGTCTATCGCGCAGACTCTCAACATATCCTCTAGTGTTTGGATGGTCCTTTCACTTTGCCCATCTGTCTGGGGGTGGTAGGCTGTGCTCATGTTCAGCCGGGTCCCTACACATTCTTGAAAACTTCTCCAAAACCTGGAGTTAAATCTAGGATCTCGATCGGATACTATTGCGACGGGGACTCCATGTCGCGCCACTATCTCTTTTAAGTAGATGTCCACTAGTCTATCGACCGTGTACCTTTCGTTGATCGGGAGAAAGTGAGCCGATTTCGTCAGTCGATCTACAATTACCCATATGGTGTCATGATTAGCCTTGGTCCTGGGTAAACCTACTACGAAATCCATGGCTATATGTTCCCATTTCCATTCTGGAATCTCTAAGGGATGTAGAAGTCCGCTGGGTCTCTGGTGCTCTGCCTTCACTCGTTGGCAGGTCAAGCATCTGCTTACCCACTCTGCTACGTCCTTTTTCATATTGGGCCACCAGTAATACTCCTTCAAATCCCTATACATTTTAGTGCTACCGGGGTGCACTGAGTATCTTGAGTTGTGTGCCTCATTTAAAATCTCATCCTTGAGCTCCTGAACATTTGGGATCCATATCCTGTACGTGTACCTCATGATCCCTTCCTTGTCTCTTTCGCACTTAATTTCCTCCCCGGTCATTAGCTCTTCTGTGGAGTTCTTTTCTTCCTCCATCATCCGTTCCTGGCACAGTCTAATCTTTTCTAGCAATGGAGGTTGGATTCTAATTTCCATCAACTTTTCTTGGCCCTCTTCAGGTAACTTAACCTCGATTTCCAACTTCTCAAAATCCTTCACTAGCTCTTTCTCTGAAGTTATCATCTTGAGCTTCTCTTTCCGACTAAGGGCGTCAGCCACCACATTGGCTTTACCCGGGTGATATCGAATTTCACAGTCGTAATCCTTGATTAACTCTAACCACCTCCTCTGGCGCATGTTAAGCTCTTTCTGAGTGAAAATGTATTTGAGGCTCTTATGGTCTGTGTAAATCTCGCATTTTTCCCCATACAGGTAGTGTCTCCAAATCTTTAAAGCGAAGACTATGGCTGCTAGTTCTAGATCATGCGTGGGATATCTGACTTCATAATCCTTCAATTGCCTAGACGCATACGCTATTACCTTGCCGTGCTGCATAAGCACGCATCCCAGTCCTTTATGCGAAGCGTCACTGTAAATCACGAAATCTCCTTTTCCATCAGGTAATGCCAGCACTGGGGCTGTCACCAGCCTCTTCTTTAACTCCTGGAAACTCTTCTCGCATTTCTCAGTCCATTCAAATTTCTCGGTTTTACGGGTAAGTCGAGTTAATGGAGCTGCGAGTTTCGCAAAGTCTTGGACAAATCTCCTGTAATATCCGGCCAGTCCAATGAAACTCCTCACCTCGGTTGGAGTAGTTGGCCGTTCCCAGTTTGAAACTGCTTCTATCTTGGAGGGGTCAACCAACACTCCTTCTCTATTGATCACGTGCCCTAAGAATTGTACCTCATTTTTCCAAAACTCACACTTGGAGAACTTGGCATATAACTGCTCCTTCCTGAGTATTTCTAAGGTTATCCTTAAATGTTCAGCGTGTTCTGCCTCTGTCTTTGAGTAGATGAGAATATCATCAATGAAAACTATCACGAATTTGTCCAAATATTCCTTGAACACCCTATTCATTAGGTCCATGAAGGCTGCTGGGGCGTTGGTCAATCCAAACGACATAACTAAGAACTCATAATGTCCATATCTGGTGCGGAATGCAGTCTTCGGGATATCTTCAGGTTTGATCTTCAGTTGGTGATATCCCGTTCTCAAATCAATCTTAGAGAAGTATTCAGCTCCTCTTAGCTGGTCAAACAACTCGTCTATCCTGGGCAATGGATACTTATTCTTTATGGTTAGCTTGTTCAATTCTCTGTAGTCGATGCATAACCTCATACTTCCATCCTTTTTCTTAACAAACAACACTGGTGCGCCCCAAGGCGACACACTGGGCCTTATCATGCCCTTATCCAACAATTCCTGTAATTGTTTAGCTAGCTCCTTTATTTCTACTGGGGCTAGTCGGTACGGGGCCTTCGAAACTGGCGCCGTCCCCGGGGCTAATTCGATGGCAAACTCAATTACCCTATCAGGTGGTAGTCCAGGAAGATCTTGTGGGAACACGTCCTCGAACTCATTAACTACCAGAATGTCCTGCAATCTTGGCACTTCCTTCTGAGTATCTATAATGTAGGCTAAATAAGCCTCGTTCCCTTTTCGTAACAATCTCTTGGTTTGCGCCATGGTCAGAATTTTCTGGGTCTGTCGCATCCCTTTAAACACTATTTCTTTCTTCCCTGGGGTTTTCAACTTAACCTTTTTCCCTTTACAATCTATCTGCGCATCATTGCGAGACAACCAATCCATACCCAAAATGACATCGAATTCCCCTAGCTTAAAAGGAATTAAATCGATATAGAAGGATCGTCCTCCTATTTCTAGCTTACAATCGGGGTGAATTTGATTAACCGGTACGATTTCCTGATTAGCTATTTCTACTTGTAAGGAATCTCTTAGTTGCTGGGTTTTAAGTTTCAAGTTATGCGCAAAATCTCTAGATATAAAAGACTTAGTTGCTCCTGAATCAAATAAGACATTTGCACTGACTGAATTAAGAGAAAAAGTACCTGCTATCACATCTGTGTCCCTCGCGGCATCTTGTACTGACATATTGAAAGTCCTAGCAGTTGGTGGCCTATTTGAGGCAACCTTGCTTGCTCCTGATGCTGCTGGTTTGCTCTTTGGGCAATCCTTCCTCATGTGCCCTCGCTGTCCACACTGGAAACAGGTTGTGCTGTTAGGGATAACCGTGGTGCAAGCGGTAGCATAATGCCCAGCTCGCCCACACTTATAACAGTTTATCTGCTTCAGGTTGCACACCCCGGAGTGCCTCTTCCCACAAGTAGCACACAATGGCAATGGAGGTCGAGAAGGGTTGGAACGGGACATTCCTGATTGGTGGCCGCCCTGGCTCACACTCACACTCGCAGATGGTTTAAACCCTACACTCCTCCCTGGTAGGGAAACCGCTCCTCGATTAAACTTGGTTGGGGGTTTTCCTCCAGCGGATCTTCCGCCCATACTAACATGTTTTCTCTTTATCCCCCCTTTCTCTCTCTCTCTCTGCATCTGATCACTACCAGCCTCCACAATGGTTGCCTTCTGCACCAAGGTGGCATAATCTGTAATCTCTAAAACAGCCACCCTATTCTGGATCCACTGTTTCAGCCCTTGTTGAAACCTGTTAGCTTTCTTCTCTTCTGTGTCTACAAACTCTGGCACAAATCTTGATAGCTCAGTAAATTTAGCCTCATAGTCAGCCACTGACATATTGTTCTATTTCAGTTCCAAGAACTTAAGTTCCATCTGGGTTTTCATGAACTTCGGGAAGTACTTTTCCAGGAATAATTGTTTGAACCTTTCCCAGGCTATGACAGCATCAGTCTCCATGTTTTTCTTGGCTTCCCACCAATAATTGGCCTCTCCCTTTAGTAGGTAAGTAGCAAAAACAGTCTTCTGAGCCTCATTGATACTCAGAATCTCAAAAGACTTTTCCATTTCTTTGATCCAGGCCCTCGCCTCAACGGGATCAGCCGATCCGTGGAACTCTGGGGGCTTAAGGGACTTAAAGGCCCTAAAGGAATTTGCCACTGAAGTGTTGTTGCTTGGTGGTGGTTGGGGGTATTGGTTCAAATTCTGCCTAAGTAGATCCATAAACTGGCCCATGGGGTTTCCGCCCTGGTTCTCCCCTTCCTGTTCTACTTCAGTTTCTCCACCCTCTATTTCCCTTTCAAATTCTTCAGAGTACAGGGGTTCATCCTCTGCTCCATACTGGGAATCTTCTTGCTCATTATAGTCCTGATCTTGTTCCTCACTACTTTCACGGTTTTCCTCGTGTTGGTTGTGACTTTCTTGGTCAGTAGATTCGCGGGGGTTAGCCCTAGTGCCCATTCGTCTTGGAGGCATTTTACTGAAAATTTGGAAAGTTATACATTAGGTTCACTGATCTGTTTTAGAGGATTTTTCCTTGCACATTTCTTTACATGATTGGGTTTAAAATCCCACAGTTTTATATCTCATGGCAACTTAATCGAAAAGTAATACATATGCTAATAAACTCGTGATCATATCCCAACAAAATTGAAATGACTGAAATGGAAACAAATATATACCAGGTACCGAAAAGGTACAACATCCGAGTTACAACGATAGTTTAAAGTACAACCATCCTAACAACAACAACAAGTCAAAAGTGAAATATGCTGTCTATCTGTCTAGTCTGCAAAAAGGGAAAACAAGTACAAGAAAACCATCCCTACAAAAGCCGGCACTACTATGTCCGTACATGACTAGACAACTAGACCACTGCATCACTACATCTGAAATCAGCCGTCACGACGAAACATCCTCCGAACCCTCCCCATGGCGATGCGGAAAACCTCCTCAGCCGCTGCTCTGTCTACCCTACCATGCCCATCAGTAGGCAACTGTCGCACCCTCACCCGAGCCCTCAGCTCGATGCGGGTCACAGCCCTATACCCAACTCTGTCACTGATAGTCCTCTTACCCTGCACCCTCATCCGGGCGGCTCTCTCTGCTGCTAACTCACTCCTAGACTCTGCCAACCTGGCATCTGCCACAGACAACTCTCTATAAAGCCCGTTCACAATCAAGTTGTGAACACATACTGGGACTCCTCCTATCGGGGCATGAGGTGGGGTGGATGGCTCAGCTGGAGCGGCAGTCTCTGTCTGCTGGGGCTCTGGGGTAAGCTCCTCAAACTCGTCGGGGTAGGGGCTCACAGGTAGTGGTGGTGGGGTAGGGGCTCTCTCAACAGGGAGGAGTGGCACAAAAAGTCCAGAACTCCCTACAGCACCAACTACTGGCTCATCTATATCTCCCTCAACACCCTCATCCACCGGCACCACCTGATCCGTGGTCATGTCAGAGTCATCTCCCATAGTCCTGAACTCGGTCATAACCCAATAATCATCATCCTCAACCACTAACTCAGCGTCCTGTCCTGTCTGGACCCCCTCCGGGTCCTCCTCCCCCTCAGTCTCAACAACATCTGTGTCAGCATCATCCTGGACCTCCTCAGGGTCCTCCTCCTCAGACTCGATCACATCAGTATCAGCCTCAACCTGGACCTCCTCAGCGTCCTCCTCCTCAGGCTCAGTATCATCCTCAGGCAAGTGCTCATAGTATGGGTCCCTAGTCCGGAACATGTCCTCATCATGCTGTCTCGCAGCTGCCTCCTGGGCCGACAAGTCGCTCGCCTACACAAGACGAACTGTGTTACTATCATGATACTTAAAAAGTTCCCGTAAGGGTTTTAGGTGAACCTGGCAAGGGTTCTTATTATATTATTGAATTTATTATTATATAATGTCGTATCATCTCTTGGGATATATAACTCTCGCTCTGATACCATCTCTGTAACACCCCCAGATCCGGGGTCAGGGATCTGGTGGTTACGGTCTTACATCCATTCATAATACTTGACTTGAGTCCACAATAAATAAATCACATGCTGTGACCCCACAATAATTACCACTCACACACACAACAGTTATAGTCCCAGAGATGAAATTGAAATAAGTCTTACATTAAAGGGTTACGAATAAAAGTTATTACAATCCCAAAAGGATAACATCATAGGTTTAAAAGTTTTGCCGTTGATTTCATTAATTATACATATAGTTAAACAGGAAACAAAAGCTGTCTAACTATGCTACCTCAGCAATGGCGGCTAGCATCTCAGCGGGTAGTCCGGTGGGTCGGGTAACCTGCTTGCGCCGAGTGCGCCTGACGCGAGCCATCTGTCCTAGCTGTTGTTGTGACATAATATAAACAAAGCAAGGGTGAGCGAAAGCCCACCAACAAATATATAAGTGAACGATAATTTAAAACAGTTCAAAGCTATCTTTTAAACCATATGCCATGCATTTACGGAAATGATGCCAGTATAATATGAACGATGAAGTTACAAGGTAACTTAAAGTATTTGTTTGAAGAAATATCTGCTACATCAAAGCAAGCGAGATATTATTATCGTTATTAAGAAGAGGAACTTGCAAGAAAGGGTTGCAATTCCAGTTATGACTCTTTTCCAACTCTGCCAACAGTAATCATGTTGCAGGAAATAAATGAATTTGGATGATGAACCAATGATGGAGTATTCACCGCGCCCGCTGTTCCAATCTTGATGATCAGTCGAGATCGTACAGCTCAATTTAGATTTACTACCGGTAGAAGGAAGAACTGACGGCTTTACTTGTATACCGCCATGCTAGCTCTCCCCGGCCAACGGTTGGGCCAAGGGGATGGACCGGCGCTACTCGGCCTCTTACACGACTCCTAGTTCAAATAGAGTTCATGATTCTGAATATAACGTTCGTCCCCCTTTCCCCAAGTATAATACTTGTTGATAAGACTCCACAAAGTAGTCGTATCTAGTTGGAAAGGAAAATTTACCAATAACTCCCAAGCTATTACTTGGTAACGGATATCAACTTGTTCCAGTAATCTTACCCCTCGAAAGATGAGAAGGTAAACAACGACTTAATAAGTCAACAGCACCCGAGTTGCGGGTGAAGGGAATACTTTATGACCGGGAAGTCGACAAGATAAATAACATTTTTCCAAGTAAGGTTCCCTTATTATTAAGAAGATAGGCTCAAAGATGAATGATGTCTGGGAACCTTTCTTGATATAAGATTAATAATAATATGACTTCGAAATATTTTCTGTAATAATCGAAGAAGATTAACCTTATCGAGATTATTCTAAGTATGGAATAAATATTCAGAGAATATTTATTGAGTTAAAATATTGAAAGAATATTTGGGAATATGAAAGAATACTTTTAATCAGAGTATTTCTCAAAATAATCCCTGAAGAAATATCAGGAGAATATTTATTGAATAATTAAATATTTAAATGAATATTCAAAACAATATTCATTAATTAATAAGACCTGAAAAGAATATTTAAGGTAATATTCATGATTAATTAGGAATTTAAATGAATATTCAAAAGTAATATTCATTTAATGAATAATATCCTAAATGAATATCAAGTAATATTCATTTAGTAATCCAAGCCTTAAGGAATATTCGAAATAATATTCGATAATTAAATCAAGCTTCAGATGAATATTAAAATAATATTCATCAAGTATTTAATATCTTAAATGAATATTCAAAAGTAATATTGATTTAATAAAATAATAATCTAAAAGAATATCCAAAATAGTATTCATTTAATAGTCTCATCTTTAGAAGAATATTCGAAATAATAGTCGATAATCAATTCGACTCTGAATGAATATTGAGAAATATTATTCGTTGAATAGTTACGTTCAAATAATTATTTGAAGTAAGGATCGTTAAAATAATTAGTCTCGAACGAATATTCGAATAATATTCGTCGCCCAAATAATAGAAAATATTTACTTAAATATTTTCTTCCGAGGTAATCTCGATATATCAAGGAATATTGACTCCCGGTCTATTTTGGATTAATAAGATATATACGCCCTTCCATGAGGGTCTTACAATAACCGGCTTATAACTGATATATAACTATCTAGCTTATAAGCCAACAATAACATTTAGGGAACAAGTATATCAATTCAACTTGAAAGTAGGCATGCATGCAATGGCATATGTATATCAGCAATCATATATATATATTTATTCAATCACAACAACAGCCTAAAAGAATGGAATTGAAACTTGCCTGGTAGTCGAGTACGGTAAGGGGTAGTGGTAGCGGGTCCCGGTTCAGCCTGGTGATCTATAAATAGCCAAGGCATTCGGGATTAATCACTTAACATATTAAAAGTTAAGTTATACTTAAATCGAAACACGTTCTCGAGTTATCTCGTTATACCCCTATTAGTGGATTACTTATTATCACTGATCCGACCCGACATTCGTTCGTTAATACGACATGTCACTGCACTTATACTTGGGACATACTTGAGTCATACGAGTTCTAAGGTTGATCGTTACGAACCAATATTATACTCCGAGTTTTATCGCCTGTTTTCTAAGTGTTTTACCAAAGTTACAAAAGAGTCGTCTTTTAGGGGTTCGTTCGCGTTTAACCTTTACTCGAACATTTTTAATAAATCGAAAAATGCTCTTTTTGACATACGGTTTTCTTTCACACCTTCCTTCTTACCCCTAGTATTTATTTACCAAGATTCGCCATGACGTTACATAGCTTACGAGGGTTCAATTTCAGTTACGAACTTTCGTTTACGGATTCGAACTACTTTTAGTAATTTGGTCATAAATCCTAAACCGTAAGTCCGTTTCACGTGATCTTTATATCAAAACAAAGCTTAGAACATTACCTATCCTATCATGGCAGATAAGGTCTCTGGACAGTAGGGTTTTGACATGGAAAATGGCATACAAAACATGGTATTGTAAAATCGGGCATTATAACGGCTGTAAATCGAATATCTATCAATTTCGAATCTTCCCTTACACATAGCATCCAACCCAAACAACATATACATGACTTATATACATGAACTGAGGCCAAGCAATGCCTTTCCGTTCATCTAAACTATTTTTAACATTTATCAAAACTACATCATATACATGCTTATAATCATGCTAATATCACATCTTATACTAAAACCCATCAAGAGCATGCAAAATCTCAAGGTAAAGCCTAGGGTTTAAAGTTTTTATACCTTCCTTGGAGTATGATCTAGCCTCACTATGCTTGGTATGATCCTTAGAAGTGCTTAAGCTTGCTAAATCAACCAAAGAAATCAAGGAAAAACAAGATTAGTTCATGAAAACACTATTCACCCTCCTCTTAAATCATTTTTTTGAAAATGGAAAAAGAAGAGATTGAAGCTAGGATTTTGAGGAGATCATTTATATGAAATGTAAGTCTCACCATAAAAGTTTCAAGATCAACAAATGGTTGGAAGTTGGATTTTGAATTTGGAATTTCTTCTTTGGTCGAATGGAATGAAAAGGAGAGAGATGATGGTTTGCTTGCTTTGTTCTCTTGGTTGGCTAGGCTAAATGAATTATTTGTGATGTTAAGATAATATCTTGGGTCATAAAGTAGCTTTATTAAAGTTATGATGCACTAGATGATGTAATTTGCAAGCCATGTGTTGATATTTTGGTGGTTTAAGGCTAACCAAGTGGTTTGTGTGCTAAGTACTTGGTTGCATTCTAATTGATCTAGTTCCTTGCTAGTTACTAGATATTTATCACTTGCATGTGCATGCATCTTGCTTCCTCTGCTTGATTCTTTGTTTGTTTATTGCTCAATTCCTTGATAGTTCGAGGGGATAACCCATCCGTTTCTAGTTAGGGTTTTACCGAAAACCTTCTTAATATTTATACTACCATTCTCCACCTTTCTTACTAACTTTCCATTTTATATTCCTTTAATCCATTCGTTAATTACTTAAGGCTATCAGTGTCCAGGGAACTCTCGGAGAAAATAAAAGTGCGGTTTTTCAGAATCCGACAGCTTTTACATACACTTATTTTCCCCCTGGATCACTAATACGAACTCAGAAATCCGTTCCGAATACCGGGTATATCATTATTATAATAATATTCCAAATTCCACCAAAATCACTATTCATCACTTATTTTTATTTAATTCCTATAATTAGGAAAATGAACCTGGTTCCCTCTCGAGTGCTTCTTAACCTTTTTACGGAACCGCTGGACTTATAATAGATATTGATTTGGATGACATAAGAATAATCTTACTTGAAGTAATATACTTATATTCTTAGGAGATAGATCATTCTTATCTATGCCGTCAACCAAAAGTATTCTGCATGACATATAAGTAATTGAATTCAAATCCGTTCCATTTATTTAATAGATCTTCGTTACATCGCAGTCATAACCACTATTCATTCTTACATCATTAAATACATAAAAGTTTTAATCCCACCCAAAATCTGGGTTCTTACATTTCTTCTATTCCATATAGCCCAAGCTAGCATTCCAATCTGCACACATTGTTCTCTATTACATGCTTCAAAGACTCGCAGGATTAATTAATTCTAATAAACCTCAAACTTTTGAAATTCGAATAAATTCAGCTAGACATCTTTTGTACAATTCTAAAAAAGTCGAGCATTTTTTTTTACGAATAATAAACACACACAAAAAAGGTGTTAGAGTGGAGTCCTCCATGTTGTTAGGTGCAGGGCATCTCCAATGAATAATGATTACTTTAAAACAATCTTATATTTTATGGGTCCTGCGTCCTGATAATCGATTGTCAGAGATCATTTATGTAACAATTGATTTTCCAGCCGTTGGGCTGAGATTAAAAAAAAGATTTGCCAATCGGTTATAATTTTCCGCGGATAGGCTCTCCTATCCGCGAAAAATTATAGCGAACAACCAATCAGCCTATTCGCGGAAAATTATAGCTGACATGCATTTTTTTTAAGCCCAACCGTTGGATTTTTTTTAATCCCAGCCGTTGGATGAAGGATCCAACGGCTGAGACATCAATTGTTACATAACTGGTCCCTGACAATCGATTGTCAGGGACCAGGACCCTTATTTTATATTTGAAGTTAAAACCTATTAAAACTAACTCCAATAATAGATTAATAGTTAACTTTATCTTTATTTTTGAAGTCATGCACTGTTTTTTTTGACAAACAAAAGGATTTTATTAACTTGCATCAACCAAAATTACATTCATAACTCCAACAGGAATAGAGCTCCCATCGAAAACTCGATCTGGAAATGAATATGACGCTCTAGCTAACTCATGAGCCGCCATATTAGCAGACCGTTTGATAAATAACAACGAGACTGTGTTTAACTCCTGAATTATGCTCCGACAATCCTCAATAATGCATCCAAACGGAGAAGCCATTGGGACTTTACTTCGGATTGCCTGAATCACCACTAAACTATATGATTCGAGAGTTACTTGCTGCCAGCTCAATGCTTCCTTAATTGCTATTGCTTCAATCATTTCGGCTGTAAGTAGGCTATTCGAACAGATTGTACGAGCTTGGACTAGATTTCCTGTGTGGTTCCTGGCTATCATTCCAACACCAGCTGCCTGATACTCTTCAAACGTAGCACCATCGAAATTAATCTTGATTGTTTCCAACTGCGGCTTGGCCCAAACAACAACTCCATCTCCCTTCCAATAGTTAGGATTTAGAGTGTTAAATTTACCTTTCTGGGCTACTCTCCATTGCACAAGATATTATTTAGCCAATGCAATCACTACATTCACTCGAGTATACTTGTTATTCCACCAAATCGTTCCTTGCTTTCCAAAGAGCCCAACAAACTGTTGCAACCTCTGCCCGCTTATCGCTACTGCATACACCAAGAACTTTCTCCCACCACTGTGAAAAATCCTCGGACCCTGCGCAGACCACTTCCGGAAGAACAATTTGCCGGCATTGTGTTGCTACTGGGCAAAACACCAATGCATGAATAATAGTTTCATCATTGTTTCACCAATGTATTAATTGGAAATGGCCTTAAGAACATATTAAAAAAAGCAACCCTTTATCTCTATGTATACAATAAAAAGAAGCTGAAGATTATTCTACTAATGCAGCTCTAAAGTAAAGAATTTTTATAAATCATAATCTTGTAACAATGGTTGTTTTTTTAAAGAAATGTAATGATAGTTGTTGCTCCTCTCTTCCTTGAAGGAGGTGGAAGGATTGAACGATTAATTTCCCTTTTCAATAATAAAATGTTAAAAGAATGATGGGATGGTGTCATAGTTATGCCCTATGTGATTTTTCTTGGTTCAAAATTTAGCCTCTCGACATTTTATTTCAATTTTAATTTGAGAGACGAAATGATGGAATACCTGCTGTTTTGGTTAGAATGGATTTTATTTATTTTACATCAAATGGAATGGGCTTAGAATAAGTCATTCTATTCTATTAGCCCAACCAAACAACTCTTTTTTTTATTCAGCCCAGATTAGACATTCCATTTCCATAAAATTAATTACATTCAGTCCAAGTCAACAGAGCTTTATTGATCTAGCAGGTTGTCTGCCTACTCGATTGTGAGTATTCGTTCGTCATAGATTGAATGTTGGTTCATGGCACTAATGAAATATAAGAATATTTTTTCTATAGACATGTTTAGCGGTTTGGTAATCATCTTTGAGAAGATTTATGCTTAATTTCGTTAATTATTGTATCCTTCTTGTACTTCCTCAATCCCAATAGGTTTTTTACTGTTGGGCCAAGGTAATTAGCTTATAAATAGTATATATTAATAAATTGTATTTAGGCCCAATTAGACTTAGCTTGTAGTTAGGCCCAATGTACTCTATTTCTTTAAGGGACCTTGAATCCCAAAGATGTAAAATAAGCCCTAGCTTTCTCTCCAAGTAAAGGTGGTTGGAGGGGACCCACGGGGATCCCCTATAAATATAATTGTACCTCCTTACTTGGAGGGGGATGCAACTTTGTAGAAAAGAGAGTCTCCTATAGATTGTGAGATTAATTAATAAAATACACCTTTTGATCCTTGTTTACTTGATTATCATTGATTATTCGACTCCCATAATATCTCACGATCATCATTTGGCGCTAGAAGGAGCTTTTCTGCTAAAGTTACATCACGAAAAAAGGACATGGAAGATGAAGAACCAGTCGTTCGACGTCTCACGGAGGAGGAAATACGAACAGTCCACCGTGAGAACGCCGAAGCCACACGTCCAGCACTCCAGCCACGTCTGCTGTTTTTTGCACCGGAAAATGATGAAATACAAGAGGGATCCCAGAGACCCCCCCCCGATACAAAACATATCACAGATAAGAAAAGACGACGACCTGACACCCGCACTCGGGTCCCAACGACTTCTGGGAAACAGGTGTTGACGAGTGACGCTCGCCTTCACCTCGAGAGAATTCGAAGACAGAATGCTGAAATGGAAATCGAGGAGGATACACAGGACTTATACAGCTCGGACGATGAGCTCATAGCCCTCGAGACTCAAAGAAAAAGGCTGGAGGTGAAGCTGAAGAAGAGAAAAGAAATAAGATGCCTCCAGCTCGAATTACAGCAGACGTCATTGTCGGCCCACTTCGCTGAGTATCAATCTGAAGGTCATAACCCTGAAAATTACGACGATGAAATGAGCTACGAGGACGAAACAAAATCGAATAAGTCGCACCAGGCCCCCCATAAGAGGAGGCAAACTAGGTCCTAGGAAGATGCCTCATGGCAAAGTGGGTCAAGCACATCCTACAGGTCGGAGGAAATCTCACAGCTGTAAAATGACATCGAGATGTGTAAGAAATTCATCAGAAGTCAAGCGGGATCCGATGTGCCAACGAAAAGTCCCCTTGCTGTCAGAATCAAAAAAGCAAAAATCAACAGGAACTTAAAAACTCCACCAATCGACCAATTTGACAGATCTACGAACCCGAGTGAGTTCCTGAATACTTACCACGGGAGAATGATGTTTTGCGGACACTCGAAAGTCGCGCGATGCCAGTTCTTTTCCACCTACCTCCGAGGCACGGCTCTCCGATGGTATAACAACTTGCCCCCGAGGTCTATAGACTCGTGGGACTCATTGAAGACTAAGTTTAAAGGCAGGTTCTCCAGCAATTACAAGGGTGGAAAGATCACGGCCTCGCTTATGACGGTAAGACAACGCTCCAACGAGTCCATTAGAGGATTTTTAACCCGCTTCCGAGCTGAGGTCGCCGAAATTCCTAACCTCGTGGAAGAGCTCGCCATCAATTACCTCGCTGCGGGCATCGATAAACACCGACACAGCTCCCTATTAGAAGAGTACTTCGAAAAGAGCCCACGATCTCTCTAATCTGCTTTTCAGATCATGGAACATAGAATGACACTCCAAGAGGTAGTTGGAAGCATACAATCTCCACGATGACACTCCCAGAGGTGGGATAAAATTCAAACTTCGGCTACAGATCTCCAAGGCCAGACCATAAAAGAGATAACGACTCCTACTCGAGGTCCCTAGATAGGAGGAGTCCTCGATCAGAGCGAGCTCCTCGCTCCGATAGATCGTGGAAGCCTCGAGAAAAATCAAAAAAAGAATTCACAAAGCTGAAGGTGGACAAAGCAACAATCCTTGCCATTTTAAAGTCAGAGTGCACCTATGCAACAATGTATGATTATTATTCACTGCTAAGACAATATCAAAGATGGGTTTTGATTATCTAAATTAACTAAGAAGCAAATTAGCAAAACTAAGAATTACTTAACTAATGAGAATTAAAACATGGGATCCTAACTTTATTAAATACTTCGCTTAGAGTTTATACCTTTAATCAAAGTATGTGATGGTTATGATAACTGATCGGACAACACGAAACAAGTATAGGCTACCTTTTAGTATACGAATACCAAACTACTCATACATCCACAAAAGAGATAGAAGATGAATAGACACCAATTATGCTGAGACCCTATAGGGCAATGTAAAATAGTTCAAGTTACACTACGAATCATGTTGGTAAACAATCATGAACCTATGCTAGCATAGCAAGTTCTAAACCTCAAGATCCACTATCGCTTCACAAGAGATTAACAAGGCAACTTAGATGTTAGCTACGCACCCAAGAAGAATAAGCACAACCATACAAGGATATCAGTAATTCATCACACATAGATCTTTAAAGCAAACAAACTACTAAACTTCGTAAATAAATCCGTTAGAATCCCATGACAACGATTAATTCATAATCGAACCGTTCGTCATCATGGGATCTGATGAAACCATGGTAATAAACAAGGTCTGAATAAAATAATAGTGCTAAAGTAAAGAGTTAAGAAAACAAATCCGTAAACATCCAAGAGTATCGCCTAATTAGAAGAAAACAAAAGTAGATCTAGATCTCCGTTGCTTGTCACGAGCGTAGGAATCCTTCTACAAGTCTGAATCTCCGTCTCTCGGCTCTCTCTGTGTGTTATGAAGGGTGTTGGTTACGTTCAAGGATGATAGAACGTGTTTATATAGGCTCCAAGAGTCTTTTCCAGCAAGAAATTACCAAAAAATACCAATTAGAATTGAAGTAGGAGAATTTTCAGGATTTTTCCAGCAAGGGCAAGCGCCCCTGCGCCATAAACAGGCGCCCCTGCGCTGTCTAGGATTTCCCGGGCGCCCCTGCGCTATAAACAGGCACCCCTGCGCTGTGAGTTTCTGCCAAAATTATGATTTTACTTTAGACTTCAAGAAAATTTCCCAAGCTTCACGTGGACTGTAAGATCGCTGATATCGGACTTCTAGAAGTCCAGATATGGCCAAAACAGTGTAGACTGCGCAACCTACCCGGAAATCCGAATTTTCCACAATTTGCTCATTTCTCCTCCGTTTTCTCTTCCGATTCTTTTACCACTTCCCGTTCTTCAATTCTTGAGCATGAATCCACCATGAAACATGCAAATGTATCTCCCCACTTCAAGATAGTAACCCTGCACCATTCTTACTAAAAACGAATCAAAAACACTACATACTTGAGGCCAAGTTAATCAATTTAAGCCGATCCGAAGCGTTCCAAGTGGATATAAAATCCACTTATCACAGAGCCCGGCTACCGACCCCCGAGGCTGATGAAGCCGGGCAGGCCCCTAAGCTCCAAATACTGTGACTATCATGAGGATCATGGCCATACTACTGAGGCCTGTTTCCAACTCAGTTCACTCATTGAAGACAAGCTAAAACAAGGACAATTCGTCCATTATATCGATAACGACGCCAATAACCAGCGAAATCGCCAACATGACCCCGATAGGGTCATTGATGTCATTATCGGAGGCCATTCCGTCGGAGGGTCCTCCAATAACGCAAAAAAATTATACGCCCATGAGGTGTTTAGTGTTCACCCTGAACCACAAAAATGACAGAGGCCCAATCCCTCGCCGGTCATCTCCTTCTCCGATGAGGACTATCCTTCTGGAATGGTTGAGCCCCCATCAAGACGCCCTAGTAATTACGGCAAAAGTTGGAACTAACACTGTCAAAAAGATCCTTGTGGATAATGGTAGCTCCGTCGATATCCTATATCACAGTGCTTTCTCCAGAATGAACCTCGGAGAACGGAAATTGGAAAATGTGAACATCCTCTTGTACGGGTTCACAGGGAACGAAGTGAAGGTCGTAGGAATTATCGACCTCCCGGTCCTCTTTAGTTCTCTCCCATGCCAGACCTGGAAGATGGTGAAATTCCACGTTATTAACGTCGTTTCGAGCTTTAACACCATATTAGGAAGAACGACTTTGACAGCCTTAAAGGCAATCACCTCCATCCCACATTTGAAAATGAAATTTCTAACGGACTTTGGCGTCGGAGAGGTCATAGGTGACCAAGCCACGACGAGACAATGTTATTTGACAATGGCCATACCCAGGAACAAACAAGTTGAAGATAACTCCATCAACCAGGTCGTGGATATGGACCTCCGAGACCTAATCGAGGTCCCGGGCGAGTCGAACTGCATCCCGATGGAAGACACGGAGGAAATTGAACGGGTGACCCCTCAAAGGTCACTAAAATAGGGAAAGGCCTCGATGCCGACCTTCGATAAAAGATAATCGAGCTCATCAGAGAATTCAAAGACATATTTGCCTGGGACCCGAAGGACATGCCGGGAATCCCCGAGGTTATTGCTCGCCATTCTAACCACATCGACCCAAAAATCAGGCCAGTGTGCCAAAGGAAATGTGTTTTTTCCGAAGAAAAACGTAAAGCCATTGATGACGAGATCGATCGCCTTCTCGAAGCAGGCTTCATCGAGCCTGTTCAATTCCCAAAGTGGACGCGCGAATGCGATCTTGGTCAGGAAGTGGAGGATGTGTGTAGACTACTCCGACTTGAATAGAGCCTGCCCAAAGGACCACTATCCACTTCCTAACATCGATCAACTCATCGACGCCACTTCTGGCCATGAGATCCTATCATTCATGGATGCCTTTTCTGGCTATAATCAAATCAAAATGGACACCAATGATTGGGAAAAAATGGCATTTATCACCCACAGAGGTGTCTTTGCCTATAAAAATATGCCTTTCGGACTCATCAATGCGGTGCGACATTTCAACAAATGATGGACACCATATTCGCTTCACAAATCGGGCGAAATCTACAAGTATACGTCGATGATATGATTGCAAAATCAAAAAAGGCAAAAGATCACGTTGCAGATCTCCGAGAAACCTTTGAGAATGTAAGGCGACATCAAATGAGATTGAACCCAACAAAATTCTCTTTTGGCTTAACTTCGGGAAAGTTTCTCACTCAATGAGGTATCGAGGCTGACCCCAAACAAATTAAGGCAATCCTCGACATGAGGGATCCCACCTCGTTGAAGGAGGCACAGTCCCTCACAGGGTGCATCGCGGCATTGAGAAGGTTCATTCCTCAATCCTCAAAGAGGTGCATTCCGTTCTTTCAAGTAATAAAAGGAGTATCGAAGCAATCGAAACTGCTTTGGAACGAAGAGTGTAAGAAGAGCCTCTCCGAGCTCAAAGCCTTTCTCACCTCGCCTCCGATCCTAACAAGAGCATCGCCAGGCGAACCATTAAAGGTATATCTCTCGGCCTGCGATTTTACTTTCACGGCCGTCTTGGTCAAAAATAACCAAGGGAAAGAAACCCCTGTGTACTACATCAGTCACACTCTACGCGACGCGGAAACAAGGTATCCTCAAGTAGAAAAATTAGTTTACTCCCTCGTGGTCGCTAGTAGAAAGTTAAGACACTATTTTCAAGGACGGGAGATACAAGTGATGACCAATCAACCTCTGAAAAGAATATTGCATAAACCCGACATGACAGGTCGGCTCGCAGCATGGACTATTGAGCTCAGTCAGTTTCACATCGTGTACAAACCTAGGTCGGCAATGAAAGCCCAAGTCCTATCCGATTTTGTGGCAGAGTGCCAATTCTCCGTGACAGACTCTTCAACAAACGAGGTGCCCAATGAGTCCACGAGACCATGGACACTCTACGTTGACGGATCCTCAACAGCAGATTTTAGCGGTGCGGGGATAATTCTCTTAAGTCCAGATGGTTTTCGCGTAGAGGAAGCAATGAGATTCGCTTTCCAAGCAACCAATAACGAGTCTGAGTACGAGGCTCTCCTCGCAGGGATTAAGCTCGCCACGGAGCTCGAGCTAAAAATCATCGACATCTTCAGCGCTCTCAGCTCGTGGTTAAACAGGCCACCGGAGAGTTCAAAACTCACAACGAAAAAATGCAAGCTTATTTCGAAAAAGTAAAAGGCAATCCTTGAGAATTTTACCTCGTGGACCATAACAAACGTGGATAGAGCTGAGAATCAGTGGGCTGATGCTTTATCAAAGTTAGTCTCATCGTTATCCATCACGTGCAACGAGCCCATTTATGTTGAGGAATTACTGGCACCCACTATCAACGAGGTCATGATTGGAGAAGTTTCGTCTCAGCTAGATTGGCGAACTCCGTACCTCGAGTACATATTGAATAACAAGTTACCTGAGTCCAAAAATGAAGCAAGATCCCTAATGTATAAAGCAAGGAATTATTGTGTGAAAGATGATAAACTTTATAGACGATCTATCGCCGAGCCACTACTTCGTTGCTTAGGTCCGAAGGAGGCAGACACCGCTATGATTGAAGTTCATACGGGAATATGTGGAGAACTCCTGGGTCGCAAAAACCTTTCTTTAAAAATCCTAAGGCAAGGTTTCTTTTGGCCAACACTCAGAAAAGATTGTGAAGAATACGTAAAAAAATGCACTCCATGTCAACTGCATGCGAATGTCAGCCATCGGCCTACAACAGCTTTTAACCCTGTGCTCGTGCCGTGTCCATTCTTTCAATGGGGTATTGACATAGTCAGACCTTTTCCAAAGTCAAAGAATCAAACACAATATATTGTGGTCGCTATTGATTATGTTATAAAATGGGTGGAAGCCAAACCCCTGGCCAGAATAAGAGAGAAGGAGATGAAATATAAGAATATTTTTTTCTATAGACATGGTTAGCGGTTTGGTAATCATCTATGAGAAGATTTATGCTTAATTCCGTTAATTATTGTATCCTTCTTGTACTTTCTCAATCCCAATAGGTTTTTTACCTTTCATAATAAGGTTTTTGGCACACATTTTAAAATACATTTTAAGGGCAGTTCCATAACTTATTTTTATAATTTTCTTTTTTTGTATAAAAATATAGTATATATATTTTTATACAAAAAAGAAGATTTTAAAAATAAGTTATGGAACTATCTTTAAAATACACCTTAAAATACGTGATAGAAAATGTAAAAAAATGTAAAGAATTGATTGAGACGGAGGGAGTAGCATTCTTCGCACAATAAAGCTTGTAATATTTTTTTTTATCAAATCTTCTGACATCATAAGACTTTCAATAATTAAAATATAAATTCAAGAACTTATTGTGAGTGAAAAACTTGGCATTAATATAAACATCTTAGAATATACTTTGTCAAAAATCATGCAAGAATATAGTTGCTGAGAAGTGAGAAGTCGACATGTCACAACTCACATGTGGGGCATGCTTGTAATTTATGTATTCATATATTGAAAAAGAAATAATAAAATAATGGGGTTGAGTGAAATTATTTCTAAAATTCAAGTTGGGGAGGGAGGGAGTGATAAAGATTTGATATTTTTGGCAGTTTTTGCAAAGAGAATTACAAAAAGGGAGGTAAAATAAATCATGTCACCCCTTTTCAAATTTTTATACACTTAACCTCCACTTTCTAGAACCAAATATACACTAACTCCATATCATTACTTGTTAAAGGTTGGTTCTCGTGAAGTTCTTTAATTATTTGGCAAATTAAGTGACCCATTTTGTTGTTTGATTTGAAAGTAAGTAAATGATATTAAATTGAGTGAATGGAGAAAAGGGTCACTGAGATCTAGGGGATTTTAAATCTAGGGGTTGTTAAGTGGTTTTGACTTTTGAGTAGTAACTAGTATGTAGAAGAGTGTTGCTAAATATCAAGAAAAAGGAAGGAAGTTGCAGCTGTTGTTCTTGAATTTGTGTTACTGTTGCCTATTCTTGGGTGTGCCAATTCATTATGTCCACTACCAAACGTGCTTATAAGCTGCGTATCCTTTGTGTGTGTGTGTGTGTGTTTTTCATTGTTTTTATGTTTGCTATCA
Source organism: Saposhnikovia divaricata (assembly GCA_036435485.1). Taxonomy (NCBI): domain Eukaryota; kingdom Viridiplantae; phylum Streptophyta; class Magnoliopsida; order Apiales; family Apiaceae; genus Saposhnikovia; species Saposhnikovia divaricata. The sequence continues at coordinate 161,907,970 of CM071597.1, forward strand.
TTGTTTCTCATAATACAATTGAAATGTACCTTCTGCTAATGATTATTGTTTTTGGTTGTTATGTTTGTATTTATAGTTTTGTATGTTTATGGGCAGATCTCTTTTGCTAGGAGATGGATATTATTATTTTTAGTATTAGATTGGGCAAATTGTGAAACATAACAGTTGAAAGATAGTTACTTTGCAGTTCTTGATTATTTAAAAGCTAGGGTATTTAATTTGGGAGTAAGACCAGATTTTGATGGTAATGTTTTATCCTTGACTTTAAATTTTTCGATAGAGGAATTTGTAGCTCACTCTACGAGTGTTAATTGCCTTAAAATAGGGAGGAAGACATCAAGGATTCTAGTAACTGGAGGAGAAGATCACAAGGTCAATCTTTGGGCAATTGGCAAACCAAATCCCACTGCTGTGAGTTCCTATTTCTGTTCATATTCGTCTCTTAGCTATAAAATTTGTTGATGAAATTCATTTTACTTAAAAATATAACATTTATTTCTAAAGTTAGTTTAGTTGTACACCTTCTTGTATGGGTCTTCCAGAATCTGTACAAATGTCAATACTGTGTGTGAATTTGGTTATTCTGAGATAAATTAGTGAATCCTTTTAAAGAAATCCAAAAAATAGTTTTTAATATTCTTACTTTTAATGTTTTACTCTTGATGTGATATCTACCAAGTCTTTCTGCAGAGCTTCTCGGGTCATTCCAGCGGTATTGATTCTGTTAGCTTTGACTCTTCTGAAGCATTTGTAGCTGCGGGAGCAGCAAGCGGTACAATTAAGCTCTGGAATTTAGAGGAGACAAAGAGTGAGTTTTTATTTTTTGGTATATCTGTGGATATTTTCGTGACTTCTGCTGTCATTTGTATCAGATAATCACACTAAGCTAATAACAGTAATTTGGTATATGTGTGGATGATACAGCATTGTGACTTATGTTTTTATATTTGGTATCTAGTTGTTCGCACCCTTTCTGGTCATCGATCAAACTGTATATCCTTGGACTTCCATCCCTTTGGTGAAATTTTTGCTTCTGGTTCATTGGACACAAATTTAAAGATATGGGACATTAGACTAAAAGGGGGTTGTATTCAAACCTACAAGGGCCACACCAGAGGGGTAAGTACAATCAGATTTACGCCAGATGGTCGTTGGGTCGTATCCGGTGGAGAGGACAACACTGTTAAGGTTTGATTTTTGATGTTATTTGCTCCAGTGCATCGTACAATATAATGATTGTATTCACAGATTAAACATACATGCTTCTCTTCGATACAGTTCAAATGCCTAGGCTTTGCAGACAGCGTGCATATAGTTCTGGTCACTAATTTGGCTATAATGTATAAACAAAGATAGCAATTCTAGATAACTTATTTTTCTTAGAAGGGCCGAGCTGTTTATTAAACAGCTCACTCTTTTTATGTAAGGCAACATGTATAGCTCATATAAGTCACATCTTAAGTTCTTAACTTTGTATAGTTAACAAAGCTCGTCATTCAAAGCTGAGCTCAGATCAGCTCGTTTACTGCCTTACAAGAAAGAACAGTATGCATAAAACTATTTGTCTAAATGCTAGGAAGCACGGACACGGCAAAAAGGATGCCGTATGCGTGTCTGACACTTCCGACACGGCGACTCGGCACCGACACGGCTGAGTACGTGTCCGACACGCCATGTCGTGTGTCAACACAAAAACGGCAGGAGACACGGCTCCGACACGGGGTAGACACGCGACCGACACGGCCCACCTAAAAAAAAAGTCCAATACCATTTGATTTCACCCTAATTGTGTGACATTCTCATATTTTATATGCCCATTTCTATTTTCATCGCGTTTTCATCACAAGTAGAACGTGTTCTAGAGATTGCAAATCTCTTTCTTGATGAACCAGAGATGGGATCTGTTTTTTTTACACGAGATGGCCATTCTTCTATTAATGAAAACGTAGAATAAATCTTATTTTAGTTCATCACTTACTGTGAAAGTAACTTTTATTACTACTAATCTACTACGAATGAAGTTGTTCAATGTTAGACACATAGAAAATCCTATATTTTTTTATTACTATTTTTTTGTTGCTGTGTCCCGTATCCAGGACTCTTTGCAATTCGGCGAATCCCCGTGTCCCCGTACCCGTATCCCGTGTCGCCGTATCCGTGCTTCCTAGTCTAAATGTTTATCTAGGGGTCATAGACTCCATTGTTCGTGCATGTTATCATCATAGTGTTGGTGCATTTCTTCACCCTCTATCCTTGACACGGACATATGTCAAACGTAATATTTCTATAGCGCCTTTAGTTTAAAGTGTATGGTTTCTGGGCTTCTAGCTGTTCAGAAGGTTAGTTATCAACTGCTTATCTAAAACATTGCCGTAACGTGTATAAACTTTTGCATGAGTTGAACTATAATCCTAATTATTTGCTATTGTGGCAGCTGTGGGATCTAACTGCAGGAAAGCTTTTACATGAATTTAAGAGTCACGAAGGCCAGATCCAGTGCATAGATTTTCATCCTAATGAGTACTTACTTGCGACAGGTTTAAGAAATATGGCACTTCTATTCTTAAATAAGTAGTACCCCTTATGTCTTCAGTGCAATCAGTTATCTGCATTACAATCATAGGTTTATCGTTCTGGTTGATGTTAAGACATTAGTCAAAAGGACATCTCCCACCTTTTCGTAATATCTGTCAGGTCTGTAAGTGGAACTATTGTAGGAATGACATGAGTATCTTAATTTCTTTTGTAAATTTAGTGATTAAGATGTTGATATATCTTTTGATGATTGCAACGGAGTAGTGTCCCGTGGCCAAATGGTGGCAAAGGTGCTCCTAATGCAAAAAATGAAATAAAATAAATTACTCAAAAGAGTGGAATTCTAGCATTTTTATGCATGTACCTATCTTGTTTAGATTACATTTTTAGAAAAATTTGAAGCTAAAATGTATACCAACAATATGTAAAGAGCTCATCCTTCACGAATCACGACTGATACCAAAACTATGTTTCACAGGTTCAGCTGACAAAACAGTTAAATTTTGGGATCTTGAAACCTTTGAGCTTATAGGATCAGCTGGTCCTGAGGTGAAGTACATATGTGTCTACTTGTGTAGCTTGGTTCTGCATTTATTTAATGTCAGATTTGTGGCTATAATTATCTTTCCACATACTTACCATTCAGTAAAACTGTTAAAAGCCCAGACCACTGGAGTACGTTGTATGGCCTTCAATCCTGATGGGAAAAACCTATTTTGTGGTTTGCATGAAAGTTTAAAGGTAGCCTTTTCTGTAAACAGTTAGCTTCGAAGGGGTGATACAACTAACTTAAATAGCATGTTTTCACCATAACTTAAGTAATAATGCTATTATGTAGGTTTTTTCATGGGAACCAATTAGATGTCATGATACGGTGGATGTAGGATGGTCCAGATTATCTGATATTAATTTTCACGAGGGAAAGCTACTTGGCTGTTCTTACAATCAAAGTTGTGTTGGAGTATGGGTTGTAGACATATCGGTAATTTTTTCCCCGTATCAACAACTCCACGTGTCCAGCATGCCTTAATAGCTAATTTAAACTGTTGTAAATGATGTTGACCTCTAACTCATTGCAGTCTGTCGTATCATCCGCAATTGTTAATACTTCCCGATCAAATAGTATCCAAGGACCAAAAGCTAATTTGAGTGGGAGTGTATCTCGGACCGAAAACACCGCAAAGACTAGTGCTAGCAGGCAATCTATTTCACACAACCCAAATTCTGTATCAAGGGAAACAAAATCATTTTGGAGGCACTCAGTGTTGCAGACCTCCGATCCAATCAATAAGGAGTCGAAATCTATACCATGTATGTGCTAATTGGTTTGAGTAACCTGTACTCAGGAAATTATTTGACTTCACATATTATTTCCACCTTTTTGTTTATACCACTCTATGAATATTGTACATTTGTAGCTATGTTTTCTGCTTTTCAAGCTACGGGGTAATCACTTATGTTTCTGTTCTGTTCATTTCTATTACTTAATATAGCTAGGAGCACTACACCTAATTATGCACCTCAAAGGATAGTTCCGGATACTAGGACAAAGCCAAGTACAGTTTCACCCGGGATTTCTGCTGCAACAGCACCAAATGTTGTGTCAAAGACAGATACAGTTTATTCAACTGGCACTCCTGCTATAACAGCTCCAGGAAGGAATTTACCGAAGATTCATGCAACGCCTAATACTTCATTTTTCAAAAAGTCAGATGTTGTATCAGTAATTGTTCCTAGAACTGATACAAGAGGGGAACAAGCAGCTGAATCAAGACGAGAAAGAGTTTTTGGTAGACCGTCAGAGTTTCGAAAGTATTCAAGTCCTAAAGATAATTTGGAAAGGGCCAGCGTTTCAGGACGGTCTGAATCTGAGGTGTTCGGAACTAATGGGTTTAGTGGTTCTGGTAGTTGTGCTTCTCCTGCTGTTCAGATCTCATCAATAAGAACTTCTGCAGTCGAGAGTATTGTAAAAGATATTAGATCTAACGTGCCTGCCAAGTTTCAGATGAATCCAGCATCAGAGCCACCTAGCAGCTATCGACATGAAAGCTGTAAGTGGTGAATTGTCATAACTACGGGATGCAAATTCTTATATTTCAACTAAATGGTGTTGTTCCTTTCTAGTTATTTATTTTAAGTATCGTAAATTTCTGGTAATTTGAAATTATCTGCTGGTCAAAGAACTCCTCCCCTCTCCCAACTATTAATATAATAATGATAAAATAGTGTTGGAGACTTATATAGATGCTAACTGCCTTGGGTTTAGGAGTATCAATAACAGAATATTTGCAATCCATATAAAATGGGAGCCTTCTGCATGCAGACACATCATATAATATCTTCTCCCTTTTAGGATATTTCTTTTAGTCCTAGAACTTGATAAATCCGCACCATGTTCATTGATCTTCTGTAATCAGCTAAAGTTTCAGCATGGTAATATACTCAACTGATATAAAAAATTTGTTTTCACTATTAATTTTACCACGTTGTTGCAGACGAGACTCGAGCAAATAGAGTAGATCGAGATGTTTATGCTATGGAAAGTCAACGAGCGGGTACGTTCTATTCCTTTCCAAGTGTACTTTCCTGGCCATGGTGATAGAGCAAGACTTTTTTTTTTTTTTTTGCTAAATTATTTTGTGTAAAGCTGTTCATAATACTTCATTCATTTTACAGCAAGAACACATTCTTTTGCTACAAACTGGGGGGAAAAAGATAGATCTCCTGGTCATGAGGGCTTTGCTTCCAGCAATCTCTCGTCTGCCAACACACTACCAATTAATGTGGTAGGTTAATTTGGATATTTGCACTCATTTCTTTTTTCGTCATTCATCATATTTCATTTGCAATATACCGATTAAGCATGTAACTAAAAGAATCTTGTAGTTACCTTGATGGTTTCATCTACTAGTACTGGCCTGTAAAGCTCCTTGAAAAAGATGACTGGACTGGCCTGTAAAGCTCCTTAAAAAAGATGACTGGACTCGTATCTAGTTATACCCACAGATTGTGTACTTGTTAAAGATTGTGTACTCGGTTGTTAGTCTGCCTTCTAAACCAAACGGGCTGTCAGTCAAATCACAGTTCAGAATCCTGAATCCCCTTATTTGAAAAACTTGCATAGCATATTATTATGGCCTACAAAGTAGCAGTTGCTTACCCATTTAGCAAATTCAGGTTAAAATTTAACCGGACTTGGTGTTCACAATTTATGTACTGTTTGAACAATGTAGGACTTTGTCGTATTACAGTGTGCTAATTACTTCTAACATTCCAAGGCTCATTCAGTCCCATAACTAAAGAAACACAACTATCAGTGAAACCTTAAACCACTTGGTCTTTCATGGTATTACACTTTGGAAAATATTGTGTCACAACTCAAATGTGTTAGTAAAAAACAGCTTTGGATTTTGATAGAGGTGAAATATTGGACACGTGAGACTTTTTCTGATTGATTACTGTTTTTCTTTTTCACAATTATGTGATATTGAGGAACTTGGCAAATATTGGTATTAGTTTTCTTGTGTTTGTTGCTCTAAGTTTCAGGTTAACTTAAGAGGAATTTTTATGTCTATTGAAAAGGAAATGGAGCCTGGAAATGAGGAAGATGCTATTTCAGCTTTGACGGAACAGCATAATCAATTTGTTGGCTCATTGCAGTCTCGTCTAGCAAAGTTGGAGGTAATGTCTGGTTATCATTACTGTTATCAAATCTTTTGGAAGTTGAATTTCAATCGTAAGTGTTGAAGACTACGTTTCAATTTGTTTTTTTCTTACAGTCTTTCGATATGCTTCGTCTTCTACATGCATATCAAGATGGAAAATCGTCTTCTTGTTGATATATCCATGTCAATGTTCATTGATCTAAGGAAAAGTTAACACAGCATTTCTCAGTGTTATCCTAATTTTTTTCCATCTATTTTATTTCCAGTATACATCCTTGTATGACCTCAAATCCACCTTCTGATTCTCACTTTAGCAACTCTATATCATATTTCCTATGCCAATGTTGTATGTTGAAGTATGCGGTATGTTACTGGCACTTGGAAACTCCCTGCCAACATGACCGGCAGTCTGGCACTATATATTTACAAGATAACCTGGTGCAGTGGCCATTGATCTTACTCTTATTATGGTGCCAATTACATCCTTGTAATTATGCTAGGATATGCATAGTAATAATGGTACATGCACAAATGTCAAGGTAGTAACCCGTATTCAAAGATTCTAAGAATTTTATATAAGACTAAAGACTGGATGTAAAACTAATAGTGACAGGCTGAAAATAAAATTATATGAAAAAATTAGGTCATAGTAGATTTATTTATGGGATATATCATTTGGTACCATTGTACAATTGGTTTTTCCAGTTGGTACCACTCAAAGTTTTTGACTTCCAAGTGGCACTATTATACTTTTGGCTTCATCCACATAATACCATTCCGTTAACTAAACGTCAGTTGACCGTTATAAAATTATGGTTTTTTCCAATTGATACCACTCGAAGTTTTTGACTTCTAAGTGGTGCCATTCTACTTTGGATTTTAACTCCATAATACCACTATATTATGAATCTGATAATTCTGATCATTCTGATCAAACTTCTTAGCTTTTGGTGGGCAAAGGGATGCCCAACAATATTTTCAGGGGTATAAAACCAAAGAGTTATAATAAATTCATCAGATTCATTAAAAAAGTGGTATTTTGGAATTGAAGCCAAAAGTAGAATGGTGTCATTTAGAAGTCAAAAATTTAAGAATGGTACCATATGGAAAATCACATAACTTTCTAACGTTTGGTTAATGGAATGGTATTATATGAATGAAGCCAATAACATAATAGTACCACTTGGAAGTCAAAAACTTCGAGTGGTACCAAAGGGAAAAACCAATTGTACAATGGTACCAAATGGAATATCCTTTTATTTATTTATTTTGCTTGTTTATCAATTATTCTGGTTTGGGAACTTAACTAGCAACTAATCCTCAATTTTGATGCAAGTTGAAGATTGCGATTTCTTTTTTGTTATTCAAGGTATAATGTAAGATGAATGGGCTTAAATGGAGAGCATTGGTTGGCAAAAAATGTCATTTTCATATATCTTATATTAATATATATGTGTGTGTGTGTGTTTCTGGCAGATGGTTCACAAATACTGGGAAAGAAATGATATTAAAGGGGCCATTAGCATGACACAGAAGATGTCTGATAATGCTGTAAGTGGTCATTTGCGCTTATTTCTAAATCTGCCATTTTTTGAAATTGTGTATATTTGTGGTATCTATTGCTCACCTTCAGTGTGAGACACACACACACACACACACAGAGAAGCATATTTTCGTTAATATAGCCCACTGAAATGCACACTTCATTTTATTCAATCCCAATCGTGGTGTAATGCAGGTCCTTGCTGATATTGTTAGCATATTGACAGAAAAACCTGACATTGTTACACTGGATATTTGCACTTGTGTCTTGCCACTCCTGACAAGCCTTCTTGAAAGTGAAATAGATCAGTATGAATAACCTTTTTTTCTCTTCAATGATAGTTCTCCTTCCATTTATATTTTTTCTATAATCTGAACCCGAGCCATAGTAATGTTTGTCTGTCATATTTTTTCCAAACTATATGAAAAGGTGTGATAGATTAGCGATTGCATTCAGAAACTATGGAATCCAAGGAGTGATATAATGATGAATATAAGTTGCAGTACTAAAGACAATCAAAGATTAAATGTGTATATTTTAACTTTCAAACTTTCTACTATCTAGCTAATTTATTTATATCGGATGTCTTTTAAATTTATATTGTTTACCTTTTACTAGTTTTCATTTAATCAATTGGGCCTCTCGTTGGCTTTTTTAGCTGCATCCTACTTTTCTAATTTTCCTTGGAACGGAGTAGTATGAATGATAGAACTTCTAAACTTTAATCCATTTATAGTTTTTGAGGATCATGGTTTCCACTATTGCGGTATATAACTAAAAATTCAGCAGTTCATATTTAAAATAATACGATCTTTGCTGATTGATTTGCAGTCAGATTTGCACAGTATAATATAAACTGCCCAGCTTCAAAATTCAGTTAGATCATGGTGACTTGATTATTAGTGATATGATTAACTATAATCGCCGAGGGACTATCTGTTTATTATTAGTTTTTGAAAATGCTTCTTTAAACAGTCACCATAATTAGCCGTCTTACATATAGGCATCGGGGTGTTTCACTGGAGATGTTGCTTAAGCTGGTGAAGGTTTTTGGTTCATTGATCTATTCTTCCCTATCTGCGGCATCATATGTTGGTGTTGATATTGAGGCAGAACAAAGGTGTATATCAACTCAACTCAAACTTGCTAATTTGCTTTTTTGTCTACCTATTCTAATTGAGGGATTTACTTCTAAATCGGATCAAAGGCTTGAACGTTGCAATCTCTGCTATGTTGAACTTGAAAAGGTTAAGCGCTGTCTACCTGTCCTCACCAGGTAAGTTTTCTAACTTTAGTTCCCGTTTTGCAGTTTGTTCAATTGATCCGACTGAATTTGTTTCCTTGTTTTATTTTTTAATAGAAGAGGGGGAACCATGGCCAAGTCTGCACATGAACTGAATCTTGCACTTCAAGCAGTCTCATAACTAAAATACTGATTATATACGAACTAAATAAGGTGTGATTGTTTTTGGATTTAACTTCTAATCTACTGATTTAAGTATTTGAATCATTCAGTGCTTTTGTTTTCTCCGGATATGCACAGTTCCTGTCTACTGTAAATTGTCAATGTAAGCTGAAGCCAGAACTTGAGGCCAAGGGATGACCATAAATCGATCGGATGTGTAGTTAATTGGATTGGTATTGGCATCAATCATCAATAGGCATCTATGGAAGAGAAGCCTTTCGGAACTTTTCACTTTCTAACTGCATATCAATAGTAGTTGTAACTTCAGCTTGTTGTTTAAGATAGTGTATTTGATTCTGTTAATATATAGTAATACAAGTGGTGGTGTTGGTTGTTGAAAGACCTTTGTTGATTGTATTTTTCAAGCATAGTAGCTTAACTGTGCCATCATTAAATCCACCCTGTGTTTTTAAGCCCCTTCAAAACTCAAAATTTGAGATTCATATATTTGAAGCAAGCTTTATCCATCTAGTAAATTGGCTGCAACTACTAAAAAATGTAGCAGTAACAGAGCCATTTGTCAAAATCTAAAGAACCTCACAATGATCTGACTTACAATTCATTCTTATTGGAGTTATGTGCAAGACTGTCGCAACATTTTCCTACTAATAAGCCTGTTTTATTACAGCTGCATATCAAAGATTTGAAACCACCGAGTCCAACAACTTTAATCAAATGATTAGAAATGGAGCAAAATTGAATAAGCATCTCTGGAGTCTGGGTATAACCCATAATCGAAGACAACCTATAGTTCTCAGATCAATAATAGCAAAATACGATCATAAAACAAAATAAAATCCGCAGTTCTTAGAATCATAGTTCCCAATTTAGGCATGCCACAATTACTTCACCACGCATATCTTAATGACAGAAGCAGATCCGATACGATGAAGTGCCACAATAGCATCACCAGGCTTGCACAGTCCTTTCTTTATTGCCGACTTTAAAGCAGCTTGCAGTATCACATCAGTTGATTCTGTATCAGTAGCTTTCGAAGATCCTTCTGCAAGAAGGGGGATCAAGCCCCTGTATATCAGGCTTTGCCTTGCTGGAGTCTCTGCACTGCAAATCCATTCAAATGAATCCGTGGTCAACTCTGGAACTACAACTGATAGGATTGGAACTGCTGGCCTGTACTTAGCAACTAGTTTGGCTGTAGTCCCACCACGAGTCAGCACCACGATGAGTTTTGCATGTGATTTATTAGCTGTACGAACAGCTGAAGATGCAAGACTCTCCAGTGGGCTCATTGGCAGTGGAGTTGCTCTTATCATCTCCTTGAATATAGTCCTGTAGTCTAGCGACGACTCTGCTTCAATACAAATTCGAGCCATGATTTTTACAGCAGTCTCTGGATAGGCTCCTGCTGCACTCTCCCCGCTAAGCATTACACAATCAGTACCATCTAGGACTGCATTGGCGACATCAGTAGCCTCAGCACGGGTTGGACGTGGAGACTTGATCATTGATTCAAGCATTTGAGTGGCAGTTACCACAGGCTTGCCAGCAAGATTGCACTTGTATATCATCATTTTCTGTGCCAAGAAGATCTTTTCAACTGGGATTTCCATCCCAAGGTCACCACGTGCAACCATGAATGAATCCGTCTCACGCAAGATCTCATCAAAGTTGACAACCCCCTCTTGATTCTCAACCTTCAACAATTTAAGCAAAAATAAGATGCAGTGACCTTAAAACAATAATGGAACATACAGTCATACTAATGTCATAATATTTGGGGCAGCTAGTAAATTAACTCTACGTGGGAAGCTCAATTTTTTATCTTGCGGGTGGTTGAAAAGGAAAGGACCTCAAAAGATTTAGCAGGAAAACAACACACTTTTGTGATAGAACAAACACCACGTCAAATTTACATACTGAAAGGGAATGCTACCTTTGACATCAACTGTATATTCTTGGCATGAGGTCCAAGTAACTTGCGGACATTAACAAGATCTGAACCCTTGCGAACAAAAGAGAGAGCAATCATATCAATATTGTTCGGAACACCCCAGTTCATAATATCTTCCTTGTCTTTCTCTGTGAGGGTGGGTAGATCTACCACAACACCAGGAAGATTCACATTCTTCCTCTCACCTAGCATAGCAGTATTTTCACAACGGCATCTCACTGTTCCAGCAGCTGGATCACATGACAGCACTGAAAAGGTGATGGTGCCATCTGCACACAAGATAGTATTTCCAGGCTTGAGGTCCAATGGCAATTTTTTGTAGCTCATGGAAATGGTTTTCTCATCACCCTTGATGCTGTAATCAGTGCTTATTGTGATTTCTTGTCCTTCCTTCAGTTGGATAGGTTTTTCATCACGCAGAAAACCAGTACGAATCTCAGGTCCCTGCACAAGAAAGCTGAAGAAATTCAAACAAGCAGCCCTTTAACAGTAAACATACCATCATAACAGGTTTTCGACTTGCAGGTAATACTTCTCAAAGGGATGGGTTATGCTTAAAACAAATTTATGTGTGATAAGTGATATACTGATATACAAACATCAGAATCCATACAAAATATCTAACCAAATGCAGTCAATTAGTCCTATGAACGAAAAAAAAACAAGAAAGAAAAAACAACTGACCTTTGTATCGAGCATCACTGCACACATGATCTCAGTGTTTTGCATGCCAATCCTGAGATTATCCAAGGTCTCCTGGTGGTACTCATGTGTCCCATGTGAGAAATTAAATCTCGCAACATTCATTCCAGCCCTTAAAAGCTTCTCAACCATAGTTACAGATCGAGAAGCCGGACCAAGAGTGCACACAATCTTTGTCTTTGGAACACCACCATCATTCGGAAGATCCTTCAAGATTCCTACAATATCTATGTTTGCCATTTCTCCAGCACCTCAACTGAGGCTTCTTGCAGTACAGATAATAACACCTAAAATGCAATCAACCCAAGTTAAAAAAGGCCAACTCTAAGAAGGGTTATAAATTCACACCCTAAAAATCCCATCTTGATGCTATAGATTATCAAATTAATACATGAGAGTCATTTACACAGAACTAATCAAGTTTCCACTTCATGTCCAGATTCAAGAACAACAAAGACTAGTTGAAAAAAGAAAGTGAATCTGGGTTTTGCTAATAATTGGTCAAGAATAGTATATTAAACCAGAAAGTAAAAGGGCAAATATTTGCAGAGCAGATCTTACAAACAACAAGCTGCAAATGCAGGACTTTAAACTCAGATAGGTATATACATATAAATCAAAATAGTGCATATTTATTAGATGAGTTGAAACAATAAAGACAATCAAGAAGTTGACTAACCAGCACTGAGAAACCAGGAAAGAAAAAACACTAGTGATTCTTCAAAAAGTTGTAGCTGCTGCTGCTCTCTTGAAACAAGTGCTTAGTTGAAACTTGAACAAGTGACCTTATACTACAAAACTCTAAAATGTACTCCTTTAGTCCCATTTATTTTTTAAGGACCTGACACGTATTTTAAGATGTATAACTAGTATAATTTCATAATTTATTTTAATTTTTTTCTTTTATAAAAATAGAATTATTCTATTTTTATAAAAAAAAAAATTATATAGCTTTATTAGTTAGGAACCTTAAAATTCGTATCATACCTCATCCCGCAATATATAAATCATTGGGACTGAGAAAATATACGTATAATCTTTATCTCTATATATCTCTAGTTTAGCTTTTGAATCCACGTTTACATCAGCATAACATAATGTATGCACCGCACGTGGAATGTAGACTGTTGTAAGAGTGTGCAGGGTCCCACTTGTATAAACAAAGATAAACAGTGTATGCACCGCACGTGGAATGTAGACTGTTGTAAGAGTGTGCAGGGTCCCACTTGTATAAACAAAGATAAACAGTCATTCCACGTGGATATACTGGATTCCTTTGATTTGGTTTGGTTTATTTTGTCTCATTCATTTCTATCCATTTACTACTATTTTGGGGTGTTCCATTATTTCTATCCATTCCAAAAATAGTGAAATTTTAATAATAAAAAATACTATTACACCCACTAACTTTTCTTCACTATCTCAAATCTATAATATAAAACACTATTGGTCCCATCACTATACCCACTTTTCATCTAACTTTACTCATTTTTTATACATTTTCTAGGTCTCTACGCCCAAACCAAACGGGTATAATTCACCGGGATGGGGAGTGAAATTCCTGTCCCCGATCCCCGAACCCATACCTGCTCCCCGATCTCCTTCCCGAATGGGGAATGGGGATTCCCGCGGGGAGTCGGAGATTTTTAAAAAATAAATTTTATATATTCTCTAATAAATTTTTTAATAAAATTAATTTGCTAAATCATAATATATAATATATATTTTAAATTCAATTACATATTCTAAAAAACATTTCGAATTAAAATTAATTTATGTTAAAAGATATAATTGAATTATTACAATTAAATTTAAATTTTACTACTAAAACTTTGAATCTATGAAATGAATTAAAAATTTTAAAGAATAATAATATATATAAATATATTTACTTATAATTATTTAATTATATATATATATATTTTAAAATAACATTAAAATCGGGGATCGGGGCGGGAATCTCCTAATCTCCGATCCCGCCCCGATCCCCGAATTTTTTACAAAATATTCCCCGCTCCAAATCCCCGATCCGAATAGGACGGGGCTCGGAGCGGAATTGGACGGGGCGGCTGAAATGCTCCTCCCTATAATATTACTGACTTTTTACATCATCAATAGCAAAATATCAATTTTTAATCTGATTGGCAATCTATGCCGGATTGGATACGTCGCCTTGAAATGCATACTTTTTTTCTTCTTTTTTTTTTTGAAACTTTGAAATGCATACTCTATATTCCCCATCTATGAATGAATTTTGAGGTTCAAAAACAATGATGGAAGGGACGACTAACAAATTAGACCATGGGATGGGAAAGAAAGGTAAAAGAAGGTGTCTGTAAAGACTAAGATTTAGGAAGAAGAAAAATGAAGGTCTAAGATGGTAAAGATGTATATATATATATAAATATGTATATGCTTAAAGATACGCAATTATGTGTTGCGAGTTTTGTGATACGTATTAGACTAATACGTCTTCTTTGGAAAAAGATTTGGATTATCCAATCTTCTCATGCGTATATTGTTCAATATCCAGTTTTTTTTTTTTGAAATAAAGTTGTTAATTCAATAATAAAAAGACATACAGCATCTACATCAATGATCGAGTCGAGTCGAATAAACAGTAATTTGCAATCGTCTCTTCTCATGAAGAAACAGTTAAGCGATATTTAAGATAAAGTATATACAAATAAAAGTACCCACTTCATGCATTCTCGTTGGATTACCGGTACATGTGTATTTTTTGTATATTTTAATAGCTATTTACCATTTACCATTTGCGTATTATAATCGGTATTTGTCGTCGCCTAACCACAAAATTGTTATTTTAGTAATTGGATTATAAAAAACAGTCATTTTTATCCTTTACCCCCACCACTTCTCTCCTGAGAGGTCGACGGACTTTTTTTTATTAACTAAAATATGAATGCTTAATTATTATTATTATTATTTTTAATAATTACATTGCTATAACGCCTTAGAAATTTTAATATTTATAATTAGTTATTTAATATTAAATGTGAATTATGTGACGTGAATTTTTTTTTTTAAGGAGGTAAAATATGTGTGATGTCGTATTGTGGGTTTATTTGATGATTTATATGTGTCGGATAAGTCTATGTATTTTTACTTTATTCTTTTGGTGATTAAATCCTATTTAATTCATATGTTATTTATCTTCTGAAAATTTTATAAAATCATCGGTATTAGTAAAAATTACGAAATCTTTTTCTTTATCTATTTTATTAGTTAATTTGAGTTTTAAAAATATTAGATGGATTTATTTTAATTTTTTTTAAGAATTTTAAGTTGATTTTATGAATTGATTTGTGTTTTATTGATTTAATTTTGTAAAATCCATATTTAATTCGTTTTTGATCCTAAAAATATTTTAAAAATATGGGGAGATAGATAATTCCATTTTCTATATTTTAAAATTTAGTTTGAGATTTTCTCAATTATTCTCTATTTAATTTCTATTTTATAAAGTGAATTTCAGTTGTTGTAAATCAGAATTTTATTAGTAAATTCACTATTCTACCCTAGTTTTTTTTTCCCCAATTTTATTAAGCTCAGCTGGGTTTCTCTAGAATACTCGAGAATTGTCTCTCTCTGTTAACTCCCGAACTCTCCATTTCTCTTCTCAATCTCTCCTCTCTCCCATATCTCTCTCACAATCTCACTTTCATGATTTCCTCTTCCCCTGCAATTCGAAAAACAGAGTGTGAGTTGTGCGTGTCAACGTACAGAGGTGTGTGTGTGTACACAACCGTGTGTGTGTGTTGGTGAGTTCCTGCGATTCCGATGAAACCCCACCGTGAATCATCTTCTCCTTTGTATAGGTTCGGTCCGAGCTCAGTTTTACTGCTGTGATGCTACTCGAGTTTGTATGTAGTGTGTGTGTCGTTGGGTTATGTATACATACATATATATATATATATATGCGTATGAATTAGGATTTTGGCTGGGTTCTTTGATGTTGTTATTATAATTGCCAGTTAATGATTTGTATGTATTTAAATTCGGGTTTTCATGATTTTCGTAGTAATTTATGAATTAGCTTTCATGTTAATGTGTTAATTTGGTGGTTGTTGTTAGTAAATGAAATTAGGATTTTTATGAGGAAACTGTGGCTGTGAACTAATTTGGTTAAGGTTAAAAATCTGAGTTGGTATGTATGTGTATATGTTGCGTTAGGGTGTGCTGTGCACCTGTGCGCAGTGTGTATGTGTCAGTTTTAACAGCGTGCGTGTGTGGGCTCTTCACTGTGAACTCTACATCCCCTTGATTCGAATTGTTATTGTTGCTGTGTGGTTAGTTTGGGCCGTTTGTGATATTCTTGAGAATTTACAATTGGTTTTAGTGATTTGATACTATGAATTTAATTCATATTTTTTTTCTCATATGGACCCCTGCATTTGGTCTTGTTGTTGTATATATGTGTACACGAATGGTTGTGTTTTAATTGGAAAATTCAAGTTGCTAATTCAATTATGCTACTGTTATTACTCGAATTATTGTGGTATTATATCTCGAATATTACTATGGATGGTAGTTCAAGTATTATTGATACAACTCAAGACTATGGTAAACTAATATGTAATTTATTTTAATTATGTATCCGGTTGGTATGAATTAATTAATTTAAGGATTATTCGGATTGGAGTAATTTTAGCATAAATTGTTAATTGTGGTTAGTTGTGAATAGCATTTAGAATGTGGAAATTTTGGTTGGTTGTGTCGGTTATATTCCGACTAGCAGTCACCCGTATAAAGGGGATGCCGTCAAAATTTTTTTAAAAAAAAAATCTTAAATTTATTTTCTCGAGTATAAGTATATATGTATGTATTATTAGTACGAAGTGGTATTGGATTATATTTTGTTTACGTGATTAATTGTTAAATGTTTGTCAGCTCTAATTACATATTTATTTATTTATTTATGTCAGTGGTCAGAGGTTGATGATATATGATTTAAGTAAATAAATTTAGGGTATTATCGCAAGGGTAGATTAAGATTAGACGTTCGAAGAGGAACGTCGAATATTGAATAGAATTCTGAAATAGTGTTTTTATATGTGTAGATTCGAAGGACATAGACTCAAGAGATAAAGGAAAAACAAAGGTGGAAGGTTTTTGAGCTAGGTGACTAGAGTGAAAGCACCTTATTAAGGCAAGTGATTCGAACCTTGCATTTAAGTTCAGATTTCTTCAACTGTTTATGAATATTTGCTTAAACGTTTATATCTTACTGTAACCCTTTTTAAATTATTGTGAAATCTTTTGTACCTTACTGCTTATTCCTTATAACGTGCTGTTACCTCTTGTACCCTGTTATCTACCTTTGTGAACTAATTGTTAAACTCTTGTACCTTGTTTATCCTTTTGAATAATTGCTTAACTCTCGTACCTTAGTACTTGCTTTTATGAATTATTGTTTAAACCCTTGTACCTTATCGTTGATGCCATGAATAATTGTTTAAACTTTCTGTACCCTACTGTCATACTAATGTGACAGTAATTCCTGTTAAACTATAAACCTTAATTCATAATTTATGCCTTGCTCTATCACAAACCCTTTATTTACACTTAATTCCTAAATTACCCAAATAAAAATCCTACTTATAATTCCCTGGAACCTTAATTCTAAAACCCTAACAATTATCTTATCCCTCATTAGCTCATAACCTTTTATTTGATTTAATCTTGTTTTGCTGAAACCTACCCGAGTTAATTTAATATTTCTTTCACATCACCTCTTATTATTGTTATGTATTTGACAAAACTACATTCTTAAATACCCTTTTTACCACACTTGAATTCCTATCTTGAATACTTTATGCAATTATTGCTGAACGTTTCCTTGACCCCTAATCTTTTATAAATGCAAATTAAAATGGCTTATTTATTTAAAAATGTTTTTAAAATTCCTTATACTGGGCTGATCTGTTATCAGTGAGTATAATGGACTGAAAAGTGAAATGTTTTGAAGTTTTAAAGGTTTTATAAATTGGAGAAGCGTAAGAGGCTAGGGTGGTCCTAGTCCAGCACTTTTATTTAGCGTAAGAGGCTAGGGTGGTCCTAGTCCAGCATTAAAGGCCAATGTGTTGCCTAATTGGGAACCCAATTTCAAAGGAACGGGGACTTTACGTGGCTGATCACCCGTATTGTCCGTAATCAGGAGAAGAATAAAATCAAATTTAAATGTTTAAAAAAAATGAAAATTTATTTAAAAAGAGAATTGATGATTTTCTTCCTTCAATAAAAAGGTTTTAGAAACTTTTAAAGGATGATTTTGATATATCATGAGCAGCATACTGTATAGATAGACAGACTTATCTTGAGATTATGAATTGAAATCAGAATATCCTGAGTATTCCTTGGCACCTTTATATTGTTGTATTCAGCATACAGTTGTGGATTCTTTATTTCCATTTTTATCACTTACTGAGCATTTGGCTCACTCCTTGCTATTGGTTCTAACCCTTTTTCAGTTAAAGAAGAGAAGAATACAAGTTAGAAGATATATCCGAGAAGAACTTGTTGTGGACCTTAGGCAGCCTAGTTGCACTCTGCTAGAAGGTTGGACTTTTGGATATCAGTAAAAATTTGTGTAATAGTTCTAGCTGGTTGTATTTATATTTGTGGAGTGTATGTATTTTTTTTTAATTAAGGATTTAGTATTGTAAAGTAATAATTTAGTTAGTAGTTGCTTGTTTCATACCACTACCTGTTAGAGATCCGGGTTAGTAGTGGGGTTGTATTTATTTCTTATTATTTTGTTATCAAGGTTTATGTTTTTAGTTGGTATTGTGATGCCCCGATCTTTGATCTGATCGGGAGGGCATTTTGGTATGGTTCACCTGATCAGTTAGGACAGGTTGAACATGTGTTTGTATTATTTCTTAGTAGTTGAAATTGTTGTTGGTGTTGGAATGAATTGGTTTGGATTCAAATTACAGGTGGATAGTCCGTATTACGAATACTACATGCCGAAATTTTCCAAAATTTCCCTGTATTAAAAATTCATTTTATCTAATTAAATCCAATAATTTATTATAAAAGTATATTTATAGTATTGGGAAGTCGGGGCGTTACAGGTTGGTATCAGAGCTGTCAGGTTTTGGTCACTGAAACAAGCCAGGATTAGGTATAGGATAGGTGTAGGATAGGATTTGAACCCTTATAAACATAGGATAGGATAGGTGTGATAAGTGTAGGTTATCAATAGGACAGTAGGTAATAGGTTTAGGATATTCTTTCATCGCTTTAGTACTTTCTTTTTGCGCTGTATCGTCATCACAGGTGGAGGATGCTTCTGCAGTCGGCATTTACTTTTAGTAGTTGGACTGTTAACAGTGTGCCTTGAACTCTAAAACTGTTGTGTCTGTTGTTAACCTTATTGGTACCATAACCTTTATTTTCTTGCTATGTACGCAACTTTTATTATATTTCTAAGTTGTCTAAATATTTCCTATTGAAATCTCTTGTTTAAGATAATACCTATGTTTCCCTGTTTCTTTACACCGTTATAAATCTTATGATCACAGACAACTCAAATTCAGGATTTGTAAACCTTATCTCTGTACATATTTTCTTGTTGTTTAATAAACTACTTGTTTTCTTATCAGCATCATGCCTCCAAAGAAGAAAACACCTGATACAAATCCAGAAAACCAGAACACTGGCAATCAAAATCCAGTTGACCCGACTATGACTCAAATTCTTCAACTTCTTCAACAACAGACAGCTGCACTAGCTCAACAACGACCCGCTCAACCAATCGTGACCTTTAAAGCTTTTCAAGCTGTACACCCTTCGGAGTTCAAAGGTACTGTTAACCCTATAGAAGCTAGGGCTTGGCTGAATGAAATGGAAAAAGCTTTTGCTTTGGTAAGGGTAGGAGAAGAACAAAAGACGGAATATGCGAGCTATTTCTTGAAAGCTGAAGCAAACTATTGGTGGGAGTCAACAAAGTTGTTAGAAGGTGAAGGACTGATTACATGGCAGAGATTCACGGAGTTATTTCTCGAGAAGTATCTTCCAAGGTATATGCAAGATCAGTTGGAAATTCAATTCCTAGAGTTAAAGCAGGAGAACATGAGTGTGGCGGAATACGAGGCAAAATTCACAGAGCTAGCAAGGTTTGTTCCTGAATATGTCAATACTGAGGCGAAGAAAGCTAAAAGATTTCGGCAAGGTTTAAAGTCATGGATACGTAGTAAGGTGGCAGTATTTCAGTTAGAGAACTATGCACTGGTGGTGGAGAAAGCTATGATTGTTGAAGGTGAAAGTGAACTGTATCAGAAGGAGAAGGCGGGGAAGAAAAGAAAGATAGAAAGTACTGAGGGAAGTCAGAATCCAAGAGGTAATAATAACAATAACAAGTTTAAGCCAAGGAGTGAGGGCCAGTTTGATAAGAACCAAGGTTTTCAGAAGCCAAATAATGGAAACGGTGGTCAAGGTAAACGTTTTCAGAATACAAATCAGCAACTTGCAATCAGACCGGCACTACCTGAATGTACAACTTGTGGGAAGAAACACTCGGGAGTTTGTCACAGACTAAGTATTACCTGTTTCAAGTGCAACAAGAAGGGACATTACGCGGGAGAGTGCCCGACTTCAAAACCAGGGATAACATGCTACAATTGCGGGAAAATTGGTCATATTGCTAAAGATTGTGAAGAACCAGTGCAAATAGCACATGCTTTAAGGACAGTCGGACCCCCATCGGCAAATGCTTTGAGGATAGCTGGACCCCCAGCCCAGACCCAGATGTCTTCACCTAGGGCCAGAATTTTCAACATGACAATGCAGGATGACGTTCAGGAAATGGATGCTGTCGCAGGTACACTCCCTGTGAACTCAGTAGAGGCTAAAGTTTTTATTGATTCTGGAGCAACCAAGTCCTTTGTTTCCAACAAGTTTGTTAGTAAATTTCAATGCGAAATTTTACCTTTAGAGCAAACTTTAGTGATAGAGGTGGCAAATCAAGATAGAGTCCTCGTTAATTTGGTGTGTCCTTAGTGTAATATAGAGATAGGTGGTTACCTTTTCTATTTCAATTTGATACCCTTCGAAAAGGGAGAATTTGATGTAATCTTAGGAATGGATTGGTTGGCTGATTATGATGCACCAATTGAGTGTAGAAAGAAGCAGGTAAGATTAAGGACTGAGGATGATATGGAAGTAATATTTCACGGACAAAGGCAGGTGAAGAAATTTCTGAGTATTATGCAAGCTAAGAGGTTACTAAAACAAGGTTGTGAAGCGTAGTTAGCACATGTGGTAGATGTAGAGAAGCAAGCACCAAAGATAAACGACATACCTATAGTTAACGAGTTCCCTGACGTTTTCTCGAAGGATTACCCGGTTTACTTCCAGATCGAGAAGTGGATATTAGAGTTGTTGGAGTTTAATTGGATTGAAAATTTGATTTTGAATGGTATTAAGGGGTAGTGACCCCGTGATAGTTTGTGTTACGAATAAGATATACACGTTTCAAGGTAAATGGTTATTAGTTTTAAAAAGGTTACTCAGTAAAACAATGGGATTAAGGATGGATAGAAGTTTCCCAGTTATTCCCTTCGCGAGTAACATTGTACGTTGAAAGTGAAGTAAGAATGATTGGGGGATTTCTTGATATTCTTTTTCTCAAAGTTTTATCTGGGCAATCTGAGTTATAAGTAGGAGCGTGGAAGCTGTGTCAATTGTTTTAGTTGCGTGGATTTTATTTAAAGACTTATTTAGTTATTGTGTATTGCCAGTCGAGACAGATTTCGTTTTAGATTTTTCATATATATGCAAATAATTGTGGATGATTGGGTTAGTACTTGAGGCGTAGTATACAGGGCATAGTCCATTATACAAATAGGTCATGTGCGATTTTCGGTAGAAAAAGGATCGTCACGTGTGAGTGATCAGTACCTAGAATTAACGAGACATACAAACCAAAGGATTAAGTTTATGTTAGAAATTCGAAGGCCTATAGGATGAGCCTAACGATATGTGAAATGATATAAAGGGATGCTAGAATGAAAGAAATGACTTGAAAAGTGGAAAGAGAAATGGTTGAGTAATACCGTCATTACGTTTTCTTAAGATAGATTCTGGGGACAGAATCCTTTTAAGGGGGGAAGGATATAACGCCTTAGAAATTTTAATATTTATAATTAGTTATTTAATATTAAATGTGAATTATGTGACGTGAATTTTTTTTTTTTTAAGGAGGTAAAATATGTGTGATGTCGTATTGTGGGTTTATTTGATGATTTATATGTGTCGGATAAGTCTATGTATTTTTACTTTATTCTTTTGGTGATTAAATCCTATTTAATTCATATGTTATTTATCTTCTGAAAATTTTATAAAATCATCGGTATTAGTAAAAATTACGAAATCTTTTTCTTTATCTATTTTATTAGTTAATTTGAGTTTTAAAAATATTAGATGGATTTATTTTAATTTTTTTTAAGAATTTTAAGTTGATTTTATGAATTGATTTGTGTTTTATTGATTTAATTTTGTAAAATCCATATTTAATTCGTTTTTGATCCTAAAAATATTTTAAAAATATGGGGAGATAGATAATTCCATTTTCTATATTTTAAAATTTAGTTTGAGATTTTCTCAATTATTCTCTATTTAATTTCTATTTTATAAAGTGAATTTCAGTTGTTGTAAATCAGAATTTTATTAGTAAATTCACTATTCTACCCTAGTTTTTTTTTCCCCAATTTTATTAAGCTCAGCTGGGTTTCTCTAGAATACTCGAGAATTGTCTCTCTCTGTTAACTCCCGAACTCTCCATTTCTCTTCTCAATCTCTCCTCTCTCCCATATCTCTCTCACAATCTCACTTTCATGATTTCCTCTTCCCCTGCAATTCGAAAAACAGAGTGTGAGTTGTGCGTGTCAACGTACAGAGGTGTGTGTGTGTACACAACCGTGTGTGTGTGTTGGTGAGTTCCTGCGATTCCGATGAAACCCCACCGTGAATCATCTTCTCCTTTGTATAGGTTCGGTCCGAGCTCAGTTTTACTGCTGTGATGCTACTCGAGTTTGTATGTAGTGTGTGTGTCGTTGGGTTATGTATACATACATATATATATATATATATGCGTATGAATTAGGATTTTGGCTGGGTTCTTTGATGTTGTTATTATAATTGCCAGTTAATGATTTGTATGTATTTAAATTCGGGTTTTCATGATTTTCGTAGTAATTTATGAATTAGCTTTCATGTTAATGTGTTAATTTGGTGGTTGTTGTTAGTAAATGAAATTAGGATTTTTATGAGGAAACTGTGGCTGTGAACTAATTTGGTTAAGGTTAAAAATCTGAGTTGGTATGTATGTGTATATGTTGCGTTAGGGTGTGCTGTGCACCTGTGCGCAGTGTGTATGTGTCAGTTTTAACAGCGTGCGTGTGTGGGCTCTTCACTGTGAACTCTACATCCCCTTGATTCGAATTGTTATTGTTGCTGTGTGGTTAGTTTGGGCCGTTTGTGATATTCTTGAGAATTTACAATTGGTTTTAGTGATTTGATACTATGAATTTAATTCATATTTTTTTTCTCATATGGACCCCTGCATTTGGTCTTGTTGTTGTATATATGTGTACACGAATGGTTGTGTTTTAATTGGAAAATTCAAGTTGCTAATTCAATTATGCTACTGTTATTACTCGAATTATTGTGGTATTATATCTCGAATATTACTATGGATGGTAGTTCAAGTATTATTGATACAACTCAAGACTATGGTAAACTAATATGTAATTTATTTTAATTATGTATCCGGTTGGTATGAATTAATTAATTTAAGGATTATTCGGATTGGAGTAATTTTAGCATAAATTGTTAATTGTGGTTAGTTGTGAATAGCATTTAGAATGTGGAAATTTTGGTTGGTTGTGTCGGTTATATTCCGACTAGCAGTCACCCGTATAAAGGGGATGCCGTCAAAATTTTTAAAAAAAAAAAATCTTAAATTTATTTTCTCGAGTATAAGTATATATGTATGTATTATTAGTACGAAGTGGTATTGGATTATATTTTGTTTACGTGATTAATTGTTAAATGTTTGTCAGCTCTAATTACATATTTATTTATTTATTTATGTCAGTGGTCAGAGGTTGATGATATATGATTTAAGTAAATAAATTTAGGGTATTATCGCAAGGGTAGATTAAGATTAGACGTTCGAAGAGGAACGTCGAATATTGAATAGAATTCTGAAATAGTGTTTTTATATGTGTAGATTCGAAGGACATAGACTCAAGAGATAAAGGAAAAACAAAGGTGGAAGGTTTTTGAGCTAGGTGACTAGAGTGAAAGCACCTTATTAAGGCAAGTGATTCGAACCTTGCATTTAAGTTCAGATTTCTTCAACTGTTTATGAATATTTGCTTAAACGTTTATATCTTACTGTAACCCTTTTTAAATTATTGTGAAATCTTTTGTACCTTACTGCTTATTCCTTATAACGTGCTGTTACCTCTTGTACCCTGTTATCTACCTTTGTGAACTAATTGTTAAACTCTTGTACCTTGTTTATCCTTTTGAATAATTGCTTAACTCTCGTACCTTAGTACTTGCTTTTATGAATTATTGTTTAAACCCTTGTACCTTATCGTTGATGCCATGAATAATTGTTTAAACTTTCTGTACCCTACTGTCATACTAATGTGACAGTAATTCCTGTTAAACTATAAACCTTAATTCATAATTTATGCCTTGCTCTATCACAAACCCTTTATTTACACTTAATTCCTAAATTACCCAAATAAAAATCCTACTTATAATTCCCTGGAACCTTAATTCTAAAACCCTAACAATTATCTTATCCCTCATTAGCTCATAACCTTTTATTTGATTTAATCTTGTTTTGCTGAAACCTACCCGAGTTAATTTAATATTTCTTTCACATCACCTCTTATTATTGTTATGTATTTGACAAAACTACATTCTTAAATACCCTTTTTACCACACTTGAATTCCTATCTTGAATACTTTATGCAATTATTGCTGAACGTTTCCTTGACCCCTAATCTTTTATAAATGCAAATTAAAATGGCTTATTTATTTAAAAATGTTTTTAAAATTCCTTATACTGGGCTGATCTGTTATCAGTGAGTATAATGGACTGAAAAGTGAAATGTTTTGAAGTTTTAAAGGTTTTATAAATTGGAGAAGCGTAAGAGGCTAGGGTGGTCCTAGTCCAGCACTTTTATTTAGCGTAAGAGGCTAGGGTGGTCCTAGTCCAGCATTAAAGGCCAATGTGTTGCCTAATTGGGAACCCAATTTCAAAGGAACGGGGACTTTACGTGGCTGATCACCCGTATTGTCCGTAATCAGGAGAAGAATAAAATCAAATTTAAATGTTTAAAAAAAATGAAAATTTATTTAAAAAGAGAATTGATGATTTTCTTCCTTCAATAAAAAGGTTTTAGAAACTTTTAAAGGATGATTTTGATATATCATGAGCAGCATACTGTATAGATAGACAGACTTATCTTGAGATTATGAATTGAAATCAGAATATCCTGAGTATTCCTTGGCACCTTTATATTGTTGTATTCAGCATACAGTTGTGGATTCTTTATTTCCATTTTTATCACTTACTGAGCATTTGGCTCACTCCTTGCTATTGGTTCTAACCCTTTTTCAGTTAAAGAAGAGAAGAATACAAGTTAGAAGATATATCCGAGAAGAACTTGTTGTGGACCTTAGGCAGCCTAGTTGCACTCTGCTAGAAGGTTGGACTTTTGGATATCAGTAAAAATTTGTGTAATAGTTCTAGCTGGTTGTATTTATATTTGTGGAGTGTATGTATTTTTTTTTAATTAAGGATTTAGTATTGTAAAGTAATAATTTAGTTAGTAGTTGCTTGTTTCATACCACTACCTGTTAGAGATCCGGGTTAGTAGTGGGGTTGTATTTATTTCTTATTATTTTGTTATCAAGGTTTATGTTTTTAGTTGGTATTGTGATGCCCCGATCTTTGATCTGATCGGGAGGGCATTTTGGTATGGTTCACCTGATCAGTTAGGACAGGTTGAACATGTGTTTGTATTATTTCTTAGTAGTTGAAATTGTTGTTGGTGTTGGAATGAATTGGTTTGGATTCAAATTACAGGTGGATAGTCCGTATTACGAATACTACATGCCGAAATTTTCCAAAATTTCCCTGTATTAAAAATTCATTTTATCTAATTAAATCCAATAATTTATTATAAAAGTATATTTATAGTATTGGGAAGTCGGGGCGTTACAATTGCCTTGGTAAATTAAGTAGGAATTTACATTACATTTCTGAGCATTATCGCTTCTTTTTCCAACTTTTTGTCTTCTGTTGGTTCCATTTGAGAGTTAAAAATATAATTGAACACATGTTTGTTTTGTATTTACAAATCCTAGAATCTATCTATACTATATTATTATAAACAAAAGAAATGTATATTTTGTTAGTTGATTGGTTGGTTAACGTCTTCCAAAAAAATTGTTAACACCTTTCTAAAAATAACAAGTTAAAAAAATTATATTAAAAATATAATGGAAAGAGTATGTAGTTGAATTTCAGTTGAAGGATAACTCATAGTGTGTGTATTTATGTAAAATATGTATTTTATTTTTTTAAGTAAATTACAGTATATATTTTAATTTGCTTTTTTAGAAGGTCCTAATAAGTTTTTTAGAAAGGCTTTAACTAACAAACCAATTATATTCTATTTAAAAGTATAGTACAGATAGATAGTATACTTATTTTTATTTTCCTTTTTTTAAATTTGTCTACTTATTAATAAATTTTTATATTAAAATTGTTTAAATTAATTTTAAAAGATATTGGTTTCTCGAAAGAGTCTGAAGAGAAGTTGGGTGTTGGTGAAGAATTCTTGTTGAAATATAATCGTATTAGTATGTAAAATATGTGGTTTATTTTTTTAATTAAAATTAAATACATTTTGATTTGTTTTTTGTTTTGAAAGGTGTTGACAAACTTTTTAGGAAGGTGTTAACCAACTAATCAAAGAAGCAAGACACAAAAAATATTTTTAAAAAATAAAAAGAAAACATGTCTAATATTCCAAATTCAATAATTATATGTAATTTATTAAAAATAGAATAACACATGTTTTATAGAATTATAAACATTTTCAATTATATCCCGAATAGAATAATCACATGCACACACTTCTTCCTACGATATCACATGCACACACTTCTTCCTACGATTCTTTCTTCTACGATTTTAGGTTATACAAAATGTTAAAAAATCTATTGAATTCTTAAGATATTTAACAATAAATTTAAATTAATAATATTTATTTATGTAATGAAATTAACTATGGAACATATTTAAATTTAAAAATAATAATAAAATTTATTAAAATAAATTATAATATTATATTAAATCAAATAATTAATATATTAATTCATAATAATAATATATAATAATATGTTTTTTGCACGGGTTATAGGTTAGTATTAAGCTTATTCTCAAACTATCCTTTGCCTTATATCATTGTTTTGGAAACTAAATTCTAATTTTTTTTCCCAACACTTCTATGAGATTTTGAAAATTAACAAGTAAATGATATTAAATTAACTCTTCCAAAATTACTAAGAATTGTACAAAAATCAATATAAGATAATATCATGAAAATAAATAAATGTAATTAGGTTATGAGAACTCAGGTTAGGATTGAGTAGGCCTGACAATTTGACATGTGATATTTGAACATGACACGAAACGATACAAAAAATACGGTTTTGAGTTTTAATTTTTGGTACATGAAACACAAAAAGTACATGTGTAAACAAAAAGTATACGAAAGTTTCGTGTACTTTTCGTGTACTCTCGGGATGTTTCGCGTTCGGTTTTATTATGAGTACATGAATTGATTTCGGATCGATTTCAATTTTAGTTATGAGTACACGAAAACTCGAAACGACATGAAAATACACGAAACCAAACGATTGCTAGACCTAGGATGAGTAGCTTTGAGCCTTTGATTTTCCGAGAGAACGAGGGATTAACCAACATATAAAAGCAACTCCAAAAGTAACCTTATACTCTCCTTATAAAAATTATTTTTAAATGACCTCCTAATTATTTAGGATATAAATATATCTTTCCACTTCAACAATTATCCTCAAAATTCATCTTCATTTATTTTTAATGGGGTGTTTATTTTTAATGGATCCACCCCACCGTAACTTCAAGTCACAGCGGTCACATAACCAAACCACTGACTTGAAGTCACGGTGACGGTGAGCCATATTACCAAAGACTATGCTGCTGCTATATACAAAGTTGAGAAAGTAATAGAAAATGAAGTGAGAAGAGGAGAGAGTCTTAAATATGAGAAGGAATTATTAGCTCTTAAATATTTGAGGAAAACTAAAGAACTTGTTGGAGTTGATTTTTAGTATATTTTTTCCAAATTCTGATTTACGAGTTAATTTAGGAGGTTGTTGGAGATGCTCTAACTCCAGGAGACGGAACTCGGGAGACGGAGGGCCCAAACTTAAATGCTGTCCGAATAATAATAATAATAATAATAATAATAATAATAATAATAATAATAATAATAATAATAATAATAATAAGAGAAATTCTCAATGGTACGCCTATGGTTTTGGCTTTGCCAAATGGTACGCCAAATAGTTTTGCCTTCTGAATGGTACTCTTGTACTATTATACCATTCTCTACGGTACCCTTCCCGTCAATCCCCGTTAAACAAACGTTTAATTACCCCATAAACAGTAGAAAGATTCTCAATGGTACGCCTATAATTTTGGCTTTTCCAAATGGTACGCCAAATAGTTTTGGCTTCTGAATGGTACCCTTTTACTATTATACCATTCTCGACGCCGCGACGGTAAAGGTCCCGCAAAAATTCCCGCTGCCGTGCTGGACATAAGAAGAAGCTCTAGCTTTAATCGAAGCCTAACGTGAGAGATGGTACGTGCTCCGCCGACATTGGGAATTTCCAATAAGAAGGAGCACGTACCATCTCTCACGGTAGGCTTCGATTAAAGCTAGAGCTTCTTCTTATGTCCAGCACGGCAGCGAGAATTTTTGTGGGACCTTTACCGTCGCGGCGTCGACAATGGTCATGATACAAATTATATATATATGATACAAATTATATATATATATATATATGTGTGTGTGTGTGTGTGTGTGTGGTATATCGGAGGTGAAAAGATTGGATCTTGGGTGAATTTGTGGATGTTTGATGAAACGAGGGGGAGAAATTTATATATAATTCGATAGATGTTAAAAATTTATATTGTTTATGGGGTAATTAAACGTTTGTTTAACGGGGGTTGACGGGAAGGGTACCATAGAGAATGGTATAATAGTACAAGGGTACCATTTAGAAGCCAAAACTATTTGGCGTACCATTTGGAAAAGCCAAAATTATAGGCGTACCATTGGGAATTTCTCTACTGTTTATGGGGTAATTAAACGTTTGTTTAACGGGGATTGACGGGAAGGGTACCGTAGAGAATGGTATAATAGTACAAGGGTACCATTCAGAAGGCAAAACTATTTGGCGTACCATTTGAAAAAGCCAAAACTATAGGCGTACCATTGAGGAGAAGGAGAAGAAGAATTTGAAAAAGCCAAAACTATAGGCGTACCATTGAGGAGAAGGAGGAGGATAATAATAATAATAATAATAATAATAATAATAATAATAATAATAATAATAATAATAATAATAATAATAATAATAATAATAATAATAATAATAATAATAATAATAATAATAATAATAATAATAATAATAATAATAATAATAATAATAATAATAATAATAATAATAATAATAATAATAGCAAATAGTATATTCCAAATTCATTTCTTGAAATGCCCCCTTGATAGCAAATGCCTTGCCATTTCCTCCAAAGGTCAAGTAGGCCTCTTAGATGCAAGTAAGAACTACCGTTTGTGAAAACATTTTAAAGATATGTTGGTTAGTCGGGTAAGATTTGCATACATCTCACCTTCTAGGCAATGTTAGTGTACATTTCACTCTCGCCAAGGTAAGCGTATAACTCACCCTCGCATGCCCTACTTCTAGGTTCTTGAGTGAGGTATTGGAGTTTGGTTTGGGTTACTTATATACTAGCTAGTAACAAGATGGTGTTTTAACCATCACTAATACCCCAAGATCGATCCATCATCAAAGAGCTTGGGGCTTGGGGAGGGAGCGCGGAGGGAGAGCGAGAGTTCAACAATCCAAAGTAAATGACCCCAAGATGGCCACAAAACACATTTATGCAACAGCTCGCATCAGATGCGAGAAATTAGTAGTACTAGTAAGATTGTGGATGAGCTATAATGTTCTATGTAATACAGGAGGCCAGATACTTGATCATTAACGTGCTTTCAGCTCATACAATGTCATTTAGAAAAACCAACAAATCTTTGTTTGTACAAATGAGGTGTTGCGAAGGTAGAAGCTTTGAATAAGAAAAACTAGACTCATAGAGAACCATATCAGGTTCTTCCGTTAGGTTGGCGGTGAATTTTCCCATTGTAAAGATTAGTACCCTTGCGCTTCAGATTGGCAATGCCCCATATTCGGATTGTACAATCATCACTGGCAGAAGCCAGCATGTGAGGGTGAGTAGGATGCCAACTGACACAATTAACTGTTCCAGAATGACCTGGAAGCTTTGCCAGGAGCTCTCCTGTGCCTCTGTGCCAGATATATACCTGAAAAGAAAGTTCTATCAAATTCCTTCTTTCAAAAGAAATATCTCTAAACTCTTTTCCATCAAAATCAAGTTATAATGCCAATCAAATAAACATAAACATAGTAAAAATATGAGATAGAGCTAAATGCAATAGATTCACCTGAGAATCCTCACTCCCACTGGCAATAAATGCTTGTTCAAACCCTCCGAAACAAGATCTTACAAGGAATCGGGTACGTTTATGACCTTTGAACTTGGATACCATCTTCGGTTTTCCAGCTATGCACCAGAGATGGATTTCTTGATTTACAATATTAACAAGCAAGAACTTGTTGTCTTTCGACAGTGAGAATGAAGTAATTATTTGTTCTTCTTCTATC
The DNA here is from genome assembly GCA_036435485.1 of Saposhnikovia divaricata. Lineage (NCBI taxonomy): Eukaryota > Viridiplantae > Streptophyta > Magnoliopsida > Apiales > Apiaceae > Saposhnikovia > Saposhnikovia divaricata. The sequence continues at coordinate 161,938,884 of CM071597.1, forward strand.
ATTCTCTCACATCTCGATTCCCTGTTAAACAGGAGTAATGTATTGCCTCCACGAATACTTATAATTATCTTTCCATCGCTTGTAACTGACATGTCTGATATATTCTCGGTGCGCTGTCCTTTCCAACACTCGACCATATGTCCATTCAAATCCCACAAGCAGATGCTCTTGTCAGACATACCAGAGATAATCCCATCACCATCAGCCAACCATCCACAGGATATTAGGCCAACACCAGCCTTTTCATAGACATGGAGACATTCACCAGAACTAATATCCCAGCGTCTTACAGCCTCATCAGCTCCACATGTTAAAAGCTGAGAGTCATCAGGTCTCCATGAGATGATTGAAACTGCTTCTTGATGGCCTGATAAAATATGCTTCAAAATCAGTTGACCATCCTCTTTGACCTGATAAAATATGTTCATGTTTATCAGAGAAGGTTACAAGGCAGCAAATAAAATTAGTTCAAACATTCTGAGTTAATAAATTAGTTGCAAAATTTGATTGGCATTGGTTGTAGTACTGGCAAATGAGTCAATTTACCCAATGTTCCCAAACAGTGACCCTAGATGAAAGTTGAACTGTCAAAATGAGGAACATGGTTTTTTCCAATTTTTCTCTCGTCTCCTAGATTGATCCTGTTCCTCTATTTTAGTTTTCACTAATCCATCGTATTTCTCCTTTCATGCCCTTCATTAAACATGGATAATACAACTTTCTAATTTCAAATCCTACTCAGAAATGTCCTTCACAAACAAGAACTCATAAACAAACCAAACCAAATTAAAAGGCCAAAATATAGCATTCTTTACACCGAGTAGCATCTCCTTGAAGGTTTACAAACTGCACTGGTAACATTTTAGCACCAAAACACCATATATACATGTTGAAACATACTTTCATATGAAGGGGATGCAAATATAAAATTTGCAATTAAGTGCCTTTTCTAAATGTGAGGATCTTGAAGTATGTGAACATATATCTACCTTGACCTAGAGAAGGGTGCAGACACTCACACACTATGAATGATGTTCTATCAACAATCAAAAGAGCTACGAAGAACCAAAATGTAGCTATCATAAATGCTACACCCATGATTTAATCACTAAAGGTCAGAATATTAGGCTTCCAAGTATGTGAATCTAAGTTTATGATATTTATCAATCTGCACTCCGGAGATGCACACACATGTACCAGAAATTACGAAACAGATCCTTACCAATAACCAAAAGAATTATCGAAAACTAGTGAGTAGGGTAAGTACCTCCCACACAACAGCAGTCTGATCTTTGGAGGAAGATGCCAAATATTTGCCATTATAAGAAAATTGCAGAAACCACACTTCATCCTTGTGTTCTTGCAATATCTGATCCAATATAAAATTAACAAAAGAAACTAGAAATTTGAACCATTGTAATATACATTGAAAGATATAATGGTTGTGTAACATCATGCAAGGATAATACTTACTGAAATTGATACAGAAAAACACTAAGATGATGTATACTAAAAAATAGACAGCATCTTTAGTTGATAAAATCACAACACTTTACTTTATAAGTGCAGCCCATCTGTGAAGTAAGGCATCAGCATCATTGCAGGACAAATCTGACTTGGAGATATTAATAGTATTATCAACGTAATTTGTGTACTAAACATAGCTAAAACGTCATTTGACTGATAGATAGAAGGAACAAGAGACCAGGCACCACTCTGAAGCAAAAATAACACACACCAAAACAATGAAAAAACGTTTCCAACCTGCAAAGTCTCAGAAGGAATATGATCCTTTCCGCACTGATGGTCGGTATACAATGACAGATCACAGTTCAGAGTATTGTGAAACACACAAGCATCCCTTTGCACATCAAGAGCTTGTTCAACTAAATGCTCTAACCTTCTTTCAGGAATCATAATAGCTGCAGGAAGCAACTTCTGCAATTTCTCTAAACAGTTTGCTCTTGAGATTGCAATAGCAGTGTCCTGATCAGAAAGTCCAAGGGCCAAAAACTCGGAAGGGTTTATAATGTAGGCGGACAGGTCATGAACGCGGCCACCATTGATAGAAAGGGGAACAATTTCATTTCTCAAAGTAAGTAGAGCGTCCATAAATTTACCTTCCCTCAAAAGATCCAAAAACTTCTGTTCCAATAACAAGAAAGATGCTGATTTAAGGATGACTTCATCTGTAAGACCAATATTATGCAATGTGGCAAGACATTGATCCCATTTTCCATCCACTACTTGCTGCATAAACAAGGTTACTGATGACGAGCGCAACGGTATGCCTGATTCATTTTCTAGAATGGTTGCAGTCTTAGTATAACCAAGAGAATAGAGTGCCCTATTAATGATCTTCACAAATTCATGCTTTCTAATAATTCCTTTCAGACCAATTGTTTCATCCTCTCTTTGGGAGGTAAGTGGCATTGCCATCAAGTCTTTTGAAGAGCTTGGTCCTGTCAGTTTGTGAAGCGTGTCCTCCTTTGTAACAACCGGGGGACCTTTTAAACGCTTCAATGGTGGTTCTTTATCTTCGATTACTCCCATGAAATGTATGACTTAGCCCATGTATGTTCAGAAAACAAGCCTGACAAGGGAACACATGTAAGATTATTAAAACAAAAACGTGCTACTAAATTTTTTATCAAAATGCACACATGCTAACCAAATCTTTAAAGTTGATATAATAACTACAAATCAAAACCTCAACAAAACTGAAGAATGAAAAACATGCCTATGACAAGGCTTGGCAATCCTCCAAACTGTCATTGGGTCTAATCGGAATCACACATTGGCAATCAAAAACGACAAACCAAACCAAAAAATACCCTCGTAGGCCAGGTTAAAATGTACCCAGACCTTACTAGGTAACATCTACTCTCAAGGTCTAAATTCGACAACTATCGCTTAAGCATTTAGAAGAACTGTTAAACATAGTCACTGTACACAAAGAATGATGCAAGACAAACAACACATACACAAGGCCTCACTGAAATTCCAACAACACATAAGTAAAGTAAAGTTTAACCATTCCAAACAGATCCAAACAATCCAAAACAAACCAAGAAAGACATAATCAAAGCCAAACCCCATTTCGAACATCATCAACACACACAAAATCATCACATATATAAGCATAAATCATGTTAGATGATCAAGATCAATTACCAATAATTATCAGTAATGAATAAAAGATAGAGACAGTGTTTCTGTATGTAAAAAAAAAAAAGACACACAACTCATGAAACAAGAGAATGGCAAAGGGGTACATACTTACAAGACAGATGGAGAGAAACACAAACCCACAAAAGTAATGTACTAGTGCCCTAAAACTGTGGGTGTCTGTACTGTAAGCTTATGTACAGTATCTTACAAACACGTTATATAACATACAATACAATACATGTTTCCAGATTATTTCCAGTCTTTTCCTGTTTTTATATTTGCTCCACGGCTTGTTAAACAAGTATTCATTTTAATTTAAAATTGAGGTTGCATTTAATTTTATGATTAACAAAGACGTGTATATATTGTAAAAGTAGCATTAATTTTCAAAAGAAAAAATGATGAGTAGTTTATATATCATCTTCGTAAAATATAACTATAATGCGAAATCTCGTCAAACGAATAATTTTCGGTTTCAGCATAATAAACATAATGATTTCGCAATCTCGATAAATAAATTAGATTCACCAATCCTAAAGGTAGTCATTTGTCAAGTTTTAATTGCAGGAAGATTTTTTGTCATTCCTTGCTTGATTAACATGTAGACTTTGCCTCCTGTTAAATTAGTAACACTTGGGTGTTGAGTTAACATGGTTCTTACAAGATAAGAAATTGACAACACAATTTAAAATGATGGGAAACTGCATATGGGCTTTGTCAATCCAGCTCTCTCTTGTCTATTTATACCAATTCTTGTAAACAAATTTCAAGTCTAAATTTTATAACATCGCTGTCAGAAAGTCGACGCATGGGACATCAAAGCAGCAAAATATCAAGCAATACAGTGAGATTCAATTTGCCGAGTGCATACCTTGTAGTTATATTGCAGTAATGTACATAATACATTTGCATAAAACACTTTTGTGATGCATATATCATTGCTAGGTAGGTAGCAAACTATATAAAGAAAAAGAGTAAACTGGTACAAATGAAATACGAATAAACGAAATATAGACAATTTTTTCTACAAAACATGAAGATATAAAGAATATAGGAGATTATCAAGTTGTAGGGTCTTCACTTCAGAACCAAATTGCACCACAGCAACCTTTGTGCTCCCAAGCTGTAGTAGGTAGCCTTTTAAAGCCATCAGATCTGGTAATAATCATTAGATGATAATGATATATGTAATATGTGTATTTATACCACTGTTTAAGATTACTGTGCCACATTTCTTCGGCTACTCTCTTTAACCATGGTTTTAACGAAGAGCTCCCCTGCTCTGTATGAAGATCGAACCTGTAGAGTCGATATGTTAGTGACGTTCTCAGAACAGATACTATATACAACTCATGTTACAACAATAAAGCGAGTCACTCTTGAAACCTTTTCACAAAGAAGTTATTTCTGATTTGCGCACCTTAACTTGATAGCATCTCAGAGAAATAACCCAAAATAAAAGTTTTTTAGATGACAATTTGAACATACACTAATTTGTGGAATCTTGTTATTTATATAATTTGAATATACACTAATTTCTGGAATCTTTTTTCTATATAATTTGAACAGGATTACCAAATTTCTGGGCCCATTTACTTTACTACAACTGAACCAGATTACTTGATCAAAGTAACAATTTTTCTACGATGTCGATTTCAGTTTCAACAATATTACGATATAACATCTCTGGCAAACTATGCAAATTCAATTATATGCCTTCCTTGAGAACAATAATAACTGAAAAATCTGTTGATATAAATCACATAAAGGTACGTACCAGGGGTCCACTGGCTACATAACGGAAACCAATGGATTCTCCATACTCTTTCCAGAAGGAAAATTTCTCTGGTGAAATGTATTCTTTAACAGTGAGATGCAATGGAGTTGGCTGCACCAATAGAACCACAAGTTAGTATGTAGAACTAATAGTACCATGTGAGCAGTGATCCCTTTTAGATGCATAAACTGATGGAATAAACCACCAGCAGTTACTTCACTTTTAACGCTAAAAGTATCAGAATTTTACTTGAATCATTTGCAGATAAATTGGTTTGAAGTCAAAGCTCTAGATTAATAATCATAAATATACTTCAACATTAATCATGAGAGACAATATCATTGTTTCAAGGTATGATCAGAAACTACAACCACCAATAACTCCAATGGTGCTTTAAAATGTCATAGGTAACAGTTAGCGAGTTAACAGGTCAATAATTTATATAACAGTATTGATTGAGGACAATAATAAATATCCTCTTTAAAGAAAATAACCAATAATAAGAGCCTGCGACCCGCCTAGGCGCCTACTCGGTAATTTCATCAGGAGAAAACATTTTACAAACCTATATTCAGCATATTATGCTAATTGTTATGCCTCTAAAGACGAACATTACTAGATGGCTAGAAACTCTGGCATGACAAGGGCAAGGTGCCAAAAATATTGCATATTAACTCACTTGTAAATATTGTCCAAGAGTTAAAATATCAACGTCTATAGCCCTTAAGTCAGCCATAGCTTCCTTAAGCTCATTGTCAGATTCTCCAAGTCCCAACATTATAGAGGTTTTTGTTATCATACCCTCCTTGTCGGCCTTTGCATGTTTTAGGACGGATAAGCTCTGTTCATACCTAGCATGTAGAGGAACCAGCAAGCAATTAGGAGGGAATATAATGTACTATAAATAGCAGTGGTGGGAAATTGTTTCATATTCTACGTTTCTGCCGTCGTTGCTCTCTACTACTATAGACAAAAGCAACAACTGACCCTGCCCGAGGATCTCTAACGATTCGCTGGAGTCGTTTAACAGTCTCAACGTTATGAGCAAAAACATCTAATCCTGAGTGTACCAACGTTGATACGGCATTCAAGTCACCTCGGAAATCAGAAGTTAAACATTCCACCATGATATCAGGCTTCCGTGTCTGCCAAAAGATCAAACATTACATACAATATTTCTTACTTATGCTGCCTTGTAAAATATATGCAATTACACACAAATCCAAATACATATAATTACCAATAAGAAATCAATTGTACCTTCAAAGCTTTAACAGTTTCGGCAAAATGACCACTCCCGCCATCAGGTATGTCATCTCGATCAACACTGGTCAGTACAATATAATCCACACTGCATGATAGAAAAAAAAACGTGTACTCTTACAAAGTTAATTATGTATGGGCAAACTAATGAACATTTTGAATTCAGGCACTAAACTGCTAAAGTGTTTAAATGACTTTTCTTTTTTTTTTTTCATATATACACATTGCAATATGACTTATTTGGCATTCGTATGTAATAGAAAGAATGTTAGGTCTCAGAGAGAATTGGAACTGAGAAGTGGAGAAAGGAGCAGGTTTGTTGCGAGATAATAGGCAGGTTCTCTTGATTTTGGCTAATATTTCGTGTTGATTTCCTCATCATATGCCCTAAACCTAATTAGGTTGTTATTAATCCTCGGAACATGATGCCCTTTGATTCAGCAATCTAAAAATTTGGTCATTTCCAAGTATCCGGCTCTCCTATCACCACATTCCAGAATATCAACATGGTACCTGGTGCTTTTCCTCTAAACACTACGAACTCAGAGTTGTTTCATTTCTACTGAGGTGTCCACTTGACTGGGGAAATTTTTTTTTTTATCACATATGATAGTGGAAACTCAATCAGTGTGTGCAGCTCGCCAAGTAATATAACTACATACACTATTTTGAGACTGTTCGCACGCTAACTAATATATGAAATAGTAGTCGCTACATACCCCCAACTAGCAATAGCATTTGCAGTGTTCTGTGGTTCCATAGGATCTGGTGGTGCAGGGTTTCTACCAGTCTTCACAGCACAAAATCTACAGCCACGGGTACAAGTATCCCCAAGAAGCATAATTGTAGCTGTCGCAATACCATCCCCACCACCATTCCAGCACTGCTCAAAATTCTCTTTAATCAATTTACAGTTTTTCACATGAAATCCTTTAATTACCAATATGATTCAACAGCACATAAGTATATAAAGCTAAAGTATGAAAGCTTCAACACTATATCTGCAGTAAAAGATGAAGAAAAATCTATTTTCTTGCACATTTCAGCTATGATCTTCAGAGTTGTTCTACTACCATTTCCCCTAAAAGTTATAATGAAAAACACTAGTTCAAATGCAAAATCTGTGTATGTGTGATCGTAACAGGAGTAGCAATGTATGAAACCATCCAAAAGGACTAACCCTGACTATTGACACCATTACAAAGTCGGTAAATAACAATGCATCTCCAATGAACCCGAATAGCACCCAAACTAACTCGTTTACTAAAGTTTAAATATCTTTTAACCTTATACATTCATTTCTACCAAATTTCAGTCAATTCTAAAACTACACAGACGTTTAACAACACGATCACAACCCGAAACCCAAATTGACAATGTAACTAATTAAAAAAATACAATATTTACATATACCTCTCCAATATTGGGGCATTGTGCTTCCTGGCAAACAGTATTAAGATTGAGCCTAGACAATGTTTCCTTAACCTCTTGATACTTGTGGCCTTGTGGGGCTTTCTGTCGAAGCCATTCGGGTTTCTTGACACTCAAATCTCTCCCAGTAAAAGGACCCTTTACACTAGGCGAAGAATTCAAAGAAGACGATGCTAAAGAACTCGAAAAGTTATGATTTTGACCAGATGGGTTGTTTAATTCAGCTGCATTAGTCCTGTTTTGGGAAGCTGAAGCTGAGAAATTGCATCTGATTTTTGTGTGAAAATAACAGGAATTTGAGGAAGAAGAAGAGAGTGGTGGGGTTGTGGGGGTTTGTATTAAGTGATGTTGGATCATCATGTTGTTGTTTGTTGTTGGAGATTTGAGATGGAGGGGTGGTTGTGAAATGGAAAATTTTAGTGGCGGAGTTGCAGTAGTAGTATGTTGTAACCTTGCAAGTAATTTTCTGGGTTTCTCCGCCTTTGTCAATTGTTTGGCTTGGTTAGTTTTCGAAGATGCGACTGAACAAACTTGGTATTCAAGTCGGGTCTTTGGTCATTTTGGTACTTCAGAGCAGTGTCGTAAAAAAGGGTAAATCGGACCTAAGTGGTGGGATAATCTTCTAGCGGTTAAGCGGTTTTAAAAACGGATCATTAATCGAATTATAAATAAGTATATATTTATATAAATAAGTATAATATTAGTTTTTTTAAATAAAAAAGATAACATTCACATATGATATAACATATTACGATAAAAATTAAAACCAGTAATCTCCACATTCACAAAGTCATAGTTAGTCATAATGAATTTAGAAAATACAAACGTAACATTTAATCTGGGTAGCATATAATCCAGAAGAGATTGATACTGTGAAGTTAGTCATTTTGGGTCTATGTTTTTCGGAATGGTGATACTGTGAGACTCAATGAATTTAATCTGGGTAGCATATAATCCAGTAGAGATTGATTGTAACCTTTCTAAGATCTTCTTAAGGCCTAAGGTAGGGCTGGGAAAAAATTCAGAAAATCCGATATTCGTTCGAAATATCTGCATTCGTATCCGAGAAAAAGCGGATATTATCCGTAACAAAGCGGATATTATCTGTATCTGCATCCGACAAATACGGATACGAATATGGATATAGGCATATTCGTATCCGAAAATATCCGAATCCGAAATATATATATATATATATATATATATATATATATATATATATATATAATTTTTTTAAAATTTAATAATATATTGTTAGTTTTAAATTATATTAGGAATTATGAATAATTATTTTAAGTATTTACCGGATTAATGATTTACAAATTTTACCCGTTTTAATATTTTGGGGTTTAATAATTGGTTCGGGGTAATATTTTCATAGTTATCCGATGTGCAGCTTTAGAGTATCAATAATACACCAAATAATACAATTCCTTCTAATCCTTATCTCTCCCTCATTCTTATCTCTCCCACATCTCTCTCTCCCCCGTTATTCTCTCCACCCCCTCCCCTGTTCTCTTTTCTTCTTCCATCTTCGTCGCCTTTTCACCACCGCCACTTCCCAGCACCGTTCGGCGTCTCTCCCGAGTCGTGAACGTCAGAATCATCAAGCCCAGCCTCTCTTTCTCTTCGATAAATCATTCACAGCCCTTAAGGGTAATTTTCGATTCGTTCTTGTAATAAACGTATTGATTTCTATTCGAATCCAATGTTTGTATAGGCGTAATCGAATGGGTTGTATGATTTTAATCGAGTCATGTTAAAACTATTATGTTTGGATGAAATTTTGATTTCGTCAGAAAATTTTTGACTCGCCGGAAAATGATTTGGATACCCGGCTGTTGTTTTCAGTACCATGTATGTGTAGATCGTTGGATGTAAAGGTGAAATCATATTTTTGTTGATTTTTCTGGATTGATTTTGTGTTGCCGGAAAACGAACGGTTATGATCGGAATGTCAGTTTTTGGTTCGAGTTGTTGATGTTTTGTGATGGTTTGAACTGTTAAAACTAGTAGGAATGATAATAGATGAAAGAAAATAAGTGTTGATGTGATTTTGGGAATGTTTTGGTGCTTGCCGGAGTTATGCAGTGTCGCTGGAATCTAGGGAGCTCGTCGGATTCTGGAAAAAAAAATGGCTTGAATCCCAAAACTTATGTCTCATTTTGTTTTTTTTGTTTTTTGGACTGCTTGAAAAACGGATCCGGATATATATATATATATACGACGGATTCGAATCTGAATATTTTCCTTCTGTATTTCCCGGATACGGATATGAATCCGGATATGATTTTAAACTCCTGGATACGGTTCTGAATATAGTACAATTCGTATCCTAATTATCCGATTCCCAGCCCTAGCCCGATGTGGTTGAAGTGATAAGTAGGCATTCTTTTTCATTTTCACAAGTAGTTTCTACGTGGAAACCATTAAGACGAATGTCTTTAAAAGTCAGAAGATTCCTAGTGGATTTGCTAGAATATAGAGTAGTATGTATGTGAATTTGTGTCTCCTTTGGTAGGATACAACTGGATTTCCCAAAACCATCTATTATATTTGATGTGCCCAAAATTGTCCAGACATGTGAGTTCGTTTTAGTCAACTGTGAGAAATATTTCTGATTTTGAAACATTGTGTAAGTGGTGGCGCAATCAGCAATGCATATATCTCCCATATTTTATGTTGTGTACATATTAAGTGAACAACAATTTTATTAAAGCAAACCAAGTACATAAAACAAGAACATAAAACAAGTATATGAAAACAAGAAATCAAAGCTAGTACATAAAGGACATGACATCAAAGAGATACATATGAGAACAAGTCATCTATGTCGTAGTAAAGATTATCACTATTATTAAGTTCAATTGGAGTCTTGTTGATTGGTTCATCATTAAAGCTAGCCAAATTTGTTTCTACCCTTTTGTCCATTTTGCTTTTTAGATGACTTGTAAAGTTTTACAAGATGTCTAGGTGTGTGATAAGTACGAGTCCAATGCCCATGAGCCCCACATCTAAAGCATATATCTCTAGTATCTCATTCCTATTTGCCTTCCTTTTATTTGACACCACATTTTGCCACTTCTGGTGGTTAGAGTTGTTGTAGCCATCATGCTGCCACTTCAGGTGGTCAGGGTTATACTGATTTCGAAATCGACCACAAAAATTTCCACGCCCACGATTTCGTCCATAACCTCGTCCTCCTCTATGCCCTTTTCCATGCTCATTCTTTCGGAATGACGTGTTATGTACTTCGGGTAACTGGGCAGAGCCTGTGGGACGTATTTAGTGATTTTTCAGCAACAACTCATTATTTTTCTCAGATACAAGAAGGAGAGATATCAGCTCACTATATTTCTGGAAATTGCGTTCCCTGTATTGTTGCGCCAGGATCATAGTGTTTGGGTGAAAAGTTGAGAGAGTCTTTTCAATCATTTCATCATCAATAATATTCTCACCACACAAAATCAGTTTTGAGCTTATTTTGAATAAGGCAGAATTATATTCAGCAACGGATTTAAAATCTTGTAACCTTATATTAATCCACTCATAACGGGCATGTGGAAGATGGACAAGTTTTTGGTGGTCAAATCTATCTTTGAAATTGGTCCAAAGGGTGAGTGGGTTTTTGACAGTTAGATATTCGAATTTTAAATTTTCATGAATGTGATGCCTGAGAAAAATGATAATGTTATTTCTCAGTTATACACCACGAGATTGTAGAAGGGGGGGTTGAATACAATCTTGACTAAATTCTTTCGAATTGGTGAGATCTTAGAACAGAATGTTATAAGAACAGAAAGTAAACAAGGTAAACAAATTATCTAAGACACATACAACACAAGATATAAAAAATCTCAGGTGGGTTTGTTCGATCCACCTGATGGTTGTATTTGAAGAAAATACTTTGTGTAGGAATACACAGCTGCGGGTTACAATGTCTTAGTGTTTACAAGAAAATCTAATGAAATATCTAATATGCTCTCTGTTTTCTTCTCTACTAAAACTATGCTGCTCATACAGTTTATTTAAATTATATGAAGACATATGAAATACGTAAAATGTAAAGATACATTTTTGGTATAACTTGTCACACACACATGCTTGAAGTGATAGTCATTTCTGTTAGGAATATGTTGTATTTTATGATAACTTCACAATCAATCAAATTGTATAAGGTTTTGTAGCTGTCAATGGATGAGGATTTATAACTCTATCCGTTGACAGGTAGCTCATCAACGGATGAGGTTTTGTAGCATACCGCAGTATCTCTATGTTATCAGTTGATAGTGTTTTTATCCACAGTCATGTTGACCATCAATGGATAGGCAGAATAGGGTAGCCAATTGTAAATAAGCTATGCTATGTAATTCTGTCTAAGTGAAAGTGTATCAACAGATGAAGACAAAACTCTATCAACGGATACAACTCAAATCCACTCTATCAACGGATACAGCTCAAGTCTCAATATCAACGGATACAGCTCAATATATCATCAACGGATGTCAGTGTACAATATTAACGGATAATCATTGACACTTTCTTCTATGCTAAGCTGGGGATTAGCAGTTGATAAGGACATGTTTGACTGACAGATCACATGGGTTGATAGTAGATACAAAAAGCAGTATGGCAGCCGTTCTTTGGAAACACAGAAGAAGGAAGCATTCCGTTTACACTATGAATACAAGAAAGGTGCAGGAGACATGTCTGTTCACAAGGACAACCTTTCGGCTACATGTGTATTTGGAGTGTAGTAGCAAGTCAACTAGAATTAGATTAATATTATCTTATTCCAGTAGTACTTGTAAAACTTGGGATTTATAACCAAGGGTAGCAACTCTTTGTAAGCTAAGAAAACAGATACATTTGCTTAGGATTTTTGTTGAATATCCTTAGAAAGCAAAGAGTTGTAAAACAGAAGCTGTGTACTTTTGTATCACAGAGTTTTCTTCGAATAAAAGCTTCAGGTGGTGCATTTAACCACCTGATTTTTATGTGTTTGTGCATTAATCTTTCTACAGCAATTATCTAAGTATAGATTTCTGGAGTTCTTATAAGAAATTTATAAATATCAAGAATTGTATTCAACCCCCCCTTCTACAATTATACAAGTGTGTAATCTGGGAATAACAATTGGTATCAAAGCAAGCTTCTAGCATATTTGAAGTTTAAAGATCAACACACTTCCAACATGTCTAAGAAGGATTATGGAGTAAAGATTCCAGTTCTTGATAGAGAGAATTACTTTCACTGGAAAGTGAAAATGCGTCTACATCTCTTGTCTATTGATGAGGGTTTTGTGGATTGCATTGACAAGGGTCCTCACGTTCCAATGAAGACTGCAACAAGAGTTGGCCTGGCTGAAGATGTGCTTGACACTCTCATTCCCGAACCTGTTTCTGAATGGAGTCTTGAAGATATTGCAGAAGTCCACAAAGACAAAAAGACCATGAATATATTGTTCAATGGTCTAGAAACAGACATGGTTGACAATGTTATTAACTGTACTACCTCCAAGGAAGTATGGGACACTGTTCAAACCCTTTGTGAAGGAACAGAACAGGTGAGGGAAAACAAGATGCAACTACTAATCCAACAGTATGAACATTTCCACTTTAAGAGTGGAGAAACATTGAATGATACATTTAATAGATTTCAAAAGCTACTAAATGGTTTGAAACTGTATGGAAGAATCTATCAAGTTAAAGATTCTAATCTCAAATTTCTAAGATCACTGCCCAAGGAATGGAAGCCAATGACTGTTTCTCTAAGAAACACTCAAGAGTACAAGACATTTACTCTTGAAAGGCTCTATGGAACTTTAAAGACATATGAGCTGGAAATGGAGCAGGATGAAGAGATTGAGAAGTCTCAAAGAAAAAGTGGGTCAGTTGCACCTGTTGCCAACTTGGAGCAGAAGGAGGAAAGGACGGAAGCTGCTAGTTCTACACCAAACAGGGAGGTTTGTAAAGGTAGAGCAGAATCAAGCAGGAGCAAGGAAAAGGTGTCTGAGGAATTGAATGTCCTTCAGCAGGATGAATTGGATGAGATAGATGAGCACTTAGCTTTTCTATCTAGGAGATTCTCTAAGCTGAAATTCAAGAGAAACTCTGGGGTGGCCAAGCCATTTAACAAGGATTTTTCCACAAGCAACTATGTGGATAAATCCAAAATTAAATGCTACAATTGTGGGATTGCTGGTCACATGATAAGTGAATGCAGGAAACCTAGATCTGAGAACAAGGGAAAGTCAACTGAGACTGTTGACTACAAGAAGAAATATTTTGATCTTCTCAGGCAGAAAGGAAAGGCATTCTTGACCCAAGAGTATGACTGGGCTGTTGATGACAATCATTCTGATGATGATGTTGAGTTTGTCAACCTTGCATTGATGGCTGATTCTGGAGAGCAGGAAGCAAGTTCAGCTAGCAATCAGGTATTTTCTACTAATCTCTCTGAGCTCACCAAAGAGGAATGCAATAGTGTTATAGATGAAATGTCTACTGAACTATATCACTTAAGTGTTACTCTTAAATCACTTACTAAAGAGAACAATAGGATTAAAGAGTCTAATCTATTTTTAAGTGATAGAAATGCTGCTCTAGAAGCTCAATTTCTAGAATTTGAGAAAATGAGAGTTGATTGCAATAATGCTAAAAATGAACTTGAAGCTGTGTTAAAAAGAGAACTGATTTTAAAAGACTAGCTTGAAAAAGAACAAGGGATAATTGCTAAATTTCAAAGTTGTAGGAATATTTCTCAAAACATAATAGAAGTCCAGGGAATAGAATCGTTTGTGAAGGATACCTGGACTCAAAAGAAAAAGTAGCTAGAACCTGGCCTTGAGGATCTAGAGACTATTTGTGAATCAACGGATAGTGATCATCCGTTGACAGATGAACCATCAACGGATGAGAGGTATCCGTCGACTAACAAAAAGTTTGTTAGTAAGAAGGAACTCAGGAAACTGGATATCAAGTATGGTCCAGTTAACAAGAACTTTGTTAGTGGTGAGAGTAGCAAAACCAAATCTAGTGGGAAGGCTAAGGCAGGTGATTTACATAACAAAAAGGCTGTTGGTAAATCAGATAATGAAAACGTAGAAATTGAGGGTAAAAAGAAAAAGAACAGAAATGGTAAGATATGCATCAACAAGAAAAACAATTATTCTCCTGACAATTTTGCTCCTAGGAAAACTTGTAGTAATTGTAATAGTGTCAATCACCTATCTTCTAATTGCAAGATTGTCAACAAGGCTCCTGTTCATGTACCTCAAACACTACCATGTATGCCTGCAATGCCTGGTTTGTATCAAAATGCTAGTTTTTCAAATCCATATGTGAACATGCCATATGTGTCTAATCCTTATTTTTAATCTGTGAATGTGCCACAAATGTCATGGAGCATTCCTAGCATGAATAATATGTATGCCAATTTTCCACAAATGCATGCATCAAATATTCATGCAAATGAGCATTTGTCAAACCCCATCACTCAAGCATCTACACCTAAGTTGAAGAATGCTAAGAGAGTAAAGTCAAAGGCTAACAAGAAAGGACCCAAGGAAGCTTGGGTACCAAAATCAACTTGATTTGTTTTTGGAATGTGTGCAGGGAAACAGAAGGAATCTATGGTACCTAGACAGTGGATGCTCTAGGCACATGACAGGAGATTCAACCCTGCTCACAGAGTTCAAGGAAGGAGCTGGCCCTAGAATTACCTTTGGAGATGACAGCAAAGGATATACTAAGGGATATGGCCTGATTTCAAAAGACAATGTCATTACTGAAGAAGTGTCTTTAGTTGAAGGTTTGAAGCACAATTTGCTGAGTGTCAGTCAGATTTGTGACAAAGACTATGAAGTAAAGTTCACAAAAGAAGCCTGTGTTGTTTCTGCCAAGGAAGACAACAATGTGGTATTGACAGGCTTTAGAAAAGAAATGTTTACATAGCTGACTTCAATTCAGCATGCTCAGAATCCATTACTTGTCTCTTCAGCAAAGCAAGTAAGGATGAGAGTTGGCTATGGCATAAGAAGCTGTCACATTTGAATTTTAAAGTTATGAATGATTTGGTAAGAAAGGATCTTGCTAGAGGAATCCCTCAATTGGAATTTGTCAGAGATGGACTGTGTGATGCCTTCCAATTAGGGAAACAAAAGAAATCATCCTTCAATAGCAAGACAGAGTCATCCATTGTTAAGCCTCTTCAATTGCTGCATACGAACTTATTTGGTCCAGTAAATGTCATGTCTATTTCAAAGAAGAAATACTGTCTGGTGATTGTAGATGATTTTTCTAAGTTCACATGGACCTTCTTCCTGCACTCCAAGGATTGTGCAAGTGAAATCATCATCAATCACCTCAGAATACTAAACAATGGTTCTGAAGACAGAGTACAAAGAATCAGGAGTGACAATGGTACTGAATTCAAGAATTCCACAATGAAGATTTTCTGTGAAGAGAATGGAATTGTCCATGAGTTTTCTGCTGCCAGAACACCTCAACAAAATGGGGTTGTTGAAAGGAAAAACAGAACTCTCATTGAAGCAGCTAGAACAATGTTAAGTGAATCAAGGTTACCAACATATTTCTGGGCTAAAGCTGTCAACACTGCATGCTTTACTCAGAATATTTCCTTGGTCAATCAAGCTAGAGGAATGACTCCTTATCAGTTGTTAACCAACAAGAAACCAACTTTAGCTTTCCTTCATGTCTTTGGATATAAGTGTTTTGTGCTAAGGAATCATGGAGATAACTTGGGCAAATTTGAAGCAAAGGCAGATGAAGCTATTTTCGTTGGATATGCAGCAGGGAAAGCCTACAAAGTCTACAATCTAAGAACCAACATTGTTATGGAATCTGTACATGTTGTGTTTGATGATCAAAAGATTCTAGGTCTAAATGATGAAGGCTCCAATGAAAAGTTGGAATTTGAGAATGAAGGTGAAGGAAGAATGTACTATGATGATGATGAGGAAGATGAAGATCATGACCACAGAGATCCACCAAGAGTTGTTGTACCAACTAGAAGTGATGCTTACACTGGAAATGAAGCATCCGTTGACAGTCATTCTGAAGCATCCGTTGACAATATTAGAGATGCATCCGTTGACAGAGATTCTCAAGCATCCGTCGACAGGCAAAATGATGCATCCATTGACAGTCAACTTCATAATTCAGCAAGGATAACAAACTCAGGGGGAGTTTCTCAAGGTCAAAATTCAATGCTAAATCAACATGATCATGCTCATGGAAATGAAGCAACCGAATCAAGACCAAACCTTCCACCTGCAAGAAAATGGACTAGAGATCATCCATTTGAGTTAATCATTGGTGAATCAAATTCAAGAGTCCAAACTAGAAGGGCCACTCAAGCAGAATGTCTATACAGTAGCTTCCTGTCTCAAGAGGAACCTAAGAGAGTGGAAGATGCCCTTCTAGATCCAGATTGGGTCTTAGCAATGCAAGAAGAGCTAAACCAATTTGAAAGAAATAAAGTATGGAAACTTGTGCCCAAACCTGATGATAGAAGTGTCATAGGTACTAAATGGGTTCTCAAGAATAAGACAGATGAAAATGGCATAATTGTGAGGAATAAAGCTAGATTAGTGGCAAAGGGCTATTCTCAAGAAGAAGGGATAGATTTTGATGAAACTTTTGCTCCAGTGGCAAGACTTGAGGCAATAAGAATCTTTCTAGCCTATGCAGCACATGCCAATTTCAAAGTCTATCAGATGGATGTCAAAAGTGCCTTTCTAAATGGGGAACTGGAAGAAGAGGTCTATGTCCATCAACCTCCTGGCTTTGAGGATCCAGAATTTCCAGAATATGTATATCTTCTCATGAAAGCACTTTATGGTTTGAAGCAAGCACCAAGAGCCTGGTATGATACTTTATCTCAATTTCTTTTGGAGAACCACTTCACTAGAGGTACAGTAGATAAAACCTTATTTCATAGGAATATCAATGGCTCTTCAATACTTGTCCAAATCTATGTAGATGATATTATTTT
This sequence comes from Saposhnikovia divaricata, assembly GCA_036435485.1. Lineage (NCBI taxonomy): Eukaryota > Viridiplantae > Streptophyta > Magnoliopsida > Apiales > Apiaceae > Saposhnikovia > Saposhnikovia divaricata. The sequence continues at coordinate 161,956,543 of CM071597.1, forward strand.
TGGGTCTACAGATGAGAAGTTTTGCAAAAGGTTTGCCAAACTTATGCAAACTAGGTATGAAATGAGCATGATGGGTGAATTAACTTACTTTCTTGGCCTACAAGTAAAGCAAGTTAATGAGGGCATTTTCATAAGCCAAACAAAATATATTTATGATCTCTTAAAGAAATTTGACTTAATGGATTGTACCTCTGCAAAAACACCTATGGCCACTGCAACTAAGCTTGAGTTGAATACTAAGAAAAAGTCTGTGGACATCTCAAGCTATAGAGGCATGGTAGGTTCACTTCTATACCTAACAGCTAGTAGACCTGATATAATGTTTTCTACTTGTCTTTGTGCTAGATTTCAAGCTGACCTTAGAGAGTCTCACTTAATAGCTATTAAGAGAATTTTCAGGTATCTCAAGGGTACACCAAACCTTGGCATTTGGTACCCAAGAGAATCTGGTTTTGATCTAACTGGCTATTCAGATGCAGATTATGCAGGTTGCAGAGTTGATAGAAAAAGTACTACAGGTTCCTGTCAATTTCTAGGAAACAGGCTTGTTTCATGGTTCAGTAAGAAACAGAACTCAGTCTCCACTTCTACAGCTGAAGCTGAGTACATTGCTGCTGGAAGCTGTTGTGCACAGATTCTATGGATGAGAAATCAACTTATTGACTATGGTCTAAAAGTTGAGAAGATTCCAATTTTCTGTGACAACACAAGTGCTATTGCCATCACAGGAAATCCAGTGCAACATTCGAGAACCAAGCACATTGACATCAAATACCACTTCATTAGAGAACATGTGATGAATGGTACAGTAGAAATGCACTTTGTGCCAAGTGAAATGCAGCTTGCAGATATCTTCACCAAGCCTCTTGATGAATCCACATTCACAAGATTGGTAGGTGAACTAGGTATTCTTAACTTGTCATAATTCCTAGTGATATTTGATTTTACTGCTTTGCAGCTAGGAATGTGTTTTGATTTACTTGAGAATTAAAAAACTCTCAGAAAAATTTTCTTCAGAAATTTTGTCCAAGGCAAAATTATCTTATCAACGGATATCCTTTTACCCGTTGATGGCATAAACACATTCCTAGATTTTTGTATATCAACGGATAACAGGTTATCCACGTCATCAATGGATAAACTGTTTCTCAACCGTTCATTTCATATCCGTTGATATACATATTTTCTTTTAAATATAACCGTTGGTAAACGTGTATCTATATAGGACTGGTTATATTTATTTTCTTTTATTATTTGACAGTTACTTTTGACCAATGGGTAATTACTTTTAATTATTTCATTTTCAATTCTTGAAAAGTATAAAAGGCTGTCTTGTGCTCTCACATCTCACTTTTATCGACTTTCAAGATTCTCTTAAGTAAACTGCATCTTCTTCACAAAAACTCTCTGCAACAAAAGTTCAAACCCTTCAATGGCGCCTATTGTTAAGATGATGTCCTCCACTGGGTTCACCTATGAGAAGAACAATTTCGCGGCCTATGTCGATACATTGAATGCCCCAGAAGCTAATCACACCATGATGAATTTTGTGAAGAACTGTAAACTTTCGTATGCTATGACTGCCACCACTCCTCTAATCCACGAGGTAATCGAAGAGGTGTGGGCATCTGCTGAGTTCAATGGCACATACGGTACAATTGCTTTTTCTCTAAAGGGTAAAAACTATGTAGTTAACTCTTATGTGATAACTACTTGTTTAAAATTGCCTGAGAATAATTGTCTGAAAGTACCCAGTGATGCTGAAATAGTTGCCATGCTTAATTCCATAAATTATGCCTTTAGTACTGATAATTTAGGGAAAATTGTTAGGAAATGGATGGTTAAAGAATGGAGTTATTTTTGTGACGCCTTCATTAAAACTTTTTCAGGAAAAATTAGTAACTTTGATGCTGTTACCCATTCCATGCTAGTTATGTTGTGTATGCTTCTGACTGATAAATTCTATAACTTTGGCACACTAGTCATGTATGAGATAGCAGCAAAATTAGGTAAAAAGGAAACTAGGAGCAAGAATATCTATTTTGCTAGATCTTTGATGCTCTTAGCACTGCATGTATCTGAGAATAAGCTATCCATTGCTAACCCGGATAGCAAGTTCACATGTTTTGTTCAGGAGAAGAGAGTCTTAAGTGATTTAATTCGAATGAACTCCAATGCAGAAGTACAATTGGTATATCTACCAATTGTTCAGGTAACTATTTCTAACCTTGAAAATCCTATCTCTAACCCCAATATTTCTTTGCCTTCCTCAGTCACAATGGAGTCTGTAGTAGTGACCAAACAGGCTCCTACCCAAGTGACTAAAACAAAAGTTTCCAAACCAAAATCTAAGAGACAAATCTCAGGTGTTTCTCAAAAAACATCTGTTGCAAAAACTACCACAACTCTTGAGGGGAGTGTGAAGGAGGTAGTGAGTGGTGAGGGACAGGGTGCAAGCCCTAAGAATAAGGTAGGTGAGGAAAGTGCACCAAATAGCCAAGCCCAAGTTACATCCTCTCAACAGGGTGTGACTACTAGTTCTACAGAAACTATACACAAAAGGGTAAGGGACACTAGCCCTCTCTCAAAAACCTATGAAAGAAGAGTAAAATCTAAAACCATAGGGGAAGCACAGGGTGCACACACAGTACAGCAAACTGTACCTTCTCAAATTCAGTTTGATGCGACTTTAATAAATGTGGAGTCACAGCCCCTTGATCTTAACCTTCAAATCGATACACATTTCAATCCACCATCACCAACTCCATCTCTGGATGTGGATATGATATCTACATCAATTCCTGATTCTCCATCTTTAAGATTCTTGGAGAAGCCCCACTCTGCAATTGGTGGTCATCATCTTTTAGATGATTTGTTGGGCCATCAACCTTCCATTCCTGAATTCACAACAACATCTGTGGCCTCATCTTTAAAATCAATCTCCACAGATTCAGTGTTGGTTTTCACTTCAACGGATATTATCATTCCTTCATCAACGGATATCCTTCATCCGTTGATAAGTGTTTCTCCATCAACGGATGCGCCTATGTCTAGCCATCCGTTGACAGCTATAACTACTCCATCAACGGATATCCCTTATCCGTTGATAACTCACTCTACCACTGCTATATCTGACATTCCTGTGTCAAGTGTGGAGGAGTTCTCAGTAGTTGAAACACTTTTAGGATTGAGGGAAGGGAGTGAGAGGCTGCCTTGTGAGCAGGCAAAAGGAGAGGCAAATAATGAGAGGTTGACCATTTCTTCAGGTCAGGCAAAAGGAGAACAAGAGAGTTCCACCTTAGTAGGTGAAGGTGAGGGTGTGAGAGGTGTGAGCCAGGGGGAGCCCCTGATGCAAGAAAAGAGAGATGAGCGGAGAGAAGGGACTACAGGAGAAATAAGGCAGGAAGATCCAGCCATTGCAAGTGAGTTAATGGAGGTTAATGAAGCTTCTAAAGAGATGGAATTTCGACAAGAATATCAGTCAATCATTGACTCCATCTCTTTGGATCTTGAAACCTTTACTCATCCTGTTTCTGCCTATCAAGTCATGGCACAACATGGCAATGTGGAGGTAGAGGAGGCCATGCACCTAGTGCACACCTCACAATCTCTACAAAGAGCAAAGGAATATTTGAAAACTCTGCCTTCAGATGCTGAGAGTGAAGAGTTTGGCAGTGATGACAGTGACAACACAACAAATGATGAAGAAGTCAATGTGGCAGATACTCCAGACTGGCTATTTTCTACTGCCACTGTGGCTGGTGACTTCAATGTGGAGATTATGTAGCAATATCAATCTGCTAGGGCTGAGCACCAAAATGCAGATCGACAGAGAAAGGCTGTCCTTCAGCAATTAATGGACTCCTTGAAACTTCACAGAATGCACATGGTCATTCAAAGAACACAACAGGAGGAGGTCCAAACTGCAATTAGAGAAATGAAAGTGGAACTAGATGCCAGGATTGAGGCACTAGCCCCTACTACCACTCAGAAGGTGCTGACTAGCAAACTATTGAAGGAAGATAGCCTGGCCAAATCTGTTCAGCATCTCTCCTCCAGAGTGGATAGTATGGAATCTCAAATGCAGACACTCATTGCCAATCAAGCCAAACAGACTGAGCTACTGGAAAGGCTGCTTGCAGCCTCACCTCCAGCCCTTGATGCTAACAAAAAGGGGGAGAAAAAGGTAGAAGAGGTTGCAGCTACTTCTAGTCAAATTCCAGCTTCCAGTAGCAAGATAGCACAAATTGAGGGGGAGCAACAGCCAATGATAGTGGTCAATCCAAAAGAGTTTACTATAGAGGCTTCCCCTGTGAAGAAACAAAAGGCTGTGCTTCCAGTTCCTGACTTATCAAAAATCTCAGAAGATGAGAGGCAAGCCAGAATTAAAGAATTAGAGAAGATCAACAAGGAGGCAAATGAAAGAATGATCAGAACAAAAAGGATGATCAATGAATCAATTGTATCAACTCTGTTCTCTACTCAGTCCTCAGCTCCAACAATATCAACTACAATTCTGAAGGTGCTCACTCCAGAGATTGTGGCTCCTACATTCTATGATGCTGAACCATCTTATGTCAAAGAATTTGAACCATACATAAAAACCAGAGCCTACTCTCCACCAAAGGCAAATGGGAAGAACAAGTTACAATTGGACTTTCCATTTCCCAAGGATGATGATGAGAAGCTAATGGGAAAGACAATCAAAGAATTCAAGGAAAAGACAAATAAGAGTGTAAGAGATTGGATGGCTGTAATAATAAGGAATGGAAAAGTGTTAAATATATCCAACAACCATCCTAGATTTGTTGAAGCAAAAAGAGAGGAGACCTCCAAACTTCTAAGGGAAGCTCATCCAAGTGAAGAAAATCAATATGAAAACTCAGATGAGAAGCAAGCCAGGCTGGCTCAGGAGTTAATGGATGAGGTAGAGGATGAAATGAGGGAACCTGAGGAAGTCCCCAAATCCAAAAAGAAAGTGAAATCAGTCCCCAAATCCAAACCTAAAAGGAGAGTGAAATCAAAGGCAAGGAGGCCTGTCTCTCCAGAAATTGAAAGCAAGGAAACAGTTGGCTCATCACAACCTATTTCTGTAAAAGTATTCAACCCAGCTGTGAATTTCCATGGTGATCCTATAGTACCTAAAGAGGAACCAATGAATCTTGACTCCATTGAGGTTCCTTCATTCTTGCTGAAGCCTCAACAGAAGCCTATACAGAAGAAAAGGATACCAAGGAAGCAACCTTCAAAGGAACCAATTCAAGTTGTTAGGGTACCTGCTATTGTCAAGCAGCCAATCTTGGAAAACAAGGATGATTTTATCTATCAGGCAGATATTGAAGAATACTCTGGCATGAATCTGTATCTGGATGAATTGTCAGAAGTAAGAGGAATTGACAAATATAAACATCTGCCTGAGAGATTGGTCTTTGTATACAAGGGAGGAAAGGAAAGGACATGGCAACTACAAAGGGTTCTTGGAGAAAATTATCTGACCTTAACCAAAGTGTTCTCTGCAATCAAGAGATACACAGGGTTCTCCAAGATAGCAAAAGGGGAGATACTGGACATAATAGAACAGATAAGGAGAGAATGGAACTCACCATCAAGTCTACCAAGGAAGATGAAGATACCATACAATGGACAGAAAATCCACCTTCAACCCTTCTGGATGATGGAGTTCAGGGATGAAGATGGTAACAGGAGATTCTTCAGGTTAGAAGACCAACTATCAAAGGCTAGTTCTCAATACCTGATATGGTTACAACAAAAGCTAAATCCAAAGGTTGATGAAGAAGATGCCTTCTATATGCAACTCCAAATGCAGATTGAGTCCAACTCTGCCAAAGAAGGAAAATCAAGGGTGATGCCAACAAGAGAAAAGAAACAGTCTTAATCTGCTCAGTCTAGAGGAGTACTTCTCTGTAAATTTCTCAAACTTTCAGTTTTTAATTCTTGTAGCTTAATACAATTTTTGCATTGTTCTATATATATCTTTAGGAATGTTTTGTTATCATCAAGGTCCTGAATTTATGCTTTATTGCCATCAAGTATAAATTGGGGGAGATTGTTAGGAATATGTTGTATTTGATGATAACTTCACAATCAATCAAATTGTATAAGGTTTTGTAGCTGTCAACGGATGAGGATTTATAACTCTATCCGTTGACAGGTAGCTCATCAACGGATGAGGTTTTGTAGCATACCGCAGTATCTCTATGTTATCAGTTGATAGTGTTTTTATCCACAGTCATGTTGACCATCAATGGATAGGCAGAATAGGGTAGCCAATTGTAAATAAGCTATGCTATGTAATTCTATCTAAGTGAAAGTGTATCAACAGATGAAGACAAAACTCTATCAACGGATACAACTCAAATCCACTCTATCAACGGATACAGCTCAAGTCTCAATATCAACGGATACAGCTCAATATATCATCAACGGATGTTAGTGTACAATATCAACGGATAATCATTGATACTTTCTTCTATGCTAAGCTGGGGATTAGCAGTTGATAAGGACAGGTTTGTCTGACAGATCACATGGGTTGATAGTAGATACAAAAAGCAGTATGGCAGCCGTTCTTTGGAAACACAGAAGAAAGAAGCATTCCGTTTACACTATGAATACAAGAAAGGTGCAGGAGACATGTCTGCTCACAAGGACAACCTTTCGGCTACATGTGTATTTGGAGTGTAGTAGCAAGTCAACTAGAATTAGATTAATATTATCTTATTCCAGTAGTACTTGTAAAACTTAGGATTTATAACCAAGGGTAGCAACTCTTTGTAAACTAAGAAAATAGATACATTTGCTTAGGGTTTTTGTTGAATATCCTTAGAAAGCAAAGAGTTGTAAAACAGAAGCTGTGTACTTTTGTATCACAGAGTTTTTTTCGAATAAAAGCTTCAGGTGGTGCATTTAACCACCTGATTTTTATGTGTTTGTGCATTAATCTTTCTACAACAATTATCTAAGTATAGATTTCTGGAGTTCTTATCAGAAATTTATAAATATCAAGAATTGTATTCAACCCCCCTTCTACAATTATACAAGTGTGTAATCTGGGAATAACAATTTCTGGAAATGTCTTGAAGATCTTCTTTCCTTGATTTGGATAGTCCCAGCATGCTTCAAGTCCGTGTATGTTTCTTTCTTCATAACTTACGTAAGTTCTTGAAATGACTTAGCTTCCAAGCCCACGTGATGCTTTATGCAGAAGATCTTTTTACTCTTAATCTTTATCTCTGAAAAGTAGCTTTAACCAAAAAGATAATCTTTTCGAAAGTCAATAAGCTTTTCTGCTTATTGAGCTATGCTTGAACTTCCCAGATAAAGCAGCTGATCCTTATGCATTCATCAAGATATCCTTTGAATTCTTCAGTAGTAACGTAATCATGTTGGAGGTTGCTTCCACTTTTATTGTTGCCCTTGAAGTCAGATAAACAGTGACTGATTTCACCTTTCACTTGGAAGAGTTTGAGCCTTCAAATATTTACAATTTGACTCCCTACTCGTAACATCCTTTGTGTAATTAATCATTGTCTATAAGTCACGGGTTGCAAAGTAATTCTGGGTTTTGTTCTTCATTCGATATGTTCCATCAAAGAACTCTGGTATTACTGATAATCCAGGATGAGTTCTCGAACTGATAGATCTTGAGTTCTCGAATGTTGACTTCTCGAATAGTCCTTTTCATTAAGTTCTCCAATGGCTTCTCGAACAGGCTATTATGTAGACTTCTCGAATAGCCTATATTTCAGACTTCTCGAATAGAGGTAGCAGTCTGACTTCTCGAACTAAGACTTCTCGAACAACCCTTTTTGTAGAGTTCTCGAATCCACCAAAACTATGATAACTCGAATAGAATTACAACTGTGGTCTGACTTCTCGAACTCTTCTTTCCTTGACTTCTCGAAATTACTTGCATAATTACAGCAAACTCTCTTCTGATTACAGATACTTGATTGTAGCATCTCATGGCTTGTTACAGAAATACTCTCTAACTACTTGCAGAGTTCTTTTCTCAAGATGTAGCTTTAGTTAATCTGCATTTCAGTTAGCTTCCTAATTTATTTGTCAGCTTCGATTCCTTGATTTATTTTCTGCCTTGTGGTATTTGTTATCATCATCTATAGACATGTTTGTCTCAACAGATAGCTTTGACATTTTGTTCAACAGTTGGGATTTTTCCTGATTATATGGTGTCTTTTAACCCATTAGCACTAAGATGTAATTCCGCATCGAGTACTCAAGATAGATAATTATTTTTAGTCACAGAGGCATGCCTGTATACATCTAATAACAAGCCTAATTGTCTGTAATGCTTTGCATTACCTACATGACCTCTAAACTGAGGGAACCTCTAGTTGTAGAGTTTCTACTTGTTGTAGTACTTATAACAGGCATCAAATTCTACCTGTGTAACTGTAATTAAAGTCAGAGAATAATGCTTGAAAGAAGTTCCAAGGATCATGCCTCAAGCTTGAAGACCAAGACTGTCAAAATAAACATAGTTAGAATTTGGAGAATGAAGATTTGCCTAAGTACCAATTCGAGAAGTATGTTTGTTATATTCGAGAAGTCTAGCATTCGAGAAGTCAGGGATTCGATATCTCAAAAGACACTATTCAATATCTCTGGAAGTCAACTAGTCAAAGCCTCATTCGACAACTCAAAGATTCGACATGTCTAATACTCTATTCGAAAACTCAAGAAGTCAACAAGTCAAAACATCATTCGAGTTCTCTAAGAGTCAACAAGTCAAAGCTACATTCGATATCTCAAGGACTAAAGAAGTCATTCGATATCTCAGGGATTCGATAAGTAAAATGCTCTATTCGATATCTCAAGGATTCCTGGAGAAAAGACTTATTCGAGAAGTGATTCGATATGTCAACTTTACAGTATTCGAGAACTCAGAGTTATCGATCAAGTCAATTCTAGTTCTCGAATCAAACACTTAGCCACTTCTCGAATACAATCTTGGGGACAAAATACTGAAGGAATTGTACAAGTCAGAAACCTGCAACAAGCCAAGACGCTTTATGGACCACATACTGTAAAGCACGTTGGAAAGCCTGCAACAAAGCTTGGAGAGATAGTACAAGAGACAAAGAGCTAAAGAAGTGGATCTGAACAGAGTTCTAAGAAGTCAAATATGTAGCAGTTTGAATGTTTACTCAAATAGGATAGACACATTAGAAAGCAAATTTTTTTGCTACCTTATTTGTTGTAAGCAAGTTGTTCACGTGATATAAGTGAACAACCCTACTTCTTTAGCAAGTACCAAACAGAGTGATCAATAGTTTTTACAAGTAATATCTCTCTAAGAAAGAAGCTGAGAATACTAACATTTGTATTCACAGATTGTAGCAAATCTTTATCTAATACAATATTAGATTAAAGTGTGTGATTGTGTTCTTGTGTTTATATTCCGCACTTACATAATCTGTTAAACACAAACACACACTTTGTTACACAACCAGATTCAAACCCTTCAAACAACCTTCACCTAAAACACTTATCAGAAGAAAAGTTTGAGAATCCATTCACCCCCCTCTGTATTCTCTTCGGTATATTCAATACTCAACAATTATCCCCAGACACATCCAATGCAACAAACTCTAATTTGCAAGATTTGCCATTCTGATAAAGATTTTAACATGATACATTATAGCACATCAAGATTTAAATAATTAACAAATAACGATACTGTAAGAACCCAGATTTTGGGTGGAATTAAAACTTTTATGTATTTAATGATGTAAGAACGAATAGTGGTTATGGCTACAATGTAATAATTGATATTTGGAAAGAATGAATGGAATTCGACTTTAATATGTTTATGTCTTGAAGAATGCTAAAGGGTGACAACATAGGTAAGAATAATCTATCTTCTAAGGGAATAAGATATGGCAACTTCAAGCAAGAGAATACTCTCATGTCATCCAGATCGATAACGATTAATCCAGTGGTTCCGTAAAAAGGTTAAGGAACGATCGAGAGAGAATACGGACAATTATACAACCCTAAGAGAACAAGTAAAGAATACAGAATGAATAGTGTTTTGGTGGGAGTATAGAATAATATGAGACGACACTATATAGAAGCATTCAGAACGGATTTCCGAGTTCGTATTAGTGATCCAGGGGGAAAATAAGTGTATGTAAAAGCTGTCGGATTCTGAAAAACCGCACTTTTATTTTCTCCGAGAGTTCCCTGGACACTGATAGCCTTAAGTATTTAACGAATGGATTTAAGGAATATAAATTGGAAAGTTAGAATGAAAGATGGAGAATGAAAGTATTAATATTAAAAAGGATTCCCGGTAAACCCTAATTAGAAATCCGTGAAATATTCCTACGAACGATCAATCGAAACGGGCAATAACCGGACACAGAAACAAGCAGAGGAAGCAAGAGTCTTGTGCAAGCTACTAGTATAAAATATCTAGTAACCAAACTAGAATCAAGGAACTAGCACCCTAGAGAATGCAACTAAGTACTTAGCAAGGCAACCATGTAGTTAGGCTAAAACCACCACATTTTCAACACTTGTCATGGTATTTCCTCATCCAACACCTCACTACTTTAATAAAGTAGCTTTATACAAGATATTATGTTATAAGTGGATGAGAGTGGATGAGATTAAATCATAGAAATCAAAAGAAACCAAGCAACTCTCTCCCTCCCCCCTTGCATATTCCATTCGGCCAACACCCTTAATTCCAAAATCAAAACCCCTCTTCCCACCATCTCTTGATCTTGTAAAAATTATGGTGAGTCTTACATTTCCTAAAAGTGATCCCCTAAAAATTTCAAAGCCAAACTCTCTTGTTTCCATTTTCAAATAATTCATCAAAGAGGAGGATGAATAGTGGTTTTATGAACTAATCTTGTTTTTTCTTGTTTTTCATGGTGGATTTAGCTAGCTTAGGATCATCCAAGGATAGATCAAGGCTTAGGAAGGTTATACTACTCTCTAAGGAAGGTATAAATCATTTCAAACCCTAAGCTTTACTTTGAGTTTATGCATGATTCATGGTGATTTTGGATTAAGTGATATTAGTAGTATTTTACCACCATGTTAGCATGATTTTGTGGTTAGATTAGCTTTATGATGATATATTGATGAAGCATGATATTCTTGAGCTTTTAAGAGATGATTATTAACTGTAGTAATTGATTAGATGCCCGGTGTGGCTTGGTTGTTGCGTAATGAATTTTAGAACGCTCGATTCGTAGCCGTCGTAATGCCCGACTTTCATTAACACTAAGAAACCGAACTGGTCAGTAGCCATAACTCTCTGTTCTTGGCAAGTTAATGAACCCTACTGATAGATTTTTGAACATAGATCACTTTGGCGAAAGAATCGAGGCATTTCGATTTACGGTTTAGGAATTATGACTAAATTACTAAAAGTAGTTTGAATCCGTAAACGAAAGTTCGTAACTGTAATTGAACCCTCGTAAACTATGTAACGTCATGGCGAATCTTGGTAAATAAATACTAGAGGTAAAAAGGAAGGTGTGAAAGAAAACCGTATGTCAAAAGGATCATTTTTCGATTTATTAAAAATGTTCGAGTCGAGGTTAAACGCGAACGAACCCCTAAAAGACGACTCTTTTATAACTTCGGTAAAACACTTAGAAAACGGGCGATAAAACTCGGAGTATAATATTGGTTCGTAACGATCGACCTTAGAACTCATATGACTTAAGTATGTACCAAGTATGAGTACAATGACATGTCGTATTAACGAACGAATGTCGGGTCGGATCAGTGATAAAAAGTAATCCACTAAAAGGGGTATAACGAGATAACTCGAGAACGTGTTTCGATTTAAGTATAACTTAACTTTTAATATGTTAAGTGATTAATCCCGAATGCCTTGACTATTTATAGATCACCAAGCTGAACCGGGACCCGCTACCACTACCCCTTACCGTACTCGACTACCAGGCAAGTTTCAATTCCCTTCTTTTAGGCTGTTGTTGTGATTGAATAAATATATAAATATGTTTTCTGTTATACATATGCCATAGCATGCATGCCTACTTTCAAGTTATATCATTATGCTTGTTCCCTGATTGTTATTGGCTTATAAATTAGATAGCTATCGTATCAACTATAAGCCGGTTATTGTAAGACCCTCATAGAAGGGCGTATACATCTTATTCATCAAATATAGACCGGGAGTCAATATTTCTTGATATATCGAGATTACCTCGGAGGAAAATATTTAAGTAAATATTTTCCATTATTCGGGCGACAAATATTATTTGAATATTCGTTCGAGATTATTTATTTAACGATCCTTACTTCAAATAATTATTTGAACGTAACTATTCGACGAATAATATTTATTTTAATATTCATTCAGAGTCGAATTATTTATCGATTATTATTTCGAATATTCTTCTAAAGATGAGACTACTAAATGAATATTATTTGGATATTCATTTAGAATATTATTTTATTAAATAAATATTACTTTTGAATATTCATTTAGGATATTAATTACTTGATGAATATTATTTTAATATTCATCTGAAGCTTGATTTATTTATCGAATATTATCTCGAATATTCCTTTAAAGCTTGGATTACTAAATGAATATTACTTGATATTCATTTAGAATATTATTTATTAAATGAATATTACTTTTTGAATATTCATTTAAATTCCTAATTAATTATGAATATTGTCTTAAATATTCCTTTCAGGTCCTATTAATTAATGAATATTATTTTGAATATTCATTTAAATATTTATTTATTCAATAAATATTCTCCTGATATTTCTTCAAGGATTATTTTGGAAAATACTCTGATTAAAGATATTCTTTCATATTCCTAAATATTCTTTAAATATTTTTAACTCAATAAATATTCTCTGAATATTTATTCCATACTTAGAATAATCTCAATAAGGTTCATCTTCTTCGATTATTACGAAAAATATTTCGGAGTCATATTATTATTAATCTTATATCAAGAAAGGTTCTCAGACATCATTCTTCTTTGAGTCTATCTCCCTAATAATAAGGGAACCTTACTTGGAAAATGTTATTTATCTTGTCGACTTCCCGGTCATAAAGTATTCTCTTCACTCGCAACTCGGGTGCTGTTGACTTATTAAGTCGTTGTTTACCTTCTCATCTTTCGAGGGGTAAGATTACTGGAACAAGTTGATATTCGATACCAAGCCACAGCTTGGAAGTTATTGGTGAATTTTCCTTTCCAACTAGATACGACTACCTTGTAGAGTCTTATCAACAAGTATTATACTTGGGGAAAGGGGGACGAACGTTACATTCAGAATCATGAATTCTATTTGAACTAGGAGTCGTGTAAGAGGCCGAGTAGCGCCGGTCCATCCCCTTTGGCCCAACCGTTGGCCGGGGAGAGCTAGTAAGGCGGTAGACAAGTAAAGCCGTCAGTTCTTCCTTCTACCGGTAGTAAATCTAAATTGAGCTGTACGATCTCGACTGATCATCAAGATTGGAACAGCGGGCGCGGTGAATACTCCATCCTTGGTTCATCATCCAAACTTATTTATTTCCTGCAACACGATTACTGTTGGCAGAGCTGGAAAAGTGTTCATAACTGGAATTGCAACCTTTTCATGCAAGTTCATCTTCTTAATAACAATGAGAATATCTCGCTTACTTTTGATGTAGCAGATATTTCTATAAACAAATACTTTAAGTTACCTTGTAACTTCATCGTTCATATTATACTGGCATCATTTCCGTAAATGCATGGCATATGGTTTGAAAGATAATTTTGAACTGTTTTATATTATCGTTCAGTTATATATATTATTGTTGGTGGGCTTTCGCTCACCCTTGCTTTGTTCACATTATGTCACAACAACAACTAGGACAGATGGCTCGCGTCAGGCGCACTCGGCGCAAACAGGTTACCCGACCCACCGGACTACCCGCGGAGATGCTAGCCGCCATTGCTGAGGTAGCATAGTTAGACAGCTTTTGTTTCCTGTTTAACTATATGTATAATTAATGTAATTAACGGCAAAACTTTTAAACCTATGATGTTATCCTTTTGGGATTGTAATAACTTTTATTCGTAACCCTTTAATGTAAGACTTATTTCAATTTCATCTCTGGGACTATAACTGTTGTGTGTGTGAGTGGTAATTATTGTGGGGTCACAGCATGTGATTTATTTATTGTTGACTCAAGTCAAGTATTATGAATGGATGTAAGACCGTAACCACCAGATCCCTGACCCCGGATCTGGGGGTGTTACAGATACATATAAATTAATAATTCAATTCAAAAGTTACGATGGCATAGCCGACCACAAACTTTTGAATACTACTTAACGCCAGGGCCATCTTTATAGTAGTAGTACTTGACGGCATGGCCATCTTTATAGTACTCGAATAACTGTAAATAACAATAATTTTAGTATTCAAAATAGAAGGACAAAATTTGAAACATACCACTTTTGTTAAATAGTTTTAGCTGACAGAGACTCGTGCTGATAACGTGTTGTAAATCTTGAGTTTTCTATCTTCAACTAAATAACTAATGATATAATTAGAAAGAATTTCGCTATCTTAGTATAAGAATCGTATGTAGAGAGAATAGAAGTTGTAAAGAGAAAGTTATATGTATATTCTAAATCTGTTTCACCAACTGGCCTATTTATAGGAGTTGGTTTACAAGTCTTACTAAGTAAGCTATTCAATTCTTCTTTAATAAGCATTACAAGTCTTCTTAGATAAGTTTTGCAAGTCTTCTTGAGTAAGTATGGTGAATCTTCTTGAGAAAACTTTGTGAGTCTTCTTGAGGAAGTTTTGTGAATATTCTTGAGGAAGTTTTGACAAACACTTTTTATTTATTTATATATTATAACATTCCAGTTATTGTTATTTTTTCTTTTCGATTTCCGCAAGTATTGTTATTTAAGCTTCATTTTCATATCTAGATTACATAATATTCATAACATGATAGAGTTTAAATAATAAATTGTTAATAATTAAGAAATATAAATATTCAAGTTAAACTTATTTACCAATTTCCAAAATGAGTTGGGTTACTTAATAATTATCGTGGATTTATGTTAACCTTTATTAATAAGTAAAAATCCTTTTTTTTTGATAAAACCGTACTTGCATTAAAATTTTTCAGAATCAAGCATACAGATGATAAAATCCGGAGTACAAACATTCCACTCCGTAAGACCTGACATAGAATATGTCGTCCTCACTAAGTTATGAGCTACAATATTCGCAGATCTATGTGTGTAACACACTAACACTTCATCAAAGTGTATATCCATATCCGTACAATCCTCCAAGATCATATGATCAAGCACCAAACTCACACAAACGGTGAGACAATAGCAACCTCACACAAACGGTGAGACAATAACAAAACTCACACAAACGGTCAGACAACAAAAAACAAACCGATCTTACAATTTTAAAAATGAGATTACAAAATAAAGCTACAAACTAAAACCAAACTAGAACCTTAGCAATCCGTAGATCTGAGAACAAACCCACCAGAACAAGATAACTCGGACCACTTACGAGACCAAGCTCACCTGGAAGAACGAGAAATTCGGAGCTCCGTGGAATTGAGATCTAATAAATTGAAGGCCAAATCGGAAAAGGCTTTGAAACCTTAGATTTTTAATGGTACTACTTTATACTAAATTTGGTACATACTATATTTTGATTTCACCCCTAAAATTCCATTTCGCGTAGAATTCTATGATGTTTTTTAAATAAATACAAAAAAATACCATTATAATTATACTACTTTTATACAAATTAGAATAAAAAACGATTATGAATACATAACTTGATCTAAGGTTACATGCTTTTATAACTTTTATTAGTAATCAAAACATATGGTACTACTTTTTATTAAATTTGGTTCACACCATATTTTAATTTCATCACTAGAATTTTATATTGTTTCTAAAAAAAATTATTATAATTATAATTCTTTTATTATAATTTAAAATAAGAAAAAACTAAACATGCCTATATAAGCGAAGTACCAAATTTGGTTTTACTTTTAATTTTGTTTTCATCCTTAAATTCCTATTTCTCTTATGACTTATTATTACGTATTTTTTTGACAAAAGGATTCTATATTATTTTTTAATACACTAATAAAATTGTTAAATAAAATTATAATTGTAACTTTTTTATTATAACTTTATTGAGTTCACAAATAACATTCTATCAAAATCGAGAAAAGGTCTTTTTAATCACAATTTGGAGTCAAAATGCCCAAAATATCGCAACTCACAAAAATAGTCCTTACTATCGCACAATCACGCAACTATTACATGCGCGTGTGTATATATATATATATATAGGCAAGTGCTCAAATACAAACCACTTTTAAAATACAAACCTACAAACCAACACTAAATTAATTATATTTCATTTATTCTAAGGTTCCCGCCAAGGGTACCTTCACAAAAAATGCTTAAAATAATTGGCTCTATCCTTAAAAAAAAAAAAAAAAAAAAAACTTGCCGTGGAAATGCGAAGCATTTAAGACAGTAAACGGATGAGTTAGGTAGTCATGAGGGCCGAAGGCTCTCGACACACCCGTCAATCGTCTATTGCCTTTACCATTGATTGCCATTCCTTACAACTTTAGAATGATAAAGGCGCGAAGCGCCGTACAAGAAGGTGCGAAGCACCGTGAACCAGTGAAATCCACTGCCACGTCATCACGTGAACAGTGAATTTTTTTTTAATTTTTTTTAATTTTTTTAATTTTTTTGTTGGATAGAGCCAATTATTTTAAGCATTTTTTGTATTGGGGTACCCCTAGTTTGGTTATTAGATTAGCTTGAAATATTAGATTATGCTTGGTTTGTAGGTTTGTATTTTAAGGAGGTTTGTATATATATATATATATATATATATATATATATATATATATATATATATATATATATATATATATATATATATATATATATATATATATTTTTTAAATCCTTGTTTTCAATTGGGCCAGCAGTATTGGACCGATGTGGTGCAGTTGGGCTTTGTACGCGTACTTTTTTTTTTGCTTTCCAGAAAACGCATTGTTGACGGAGGAATTTGGGAACAACAAATTTCGAGGTCTGTCGCCGGAATCAAGATCTATGACGGTGGTTTTTCTCCGGAAAAAGTGGTGGCGTGTGGTGGCTGTAGATAATTGGTGGCTGAGATTGATAGGGTTAGTGGCGGCTATTCAGAGCTCTCGACCTCCAACCCCCCAATCGGCCTACGTACCCCGGTATTTATAGGGGATCAAGCCATACGTAGTTCTTGGAGAGCAAGAAACCCAAATGGGCTTGGATAATGGATCAGCTTCCGGAATGTTCTACTATGAGGCCTAACCACAAAAGGCCCAAGGCTCATCCAAGATCTCAAGACTTCACGGATAAGGAAACTTCCCCCGTCGAGGACTAGTCCTATCCGCTACCAGCTATTTCTTGATTTCAAGGATGCAGGTATAGCCGTGGTTTACCCCAAGTGCAGAACGCATCCCTGTCCCCCGAATGAGAAGCACCCACCAGATAGCAGGACAGGTGATCCAGAGCTTTTGGGTGCAAAGTGCAGGATTACTCCAAAGTTCCCCAATGAGAGCGCGCCCATTGGCTACAGGAACAGAGCTCCCAAAGCACACACCAGAAAGTCCCCATCTTTCCACCTTAGGGCGCACGGATGCCTCCCTTAGCGTCTAAGAAGGGTCCTTATTTCCAGGCAAACCCCTGGAGGCCTTCTGCGACGGACATCCCCCTCCTGAGATACGACAGGAGGGAATTCTTCAACTTCTAGTATTCCAGCTTGAGTAGAATCCCACCTAAATAGAATCCTAACTTGAATAGTATCATAAGAGAGATTTCTTCAATGTCTTCTTAGAAAACCACCTTGAACACATTTATCCCCATATTTCATATTTAGGGCGCGCCCTAACTATAAGGAAAGCCAGGGCGCGGCCTAATTCCTCCAACTTGAGTCAAAATCCTAATTTATTCTAGAATTCCCCCAAATTGAACCCACATTTGGCCCGAATCCATCTTGAAAATACCCGAACCGAATTTTGGCTATAACAACTACCCCCCAATTCCATACGAAATCAGAGATGATGTATGGAATTTCTTCTAGAAAACCCAAAATTTTTCACAAATCTTCACCAGGGCGCGCCTTGGCAGAGGGCGCGTCTTTAGAATCCCAAACGACTGCCGACAGCTGTTTTCCACTACTTTTTTAAACCCCTATAAATACCCCCTTCTCACTTACTTTACTCTTTTTCTTTCACTCTCTACACACAAACCCTACTCCGGCGATTTCGAATTCTCCGAGCAAAAATCCGGCTAACACAACGTTTTTTCGTCGATTCTTTTCCACAAATCCTGTTCCAGAACCTCCAAGGTATGTTGTCATGTCCTTATTTTTCATTTTGACCGTGTAAATTGTCCATTCCGACGTTGCAACTGTTCACATACCCTATGTTCTTCGTTTTCCGTTGTATGTATATATGTATATATATATATATGTTTTGATCTTGTTTTGCTGCTATAACCTCTTCAAAATATGTTTCTGATAAATAGATATGATTAATTAAACTTCAGGGCGCGTCCTTGACACAGGGCGCGCCTTGGATTCCTCTGATACCATAATATAGCTTTAGAAACCTAATTCTTCATGACCCTTCTAGCAAAACTTTTTTAAAAAATCCTCTTTTGGGCGTACCTTCATATTGCTTAACACCATACACTAGGATACGCCTTAGATTTTTAGAATATTCATCGCATGTCTAATATCCATTTATTAAACTCCTGGGCGCGCCCTAAGTCCCTTTTTATTAATTTTGCAGCTGGAGGACAAGGGCGCGTCCTCTCCCTTCCATCCTTTTAAGGAATTCAACAAACGTCTTGGAATCTATTCACCCTTGCCATCACCGCTTCCACCTAATCGCTACAGACTTCCTTTCTCATTCATCTCTCCAGAAGATAGGACGCGCCTTATTCAAGAATTTGAAGACGGCACCATGAGTTTTTCTAGTGAAAACTCCTCCGACGCCACCACATTTGATCAACCTTCCAAAGAATTTGATGTTCAACCGTCCAAAGAATCTCAAACACCCCCTGAGGCGAACCATTCTTACAACTCTATGGAGGATAGTGATTTTGCTCCAATCTCGGAAACATCAGGGGACACACATTCTTCAGACACATATTCAGCTGAGGGCGCGCCCTCAGCCTCTTCCATTTCTCCTCCAATAAATTCTGAGCCAACATCTCCACCACCTTCCCCAACTCCCTTTGAACACTGGGAAGTTCGTGACGAAGAAATTGACCTCGAATGGGGTAGGTATGGAGATATAACTGAAAAAGAGAAGAATTCACTCCGAAAGAAACAAGGCAAACTGGCTTGTGTAAACATGTCTTCTACTGCAACAAATGACGAGGTAGAATGGGCCATGAAATACTACGGTCAAGAAGGACTTTGGGCCATTCCTCATTCTCATCACCGTCCCCACATTTTCAACTATGGTGGAAACTTTAGAATTCCAAGAATGGTTTTGACCCCTCGACTCGTAGCCCTTGGTGTGGGCGCGCCCTTACACCCATACCTTAGAGAAATCCTTGAATGGTACAATCTGGCCCCAATCCAACTTTCTCCCAACAGCTACAAACTTGTTCTAGGTTTGCTAATTCTCTACCGTGACTTGGGGTTTGAAGCACCCTCGATGCCAGAAATTAGCTACTTCTTCAGCATCCGCCAATCAAACATTGGCTATTACTATCTAGTAATTAACAAGCTTCACAACAACAAAGGCTTTTCTGACGGAAGGATTAGCCATATTAAACGGTGGAAAGAACCCTACTTCTTTGTCTGGGATGTTCCTAGAGTCCGTCTTCAATTCAACACAAACCCATGTAAGTGAGGGCGCGCCCTACACTCCTCTTTTCTTCCATCTTTATTAACTTTTTATTAATCTTTTAAAAACTAAAACAGATAGAAGAATCCAAAAAACTCTTCAGGGCGCGGCCTCAACTCGAGCTACTGCCGTCCTTAAAATTGCAGCTGAAAGATTCAATCTTCAAACCTTAATCACTGAAGAAAACTTAAAAAGGGTTGGAATCCTTTCTGATAGGGTTGGTTCAATTTGTAGATTTAGAAAATTTAGAAATGGTATCGCCGTCCCTCTATCTACTACTAGTGACAACGAAAATCTTGACTCTGATCAGGATGAAGGTATGAAATCTCAAATTAGGGCGCGCCCTAACCTTCCGATTTTACAGCCTATCCTTATTATATATCTTGTAACCTGTTATATGAGTTACTTATTCCTTGACTTAACATTTTATTATTTTTTCTCGTGCAGATATGGCCCCCCAAATTCCACGCGGCTTTGGATCCAAAAAGAAAAATGACAAGGAAAAAGCAATTGACAAAGTGGGTTCTTCTGACACTAGGGCGCGCCCTAGTCAAATTCAGCAAGAACCCAACCCAACAATTCCTACTTCCAGATCCTTGAAGAGGAGTACTGAAGCCCAAGACCCCCCTGTTGACAAGGGCAAGAAGCCAAGAACTGAGGGCGCGCCTTCGTACGTTGAGACCCTCATTGGGCCAGCTGCTGCATCTCTTGTCGATGACAAGGAGGTTGATCATTGGCAAAACATGAATGTTGATGATGAAACAAACTCTATGATCAAAGCCTCTGCTCAACTTCTAATTCAATCCCTAGGGCGCGCCCAAAGGATTCACAAAGAGAAGCTTTACATCAACAAACTCGAAGGGGAAAACAGAAAATATGCAAAGTTGATTGTGGAGTCTGACAACAAATGGAAGAGTAAGTGCGATTCCAAGGATGCTACTATCCAGGACCTCAAAAATGACTTGCAAGATGCTGCCAATCATCGCCAACTCTTGGCCGACAAGAATGACAGGTTGGAGAAAGAAAACGAAGATTTAAAGGTGCAGCGGGACACCCTTGAGATCGAGAAGGCAGATTGCTGGAAAGATGAGAAGCAAGCCATGGAAGATAAAAATTTCCAAGCTGGGTTTGATTTCTACCTTCTTGGTTTTCTTGCAAATGACCCAGATTACAACTGGGAAGAAAGGTTTGGTCCAGAAAGTGCTGAGGACATCAAACAATTTAAAATACTGCACGCGGATGCCATCTTGGCAAAGAGGATCGAGCTGGGATTGGATAAGGATCCACAGGGCGCGCCCTCAACTGAAGAGGCTCCCCTGCAATCTGAACGAATCGAAGATCCAGAGATCCAAACCATCGATCCTTCCAACCAAAACTCTGTTCCTGAAATGATCTCTCCTCTCACTGTTGTTCCCCCTGGTGATGCTAAGGACGCACCTCCTTCTCCCCCCAAGGACGCGTCCTAGAACTTATCTTCAAGTTTATCCGAATTTATTCTAACTTTCAAGGCGCGGGTCCTTTGTAAAACCCTGCAAGTTGTAACTTAACTTTTGAACTTTATTTGCACCGTCAATAACCTCAATGTTAATTGCCAAATTACTTTTGCCGTAAAACAATTATAGGGCGCGCCCTAACATATAGGGGGCGGCCTTTGTAAAATTTTCTTTATCACTGTTAACACATCTTCAAAAATTTGCAGGAAATTCTTCCGTGCAAACATCATATAATGTGAAAAGTTCATTAACTAAAATGCTTGTAAATTCTTCAGTGTAGATACAGGGCGCGCCCTTTTTTTGAGCGCGGCCTCTTGTGTTTTATCAGCCAATATTCTTCCAACTCTTGAAAACGTTGAAACACTTAGAATAAAAAATCTTCATTCATATTGAGGGCGCGCCCTAAGGCATTACCTTTTTTCAATATTCCTTTTACTTGTCAATTATTGCTTGGATTTAAACAGAATTTCACAGGGCGCGCCCTAAGGCATAGAGCACGACCTCTTGTAATAAAAAGAATCTTCAAAAACTTGAAAGAATGTCTTGATAAACTTTATTAATTCTTCAAATAAACTCAAATCTCAACAGAACAGGGGAAGGTATACATGAACTACCCCCCGAGCTAAGGAGAATAAACTTCGAAAAAGCGTAGAATAAAAACAGCAAGTCTCGACTAGAACTAAAGAAGGCGTACGTGTACTACCCCCCTAGACTAGGAGAAGATTTATTTATTCTAGTCTATAACTTAAATATAAGCCTTCATACAATAGGGGGTCAAAGCCGCACCCTACTGATAATATTTCCTCAGATGCTCTGCATTCCATGCCCTTGGGATTGTGTTGCCATCCAAGTCTTCTAGATGATAAGTCCCTTCCCAGATGATAGACTTGATCTTGTAAGGTCCTTCCCAGTTAGGACCAAAGACTCCATGCGCTGCTACCCTTGTATTTGGCATAACTTTCCGCAGAACTAGATCACCCACCTTAAAAGGTTGAGCCTTCACCTTCTTGTTATAATACCGTGCAGCCCTCTGCTGATAAGTTGCCAATCTCAACTGCGAATTAGCCCTCATTTCTTCTAGGAGATCAAGATTTAACCTTTGATTAACCATATTTGATTCTTCATCATAAAAATCTCTTCGGAATGACCCTGCTCCAATCTCCACTGGCACCATTGCTTCACATCCATAAGACAATATGAAAGGAGATTCTCCAGTTGTGGTTCTTGGAGTCGTGTTATACGACCATAAGACCATGGGAAGTTCTTCAGGCCAATTCCCTTTGCTTTCTTCCAACTTCGTCTTCAAGGTGTGCTTGATTATTTTGTTGACAGCCTCTGTCTGCCCATTGCTTTGAGGGTGATACACAGCTGCAAATTCCTTCTTTATCCCCAAATCATCACACAATTTTCTCAATTCCTTGCTATCAAACTGCTTTCCATTATCCGATACAAGTTTATACGGAATTCCAAACCTGCACACAATAGAGTTGAAAACAAAATCTCGAATCTTTCTTGCTGTAATTGTGGCCAGGGGCATTGCCTCCGCCCACTTGGTAAAGTAATCCACAGCAACAACAGCATATTTCACTCCTCCTTTGGCTCTAGGGAGTTCTCCGATAAGATCTATTCCCCACATAGCAAATGGCCACGGACTCATCAAAGAAGTCAAAGTGGTAGCAGGGCTGGTAGAGTAATTGGCGAACCTTTGACACTTGTCACATGCCTTAACAAATTCGTAAGCATCCTTCTTCAAGGTAGGCCAATAATATCCTTGCCTTAACACCTTCATTGCCAACGAACCACCCCCCGAGTGATTGCCGCATATACCTTCATGAATTTCCCTAAGAATGTAATTGCATTCATCTCCATCTATGCACTTGAGAAGTGGTTGATTGAAACCCCTCTTATATAATATCCCATCATACTCCACGAATCTAGCTGCTTGATACTGAAGCCGCCTGGCTTCCAACTTCTCACCAGGAAGTATCCCTTCTCGAATATATTTTTGAATGGGAGTCATCCAAGTAACACTGGGAATAGATTCCACTTCCATGACTTCAACCTCTGGAATGCTAGGAACTTCCTGTATTTGCAAAGGTACAGTCCCCAATAGCATAGCGTCTTTCTGTGACCCCAACTTGGCTAACACATCTGCACTACAGTTCTCATCTCGTGGAATACACTCTACCCGTACTTCTCGGAACTTTTTTATCAATCGTTGAGCGCACCTCATGTAAAGCTCTGTCCTTGGACCTCTACACTGAAATCCACCTTTTACTTGTCCAACCACTAGTTCTGAATCACTTAACACAATGAGATTCACTACTTTCATCTCCAAAGCCATCTTTAGCCCATTAATCAAGGCTTCATACTCGGCATCATTATTGGTCGCCTGAAATTTGAAGTGAATAGCACTCATAAGTTGATTCCCTTCGGGGGTAAACAAGATTATTCCTGCTCCAGCCCCTCAATTGTTGACAGCTCCATCTACTTGTAACTTCCACCAAGGTTGAGGAACTTCTTCAAATGGAGTTGCCCTCTTAAGCAGAACTTCAGGCTCAATTAATACAATCGATTTTTCTTCATTTTCCGACTCGAATTCAACAATGAAATCAGCTAAAGCTTGACCCTTTATAGCAGTCCTTGGAGTATATTCCAAATCAAATTGTCCCAGCTCAACTGCCCATTTTAACATTCGACCAGAGGTTTCCGGCTTGTGGAGAATTCCTCTCAATGGATATGCCGTACGAACTTCAATCTTATGAGCCTGAAAATAAGGACGAAGCTTCCTTGACGCCAAAACTAAGGCATAAACCAACTTTTCCATGCTAGTATATCTGGTTTCCGCATCAAGCAAACGCTTACTCACATAGTAAACCGGAGACTGATGATCAACTTCTTCTCTTACTAATACCGCACTAATAGAATGTTCTGAAACCGCCAAGTATAGAATTAACGTCTCTCCTTCCACGGGCTTAGCTAAGAGAGGGGGATTTCCCAAATGCTCCTTTATTCTCTGAAAAGCTTCCTCACACTCAGATGTCCATGCAAAATCTTTGGCTGCCCCCTTTATCGCCTTGAAGAATTCTCTGCATTTATCCGACGATTTTGAAACAAAACGATTAAGGGCTGCTATCCTTCCCGTGAGACTTTGAACTTGCTTTACACTAGTCGGAGATTTCATGTCAAGAAGAGCTTTTATTTTTGCTGGATTTGCCTCGATTCCACGATGATTAACAATAAATCCTAGAAACTTCCCAGATTCTACCCCAAAGACGCATTTTTGAGGATTCAACTTCATCCTAAACTTCCTCAAAATCTCGAACATCTGTTCTAAATGCTTTACATGGTCCTCTTCTCCCAAGGATTTAACAAGCATATCATCCACGTATACCTCCATGGTTTTCCCTATCAAATCCTTAAACATCATGTTCACCAATCTTTGATAGGTTGCACCAGCATTGATTAACCCGAAAGGCATGCCAATGTAACAATACAATCCTCGATCTGTAATAAAAGAAGTGTGCTCCTGATCCGGCTCATACATAAGAATCTGGTTGTAACCAGAGTAAGCATCCATGAAACTTAAAAGAGCATGTCCTGCCGTAGCATCCACCAACTGATCAATCCTCGGGAGTGGAAAACTATCCTTCGGGCATGCCTTGTTCAGATTAGTGAAATCCACACAAGTTCGCCATTTTCCATTTGGTTTTTTCACAAGAACCGGATTAGCCAACCAATCTGGATAATATGACTCCTTGATCAGCCCAACATCTAGAAGTCTATCCACCTCTTCTTTCAATGCTATGGCTCTCTCTCCACTTACTGGCCGGCGTTTCTGGCGAACTCCCTTCTTGGTAGGATCTATATTAAGACGGTGACACATAACCTTCGGATCAATCCCAACCATATCAGCATGACTCCAAGCAAAAACATCCAGATTGTTTAAAAGGAAATTAGTGAGCATGCCTCTTAACTTGGAGTTCAACTGCGACCCAATCTTCAGAACCTTAGTTGGATCCCTCTCATCCACCAAAATAGGAATTGTATCCTCTGCAGGACCAGTCTTTTCCACTGGTTGCGGTGTCCTTGGGTCAAGGTCGAAATCAAAACTTCGAGGATCTTCAACCGGTGCTACGTCCTTGGAGGGCACGTCCTCTTTAAGAGGGAAGTCTTCCTCGACAAGGGTATGCACCAAACCTTCAAGCAACATTCGTCTCCCTTCAATCTGCTCACCCTTGAGATCAAACGAGATTACTTCCTCTGCATCTTCCTCTATTTCCTCCAAAATTCCTTCTTGAAGCTCATCAAGAATTGAGGTATCATCCTCAGGGCGCGCCCTGTATAGCAGTTCTTCCTCTTCAGGTTCCTGGACAAGATAATGGGCTTTCACCTCTTCTGGGACAACACTCGTGACTCCGGAGCCACTCTCATGAAGGGCGCGCCCTCCATCTTGTTGTCTTCTAAACCCTTTAATCACCTTATGGTAGCATTCTCTGGAGTCATGCTGGGAGCCCCGCACGGTTCCCACACCATTTGGCGTAGGAAATTTCATCGCGAGATGATAGATGGAGGTCACAACTTTCATTTCCTTCAACAGGGGTCGTCCTACTAGAGCGTTATGTGAGGAATCCACATTCAAAATCATGAAATCCATCATTTGCGTCACAGAAAGGTTTCCTTCCCCAAGAGTTACCGGTAATTTGATAGCCCCCATAACTTTTACCGATTCTCCTGAAAAACCATAAATCCATCCGCTGTCTTGAATCATGTCTTTGTCTGAGAGTCCCAGCTTCTTATAAGTACTGTAGTAGAGTATGTTCACCGAGCTTCCATTGTCCACGAAAACCCGATGGACATTCTTCGAACCAATCTGAATTGCTACTACCAGAGCGTCATTATGAGGATGATGTACCCATCTAGCTTCTTCTTCAGTGAAAGTAATGTCAGCACATTCTCCCTTGAACAACTTAGGTGGCCTCAATTCCAAACTATTCACATTTGTGAGAGGTCGATACCTCGCTTCCCTGGAATACTCTCCATAGCGTGATTGCTATCTCCCCCTAAATGATGTCCTCCAAAGATGGTGTGAATACTCCCTTCTTTGACAAATTTCTTCTCTTCCGGCTTACCATCTCCATGGAGGGCACGCCCTCCATCTCTCCTGTCGGGATTCTCCCTATGCTTCTTCACCTCCCTAACTATCCATTCCGTCAGGTATCCTTCCTTAATCAAATCCTCAATCTCTTCCCTGAGTTGACGACATTCATGAGTGTTATGCCCTGAGGATTCATGGAATTCACAATACTTTTTCTTATCCTTACTCTGCCAGGAGGTCAATGGTTCCGGCTTTCTGAAGAACCCTTTGTTCTTATTCACCTCAAAGATATGTTCAATAGAAGCTGCTAAAGGAGTATAGTTACCCGGCCTTTGATCGTAAGTGTATGTATCAGGTGGACCCCAACTCCTTCCAGTTTCAGTTAAATTTATCCGGTTCGCACCAGTTGCTATACGATGGGTAGGACTGGGAGACCTATCCTTCCTTTTATCGATCTTTGCCTTAGAACCGTTCTGACTGTCAGTTTTTCGGTTGTCTGCCAAGGATTGTTCCACAATTTTGAAAGACTCAGCTTGTGCAAACACATCAGCCAATGTCGGTGGATCACGTCCTTGCAAATGTTTCCAGAAATCTGTTCCCACCGACAATCCAGCAATTAAGAAACTCTTGAGTGTTTCATCTGTCGCTCCTCTCACCATTGTGGATTCCGAGTTGAATCTCTTGAAATAGGATTGCAGACTCTCCCC
The DNA here is from genome assembly GCA_036435485.1 of Saposhnikovia divaricata. Taxonomy (NCBI): domain Eukaryota; kingdom Viridiplantae; phylum Streptophyta; class Magnoliopsida; order Apiales; family Apiaceae; genus Saposhnikovia; species Saposhnikovia divaricata. The sequence goes on from CM071597.1 coordinate 161,983,786, forward strand.
TTCCCTTTGCTTGATATTGGCCAAGGTTGTGACCGGAGGAGCATATTTTACCGCGGCCTGGAACTTAGTCAAGAACAAGTTCCTCATCACCTGCCACGACGTAATTATCCCCGGACCAAGCTTCTGAAACCATTGCTGAGCACTCTCCCTGAAAGTTGCCGCCAACAATCGACACCTAGCCAGTTCCGTAACTTGATAGACATCCATCTCAATATCGAAACGTCCAAGGAATTCCACAGGGTCTGCATTTCCATGAAATCGCAAATCATTAGTCATTGATCTATACCCAGCAGGGAGCTGCGCCTCTCTAACCTCAGTTGAGAAGGGAGAAGATGTTGGAGCAGTTGCAGATATTCTTCCTCCATCTAGGTGAGCAAGGAGTTTCTTTAAGTCATCCACATTAAATGTTCCCACTCCGGGAATATTCTGGATATTTGGTTGTTCCACAGTCTGAGTACCCCCCGGGGGTGGAGGTGGCGGTGGAGCCGCCGTCTGAATACCTCCTTGAACTTCAACTTGTGGTTGAGTCACAACCTCCTGAGTTTGAATTTGATGACCCTCGGGATTTTCATGAGGTTGTGGATTCCCTCGAGAACCTCTCTGATACTGTTCTCCCGAGCGAGAGTGCGTCCTCGACCTGGACTCACTGGAAGTGCTTGAGGGAATTTGATGGATGCGGGGGGATCTCCCACCTGAGGGCGCGCCCTGATTACGGGGGCGCCTGTTTCCCTGGTGCCAATCCATTCTTCTGTCACCGTTATCACGGTTTCTCCTCTCGGTATTACCGCGATGAGGAGTTTGGTGGAATCCAAGGGGCCGCGACCTGTTTTGAACAGGGGGCACGCGCTGTGGATTATCATTTCGAGCAAGAGTTCTCTCATGTCCAAGGGGCCGCGACCTGTTGTCAGGGGGCACGCGCTGTGGATCATGACTCTGAGGAAGGGCTCGCTCATGTCCAAGGGGCCGCGACCTGTTATCAGGGGGCACGCGCTGTGAATCATGGGGCCTCGATTCCACATATTTGTCTTTCTTCTGAAGCTCGAGGAGCACCATCCTCAAATCATCATCATCAAGCATTATTCCAAGGCGTTCTTTCAAGCTGGCAAAATCTCTCCTTTCTTTAGCGATTTGCTCTTCATCCCTTTGAATCTCATGGGTAGTGCGCCCTGAACGGTGAGGATGAGGGCGCGCCCTCTCTTGAGGATTCACCAACCTGCGCTCAGAATTATTTTCACTAGGATATTCAATAATAGGATCAGAATAATCTAACCTTCGAGGAGTGACCAGCTGAAATCTCTTTTCATGACTTTCCTCCTCCCTTCGAGAATCTTCCACGATCTGAGGGGATTTCCCCGATCGTCGATGATTTCGTGGGATACTCCGAGATTTTCTCCTTGATTCTTGCTCTTCCTCCACCGAACCCAATCTCGCCCCGAAACTATTTATGGCATCTTGCATAACATACAGCTGTTCCATTAATGCCGAATTACTGATGAGAACGGGCGGCTGTCCGCCGATGGCGGCCGGAGTTCCTTGATGTCGCGGAGGAGCAGCTATATTTTCCGGGACGTAAGCTTCATGACGCGCTCGGTTATCTCCCAAGCTATCTTCAGAATCGTAACCATCTTCTCCTTGAGAACCTCTGCCATGATTGTGAGACATCTTTTCCTCCTAAGATGTAGATCTTGATTGGCTCCCCTCCTTCTAGCGCCAATTTGTTGACGGAGGAATTTGGGAACAACAAATTTCGAGGTCTGTCGCCGGAATCAAGATCTATGACGGTGGTTTTTCTCCGGAAAAAGTGGTGGCGTGTGGTGGCTGTAGATAATTGGTGGCTGAGATTGATAGGGTTAGTGGCGGCTATTCAGAGCTCTCGACCTCCAACCCCCCAATCGGCCTACGTACCCCGGTATTTATAGGGGATCAAGCCATACGTAGTTCTTGGAGAGCAAGAAACCCAAATGGGCTTGGATAATGGATCAGCTTCCGGAATGTTCTACTATGAGGCCTAACCACAAAAGGCCCAAGGCTCATCCAAGATCTCAAGACTTCACGGATAAGGAAACTTCCCCCGTCGAGGACTAGTCCTATCCGCTACCAGCTATTTCTTGATTTCAAGGATGCAGGTATAGCCGTGGTTTACCCCAAGTGCAGAACGCATCCCTGTCCCCCGAATGAGAAGCACCCACCAGATAGCAGGACAGGTGATCCAGAGCTTTTGGGTGCAAAGTGCAGGATTACTCCAAAGTTCCCCAATGAGAGCGCGCCCATTGGCTACAGGAACAGAGCTCCCAAAGCACACACCAGAAAGTCCCCATCTTTCCACCTTAGGGCGCACGGATGCCTCCCTTAGCGTCTAAGAAGGGTCCTTATTTCCAGGCAAACCCCTGGAGGCCTTCTGCGACGGACATCCCCCTCCTGAGATACGACAGGAGGGAATTCTTCAACTTCTAGTATTCCAGCTTGAGTAGAATCCCACCTAAATAGAATCCTAACTTGAATAGTATCATAAGAGAGATTTCTTCAATGTCTTCTTAGAAAACCACCTTGAACACATTTATCCCCATATTTCATATTTAGGGCGCGCCCTAACTATAAGGAAAGCCAGGGCGCGGCCTAATTCCTCCAACTTGAGTCAAAATCCTAATTTATTCTAGAATTCCCCCAAATTGAACCCACATTTGGCCCGAATCCATCTTGAAAATACCCGAACCGAATTTTGGCTATAACACGCATATAAATCTTGCATTTTCAGAGTTTTTTTTTTTTTTTTTGATAATTTGCATTTTCAGAGTTGTTTTTGTCTTTTAAGGTAAAAAAGCATTATTATGTTGCATTATTATATTTGTCTTTTATGCTATTATTTTTAAATTTTATCTATATATTTTAAGGGTTCAACAGTTAACTTTTGGGGTTTAATATTTTCATTTTGGGTTTTAGAAATATTCAGAACAACGAATAAACCTTATACGGATAAACCCTAATTTATCCTGATTTTTAAAAAATCGAGGCTGCGATTTTTTAAAAATCAGGCCGCCGGACTCATTAAAAAATATTCAATTTTCTAATTAAAATTTTTCAATTTTATCTTTATTCTCTTGAGGTTCAACAATTCTATTTTGGGTTTAGAAATATTTAGTATAACGAATAAACCGTATACAAATTTAAAATTTAGGGTGCAAAATTGCATGTTTTTTTTTGAAAAACGCAAAATCAAGTAGCGTTTTCAATTAAACGCTAAACAAAACAGCGTTCCTTGGTCTTTTCCCTCACCTACAAAACATTGTGCCACACAACTTTATAATACGTTATCAATCAACGCAACTTAGTCTTGCGTTTTCCACTTTTTTTCAAAAAAAAACAAAAAAAAAGTGACATTTCAAATTTGAGAGAATAACGCTACACGACTATGCATTTCCAGTAAACTCCATTTTAAGTTGCATTTTATAGTGATAAAAAAGACCATTTTTTTAATTTGTGATATTTAGGGCATTATTTCTTAAAATTGTGATATGGAGGGTCAACATCCTCAAAATCATATATGTTCTTACATATGTATTTGTTTAGTAAAATATAGATGTGCAAGTGTACACAATCGCAAGCAAGTAATACAATATTAAATACCAGATATCTTTCGATTTGTGTAAATTGTAATTAATATCAAACAATTCGGTTATAGAACACAATATTTGAGTTTGCTTTTTCTAATTAAACTAGAAAAAATGTTAAAAATAACAGTTTTTTGGATAAGAATGATGAAAATAACATTTTTGCGAGAGAGATGGTTAAAAATACCGATTTCAATACGCATTTGGTGATTGGGTAACAGCTGATACACATTTGATATTTGGGTAACATGAAGAATAGTGGCCCCACAGGAATGTTACGCATTTTTCAAAGGGGTAACAAATCCTAATAGGGATTTGTTACCCCTTTGACAAATGCGTATCTTGTATAAATGGATTACCCATCTACCAAATGCGTATTTGATCCGGTATTTTTCACCAATCCATATCAAAATCGGTATTTTCATGTTTTTATCAGAAAAACTATTATAAATCGCCATCACCCACTAAACTAATCAAGTAATAACTAAATTAACTAACTAATATTGTACTAGAAAAGAGAGTTACGAGAGTTTTAGATACGAGAAGATAAGTCAAGATAATTACCTTCCCTAATATGTTCATGTCGGCAATAAAACAGTGTAATACTATAGCAAAATCACTACTAACAAAAAATTCATAGATAATAGGTTTCTCTCGAAATCAATATGTTATAGATTCTATAATTAAATTAACATATGTCTATGCCCAATTCAACTTCCAGAATACAATTAAGCACCAATTTTACACGATTATGCAAGATAACGATATATGTCTATACTATCACAAAATTTATATCAACAGATATACTCATGCACCATTCAAGTATTGTGTCAGTTAACCATAACCTTCTCAATATTATAATTAACTCAACAATCTACTAGAGTTGGCCAACAATAGCAAATATATATCATAAAATCCACTTGAACGAATAAATTGTAATTGCAAATAGTACTTTTGAATATATATCATAAAATCCACTTGAACGAATAAATTGTAACTGCAAATAGTACTTCTTTTCAAAACATCAATAGATAAGTGAGTTACAATGTCTGGTTCGTTGTATTCTAAAATGGACAAACGAATTCCAAGTTCCAAGATTTTCATAGTTACCACAAAACATGAGAACTTAGTTATGCAGGGTAACCATAGTCACCACAAATTACATAGTTATCCAATACAAAATCATTAATTACTTACCAAAATTAACAATGTAACCTCTAATTACATGGTTATAAACCAAACACAAACATTTTAATTATCTTGGAATTTTTTATTGTAACTTTTTTTTTTTGAATATATTGGCTTATAGCCTTACAAGTGAATATCTGTTCTAATAATTCTCGGGATGAGCGAAAATCGAACCCAGAAAAATTGACAAAACAAACGACGCCTAAATGTACATAAATTAAACAGATGTTTCAACACTCGAGAGAAGTTGACATCGTAACATGCACTAGAGAACATTGCCAAAAATCACAGTATTTATAAGTAGTTTCTTTAACCACTGCGTATAAACTCTCCCAAAACCCTTTCTCCTGCGATCAAAAGCCCAACTTACATTGTCTAAAAAGGGCCTCGATGACTTCATTATGCAAACTAAACTAAGGAGCATGAGATGATCCTTCACTAGTATCCTCTGATTCTGATTCTGAATCTGAATTACCAACCATCTTCTCTAGTGATTCCATATCCCCGGCTTCTGAACTAGTGTGCATCCTAAGTTTTTCAGCATCCTCACTGAAATTTTTACATAAACAGAAAAAAAAAAATTAGACACTCTTAGTTGCATTTGGCGGAACAGGTAAACAGGTTGAATAAAGAATAAGAGCCATACTCTGAAACACCAAATAATTCTTTAACCACCAAGGAACTCCCTCTTGAACAAAACTCTGGCAGCTGGTGGACAACAAGTACATATGAATCAAACCACAAGAAAAATACGCAACTTGTTATCTAAGTTTGTTTGCAAAAAATTCACTAGGATACAAATAACGTGGTTTAAAACTGTAAGAAACCCCATGAAATATATTATACTAACAACCAACTAGCACGCTGAAGGTGAAAAAGGATCAGCATAAAGGACTCTTGCTATTACTAATTGCCAATACTTACCTATACAATTTAACAAGTATAATTTAATGCGGCAGAGTTCATCCTACAATCACATATTGGAATACTATGCAAATAAAGGAAAAGTGGAAGCTATACTATATACATAATGGCTACTCAACGTCTCAGCCTCTTACCTCAGAGAGATAATAAATCTTTCCAAAAAGGGCTTGTACTGCAAGTTTTCTCTTGAAACCCGTCGAAGAATATCCCGACATATCCATGACAACTGGACCTGAAATAATCAATGGACAAGTTTCAACCCACAATGATTATACATAAAGGTGCTCTGGATTAAGTCTTCTTTACTGTATAATTTACTAGGGAAATGGCACTCAGCAGGCTAAAGAACATAATATATGTCTAACGCTTGTTAAATTGAAGCTTTGGGATATTCAATGCTTCAACACTTTCTTATATTTACTACCCAATCATTTATTCCATTCATATAAATGACAGAATGTGAAAATGCAAGTGCATAAATGGTCTTGTACATCCTCCAACCATAGCCACTTCTTATATTTCGCATTCATAAACACACAAGAATATTGGTGATCAAGAAGTTAATACATGTCTAACGTCTTGTTATTTTGAAGCTTTTGGGATATCCAATGCATATGCAACATTATCTTATATATATTGCCAAATCATATATTATATCTATATAAATGACAGAATTTGTAAAACACAAGCGCATCAAAGGTCTTGTACATCCTCTGACCATAGCCAGTTTTTATATTTCTCAGTTATGGACACATATGGTGATCAAGAAGTTAAACCCTTTCAATTTTGTGCATTTCCGCTTCTCATCAAGTATTCCCGTATGTACTGGGGTGAAAACTGTTTAAAGAGATTATGCAACAAAACAAAACAGGTGTCGATAAAATACAATTACCTTTGTCTTTCACAATTCTTCTTGATATCTCTTTCAAAGTTTCAGCAACTTGAGTGTCATCCAACATAGATGCTTTCCTAAGGTTGATCAAATTTGAAACCAATTCTGGGTTAAAGGGTTTTTCATTCAACGCATACCGAATATACTTGCGTAATACCTCCTCCATGGTAAATCCTGTCTGCGTACACATAACAATGTCATCAAACTAAATACTTCAGGCATGCAAGTGTGTAAGGTCATGTTGAGCTCAAGAGATATAAAAACTAGTTAGAACTAGCAAAATTTTTACAGCATTACTTTTTGTGGCATATTTTCTGCTATAATTTAGTCATATACTCATATTTATTGCAGGTAAAACACCTCTATAACCAGCGTACAAACTTTCTTGTATTGTGATGGGATTTGCAGAGTCAGTTACTGCTGAGAAAAAGAGAGTTGTTATGTGAAATGCCTAATAGAAAACTGTAAGTGATGACTGTTTAAATATCCATTGATGTACTTGGGATGCAAGGATGCCAGACTCATTGTACATCAGGTAGAGTGTCTGTCATTCTCATTTACTATTTAAGCATGCTTGTTGCCCGTTGGAAAAGGAATTATGATCAAAGCAGTGCCTTAACATTAAGGACATTACTATAATAACACATAATGTTGTCTATTCATTATAATAAAGAAATAGCTTGTAAGATATACAATGTTTTGTATCAAACGATTGAAAGGCTGAACAGCTAAACCTCAGCAGCGAAGCATCACTAAGTTTATGCAAACAAAAGACACATAAAGGGTAAAACTAGTTCTTTGGTATGTATCTCACCTTTTGCATCAGCCCCGTCAAAGCCGACTCTTCTACTCCAGCGCTTCCCTTTGCAAATAACTCGTCTATTGATTTGCACAACACAGCATTCTTATTGACCTGGCAAAATTATCGCTAATGGGAAGTTAAAGAATGCATCCACAAGAAATTTAAGAGTTAAACTTCAACATTATTACTTTACGAACTGAAAGCATTGATTCATGTATGTATGAATTAGTTAACCACATAGCAAATGCTACTGTTGAAAAATTATTCCAAAATCTTAATGAAGTCACCACATATCATCTTTCCACCAAATGTTCACTTCTGAGTTCTAATACATAACCATAAAAGATCGTGAAGCACATGGTAGCTATAAGAAACCAACTATGATCGTACAAGGAAAATATGGTCATTGATCCAAACAACATGGTGAAATGTAAATGTTTCATGACTACATTGACATCACAATAATTAACAAAAACTAAGCAAATTCTAATTAAAAGTTAAAACACATATCTGTAACACCTATGGTGGATTATAAGTTTGCTACCAATCCAACTTACCAAAAAATGTATCAGTATCTGACCTGTTTACAGCTCAATCCTCCAGGAACTAATTATGACCTGATGGTAATTTAAGGGCATCGAACAAAGATTGTTTTACTATTTAAAACAACATGGTGCGATTTAATTGCTTCACTACTACATTCATTTAGTAATAATCAACAAAAACAAACAATAGAACTTATAACTTTGCTGCCCACCAAACTATCCAAGTTACAAAATCAACAAATAAATGATCGCAAACCACAAAAGCTGTGCGGAACTAAGTATGACAGTACAAGGGGAATGAATAAATCAAACAAGACTATTTTACTAATCGAAACAATATAGTGCCATACAAATGCTTCACTACAACAATAGCCAAACATAAGCGATAATTTCACTCAAATCACAAGAAATGTACAAGGAACCAACCTGTTTACGACGCAATTCTCGGGGAGAATTAAACTTCTTGACAGTCTTATAAAAGGCAAAAACAAAAGTAATGCCAAGATAAGCCAAAGGAACAGCAAGCATCCAAGGCAAAGAGCTAGTTCCAACTCGAGGCCCCGGAATCGCCTGAGTTACGGACCCCGTAAACTCGACTAAATCCAAAGCCTTCTCTTGTATCCAAGGCAGATCCTCCTCTTCTTCTATCACTTCTTCCTTAACCTCAGCTCCTTTTTTTGGCTCTGACTCCGATTTTTTCGCCGCCGGAGCAGGCAAGACTATACGGCGGCCGGAACAGTTACCGGAGAAAGATAAGGGGTGAGATGAAAAGGGGTTTTTGGGAATTCTTGAAAATGTTGGTTTGTAAGAAAAAGATTTGATTTTGGTTGAAAATGGGTTGAAAGAAGTGTAAAAACAATGACAAGAAGAAGGGGTGGAAGTTGCGGTGGCGTACATTTTATTTACCGGTGGACGGCGGCGATAGACTGGGGAAGAGGGGTCAGGGGGTTTTGGGGGTGTTTCGTGACACTGTGTGTAACAAGTGTGTCTTTTGTTTGATAACTTCAATGCTTGCTCGCCTTGCTATGCTCCCTTTTTTCTCTTTTTTTCTTTCTCAATTTTTTTTTTTTTGCTATTTTAGATAGATTCAATATCTATTATTATCTATTATATATAAAGGAAAAGCCCCGGGATTTTGGTGGAGCTCTAGAATCGCTCGATTCATAATTATCTATTTTTCTAGAGCTCCTCTATTTTAAATATGTAAAACTAAAATTTTCTTCTTTAAATCCTATTTTTTAGAAAAGAAATCAAAACTTCCTTTCTTAATATTAATATAAACGTTAACATAAACATCTTTGAAATAGAAAAGGTTCTCGAATTCGAATTTGTAGGGAAGAAGAACTCAAATTACATATTCGAAATTGAAAAGGTTTTCGAATTTGTTGGGAAGAAAAAATTATATATTCGAAATAGAAAAAAATATTATAGCTCCACCAAACTCCCGGGGCTTTTCCTTTATATATATAATAGATTTAATTTATACAATATTGTGTTCACCAATTTATATTTGTATTTTAGATATATTTAAAATTTTAAAAAAGAATTATGAGGCAAAATCGGTAAATCAAAGTCAAAGAGTATTTTAGTATTTAAATTTTTATTATTGTGTATGCTGAGTATTTTTATAATATATACAACGGGTGGTGGCCTAAAAAATCGTAAGACAAATCGTTATAGAAAAATATATGAATAATTTATCTTATTATATATGTATATTTAATTTATACAATATTGTTTTCACCAATTTATATTGATATTATAAAAATATTTTTGTCATTTTTTTTTCTTAAAATGATCTTTATTTAAAATTTAAAAAAAAATTATAAGGTCGCCGCGAAGCGCGGCTTATTCGACTAGTATACATATAAAGGAGGATAGCGGGAGTTTAGGTGGCGCTCTAATATCGTCTCAATCGATTTTTCTAATTTTCTAGAATTTTAAACACTAATAAATATGAAAATATCAATTAACCTATTAGAAGTAGAATAGGTGTTCGAATTTATATAGGAGAAGAGCTTGAATTTATAGGGAAGACATATGATTAGAAGTTCTGTTGGAAGTATAATAAGTATTTATAAGGCATACGATTAAAAGTTCTATTGGAACCAGAATAGGAGTTCGAATTTATAGAGAATAAGAGTTTGAATTTATAGAAAAAATATATATAAATAAAAGTTTTACTAGAACTAGAATAGGTGTTTGAATATATAGAGCAGACATATAATTAAATATTTTATAGAAAGTGCGATCTTCTTAAATTATATATTTTTTATATAAGTTAATTATATTTATATTAGGAAAATTTATTCATAAATCAAATACTATTGTCATGAAAAAAGTCACCGTATTTAAAAAGAAAAGAATTGATGTGTTAACATAATAAAAGAACAATGAGTAAAAGAACGATCTCATGTAGTCTTTATAATATATGTTAAAAAGTTGGGATTTCGATTTTAACGAGAGAGCGGCTCAATCGAAAGAATCGTATTTAACAAGAAATTGATTCATTAGAGAAGATCATTTAATTATTAAAATTTAATATTAATATTATAATACAACGTAAATGTATTGAATTTTTTTTAAAATATTATAACGCCGCCGCGAAGCGTGGCTTTATCAACTAGTATATATATATATATAAAGGAGGATAGCGGGAGTTTAGGTGGCGCTCTAATATCGTCTAAATCGATTTTTCTAATTTTCTAGAATTTTAAACACTAATAAATATAAAATATCAATTATAAAGGAGAAGTTCGAATTTATAGGGAAGACATATGATTAGAAGTTCTATCGGAAGTATAATTAGTATTTATAAGGCATACGATTAAAAGTTCTATTGGAAGTAGAATAGGAGTTCGATCTCAATCTATTTTTCTAATTTTCTAGAATTTTAGAATTTTAAACAATAATAAATATAAAAATATCAATTAACATATTAGAAGTAGAATTGGTGTTCGAATTTATAAAGAAGAAGAGTTCGAATTTATAGGGAAGACATATGATTAGAAGTTCTATTAGAAGTATAATAAGTATTTATAAGTCATATGATTAAAAGTTCTTTTGGAAGTAGAATATGAGTTCGAATTTATAGAGAATAAGAGTTCGAATTTATAGAAAAAATATATAAATAAACGTTCTACTAGAAGTAGAATAGGTGTTTGAATATATAGAACAGACATATAATTAAATATTTTATAGAAAGTACGATCTTCTTAATTATATATTTTTTATATAAGTTAATTATACTTATATTAGGAAAATTTATTTATAAATCCAATACTATTGTCATAAAAAAAGTCACCGTATTTAAAAAGAAAAGAATTGATGTGTTAACATAATAAAAGAACAATCTCATGCAAAAATCCTAAATAAATACAGGAGCGTCTAAAATATAAAGAGAAAATAGGATGTGTTTTCATTTTCTAAAACTCCAAAATTTTTAGAAAGTCTAGACAAAGTATAAATTGGAATTCACTCTACTTTTTAGGTTTTGATTTTAAGGAAAAAAATTGTTGTGAAAAATAAATATCATCAATAATATGTAATGAAGTTGAAATTTCGATCTCAAACTAGAGCGGCTCGAAACATGTTTAACGGGAAGACGACTCACTATAAAAGATTGTACTGGCTATTAATATACCATATTGATGTTATAAATTTTATTTTATTTTTAGGATTTGATTTTTATGGATAAACATTATCATACAAGTAATATATGTAAAAGTTAGGTTTTTGGTCTTAACGAGAAAGCGGATCAATAGTAATAACCGTGTTTAACAAGAAAGCGGTTCATTAAATAAGACCGTATAAAAAGTGTCTTAATATATAATACATAAAATAAAATGTTTTATTGGAAGTAGAATACGAGGACGGTGGAGACGTCATATACGATTTTTTTTAAACTATACATCTTTTTTCCCAAAAATCTTTTATTTTAACTTTTTTATACAAGTTTATCTATAATATACAGAAAATATATGATGTATTTTCATCTTTTAAAACTCCATAAATATTAGAAAGTTTAAAGAATATAAAAATTGAAATTTACTCTCTTTATATAGTGAAGTTAGAATTTCGGTTTCAAATAAGAGCGGCTCGAAACGTATTTAACGGGAAGACGGCTCGCTAGAAAAGATTGTAGTAGTTATTAGAATTTGATATTGTAGTCATAATTTTTTTTTATTTTTACGGTTCGATTTTATGGATAAAAAAAATTATATAAGTCTTTATAATATATGTTAAAAAGTTGGAATTTCGATTTTAATGAAAGAGCGGCTCAATCAAAAGAATCGTATTTAATAAGAAATTGATTCATTAGAGAAGATTATTTAATTATTAAAATTTAATATTATAATATAACGTAAATGTATTAAATTTTTTAAAAAATAAAAATTGTAATGCCGCCGCGAAGCGCGGCTTTATCAACTAGTTTATAATAATTGATTAAGTTAAAAATGTGCGGCAATGGATCGTAAATTCTATTTTTTAAAGAATATTAATCAAAATATTAGTTTTATATTTTTTTCTGCAATTTTATCAATTTTTCAAAATATGTGCAAAACTTTTTTTTAAAAAGGTAATTTGCAAAAATACAATTTTATTTAAAAAAAATACAATTTGCAACTAGATGCAATGATGCAATGTTACATCTAATTATATACAGTCCTATAACCCATGCAAAGCACGGACTATCATACATTATTATTACAAATTAAGATTTTAATTATTTTATTTAATATAAAATTTTAATTTATTTTAATAAACTATTATTATTATTTTTAAATTTACATATGTTTCATACTTAATTTCATGACATAAATGAATATCATTAATTCAACATTATTTTTAAATTTATTGTTAAATATTTTAAGAATTCGATAGATATTTAAAAAAAATTATTTAGTGTAACCTAAAATGAAAATAATAATATTATAATTACTACTTTTTCAGCTAAACTAAAGCACATTCCCTTTTCCATTTTCCCTAACTAAAACATCTTTTTTTCAAATAATATTATATTATATTTCCTAACTACATACTACAATTAGCAAAATGGGGTATATTTTATGATTTGTTTAACCCCTAATTTTTTTGTTATTCCCTCATTTTTGATTATCCCTTTCATTTACACCCTTTGATTTTCAACTAAAATATATGATGACCAGTATAACAATACTAAAAGTTGTTTTATTTCAAGGTCTAATGTTGGACTTTGTGAACAACATATTAATTTATATTTAATTCCTAAAGTTGTTAATGCTAAAAGTTGTTATACACAAGGTGTAAGGTTTGAATCCTCCCAACAACATATTAAAATTAATATTTATATTATATTATACTATAAGCAAATTATAAAAAATTAAAAGTAACTCGTACTTTCCACGGGTTATAAGCTAGTATTTACTAATTAATTTTCTAGATCTCTCCTCTTCTTCGCACTCTTATATTCAATAAAATAAAATAATAATAGTATAATTACTAATAATTAACCAATTACCCCTTTCAGCTAAAATATATCATATTTTCTATATTCTTAATTAAAAATCCTTATTTTCTAGAAATATCAGAATAACATATATAATTAATATCAAATCCTATTATTTAAAAATTAAGCTGACAAAATTCATATCTTAAAAAAATTAATCAATCTATTATCTATTATCTATTATCTATTATATACATAATACACCAACATGGGGCCCTTAAGTATATATCAATGTCAAAAAATATGAATTTGATAAGAATCGAACCTATGACCTCCCTATACATATATCTTTATGTTCGCATGTAAAACCACTACACCAAATCCCTTTTAGTGATACAATTTAAGATCATTAACTACATTCTTGAATAACTCCTAAGTAGATTCTATGCAATTTTTATTTATTTTCACATATACAACAACTAAACCAAATCACATTTTGTAACACATTTAAAATCATTTACTACATGCTCGAATAATCCACTTACCGATATCAATGTATGTAATATTTATTTTATAACTTATTCATTGACTATAATTTTGATTTTGAGGGGAATTAAACCCATAACACCCACATACTCAAAAAAATTATATTCATGTTTATTTTATGATTTATTATGGATAAAATCATTGGAATATTTTTTACTCTAATATATTGTTAGATAATATCCTTTATATTAATTATAATGTCGTTTTATAGCCCAATTATGTATTTTACGTAATTCTTTAATCGATAAATGATAAAAGAGTCTAAAACTCATTTAAAATTCAATAATATTTAATTAATAACATTTTATCAATATCACACATATACATATTGTGTGTATGATTTAAAATACATGTGAATGTGTGGCCTAATGATATGAAGATGCACAATTTAACTCGGTGTTCCAAGTTCAATCACCATTGAAAATAATACTTTTATATATAAATAGGAACTTAGGGGTAAATTGGTGCTTTCAAATCATGAATAAAATACATTATGCATTTCACATTTTTTTAATATAAAACCAAATATTGTCCCGCTCAAGCGTTACACACAGAGATATCATGTGTATTATCAATATTCAAAGTCAAGATAACTATATTTTTTGATATATATATATATATATATATATATAGTAGAGTAAATGGGGGTTCCATGAGCAAATTTATTGATATAAAAAGTCATATTTATCCCTACTAATTCTATCTAGTTATATTTCCGGGGGCTATTTAGGTATTACAACACTAATATATTTATTACATAATAACAACTAATATGAACTAATATGCATTTATTATTATGTAATTAATACTTGTATGTATCTCTGTATCCATCCATGTTAACTCTATATATTTATATTTCGAAGTACGGTTTTGATCTTAACATTGACCTATTTATTATATATGGTTCAAGTTTAATTTAACAAAACAAAGCATAGCAACCATAATTATAATTTGAATGTCACGATCGGATATTACATAAATTCTGTTTCCTCACAACAATTACTGCGAAGATATGAACAATCGAAGATATCAACAATCCAACCCTACGTGATCACGAGTAATTCATAAATATTTGTAATCTAGAGCATGTCTGTGCCTTGCACGGGCTACAAAGCTAGTTATTATATTATATAACTAATACACCAACAGGGGGTTTCCCTGAGCAAGTTTATTCATAGGTTCGGTCCCTCCAAACCTCCAAATCCACACTCCAAACCTGATTCCTTATCGATCCATATTAAATTACCAATATACCCTTAAGTATATATCAATGACAAAAAATTTGAATTTGATACGAATCGAACCTATGACCTCCCTATACATATATACTTATGTTCGCATGTACAACCACTACACCAAATCCCTTTTAGTGACACATTTTAAAATCATTAACTACATTCTTGAATAACTCCTAACTACATTCTATGCAATTTTTATTTATTATCACATATACAACAACTAAACCAAATCACATTTTGTAACACATTTTAAAATCATTGACTACATGCTTGAATAATCCACTTACCGCTATCATTGTAATATTTATTTTATAACTTATTCATTGACTATAATTTTGATTTTGAGGGGAATTAAACCTATGACACCCACACACTCAAAAAAATTATATTCATATTTATTTTATAATTTATTATGGATAAAATCATTGGATATTTTTTACTCTAATATATTGTTAGATAATATCCTTTATATTAATTATAATGTCGTTTCATAGCCCAATTGTATATTTTACGTAATTCTTTAATCGATAAATGATAAAAGAGTCTAAACTCATTTAAAATTCAGTGATATTTAATTAATAATATTTTATCAATATCACACACATACATATTGTGTGTATGATTTAAAATACATGTGAATGTGTGGGCTAATGATATGAAGATGCACAATTTAACTCGGTATTCCAAGTTCAATTACCATTGAAAATAATACTTCTATATATAAATAAGAACTTATGGGTAAATTGGTGCTTTTAAATTAAGAATAAAATACATTATGCATTTTACATTTTTTCTTTATATAAAACCAAATATTGTCCCGCTTAAGCGTTACACACAGAGATATCATGTGTATTATCAATATTCAAAGTCAAGATAACTATATTTTTTGATATATATATCTAATAGAGCAAGGGGGTTCCATGAGCATATTTATTCATATAAAAAGTCATATTTACCCCTACTAATTCTATCTATGTTATATTTCCGGGGACAATTTAGGTATTACAACAATAATATATTTATTACATAATAATAACTAATATGAACTAATATGCATTTATTATTATGTAATTAATACTTGTATGTATCTCTGTATCCTTCCATGTTAACTCTATATATTTATATTTCGAATTACGGTTTTGATCTTAACATTGACGTATTTATTATATATGTTCAAGTTTAATTTAACAAAACAAAGCATAGCAACCAGAATTATAATTTTAATATTACGATCGGATATTGCATAAATTCTGTTTCCTCACAACAATTGCTGTGAAGATATGAACAATCGAAGATATCAACAATCCAACCCTACGTGATCACGAGTAATTCATAAATATTTGCAATCAAGAGCATGCCCGTGCCTTGCACGGGCTACAAAGCTAGTTCAAATTAAAGAACAAAAATCATATAATATTAAAGATCAGTGCAATACACGAATTTTAAGATAATACATTATTATTTTAGTTTAATTATAAGTTCAGTGCGTGTGGGAAACTTTAATTGGAGTATAATTAAAAGGAGTATATAATTATGTAAGACATTATTCAATTTTCCTTAAAAAAATATATGCATTTTACTTTATTTATTAGATAAATTTTAATTATGTAAGTGATTGATCCGTTTTCTTTGCGCTGGAGAAAGGTGCATGTGGGCAACATGAATTTTGATTGTATAACTCAACACGTAGTGTTATGTGAAGAGTTTGTATATGGCTTTGTGCTTCATTTTTTAATTAATGAATTAAATATGATTTTTTGGATGGCTTAAAATTTGTTTTAGGAAGGTGTGAACCAACCAACTAACCAACCAATTATACCCTATTTCGCTTATAATAGTATAGTATAGATAGATATGGCTGCACAGTCAGTTGCATATGTGGTTGCGGTCCTTTTTATTATTTGATTGATAGGGCCAATAAACAATTAATTATAACAAAAAAAAAAGATATATATAACTCCTAAATAAGAAATAAAATAAAAAATACAAGGTGTCTTCTTTTATTCGAAACGCCTCGTGATCTTCAACCAATTCTGCGCTTTAATATAATTATCAAGAGTAAGCGCTTCAATATAATTATCAGGAGTCAGCGCTATAGCTTGTTTTCAATACTCAGCGGCCTGATCGAACTAAGTATTGCATTTGGTTGGAGATCTTATTTTTTGCAAATAATATGATATTTTTGTAAATAAAATGATATTTTTGCAAATATTTTTTTTAAAAAAGTATATTTGTAAAAAAATTTATGGGTTTAGCTATTTATGAAAAAAGCTCTTTTTTGAAATATATATTATATATTTTTTTAAAAGTTTTTTCTTAATTAGACATTCTGAAATTAATTTAAAAATTAAATGAATTGTGATGTAAGATCCGTTGAATAAAAAAATACTCTCTATGTCCCTCTCATTTCTTTACACTTTCCTTTTCGGGATGTCCCACCAATTCTTTACATTAGTAAAAATAGTAACTTTTAACAATAAAATATATTATTACATCCACTACTTCACCCCACTTTTTCAACACTTTACACTATTACACCCACTACTTCACTTATTTTAAAAATAAATTCATTATTACACCCACTACTTCATTTATTTTAACAATATTACACCCACTATCCTTGGTCTCGTGCCAAACACAATGTAAAGAACCTGGGGGGCGGAAGGAGTATATTATACTATGATATTGTTGATGTGGAATAAAAACTAGGGTGTATTTATTGCGTATTGATTGCTAGGGTTTGAGAGCTTCGAGCTTTAATGGCTGCCCTCGTGTTTCGTGACTTAATTCGAGTCCTTACAAGATGCCTACGTATCTCAATGAATGCTGAGAATCAAGCCAAAAAACGTAGTTCTAGTTGTGAAGGATCAGGTCCTTATATAGGCCTCGGGGGCCTTGGATTTAGGGTAGGGTTTGGTGTCTTGCTGGGCAAGATATCTGTAAGAACCCTAATTTTTGTAATATTTTCTCTTATATAATATCATGTGACATTGTCAATTTGGAACCTTTTTAGTCATCCCTGTTGTTTAATGGAATTGATTGTCTGAGAAACTATGTTGTTACATTCACTATGAAAGATAAAGGGAAGATTGTTGAAGGCAAGAATCTTATTGTTAGTAAGATTTATAAAACTTGGGACTTGAGAGTTATTGGAGTATTAAAAGATTTTTAAGGGATTATGACAAGGAGTATGGATATTCGAGGAATTTACACAATTAAGTACTTAAGGAATTACAAGGGAAATCTCTACGCGACAAAATATTATTACGAGGAGTTAATTAAGATGCGATATGAATTAAAGATTAAGTGACAAGAATTGGTGGAGGAATAATAATACAAGGAAAGATATTACATGCAAGTTTCATGTAACTAGATTGTTAGAAAAGTAAACAAGAAATGCAAAAGCAACTAGAGGAATAGTAACTAGTTAAGGGTGCATTGTTCAAGGAGACAAGGAAGCATGGTTGGCACCTAGGGAGCTAGTACTAGGCTTGCAACATGTGATACAATAATACATATGACCAATACATATCACAATTACATATCACTTTATTCAACCAACAACCAAAAAGCAAAACAAGAAACTCTCTCCCCCCCAAGCAATATTGCTCTCGGCCAAGGCTAGAAAGGAGGAAGAAAAATTTTCTTTCTTCCACTTCTCCTCATTCTTAATTCAATACAAAAATCCTAGGTCCTCTACACTCCATAAAGAAGGTATGCTATGAATTTCAAGCCATTCTAACCATCCAATCTTGAGATAATAATTGTTGAAGTTTGGGTGAATAGTAACCATGTTTAGTTTTCTTTTAGATCTTGGATTATAAGGATTGTAGGAGCTCATCCAAGGTGTTCTTGAGACTTGTAAGGCATACCCAAGGCTCCTAGATACTCAAGAAGGTATAAAAACCCTAACCCCTCTTGGCCATGTAGTATTTGTGATGTTTAATGTTAGATCCATGATTATTAGTGTGAATCTTGGACATATAAGTGATGGATGATGTAGATCTTGAGTTTAAGTGTTGTGGTTGTGATTTTTAAGCTTGTGGTTAGTGTATGTAACTCCATGTATGTTGTAAAGTAGGATCTTGGTGGTTTAGATGATGGTTGTGATGTGTATGTAAGATTCTTGGTTAGTGAAGTTGTAAAAGCATGCTGAGTATTTTCCAGGAACTTATACTGTCTTGTAGGAGGGTTTTGAACCCCTAAATCTTGTCCCCTGAAGTCCTAATATATATTGTTGGAAAGGTATTTGAATTTAGTTTCCAGAAATATAAGGTTCATGACTTGGTGATGTATAGATTTTGAGTTATGGCCTGAGAAGTGAAATGTGTTTCTGGAATCCGGACTGCACTAAATGGTCCCCTTGTGAACCTTGTTTAAACCCCTAAAAATTTATGTAGGATCATGGAAAAATTAGAGGAACTAGTAAATGCAGTGGTGAAGGCTACCCCAAAAGAATTGGATTAAAATATGTATTTTTCAATTTTATAAAAATGTTAGAGTAAAATTCGCGCAAGAGAAAAAGTCGTAAGTGAAGTGTAATTTTAGGGGTAATGGATATGATTCGGATATGGTAACCAAATTAAGTCAAATAAGTGACGAGCGTAATCGAGTGGTGACATGAACCTATAGTGGGGCTAGAGTGTCATAAGACGAAGTCATTAAGTTAATTTTGTACCCCCTAAAACCTCGCAATTAAAAGAGAAATTGTTAAGGTACTAAAGATCGGCTATTGATTATGTATAGATCGTTCCACTCCGCAAGCTCGACCACCCCAACCTCACCAAGGCAAGTTTACTTTTCAAAACTTACATATACAAGGACTTTCACTGTTGTGTTTGTAGTTTTCAATCATATCAAATGTTTATGTTTATCGAAGTATCGATGAAATTGAGATGTATAAGTACATATATGTTTGCACCCCTTGAACCTAGAATGAAATGTTTTCTTCGGACAACGACTCTAGCAATAGAGGTCGTAGCGGTCCGTATATACTATTGACCGGGAAGCGGTATATTATTATATCGTAATTAAATTGAGAAAACCCGAAGGGTCATTCGGGAAGTATCGTATACTCAAGTAATTATTCTTATATCTTCGTAAATACTCAAAATACCTATCTTGGATTAAAAGCTTATTTAATTAAATAATTATTTTATTAATTATTAATATTAAATCTTAAAATATCATTTATTAATTATTGTTCATTATTTTAAAGGCAAAGCTAATCCAAGATACCTTTAGCACTTTCAAACTCGAACTCTTTCGAACTCAAAACATTTTCGAAAACCCCCGGTCAGGTTTGCTTCTTGTGTGATTTCAAGAATCATCGGTCGACTGATGTCGGACCTCAATTACTCAGTTTTCAATCAAAATAAAGTTTTTAAAAGAAAAAGAAAAAGGGGACTCTGGCAGGTGTGGGAATCGTTGACGAACGATTCCCGGGATGTGTAAGCGGCCGTGAGCCAGGCGGTCCATCAATTATTATTCCGGCCCAGGTGTTGCCGAAGGATGATTACGGATGTAGTTTTCATCGGGGGTGATTACGGATGTAGTTTTCACCCGAGGATAGTTACGGATGTAGTTTCTATCCTTCTACCGGTAGAGAAGACCCGCGGATTATTGGACTTGGATGTGGCGACTGATCATCGTCAATCCCTGTCAGGTTTTTATGTTTTCTTCCAGTCCCATCCTCCACTTTGGAAAAATACTCAAACACTGCTTCTTGGGCCTAAGTGCCAAGTTGTCGATAGTGTGGTTTTTGATAAGAAAAATATTGACATCGTGCAGTATCTAGAACTGCAAGATTTTCTATAAAGATTGGCACGTGTTAGTGCACTCTTGCAATTGTTTCAAAGAATGAAATGTTTTTGTATGAGAAACCTTCTAAGCTAATGGAAGGAAAGAGGTTTGCAATGATGTATTCCCTGTATAGTATGTTAATCGTAGAGTGTTTTGCCGAAAATGATATACTCGTATGTATATATTTTCAAACTTGAGATATGTTGAAATGGGAACCTTATAAAGGGTTCATATGTTATTCTTAAAGCTCCTTAGTGAGTATAGATGTTTTATTCAAACTCGGACTTATACATTGTCTAATTATGTTTTGAAATCTGAGATATATACCCATATAGTTGGGAATGTTTTCGAAATAAACCCCATTATTATTTTACAAAATGATGAACTTGCTGAGCATTATGTAGCTCATTCTTGCTTTATAAAAACTTTTCAGAAAGAGAAGAATTTGGCCGATTAACTCCGCACCAGCAGAAGAGGAGTAGAAGAATTACCCCGGAGATGATTTAGTTCCTGATAAATACTACAGAGTAAGTCTGATAGGTTTCAACTGTAATAGTAAGACTTGTCTTCAAGTACAGTTGTTTAAGTGGAAGTGCGTAAGACTCTGGATTGTACAGATGAATTGTAATATTTAGTGTTACTTTTGATTATCGTTTCTGAGGCTCTAACTTGTTTGTGCGTAAGATTGAGGTCTGGACGTATGTATTGTTGAGTTGTAAAATTAATACAGGTATGATACGGTTGGATGATGATGTGACGACCTGAATCTTTGACCTCAGATTTGGGGGCGTCACAATATCTATTTAGGATAGACTTCTGGATCCTTCCATGAGGAAGGCTGATTCGTGATGGACTCATATGTCTCACAGAAAGTTATTTATAACTTTCTTGCATGTTTAGGATTTTTCTAATGCTCACAAGCATTTTACTTATTTTTGAATAATTTTATCCAAAATTTCTTGGGCTCATTTCCTTTGAAAATAATTTTTATAAATTATTTCACATTTTCTGGAATTTTTAGAATTTTTCCCAGAATATTTCATAAGAAATACCATTTTTAAACAATTTTTGCAATTTTTGCTGAAAATAAAACAAAAATGTTGAAATATCTTCGACCAGGATTCCTGGTCTTAATTCGACCAGGATCCTGGTCGAATTAAGGCTCAACTTTGCTTCCTGGTCTCACAAATTTCGACCAGGATTCCTGATCGAAATCGACCAGGATCCTGGTCGAATTAAGTTTCAATTTCGCATCCTGGTCTAACATTTTTTGACCAAGATTCCTGATCGAAATCGACCAGGATCCTGGTCGAATTAAGGATCAATATACCATCCTAGTCTCATGCTTTTCGACCAAGATTCCTGGTCGAAATCGACCAGAATCCTGATCGAATTAATGCCACTTTTAGCGTTCTAGTCTCATGCTTTTCGACCAAGATTCCTGGTCGAAATTGACCAGAATCCTGATCAAATTAAAGGCACTTTTATCGTTCTGGTCTCATGCTTTTCGACCAAGATTCCTGGTCAAAATCGACCAGAATCCTGATCGAATTAAAGGCACTTTTATCGTTCTGGTCTCATGCTTTTCGATAAAGATTCCTGGTCAAAATTGACCAGAATCTTGATCGAATTAAAGGCACTTTTATCGTTTAGGTCTCATGCTTTTCGACCAAGATTCCTGGTCAAAATCGACCAGAATCCTGATCGAATTAAAGGCACTTTTATCGTTCTGGTCTCATGCTTTTCGACCAAGATTCCTGGTCGAATTGTTGACCTTTCTAATTTGAACTGCTCTAGTTATTGGGCCTATGAGTTAGGCCTAAAATTTTGACATTCCCTTTAACTGGGCTTTCAAACCCTACGGGCTTATAGTGACATTTGGGCCAAGCCCATCTCCTCATATTTTTATTTTAACGATGTTAGATTTATGACTTTTGGGCCTAATGGGCCTAACTCCATTTCCTTATTCAAATATTGGATTTATAAGCTTTCTAATTTTCAAATTTTCTAGTTGGTTCTAGAATTTTCTAGAACCTTCTCTTTTTTGGGCCTATGGGCCTTTCAAGGGCCTTGACCGATTATCACCGGTAACTTGGAATGTTAACCGGTTAAAAACTTCTATAAAAGAGTGAAATGTTACTTCACTTTCTCATTTCATTCTAAACACTTGCAAATTTGTTTCTAAATCTCTCTCAAATCTCCTCTAAACCAAGGCGATTTTCGATGGTTTTTAGTAGCGTTTTCCTCTATATTTTCCGGCATTCCTCGCCGAAATCTGGGATTCTTTGAAGATTTCTGGGCTTTTGCTTGCATTTCTTGGTTTCAAGCTACGTTTCTTTGAAGACAATGGCGGATAAAGCTTCTCAACGCCTTGCTAAAATGAACTCTGCATCCAAAAGAGGTAATGAAATCGAAATTCGATCCTCTTATATGAGTTTAATCGAAATGATCAATGTTCGTGGGGATGAATATCCTTCCCTAGCTGAATTAGATGCCTACAACTGCTATAATAAATTTCATGAGGAGGATACTATTAGGAATTATAATAAAACTTATAATGTTAGATCTCCCCTCAGGCTTGTCATAGCTGGGCCTGGCGACAGGCCTTGCCATTGGAGGCCCAACACTCTTTGCGTTTTTAGGGACGCCATTATAGCTGGGCTTAGGTTCCCCTTTCACGAATTCATTCCCCGCTTATTAGCTGATGTGCAAGTTAGCCCATGTCAACTGATAAGCGTGCATTTAATCCTAATATTGTCCCTATATTTAAGTCCTTTTGCATTAATTTGGATTTTTATTTAATAAATTATAATTTTTTATTGTAGGTATCAAGGAGTTATAATAAAGGAGGGCTTGAAGCTTAAATAAAAAGAGTTGGATATTAATTTGCTTAAAAATCGGATTTTATGGACGCTTGCGCAGTCTACACTATTTGGGCCATATCCGGAGTTTCAGAAGTCCGTTTTAGACGATTCAACAGCCCACGAAAAGCTTATGAGAAGGGCTTCAATTTAGAAGTGGTCTTGATATCAGAATACAACCGTATTAGCCCAGAAATAGAGCCCAAAAGTCAGCCACGAATTTTCTTTCTTGGAATTCAATTCTAATCGGAAAATATCCTTGTATTTTGTGTAAAATAATTAAAAATACTTTTATTGGAGGATATTAGGAGATAGATCAAACCTAGAGAGATACGACAAGAGAGAAGTAGCCGCAAAAGGGAGGAGGAGAAGAAGCCATCAACAAGAAGAATTCAGCCATTGAAGACATTCAATTGGCTTTATTTTCTCTTTATCTTTATATCTCTTCTTATGATTTTGTATTGGTTAACTTTTGATTGTTTTGATACCTTGATTATGAACTAAATTTATTAAGTTGGGATTTTTATGGAACCCTAGTATGGAATTGTTGGCGTTTTGATAAGAAGTACTGTTTGCAATTCACAGTTTATTCGTTCAAGTGGATTTCATGTTACATATTTGCTTTTGTTTGGCCAACACTAGTAGATAATTGAGTTAATTATAATACTGAGAGGGTTATGGTTAACTGACACAATACTTGAATGGTGCATGATTATATTTGTTAATATTAATTTTGTGACGGTATAGACATATATTGTTACCTTGTATAGCCGTGTGAAATTGGTTCTTAATCGTATTGTTGATATTAAATTGGCATAGACATATGTTAGTTTAATTTACAGAATCTATATCATAGTGATTTCGAGAGAAACCTATGACCGTTGAATTTCTGGTTAGTAGACTGTGACTTGCTATGGTATTACACTGCTTTATTGCCGACATGAACATATTAGGGGGAAGTAATTATCTTGACTTAGCTACTCGTATCTAAAACTCATTCAGATCTCTTTGCTAGCATTATATTAGTTAGTTAATTTAGTTGATATTTAATTAGTTTAATTTAGATAAAACAAAACTCAATTTTGTGTTCAGTAACCGAATTGTTTGATATTAATTGCGATTTACATTAATCGACAGTCCTTGAGGAACGATATATGGTGTTTATTACTGTATTACTTGCTTGCGATTGTGTACACTTGCACATCTATATTTTACGCAATAAGTTTTTGGCACCGCTACCGGGGACTGTTAAAGTATTTATTGCAAAATTAATAATCTTTCAGTTTGGTTTGTTTTGTGGTTCTTACATTGATAATTCTTGTTGTTTTTCAGGTTAACAACATAGAGTTATGTATTCTTCATATGCGATGGATATGGTCTATGACGAAGAGTGTGCTACACGAGATCAAGAACTTCTTTTGTTGCAGAGTAGATTATCTTCTGTGTCGGAGATGATAAAGAATTTGGGCATAAGAATGAATCAACCTATGTGGCAACCGATGAGTCCACCACGAAGCCAAGCTAATTCGTGTGTTTGTTGTTGCGGTGCTCATACATATGACTATTTTCCTTCTAATCCAGATTCAATTTGCTTTGCGGGTAATCAAAATTGGAGTAGCTCGTATTCCGACTCTTGCAATCAATCATGGAAGCAACCTCCCACTAATTCATGGAGTGATGAAAGAGCTTATCTTGGAACTTCATCAATGAACCCTAGCTATTCATGTTTTCAACAACCTCAACAACAAGAGCATGAAGAAGAACATAGTTCTCTAAAAACTTTGTTGATGCAAGCTATAGAGAATCAATCAAATTTGTTGAGGAACCTAGGGAATCAAGTTGAGGAGCTAGTTGATGAGATAAAGATTCAAACGCCTGGTTATTTACCATGTGATACTGATTATCATGAAGTTATTGGGAAGGAGAATTCAGAACCCGTGGTAATTGAAAGCGAAAATGTGGTGGAGGTCTCTCAAACTACATCTGTTAATGAAGGATATGTAGTGGAATCTTCAAAAATATCAATAGAGAATGTTCTAGTTTCTGATAAATTATAGCATAATTCTTATGAAAATCCACTGGAGCTGCCCATGATTCTAGATTCTGGACATGAGAATAATGAAGAGGAGCATCTAACTTTGTTGGAGGCTAATTCACAGGATGCAGAAATAGTGCTTTGTTTTGAGTCATTGGAAGTGCTATCTGCAGAAGTCAAATTTCCACAAGTCTCCATCAAAGAACCACCTGATTTGGAACTGAAGTTGATGTCCTCTCATTCTCAAGAGGTTTATTCGAGCTCATCTTTAACATTTTCTATCATCATCTCAGCAGAATTACCTCCAGACAAGAAGTTTGAAAGGGTTATTTCAAATTTTCATGACAGTATGTGTTCTGTAGACGTGCAAATCTTGTCAATGGACATTATAATAGGTTCTTTTGGTAAGCAGAGAAGGTTGAGATCTCCGACTTTGTCCATCATTATCTCAGCAGATTTACCGCATGATAAGGAAGAATTGCTTTTGGAGGTTTTACAAAAGAACAATGTCACGGGCACTTTTGAAGAGCGAAGAAGGTTGAAATTTGTTTTCAAAGATGTGGTCCCAAAGAAGATAATTAAATGGCCATATATAGATGCGGTGCGGAATTTTACACTACGGTTTGTCATGTCTAGCTAAAGACTTTAAAGAAAGGCGCTTCTTGGGAGGCAACCCATGATTTTTGTAAGGTTAGTAAACTTTTATTTCATTTTTTTATATTTTTTTTAGTCTAGATATTTTTTTTTGTATATTTTTCTTACTCCCAAAAGGTGCCTTGATGAGTTTGTGTAAAGTGTTTCATCGAAAAAAAGAGGAAAAAAGTAAGAGAGGATAAGAATTACATGGGGGGCCCAAAAAAATATGTTAGTAGGAGCAGCTGTGCAAATTTTGTAAAAATAAAAAAATTAAAAAAAAGGAACAGAAATAATATTAAGGGCATGCGACTGGTGTGTTGGCCGTGTGAGACTCTCTGTTTAAAAAGAAAAAAAAAGAGCAAGTCGGGCATGCAAATTTTATGATGCTCCTGCAAAGGTTCCTGTTGTTTATAAATTTGTTTCACGCTGCTGTTATTATTATTGTAATAATAATTTATGTGGGCTACATATTAATATTCAATTATATTTAGCTATTTATTTTATTGGGTTAAATTAAGTGATCAAATAAGAAACCCATTTAGATTTTAATTATTGTTTGGACTAAATGAGTGGATACCCAATATACAAAGCCCAATTTAATTATAATGGGAAGTTAAATTAGGCGGTATACGAAAGGGTTATAGTCCCCAATATATTAAACACGCAACAGAGCTTTTCTTCTACCCATCAGAGAGAGCTTGTTGTGGAAGCCTAAGGGTGTTTGATTGAGGAAGACAATAACAAGTACAAAAAAAAAGGACTCCTACCGATATTACTTTATCATGGATACAGGTACGCTTCTGCTTAATGATTTAATCTTGATAATTGAATATGACGTTTCGATCCTTGTCTCTATTTTAGAGAAATAAGTGTTTATAGAATTGTTATATTCTTTCAATTGGCATCAGAGCCTCTTCATATTTGATTATTGGGAATCGAATTATGCTGATTTAGATTTATAATCCATTGAGTTGTTCGGTTGTTGTTTTTCCGGGGTGATTAGGAACACTATCTTGTGCTTTCTAGATGAGTAATTATTGTAAATTTGTTAATTACATCCTACAGTAGTTTGAGTATATTCGAGAAAGTCAATTGGTTAAATTAGTTTGCCAGGATTTGTATGACACACCCATGGACGTTTCCTTTGCATCATGGTTATTTTGGTTAAGTGTTTTGTCATCCATTTCACATGCCTTAGTGATGTACCTTTAAATTATAATATTTAACATTCATGACCATGTGCAAATTTCATGGATACAGTTTATAGAATGCTTTAGTGGTATGCTATTTTATGTGGCCAAGTGGTGTGTATATGTGTTGAGTAGCCTATTTTCATGTATGTAAGTAGTCCTGATGTTAATTTTTTGTTTTTACTCTAACTGTCATACATGTACTAGTCCCCGTACCATTTTGACAAGTTAGTAATATTAGACCTTTTTGGACTCTCAAGCACACCTATAATAATGTGATTTACTTGAAATTGTGGAGCTATTTGTTCTCTTGTGAGTTACAATAATTTAAATGAACTACAATCTCTGACATTCATGTTGTTAATAGAGAAAATATATAATTTGTGATTTAAATTTTTTTGTTGACAATTAATATTAACTTATTTATTTAAGTGGTCTAATATTTTTAATTTAATTGATTGAAGCAATATGTTGCCAAAGTGACCTCTTTTGTGTAGATTAATTAAATTAAAAAAATATTATTATGATGTTTGAATATTTAATTTTATGCAAATTTTATCGGCCTAAAGGAAGATACAATTTGGCCAAAATTAAATTATTCTTGTGATAATAAGTGTGTAGCAATATTAAGATTTTCATGTGAATAATAGGTCGGTCCAAAGAAAGGCATATTATTTGATAGAAATTTATTGTTAATACTTGATTATTGCGTTGAGAGTACCACTTGCAAATTGATTTTTCTGTCCAAAGACTAAAATTCAGTGTTGCGTTAGGTATCTTTTGATGGTGTTGCCAATATTTAATTTATCACATATATTTAGTTTTGAACATTTTTTGTATATTTGTTTTCTATTTCAGTTACTGCTAATGTTAACTCTGCTTCTGCTCAATTGAGCATGACTCCGATGTTAAATGGGACAAACTATGTCACATGGAAAGAGAATGTTGAAATCGTTCTTGGGTGCATGGATCTTGACCTTGCGCTAAGGAAAGAGCAACATGTTCCTACTGCGACTGATCCGAAAACGGATCAAGTTGAGAAATTGGAACGCTCTAATCGCATGTGTCTGGCGATCATGAAGCGGACGATTCCAACTGATTTTCGGGGCTCTATTGCTGAGAGCACCAATGCCAAGAAGTTCCTATCTAAAATTGAGCAATATTTTGCTAAGAATGAGAAAGCGAAAACGAGTAATCTTCTGTCAAAACTCGTGACCATGAAGTATAAGGGAAAGAGGAACATAAGGGAGTACATCATTGGGATGTCTAATCTTGCTGGCAAAATTAAGGAACTCAAGTTGGAACTTTCGGATGAGTTACTTGTTCACTTGGTTCTTATTTCACTCCCTCCTCAGTTTGGTCACTTTGTGGTGAGTTATAACACTCAGAAGGAAAAATGGACTCTTAATGAGCTCATTTCACATTGTGTTCAAGAGGAAGAGAGGGTATTGCGAGACAAGACTGAAAGTGCTCACTTGGCATCTAGCTCTCATGATAAGAAGAGAAAGAGAGGTAAGGATAATGCAAGTGGAAAACCCAAGCAGTCTCAAGAGAAGCAGGATAAGGGACCAACCTGCTACTTTTGTAAGAAGGCTGGACACATGAAGAAAGAGTGTTCCAAATATGCTGCTTGGCGTGTGAAGAAGGGTAAGACTTCTGTCTTTGTTTGTTCTAAAGTTAATTTAGCTTCTGTACCTAAGGATACTTGGTGGGTAGATTCTGGTGCTACTACTCACATAAGTGTATCAATGCAGGGTTGCCTGTGGAGCCGACCGCCAATTGATGCTGAAAGATTCATATATGTGGGCGATGGCAATAAAGTTCTAGTTGATGCTGTTGGAACATTAAGATTATTATTTAAAACTGGTGTTTATTTGGATTTATTTGAGACTTTTGTTGCACCGTCTTTTAGACGGAACCTTATTTCTATTTCCTGTTTGGACAAATTTGGCTACAATTGTTCCTTTGGAAATAATAAAGTTAGTTTCTCTTTAAATTCAAATTTGATTGGCACTGGTTCTTTAATTGATAATCTTTATATACTTGATACTGTTACTTTTAATAATGAGATTTTGCACTCTAGTGCAAGAGGTACTAAGCGTAAGTTAACTGAGAATTCTGCCATGTTGTGGCACAAGAATTTAGGTCACATCTTTAAACAGAGAATTCAAAGGCTTGTGGATGAAAGAATTCTTGATCCCTTAGATTTAAGTGATTTTCAGGTTTGCATAGAATGCATTAAGGGAAAACAAACAAACTCTAGAAAGTTATGTGCCAATAGAGCAACGAGTGTTTCAGAACTGATTCATACCAATATTTGTGGACCATTCTCTACGGCCTCATGGAACGGTCAACGGTATTTTATCACATTCATAGATGATTACTCAAGGTATGTTTACATATACTTGATACATGAGAAGTCCCAAGCTTTGGACATGTTTAAAGTTTATAAAGCTGAAGTTGAGCTACAGTTGAAGAGTAAAATACTAGCTGTCAGGTCTGATCGTGGTGGTCAATACTATGGCAGATATAATGGATCAGGTGAGCAACGTCCAGGACCCTTTGCTAACTTCCTAAAAGAGTGTGGAATTGTCCCTCTGTACATCATGCCAGGCAAACCTAATATGAACGGTGTTACTGAGAGGCGAAACCGTACTCTTAAAGATATGGTGAGAAGTATGATAAGTCATTCTTCTTTACGTGAGGCACTTTGGGGAGATGCACTAAAGACTGCAATTTATATCCTTAATAGGGTTCCAACAAAAGTAGTGACCGAAACACCTTACAAACTTTGGACTAAGAAAATGCCTAGCATTAAGCACTTACATATTTGGGGTTGTCCAGCTGAGGCAAGGCCATATAGGCCGAATGAAAAGAAACTGGACTCTAGGACGGTCAGTTGCTACTTTTTTTGATATCCGGAGCGCACTCGCGGATTTAAATTTTGTGATCCCACTACTAGATCCTTCTTTGAGACTGATAATGCAAGATTTTTTGAGGAAGTTGATTTTGGGAGGGAAGGTATAAGTAAAAGTATTATCTTTGAAGAAGATAGTCATGATTCTATTTATGACACTGCTGAGAACAATGATCAGATTATGGTGCCTATCATTGCTCAAGGCCTTCCGGTTCAAGACAACACTGACATTCCCCATGAGGAACCAATTCAAAAAAATCAACAACCTCTTGAATCACAAGAAGTTCCATTAAGGAGATCCACTAGGGAGCAAAAAAGTGCAATTCCAGATGATTACATTGTTTTTCTACAATAACATAAAGATGGAATTGGCATTGGAGAAGATGATCCTATTAATCTTCAACAAGCCATGCAGAGTCCTCATTCTCAGAAGTGGATTGATGTCATGAATGAAGAGATGCAATCTATGAAAGACAATGACGTTTGTGATCTTGTCGAGTTACCTAAAATATCAAAACTTATTGATTGCAAATGGGTATTTAAAACCAAAAGGGATTCGAAGGGTAACATAAAAAGATATAAGGCTCGTCTAGTCGCAAAAGGATTCACTCAAAAGAAAGGTATCGATTACAATGAGACTTTCTCTCCAGTTTCCTCGAAAGACTCATTCAGAATTTTTATGGCACTCGTGGCTCATTATGACCTAGAGCTACATCAGATGGACGTAAAGATGGCGTTTCTCAATGGTAACATTGGTGAGACAATTTATATGGTGCAACCAGAAAACTTTGTCTCTGGAGATCCAAAGACTATAGTTTGCAGGTTAAAGAATTCCATCTATGGTCTCAAGCAGGCTTCACGTGAATGGTATCACAAGTTTCATCATGTTATCACATCATATGGTTTCGAAGTAAACTTGGTGGAACATTGTGTATATCACAAGTTCAGTAGGAGCAAATTTATCTTTCTTCTCTTATACGTTGATGACATCTTACTTGCCACTAATGATATAGGCTTATTGCACAATACCAAGAAATTTCTCACTAGTCAATTTGAGATGAAGGACCTTGGTAATGCCTCTTTTGTATTAGGAATTCAAATACATCGAGACCGCTCTTGGGGTATTATTGGATTGTCACAAAGGAGCTATATCGAAAAGATCTTGGAAAGGTATGGCATGAAAGATTGTGCAGGAATAGATACACCTGTGTCTAAGGGAGACAAATTTAGTCTCAAACATTGTCCCAAGAATGAACTTGAGATAAAGGAAATGCAAAGGATACCATATGCCTCGGCTGTGGGAAGTCTAGTGTATGCTGAAGTTTGTACTCGTCCTGACATAGCATTCATTGTTGGAATGTTGGGAAGATATTTGAGTAATCCGGGAATGGAGCAATGGAAAGCAGTCAAGCGAGTCCTACGGTATTTGAAGAAAATAAAAGACTATATGCTCACATATAGGAAGTCAGATCATCTCGAAGTCATTGGATATTCAGATTCTGATTTTGGAGGATGCATAGATGAAAGAAAATCTACTTCGGGCTATGTTTATCTACTAGCTGGTGGAGCGATTTCATGGAGGTCTGCCAAACAGACGCTCATAGCTTCATCCACCATGGCTGCGGAATATGTAGCATGTTTTGAGGCATCCAATCAAGCATTATGGCTGCGAAATTTTGTCACTGGTTTACGTGTTCTTGATGGTGTTGAAAGACCATTAAAGATATTTTGTGATAATAAATTAGCAGTGGAATATTCAAACAACAATAGGAGCACCACGGAAGCAAAACATATAGATATAAAGTTCCTAGTTGTTAAAGAAAAGATACAGAGTGGACAAATTTCGATAAAACACATTGGGACCAACTCCATGATTGAAGATCCGCTCACCAAGGCTTTAGCACCTAAGGTTTTTCACGAGCATACTGCTCATATGGGTGTTACCTTGTGTGATACTTTGGTTTAGTGGGAGTTTATATTTTTGGTGTTTTATGTTATAAACATTGAGTTGTTTATGTTCTGCAGAATACAGTTGATGGATTTAATTTAATTAAATGTCACTCTGCTTTTGTTCAATTTTCTTATTGTGGTTTAACATTGAGTTGAGAAAATTGGAATCAATCTCATTAGAGATTGGCTAAGGACTAGTTGGAAATATGCATTATGTAGATCACATTGTATGTAATTTCCATGTCACTCATCCATGCTTTGATTCATGTCGTTTAATATATTTATGTGGTGATCACGGAAGGTTTAGTCACATTATAATAGTGACAAATGCCGCCAGAATCTCATATTGATATAGTAGACGGACCAAATTGTTTTAGTAAAATCTAAAGGATAATGAATAGCATAACGTTGTGCACTAAATATTATATATAATTGATTTTGGATTAATATGCAGCCCAAGTGGGAGATTGTTATTATTATTGTAATAATAATTTATGTGGGCTATATATTAATATTCAATTATATTTAGCTATTTATTTTATTGGGTTAAATTAAGTGATCAAATAAGAAGCCCATTTAGATTTTAATTATTGTTTGGACTAAATGAGTGGATACCCAATATACAAAGCCCAATTTAATTATAATGGGAAGTTAAATTAGGTGGTATACGAAAGGGTTATAGTCCCCAATATATTAAACACGTAAAAGAGCTTTTCTTCTACCCATCAGAGAGAGCTTGCTGTGGAAACCTAAGGGTGTTTGATTGAGGAAGACAATAACAAGTACACAAAGAAAAGGACTCCTACCGATATTACTTTATCATGATACAAGTACGCTTTCACTAAATGATTTAATCTCGATAATTGAATATGATGTTTCGATCCTTGTCTCTATTTTAGAGAAATAAGTGTTTATAGAATTGTTATATTCTTTCAGCTGCTTGACGCCTTGACCCGCTTCTCATTCCTCTCGCGCGCGCAGGAAACTGTTGCTGCATGCATGCGAGCCTCTCCCCAAACTAGACTCCAAACCTGCTGCTGAATATTGTTTTATGTACTGTCCAGGCCTGTCATTCAAGCCTGTAACCGAACCTGATCCCCACCGGAGCCTTTTCCCGAACATGGGAGCAGCTGTAGCCCATGCTATTTACTAAAAATTTCTGATGCTGGAGGGATTTGATCCCCTGATCTTGGGCTTTAAAACTTCAGCGCAACCTGCCAACCACCTGCTCTACCATGTTAATTGCAATATTTTTTTCAACTGCTAATTAATGACCAAATCAAGGAGCTGGAATTTCTATCCAATAGACCAGGGGAGTATTCTTTTCTTTGTATTTTTTTTCTTTTTTTTCTTTTCCTTTTGTATTCTTTTTAGTTCTATATATTTTATATTTATTATTCATTGAGGACAATGAACCAATTAAGTGTGGGGAGGGGTTTTCAACATTACAAAAAAATAGATTTTTCTTATAGGATATTTTTTTTATTAGATTTTTTTTAGGATTTATAAAATAATTAGAAAAACACAAAAAAGAAAATTAGAAAATTAAAAAAATGATTGCCTTGTCAAAATAGCATGTTAATAAGGATAAGTATACACCATGTAGGCTAATTATTCACATGTCATGTACATGTCTCCTTAACGTAAAACACCTTATACATGATGATGTCTTGTATGTGCTTATGAAAATTTAAAACTTGAATGTACGTCATTGTCAATTTTGATGAGTATGGCATGCTATCACCATGTGAGATCTTGATCCTTAATTTACGATTGATACATCTTTTATCAATCTCTTTTTTTGTGGTGAGATATTCATCATTGTATGTGTTGCTCTAGAACTTGCTTTAAACCAGGTCGTGCGCATGTTGGTATTGTGTATTGTGTAAAAATGATAAAGGCACTAGGATTAACCGTATTATCCCAAACAGTACCTTTAAAAATAATCCTTAGTGAGCCCCCTTGAGCCTATATCCTTTTTCTTCGTATATCACCTTCTAAATTTTGAGCTTATATATTTCTTCTTGTCTTGATTGACTAGTAGAGCATTGTGATGTATACATGAGATTGGTAAAATATTAAGTGTGGGGATATCTTTGTCATTGTGTGAAATTTTGGGTGGGAATTGAATTGGGTTGGCTATTTCCTCTTCGTGACACCTCAACAGAGTCACAAAGGTCAAAAAAATAGAGAGCTGGAAGAAAGAAAAAATAGAGAAAAAAAATGAAAAAAATGAAAAAAAAGAAAGAAAAAAAGAAGAAGAAAGAGAGTGTATGTTCAATGGTTATTGCAATGTGAAATTTATGAGTTTACATTTGTATGTAGGATGATATCTAAAGCTTAGTTTCATATCGAGTGCTTCAAGTGTATATGAACATTATGCTCTATTAGTTGTCAAGTTAGCCACTTATTAGCCTATTTCTTTGATTTCCTACCCCGCACCTAAGCCTCGTTACAGCCCTTAACAAAGACCTTTTGATTTATACGAACACGAAGTCTAGAGATTTTGGTGGACAAATAAGCTTATGGTAGCACATGTGCATTTGATTGAACTTGAGTGATACAGTCGCACCTAAACACTTGTGTGATTTGAGTGATGTGAGGTTATTTTCCATCCAATGCGTGCTATTTTCTTGTTGATTGAGACTTTGATGTTATTCATGATATTTTAGTCTTTTGAGACTATTGTGCGTGCTTGAATAGTTGTGTTGGTGTGTAAAGTTGAGGAATCGCATTATATGACATCTAAGAGCTATTACATGATTAAGTTTGCATGTGTGGAGTGCTATGATATATTTCATGTTTGAGACTTGGCAGTCAGAATAAAAATTAGGAATTTTGTGGGTAAATTCACTACAAACCCTCACGAGACATTACTCATCCACTAGGGCTACCTTGGGGTTTAAATGGCTTGTTGCATATACCAAACGCAACCGTGATCACCTAAGGAAGTGGTATTAGTTAGTTAGAACTTAGTTTTTTTCTTTCTTCTTTGCCCAAGGACGTGCAAGATGCTAAGTGTGGGGATGTGATAAGCGTGCGTTTAATCCTAATATTGTCAGTATATTTAAGTTCTTTTGCATTAATTTGGATTTTTATTTAATAAATTATAATGTTTTATTGTAGGTATCAAGGAGTTATAATAAAGGAGGGCTTGGAGCTTAAATAAAAAGAGTTGGATATTAATTTGTTTAAAAATCGGATTTTATGGACGCTTGCGCACTCTACACTGTTTGGGATATATCTGGAGTTCCAGAAGTCCGTTTTAGACGATTCAACAGCCCACGGAAAGCTTATGAGAAGGGCTTCAATTTAGAAGTTGTCTTGATATCAGAATACAACCGTATCAGCCCAGAAATAGATCCCAAAAGTCAGCCACGAATTTTCTTTCTTGGAATTCAATTCTGATTGGAAAATCTCCTTGTATTTTGTGTAAAGTAATTTAAAATACTTTTATTGGAGGATATTAGGAGATAGATCAAACCTAGAGAGATACGACAAGAGAGAAGTAGCCGCACAAGGGATGAGGAGAAGAAACCATCAACAAGAAGAATTCAACCATTGAAGACATTCAATTGGCTTTGTTTTCTCTTTATCTTTATATCTCTTCTTATGATTTTGTATTGGTTAACTTTGGATTGTTTTAATTCCTTGATTATGAACTAAATTTATTAAGTTGGGATTTTTATGGAACCCTAGTATGGAATTGTTGGCGGTTTGATAAGAAGTACTGTTTGCAATTCACAGTTTATTCGTTTAAGTTGATTTCATATTACATATTTGCTTTTATTTGGCCAACACTAGTAGATAATTGAGTTAATTATAATGCTGAGAGGGTTATGGTTAACTGACATAATACTTGAATGGTGCATGATTATATCTGTTGATATTAATTTTGTGACGGTATAGACATATATTGTTACCTTGCATAGCTGTGTGAAATTGGTTCTTAATCGTTGTTCGCACTAAATCATGCAAGCGTACGCGGTCACAAGTAATATAAGATTAAGTAGAGTTCGTTCCCATAGAGACTTGTGTATTTCAGATTATGCACATATGCAACAATGTATGATTATTATTCACTGGTAAGACAAGTATCAAATGTGTGTTTTGATTAGTTAATGTAACTAACAAGCAAATTAACAATACTAAGAATTAATTAACTAATGTGATTTTAACCGAATTTCTTTTAAGAAATAAAACATGGGATCCTAACTTCATTAAATACTTCTTTTAGAGCTGATGCCTTTAATCAATGTATGTGATAATTATGAAAACTAATCGAACAACACGAAACTAATACACGCTACCTTTCAGTATACGTATACCATACCACTCAGTATTCACAAAATAGATAGAAGCTGGGTAGACACCAATTACGTTTAGACCCTATATGTCTATTGTAAGAACCCAAATTTTGGGTAGAATTAAAACTTTTATTTATTTAATGATGTAAGAATGAATAGTGGCTACGGCTACAATGTAATAGTTGATGTTTTAAAAGGATGAATGGAATTCGACTTTATTATTTCTATGTCTTGAAGAATGCTAAAGGGTGACAACATAGGTAAGAATAATCTATCTCCTAAGGGAATAAGATATGGCAATTCCAAGCAGGAGAATATTCTCATGTCATCCAGATCGATAGCGATTAATCCAGTGGTTCCGTAAAAAGGTTAAGGAACGATCGAAAGAGAATACGGACAATTGTACAACCCTAGATGAATAAGTAAAGAATAAGGATGAATAGTGATTTTGGTGTATTGAGAATATTATTAGACGACGCTATATAGAAGTACCCGGAACGAAATTCTGAGTTTGTATTATTGATCCGGAGGGAAAAAGAGCGTATGTAAAAGCTGTCGGATTCTGAAAAATGGCACTTTAATTTTTACCGAGATTCTCAAGATACGGAACGATTTAGGGACTTATTTGATAAGATTCGAGAAAGTTGGAATCCGAGATTATAGGAAAGAAGTGAGAATGATTATAGAAATATTAAGAGGATTCCCGGTAAAACCCTAACTAGAAACGATTGAATTATTCCCTCGAACGAGTAGAGAATTGAGCAATAAACGAACAAAGAAACAAGCAGAGGAAGCAAGAGTCATGCACAAGCTACTAGATAAATATCTAGCAACCAATTGGGCTAAGTAAGTAGACACTTAGAGATTGAACAAGTACTTAGCAAAACAAACAAACTAGTTAGCTTATAACCATCCAAAGATCAACACTTGGCATGCAATCTCCATCATCCAATACATCACCACTTTATTAAAGTCACTTTATCAAGATATTATTCCAATAATGCATCAAAATGGATGAGAGCAAACCAAACAAACCAAGCAAAACCCCCCCTCCAAGAACACCCATTCGGCTATTTGCTTAATTCAAAGACCAAAATCCACCTTCCCACCATTGTTTGCTTTGAAATAATTATGGTGAGTCTTATATTTCATAAAACTAATCTCCTCAAAATCTTAGCTCCAAATTCCTTTGTTTGCATTTTCAAAAAAATCAAGAAAGAGGAGCATGAATAGTGTTTCTTATGAACTAACTTGTTTTTTTTTTCTTGTTTTCATGGATGATATAGCAAGCTTAAGCACACCTAAGGACCATACAGAGCTTAGTGAGGCTAGTAAACACTCTAAGGAAGGTATACTACATGAAAACCCTTGGTGTTATTTTAAGATCTTATGAGATTTATGGATGATTTAGTGATTAGTATGTTATTATAAGTTTAGATCCATGTTAGTAGTTGTTATGATTATGATTTGGTTTAAGAACCATGTAATGGTTAAGATGAGTTGTTGATAGACTAGTCATGATGATTATCATGTGTTTGTGTGGTTGGATTGATCTTTGTTAGATCGAGATAAAGTGTAAAAACTTTGGAAAACGCGTAAACATAGCCGTTATAATGCCCGATTTTACAATATCATGTTTTGTATGCCATTTTTCACATCAAGACCCTACTGACCAGAAACTTTTCTGCCATGTTAGGATAGCTTATGTTATAAGCTTCGTTTTGATATAAAGATCACATGAAAAGGACTTACGGTTTAGGAGTTACGATAAAATTCATAAAAGTGGTTCGGAGCCGTAAACAAGTATTCGTACTTAAAATTGAACCCCGATAAAATACGTAAAGTCATGACGAATCTTGGTAAATAAATACTAGAGGTAAAAAGGAAGGCGTGAGAGAAAACCGTAAGTCAAAAGGATCGTTTTTCGATTTATTAAAAATATTCGAGTCGAGGTTAAACGCGAACGAAACCCTAAAAGACGACTCGATTATAACTTCGGTAAAACACTTAGAAAACGGGCGATAAAACTCGGAGTATAATATTGGTTCGTAACGATCGACTTTAGAACTTGTATGACTTAAGTATGTCCCAAGTGTAAGTACAGTGACATGTCATATTAACGAACGAATGTCGGGTCGGATCGATGATAAAAAGGAATCCAAAGAAAGGGGTATAACGAGATAACTCGAGAACGTGTTTCGATTTAACTATAACTTAACTTTTAAGATGTTAAGTGATTAATCCCGAATGTCTTGGCTATTTATAGATCACCAAGCTGACCCGGGACCCGCTACCACTACCCCTTACCGTACTCGACTACCAGGCAAGTTTCAATCCCCTTCTTTAGGCTGTTGTTGTGATTGAATATATATGTATGTTTTCTGTTATAATATGCCATAGCATGCATGCCTACTTTCAAGTCATATCATTATGCTTGTTCCCTGATTGTTATTGGCTTATAAATTAGATAGCTATCGTATCAATTATAAGCCGGTTATTGTAAGACCCTCAGAGAAGGGTGTATACATCTTATTCATCAAATATAGACCGGGAGTCAATATTTCTTGACATATCGAGATTACCTCGAAAGAAAATATCTAAGTGAATATTTTCCATTATTCGGGCGACGAATATTATTTGAATATTCGTTCGAGATTATTTATTTAACGATCCTTACTTCAAATAATTATTTGAACGTAACTGTTCGACGAATAATATTTTTTAATATTCATTCAGAGTCGAATTATTTATCGATTATTATTTCGAATATTCTTCTAAAGATGAGACTACTAAATTAATATTATTTGGATATTCATTTAGAATATTATTTTATTAAATAAATATTACTTTTGAATATTCATTTAGGATATTAATTACTTGATGAATATTATTTTAATATTCATCTGAAGCTTGATTTATTTATCGAATATTATCTCGAATATTCCTTTAAGGCTTGGAGTACTAAATGAATATTACTTGATATTCATTTAGAATATTATTCATTAAATGAATATTACTTTTTGAATATTCATTTAAATTCCTAATTAATTATGAATATTGTCTTAAATATTCCTTTCAGGTCCTATTAATTAATGAATATTATTTTGAATATTCATTTAAATATTTATTTATTCAATAAATATTCTCCTGATATCTCTTCAGGGATTATTTTGAAAAATACTCTGATTAAAGATGTTCTTTCATATTCCTAAATATTCTTTAAATATTTTTAATTCAATAAATATTCTCTGAATATTTATTCCATACTTAGAATAACCTCAATAAGGTTTATCTTCTTCGATTATCAACAAGTATTATACTTGGGGAAAGGGGGACGAACGTTACATTCAGAATCATGAATTCTATTTGGACTAGGAGTCGTGTAAGAGGCCGAGTAGCGCCGGTCCATCCCCTTTGGCCGGGGAGAGCTAGTAAGGCGGTAGGCAAGTAAAGTCGTCAGTTCTTCCTTCTACCGGTAGTAAATCTAATTTGAGCTGTACGATCTCGACTGATCATCAAGATTGGAACAACGGGCGCGGTGAATACTCCATCATTGGTTCCTCATCCAAACTTATTTATTTCCTGCAACATGATTACTGTTGGCAGAGCTGGAAAAGTGTTCATAACTGGAATTGCAATCTTTTCATGCAAGTTCCTCTTTTAATGACAATGAGAATATCTCGCTTACTTTTGATGTAGCAGATATTTCTACAAACAAATACTTTGAGTTACCTGGTAAGTTCATCCTTTATATTATACTGGCAATAACTTCATCAATGCATGACATATGATTTCAAAGGATATTTTGAACTGTTGTATATATGTATCACTGTTCAGTTATATTATTGTTGGTGGGCTTTCGCTCACCCTTGCTTTGTTCATATTATCACAACAACAGCTAGGACAGATGGCCGCGTCAGGCGCACTCGGCACAAGCAGGTTACCGTCGTTCGAGGACTACCCGCTGATGTCCTTGCTGCCATTGCTGAGGTAGCATAGATAGGCAGCTTTTGTTTATCAGTCTATTTATATGTAACATTAACGTTAATCAACGGCAAAACCTTTAAACATATCATTTGGCTTGTAATAACTTTTATTCGTAAACTCTGATATTATGGACTTGTTTCAATTTCATCTCTGGGACTATAACTGTTGTGTGTGTGAGTGGATATTATTGTGGGGTCATAGCATGTGATTTATTTATTGTGGACTCAAGTCTAGTATTATGAATGGATGTAAGACCGTAACCACCAGATCCCTGACCCCGGATCTGGGGGTGTTACAGAAGTGGTATCAGAGCGTACGTTATAAGCCCCAGAGATGAGGCGACGTTAAAACAATAAATTCACTAAGATAATGAGAACTCTTGCCAAGTTCATAGTCGGACTACTTATTGTAGTGATGACATATAAAACCCTTATGGGAACTCTTAAGTATCATGATAGTAACTTAGCTCGATATCGTATCGACGAGTAAAGTGACAGACCTTGAGGCATACGAGCAGCAGCGCGATGATGCTTTATATGCTGAAGATCAGCGGGTAAATTCGATGGAGTACCCTACTGGAGACCCGGAAGAGGTTC
This sequence comes from Saposhnikovia divaricata, assembly GCA_036435485.1. Taxonomy (NCBI): domain Eukaryota; kingdom Viridiplantae; phylum Streptophyta; class Magnoliopsida; order Apiales; family Apiaceae; genus Saposhnikovia; species Saposhnikovia divaricata. The sequence continues at coordinate 162,025,238 of CM071597.1, forward strand.
CAGCAGATAAGGAAAATCCTGTTAGGATAAGGAGCTTACCCTTGAGGAATGAGGGTTGCAGCCAGAAAGACTGTGATGATTAAGGTATGGTGCTCAGAAAAGTGGGCATAAATAACTAAGCTATTAGCAAGAGAACTGAAGATTCATGTTGGATTCGTGGCTGGACTACTGGAGGTAGTACCAGCAAGTAAGACGGATTGGAAGAATTACTTGAGATCTTATACGGGAATAGATGAGAATCATTAGAGACTTTCATATTAACGAAAAGAGTGCTAGAGGGATGTATGATTATCAAAGACATCGATATAAGGCGAGGAGCAGAGTCCCTAGGAATAGTTGAGAAGAGGCAGTAAGTGCCATATCATTTGATAAATGAATAAGTATGAATATTGTCAGTAATAATTCGCCATGAGAAGGCAAATGTCATAGGTTGTAATTTATGGAACCAAATTGAGGTTGATGAAGTTGTTTTATTCAGGAAAATGTCGATTTTATGAATGAATCAGTTAGAAAGTGAAAACATTGGGAAGTGACAGCATGATTGGATAAAGTTATATAAGGAAGTAGTAAGCAAGACAATGATCTCAGAACCTACCGGGAGATAAGACCAGTGAGTCAAGATGAACTCGTAATGAGACTATTGTCAGAGACTAAGTATAGGGTTAATTTAACTCAGTGAAATGATGAACCAGAAACGTTAGATGCATGTGATTCAGAGGAATATTAAATTCTTTCTTTTCTTTGAATGGATTATAGTAGTTACTTTAAGTTTACTTCGACGCGGAATTATAACGGATCAAGTAATATGATCAGCAGTTAAAGAGAAAAAAAAATGTAAGAAAATCTTCCTGGAGCTAAAAGATGAAATTGGTAATGACCAAGAGTTGGCATGGTTTAATGGAAAGGGGAGACTTTGTGCTTCCAATGACGCTTCGCATAAAAGATTAGGATGTGTGCTTGCGCAGCACGACAAAGTACTTGCGGATGCATTCGGACAGCAGGGTTCACCAGGTTCGGATGGCCTTAGTAGTGCCAATTTTTGTGGAACAACCAACTCCAACGGTAATGTTCCTTCTGAGACTGGTAGTCAGGTAGACTTACATTTGGTAATATTGAATATCAGGACGTATAGGTATCAGGACGTTGTGACAAGTTTCAGTTTAAAACTGTTGATTCCCTTCTAAGGGATGTATATAATTGGTTCCTCTCCAGGGGTTAAACTTCCAACCTGATGACGATTATTTCGTTAATTATGACTGCTTACGGTTCCACCTACTAGGAGGTTCGTAGAACTATTCTTCAGGTTTCGAAACTGGTCTCCTTAGTGTTACCAGTCGATGGATAGATTAACCAAAATTTCCCTAATTCTGGGAAGAACTTCAACGAATTTTGGCAAACCTTGTCTTTCTGATTATCAGAGAACATCATGGAAGAGAGTAGAAACTGGGGCAAACCCCGTGAATTGGGTAAGGTAGCAGCTACATGGGTTGGTGGACAGACCCCGGTTATCGCGATTGATTGTAGAAATACAATGATGAAGTGAGATTGGACGAAAACAGGAAATGTAAGTAAGAAACCAGCCGGACTGAGAAACTCCGGGATTGACTTAAGTGAAAAGGCTGTTATGCCAGGAATGGTTAGCTTGCGTGGCACGTGGGATTGATAAGAATATTCGAAAAGATAAAAGTAGAGGAAAGATGACCGGAGACGACGCTGAGTAGCCGATTAAGACTTATATGAAGTAAAGTTTTGGAAAGGTAGAAAGGTATCAAAGAAGAAGACACTATGCCGACAATTGCTAGAAAAGCAATGCTAATTAGCCAACCCCAAAAATCATATATTTTTATTTTAGTGTGGCTAGTTGAGGCCAAGTCACAAAGGATTATCAAGTGACTAGACCAGCAATGAAAGGACAAAGCAGGGTTGCTTCTAAGTAAGCACCGACTGCCAGGGCTTCTGATATAAAGGAAATATTAATGAGATTGTAGGAATCTTCTACTGAACCCTTTGCAACCCATGTTTGGATTGGGAATTTACAAGACTTTTTGGAATGGGGTCACCCGTACTAAAGTGATTCATGTTTATATGATTGGCCAAGATTATGAGTAAAAATGGAAGTATAATGACTTGAGATGTATGATGTTAGGGTATTATAAATACCAAGAATATATTATGACGGAGGAAAGTAAACAATGAAGGTATATGAAGAGAGTATAGAAATGGTCAGAAATTGAACAGTATGCTGTAGGAATTTTGTCTGAGGCAAGTACCTTTGTGAAGAACGATAAGCACTAAGAAATTCACGTTGAACTCGACCAATATCTTTCAGAACATCCTTGCTACCATTAACAAGTTATGTAAGAGAGCAGAAAGACATACGTTGTCTTTTGGAAGGTCAAATAGGTTGACCACTATCTGAAAGAAGAAATTAGCAGTAAGCTACCGATCGATTATCAAATAAGAACGATGGAAAAGAGACCCTTATTAAGGATACATGATTTGATTGCCAAATTATAGGATGCAGGAATTCCTTGGCAGTTGAATTAAGGATAAGATATACATAAATTAAGACAAACCCTAGGGAATGCACAAGGGATGGCATTAACCCAAATAAAGACATTATGAATTCAGATGATATGAGTTGGATTTGCTAAGGCAACAATGACCTGTAAAGATTATTAAAAAGAGTTCTGGAAAGAACATAGATAGAATTATTAGAGTATTGATCAATGACGCTTTGATATACCCTGTACCCAGAAAATACAGGAGGAATGATGAGGATGACCTAAGAAACCTTACAAGGAAAAAGGTAATATTCCGAACTTCAAAATGGAAGTTTGGTAAGGAATGTATGACATAGTAACAATAATGCCAGATGAGGCATGTATGAAACCCTGAGGAAGTATGGATTGAACCTATAAAGGTTGAGATTATCCTAAGATAAGGAAAGAACTAAGGAAAGAAGTATCCTAAGTAGGATTGGGAATAAACGTGATAAAGTTCCCACGGGTAGGTGGAAGCAATGACTTATATTTTTCTCCTTCAGCAGAGCTTAAGAGAGAATGCTTTCACCCAACAGTGATGGGAATGAGGTAGAAAAGTTTGAGTTGGAATGTATCTAGAGAACCTGGATTACCAGAAATTATTATTATCAGAAAAGGCCAATGAGGTGGCCGACAGTCTAAGTATAAAGGAATAATTACAAATGTTCATACCGAAGAAACAAAATGATATTTGGAAAGACCTTGAAGGTCATATCGGAGTGGAGGAATTTACATTCCTTTTGATGAATGTGCAAGAATCGAAGGTAATAATAGTTGAAGTAAAGATTCGATTCATGATGGAGTCTTAAGCATATTACGTACCTTAGAAGGTCCCGTTTTGAGGCAAACCAGGACCGTGATACAAAAATTGACGAAGTAAACCGTTAAGTTTCCAGTCTTTTATGGAAGCTGCATGAGTGATAGTTTCCTCAACCGGACCTAGCTGCGATGCTTGAAACTCTTCTGCAATTTTATCTACTTCATGTAATATCTACATTAAGTTCAGGAAGTGTTCCTTAGGGATAAGGAATAGTGATTACTTTGTCTCCCTAAAGGATTTGTAATGTGACGCCCCCAGATCCGGGGTCGGAGATCTAGGCGCTCACGGTCCATTTTCCATTAGTAACATACCTGTTCTTGCACACAATATATAAAACATAGCCATCGACCCCACAATAAACTCACACCACACTCACACACACAGGTTAGAGCCTCAGAAACGTCACACATTGATTAAACAGTAATAAAGTTATCAGAGTTATTACAGACCGAATTAAATAGTATTTATGCTACCAGCAACACTCCGATATGAAGCGAAGCTGGCGGCTTGAAAGTTTGTTACAATACACTGCCTTGCACAGGTCATGCTGATAAATAAAACGTACTAACAAAAGCTGCCAACCAATCCGGCTAATGGGGCCTACCGGTGGAATCTCAAGTGGAGGCTCGGGCCTAGTCACCTGCTTTCGAGCAGTCTGCCTGGGTCTTGCCATTTCGCTTAGCTGTTGTGTTTGTAAAGTTTGAAAACAAGCAAGAGTGAGCAACTATAGCTCAGCAAGAAATATATATATAAGATAAGCAATATACATCTCATATGATTGGCAGTTGATATATTTGTTTGTATCAATCAGTTATAAAATCACTTGTCATAGTTGATAAATCTCGAAGGTGCAACAATATGTGCCCTTGTTTTCAAAATAAACTTGCAGTTCTAGATACTGCATTGAATCAACATCTTTCTCATCAAAATAGAACACTATCAGCAACTTGGCACAAAAGCCTAAGAAGCAGTGTCAAAGCATTTTCCAAAATGGAGGAATGGGACTTAAAGAAAACATAAAAACCTGACAAGGATTGACGATGATCAGTCGCCACATCCAAGTCCAATAATCCGCGGGTCTTCTCTACCGGTAGAAGGATAGAAACTACATCCGTAACTATCCCTCGGGTGAAAACTACATCCGTAATCACCCTCGATGAAAACTACATCCGTAATCATCCTTCGGCAACACCTGGGCCGGAATAATAAGTGATGGACCGCCTGGCTCACGGCCGCTTACACATCCCGGGAATCGTTCGTCAACGGTTCCCACACCTGCCAGAGTCCCTTTTTCTTTTCTTTTAAAACTTGATTTTGATTGAAAACAGAGTAATTGAGGTCCGACATCAGTCGACCGATGATTCTTGAAATCATACAAGAAGCAGAATCTGACCGGGGGTTTTCGAAAATGTTTTGAGTTCGAAAGAGTTCGAATTTGAAAGTATTAAAAGTATCTTGGATTAACTTTGTCTTTAAATAATGAACAGTAATTAATAAATAATATTTTAAGATTTAATATTAATATTAATAATTAATAAAATAATTATTCGATAAAATAAACTCTTAATCCAAGATAGGGTTTCGAGTATTTATGAAGATATAATAATAGTTATTTGAGTATACGATACCACCCGAATGACCCTTCGGGTTTTCGCAATAAAGATACGATATAATAATATACCGCTCCCCGGTCAATAGTATATACGGACCGCTACGACCTCTATTGCTAGAGTCGTTGTCCGAAGAAAACATTTCAATCTAAGTTCAAGGGGTAAAAGCATACATGTACTTGTTCAATCTCAATTGCATCAATACTTCGATAAACATGGCATTTGATATAATTTGAAAACTACAAACACAACAGTAAAAGTCCTTGTATATGGATAAGTTTTGAAAAGTATACTTGCCTTGGTTTGGTTGGGGTGGTCGAGCGTGCGGATTCGAACGATCTATACATAAACAATAATCGTTCGTTAGTACCTTAACAATTTCTTTCTAATTACGGGGTTTTAAGGGGGTACGAAATTAACTTAACGACTTCGTCTTATGACTCCCTAGCCCCACTATAGGTCCATGACATCACTCGTTTACGCTCGTCACTTACTCGACTTAATTTAGTTACCACGTTCGAACCATAACCACCAACCCTAGAATAATGTTCCACTAATCGACCTTTTTCCATTGCGCGAATTTTACTCTAGCATTTTTATAAAATCCAAAAATTCATATTTTAATCCAATTCCTTTTGGGTGGTCTTCACCACTGCATTACCTACATTCTCAAATTTTTCCATGATCCCAAATATATTTTAAGGTGTTTAAACAAGGTTCACAAGGGGGTCAAATGCAGTCCATAGTCCAGAAACAAAATTCACTCCTACGGCCATAACTAAAAATCCACACATCACCTAGCTATGAATCTTACATATCCAGAAACTACATTCAATTATCTTTCCAACAATATAAGGTAGGACATCAGGGGACATTATTTGGGTGTTCAAAATCGTGCTACAACACAGATCAAAGTTCCTGGACAAACTCAGCAAGCTCAACTCACTTAGATCAACCACTTTTCATACTTCCATAACATAAACACCACTTAAAACACTTAGATCATGACTCATAACACTCATGGAGGTATATATATTAACCATAGTCATAAAATTCACAATCTCAACATCAAAACCCAAGAACCATGCTATCCAATACATATACATTCAAGATAAGCCCTAAAATACATGGATCTACTACCATACTATATGAACAACACATAATCAAGGGTGGTTTGAGATTTTATACCTTCTTGAGCTCCTAGAGACCTTGAACAATCTTTACACAACTTAAAAACACCTTAGATGGCCTCCTACAACACTCACAATGCAAGATCTAAAAGATAATAAACTTATGTTAACACTTTTCTAACTTTCAACAATTCATAACTCAAGAACCAATGGATGGAAGGCTTTGAAATTGATACCATACCTCTACTATGATGCAAGGAAGCCCTAGGAAGGTTGTAGATGAAGAAAACTTGGAGAGAAAATCTCTCCCTCTCTCCCAAGGTGGTTCGGCCGAGAGCTATTTTCAAGGGGGGGGGGAGTGTTTTTGCTTTGTTTTGTTTGGAATGGTAAAAAAAGAAATGCTAAGTATGACTTGTATTATTATGGTTAGTAAAGAGTAGTCACATGTTGCCAAGCTAGCCTAGGTTGCATCCATGCCCTATTGTCCCCTAAGTACATCATCCACCATGCTAGTCACTATTCACTTTTGCTTTTATGTTTTCTAGTTCTTTTTTTCTAACTAGCTAGTTACATGGCTCTTGCATGTAATTCCTTTCCTTATAATATTATTCTCCCACCAATGCTTGTTATTTAATCCTTACTTCGTATCGTAACTTAATTATTCTCTCGTAATAATATTTCGTCGCGTAGAGATTTCCCCTATAATTCCTTAAGTACTTATTGTGTAAATTCCTCGAATGTCCAAAATTTCTCGTCATAATTCTTAATAAATCCTTTAATATTCTAACCATTCTCAAATCCCAAGCTTTATAAATATTACTAACAGTAAGACTGTAACACCCCCAGATCTGGGGTCAGGGATCTGGTGGTTACGGTCTTACATCCATTCATAATACTTGACTTGAGTCCACAATAAATAAATCACATGCTGTGACCCCACAATGATTACCACTCACACACATAACAGTTATAGTCTCAGAGATGAAATTGAAATAAGTCTTACATTAAAGGGTTACGAATAAAAGTTATTACAATCCCAAAAGGATAACATCATAGGTTTAAAAGTTTTGCCGTTGATTACATTAATTATACATATAGTTAAACAGGAAACAAAAGCTGTCTAACTATGCTACCTCAGCAATGGCGGCTAGCATCTCAGCGGGTAATCCGGTGGGTCGGGTAACCTGCTTGCGCCGAGTGCGCCTGACGCGAGCCATCTGTCCTAGCTGTTGTTGTGACATAATATAAACAAAGCAAGGGTGAGCGAAAGCCCACCAACAAATATATAACTGAACGATAATTTAAAACAGTTCAAAGCTATCTTTTAAACCATATGCCATGCATTTACGGAAATGATGCCAGTATAATATGAACGATGAAGTTACAAGGTAACTTAAAGTATTTGTTTGAAGGAATATCTGCTACATCAAAGTAAGCGAGATATTATTATCGTTATTAAGAAGAGGAACTTGCAAGAAAGGGTTGCAATTCCAGTTATGACTCTTTTCCAACTCTGCCAATAGTAATCATGTTGCAGGAAATAAATGAATTTGGATGATGAACCAATGATGGAGTATTCACCGCGCCCGCTGTTCCAATCTTGATGATCAGTCGAGATCGTACAGCTCAATTTAGATTTACTACCGGTAGAAGGAAGAACTGACGGCTTTACTTGTATACCGCCATGCTAGCTCTCCCCGGCCAACGGTTGGGCCAAGGGGATGGACCGGCGCTACTCGGCCTCTTACACGACTCCTAGTTCAAATAGAGTTCATGATTCCGAATATAACGTTCGTCCCCCTTTCCCCAAGTATAATACTTGTTGATAAGACTCCACAAAGTAGTCGTATCTAGTTGGAAAGGAAAATTTACCAATAACTCCCAAGCTATTACTTGGTAACGGATATCAACTTGTTCCAGTAATCTTACCCCTCGAAAGATGAGAAGGTAAACAACGACTTAATAAGTCAACGGCACCCGAGTTGCGGGTGAAGGGAATACTTTATGACCGGGAAGTCGACAAGATAAATAACATTTTTCCAAGTAAGGTTCCCTTATTATTAAGAAGATAGACTCAAAGATGAATGATGTCTGGGAACCTTTCTTGATATAAGATTAATAATAATATGACTTCGAAATATTTTCTGTAATAATCGAAGAAGATTAACCTTATCGAGATTATTCTAAGTATGGAATAAATATTCAGAGAATATTTATTGAGTTAAAATATTGAAAGAATATTTGGGAATATGAAAGAATATTTTTAATCAGAGTATTTCTCAAAATAATCCCTGAAGAAATATCAGGAGAATATTTATTGAATAAATAAATATTTAAATGAATATTCAAAACAATATTCATTAATTAATAAGACCTGAAAAGAATATTTAAGGTAATATTCATGATTAATTAGGAATTTAAATGAATATTCAAAAGTAATATTCATTTAATGAATAATATCCTAAATGAATATCAAGTAATATTCATTTAGTAATCCAAGCCTTAAGGAATATTCGAAATAATATTCGATAATTAAATCAAGCTTCAGATGAATATTAAAATAATATTCATCAAGTATTTAATATCTTAAATGAATATTCAAAAGTAATATTGATTTAATAAAATAATAATCTAAAAGAATATCCAAAATAATATTCATTTAATAGTCTCATCTTTAGAAGAATATTCGAAATAATAGTCGATAATCAGTTCGACTCTGAATGAATATTGAGAAATATTATTCGTTGAATAGTTACGTTCAAATAATTATTTGAAGTAAGGATCGTTAAAATAATTAGTCTCGAACGAATATTCAAATAATATTCGTCGCCCAAATAATAGAAAATATTTACTTAAATATCTTCTTCCGAGGTAATCTCGATATATCAAGGAATATTGACTCCCGGTCTATTTTTGATTAATAAGATATATACGCCCTTCTATGAGGGTCTTATAATAACCGGCTTATAACTGATATATAACTATCTAGCTTATAAGCCAACAATAACATTCAGGGAACAAGTATATCAATTCAACTTGAAAGTAGGCATGCATGCAATGGCATATGTATATCGGCAATCATATATATATATTTATTCAATCACAACAACAGCCTAAAAGAAGGGAATTGAAACTTGCCTGGTAGTCGAGTACGGTAAGGGGTAGTGGTAGCGGGTCCCGGTTCAGCCTGGTGATCTATAAATAGCCAAGGCATTCGGGATTAATCACTTAACATATTAAAAGTTAAGTTATACTTAAATCGAAACACGTTCTCGAGTTATCTCGTTATACCCCTATTAGTGGATTACTTATTATCACTGATCCGACCCGACATTCGTTCGTTAATACGACATGTCACTGCACTTATACTTGGGACATACTTGAGTCATACGAGTTCTAAGGTTGATCGTTACGAACCAATCTTATACTCCGAGTTTTATCGCCCGTTTTCTAAGTGTTTTACCAAAGTTACAAAAGAGTCGTCTTTTAGGGGTTCGTTCGCGTTTAACCTTGACTCGAACATTTTTAATAAATCGAAAAATGCTCTTTTTGACATACGGTTTTCTTTCACACCTTCCTTCTTACCCCTAGTATTTATTTACCAAGATTCGCCATGACGTTACATTGCTTACGAGGGTTCAATTTCAGTTACGAACTTTTGTTTACGGATTCGAACTACTTTTAGTAATTTAGTCATAAATCCTAAACCGTAAGTCCGTTTCACGTGATCTTTATATCAAAACGAAGCTTATAACATAATCTAGCCTTTCATGGCAAAATCCGAGACTGGACAGTGTGTTCATGCTACTGCTAATCACGGTTTCTTAAGGCTAACGACAATCGGGCATTACGACGGCTATGTTTACATGATTTCCAAATTTCAAACCATCCAATAATTATAGTTTCCACTCCAAACAACATTTACATGTTATTCAACCATGAACTAAGACCAAGCAATGTCTTTCCGTTCATCTAAACTAATTTCACATTTAATAAATCCCAATCATAATCTTAAGGTCCTAAACATGCATTAAATCCATATAACTCATCTAAAATACCAAAACTTAAACTAAGAGCTTGGTTTTCAAGAGTGGTATACCTTCCTTGGTGTATGTATGAACTTATCAAGCCTTGTTTAGCCCTTATCTAGCCTTAGTATAGCTTGAATAATCAAAAGAAATCAAGAAATAAAAGTTAGTTTATGAAGAACACTATTCATCATCATCTTTGATGATTTATTTGAAAATGATAAAAGATGAATTTGAAGCTGAAATTTCTAGGAGATCATTACCATGATATGTAGTACTTACCTTAAAAATTTGAAGAACAAGTGATGGTTGGAAGTTGGACTTCCAATTAGCTAAGAATGGGCAGATTTTTATGAAGAAATGGAGAAAAATGGTGGTGGTTTGTTTTGTTTTGGTGATTTATGGCTAATACATGTATAACCCTTGCATATATAATGGATGCATCTCTTTTAATGTGTTGTTGGCAATCCAATGGTGCCACTTGTTGCTTCCTCATTGGGCCAAGTGTTGGCACTACAACAAACAACTCCATTTTTTGCAAGAATGCAATTACACCACTCATCTTGTAGTTGACTTATAAGGATGTTACTTGGGTTTCTCCTTTTCCCACCAATTGCACTTGTTTGTCTCTTGGTTATTTATTCGTTCCTTTGTCCGGGTATTACTCAATTTCCTTGCTTGTTCGTTGATCGTTCGAGGGAATAACTCATTCGTTTCTAGTTAGGGTTTTACCGAAAACCTTCTTAATATTTCTAATACTATTCTTCATCTTACTTAATACTTCTCGAATTTAAATTCCTTAATTCCCTTTTATAACTCCTTAAGTCTTGTAGTGTCCAGGGAAATCTCGGAGAAAATAAAAGTGCTCTTTTTCTGAATCCGACGGCTTTTACATACACTTATTTTCTTCCTGGATCACTAATACGAACTCAGAAATCCGTTCCGAATACCGGGTATATCATTATTATAATAATATTCCAAATTCCACCAAAATCACTATTCATCACTTATTTTTATTTAATTCCTATAATTAGGAAAATGAACCTGGTTCACTCTCGAGTGCTTCTTAACCTTTTTACGGAACCGCTGGACTTATAATAGATATTGACTTGGATGACACAAGAATAATCTTACTTGAAGTAATATACTTATATCCTTAGGAGATAGATCATTCTTACCTATGCCGTCAACCAAAAGTATTCTGCATGACATGTAAGTAATTGAATTCAAATCCGTTCCATTTATTTAATAGATCTTCGTTACATCGCAGTCATAACCACTATTCATTCTTACATCATTAAATACATAAAAGTTTTAATCCCACCCAAAATCTGGGTTCTTACAGTCTCCCCTCCTTAAAAGGATTCCGTCCCGGAATCAGTTTGAAAACAAGTGGGGGTACTTTTCTTGCATTGCGCTTTCAAGTTCCCAGGTGGATTCTTCTACATTGTGGTTCTGCCACAAAACTCTGACTAGCTGAATGACCTTGTTTCGGAGCACTTGCTCTTTCCGGTCTATGATTTCCACAGGTTGCTCCACATAGGTCAGGTCTGGTTGCATATCCACTTGCTCATACTCTACAATATGCTTTGCATCCGGATTATACTTCCTCAGCATCGAAACATGAAACACATTGTGCACCTGCTGTAGATTCGGGGGCAATGCGAGTTCATAAGCTAGTTCCCCAATCCGTCTCAAGATCTCAAATGGTCCAATGTATCTGGGACTCAGCTTTCCTTTCTTCCCAAATCTCATTAAACCTTTCCAAGGTGACACTTTCAAGAACACTAGGTCCCCTACCTCGTATTCCTTGCCTTTCCGAGCTAAGTCGGCATATTTCTTTTGTCGATCCTGGGCTGCTGCCAACCGTCCTCTGATTAGATCTACTGCATCTTTAGTTCGTTGGACCACTTCGGGCCCGAGCATCTTTCGCTCTCCAACTTCATCCCAATACAAGGGAGATCGACATTTTCTTCCATAAAGGGCCTCATAAGGTGGCATCCCAATGCTTGAATGATAACTGTTATTATAGGAGAACTCAACCAATGGCAAGTGATCATCCCAACTCCCCTTGAAGTCTATCGCGCAGACTCTCAACATATCCTCTAGTGTTTGGATGGTCCTTTCACTTTGCCCATCTGTCTGGGGGTGGTAGGCTGTGCTCATGTTCAGCCGGGTCCCTACACATTCTTGAAAACTTCTCCAAAACCTGGAGTTAAATCTAGGATCTCGATCGGATACTATTGCGACTGGGACTCCATGTCGCGCCACTATCTCTTTTAAGTAGATGTCCACTAGTCTATCGACCGTGTACCTTTCGTTGATCGGGAGAAAGTGAGCCGATTTCGTCAGTCGATCTACAATTACCCATATGGTGTCATGATTAGCCTTGGTCCTGGGTAAACCTACTACGAAATCCATGGCTATATGTTCCCATTTCCATTCTGGAATCTCTAAGGGATGTAGAAGTCCGCTGGGTCTCTGGTGCTCTGCCTTCACTCGTTGGCAGGTCAAGCATCTGCTTACCCACTCTGCTACGTCCTTTTTCATATTGGGCCACCAGTAATACTCCTTCAAATCCCTATACATTTTAGTGCTACCGGGGTGCACTGAGTATCTTGAGTTGTGTGCCTCATTTAAAATCTCATCCTTGAGCTCCTGAACATTTGGGATCCATATCCTGTACGTGTACCTCATGATCCCTTCCTTGTCTCTTTCGCACTTAATTTCCTCCCCGGTCATTAGCTCTTCTGTGGAGTTCTTTTCTTCCTCCATCATCCGTTCCTGGCACAGTCTAATCTTTTCTAGCAATGGAGGTTGGATTCTAATTTCAATCAACTTTTCTTGGCCCTCTTCAGGTAACTTAACCTCGATTTCCAACTTCTCAAAATCCTTCACTAGCTCTTTCTCTGAAGTTATCATCTTGAGCTTCTCTTTCCGACTAAGGGCGTCAGCCACCACATTGGCTTTACCCGGGTGATATCGAATTTCACAGTCGTAATCCTTGATTAACTCTAACCACCTCCTCTGGCGCATGTTAAGCTCTTTCTGAGTGAAAATGTATTTGAGGCTCTTATGGTCTGTGTAAATCTCGCATTTTTCCCCATACAGGTAGTGTCTCCAAATCTTTAAAGCGAAGACTATGGCTGCTAGTTCTAGATCATGCGTGGGATATCTGACTTCATAATCCTTCAATTGCCTAGACGCATACGCTATTACCTTGCCGTGCTGCATAAGCACGCATCCCAGTCCTTTATGCGAAGCGTCACTGTAAATCACGAAATCTCCTTTTCCATCAGGTAATGCCAGCACTGGGGCTGTCACCAGCCTCTTCTTTAACTCCTGGAAACTCTTCTCCCATTTCTCAGTCCATTCAAATTTCTCGGTTTTACGGGTAAGTCGAGTTAATGGAGCTGCGAGTTTCGCAAAGTCTTGGACAAATCTCCTGTAATATCCGGCCAGTCCAATGAAACTCCTCACCTCGGTTGGAGTAGTTGGCCGTTCCCAGTTTGAAACTGCTTCTATCTTGGAGGGGTCAACCAACACTCCTTCTCTATTGATCACGTGCCCTAAGAATTGTACCTCATTTTTCCAAAACTCACACTTGGAGAACTTGGCATATAACTGCTCCTTCCTGAGTATTTCTAAGGTTATCCTTAAATGTTCAGCGTGTTCTGCCTCTGTCTTTGAGTAGATGAGAATATCATCAATGAAAACTATCACGAATTTGTCCAAATATTCCTTGAACACCCTATTCATTAGGTCCATGAAGGCTGCTGGGGCGTTGGTCAATCCAAACGACATAACTAAGAACTCATAATGTCCATATCTGGTACGGAATGCAGTCTTCGGGATATCTTCAGGTTTGATCTTCAGTTGGTGATATCCCGTTCTCAAATCAATCTTAGAGAAGTATTCAGCTCCTCTTAGCTGGTCAAACAAATCGTCTATCCTGGGCAATGGATACTTATTCTTTATGGTTAGCTTGTTCAATTCTCTGTAGTCGATGCATAACCTCATACTTCCATCCTTTTTCTTAACAAACAACACTGGTGCGCCCCAAGGTGACACACTGGGCCTTATCATGCCCTTATCCAACAATTCCTGTAATTGTTTAGCTAGCTCCTTCATTTCTACTGGGGCTAGTCGGTACGGGGCCTTCGAAACTGGCGCCGTCCCCGGGGCTAATTCGATGGCAAACTCAATTACCCTATCAGGTGGTAGTCCAGGAAGATCTTGTGGGAACACGTCCTCGAACTCATTAACTACCAGAATGTCCTGCAATCTTGGCACTTCCTTCTGAGTATCTATAACGTAGGCTAAATAAGCCTCGTTCCCTTTTCGTAACAATCTCTTGGTTTGCGCCATGGTCAGAATTTTCTGGGTCTGTCGCATCCCTTTAAACACTATTTCTTTCTTCCCTGGGGTTTTCAACTTAACCTTTTTCCCTTTACAATCTATCTGCGCATCATTGCGAGACAACCAATCCATACCCAAAATGACATCGAATTCCCCTAGCTTAAAAGGAATTAAATCGACATAGAAGGATCGTCCTCCTATTTCTAGCTTACAATCGGGGTGAATTTGATTAACCGGTACGATTTCCTGATTAGCTATTTTTACTTGTAAGGAATCTCTTAGTTGCTGGGTTTTAAGTTTCAAGTTATGCGCAAAATCTCTAGATATAAAAGACTTAGTTGCTCCTGAATCAAATAAGACATTTGCACTGACTGAATTAAGAGAAAAAGTACCTGCTATCACATCTGTGTCCCTCACGGCATCTTGTACTGACATATTGAAAGTCCTAGCAGTTGGTGGCCTATTTGAGGCAACCTTGCTTGCTCCTGATGCTGCTGGTTTGCTCTTTGGGCAATCCTTCCTCATGTGCCCTCGCTGTCCACACTGGAAACAGGTTGTGCTGTTAGGGATGACCGTGGTGCAAGCGGTAGCATAATGCCCAGCTCGCCCACACTTATAACAGTTTATCTGCTTCAGGTTGCACACCCCGGAGTGCCTCTTCCCACAAGTAGCACACAATGGCAATGGAGGTCGAGAAGGGTTGGAACGGGACATTCCTGATTGGTGGCCGCCCTGGCTCACACTCACACTCGCAGATGGTTTAAACCCTACACTCCTCCCTGGTAGGGAAACCGCTCCTCGATTAAACTTGGTTGGGGGTTTTCCTCCAGCGGATCTTCCGCCCATACTAACATGCTTTCTCTTTATCCCCCCTTTCTCTCTCTCTCTCTGCATCTGATCACTACCAGCCTCCACAATGGTTGCCTTCTGCACCAAGGTGGCATAATCTGTAATCTCTAAAACAGCCACCCTATTCTGGATCCACTGTTTCAGCCCTTGTTGAAACCTGTTAGCTTTCTTCTCTTCTGTGTCTACAAACTCTGGCACAAATCTTGATAGCTCAGTAAATTTAGCCTCATAGTCAGCCACTGACATATTGTTCTGTTTCAGTTCCAAGAACTTAAGTTCCATCTGGGTTTTCATGAACTTCGGGAAGTACTTCTCCAGGAATAATTGTTTGAACCTTTCCCAGGCTATGACAGCATCAGTCTCCATGTTTTTCTTGGCTTCCCACCAATAATTGGCCTCTCCCTTTAGTAGGTAAGTAGCAAAAACAGTCTTCTGAGCCTCATTGATACTCAGAATCTCAAAAGACTTTTCCATTTCTTTGATCCAGGCCCTCGCCTCAACGGGATCAGCCGATCCGTGGAACTCTGGGGGCTTAAGGGACTTAAAGGCCCTAAAGGAATTTGCCACTGAAGTGTTGTTGCTTGGCGGTGGTTGGGGGTATTGGTTCAAATTCTGCCTAAGTAGATCCATAAACTGGCCCATGGGGTTTCCGCCCTGGTTCTCCCCTTCCTGTTCTACTTCAGTTTCTCCACCCTCTATTTCCCTTTCAAATTCTTCAGAGTACAGGGGTTCATCCTCTGCTCCATACTGGGAATCTTCTTGCTCATTATAGTCCTGATCTTGTTCCTCACTACTTCCACGGTTTTCCTCGTGTTGGTTGTGACTTTCTTGGTCAGTAGATTCGCGGGGGTTAGCCCTAGTGCCCATTCGTCTTGGAGGCATTTTACTGAAAATTTGGAAAGGTATACATTAGGTTCACTGATCTGTTTTAGAGGATTTTTCCTTGCACATCTCTTTACATGATTGGGTTTAAAATCCCACAGTTTTATATCTCATGGCAACTTAATCGAAAAGTAATACATATGCTAATAAACTCGTGATCACATCCCAACAAAATTGTAATGACTGAAATGGAAACAAATATATACCAGGTACCGAAAAGGTACAACATCCGAGTTACAACGATAGTTTAAAGTACAACCATCCTAACAACAACAACAAGTCAAAAGTGAAATATGCTGTCTATCTGTCTAGTCTGCAAAAAGGGAAAACAAGTACAAGAAAACCATCCCTACAAAAGCCGGCACCACTATGTCCGTACATGACTAGACAACTAGACCACTGCATCACTACATCTGAAATCAGCCGTCACGACGAAACATCCTCCGAACCCTCCCCATGGCGATGCGGAAAACCTCCTCAGCCGCTGCTCTGTCTACCCTACCATGCCCATCAGTAGGCAACTGTCGCACCCTCACCCGAGCCCTCAGCTCGATGCGGGTCACAGCCCTATACCCAACTCTGTCACTGATAGTCCTCCTGCCCTGCACCCTCATCCGGGCGGCTCTCTCTGCTGCTAACTCACTCCTAGACTCTGCCAACCTGGCATCTGCCACAGGCAACTCTCTATAAAGCCCGTTCACAATCAAGTTGTGAACACATACTGGGACTCCTCCTATCGGGGCATGAGGTGGGGTGGATGGCTCAGCTGGAGCGGCAGTCTCTGTCTGCTGGGGCTCTGGGGTAAGCTCCTCAAACTCGTCGGGGTAGGGGCTCACAGGTAGTGGTGGTGGGGTAGGGGCTCTCTCAACAGGGAGGAGTGGCACAAAAAGTCCAGGACTCCCTACAGCACCAACTACTGGCTCATCTATATCTCCCTCAACACCCTCATCCACCGGCACCACCTGATCCGTGGTCATGTCAGTGTCATCTCCCATAGTCCTGAACTCAGTCATAACCCAATAATCATCATCCTCAACCACTAACTCAGCGTCCTGTCCTGTCTGGACCCCCTCCGGGTCCTCCTCCCCCTCAGTCTCAACAACATCTGTGTCAGCATCATCCTGGACCTCCTCAGGGTCCTCCTCCTCAGACTCGATCACATCAGTATCAGCCTCAACCTGGACCTCCTCAGCGTCCTCCTCCTCAGGCTCAGTATCATCCTCAGGCAAGTGCTCATAGTATGGGTCCCTAGTCCGGAACATGTCCTCATCATGCTGTCTCGCAGCTGCCTCCTGGGCCGACAAGTCGCTCGCCTACACAAGACGAACTATGTTACTATCATGATACTTAAAAAGTTCCCGTAAGGGTTTTAGGTGAACCTGGCAAGGGTTCTTATTATATTATTGAATTTATTATTATATAACGTCGTATCATCTCTTGGGATATATAACTCTCGCTCTGATACCATCTCTGTAACACCCCCAGATCTGGGGTCAGGGATCTGGTGGTTACGGTCTTACAGCCATTCATAATACTTGACTTGAGTCCACAATAAATAAATCACATGCTGTGACCCCACAATAATTACCACTCACACACACAACAGTTATAGTCCCAAAGATGAAATTGAAATAAGTCTTACATTAAAGGGTTACGAATAAAAGTTATTACAATCCCAAAAGGATAACATCATAGGTTTAAAAGTTTTGCCGTTGATTACATTAATTATACATATAGTTAAACAGGAAACAAAAGCTGTCTAACTATGCTACCTCAGCAATGGCGGCTAGCATCTCAGCGGGTAATCCGGTGGGTCGGGTAACCTGCTTGCGCCGAGTGCGCCTGACGCGAGCCATCTGTCCTAGCTGTTGTTGTGACATAATATAAACAAAGCAAGGGTGAACGAAAGCCCACCAACAAATATATAACTGAACGATAATTTAAAACAGTTCAAAGCTATCTTTTAAACCATATGCCATGCATTTACGGAAATGATGCCAGTATAATATGAACGATGAAGTTACAAGGTAACTTAAAGTATTTGTTTGAAGGAATATCTGCTACATCAAAGTAAGCGAGATATTATTATCGTTATTAAGAAGAGGAACTTGCAAGAAAGGGTTGCAATTCCAGTTATGACTCTTTTCCAACTCTGCCAACAGTAATCATGTTGCAGGAAATAAATGAATTTGGATGATGAACCAATGATGGAGTATTCACCGCGCCCGCTGTTCCAATCTTGATGATCAGTCGAGATCGTACAGCTCAATTTAGATTTACTACCGGTAGAAGGAAGAACTGACGGCTTTACTTGTATACCGCCATGCTAGCTCTCCCCGGCCAACGGTTGGGCCAAGGGGATGGACCGGCGCTACTCGGCCTCTTACACGACTCCTAGTTCAAATAGAGTTCATGATTCCGAATATAACGTTCGTCCCCCTTTCCCCAAGTATAATACTTGTTGATAAGACTCCACAAAGTAGTCGTATCTAGTTGGAAAGGAAAATTTACCAATAACTCCCAAGCTATTACTTGGTAACGGATATCAACTTGTTCCAGTAATCTTACCCCTCGAAAGATGAGAAGGTAAACAACGACTTAATAAGTCAACGGCACCCGAGTTGCGGGTGAAGGGAATACTTTATGACCGGGAAGTCGACAAGATAAATAACATTTTTCCAAGTAAGGTTCCCTTATTATTAAGAAGATAGACTCAAAGATGAATGATGTCTGGGAACCTTTCTTGATATAAGATTAATAATAATATGACTTCGAAATATTTTCTGTAATAATCGAAGAAGATTAACCTTATCGAGATTATTCTAAGTATGGAATAAATATTCAGAGAATATTTATTGAGTTAAAATATTGAAAGAATATTTGGGAATATGAAAGAATATTTTTAATCAGAGTATTTCTCAAAATAATCCCTGAAGAAATATCAGGAGAATATTTATTGAATAAATAAATATTTAAATGAATATTCAAAACAATATTCATTAATTAATAAGACCTGAAAAGAATATTTAAGGTAATATTCATGATTAATTAGGAATTTAAATGAATATTCAAAAGTAATATTCATTTAATGAATAATATCCTAAATGAATATCAAGTAATATTCATTTAGTAATCCAAGCCTTAAGGAATATTCGAAATAATATTCGATAATTAAATCAAGCTTCAGATGAATATTAAAATAATATTCATCAAGTATTTAATATCTTAAATGAATATTCAAAAGTAATATTGATTTAATAAAATAATAATCTAAAAGAATATCCAAAATAATATTCATTTAATAGTCTCATCTTTAGAAGAATATTCGAAATAATAGTCGATAATCAGTTCGACTCTGAATGAATATTGAGAAATATTATTCGTTGAATAGTTACGTTCAAATAATTATTTGAAGTAAGGATCGTTAAAATAATTAGTCTCGAACGAATATTCAAATAATATTCGTCGCCCAAATAATAGAAAATATTTACTTAAATATCTTCTTCCGAGGTAATCTCGATATATCAAGGAATATTGACTCCCGGTCTATTTTTGATTAATAAGATATATACGCCCTTCTATGAGGGTCTTATAATAACCGGCTTATAACTGATATATAACTATCTAGCTTATAAGCCAACAATAACATTCAGGGAACAAGTATATCAATTCAACTTGAAAGTAGGCATGCATGCAATGGCATATGTATATCGGCAATCATATATATATATTTATTCAATCACAACAACAGCCTAAAAGAAGGGAATTGAAACTTGCCTGGTAGTCGAGTACGGTAAGGGGTAGTGGTAGCGGGTCCCGGTTCAGCCTGGTGATCTATAAATAGCCAAGGCATTCGGGATTAATCACTTAACATATTAAAAGTTAAGTTATACTTAAATCGAAACACGTTCTCGAGTTATCTCGTTATACCCCTATTAGTGGATTACTTATTATCACTGATCCGACCCGACATTCGTTCGTTAATACGACATGTCACTGCACTTATACTTGGGACATACTTGAGTCATACGAGTTCTAAGGTTGATCGTTACGAACCAATCTTAT
This sequence comes from Saposhnikovia divaricata, assembly GCA_036435485.1. NCBI lineage: Eukaryota > Viridiplantae > Streptophyta > Magnoliopsida > Apiales > Apiaceae > Saposhnikovia > Saposhnikovia divaricata. Next base: position 162,045,524 of record CM071597.1, read on the forward strand.
ACTCCGAGTTTTATCGCCCGTTTTCTAAGTGTTTTACCAAAGTTACAAAAGAGTCGTCTTTTAGGGGTTCGTTCGCGTTTAACCTTGACTCGAACATTTTTAATAAATCGAAAAATGCTCTTTTTGACATACGGTTTTCTTTCACACCTTCCTTCTTACCCCTAGTATTTATTTACCAAGATTCGCCATGACGTTACATTGCTTACGAGGGTTCAATTTCAGTTACGAACTTTTGTTTACGGATTCGAACTACTTTTAGTAATTTAGTCATAAATCCTAAACCGTAAGTCCGTTTCACGTGATCTTTATATCAAAACGAAGCTTATAACATAATCTAGCCTTTCATGGCAAAATCCGAGACTGGACAGTGTGTTCATGCTACTGCTAATCACGTTTTCTTAAGGCTAACGACAATCGGGCATTACGACGGCTATGTTTACATGATTTCCAAATTTCAAACCATCCAATAATTATAGTTTCCACTCCAAACAACATTTACATGTTATTCAACCATGAACTAAGACCAAGCAATGTCTTTCCGTTCATCTAAACTAATTTCACATTTAATAAATCCCAATCATAATCTTAAGGTCCTAAACATGCATTAAATCCATATAACTCATCTAAAATACCAAAACTTAAACTAAGAGCTTGGTTTTCAAGAGTGGTATACCTTCCTTGGTGTATGTATGAACTTATCAAGCCTTGTTTAGCCCTTATCTAGCCTTAGTATAGCTTGAATAATCAAAAGAAATCAAGAAATAAAAGTTAGTTTATGAAGAACACTATTCATCATCATCTTTGATGATTTATTTGAAAATGATAAAAGATGAATTTGAAGCTGAAATTTCTAGGAGATCATTACCATGATATGTAGTACTTACCATAAAAATTTGAAGAACAAGTGATGGTTGGAAGTTGGACTTCCAATTAGCTAAGAATGGGCAGATTTTTATGAAGAAATGGAGAAAAATGGTGGTGGTTTGTTTTGTTTTGGTGATTTATGGCTAATACATGTATAACCCTTGCATATATAATGGATGCATCTCTTTTAATGTGTTGTTGGCAATCCAATGGTGCCACTTGTTGCTTCCTCATTGGGCCAAGTGTTGGCACTACAACAAACAACTCCATTTTTTGCAAGAATGCAATTACACCACTCATCTTGTAGTTGACTTATAAGGATGTTACTTGGGTTTCTCCTTTTCCCACCAATTGCACTTGTTTGTCTCTTGGTTATTTATTCGTTCCTTTGTCCGGGTATTACTCAATTTCCTTGCTTGTTCGTTGATCGTTCGAGGGAATAACTCATTCGTTTCTAGTTAGGGTTTTACCGAAAACCTTCTTAATATTTCTAATACTATTCTTCATCTTACTTAATACTTCTCGAATTTAAATTCCTTAATTCCCTTTTATAACTCCTTAAGTCTTGTAGTGTCCAGGGAAATCTCGGAGAAAATAAAAGTGCTCTTTTTCTGAATCCGACGGCTTTTACATACACTTATTTTCTTCCTGGATCACTAATACGAACTCAGAAATCCGTTCCGAATACCGGGTATATCATTATTATAATAATATTCCAAATTCCACCAAAATCACTATTCATCACTTATTTTTATTTAATTCCTATAATTAGGAAAATGAACCTGGTTCACTCTCGAGTGCTTCTTAACCTTTTTACGGAACCGCTGGACTTATAATAGATATTGACTTGGATGACACAAGAATAATCTTACTTGAAGTAATATACTTATATCCTTAGGAGATAGATCATTCTTACCTATGCCGTCAACCAAAAGTATTCTGCATGACATGTAAGTAATTGAATTCAAATCCGTTCCATTTATTTAATAGATCTTCGTTACATCGCAGTCATAACCACTATTCATTCTTACATCATTAAATACATAAAAGTTTTAATCCCACCCAAAATCTGGGTTCTTACAAAGACTCTTGCCTTCACAATCTCTCTGTATATCTTACATCATAAATGCAACAACGCAGTTTCTCAGACAATCAATTCTATAAATCAACAGGGATGACTAGAATGGTTCCATAATGATAATGTCACAAGATATTAAATAAAAGGAAATATTACCAAAAATTAGGGTTCTTACAGCCTCCCCTCCTTAAAAGGATTCCGTCCCGGAATCAGGTTGAAAACAGTTGGGGGTGCTTTTCACGCATTGCGCTCTCTAGTTCCCATGTTGATTCTTCGACATTCTGATTCCTCCACAAGACTCTCACTAGTTTGACAACCTTGTTCCTCAGCACCTGTTCTTTTCTATCTATGATTTCTACGGGTTGCTCTACATATGTCAAGTCTGGTTGCAGATCCACTTGATCATGTTCTATCACATGTAGGAAGTCGGTATGGTACGGTCGTAGCATGGACACATGGAACACGTTATGTACTTGCTGTAAGTCGGTATGGTTGGGCCGCTACCAGCCGTCCTCTTATGAGCTCGATAGTTTCTCTTGTCTGTTGGACCAGTTCAGGCCCTAAAATCTTCCGCTCTCCAACTTCTTCCAAACACAAGGGAGACCGACATCTTCGTCCGTATAAAGCTTCATATGGGGGCATGCCTATACTCGCATGGTAACTGTTGTTGTAGGAAAATTCGATCAACGGCAAGTGGTCATCCCAACTTCCCTTAAAATCAATGGCACATACCCTCAACATGTGCTCGATGGTCTGGATGGTTCTCTCACTCTGTCCGTCTGTTTGGGGATGGTATGCAGTACTCATGTTTAACTTAGTCCCCACACAATCCTGAAAACTTCTCCAGAACCTGGAGTTGAATCTCGGGTCTCTATCTGATACAATGCTCACGGGAACCCCATGTCTAACCACAATCTCCTTTAGGTAAATATCCGCCAGCTTGTCGACAGTATATCTCTCATTGATTGGAAGAAAATGTGCTGACTTGGTCAACCTATCGATAATTACCCAAATGGCATCATGATTCGTCTTGGTCCTTGGTAATCCGACCACAAAGTCCATCGCAATTTGCTCCCACTTCCACTCGGGTATCTCTAAGGGTTGCAACAATCCACTGGGCCTTTGGTGTTCGGCCTTCACTCTTTGACATGTCAAGCATTTACTTACCCACTCTGCCACGTCCTTCTTCATATTAGGCCACCAATAGTATTCTCTCAGATCTCTATACATCTTAGTGCCTCCAGGGTGAATTGAGTACCTCGAACTATGAGCCTCTTGCAAAATCTCATCTTTTAACTCTTGAACGCTTGGAATCCATATCCTAGATGCGTACCTCATAATTCCATTCCCGTCCTTCTCACACTTAATTTCTTCGCCAGTCAAGATTTTCTCCATCGAATTCTTTTCTTCTTCCATCTTCTTTTCTTGGCACAACTTAATCTTTTCCAATAACGGTGGTTGGACTTTTATTTCCATTAGAATCTCTTGTCCAATTCCTGGTAACCTCACTTCAATCTCCAGTTTCTCAAGGTCCTTGATCAATTCGTCCACTGACGTTATCATCCTAAGCTTCTCCTTTCGGCTAAGTGCATCGGCCACCACGTTGGCCTTCCCTGGGTGATAGTGAATCTCACAATCATAATCTTTAATTAGCTCTAACCATCTCCTCTGCCTCATGTTTAACTCTTTCTGAGTGAATATGTACTTTAAGCTCTTGTGATCCGTGTAGACTTCACACTTTTCTCCGTACAGATAATGTCTCCAGATCTTTAAAGCAAAAACTATCGCTGCTAGTTCCAAATCATGGGTGGGGTATCTTATCTCATACTCCTTAAGTTGTCTGGACGCATACGCAATCACCTTACCGTGCTGCATAAGCACACACCCTAAACCTTTATGGGATGCGTCGCTATAAATCACAAAATCTCCCTTATCATCAGGTAGGGCTAGTACTGGTGCGGTCACCAACCTTTTTTTCAACTATTGAAAGCTCTCTTCGCATTTTTCAGTCCACACAAACTTCTCGGTCTTGCGAGTTAGTCGGGTCAAAGGGGCTGCTATCTTTGCAAAGTCTTGGACAAATCTCCTATAGTAGCCAGCCAGTCCTATGAAACTTCTCACCTCTGTCGGAGTGGTTGGTCTCTCCCAATTTGATACAGCCTCTATTTTGGCTGGGTCCACTAGAATACCTTGTTCGCTGATCACATGCCCTAAAAACTGAACTTCCTTCAACCAAAATTCGCACTTCGAGAACTTAGCGTACAACTTTTCTTCTCTCAATGCTCCCAATACAATCCTTAAGTGCTCTGCATGTTCTTCCCTTGTCTTGGAATAAATCAAGATATCATCGATGAAGACTATAACGCACTTGTCCAAGTATTTCTTGAAGACTCGATTCATTAAGTCCATGAAAGCTGCAGGGGCATTCGTTAACCCAAATGACATCACTAGGAACTCATAGTATCCATACCGGGTGCGAAAGGCCGTCTTTGGTATATCTTCTGGTTTAATCTTTAACTGGTGGTACCCGGTCCGCAAATCAATCTTAGAGAAATAAACTGCATCTTTGAATTGATCAAACAGGTCATCTATCCTGGGCAAGGGATACTTATTCTTGATAGTCACCTTGTTCAACTCTCTGTAGTCTATACATAATCTCATGCTGCCGTCCTTCTTCTTCACGAATAACACCGGGGCTCCCCACGGTGACACACTAGGTCTTATCATCCCTTTATCCAACAACTCTTGTAACTGAGTGGCCAGTTCTTTCATTTCCACTGGGGCTAGCCGATATGGGGCTTTCGAAATTGGGGCCGTACCCGGAACTAAGTCTATAGCAAACTCGATGTCCCTATCGGGTGGTAGTCCGGGAAGATCGTCCGGAAATACATCCGCGAACTCATTGACGACAGGGATTTCCTGTAGGTTTGGTGCCTCTTTCTTGGTATCCTTCACATATGCTAAATAGGCTTCGCATCCTTTACGTAACAGCTTCTTAGCTTGAATCATAGTCAGGAACTTTTGGCTTTGCCGTTTCCCACTAAATACTACTTCCTCGTCCCCTGGCAGTCTCAAACTTACTTTCTTCTTGACACAATCAATCTGGGCTCCGTGGGTTGTTAACCAATCCATACCTACTATTACGTCAAATTCCCCTAGTTTAAAAGGTATTAAGTCTACCCGAAAGTGTCGCCCTCCTATTTCTAGGTCGCAACCTGGACATACTCGGCTAACGGGAATGATTTCATGATTAGCTATCTCTATTTGCAATCTGTCTTTCAATGGTTCAGTCTTAAGGCCTAACCGACATACAAAATCTAGAGATATGAAAGACTTGGTAGCTCCCGAATCAAATAAAACATTTGCTTTAACTGAGTTGAGTAATAGGGTACCTGCAATCACATCCGTGTTCCTCACGGCATCCTGCACCGTCATGTTAAAAGTTCTTGCAGTAGGGGCCTTGTTAGAAGCAGTTCCACTCACTCTTGATGCAGCTGGCCCAGAGGACATACATTCCCTCATTCGGTGCCCTGGTTTCCCACACTTGAAGCAATTACCTCCGACACTCAGGTTGTTACTGGTTCCGCGACAGGCGTTAGCATAATGCCCTGTCAGCCCACACTTGAAGCACTTCACATCTTGCAGGTTGCACACGCCCGCATGTTTCCTTCCACATTTGTTGCATTCTGGGGGTTGGGCTCGGGATGGGGTAGAGTAAGATGATCCCTGTGGTCGGCCGCCCTGGCCCACACTCCAACTTTCAGCTCTCTTGGTTCCAAAGTTCCCGCTTGGTTGGGACATTGTTCCCCACTTAAATTTGCTCGGAAAGCTCCCACCAGCAGAGTTTCCCTTTCGGCTATCCAACTTCCTCTTCTTTCCTTCTCTCTCCTTCTGCATCTGTTCACTCCCAGCTTCAACAATTGACGCTTTCTGTACCAGGGTGGCATAGTCTGTCAGCTCAAGAATCGCTACACGATTCTGAATCCATTGTTTTAGCCCTAATTGAAATCTTCGGGCCCTCTTTGCCTCCGAGTTCACATACTCCGGCACAAACCTTGACAACTCAGTAAATTTGGCCTCATACTCGGCCACCGTCATGTTTCCTTGCTTCAGCTCCAAAAACTTTAGCTCCATCTGTGTCTCCATGAACCTAGGAAAGTACTTCTCCCAGAACAACTCGCTAAATCTCTCCCAGGTTACCACACCTCTTCCTTCCAAATTCTTCTTAGCTTCCCACCAATAGTTCGCTTCACCCTTCAGAAGGTAAGTGGCGAAAACAGTCTTCTGCTCTTCAGCGACACCTAGTATCTCGAAAGATTTTTCCATTTCCTTCAGCCAGGCCCTTGCCTCGACAGGGTCGGCAGTTCCTTTAAATTCTGGGGGTTTCAGGGATTTGAAGTTCCGGAAAGCATTAGCATTAGCATTCTGGGGTGGTTGCTGAACTGGGGGTCGGTCCAAGTTCTGCCTAAGTAACTCCATGAACTGTTCCATAGGGCCTCCCCTAGGATGTTCTACCTCTCGGGTATCATCACCAGCTTCTTCTTCTTCATACTCAGAGTCGTCAAACAGGTTATGATCGTTGCCCTCATTATCACTCAGGTTGACATTCTCCCCTTCACGGTTCTGGTGGCCTCCGGCTCCATGGTGGCTACCCTGGCCCTCAGAACTGATCGGGTGGGCTCGGGTGTTCATTCTTCTGGGTGGCATGATTCTGATAATAAAACAAGAAAGGGGTTAGGGTTTTCCAATTACCTGACAGCGTTTGCACGGGTCAGGAGCGTATCGTTCCTCCTCATAAGGGTGGAAGTGCAAAAGTTTTAATAATCCGATGTTGGAGATAAAATGTCAAACATTTTTGGGGGAAAAATCCCTTTGGGATGCGAAAACATTTACAAGAGTTTTCAAAATTTCGAAACCTCAAAAATATTTTTCAAAATTTCAAAACACACATTTTTTTTTTTGAAAAAATTTATTTTTAAAGATTGTAGGAACACTTTTGGAAATTGTAGAAAACAATTTGAAATCGCATATCGTAAATTTGAAACAGTATGGTTGTATTTGTGGCTTGTAGCAATTGTATAATCACAGTTGTGTATCAAAACAGTAAAGCATGGCATCGGAAAGTAAAGCAGTTGAGGCAATATTAAAGAAACTGAAACTAAATAAGTACGGTACAAGGGTTATTACAAGTTTGGATGTTAGAGCCAAATACATAGTTCCGATGTCAAAGTCTAGCAAAAGTGGAACAAATACAAATACATCATCCGAATAGTCAGGCTACACAAAAGTAGGGCTACATCCATACATACTACCCGAAGTCACATCTACATATCTGTAGGTCAGTCTACTCATCCACTGGTCAGAAAGGATACCACTGCACAAGTCAACTATCCCGCAAAATCGACACAGTAATGTCATCTGAACCTAGGGGACTGAGCTATAAGTAACACATCACGGGGCCGCGCCGCGACGGAGCAAGGTCCTCACTCGGGTAAATGCACGACGCACAACACGTCTAGTATCCCTAGCCTGGATCACTCCGCCCCCGCGGATCCCTAAACCAAGAATCCTATCGCGACTCCTCATCTCGATCCTGTGGAGTCGAGCCCTAGTCCTCCTAGCAACAGTGGTCCTCATCTCAGCCTGGATCCTCAAGCGCACCTCGCGCTCCTCCACTAGTGCCCGCCTCGCCTCGTTAAGTCGGGCCTCTGCAGATAGTAAGTCCCGGGTCAGGAACTGTACCACGTAAGCATGCTCAGTACCAGACACTGGGGGTAGGTCCATCGGTGGAGGTGGTATGACCGGAACAGGAGTAGGTGCAGCAGCAGCAGCAGGAGCAGGGGTAGGGTCAAGCTCCTCCTCGCCAGAAATGTAATCCTCAGAGTCACTGTCCGATGAAACAGGGCTAGATGTCTGTGGAGAAGGTGGGGGTGACACAACACGACCCTCGCCGGATCTCACACTCTCCTCATCAGTAGCTACAGGAGATGGGGTAACAGGCTCTGGCTCGGGCTCAAAGGGCTCCTCAACGGGATCCTCATCATCAGTACTATCTATCACTGTAATCCAGGGGCCAAGCTCGGAGTCAGCACCCATATCCTCCTCAGGGTCCTCGGTTTCTCGCATCAGGGCCTCATCATGCTCCCTCTCGAAAGCCTCAGGGTCTGGTATCTCATCCATCTACACAAGGGAAATAAAGTGGGTCACTAACCATAAAAGAAGGGTTTAGGAGTAGTTCCCTCACGGGCCTTAAAGTCAGGGCTATATCCGATAACCCGACTACCAACTCGATGAGAGTTCTAAGTATTATTGAAGTTGTTATTAAGGTTATCGTTATTGTTATTATTATTAGGGTTGCTTTCTTAAATTACTACCGTTTCTGAGAACTGTAACCTCGCTCTGATACCATTTCTGTGACGCCCCCAGATCCGGGGTCGGAGATCTAGGCGCTCACGGTCCATTTTCCATTAGTAACATACCTGTTCTTGCACACAATATATAAAACACAGCCATCGACCCCACAATAAACTCACACCACACTCACACACACAGGTTAGAGCCTCAGAAACGTCACACATTGATTAAACAGTAATAAAGTTATCAGAGTTATTACAGACCGAATTAAATAGTATTTATGCTACCAGCAACACTCCGATATGAAGCGAAGCTGGTGGCTTGAAAGTTTGTTACGATACACTGCCTTGCACAGGTCATGCTGATAAATAAAATGTACTAACAAAAGCTGCCAACCAATCCGGCTAATGGGGCCTACCGGTGGAATCTCAAGTGGAGGCTCGGGCCTAGTCACCTGCTTTCGAGCAGTCTGCCTGGGTCTTGCCATTTCGCTTAGCTGTTGTGTTTGTAAAGTTTGAAAACAAACAAGAGTGAGCAACTATAGCTCAGCAAGAAATATATATATAAGATAAGCAATATACATCTCATATGATTGGCAGTTGATATATTTGTTTGTATTAATCAGTTATAAAATCACTTGTCATAGTTGATAAATCTCGAAGGTGCAACAATATGTGCCCTTGTTTTCAAAATAAACTTGCAGTTCTAGATACTGCATTGAATCAACATCTTTCTCATCAAAATAGAACACTATCAGCAACTTGGCACAAAAGCCTAAGAAGCAGTGTCAAAGCATTTTCCAAAATGGAGGAATGGGACTTAAAGAAAACATAAAAACCTGACAAGGATTGACGATGATCAGTCGCCACATCCAAGTCCAATAATCCGCGGGTCTTCTCTACCGGTAGAAGGATAGAAACTACATCCGTAACTATCCCTCGGGTGAAAACTACATCCGTAATCACCCTCGATGAAAACTACATCCGTAATCATCCTTCGGCAACACCTGGGCCGGAATAATAAGTGATGGACCGCGCTTACACATCCCGGGAATCGTTCGTCAACGGTTCCCACACCTGCCAGAGTCCCTTTTTCTTTTCTTTTAAAACTTGATTTTGATTGAAAACAGAGTAATTGAGGTCCGACATCAGTCGACCGATGATTCTTGAAATCATACAAGAAGCAGAATCTGACCGGGGGTTTTCGAAAATGTTTTGAGTTCGAAAGAGTTCGAATTTGAAAGTATTAAAAGTATCTTGGATTAACTTTGTCTTTAAATAATGAACAGTAATTAATAAATAATATTTTAAGATTTAATATTAATAATTAATAAAATAATTATTCGATAAAATAAACTCTTAATCCAAGATAGGGTTTCGAGTATTTACGAAGATATAATAATAGTTATTTGAGTATACGATACCACCCGAATGACCCTTCGGGTTTTCGCAATAAAGATACGATATAATAATATACCGCTCCCCGGTCAATAGTATATACGGACCGCTACGACCTCTATTGCTAGAGTCGTTGTCCGAAGAAAACATTTCAATCTAAGTTCAAGGGGTAAAAGCATACATGTACTTGTTCAATCTCAATTGCATCAATACTTCGATAAACATGGCATTTGATATAATTTGAAAACTACAAACACAACAGTAAAAGTCCTTGTATATGGATAAGTTTTGAAAAGTATACTTGCCTTGGTTTGGTTGGGGTGGTCGAGCGTGCGGATTCGAACGATCTATACATAAACAATAATCGTTCGTTAGTACCTTAACAATTTCTTTCTAATTACGGGGTTTTAAGGGGGTACGAAATTAACTTAACGACTTCGTCTTATGACTCCCTAGCCCCACTATAGGTCCATGACATCACTCGTTTACGCTCGTCACTTACTCGACTTAATTTAGTTACCACGTTCGAACCATAACCACCAACCCTAGAATAATGTTCCACTAATCGACCTTTTTCCATTGCGCGAATTTTACTCTAGCATTTTTATAAAATCCAAAAATTCATATTTTAATCCAATTCCTTTAGGGTGGTCTTCACCACTGCATTACCTACATTCTCAAATTTTTCCATGATCCCAAATATATTTTAAGGTGTTTAAACAAGGTTCACAAGGGGGTCACTTAATGCAGTCCATAGTCCAGAAACAAAATTCACTCCTCCGGCCATAACTAAAAATCCACACATCACCTAGCTATGAATCTTACATATCCAGAAATTAATTCAATTATCTTTCCAACAATATAAGGTAGAACATCAGGGGACATCATTTGGGTGTTCAAAATCGTGCTACAACACAGATCAAAGTTCCTGGACAAACTCAGCAAGCTCAACTCACTTAGATCAACCACTTTTCATACTTCCATAACATAAACACCACTTAAAACACTTAGATCATGACTCATAACACTCATGGAGATATATATATTAACCATTGTCATAAAATTCACAATCTCAACATCAAAACCCAAGATCCATGCTATCCAATACATATACATTCAAGATAAGCCCTAAAATACATGGATCTACTACCATACTATATGAACAACACATAATCAAGGGTGGTTTGAGATTTTATACCTTCTTGAGCTCCTAGAGACCTTGAACAATCTTTACACAACTTAAAAACACCTTAGATGGCCTCCTACAACACTCACAATGCAAGATCTAAAAGATAATAAACTTATGTTAACACTTTTCTAACTTTCAACAATTCATAACTCAAGAACCAATGGATGGAAGGCTTTGAAATTGATACCATACCTCTACTATGATGCAAGGAAGCCCTAGGAAGGTTGTAGATGAAGAAAACTTGGAGAGAAAATCTCTCCCTCTCTCCCAAGGTGGTTCGGCCGAGAGCTATTTTCAAGGGGGGGGAGTGTTTTTGCTTTGTTTTGTTTGGAATTGTAAAAAAAGAAATGCTAAGTATGACTTGTATTATTATGGTTAGTAAAGAGTAGTCACATGTTGCCAAGCTAGCCTAGGTTGCATCCATGCCCTATTGTCCCCTAAGTACATCATCCACCATGCTAGTCACTATTCACTTTTGCTTTTATGTTTTCTAGTTCTTTTTTTCTAACTAGCTAGTTACATGGCTCTTGCATGTAATTCCTTTCCTTGTAATATTATTCTCCCACCAATGCTTGTTATTTAATCCTTACTTCGTATCGTAACTTAATTATTCTCTCGTAATAATATTTCGTCGCGTAGAGATTTCCCCTATAATTCCTTAAGTACTTATTGTGTAAATTCCTCGAATGTCCAAAATTCCTCGTCATAATTCTTAATAAATCCTTTAATATTCTAACCATTCTCAAATCCCAAGCTTTATAAATATTACTAACAGTAAGACTCTTGCCTTCACAATCTCTCTGTATATCTTACATCATAAATGCAACAACGCAGTTTCTCAGACAATCAATTCTATAAATCAACAGGGATGACTAGAAAGGTTCCATAATGATAATGTCACAAGATATTAAATAAAAGGAAATATTACCAAAAATTAGGGTTCTTACATGTAACCCGTAAGGTTAGCTATTAACGCATTACGTAAACAACAATCGATGGTGATTCTTCTAAGAAAGTAGATGACAACGTAAAGATAAAGAAAGTGTTGCTATTAATGAGCTAAGTGGCATGTTGATGAATGACAAGCAAGTTTGTGTTAGTGTCCTTCTGCGCAAACAAGATAGAGAATATGAGGTAGATGATTCATGATGCTAAATGTATTCCCGTGGAAAGAATTAATGAGACTTAGAGAGAAGGGCAGTTGAGCCCGAGACTTATTAGGCCACCTGAGAGTTTAAAAGTGTTCAGAAGGTGGAATTCGAGCCAGTTTTACCCCCAAAGCTTATAGCATGGTAGTAACATGTTTCATGTGGCAAAGCTACACCAGTAAAATGCAGATGCTCAACAGATGATAAGAGTGCGAGCAGGTAGGTGTACGACCTGGTCTGACTTACGAAAGACAACCTGTGAAAAACCGCGGGTAGAAAAGAATAAGTGATGAGAAACAAGTTGACAGAAGTAGATTATATTGGATCTAAGCTAAAGAAAGCGGCCAAATTCATTTCGGAAGTTTTAAATTTGAAATAATGTGATGATTATAGAGTAAATGTGACGGGATACCAATAAAGAGGTACCAAGTGCAAAAGATGTCTCAATAAAGAGATGAAGGTGAAAGTAAATAACAGAAGTAAATAAGAATCAGATAATAAGAAGGATGTGATTGATAAAGAAAAGACTGGGAAAGCAACTAGGGAATGCGAAGCAAGGAATGTTATGAATGGATTAATAAATGGGTTTTCTGATGAATTCTCGGGATGACAACCTAATAGTGTTAATATTATAGATATGAAATAGCTAGTAGCGTGACATGGAATGTCAGTAACAATGGTGTCAAGCGAGAAACTAATATTTAACCTGAGAGGTTCAAAGATTTTCCAAAAGTAAGTGTGCTGAGGTTGAACCAGAGTATAGGTCCATAGAATAGTGGACAAAGCAACAAGATATGTTGACACGTGAGGTTACGATCAAATAGTATTGGATGTAATTATGATTAATTTCTTCCTTAATGAACCTCTATAGTTCAGAGGTAAATTCTGAGTATGATATTTTACAATCATGAAAACTTTCTATAATCCTTTAGAATTCTTTTCTTTTCTTCTCTCTTATTCATCTTCTTTATGAATTGAGAAGAACAACCCTTTAAGGAGGGGAGGTACTGCTACGTGACTATCTGTCTATGTGATAGAAGTCTAAGTGGAATACCATAACTTGTTTAATTGCTTGTCAAGTACTAAAGGCTGGCCCCCTTCTGTACTAGCTATGCAATATAACAAATGTTCAATTGATCATAGTGATCTCTCAATAAATCTTTCCACTTCTCTATATTGATCGAGATTGCAAAGATTAAAGCGACAGGAAATGCACAGTGTGAGTGAGGTTACCTCCAAATTCGCAGTGGGATAGTGATACCGAAGTCACCGCAGATACCAATAAGGAAAAGAAGTATATGACTGGGTAAGAACATAACCCGAATAGTGTGTTGTACGAAAAGTAGAAGAGATTAATGAAAAAAGGATAAAAGGATGTATTGTAGCACTAGTAAGATGTGCTGAAAAAAAAAAGATTGGGATTGATTAAGGATTGACTAGGAAACTGGAAGGTGAAATAACCAACAAGTACTCAATTGTCTTCTACCTGATTCCGGGACGGAATCCTTTGAAGGAGGGGAGACTGTAAGAACCCAAATTTTGGGTAGAATTAAAACTTTTATTTATTTAATGATGTAAGAATGAATAGTGGTTACGGCTACAATGTAATAGTTGATGTTTTAAAAGGATGAATGGAATTCGACTTTATTATTTCTATGTCTTGAAGAATGCTAAAGGGTGACAACATAGGTAAGAATAATCTATCTCCTAAGGGAATAAGATATGGCAATTCCAAGTAGGAGAATATTCTCATGTCATCCAGATCGATAGCGATTAATCCAGTGGTTCCGTAAAAAGGTTAAGGAACGATCGAAAGAGAATACGGACAACTGTACAACCCTAGATGAATAAGTAAAGAATAAGGATGAATAGTGATTTTGGTGTATTGAGAATATTATTAGACGACGCTATATAGAAGTACCCGGAACGAAATTCTGAGTTTGTATTATTGATCCGGAGGGAAAAAGAATGTATGTAAAAGCTGTCGGATTCTGAAAAATGGCACTTTAATTTTTCCCGAGATTCTCAAGATACGGAACGATTTAGGGACTTATTTGATAAGATTCGAGAAAGTTGGAATCCGAGATTATAGGAAAGAAGTGAGAATGATTATAGAAATATTAAGAGGATTCCCGGTAAAACCCTAACTAGAAACGATTGAATTATTCCTTCGAACGAGTAGAGAATTGAGCAATAAACGAACAAAGAAACAAGCAGAGGAAGCAAGAGTCATGCACAAGCTACTAGATAAATATCTAGCAACCAAGTGGGCTAAGTAACTAGACACTTAGAGATTGAACAAGTACTTAGCAAAACAAACAAACTAGTTAGCTTATAACCATCCAAAGATCAACACTTGGCATGCAATCTCCATCATCCAATACATCACCACTTTATTAAAGTCACTTTATCAAGATATTATTCCAATAATGCATCAAAATGGATGAGAGCAAACCAAACAAACCAAGCAAAACCCCCCCTCCAAGAACACCCATTCGGCTATTTGCTTAATTCAAAGACCAAAATCCACCTTCCCACCATTGTTTGCTCTTGAAATAATTATGGTGAGTCTTATATTTCATAAAACTAATCTCCTCAAAATCTTAGCTCCAAATTCCTTTGTTTGCCTTTTCAAAAAAATCAAGAAAGAGGAGCATGAATAGTGTTTCTTATGAACTAACTTGTTTTTTTTCTTGTTTTCATGGATGATATAGCAAGCTTAAGCACACCTAAGGACCATACAAAGCTTAGTGAGGCTAGTAAACACTCTAAGGAAGGTATACTACTTGAAAACCCTTGGTGTTATTTTAAGATCTTATGAGATTTATGGATGATTTAGTGATTAGTATGTTATTATAAGTTTAGATCCATGTTAGTAGTTGTTATGATTATGATTTGGTTTAAGAACCATGTAATGGTTAAGATGATTTGTTGATAGACTAGTCATGATGATTATCATGTGTTTGTGTGGTTGGATTGATCTTTGTTAGATCGAGATAAAGTGTAAAAACTTTGGAAAACGCGTAAACATAGCCGTTATAATGCCCGATTTTACAATATCATGTTTTGTATGCAATTTTTCACATCAAGACCCTACTGACCAGAAACTTTTCTGCCATGTTAGGATAGCTTATGTTATTATCTTCGTTTTGATATAAAGATCACGTGAAACGGACTTACGGTTTAGGAGTTACGATAAAATTCATAAAAGTGGTTCGGAGCCGTAAACAAGTATTCGTACTTAAAATTGAACCCCGATAAAATACGTAAAGTCATGACGAATCTTGGTAAATAAATACTAGAGGTAAAAAGGAAGGCGTGAGAGAAAACCGTATGTCAAAAGAATCGTTTTTCGATTTATTAAAAATATTCGAGTCGAGGTTAAACGCGAACGAACCCCTAAAAGACGACTCGATTATAACTTCGGTAAAACACTTAGAAAACGGGCGATAAAACTCGGAGTATAATATTGGTTCGTAACGATCGACTTTAGAACTTGTATGACTTAAGTATGTCCCAAGTGTAAGTACAGTGACATGTCATATTAACGAACGAATGTCGGGTCGGATCGATGATAAAAAGGAATCCACAGAAAGGGGTATAACGAGATAACTCGAGAACGTGTTTCGATTTAACTATAACTTAACTTTTAAGATGTTAAGTGATTAATCCCGAATGTCTTGGCTATTTATAGATCACCAAGCTGACCCGGGACCCGCTACCACTACCCCTTACCGTACTCGACTACCAGGCAAGTTTCAATCCCCTTCTTTAGGCTGTTGTTGTGATTGAATATATATGTATGTTTTCTATTATAATATGCCATAGCATGCATGCCTACTTTCAAGTCATATCATTATGCTTGTTCCCCGATTGTTATTGGCTTATAAATTAGATAGCTATCGTATCAATTATAAGCCGGTTATTGTAAGACCCTCAGAGAAGGGTGTATACATCTTATTCATCAAATATAGACCGGGAGTCAATATTTCTTGACAAATCGAGATTACCTCGAAAGAAAATATCTAAGTGAATATTTTCCATTATTCGGGCGACGAATATTATTTGAATATTCGTTCGAGATTATTTATTTAACGATCCTTACTTCAAATAATTATTTGAACGTAACTGTTCGACGAATAATATTTTTTAATATTCATTCAGAGTCGAATTATTTATCGATTATTATTTCGAATATTCTTCTAAAGTTGAGACTACTAAATGAATATTATTTGGATATTCATTTAGAATATTATTTTATTAAATAAATATTACTTTTGAATATTCATTTAGGATATTAATTACTTGATGAATATTATTTTAATATTCATCTGAAGCTTGATTTATTTATCGAATATTATCTCGAATATTCCTTTAAGGCTTGGAGTACTAAATGAATATTACTTGATATTCATTTAGAATATTATTCATTAAATGAATATTACCTTTTGAATATTCATTTAAATTCCTAATTAATTATGAATATTGTCTTAAATATTTCTTTCAGGTCCTATTAATTAATGAATATTATTTTGAATATTCATTTAAATATTTATTTATTCAATAAATATTCTCCTGATATCTCTTCAGGGATTATTTTAAAAAATACTCTGATTAAAGATGTTCTTTCATATTCCTAAATATTCTTTAAATATTTTTAATTCAATAAATATTCTCTGAATATTTATTCCATACTTAGAATAACCTCAATAAGGTTTATCTTCTTCGATTATTACGAAAAATATTTCGGAGTCATACTATTATTAATCTTATATCAAGAAAGGTTCTCAGACATCATTCTTCTTTGAGTCTATCTCCCTAATAATAAGGGAACCTTACTTGGAAAATGTTAATTATCTTGTCGACTTCCCGGTCATAAAGTATTCTCTTCACTCGCAACTCGGGTGCTATTGACTTATTAAGTCGTTGGTTACCTTCTCATCTTTCGAGGGGTAAGATTGTTGGAACAAGTTGATATTCGTTACCAAGCAATAGCTTGGAAGTTATTGGTGAATTTTCCTTTCCAACTAGATACGACTACCTTGTAGAGTCTTATCAACAAGTATTATACTTGGGGAAAGGGGGACGAACGTTACATTCAGAATCATGAATTCTATTTGGACTAGGAGTCGTGTAAGAGGCCGAGTAGCGCCGGTCCATC
Organism: Saposhnikovia divaricata; assembly: GCA_036435485.1. Lineage (NCBI taxonomy): Eukaryota > Viridiplantae > Streptophyta > Magnoliopsida > Apiales > Apiaceae > Saposhnikovia > Saposhnikovia divaricata. Next base: position 162,062,715 of record CM071597.1, read on the forward strand.
CCCTTTGGCCCAACCGTTGGCCGGGGAGAGCTAGTAAGGCGGTAGACAAGTAAAGCCGTCAGTTCTTCCTTCTACCGGTAGTAAATTTAAATTGAGCTGTACGATCTTGACTGATCATCAAGATTGGAACAGCGGGCGCGGTGAATACTCCATCATTGGTTCCTCATCCAAACTTATTTATTTCCTGCAACATGATTACTGTTGGCAGAGCTGGAAAAGTGTTCATAACTGGAATTGCAATCTTTTCATGCAAGTTCCTCTTTTAATGACAATGAGAATATCTCGCTTACTTTTGATGTAGCAGATATTTCTACAAACAAATACTTTGAGTTACCTGGTAACTTCATCCTTTATATTATACTGGCAATAACTTCATCAATGCATGGCATATGATTTCAAAGGATATTTTGAACTGTTGTATATATGTATCACTGTTCAGTTATATTATTGTTGGTGGGCTTTCGTTCACCCTTGCTTTGTTCATATTATCACAACCACAGCTACGACAGATGGCCGCGTCAGGCGCACTCGGCGCAAGCAGGTTACCGTCGTTCGAGGACTACCCGCTGATGTCCTTGCTGCCATTGCTGAGGTAGCATAGATAGGCAGCTTTTGTTTATCAGTCTATTTATATGTAACATTAACGTTTTTAACGGCAAAACCTTTAAACATATCATTTGGCTTGTAATAACTTTTATTCGTAAACTCTGATATTATGGACTTGTTTCAATATCATCTCTGGGACTATAACTGTTGTGTGTGTGAGTGGATATTATTGTGGGGTCACAGCATGTGATTTATTTATTGTGGACTCAAGTCTAGTATTATGAATGAATGTAAGACCGTAACCACCAGATCCCTGACCCCGGATCTGGGGGTGTTACATCTATAAGATTTGAAAACATAACGGTTTAAGTACAAGTTATCCATTAAGATTACATAGGGCAGCGTAAGATGGTTAAAATTACACTACAAATCTTGCATGTCAAAACATCCATAAACCTATGCCAGCATGGCAAGTTCTAAATCTCTATATCCACTTTCACATTCAATAGAGATTAACAATACAACTTAGATGTTAGCTACGCATCCAAGAAGAATAAGCACAACCATACAAGGAAATCAATATTTCATCACACACAAATCTTTAAAGCAATCAAACTACTAAACTCGGTAAATAAATCCGTTAGAATCCCATGACAACGATTAGTTCATAATCGAACGGCTCGTTATCATGGGATCTAGTGAAAACATGATAATAAACAAGATATGAATAAAAACAATAGCGATAGAGTAATAAGGTTTAGAAAACAAATCCAAAAACGAGATCCAAAGTATCGCCTAATTAGAAGAATACAAAAGAAGTAGATCTAGATCTCCGATAGTTGTCACCATCTTCGGTAAATCCTTTTCTAACTTGACTTTCTTGTCTCCTCTCTGTAAAAACGTGCCTCTTCTGATGAATACATGTGTTTATATAGCCCCTCTATGCCTTAGCCAGCAAGAAATTCCAAATTAGAGTTAAAACAGGATTCTGGCAGCGAATTGCAGCGCCCCCGCGCTATAACAGGCGCGCCCGTGCTCTCCATACTTGACCACAGCGTGCCTGCGCTCTCCATAGGTGCGCCCGCGCCACTGTCTTCTGGAAAAACTTCTGTTTTGCTGATTTTTTTCTTCTTTTGCTCTCTCATTCTCTCGCACAAGTTCCCGTCCTTCAATAATTAGCACTAAACCACCACATAATCATGCAAAAATTATCTTCCTGCTTCCAGTTAGAAGTTCTGCACAACTTAATGAAAACACATCAAAAAAACACGATATACTCGAGGTCAAGTTAATCAATTCAAGCCGAAACGAAGCATTCTAAGTGGATATGAAATCCACTTATCAATCGTATTCTTGATATTAAATTGGCATAGACATATGTTAGTTTAATTTACAGAATCTATATCATAGTGATTTCGAGAGAAACCTATGACCGTTGAATTTCTGGTTAGTAAACTGTGACTTGCTATGGTATTACACTGCTTTATTACCGACATGAACATATTAGGGGGAAGTAATTATCTTGACTTAGCTACTCGTATCTAAAACTCATTCAGATCTCTTTGCTATTATTATATTAGTTAGTTAATTTAGTTGATAATTAATTAGTTTAAGTTAGATAAAACAAAACTCAGTTTTGTGTTCAGTAACCGAATTGTTTGATATTAATTACGATTTACACGAATCGACAGTCCTTGAGGAACGATATCTGGTATTTATTACTATATTACTTGTTTGCGATTGTGTACACTTGCACATCTATATTTTACGCAACATCAACTTCCCCCTAACGCTTGGAGGTCCATACTTTGTTTCATGGTTCTTTGTATTAGAAACAAATTTCCACTTTCTGTCCCTTTATTTAGGAAGATATTTCAGTTTTATAATAGTTCTAGTAATCAACCGGGTTGGGTCTACATTTGACAGAGGCCCAAAATCCCACATATTTTCAATGGCCGCTCGTTAGTTGAAAATAACCCCAAGTGGAACGAGGAGTTTGTGTATTTGCTATGGGAAGGGGGTGATTGGGGCACCCTCTTTCGAAAATCTTTTCGCAAGGTGGTTGATATCAGCCCAAACAAGATTACTTTAAACACGGAGGAGCAGGCTGCTTATGACTTCCTTATCAAGGATAATGGCCAGTCGTTTTGCTGGGACCTCATCAACCAGGAGTCTTTGAGGGCCGTTGGCCTTTCTAAAGTTTTTGATTTGGGTAATTCCTTATACCTTTGTGACTTTCTTTACTTCTTGTTTTATTTATACCAATGTACTTTGTTGATGTTTTTGCAGCTGCGAAGAAGATTATGGCTGCTACTGAGCCTGAAGAGGAGGAAACCTCCCGTATAAGAAGGGCTAAGAGGGGGTTGGACCCTCGAACCCAAGGCCTCGAGCCATCTTTCTTACGGCCTCATAAGGCTTCAAAGATGGATATGGTTGATGTGGACTTCGACAATGGCCCATTGCAGGTAAAGGTCCAGTCTTCGGTCTACAAGGCCCCTTGGGGTTTTAGGAAACAAGATACGGTGGTTGGATCCACCAAACATTCCATGGATTGGTCACTCAACTCCATTACTCCATGTGACTATAAGGACTTGGTATCTGGGGGTACCATGGAGCAGTCAGAGCACATGGGCGCTCAGGCCTTGGATACGGTGAGCTTCTAACCCTTTTGTTTTCTTATTGTTTTACTCTTGATTTTTTGTTAATTCTTTGAAATAACCCTTTATGCAGGCCAATGTTCATTTCCAGAGTATGATTCATCAGGCCAAATCCTGGAAGGGCCATGCTAAGTCCTTTGAGACTAAGTTCCAGAAGGCCAAGATCCGTGCTGATGAAGTTGAGGAGAAGCTGAAGGGGAAGGAGGAAGAGCTGACTGCGGCCCATGCTGAGCTGGTGGATTTGAGGGCTAAGAAGGAGGAGGTCATTGATGCTTACATGGATTCCAGTGACTTCCAGACCCTGATGGAGCAGCATGATAAGATTCTCTTCCCCAGCCAGTATACAGAGGGTTGGGACAAGGCGATTGAGGCTATGCTGAAGAAGCACCCCAGGCTGTTTTCTCCTGCTGACTTTCCTAGTCCACACCCTCTTGTTCCTACTCCAGTCGAGGGAAGTGAGGATGAGGTCATGGGGGATAGGGAGAGGATTCTTGATCCTGAGGTTTCCTTTCTTCGGAGGGCCTCTGAAGGTAGTGTTTTTCGTAGTTCGTTCACAGGGAAGGACTCTCAATATTGATTCCGAGTAGATTATCTCTTACAATCTAGAAGTGTGTAAATGGGGGGTTTTGAGTTTGGTTAAGGTGTTTTATCGAACACCTTGAATACAAGAAATAAATTGCTATAGAAATATAACTAAGTAAATTTGCTATCAAACAATTTTACCAACACAACAACACAATGAATAAATTAGCAAGACAAGAGATATTTGACCCAAGGATTATGGATATTCAAGCACTTCAACCCAACAATAAGCAAATATATCCAACTCTACCTAACCAAGATAATTGGTGAAGCACACAATCACTTATTTCTCTTCTATAAACACTAATTTAGTGAAGCACATAAATTAGTTCTCTTGACACTAGCAACCAATAATGAAGCACTACCAATTTAACCAAGTCAAGGAATTAAACAAAGAGAGGCTAGGACAAACCCAAGGATGAGAAGCTCAACCTAGGTATTTGCACTTGAATTTTGAGGATTTAGGTAAACTAAACCTTGTGCTACTACAATGAATGTACTAACAATTACGGATTAGCACAAACAATTAGCAATTGAATTCCCAAGAGAAGCAAATTGAAGCAACTTACAATTCTCCAAGCAAAATCATAAACAATACAACTCAAGAATTCAAGATAGAGTGAAATAGATCTTACTTAAAATGAAATGGGTTTTGATACAAGAGATCCTCCTTGAGCCAAATGAATGGAGTTAGTTACTCATAATCAATGCTAGATTATGAGTAATTGATGTATCTCTCTACTCTACTAACCCTAATTGAATGTTCTTGAAGAGGCTAGGTTAGAGAGGAAATATAAGATGTTAGGTTAGAAGTTAAGAGATATGAAGATGTTTTGTTCTTTTTAATACACAGCAGCTCTGTACGGCCTGATGAACGGCCATACAGCTGCCCGTACAGAAAATCTGCTCCTTTGAACGGCCTGTTGAACGGCCGTACAGTAGCCCGTACAAGATAAAATCTTCAATATAACGCATTAAACGCCTCCCGGCATCGCGAGCTTGAATCTTCTAACTTCCCTCTTGAATAATCTTCGCTTTCAAGCATAAAATAATCCATCTTTTCAACAATTAAGCACGAGGCACTGAAAGATGAAAAACATAACAAATATTAATAAAACAACATTCGAAACTAACAAAAATGAAGAAGAATAAAAGACAAAACGTGTATAAAATACACGTTATCAGCCTCGGATACTACTGCTAAATCCCCTTCCCATTCTGCTGGTGCTTCAAAGACCAAGGGAGATGAAGAGGAATCTGCTTCCTCTAAAGAAGATGAGACTTAGTTATCCTTGTTGGCCCTGCGTGGTATTTGTTTTTATGACTTTATCATTCTTGTCTTGTAACTTATAACTCATAGCCTTCAGGCTTTTATTTATGTCATTTCCGGTTTTCCTTTACTTTGTTATTTTTTGTCAATTGTATTTGGCCTTTATAAGCTTGCAATTTAGTTATGCATTGATACATACCAGACATAAAACATGAACAAAGAGAATACTAAAAACCAAGCTGCATAAATGAATCTTGAAACGGGTCCAGCCCTTACAAAAGTACTCTACTTTCTACTCGAAGTTTGGAAACTCTGAAATGGTTTCGTCGGCTTATTTCTACTTCTTAATAGATAGATAAAAAGCTAAGTCCTTACTAGGATAGCTTAAATATAATAAACCTTCAGGTTCAAGGCGTGCCAAGTACGGGGCACCTCATTTCCCTCCAAGGTTTCTAGATTGTAGGACCCTCGTCCCAGTGTCTTCTTGACTCGATACGGCCCTTCCCAATTGGGGGCTAGCTTTCCTTTCTGGCCAACTCCGGAGGCCTCAATCTTCCTCAACACCAAGTTGCCTTGTCGAAAGAACCTTTCCTTTACCCTTCGGTTGTAGTTCAAGGATGCTCTCTTCTGGTGTTCTACATTCCTAGCATTTACCTCAACCCTGACCTCATCAATCAAGTCAAGAGCGAGCCTCATGCCTTCTTCATTGGTCTCTTGTTCATATGCTTCCACCCTCAGTGACATATGAGAAATTTCCAAGGGCACAACTGCCTCTGTTCCATAGGCTAGCATGAACGGGGTGGCTCTAGTTGTCACTTTGCAAGTGGTGCAATATGCCCATAGTATAGGTAGCAACTCGTCCACCCAAGTGTTTCTTGAGCGCTCGACCCTTTTTTTGAGCCCATCAAGGATAATCCGATTCGCTACCTCTGCTTGTCCATTAGCCTGAGGATGAGCCACTGAAGTAAAGCGAAGCTCGATGGCGTTCTTTTCATAATACTTCTTGAATTCTTCATTATTAAACTAACGTCCATTGTCCGTAACTAGGATTCGTGGAATCCCATACCTACACATGACATTCTCCAATAGGAACTGCGCAACTTGCTTGGTTATGATTTTAGCCAAGGGTTTGGCTTCAATCCACTTAGTGAAGTAGTCAATAGCTACAATCAGAAACTTCCTTTAAGCTGTGGCCATAGGAAAAGGCCCAAGTATATCCATCCCCCACATAGCAAAAGGAATGGGGGAGCGGAAGGATGTCAACATCTCTGGTGGTTGCCTAACCACTGGTGCATGTTTCTGGCACCGATCACACTTTTTCACATACTCCTTAACATCGGCCATCATCTCAGGCCAATAGAACCCGAGTCTAACTATCTTGTGAGCTAGGGCCCTGCCCGCCAAGTGCTGCCCATAGATTCCTTCATGAACTTCTTTCAACGCTTCTTCTGCCTCTTGGGGTCTCAAACACTTCAAGTATGGAATGACGAACGATCTCTTATAAAGAATGCCTTCAATCAGGGCATATCTCAATGCTCTCACTGACAGTTTTCGTGCCTCCATGGCACTATCAGGGAGCCATCCAGTTTCCAAATGAGCTTTGATGGTATTAATCCAACAGCCCCCTATGTCAATTGGTGCCACCAATTTCGAATTGATGGATGGGGTCTTCAAAACCTGGAAGTAAACACTCCCTGCATAATTCTCTATCTCAGAAGAGGCGAACTTTGATAGGTCATCGGCCTTAACGTTCTCCTCTCTCGAAATGTGCTCCACATAGCACTCATCGAACTAAGTCATGACAGCTTTCACAACTGTCAAGTATTTTGCCATAGTTTCATCCTTGGCTTCAAATTCACCATTCACTTGCGAGACTACTAGTCTTGAATCTCCACAAACATTGAGGTTCTTGACTCTTATTATCCTAGCCAAGCCTAAACCATCTATCAAGGCTTCATACTCAGCTTCGTTATTGGTTGTCGGGAAATCCAACTTCAAAGCATACTCTACCGTAAACCCATCGGGGCTCTGCAAGACTAAACCTACACCACTTGTTTTTATTTTTGATGCCCCATCAAAATAGAGCATCCAGTATTCCTTCTTCTCGAGCACGGGTTCCTTATCTTCCTTATGCGGTTCATTGTCTTCCTGAGGTACTATCTCCTGCCCCCCGACTTTTTGGTTGTCAATGGTACACTCAACCACGAAGTCAGCTAATGCCTGGGCTTTAATAGTCGTCCTTGGCTTGTACTTAACATCAAATTCTCCCAACTCTATTTCCCACTTGATGAGCCTACCACTGGCTTTACGGATATGCAATATGTTTCTCAATGGATGTTCTGTAAGGACCTCTATCTTGTGTGCCTGAAAATAGGGCCGCAATTTTCTAAAGGCAGTCACCAATGCTAAGGCAAACTTCTCAATTGTGGAGTAATTCAACTCTGCTCCGTGTAAAACCTTGCTTACATAGTACACTGGTTTCTGAGCCTTGTCTTCCTCCTTTACGAGCACATCACTCACTGCTTGATCTGAGATTGCCAAGTAAAGATAGAGGATCTATCCCATGCTTGGCTTGGCCAACAATGGGGCTTAAGCCATATACTTCTTCACCTGCTCAAAGGCCTCTTGGCTTCCCCCTGTCCAAATTTTTTTTACCTTCTTCAAGGTTTTAAAGAACGGCAAACACTTGTCCCCAGATTTGGAGATGAATCTCCCCAATGCAGCAATTCTCCCGGTAAACTTCTGTACGTCCCTTATGGAACGTGGTGGTTCCATGTCTAGGATAGCCTTGATTTTGTTGGGGTTAGCCTCAATTCCCTATTTCGAGACCGTGAGACCCAAGAACTTTCCTGACCCAACACCAAAAGCACATTTGGTCGGGTTTAACATCATCTTATGGTGCCTCAGCACTTCAAATGCCTCGCGTAGGTGCTCGATGTGATCTGCCTTGTGTAGGTTTTTTACCAACATGTCGTCCACATAAACTTCAATAGTTTTCCCAATGAGATGGGCAAAGATATTCTTTACCAATCTCTGATAGGTGGCTCCTACATTCTTCAATCCAAAGGCCATGACCAAGTAGCAATACACACCAAAGTCAGTGATGAATGACACCTTAGGAATGTCGTCCTTATGCATTTTAATTTGGTTGTAACCACTGAAGCCATCCATGAAACTCAGCATCTCGTGCCCAGCCGTGGCATGTATCAACATATCGATCCTTGGCAAGGGGAAACAGACCTTTGGGCACGCGTCATTCAGATCAGTAAAGTCTATGCATATCCCCCACTTTTTATTGGCCTTTTTGACCATTACAGGATTCGCCAACCATTCCGGGAACTGGATTTCCTCATTGAACCCCGCCTCTAGGAGTTTGTCAACCTCCTGTTTTATGGCTTCTTGTCTCTCAGGTGCGAAATTTCTCTTCTTTTGTTTCACCGTCTTCCGCTCCGGATGTAACGCCCCGACTTCCCAATACTGAAAATATACTTTTTATAATAAAATAGACTTTGATACAGGGGAATTTTATAAAATTTCAGCATGAAGTATTCGTAAATCGGACTATTCACCTGTATTTCAACCCAAACCAAATTCCAATTAACAAATACAAATAAAACTTAATACACCAACGATTCCTCACCGAGGATCAATTCCAGGTTATGGTATGAAACAAGAATCTAAATTATACAAGTTATTACAACTTCTATCAATACTCTGAATAAAAATCTACTATACCATCTAATATGTGCCTTAATCTCAATCCGTGCTTACCCGCTCTGGCGTCGAATTCCATCCTGAATATAATTTTTCATAGCTCCCATATGATTTGTACGCTGCAGACACCCACCTTTAATCCTAGCTAAAAGGTTAGGGAAAAATAAGGAAAGAGTGAGCCAACAATGCTCAGCAAGTTAATAATATAGTGAAACAATAATAGTTCAATGATTCATTGATGATCAATATCAATGAACAACTATTCTCAAGGGAATAATTCAATTCCATCATAGGATATGGCTTTTCATTTTCATCAAATCATAAAATTCATGAAAACATTCCTTTTCTTAAAATCATTCCATTATTAAAACATACTTTTCATAAACTTGTTAAAACATTTAAGTTGATTGGAGTTTTTCCACGACTCCGGACAATACGGGTGATCAGCCACGTAAAGTCCCCATATCGGACACGAAGTTCCTCTGGACCTTGAAATTGGGTTCCCAATTAGTCAACACATTGGCCTTTAATGCTGGACTGGGCACTCCCCCAGCCTCTTACGATAAAAAAATGCTGGACCGGCATCACCTGGCCTCTTACGCCTCCAATCTGAAGAAATCCGTAGAAAACATTTTGACGGAATCCCCCATAATAAAATCTTTAAAACCTTTAAAACATTTCACTTTTAAGTCCTTTATACTCACTGATAACAGATCAGCCTAGTATAAGGAATTTTAAAAACATCTTTAGTTAATTAAACCATTTTAGGGAGCAACATTATAAGATTAAGGAATAGAGAAGTAGTTGTTAGGAATATGTTGTACTTGATGATAACTTCACAATCAATCAAATTGTTTAAGGTTTTGTAGCTGTCAACGGATGAGGATTTATAACTCTATCCGTTGACAGGTAGCTCATCAACGGATGAGGTTTTGTAGCACACTGCAGTATCTCTATGTTATCAGTTGATAGTGTTTTTATCCACAGTCATGTTGACCATCAACGGATAGGCAGAATAGGTGTAACACCCCCAGATCCGGGGTCCGGGATCCGGTGGTTACGGTTTCCAATTCTGTCCACAACAATTGAACTTTCCTTAACATAAAATAAATTACGTCTCTATACCCCAACACAACAATATAAAACACACCCGTTATAGTCCCAGAGATGAAATCAGAGTAACAATCAAATTTTTATTAATCACATTATGAGTTCTTACAATCCAAAAGGGTTTCAATATAAATACATACTCTTTGCCATCCATTTACATAAGTCATACTATACCATATTCTTGGTACTGAAAGAATAAATATACCCTACCAATAGCTTCTTCTTCAGCTCTGGTAGTCTCATCGTCCTCGCCCGCGTCGAGTGCGCCTTGTGCGAGTCATCTGATCTAGCTGTTGTTGTGATATAATAATAAAGCAAGGGTGAGCAATAGCCCACCAACAATAATATATAACTGAACGATAATGTATAACAGTTCCAAAGTATCTTTCAAACCATATGCCATGCATTTACGGAAATGATGCCAGTATAATATGAACGATGAAGTTACAAGGTAACTTAAAGTATTTGTTTGTAGAAATATCTGCTACATCAAAGTAAGCGAGATATTCTTATTGTTATTAAGAAGAGGAGTTTGCAAGAAAAGGTTGCAATTCCAGTTATGACCCTTTTCCAACTCTGCCAACAGTAATCATGTTGCAGGAAATAAATAAATTTGGATGATGAACCAATGATGGAGTATTCACCGCGCCCGCTGTTCCAATCTTGATGATCAGTCGAGATCGTACAGCTCAATTTAGATTTACTACCGGTAGAAGGAAGAACTGACGGCTTTACTTGTATACCGCCTTACTAGCTCTCCCCGGCCAACGGTTGGGCCAAAGGGGATGGACCGGCGCTACTCGGCCTCTTACACGACTCCTAGTTCAAATAGAATTCATGATTCTGAATGTAACGTTCGTCCCCCTTTCCCCAAGTATAATACTTGTTGATAAGACTCCACAAAGTAGTCGTATCTAGTTGGAAAGGAAAATTTACCACTAACTCCCAAGCTATTACTTGGTAACGGATATTAACTTGTTCCAGTAATCTTACTCCTCGAAAGATGAGAAGGTAAGCAACGACTTAATAAGTCAACAGCACCCGAGTTGCGAGTGAAGGGAATACTTTATGACCGGGAAGTCGACAAGATAAATAACATTTTTCCAAGTAAGGTTCCCTTATTATTAAGGAGATAGACTCAAAGAAGAATGATGTCTGAGAACCTTTCTTGATATAAGATTAATAAAAATATGACTCCGAAATATTTTCTGTAATAATCGAAGAAGATAAACCTTATCGAGGTTATTCTAAGTATGGAATAAATATTCAGAGAATATTTATTGAATTAAAATATTTTACAGAATATTTAGGAATATGAAAGAATGTCTTAAATCAGAGTATTTCTCAAAATAATCCCTGAAGAAATATCAGGAGAATATTTATTGAATAAATAAATATTTAAATGAATATTCAAAACAATATTCATTAATTAATAAGACCTGAAAAGAATATTTAAGGTAATATTCATAATTAATTAGGAATTTAAATGAATATTCAAAAGTAATATTCATTTAATGAATAATATCCTAAATGAATATCAAGTAATATTCATTTAGTAATCCAAGCCTTAAGGAATATTCGAGATAATATTCGATAATTAAATCAAGCTTCAGATGAATATTAAAATAATATTCATCAAGTATTTAATATCTTAAATGAATATTCAAAAGTAATATTTATTTAATAAAATAATAATCTAAAAGAATATCCAAAATAATATTCATTTAATAGTCTCATCTTTAGAAGAATATTCGAAATAATAGTCGATAATCAATTCGACTCTGAATGAATATTGAGAAATATTATTCGTTGAATAGTTACGTTCAAATAATTATTTGAAGTAAGGATCGTTAAAATAATTAGTCTCGAACGAATATTCAAATAATATTCGTCGCCCAGATAATAGAAAATATTTACTTAAATACTTTCTTCCGAGGTAATCTCGATATATCAAGGAATATTGACTCCCGGTCTATTTTGATTAATAAGATATATACGCCCATCTATGAGGGTCTTACAATAACCGGCTTATAACTGATATATAACTATCTAGCTTATAAGCCAACAATAACATTCAGGGAACAAGTATATCAATTCAACTTGAAAGTAGGCATGCATGCAATGGCATATGTATATCAGCAATCATATATATATATTATTCAATCACAACAACAGCCTAAAAGAAGGGAATTGAAACTTGCCTGGTAGTCGAGTACGGTAAGGGGTAGTGGTAGCGGGTCCCGGTTCAGCTTGGTGATCTATAAATAGCCAAGGCATTCGGGATTAATCACTTAACATATTAAAAGTTAAGTTATACTTAATTCGAAACTCGTTCTCGAGTTATCTCGTTATACCCCTTTTAGTGGATTACTTTTATCACTGATCTGACCCGACATTCGTTCGTTAATACGACATATCATTGTACTTATACTTGGGACATACTTAAGTCATATGAGTTCTAAAGTCGATCGTTACGAACCAATACTATACTCCGAGTTTTATCGTTCGTTTTCTAAGCGTTTTACCAAGGTTATAACCAAGCGGGTTTTTAGGGGTTCGTTCGCGTTTAACCTCGACTCGAACATTTTTAATAAATCGAAAAATGATCCTTTTGACATACGGTTTTCTTTCACGCCTTCCTTTTTACCTCTAGTATTTATTTACCAAGGTTCGCCATGACGTTACATAGTTTACGAGGGTTCAATTACAGTTACGAACTTTCGTTTACGGATTCGAACTACTTTTATGAATTTTATCGTAACTCCTAAACCGTAAGTCCGTTTCACGTGATCTTTATATCAAAACGAAGCTTATAACATAAGCTATCCTAACATGGCAGAAAAGTTTCTGGACAGTAGGGTCTTGATGTGAAAAATGGCATACAAAACATGATATTGTAAAATCGGACATTATAACGGCTATGTTTACGCGTTTTCCAAAGTTTTTACACTTTATCTCGATCTAACAAAGATCAATCCAACCACACAAACACATGATAATCATCATGACTAGTCTATCAACAACTCATCTTAACCATCTCATGGATCACAATCCAAACAACAACCATAATCAACTAATAACATAGATCTAAGCATAACATAGCATACTAACACTAAATCGTCCATAAAACTCATAAAATCTCAAAATGGTACCAAGGGTTTTTCAAGTATTATACCTTCCTTAGAGTGTGATATAGCCTTACTAAGCCTTGTATGGCCCTTGGATAGCCTTAACTTATCTAGGATCAACCATGAAAACAAGAAAAACAAGGATTAGTTCATAAGAACACTATTCACCCTTATCTTTGTTGATTTTTTTGAAAATGAAAACAAAGGAATTTGGGTTTGAAATTTCTAGGAGATTAGTTTTATGAAATATAGGACTCACCATAAAAATTACAAGATCAAATGATGGTTGGAAGTGGGATTTCCCCCTTGGAATTCATGCAAAATTCGAATGGAAGCCAAAGGAGAGAGTGAAGTGTTTTGCTTGGTTTGTTTTGTTCAATTATGCATCAAGTGGATGAGCCTTGGATAATATCTCATCTCTTTTTACTTTAATAAAGTGATGATGCACTAGATGATGTATTTTGCAAGACATGTGTTGTGTTTTGGATGGTGCTAAGGCTAACCAAGTGGTTGCTTGCTAGGTACTAGTTTAAATCTCTAAGCATGCTAGTTACTTTAAGCCACTTGGTTGCTAGATATTTATTCCAGTAGCTTGCACAATACTCTTGCTTCCTCTGCTTGTTTCTGTGTCCGGTTATTACCCGTTTCGATTGATCGTTCGTGAGAATATTTCACGGATTTCTAATTAGGGTTTACCGGGAATCCTCTTTAATATTAATACTTTCATTCTCCATCTTTCATTCTAACTTTCCAATTTATATTCCTTAAATCCATTCATTAAGTACTTAAGGCTATCAGTGTCCAGGGAACTCTCGGAGAAAATAAAAGTGCGGTTTTTCAGAATCCGACCGCTTTTACATACACTTATTTTCCCCCTGGATCACTAATACGAACTCGGAAATCCGTTCCGAATGCTTCTGTATAGTGTCGTCTCATATTATTATATACACCCACCACAACACTATTCATTCTGTATTCTTTACTTGTTCTCTTAGGGTTGTATAATTGTCCGTATTCTCTTTCGATCGTTCCTTAACCTTTTTACGGATCTACTGGATTAATCGTTACCGATCTGGATGACATGAGAATATTCTCCTGCTTGAAATTGCCATATCTTATTCCCTTAGAAGATAGATTATTCTTACCTATGTTGTTACCCTTTAGCATTCTTCAAGACATAGAAATAATAAAGTCGAATTCCATTCATTCTTTCCAAATATCCATTATTACATTGTAGCCATAACCACTCCTCAGTGGTTTCCTACCTTCATTCTTAAATCAAATATAATAACATCCCAAAATATCAAATCCTCAAAGTTAATATCTCAATTCTTGGATTATAATAATATTTAATCCACTGTCCGGTCAAATATTATACCGAAAAGAATTTGGAATTTCTGAATTCCGATCGTCTCTGCATTCACTTATTTCCTCCGCGTATTACTAATATGACTTCGAAACATCCATATCACGTCCCGTACATAGGGTGGAGTGAAAAGTTTTCCAATTTACAAAATCACTATTCATCCACCAAATTACTATGCACGGACAGGAAACACTATGCACGTACGGGAAATACTATGCACGTACGGGAAATACTATGCACGTACGGGAAATACTATGCACGTATGGGAAACACTATGCACGTACTCATTTCCCTACAAGGATCCATTAGCTCCTTCCTGGATGGTAGATTATTCTTATCTAGGTCCTCAACCATCGAATTACTCTATTCTGACAATATACCAATGCATCAGGGTCATTGTCCAAAGCAATATTCATTCATTACAATCATTGTTCTTTGAAACCACCACTCATTAGAGCTGGTGACCTTGTTGTCGGAATCATTGTTCTTCATTTTATCATTACTTAATAAAAAGTTTTAATTATATCCAAAATTTGGGGTTCTTACAGTCTCCCCTCCTTAAAAGGATTCCGTCCCGGAATCAGGTAGGAAGCAAAGAGTCGTTCTACCCTTCCTCAGCACATCTTCTAGTGCTACAATCCATATTGTATCCTTTTTCCATCAACGTTGCTACTTTTCGTACAACTCACTATCCGGGTTATACTCTTACTCAGTCTTATCCTTATTGATATCTGCAGTAACATTGGTATCACTATCACCCTACGATTCGGAGGTAACCTCGCTCGTACTGTGCATTTTCTGATCGCTTTAATCTTCGCAATCTCGATCAATATAGAGAAGTGGAAAGATTTATTGAGAGATCACTATGATCAATTGAACATTTGTTATATTGCATAGTTAGTACAGAAGGGGGCCAGCCTTTAGTACTTGACAAGCAATTAAACAAGTCATGGCATTCCACTTAGACTTCTATCACATAGACAGATAGTCACGTAGCAGTTCCTCCCCTCCTAAAAGGGTTGTTCTTCTCAATTCATAAAGAAGATGAATAAGAGAGAAGAAGAGAAAAGAGTTCTAAAGGATTATAGAAAGCTTTCATGATTGTAGAATATCATACTCAGAATTTACCTCTGAACTATAGAGGTTTATCAAAGAAGAAATTAATCATAATTATATCCAATACTATTTGATCGCAATCTCACGTGTCAACATATCTTGCTGCTTTGTCCATTATTCTATGGACAAATACTCTTGTTCAATCTTAGCGATACTCACATTCGGGAAGTCCTTCAACCTTCCAGGTTAAATCTTAGATTTCTCACTTGACATCATTATTACTGACATCCCATATCGTGTTACTAGCTTTTCATAACTATAATATTGACACTATCAGGTTGTCATCCTGAGAATTCATTAGAAAACCCATTCATAACATTCCTTGCTTCTCATTCCGTAGTTGCTTCCCCAGCCTTTTCTTTATCAATCACATCCTTCTAATTAGCTGATTCTTACTCATTTCTATTATTTACTTTCACCTTCACCTCTTTATTGAGACACCTTTTTGCACTTGGTACCTCCTTATCGGTATTCCGTCTCATTTATTCTATAATCATCGCGTTATTTCCAATTTAAACTTTCCGAAATGAACCTGGCCCGATTCCTTTAACTTAGATTCATATAATCTACTTCTGTCAACTTGTTTCTCATCACTTATTCTTTTCTACCCGCGGTTTTTCAAAGGTTGTCTTTCGTAAGTCAGACCAGGTCGTACACCTACCTGCTCGCACTCTTATCATCTGTTGAGCATCTACATTTTACTGGTGTAGCTTTGCCACATGAAACACGTTACTACCATGCTATAATCTTTGGGGGTAAAACTGGCTCGAATGCCACCTTCTGAACGCTTTTAAACTCTCAGGTGGCCTAATAAGTCTCGGGCTCAACTGTCCTTCTCTCTAAGTCTCATTAATTCTTCCCACGGGAATACGTTTAGCATCACGAATTATCAACCTCATATTCTCTATCTTGTTTGTGCAGAAGTACACTAACACAAACTTGCTTGTCATTCATCAACATGCCATTTAGCTTATCAATAGCAGCACTTTCTTTATCTTTACGTTGTCATCTCCTTTCTTAGAAGAATCACCATCGCTTGTTGTTTACGTAGTGCGTTAATAGCTAACCCTACGGGTTTCAAATCCCTTAGGGAGGCAAAGTAATCATTATTCCTTATCCATAAGGAACACTTCCTGAACTTGATGTAGATATAACGTGAAGCAGATAGAATTGCAGAAGAGTTCAAGCATCGCAACTAGGTCCGGTTGATGAAACTATCACTTATGCATCTTCCATAAAAGACTGGAAACTTAACGGTTTACTTCATCAATTTTGTACCATGGTCCTGGTTTGCCTCAAAACGGGACCTTCTAAGGTACGTAACATGCTTAAGACTCCATCAGGAATCGAATCTTTACTTAAACTATTATTACTGTTAATTCTTGCACAGTCATCAGAAGGAATGTAAATTCCTCCATTCCGATATGACCTTCAAGGTCCTTCCAAATATCATCCTGTTTCTTCGGTATGAACATTTGTAATTATTCCTTTATACTTAGATTGTCGGCCACCTCATTGGCCTTTCTTGATGATAATGATTTCTTGTAACCCATGTTTTCTGGGTACATTCCAGCTCAAGTTTTTCTACCTCATTCCCATCACTGTTGGGTTAAAGCATTCTCCCTTAAGCTCTGCTGAATGAGAAAATAAAACTATCAGTCATTTCCATAAGTCATCGCTTCCACCTACCCGTGGGAACTTTATCACGTTTATTCCCAATCCTACTTAGGATACTTCTTTTCTTAGTTCTTTCTTTATCTTAGGATAATCTCAACCTTTATAGGTTCAACCCATACTTCCTCAGGGTTTCATACATGCCTCATCTGGCATTATTGTTACGATGTCATACATTCCTTACCAAACTTCCATTTTTGAAGTTCGGAATATTACCCTTTTTCCTTGTAAGGTTTCGTAGGCCATCCTTATCATTCCTCCGGTATTTTCTGGGTACCGGGTATATCAAAATGTCATTGATCAATACTCTAATAATTCTATCTCTGTTCTTTCCAGAACTCTTTTTAATAATCTTTACAGGTCATTGTTGCCTTAGCAAATCCAACTCATATCATCTGAATTTACAATATCTTTATTAGGGTTAATGCCATCCCTTGTGCATTCCCCAGGGTTTGTCTTAATTTGTGGATGTCCTATCCTTAATTCAACTGCCAAGGAATTCTTGCATCTTATAATTGGCAATCAGATCATGTATCCTTAATAAAGGTCTCTTTTCAATCATTCTCATTTGATAATCGATCGGTGGTTTAATGCCACCCTCTTCTTCCAGATAGTTGTCAGCCTATTTGGCCTTCCAAAAGGCAACGTATGCCTAACTGCTCTCTTACAGAACTTGGTAATGGTAGCAAGGATGTTTTGGAAGATATTGGTCGAGTTCAACGTGAATCTCTTAGTACTTATCATTCTTTTCAAATGTACTTGTCTTAGACAAAATTTCTACAGCATACTGTTCAATTTCTGACCTTTTCTATACCCTCTTCATATACCTTCATTGTTTACTTTCCTTCGTCATAATATATTCATGGTATTCATGATACCCTAACATCATACATCTCAAGTCACTATACTTCCATTTTACTCGAAATCTTGGACAACCATATACACATGAGTCACTTTAGTACGGGTGACCCCATCCCAAAAAGGTCTAGTGAATTCCCAATCAAAACATGGGTTGTTCGGCAGAAGATTCAAACGATCTCATTAATGTTTCCTTTATATCAGAAGCCCTTGCAGTCGGTGCTTTCTTAGAAGCAACCCTGCTTTGTCTTTTCATTGCTGGTCTAGTCACTTTATAGTCCGTTGTGACTTGGCCTCAACTGGCCACACTAAAATAAAAATATATGATTTTAAAGGTTGGCTAATAGCATTACTTTTCTAGCAATTGCCGGCATAGTGCCTTCTTCTTTGATACCTTTCTACCTTTCCAAAACTTTACTCCATATAAGTCTTAATCGGCTACTCGGCACCGTCTCCGGTCACCTTTCCTCCACTTTTATCTTTTCAACTATTCTTATCAATCCTGCGTGCCACACAAGCTTACCATTCCTGGCATAACAGCCTTTTCATTAAAGTCAATCCTGGAATTTCTCAGTCCGGCTGGTTTCTTACTTACATTTCCTATTTTCGTCCAATCTCACTTCATCATTTTATCACTACCGTCGATTGTAATGCTCAGGGTCCGTTTACTAACCCATTTTACAGCATCCTTACCCAAATCACAGGGTTTGCTCCAATTTTTACTCTCTTCCATGACATTCTCTGATAATCAGAAAGACAAGGTTTGCCAAAATTCATCGAATTCCTTTCCAGACTCAGGGAAATTTTGATCAATCTAACCACCTACTGGCAACATTAAGGAGACCAGTTTCGAAACCTGAAGAATAGTTCTATGAACCTCCAAGCAGGTGGGATCATAAGCAGTCATAGCTAACGAAATAATCATCATCGGATTGGAAGTTTACCCACTGGAGAGGAATCAATTATATCCATCCCTTAGAAGGGAATTAATAGTTTCAAACTGAAACCTGTCACAACGTCCTGATATTCAATACTACCGAATGTCGGCCTACCTAACCCTTTATGCGAAGCGTCATTGGAAGCACAAAGTCTCCTTTTTCCATTAAGCAATGCCAGCTCTTGGTCATTACCAATTTCACCTTTTAGCTCCAGGAAGATTTTCTCACATTTTTCTCTTTAACTGCTGATCGTATTACTCGATCTATTATAATTCCGTGTCGGAGTAAACTTAAGGTAGCTACTATAATCCATTCAAAGAGAAGAAGGAATTTAATATTCCTCTGAATCACATGCATCTAACGTTTCTGGTTCATCATCTAACTGAGTTGAATTAACTCTATACTCAGTCTCTGGCAGTAGTCTCATTACGAGTTCATCTTGACTCACTAGTCTTATCTTCCGGTAGGTTCTGAGACCATTGTCTTGCTTACTATTTCCTTATATAACTTTACCCAATCATGCTATCACTTCCCAATGTCTTTACTTTCTAAGTGATTCATTCATAAAATGAACATTTTCCTTAATAAAACCACCTTATCAACCTCAATTTGGTTCCATAATTTACAACCTACGACACCTGCCTTCTCATGGCGAATTATTACTGACCATATTCATACTAATTCATTTATCAAATGATATGGCACTTACTGCCTCCTTCTCAACTATTCCTAGGGACTCTGCTCCTCGCCCTAAATCGATGTCTTTGATAATCATACATCCCTCTAGCTCTTTCTTTGTTAAGATGAAAATCTCTAAGGATTCTCATCTATTTCCGTATAAGATCTCAAGTAATTCTTCCAATCCTTCTTTCTTGCTGGTACTACATCTGGTAGTCCGGCTATGAATTCAACATGCATCTTCAGATCTCTTAATAATATCTCGGTTCTTTATACTCACTTTTCTGAGCACCATTTCTTAATCATCACAGTCATTTTGGCTGCGACCCTCATTACCCATGGGTAAGCTCCTTATCCTAATAGGATTTTCTTTATCTGCTGGAACCTCTTCCGGGTCTCCAGTAGGGTACTCCATCGAATTACCCGCTGATCTTCAGCATATAAAGCATCATCGCGCTGTTGCTCGTATGCCTCAAGGTCAGTCGCCTTACTCGTCGGTACGATATCGAGCTAAGTTACTATCATTATACTTACGAGTTCCCATAAGGGTTTTATATGTCATCACTACATTAAGTAGTCCCACTATGAACTTGGCAAGAGTTCTTATTATCTTATTGAATTTATTGTTTTAACGTCACCCCATCTCTGGGGTTTATAACGTACGCTCTGATACCACTTCTGTAACACCCCCAGATCCGGGGTCCGGGATCCGGTGGTTACGGTTTCCAATTCTGTCCACAACAATTGAACTTTCCTTAACATAAAATAAATTACGTCTCTATACCCCAACACAACAATATAAAACACACCCGTTATAGTCCCAGAGATGAAATCAGAGTAACAATCAAATTTTTATTAATCACATTATGAGTTCTTACAATCCAAAAGGGTTTCAATATAAATACATACTCTTTGCCATCCATTTACATAAGTCATACTATACCATATTCTTGGTACTGAAAGAATAAATATACCCTACCAATAGCTTCTTCTTCAGCTCTGGTAGTCTCATCGTCCTCGCCCGCGTCGAGTGCGCCTTGTGCGAGTCATCTGATCTAGCTGTTGTTGTGATATAATAATAAAGCAAGGGTGAGCAATAGCCCACCAACAATAATATATAACTGAACGATAATGTATAACAGTTCCAAAGTATCTTTCAAACCATATGCCATGCATTTACGGAAATGATGCCAGTATAATATGAACGATGAAGTTACAAGGTAACTTAAAGTATTTGTTTGTAGAAATATCTGCTACATCAAAGTAAGCGAGATATTCTTATTGTTATTAAGAAGAGGAGTTTGCAAGAAAAGGTTGCAATTCCAGTTATGACCCTTTTCCAACTCTGCCAACAGTAATCATGTTGCAGGAAATAAATAAATTTGGATGATGAACCAATGATGGAGTATTCACCGCGCCCGCTGTTCCAATCTTGATGATCAGTCGAGATCGTACAGCTCAATTTAGATTTACTACCGGTAGAAGGAAGAACTGACGGCTTTACTTGTATACCGCCTTACTAGCTCTCCCCGGCCAACGGTTGGGCCAAAGGGGATGGACCGGCGCTCCTCGGCCTCTTACACGACTCCTAGTTCAAATAGAATTCATGATTCTGAATGTAACGTTCGTCCCCCTTTCCCCAAGTATAATACTTGTTGATAAGACTCCACAAAGTAGTCGTATCTAGATGGAAAGGAAAATTTACCACTAACTCCCAAGCTATTACTTGGTAACGGATATTAACTTGTTCCAGTAATCTTACTCCTCGAAAGATGAGAAGGTAAGCAACGACTTAATAAGTCAACAGCACCCGAGTTGCGAGTGAAGGGAATACTTTATGACCGGGAAGTCGACAAGATAAATAACATTTTTCCAAGTAAGGTTCCCTTATTATTAAGGAGATAGACTCAAAGAAGAATGATGTCTGAGAACCTTTCTTGATATAAGATTAATAAAAATATGACTCCGAAATATTTTCTGTAATAATCGAAGAAGATAAACCTTATCGAGGTTATTCTAAGTATGGAATAAATATTCAGAGAATATTTATTGAATTAAAATATTTTACAGAATATTTAGGAATATGAAAGAATGTCTTAAATCAGAGTATTTCTCAAAATAATCCCTGAAGAAATATCAGGAGAATATTTATTGAATAAATAAATATTTAAATGAATATTCAAAACAATATTCATTAATTAATAAGACCTGAAAAGAATATTTAAGGTAATATTCATAATTAATTAGGAATTTAAATGAATATTCAAAAGTAATATTCATTTAATGAATAATATCCTAAATGAATATCAAGTAATATTCATTTAGTAATCCAAGCCTTAAGGAATATTCGAGATAATATTCGATAATTAAATCAAGCTTCAGATGAATATTAAAATAATATTCATCAAGTATTTAATATCTTAAATGAATATTCAAAAGTAATATTTATTTAATAAAATAATAATCTAAAAGAATATCCAAAATAATATTCATTTAATAGTCTCATCTTTAGAAGAATATTCGAAATAATAGTCGATAATCAATTCGACTCTGAATGAATATTGAGAAATATTATTCGTTGAATAGTTACGTTCAAATAATTATTTGAAGTAAGGATCGTTAAAATAATTAGTCTCGAACGAATATTCAAATAATATTCGTCGCCCAGATAATAGAAAATATTTACTTAAATACTTTCTTCCGAGGTAATCTCGATATATCAAGGAATATTGACTCCCGGTCTATTTTGATTAATAAGATATATACGCCCATCTATGAGGGTCTTACAATAACCGGCTTATAACTGATATATAACTATCTAGCTTATAAGCCAACAATAACATTCAGGGAACAAGTATATCAATTCAACTTGAAAGTAGGCATGCATGCAATGGCATATGTATATCAGCAATCATATATATATATTATTCAATCACAACAACAGCCTAAAAGAAGGGAATTGAAACTTGCCTGGTAGTCGAGTACGGTAAGGGGTAGTGGTAGCGGGTCCCGGTTCAGCTTGGTGATCTATAAATAGCCAAGGCATTCGGGATTAATCACTTAACATATTAAAAGTTAAGTTATACTTAATTCGAAACTCGTTCTCGAGTTATCTCGTTATACCCCTTTTAGTGGATTACTTTTATCACTGATCTGACCCGACATTCGTTCGTTAATACGACATATCATTGTACTTATACTTGGGACATACTTAAGTCATATGAGTTCTAAAGTCGATCGTTACGAACCAATACTATACTCCGAGTTTTATCGTTCGTTTTCTAAGCGTTTTACCAAGGTTATAACCAAGCGGGTTTTTAGGGGTTCGTTCGCGTTTAACCTCGACTCGAACATTTTTAATAAATCGAAAAATGATCCTTTTGACATACGGTTTTCTTTCACGCCTTCCTTTTTACCTCTAGTATTTATTTACCAAGGTTCGCCATGACGTTACATAGTTTACGAGGGTTCAATTACAGTTACGAACTTTCGTTTACGGATTCGAACTACTTTTATGAATTTTATCGTAACTCCTAAACCGTAAGTCCGTTTCACGTGATCTTTATATCAAAACGAAGCTTATAACATAAGCTATCCTAACATGGCAGAAAAGTTTCTGGACAGTAGGGTCTTGATGTGAAAAATGGCATACAAAACATGATATTGTAAAATCGGACATTATAACGGCTATGTTTACGCGTTTTCCAAAGTTTTTACACTTTATCTCGATCTAACAAAGATCAATCCAACCACACAAACACATGATAATCATCATGACTAGTCTATCAACAACTCATCTTAACCATCTCATGGATCACAATCCAAACAACAACCATAATCAACTAATAACATAGATCTAAGCATAACATAGCATACTAACACTAAATCGTCCATAAAACTCATAAAATCTCAAAATGGTACCAAGGGTTTTTCAAGTATTATACCTTCCTTAGAGTGTGATATAGCCTTACTAAGCCTTGTATGGCCCTTGGATAGCCTTAACTTATCTAGGATCAACCATGAAAACAAGAAAAACAAGGATTAGTTCATAAGAACACTATTCACCCTCATCTTTGTTGATTTTTTTGAAAATGAAAACAAAGGAATTTGGGCTTGAAATTTCTAGGAGATTAGTTTTATGAAATATAGGACTCACCATAAAAATTACAAGATCAAATGATGGTTGGAAGTGGGATTTCCCCCTTGGAATTCATGCAAAATTCGAATGGAAGCCAAAGGAGAGAGTGAAGTGTTTTGCTTGGTTTGTTTTGTTCAATTATGCATCAAGTGGATGAGCCTTGGATAATATCTCATCTCTTTTTACTTTAATAAAGTGATGATGCACTAGATGATGTATTTTGCAAGACATGTGTTGTGTTTTGGATGGTGCTAAGGCTAACCAAGTGGTTGCTTGCTAGGTACTAGTTTAAATCTCTAAGCATGCTAGTTACTTTAAGCCACTTGGTTGCTAGATATTTATTCCAGTAGCTTGCACAATACTCTTGCTTCCTCTGCTTGTTTCTGTGTCCGGTTATTACCCGTTTCGATTGATCGTTCGTGAGAATATTTCACGGATTTCTAATTAGGGTTTACCGGGAATCCTCTTTAATATTAATACTTTCATTCTCCATCTTTCATTCTAACTTTCCAATTTATATTCCTTAAATCCATTCATTAAGTACTTAAGGCTATCAGTGTCCAGGGAACTCTCGGAGAAAATAAAAGTGCGGTTTTTCAGAATCCGACCGCTTTTACATACACTTATTTTCCCCCTGGATCACTAATACGAACTCGGAAATCCGTTCCGAATGCTTCTGTATAGTGTCGTCTCATATTATTATATACACCCACCACAACACTATTCATTCTGTATTCTTTACTTGTTCTCTTAGGGTTGTATAATTGTCCGTATTCTCTTTCGATCGTTCATTAACCTTTTTACGGATCTACTGGATTAATCGTTACCGATCTGGATGACATGAGAATATTCTCCTGCTTGAAATTGCCATATCTTATTCCCTTAGAAGATAGATTATTCTTACCTATGTTGTTACCCTTTAGCATTCTTCAAGACATAGAAATAATAAAGTCGAATTCCATTCATTCTTTCCAAATATCCATTATTACATTGTAGCCATAACCACTCCTCAGTGGTTTCCTACCTTCATTCTTAAATCAAATATAATAACATCCCAAAATATCAAATCCTCAAAGTTAATATCTCAATTCTTGGATTATAATAATATTTAATCCACTGTCCGGTCAAATATTATACCGAAAAGAATTTGGAATTTCTGAATTCCGATCGTCTCTGCATTCACTTATTTCCTCCGCGTATTACTAATATGACTTCGAAACATCCATATCACGTCCCGTACATAGGGTGGAGTGAAAAGTTTTCCAATTTACAAAATCACTATTCATCCACCAAATTACTATGCACGGACAGGAAATACTATGCACGTACGGGAAATACTATGCACGTACGGGAAATACTATGCACGTACGGGAAATACTATGCACGTACGGGAAATACTATGCACGTATGGGAAACACTATGCACGTACTCATTTCCCTACAAGGATCCATTAGCTCCTTCCTGGATGGTAGATTATTCTTATCTAGGTCCTCAACCATCGAATTACTCTATTCTGACAATATACCAATGCATCAGGGTCATTGTCCAAAGCAATATCCATTCATTACAATCATTGTTCTTTGAAACCACCACTCATTAGAGCTGGTGACCTTGTTGTCGGAATCATTGTTCTTCATTTTATCATTACTTAATAAAAAGTTTTAATTATATCCAAAATTTGGGGTTCTAACAATAGGGTAGCCAACTGTAAATAAGCTATGCTATGTAATTCTATCTAAGTGAAAGTGTATCAACAGATAAAGACAAAACTCTATCAACGGATGCAACTCAAATCCACTCTATCAACGGATACAGTTCAAGTCTCAATATCAACGGATAGCTCAATACATCATCAACGGATGTCAGGGTACAACATCAACGGATAATCATTGACACTGTCTTCTATGATTAGCTGGGGATTAGCAGTTGATAAGGACATGTTTGACTGACAGATCACATGGGTTGATAGTAGATACAAAAAGCAGTATGGCAGCCATACTTTGGAAACACAGAAGAAAGAAGCATTCCATTTACACTATGAATACAAGAAAGGTGCAGGAGACATGTCTGAACACAAGGACAACCTTTCGGCTACATGTGTATTTGGAGTGTAGTAGCAAGTCAACTAGAATTAGATTAGTATTATCTTATTCCAGTAGTACTTGTAAAACTTGGGATATATAACCAAGCGTAGCAACTCTTTGTAGGTTAAGAAAACAGACATATTTGCTTTGGGTTTCTTGAATATCCTTAGAAGCAAAGAGTTGTAAAACGGCAGCTGTGTACATTTTGTATCACAGAGTTTTCTTCAAATAAAAGCTTCAGGTGGTGCATATTAACCACCTGATTTTATATGTGTTTGTGTTTAAAATCTTACATTGCAATTATCTCTGCATAAATTTCTGGAGTTCTTATCAGAAATTTATAAATATCAAGAATTGTATTCAACCCCCCCTTCTACAATTATACAAGTGTGTAATCTGGGTATAACAATTGGTATCAGAGCAAGCTTCTAACATATTTGAAGTTTAAAGATCAACACACTTCCAACATGTCTAAGAAGGATTATGGAGTAAAGATTCCAGTTCTTGATAGAGAAAATTACTTTCACTGGAAAGTAAAAATGCGTCTACATCTCTCGTCTATTGATGAGGGTTTTGTGGATTGCATTGACAAGGGTCCTCACGTTCCAATGAAGACAGCAACAAGAGTTGGCCTGGCTGATGATGTGCCTGACACTCTCATTCCCAAACCTGTTTCTGAGTGGAGTCTTGAAGATATTGCAGAAGTCCACAAAGACAAAAAGGCCATGAATATTCTGTTCAATGGTCTAGAAACAGACATGGTTGACAATGTTATTAACTGCACTACCGCCAAGGAAGTATGGGACATTGTTCAAACCCTGTGTGAAGGAACAGAACAGGTAAGGGAAAACAAGATGCAACTACTAATCCAACAGTATGAACATTTTCACTTTAAGAGTGGAGAAACATTGAATGATACATTTAGTAGATTTCAAAAGCTACTAAATGGTTTGAAACTGTATGGAAGAATCTATCAAGTTAAAGATTCTAATCTCAAATTTCTGAGATCACTGCCCAAGGAATGGAAGCCAATGACTGTTTCTCTAAGAAACACTCAAGAGTACAAGACATTTACTCTTGAAAGGCTCTATGGAACTTTAAAGACCTATGAGCTGGAAATGGAGCAGGATGAAGAGATTGAGAAGTCTTAAAAGAAAAGTGGGTCAGTTGCACTTGTTGCCAACTTGGAGCAAAAGGAGGAAAGGACGGAAACTGCTAGTTCTACACCAAACAGGGAGGTTTGTAAAGGTAGAGCAGAATCAAGCAGGAGCAAGGAAAAGGTGTCTGAGGAATTGAATGCTCTTCAGCAGGATGAATTGGATGAGATAGATGAGCACTTAGCTTTTCTATCTAGGAGATTCTCTAAGCTGAAATTCAAGAGAAACTCTGGGGTGGCCAAGCCATTTAACAACGATTTTTCCACAAGCAACTATGTGGATAAATCCAAAATTAAATGCTACAATTGTGGAATTGCTGGTCATATGATAAGTGAATGCAGGAAACCTAGATCTGAGAACAAGGGAAAGCCAACTGAGGCTGTTGACTATAAGAAGAAATATTTTGATCTTCTCAGGCAGAAAGGAAAGGCATTCTTGACCCAAGAGTATGACTGGGCTGTTGATGACAATCATTCTGATGATGATGTTGAGTTAGTCAACCTTGCTTTAATGGCTGATTCTGGAGAGCAGGAAGCAAGTTCAGCTAGCAATCATGTATTTTCTACTAATCTCTCTGAGCTCACTAAAGAGGAATGCAATAGTGTTATAGATGAAATGTCTACTGAACTATATCACTTAAGTGTTACTCTTAAATCACTTACTAAAGAGAACAATAGAATTAAAGAGTCTAATCTGTTTTTAAGTGATAGAAATGCTGCTCTAGAATCTCAATTTCTAGAATTTGAGAAAATGAGAGTTGATTGCAATAATGCTAAAAGTGAACTTGAAGCTGTGTTAAAAAGAGAACTGATTTTAAAAGACCAGCTTGAAAAAGAACAAGGGATAATTGCTAAATTTCAAAGTTGTAGGAATATTTCTCAAAACATAATAGAAGTTCAAGGAATAGAATCATTTGTGAAGGATACCTGGACTCAAAAGAAAAAGGAGCTAGAACCTGGCCTTGAGGATCTAGAGACTATTTGTGAATCAACGGATAGTGATCATCCGTTGACAGATGAACCGTCAACGGATGAGAGGTATCCGTCGACTAACAAAAAGTCTGTTAGTAAGAAGGAACTAAGGAAACTGGATATCAAGTATGGTCCAGTAAACAAGAATTTTGTTAGTGGTGAGTGCAGCAAAACCAAATCCAGTGGGAAGGCTAAGACAGGTGATTTACACAACAAAAAGGCTGTTGGTAAATCGGACAATGAAAAGGTAGAAATTGAGGACAAAAAGAAAAAGAACAGAAATGGTAAGATAGGCATCAACAAGAAAAACAATTACTCTCCTGACAAGTTTGCTCTTAGGAAAACTTGTAGTAATTGTAATAGTGTCAATCATCTATCTTCTAATTGCAAGATTGTCAACAAGGCTCCTGTTCATGTACCTCAACCAATGCCATGTATGCCTGCAATGCCTGTTATGCCTGGTTTGTATCAAAATGCTAGTTTTTCAAATCCATATGTGAACATGCCATATATGTCTAATCCTTACTTTCAATCTATGAATGTGCCACAAATGTCATGGAACATAACTAACATGAATAATATGTATGCCAATTTTCCACACATGCATGCATCCAATATTCATGCAAATGAGCATTTGTCAAACCCCATCACTCAAGCATCTACACCTAAGTTGAAGAATGCTAAGAGTGCAAAGTCAAAGGCTAACAAGAAAGGACCCAAGGAAGCTTGGGTACCAAAATCAACTTGATTTGTTTTTGAAATGTGTGCAGGGAAACAGAAGGAATCTATGGTACCTAGACAGTGGATGCTCTAGGCACATGACAGGAGATTCAACCCTGCTCACAGAATTCAAGGAAGGAGCTGGCCCTAGAATTACCTTTGGAGATGACAGCAAAGGATATACTAAGGGATATGGCCTGATTTCAAAAGACAATGTCATCATTGAAGAAGTGGCTTTAGTTGAAGGTTTGAAGCACAATTTGCTGAGTATCAGTCAGATTTGTGAAAAAGACTATGAAGTAAAGTTCACAAAAGAAGCCTGTGTTGTTTCTGCCAAGGAAGACAACAATATGGTATTGACAGGCTTTAGAAAAGGAAATGTTTACATAGCTGACTTCAATTCAGCATGCTCAGAATCCATTACTTGTCTCTTCAGCAAAGCAAGTAAGGATGAGAGTTGGCTATGGCATAAGAAGCTGTCACATTTGAATTTTAAAGTTATGAATGATTTGGTAAGAAAGGATCTTGCTAGAGGAATCCCTCAATTGGAGTTTGTCAGAGATGGGCTGTGTGATGCCTGCCAATTAGGGAAACAAAAGAAATCATCCTTCAAAAGCAAGACAGAGTCATCCATTGTTAAGCCCCTTCAATTGCTGCATATGGATTTATTTGGTCCAGTAAATGTCATGTCTATTTCAAAGAAGAAATACTGTCTGGTGATTGTAGATGATTTTTCTAAGTTCACATGGACCTTCTTCCTGCATTCCAAGGATTGTGCAAGTGAAATCATCATCAATCACCTCAGAATGCTAAACAATGGTTCTGAAGACAGAGTACAAAGAATCAGGAGTGACAATGGTACTGAATTCAAGAATTCCACAATGAAGATTTTCTGTGAAGAGAATGGAATTGTCCATGAGTTTTCTGCTGCCAGAACACCTCAACAAAATGGGGTTGTTGAAAGGAAAAACAGAACTCTCATTGAAGCAGCTAGGACAATGTTAAGTGAATCAAGGTTACCAACATATTTCTGGGCTGAAGCTGTCAACACTGCATGCTTTACTCAGAATATTTCCTTGGTCAATCAAGCTAGAGGAATGACTCCTTATCAGTTATTAACCAACAAGAAACCAACTTTAGCTTTTCTACATGTCTTTGGATGTAAGTGTTTTGTGCTAAGGAATCATGGAGATAACTTAGGCAAATTTGAAGCAAAGGCAGATGAAGCTATTTTCGTTGGATATGCAGCAGGGAAAGCCTACAAGGTCTACAATCTAAGAACCAACATTGTTATGGAATCTGTACATGTTGTGTTTGATGATCAAAAGATTCTAGGCCTAAATGATGAAGGTTACCATGAAAAGTTGGAATTTGAGAATGAAGGTGAAGGAAGAATGTACTATGATGATGAGGAGAATGAAGATCATGACCACAGAGATCCACCTAGAGCTGTTATACCAACTAGAAGTGATGCTTACACTGAAAATGAAGCATCCGTTGATAGTCATTCTGGAACATCCGTTGACAGTCATTCTGCAACATCCGTTGACACTATTAGAGATGCATCCGTTGATAGATATTCTCAAGCATCCGTCGACAGGCAAAATGATGCATCCATTGACAGTCAACTTCATAACTCAGCAAGGACAACAAACTCAGGGGGAGTTTCTCAAGGTCAAAATTCAATGCTAAATCAACATGATCATGGAAATGAAGCAACCTCATCAAGATCAAACCTTCCACCTGCAAGAAAATGGACTAGAAATCATCCATTTGAGTTAATCATTGGTGAATCAAATTCAAGAGTCCAAACTAGAAGGGCCACTCAAGCAGAATGTCTATACAGTAGCTTCCTGTCTCAAGAGGAACCTAAGAAAGTGGAAGATGCCCTTCTAGATCCAGATTGGGTGTTAGCAATGCAAGAAGAGCTAAACCAATTTGAAAGAAATAAAGTATGGAAACTTGTGCCCAAACCTGATGATAGAAGTGTCATAGGTACTAAATGGGTTCTCAAGAATAAAACAGATGAAAATGGCATAATTGTGAGGAATAAAGCTAGATTAGTGGCAAAGGGCTATTCTCAAGAAGAAGGAATAGATTTTGATGAAACTTTTGCTCCAGTAGCAAGACTTGAGGCAATAAGAATCTTTCTAGCCTATGCAGCACATGCCAATTTCAAAGTCTATCAGATGGATGTCAAAAGTGCCTTTCTAAATGGGGAACTGGAAGAAGAGGTCTATGTCCATCAACCGCCTGGTTTTGAGGATCCAGAATTTCCAGAATATGTATATCTTCTCATGAAAGCACTTTATGGTTTGAAGCAAGCACCAAGAGCCTGGTATGACACTTTATCTCAATTTCTTTTGGAGAACCACTTCACTAGAGGTACAGTAGATAAAACCTTATTTCATAGGGATATTAATGGCTCTTCAATACTTGTTCAAATCTATGTAGATGATATTATTTTTGGGTCTACAGATGAGAAGCTTTGCAAAAAGTTTGCCAAACTTATGCAAAGTAGGTATGAAATGAGCATGATGGGTGAATTAACTTACTTTCTTGGCCTACAAGTAAAGCAAGTTAATGAGGGCATTTTCATAAGTCAAACAAAATATATTTATGATCTCTTAAAGAAATTTGACTTAATGGATTGTACATCTGCTAAAACACCTATGGCCACTGCAACTAAGCTTGAGTTGAATACTAAGGAAAAGTCTGTGGACATCTCAAGATATAGAGGCATGGTAGGTTCACTTCTATACCTAACAGCTAGTAGACCTGATATAATGTTTTCTACTTGTCTTTGTGCTAGATTTCAAGCTGACCCTAGAGAGTCTCACTTAATAGCTATTAAAAGAATTTTCAGATATCTTAAGGGAACACCAAACCTTGGCATTTGGTACCCAAGAGAATCTGGTTTTGATCTAACTGGCTATTCAGATGCAGATTATGCAGGTTGCAGAGTTGACAGGAAAAGTACTACAGGTTCCTGTCAATTTCTAGGAAACAGGCTTGTTTCATGGTTCAGTAAGAAACAAAACTCAGTCTCCACCTCAACAGCTGAAGCTGAGTACATTCCTGCTGGAAGCTGTTGTGCACAGATTCTATGGATGAGAAACCAACTCATTGACTATGGTCTAAAAGTTGAGAAGATTCCAATTTTCTGTGACAACACAAGTGCTATTGCCATCACAGGGAATCCAGTGCAACATTCGAGAACCAAGCACATTGACATCAAATACCACTTCATTAGAGAACATGTGATGAATGGTACAGTAGAAATGCACTTTGTGCCAAGTGAAATGCAGCTTGCAGATATCTTCACCATGCCTCTTGATGAATCCACATTCACAAGATTGGTAGGTGAGCTAGGTATGCTTAACTTGTCATAATTCCTAGTGATATTTGATTTCACTGCATTGAAGCTAGAAATGTGTTTTGATTTACTTGAAAGTTAAAACTTTCAGAAAAATTTTCTGCAAGAATTTTGTCTAAGGCAAAATTAGCTTATCAACGGATATCCTTTTATCCGTTGATAGTATAAACACATTACTAGATTTTCTTTTCATTTATTTGACAGTTACTTTTGACCAATGGAGTAATTACTTTTAATTATTTTTTTTTAATTCTTGAAAAATATAAAAGGCTGACTTGTACTCTCACATATCACTTTTATTCATTCTCAAGCATATCAAAAGTTAACTGCATCTTCTTCTCTAAAACTCTCTGTAACCAAAGTTCAAACACTTCAATGGCGCCTATTGTTAAGATGATGTCCTCCACTGGGTTTACCTATGAGAAGAACAATTTCGCGGCCTTTGTTGACACAGTGAATGCTCCTGAAGCCTACCACACTTTGATGAGTTTCGTGTAGAAATGCAAACTGTCATATGCTATGACTGCCACCACTCCCTTAATCCACGAGGTAATTGAAGAAATGTGGACATCTGCTGAGTACAACGGCACAGACGGTACAAATGCTTTTTCTTTAAAGGGTAAAAACTATGTGGTTAATTCTGATGTAATAACTGCTTGTTTAAAATTGCCTGAGAATAACTATCTGGAACTACCCACTGATGCTGAAATTGTTGCCATGCTTAATTCTATTAATTATGCCCTTAGTACTGAAAACTTAGGGAAAATTGTTAGGAAAGGAATGGTTAAAGAATGGAGCTATTTCTGTGATGCCTTCATTAAAACTTTTTCAGGCAAAATTAGTAATTTTGATGCTGTTACCCTGTCCATGTTAACTATGATGTGTATGCTCTTAAATGACAAATTCTATAATTTTGGCACATTAGTTATGTATGAGATAGCTGCAAAGTTGGGTAAAAAGGAAACTAGGAGCAATAATATCTACTTTGCTAGATTTTTAATGCTCTTAGCACTGCATGTATCTGAGAATAAGCTATCCATTGCTAACCCGGATAGCAAGTTTCAATGTTTTGTTCAGGAGAAGAGAGTCTTAAGTGACCTAATTCGAATGAACCTCAATGCAGGAGTACAATTGGTATATTTACCAATTGTTCAGGTAACTATCTCTAACTCTGAAACTCCTATCTCCAACCCCCAAATTTCTTTGCCTTCTAGTGTCACAATGGAGTCTGTAGTTGTGACCAAACAGGCTCCTACCAAAGTGACCAAATCCAGAGTTCCAAAACCACATTCTAAAAAGCAAACCTCAAGTGTCTCTCAAAAGACACCTGTTGTAAAATCTACCAAAACTCTTGAGGGGAGTGTGAAGGTGGTAGTGAGTGGTGAGGGACAGGGTGAACATCAAAGAAGCCCTATGGATAAGGAAGGAGAGATGAGTGCAACCACCATTTCAGTCTCTCAAAAGACTGCTAATGTAACTACAAGCCAAATTCTAGTTACACTCTCTCAACAAAGTGAGATTACTTCCCCACAAGGAACACTGCACAAGAGGGTTAGAGACACATATAGCCCAATCTCAAAAACCTATGGAAGAAGAGTGAAATCTAAAACCAAAGGGGAATCACAGGGTGCACACACTGTACAGGAAACTGTACCTTCTCAAACTCAGTTTGATGTGGCTTCAATAAATGTGGAGTCACAGCCCCTTGATCTCAATCTCCAAATCGATACACATTACAATCCACCATTACCAACTCCATCTCTGGA
Organism: Saposhnikovia divaricata; assembly: GCA_036435485.1. NCBI lineage: Eukaryota > Viridiplantae > Streptophyta > Magnoliopsida > Apiales > Apiaceae > Saposhnikovia > Saposhnikovia divaricata. The sequence continues at coordinate 162,096,564 of CM071597.1, forward strand.
TGTGGATATGATATCTACATCAATTCCTGATTCTCCATCTTTAAGATTCTTGGAGAAGCCCCACTCTGAAATTGGTGGTCATCATCTTTTAGATGATTTGTTGGACCATCAATCTTCCCTTCCAGAATTCTCAACACAGACTGTGGCCTCGAACTTAAAATCAATCTCCACAGATTCAGTGTTGGTTTTCTCTTCAACGGATAAAATTATTCCTTCCTCAACGGATATCCTTCATCCGTTGACAAGTGTTTCTCCATCAACGGATGCGCCTCTAACTAGCCATCCGTTGATAGCTATAACTACTCCATCAACGGATATTCCTTATCCGTTGATAACTCACTCTACCACTGCTATATCTGACATTCCTGTGTCAAGTGTGGAGGAGTTCTCAGTAGTTGAAACACTTTTAGGATTGAGGGAAGGGAGTGAGAGGCTGCCTTGTGAGCAGGCAAAAGGAGAGGTAAATAATGAGAGGCTGGACATTTCTTCCGGTCAGGCAAAAGGAGAGTTTGAGAGTTCCACCTTAGTAGGTGAAGGTGAGGGTGTGAGAGGTGTGAGCCAAGGGGAGCCCTTGATGCAAGAAAAGAGAGATGAGGGGAGAGAAGGGACTACAGGAGAAATAAGGATGGAAGAAGCAGCCATTGCTAGTGAGTCAATGGAGGTTGAGGATGCAGCCAAGGAAATGGAATATCAAAGAGAATATCAGTCCATGATTGACTCCATTTCTTTGGATGCTGAAACCTTTACTCACCCTGTTCCTGCCTATCAAATTCTGGCACAACAGGGCAATGTGGAAGCAGAGGAGGCAATGCACCTAGTGCACACCTCACAGTCTCTACTTAGAGCTAAGGAATCTATAGCAGCTCTGCCAACCACTGCTGAGAGTGAAGAATTTGAAGATTCTGAAGATGAAGATAGCCAGAGCCCTGAAGATGAAGGTGGTAGCAGTATTCATGATTTTGCATTTGCTCACAACTACACCTATCATCAACTGGATATGGAAATCATAAGGCAATATAAATCTGCCCTGGCTGAGCACCCAGAAGCAGATCCACAGAGACAGGTTGTTCTTCAACAGGCAATTGACTCCCTAAAGTTACAAAAGATGCAAATGGTGATTCAGAGATCCAACTTAGAGGAGGTCAAGCAAGAAATCAAGGATGTGAAGATCTCTGTGGATTCCAAGTTAGAGCAACTAGCTCCTACAGCCACTCAGAGGGTGTTGCAACAAAGGTTCATCAAAGAAGACAACCTGGCTAAGTCTGTGCAACTCCTCACCTCAAGAGTGGAAAAGATGGAATCCCAGATGGAGCAATTTCTTCAACATCAGAAACTGCAAACCCAACTGCTAGAAAAGTTAGTTGCAGCCCCAACTTCTAGTCAAACCCTTGATGCTAACAAAAAGGGGGAGAAAGTGGAAGAGGCTGTAGCAACTACAGGTCAAATCTTAATTTCTGAAAGGAGGGAAGCAGCAAGTGAGGGGGAGCAGCAGCCTACCATAGTGGTCAATCCACAGGAATTCATTGTCACAGCTTCCCCCAGCAAATCCAAACCTGTACAAGTAGCTCTATCTGAAGAGTTTGATTTCTCAAATTTGACAGAAGAGGAAAAGCTAGCCAAAATTGAAGCTCTACAAAAGATGAAAGAGGAAAACTATGAAAGGATAATGAGGACAGAAAGATTGATCAATCAATCTATTGCATCAACTCTGTTCTCTAGCCAAACCTCAGCTCCAACAATATCTACCACAATTCTGAAGGTGCTCACTCCAGCAATTGTGGCTCCTACATTCTATGATGCTGAGCCTTCTCATGTTAAAGAATTTGAACCCTACATCAAAACAAGACCCTACTCACCACCAAAAGCAAATGGGAAGAACAAGCTACAACTGGACTTTCCATTTCCCAAGGATGATGAAGAGAAGATGATGGGTAAGCAAATTAAGGAATTCAAGGAGAAGGCTAACAGTTGTGTAAGAGAATGGATGGTTGTAATCATAAGGAATGGAAAAGTTCTAAACATATCCAACAGCCATCCTAGATTTGTTGAAGCCAAGAGAGAAGAGACTTCAAGGCTGCTAAGAGAATCTCAACCAAGCACTGAATATCAATATGAAAACTCAGATGAGAAGCAAGCAAGGCTGGCTCAAGAGTTAATGGATGAGGTAGAGGATGAATTGAGGGAACCTGAGGAAGTTCCCAAATTCAAAAAGAAAGGGAAATCAGTCCCCAAATCCAAATCTAAGAGAATAAAATCAAAGGCAAGGAGGCCTGTCTCTCCAGAAATTGAAAACAAGGAGACAGTTGGCTCACCACAACCTACTTCTGTAAAAGTATTCAACCCTGCTGTGAATTTCCATGGTGATCCCATAGTACCTAAAGAGGAACCAATGAATCTTGACTCCATTGAGGTTCCTTCATTCTTGCTGAAGCCTCAACAGAAGCCTATACAGAAGAAAAGGAAACCAAGGAAGCAACCTTCAAAGGAACCAATTCAAGTTGCTAGGGTACCTGCAATTGTCAGGCAGCCAATCTTGGAAAACAAGGATGATTTTATCTATCAGGCAGATATTGAAGAATACTCTGGCATGAATCTTTATCTGGATGAATTGTCAGAAGTAAGAGGAATTGACAAATATAAACATTTGCCTGAAAGATTGGTCTTTGTATACAAGGGAGGAATGGAAAGGACATGGCCACTACAGAGGGTTCTTGGAGAAAATTATCATACCTTAACCAAAGTGTTCTCTGCAATCAAGAGATACACAGGGTTCTCCAAGATAGCAAAAGGGGAGATACTGGACAGAATAGAACAAATAAGGAGGGAATGGAACTCACCATTAAGTCTACCAAGGAAAATGAAGATCCCATGCAATGGACAGAAAATCCACCTTCAACCCTTCTGGATGATGGAGTTCAGGGATGAAGATGGTAACAGGAGATTCTTCAGGTTAGAAGACCAACTACCAAAGGCTAGTTCTCAATACTTGAGATGGTTACAACAAAAGCTAAATCCAAAGGTAGATGAAGAAGATGCCTTCTATAGGCAACTCCAAATACAGATTGAGTCCAACTCTGCCAAAGAAGGAAAATCAAGGGTGATGCCAACAAGAGAAAAGAAACAGTCTTAAACTGCTCAGTCTAAAGGAGCACTTCTCTGTAAATTTCTCAAACTTTCAGTTTCTTAATTTTTGTAGCTTAATACAATTTATGCATTGCTCTTTATATATCTTTAGGAATGTTTTGTTATCATCAAGGTCCTGAATTTATGCTTTATTGCCATCAAGTATAAATTGGGGGAGATTGTTAGGAATATGTTGTACTTGATGATAACTTCACAATCAATCAAATTGTTTAAGGTTTTGTAGCTGTCAACGGATGAGGATTTATAACTCTATCCGTTGACAGGTAGCTCATCAACGGATGAGGTTTTGTAGCACACTGCAGTATCTCTATGTTATCAGTTGATAGTGTTTTTATCCACAGTCATGTTGACCATCAACGGATAGGCAGAATAGGGTAGCCAACTGTAAATAAGCTATGCTATGTAATTCTGTCTAAGTGAAAGTGTATCAACAGATAAAGACAAAACTCTATCAACGGATGCAACTCAAATCCACTCTATCAACGGATACAGTTCAAGTCTCAATATCAACGGATAGCTCAATACATCATCAACGGATGTCAGGGTACAACCTCAACGGATAATCATTGACACTGTCTTCTATGATTAGCTGGGGATTAGCAGTTGATAAGGACATGTTTGACTGACAGATCACATGGGTTGATAGTAGATACAAAAAGCAGTATGGCTGCCATACTTTGGAAACACAGAAGAAAGAAGCATTCCATTTACACTATGAATACAAGAAAGGTGCAGGAGACATGTCTGAACACAAGGACAACCTTTCGGCTACATGTGTATTTGGAGTGTAGTAGCAAGTCAACTAGAATTAGATTAGTATTATCTTATTCCAGTAGTACTTGTAAAACTTGGGATATATAACCAAGCGTAGCAACTCTTTGTAGGTTAAGAAAACAGACATATTTGCTTAGGGTTTCTTGAATATCCTTAGAAGCAAAGAGTTGTAAAACGGCAGCTGTGTACATTTTGTATCACAGAGTTTTCTTCAAATAAAAGCTTCAGGTGGTGCATATTAACCACCTGATTTTATATGTGTTTGTGTTTAAAATCTTACATTGCAATTATCTCTGCATAAATTTATGGAGTTCTTATCAGAAATTTATAAATATCAAGAATTGTATTCAACCCCCCCTTCTACAATTATACAAGTGTGTAATCTGGGAATAACAGTAGTTGATATAAAGAATCATAACAACAAAGCAATAAGATTTAAACTAAACATGGTAGGGTTCAGCAAGACAGAATCGTATATCAACAAGAGAACATAAATCAATTAAAGAACGAAGCAATTATTAAGATTATAGAAATTGAACAGCCATTTATAAGGAATTAATGGAATAAAGAAATATGAATTTCAATTGAGAAATTGGGTTACTGCATTGGTCATAATCTAATGAAGAGTCGTTAATTAATAAAGAACAACACAAGGGTTAGGGATTTCTAGAATTTAAATTAAGGGTTATGAAATCTGGTTACGCTGATATGGTTTAAAGGAATAAACATAAGGAAAAAGGTTAAGATAAAGCAAGGAATAAATTATAGGTCAAGGGCTATAGTTCAACAGGAAATAGGGTAAATAATAAGGTACATGTGTTTCAATTGAAATTTAAAAGGAGTAAACATTAAGGTTAAAAATGGTTCAACAATAATTTAAAAAGGAATAGCAGTCAGGTATAAGAATTGGAACAACAACTCATAAGCAATTCAAGGAATTCTGGATTTAAATACAAGGTTCGAGCCATTTGATCAAAAGAAAGGGATGTAGACCCTAGCAAAATGATTTGGAAGAAAATCTTATAATTGATAGAGACAGATTCACATCATTCAAAATAAATATGAAGAGTATAAGTACTTGCAAGAAAAGATTCGAAAGAGAATATATATAAATAACAGAAACAGATTCACATCACTTGAACGATAAATGAGGGATAGTATACTTGCCTCAATATACGCAGTTTCCCATTCCAACATCTCAATCCTTTACTCACTTTACATCAGTTTCTACTTCTTATTCGCTGGCCTTAACTTGGTCGTACATTCGTCTCTCCTTCATCACTTGTCAGTCCCGATAATTATCTTCTTCCACTACATTCCATCTACACGTACACTGGCTCTTAGCTGGCCTCCTATTCATACCTATATACAGGTAAAGCACTACTTCAGTACGCGTATATCTATAACCTGTCTAACTCGTTCTACCCAAACGCATCCTATAACGCTTAACAATATAACACGTATAGCACATACCAATCATATTCTTAAAAAGTACAGTATAACCATATAAACCACGTAGGCACTTAGCACGTATTATTAACTTACATATATCACGATTCCACCAAAATGTACATCCAACTTCTTTTATCCTTAAAGTCAAATTAATATCCATAATAGTAATCTAACAATTATAATTATCATTCTAAATACAACCTACAATTTATTACAATATTCACACCATTTCCAACTCATATCAATTTCACTACCAATAATCCGAAAATTAATTTAAATTATATAAATGTGTATATGCAATTCAATACTTCACTGATCACTAAATAATAGTCACTAAATTTAGCTAATTACACTTAACAATTTGTAATACTGAGCATACACCACTTCAATCATTTAATTCAAAATCAAGCTGTAGTCCTACAAAAACACATATCCTTGTACAATTTACAACTTAACTACAACATGTAGATATATACTAATTATAATGCATCAATTCAAAATTAAATTAACAATTTGAAATTGAAGTCGTAATGTATATAAACGTTGAAAATCACATAATTCACGTAATTCAAATATTATTCCAATAATAACATATAAATTATAATCGAGAAAAATGAAATTACTATTTTTAGAAAATTTTGACGGCATCCCCTTTATACGGGTGACTGCCAGTCGGAACATAACCGACACAACCAACCAATTTGACCCATCACAATTCCATTCCGAACAATTCATTACATATTAAATAAATTATACCAATCCGATATATATATATAACTCGGCTTACATAAACAAAATTACAATTAAAATTTATTACATAATTATTACAATTAAATTTGGCTCACGAGTCATCATCGCCAATTTTCCCCGACTCAAATAAAATCATCGTCGAGGGGCAAAATCCCGGTGGTACCCGGAACGGGCTTCCAACACGAAACTTCACATAATTAATTACACGGACAATGAACTATTTTTACAACATAAACATGCCAAAATCAGGAAATGAAATTCAAGTACAATCGAAATCACAAAACCACATCACAGCTCAGGTAAGTCATCACAACAATGAGGTTCACAGTGGAGCCCTTAAAATAGAATGCTTCAATACTAGACACCATTCACCATCAGGACAACAACGACAATCAACAATAAGGGGGAAACCCCCAAAACCTCGACTGAACAGTTGACCTCACTGTACTATGTACAACCTTCGGCAACACACACAACACTCTCACAGGGTTCGACCATACACACACACACGTATTAACACACACACGCACTGTTTCGTTTACACACATACACAACCCACATATAACTACACTTTGCACATAGGGGATACACACATACATGCAGAGAAAAACACATAGAAGACTCATAGAACTCAAGTTGGGTTCAGAATTGAAGTAAACCAAGCTAACCGTGGTGATTATCGTGTTTCACCGGAGAGGAAAAACGATTCGAACGAAGGACAGAACAAGGAACAAAGCCGATAACACACACACGCATACATGGCCATGATTTGCCCAGACGAGTGAGAGAGGAAGAGAATGAGAGAGAGAGATTGAAAGGAGAGAGACTTGAGAAATAAAAATGAGAGAGAAAGAGAAAGTCTCGAGAGGGAGAGAGATTGTCACTGGAGAGAGAATTAGAGAGTAGTCGAGAGATTTTTGAGAAAGTTCTGGAAAAACCTCGACTAAAATACTGAATTGGGGATGGATAGCTGCTAATTAGGGATTTAGAATGGGAAGGGTATTTCCCTAATTTCACTTTGCCCAAAAAAAACAAATAAAATTAATTAAGTCATTTTTTAAATCGAAATTAAATAGAAAAGTAGTGGAAAATTAAATTTTTCATTTTTAAAATAAAGAGTATAAAATTACAAATACACACATATTTTTAAAATATTTTTAAGATAAAAAATGAATTAAATATGAATTTTACATGTTTTGACCCTTTAAATTCAATATAACTCCTAAAATCATTTTAAAATACTTAAACACCCAAATTAATTCGTCCAATAATTTTAAAAACTAAATAATTATACAAAGATAATATTACAAAAGATTTCATGATTTTTTTATAACTCCAAACATTTTATAAAAATTTTCAAAGATCAATAATGCACAATTTAAATAGATTTTTAATCACAAAATTTTAAATAAAAATACACGGACCTACACGACACACATGCATCACCATATAATATGTAAACATGATGTCACATATATTTTAAAAAAAATTCACACCCTGTGATCCCCATTTAATATCAAATAATTAAATAATAATATATAATAATAATTACGATATTTTCTAGGGCGTTATACCGGATCTACATTCAAGTTGTGTGTTATCAGTTGGGGATCTATTCCTGGTATATCGGCTGCTGTCCATGCAAACATGTCATTATTGTCTTGTAGGAAGGCAATCAATTGCTTCTCAAGGGGTCTTTCAGAGATGCCCTGATGTAAGTAACCTTCTCAGGATCTTCCAATTCCAAGGGTATGGGAACCAAGTCCTCTGCTGGCTTTCCTTTCCGTTCTTCATCATCACGGACGTCCATATCCTAAATCGGGAGGACCTGCCCCCCAGTTCCATCAGGCCTTAAAGCGGCCACATAACAACTCCTTGCCATTTTTGGATCTCCTCTCTCTTCTCCCACGCCGTTTCTAGTTGGGAACTTAATCTTCAATTGGTAGGTAGAGGCAACCGCCTTAAATGCATGAAGTCCCGTCCTACCTAAGATAGCATTGTAGGTGGAGGTGGCCTTGATAATCAAGAAATTTAACATCTGAGTGGCCTCTCATGTTCCTGACCTATAATCATGGGTAGTTGAATTGTTCCTTCCACTTTCGACTCCACTCCATTGAACCCGTATATGAGCATATTCGATGGTGTCAATTGAGATTCACTATACCCCATCTTCAAGAAGGCATCATGGAAAAGGATGTCCACTGAAGCCCCATTATCTATTAAGACTCGCTTTACTTGGGAGTTGCCTATCACAGGTGAGATAACAAGCGGGTCATCATGGGGAAACTTCACCCATTCAAGGTCCGAGTCATCAAACCCAATTGAGACTTCCGTCCTTGCACACTTCGGTGCTTCACCAACAATGTGCATCACCTCTCGTGCATACGCCTTTCCGGAATTTCTACTTGTCCCGGCCACCGCCGGGCCACCAAAAATCATATTTATTACCGACCCCCGGGGCTACGGATTGCTGTTACGATCTTCATCCTTCCTATCATGATCCCGTCTTGGGTTTCCTCGATCCCCATCTTTGCACAATTTATTCAGTTTTCCTCTCTGGATCAGGAACTCAATCTCATCTTTCAATTATCTACAAACGTCTTTGTGGAACCGACAGTACTGATTCTTGTTTCTCTTTTCAGGATCAGTCCTTAGTGGCTTCCACCATCGTATATCCCTATCTTTCTCTATGTCCATCAGGATTTGACTCCTCAGGGCATTCAACCTTGCATACTCCGTAAACCTCTGCCCTGGACTGCCCTTTTTAGGAGACGAGTATGAATCCTTACCGGTACGCGGGTACTTGTCCTTGACATCATATTCCTGCTCCGTCTTCCTCTTCCTAGAGTCGTTGTAACTCCCTCCATTACCTATTGTGCCTCTTTCTTCATGTTATCCTCAGCTTTAATATACTTATCAGCCCTTCGTTGGAGCTCAGCCATGTTCTCAGGGGGATGTTTCGCCAATGACCTCTTAAATAAGAGGTTAGTGATTCCGTGTTTCAGGGCTACCATGGCCACTTTATTTTCCAAGTTAGTGATATTTAGTGTCTCTTTAGTGAATCGCTTGAGGTAATCCCTCAGATTTTCATTCTTTCATTGTACCATATACATAAGAGATGCAGAATTTTTCTCATGAACTCTTCCACTAATGAATTGGATGACAAAAGCGGCACTCAACTCTTAAAAAGAGCCAATCAAATTCGGGGGTAGACGACAATACCAACGTTGTGCCATGCCCGATAGGGTTTGAGGGAACGCCCTACACTTGAGAGCGTCACTAGCCGACTGCAATAGCAGCGCATTTAAGAATGTCCTAACGTGATTTGCGGGATCACCCGTTCCATCATAAGCCTTAATAGTAGGCATCTTAAACTTCCTAGAAACAAGAGCATTCATCACCTCCTCAGTGAATGGGGGTCAGGATCTCCAAGCGGCATCAAATCTTCGGGATCACCCTTGGGAGTCTCCACCCTTGTTGTTCTTCCAGTTGGGGCATCCACCCTTCTCTGTCTCCTTGAAGACTTCTCCAAATCGATGAGGGGAATCTCCCTTGAAGCCGGAGGGGGTCGATTCTGATTCTGCCTTGCTTGCTCTCTTGCCATGTCATCCTTCAACCTTAGGATCTTGGCCTCATGAGCCTTGATTCTCTCAACAGCTGTTAGGGGGGTCCATCATGGATTCTTCGGCGAGTTTGTCCTATAAGTTCCTTGCTCGGACGTCGCCTCTTTGGGGCTTCATCCCTATCATCTTCCTCCGAGGATGAATCATCAAAATACGGGCCGGAGTAGTCGTGGTATTGCTGGCCTTGGTCGGGTCCTAAACTCCTGATGTAAGGTGGCTCGTGTATCTGAAGGGCATGACCTCTTGGTCTAGCATGGTACGGGGGATAATTGGGTAACCCATACACCGGGTTCGTGCTTGCGGGAATCAGGGTAGTAGATATCTGGGCTCTAGGAGGGATGGACTAGCCTCCGAGAGGGGAGACTACCATCTGCAAGGGATTCGTCCCTTGGTTGGAGGGATTAGTCACTAAGGGTAACGATCCATAAGTTTGCGTTTTAGTCCGTTGGGGCTGAGTGATCAGTGGTTGGGAGCCCGCTCCTGGGGGTACTTGTTCCCCAACCGGGGGTGCGGTGGTACAGGTAGTGGTTTTATAAAGCGTTGGTGTTCTCCGAGTGGTAATCATGGTTGATATTCGCTTCCCATAGACGGCGCCAAATGATGTGGAATAAAAACTAGGGTGTATTTATTGCGTATTGATTGCTAGGATTTGAGAGCTTCGAGCTCTAATGGCTGCCCTCGTGTTTCGTGACTTAATTCGAGTCCTCACAAGATGCCTACGTATCTCAATGAATGTTGAGAATCAAGCCAAAAAACGTAGTTCTAGTTGTGAAGGATCAGGTCCTTATATAGGTCTCGAGGGCCTTGGATTTAGGGTAGGGTTTTGGTGTCTTGCTAGGCAAGATACATGTTTAGGATAGACTTCTGGATCCTTACATGAGGAAGGCTGAATCGTGATGGACTCATATGACTTGGGGACTACTCCTTAAAGAATTTGGGTCCCCATTAGACTCAATAACGGAGTCCCACATTGGCTGATTTTTTTAGTTACGAATTTATTATTATAATTAAGGTTTTGGGCCTCACAATTGGGCTTTGACCTTGGACCAACCTAAGTTCATTTAATGTATCATTAAATGTGTCTTTAGGGCTTACTTTCAGCATATATCAATTGTTTTAAAAATATAAGTTAAATTTACATGTAAAATTTTTAATAAAATGCAATTTTCTTTGGGAATATATAATTAAACTCCACATACAATTATAAAAAGTAATAAGTTTCATTATTGAGAAATTAAGGATAATTTTGTAATTAAAATATCTAAAATTTAAAGTTGAAACTTAAATTGTATATAACTACAAGTTGGAAAAATTGACTACGCAACCCTTATATATAACTAGAAGTTGGCAAAAAATGATTGATTTTCAGTTTTCAGTTGCATTCAGTTGCATAGGTTGCATATGCAGCCGAATGCAACTGAAAGCTGGAAATTTAGTTTTCATTTTTTGCTGCTACGTAGCTCTTATTTATAACTAGAAGTTGGCAAAAAATGGGAATTCAACTTACAGTTTTCAGTTGCATAGGTTGCATATGCAACTGAATACAACTGAAAACAGAAAGTTAAATTTGCATTTTTTGCTGCTGCGCATCCCTTATATACAACTGGAATTTGACAAAAAAATGGAAATTCAACTTTCAGTTTCATTTAGTTGCATAGGTTGTATAGGTTGCTTATAAGATTACATATGCAACCTAGATACTTGCAAATAAATTGGCATTTTTGCAAATATTTTGAGAAGATAGTAAAATTGCAAAAAAAACTTTAAAAAAATAGTATTTTTAGTAAATGTCTTCTTCTCTTTTTTTCCCCTGAATTTTTTCTCTTAATAGTGTTGTTTACTGGTTTACTACAGTACAACCAACTGCATTCCTTAAATTTGGGATAAAAAAATAGTAGTGGTAAATTTTTTATTTAATAAGTGACAATTGACCTAAACTTTTGAGAGCGAGATCTTTATGCTTATTTTAGTTTTACATTTCTAAAAAGATAAGCTCTATTATACCTTTTCCCATAGTAATTGATCATGATGATGGCATTTTCCAAGTGTTAAGAAACTTGTGTAGAACTCTTCAATTAGCATTGGACAGATGATCATAAGCCACTGTTCCATTCATTTGCACTCTTGTGTTCAAATCTAACATAAAAAAATTACATCATTCATTTATTTATAAGTAATGCTGAAAATTTATTCAACTTGGGAAAAAAAAAATTCCTCTTATAAAAAGGGTAAGTCACTTTGTAAAAATTTATACCATTCTTCAGAAAAAAACTTTCCTCTTTGAAGTTACCACACACAGAAAAATATGCGAAGAAGAGGGTGTTATTTGTTTAAATATTGTAAAATCTGAAACCAATGCATGTTGCTACAAAGTTATGCAGCATCAACACTTCCTTGATCATATTGCTAAATGGGGGCTAGTACGAATGTACCATAGATACAAAATTCAGATGAAACTATTTAAGGTAAAATTTGCAGGAAAAATGCTCTAGACCACAAGATTTTTGAATCCTATTTCATAAAATGTCAATATAATACAATAATTTGAACAGAGATATGATTGGCGGACCGATGGCTTCATTCCCTACTTCTTCTAGTAGACTTGGCAACTTACATGTTCCAGTAAAGCTGCAGGAGACAGATTCTCACTAATAATCTTCAAGCTTCCGACAATGCAAAATTCCCAAAGCATCACCGCTAGTGCGCGACCTGGCATTACAGAATCAACAAAGTTCAGGTACAATGGTAATGTAATAGTGAGCTTCAATAAGACAATAACTGTTGCTTCATGTTTTATATAATAGGTAGGTGTTGAATGCGAGATGTTTACTTGTGTATAGTGAATCTCCAACACTTAATCATGTTGCACTGATGTAGCTAAGTAATGCTATCTTCTCAACAACTAGAGACTACCCTATTTCTTGCTGTTGAAGCACAAGTGACCCTGTAAGTAATGTTATTCAGGTTTTTGATAGACTTGGCAAACTCAATTTGATAGACTTGGCGAACTCAACTACAGTTTCATCAATAATCTAAGATCAGGCTACGTCAGAGGATGTAGGTATCAGCAATTCAACTGTTTATTTGTGTACTGAAACCAAAGTTACTCTAGAAACTGCATTCCTAGATATCAAATAAGACTGATTTGCCATGCTAGGACAAGAGCCAGGTTTAAGGATGAGCTAAGCAACCAGTTTATCCAAAAAAGTAGCAGGTTAGTTGTGTAGACCGTGTTGCACTTTGTGCATTGTACCAGACACTACAAGACCAGAGGTCTTCTTCCAATGGCGAGGATATTTTTAAATATCCCAGTACATATCCAGACCAGCATAAGGCTGGAAGTATACAAGTGACCTCCTTTTCTTTATCTGCAGTTTTCATACTATAAGCTCTGTTATAATGATTTGTTAGATCCAGGCACAGGAAGACACAATATGATTAAGTTGGATTTGTGCAATGCTACATATGATGATCTAAGCAGACCTATTGCACCATTTATAGTTTTGCATCATCTCAACTTCAAAATGAGAAGTTCATCTTTCGGTTGCAACACCTATTCTTTCTTCTTATCTTTTAGTTCAATTACTCCCTAATGAACCATATATAGACATTGTTATCATCCTGGTATCCATGTATTCTATTGTCATATACAAGTTCTTGCCTTAGTTTTTTAAAAGTTAATTTCATTTTTGAACCAGATAGAGCAGTGAGCACTGGCTGGCACCTGTTGAAACTAAGGGATGGACAACGTGGTGTATAATTTATGAGTGTATATTTAATCAGGAATGAAGCTCATATGGTAGAGGTGCTCGTTTTGCATGCCATAGGTATATAGTGTTCGACCTAAATCCTGATATCTTCCCTTCTGCACCAAGACATGGGCCAATGGTGCATAATTGTCAAGTCCAACTATAGTAGCATTTTCTATTAAAAACAATCCCCCCCCCTCTCCCCTCAAATAATCTCTGGCTCCATCACTTCCTTGACCATCTAGTGTAGACCAATAACGTGTAACTCTTCCTCTCTTCTCTATTAGATATTTTGGCAGTTGTAACCATTTTCACTTAAAGAATAAGTACCAAATTTCTCATCATCATTCATATCCATTCTCTGCTCAAAAATAATATTAAGAACATATCTACCATCTAATCAGCACAACAGTTGCCACGTTCAGAATACAAATGGATAAAAAAAAACTAACTGGCTTGGTAAAATTTTACATCCTTACATCTAGGGTAAGTACAAAAGATATAACACTTTCTTGTCATTACTACAATTAAAATAAAAATGTCTTTAAAATGTTTGATTAAGAAAATAACCAACTTTCAGATTCCTTAGTCTTCATAAAGCATATGTGCACTACAATGGATAAATCACTCTTTTACCCACAGTTGCAATGTAAGCAGTGGTATCAGCAACATGGTTTCTTGGTTATGTTAATATCCCAATAACATAACATACCAGTCTACTCAGTTGCATAAATACTCACATGACCATAATTTTGACAAGCATAATAAGAAACTTGTTCTCTTTACCAATAACATTCTCTAGAAACAAACACTAGAACCTCTACTTCACTAATCCGGTAATTCCCCTGAACTGTCCGAGTAGACTTTCTAAGAAGCTTTTGGTGAGCAATTTTCTCTGTTCCCAATAATTAGGAGAAAAAAGATAACTATAGGCATTGGTCACAAGCCTTGTGACCTTTCATAACAAAGATAAAAGGATATAGATGATCCACAAAATTATAAGTAAAATCATATTAATGACCTTAACAGTAAACAGTTCCACGGACTAAATAAGTATATTTTGAGACATTAAGCATCCACCAATCAACAAAGGTATTTCTAGTCTTAAAGCTCAATTATCAATCAGAAGAGACATTTTTATTTTCTCGGCCTCAGTCGCAGTTACAAAAGAAATTCTAATCCTCTTGTCACTAATCACCAATCCGACAAGACACTCTTGTCCAAATCGGGTTTAATCAATAGCCACAGAACGATATTCGAATGTCGTTGGCCTAAAACCACAAGCCACAAAGGCAACCTTATTCAATAAACAACAAATGGCGGCTCTAATGACGAATTGTAAAAGTGTCACATCTTCCATTCATAAATGCAATAACCCTAAGGGGTTTAATAAACATCCATCACTTATGTTCCAATCTTCCAAATTCCCGCGGAATCCCCGACAATCTTTAAAACAACAAAAAGCTATTCCAATAAGATTAACAACCAATACCATTACACCAAATTAAGAATCTTCTAATTACCACCACATTAACAACAATAATTTATCCATAGCACAAAAAGATCCTAATATAAAAAGACAATTAATTCCAAAATTAGCAACATCACCCAATACACAAATGTATCTACAGTTGTACACATACCTAAACAATGTCACACCACAGTCAAAACACCAGCAAAAAACAAGGGTTACCCAAAAACATACACACAAATATAAAAACACCCTTTACACAAAAAGAGAATGCAAGATGAGATACATACCTCAAAAGGGCATTTACCATGTTTGGCTGTGAAGAAGCCATAGGTGCAGAAGAAACAATGAGAGGCTCCAGAGTGTGATTTGAAAGTAGAGGTGACATATTTCAAACCCTAGCAGCCTAGTCTAACTTGAATTATACAAAGAAAGAAGTTAAATTCAACAAATTAGTTTGACTTTTTTAGCAGATAAAACTTGAAGAGAGAGTGAAACAGTAGAAGAAAACAGTGAATGTAGTCATAAGGGGTTACTGTGGGGTTTAAAGGGAAGAGAGAAGGGGGTTTTGTAGATGCACGAATCACGAGGTGAAGTTGGTCTGTGATACATCCATCGGACCAGATGTTGTCATAGTCATAGCCCCTTTATGTTTCAAATATTACTTATGTTCACTTGTCACCCTACTGTCCTTTTCGCCTTCTCTTTTCTTTCTCTTTTTGCCTTTTTATTTTGCCTTTATTTTTTACATTTAACAAATTTTTTACGGTTGTTTTGAATCCTCGATTTTTCATAAAAAAAAAAAAAAAAAAAAAAGTGTGACAATAATACATTCTTTAACCGATTATTTGACTTGTATGTAAAAATTGATAAATATCGTTTATAAATGTAGGGAACTTAGATGGGAGTGCGAGAAAATGTGTTTCGTCATAAACAATGTTTAGTGTAAAAGCATATGGTCATAAATAATCATTTTCTTACTTCAATTATGTTTAGCACCGCCCGTTTTGCCGTACAAAATCTTCTTATAGCTCTATTTGGTTGCAACTAATGTTCCATAGAAAGAGGATGCAAGGAGGGCAAAACCAAGATTCTAATATTGAAAGGTAAAACTAGTGAGATGTAGTTGGTCAAGGAGGATAAAAATTAATGACTTCTGGCATTCTGGCTGCAAATAGCAAAAGGTTGGAGCACACTCTTTGACAAAGCATAAATTTAACAAAGGTTCATATCATGCCAACGTGCACCAGTGCCAGCTTCATCTGATGACAGAGGGATGGGCAATGCTCAGAATTGAGATTCATATTTATGCAGCAAGAGATTTGGTTAAAACCAAGGAGATTGTGCTTGTTTTAACAGCAATCTTTGACTTATTGGCAAGACAGTATTAGAACACTTCAGACATTGGCATCTAAATTGTAGGCGTTAGTAGATATTTATCACATTTTAATTGAAGATCCAACATAAAAACAGACAGCTAATTTCCTTTCCAACATATCTTTCAATATAATGTCATCAACTTTTCAACTCCCTCCCCTTAAATTCGAAACTTGTGGCACTGCTTAACTAAGAGCGACTAAACAGAAGAACAAAGGTATTTACATTCATAGTCCAACTTCCATTATAGATAGTCCTTTAATACTTCCATCAGTACTCTGAACATAACATCAATTTCTGTTCAGCAACAGTTATACTGATACGAAATTGATTGCCTTCTATATCTGCGTTTAGTCTAGCTGTGCCGCATCTTTCAAACCATGAAGGTGCTTGTAACATGTACAGGATAGCATACAAAAAAAGAGTACACTGAGAAGGCAATGAATTAACACACGTTTAGGGAGGCAGTGGTGTTGTTTGGAAGAGTTTCTGATCCACTAGACATTATCAGGCCAAAACTCCCTGAAGAAGGCCCGCTCAAACTCTTTCTCTTGCAGCTTCTTTTCAAATTCTTGCAGCTTCCTCATCTTTTTCGATATTTTCTTTTCAGAAGGCTGAAATTAGCAAAAAAATTAGTACATGCACATCTGAAGGAAGAACATAGCATCACTTCAAAGCAAAATATACCAAATAAAGTCAGTCAGCATGATTCCTTATATTTGGTAGTTACATTAATTTAACTCATAAATATAATAATCAAGTTAAAATATATATCAAACTACACAATGGAAATGCATCACCATGCAAACCTTGGCGTAAAAAGTCTATGAAACTTACAGTTTTGGTTTTATTATCAGGATATTGATTGTCCAGCTTTTCTGGCCGGGGTGTTTTCTTAGGCTTCTCAGCTCCTAACCCACGTTTATTGTTCTTCAAATGAGCCTTTACAGGTTCCAATCTTCCCTGTTCAACCACCAAGAAGAAAAAAGTTATTCACCATCCTCATAATAATTTGTACGTTAAACCACTCTGCTCAAAGAAATGACACACAAACACAACAATGATAACTGCAACATATATGTATACTATGACAAGGCGACCATCCTGTCCTAAACTCTGATAGCAATCTCATAAACTCTAGGATTTTAATTCAAGCATATATTGTTCTGGAATGTCAGGAATTAGGGTTAGAACTTAGAATGAGCTAAGAGACAAGGTTGTTAGAGAGTAAAAGATATACACAGAAGAAAAAGTAATTTCATTTCCTTGATAATCCTCAAAGAATACAACCTTCAGTACTTATACAAACACACTAGCCACTAGCTAGGTGCTGTCAATTTTTTGGTTCCTTTATAACTGTCACCAGCACTCGGGGAATTAAAAAACTGACTAAACAACAATGTATACAATTCCAAAGCATCCTCCCTGTCCTATATTCTGATAACAATCTCAATAACACTTGGATCA
This sequence comes from Saposhnikovia divaricata, assembly GCA_036435485.1. Classification (NCBI taxonomy): domain Eukaryota; kingdom Viridiplantae; phylum Streptophyta; class Magnoliopsida; order Apiales; family Apiaceae; genus Saposhnikovia; species Saposhnikovia divaricata. Next base: position 162,114,371 of record CM071597.1, read on the forward strand.
TAATTCAAGCATGTTGTTTCGAACCTTAAACAGTTTAAGCAAATATTTAAGCCTAGAAAGGATGAGAGACTACATTAAGCCCACGTAAATTTTTCGAGACTACATTAAGCCCACGTAAATTTTTCTTCCGATACAGGCAACTTAGACAACCACATATAATCAATGATACCGTCACAAGTCACAGAGTCAATTACTGCGATCAATTCTGTAAATCCTAATACTCGTATTTTTACCAATTTCAACAAACAATCAGAAACACCAAGTCGAGTATTTCATAATTCATATCCAGTTTACGATCAAAAAACACGAACAACACACATAAGCTTTATACCAATAATGTATGTTTATAATACCTGCTCCGAAACACCAAGTCCAGTTCCTTCTTTCCACCCATGCTTTTTCAATAACTGCATAAAAAACCAAACCCCAAAATATAAATAAACAAATTAAAACAACAATCACAACAATTCAGATAAAAATACACACACATATATATATATATATATATATATATCAATCGATCCAAAAATAAAAGAGTACCTGAAAACCAATATTAGAGGAAGCGATAGGTGCAGAACCCGAATCTACATCAAACCCTAACCCGGCTCCGTTATTTGACATCATCTTCACCTCCCAACCCGATTGAAGATCCGAACCCGGCTCCGTATCTACAAGTCAGCAAGAAAAAACAACAATTGGGTTTCAAAAACCAGCGAGAAATCTAATTCGCGTTGATTGATGTAAATAGGACAAGAAATTGTCGATGGAAAGTATGTGTAAATTTCCCCGGGTTAAATGGTTTTTTGGTCACTCAACTGATTGGAAACTTGCAATTGGGTCATCAAACTCAAAAAGTTTTCAGTCATATCATTGTACTCTTAAAAATTTTCATTCAGGTCATTGGTCATTACAATCGATTAAAAATTAGACGGAAAACTGACTAAGTTTGGTGAGTTGGCATGAATAAATCCATCGTGGCATGTATAGTCAGCTGAAGTAGCATTTTTCGTCACTCAACTAATGTGCAGTCAGCTGAGTTTCTAGTAAGTTTGGTGATCAAAACGCTACTTCAGCTGACTGTACATACCACAATGGATTTATTCAATCTAACTCACAAAACTTAGTCAACTTTCCGTCAAATTTTTAACGGAGTGTAACGGCTAGTGACCTGAATGAAAATTTTTAAGAGTACAATGATGTGATTGAAAACTTTTTAAGTTTGATGACCTGATTGCAAGTTTCCTTTCAGTTGAGTGACCAAAATGCCAATTAACCCCCAAATTATAATGATGATCTTGCTTTGCTAGGGCTTTTGTGTTGGTTATTAAACTCACCTCCATTTATCGCTCGTTTTTTCTTCTTTTTTGCTTTATTTTCGAAAACTTCATTTATTTTCTTTATTAATTGTAATTTTTTTCACCTCCAACACAATTATTTTTTATATTTATATTCTTCAATTTTTAGATAGTGAATTTTCATTTTTTTTAAAATTATAAAAATTAAAAAAATTATCAAAAATATCTATATTTTCAAACTTTTTTGAAAAAATATGGTTAAAGTTGCATATGTAATTGTGCAGCAAATTGGCAGCTGTATTTCATGTTACAAATGAGGTTATATCGTATTTTGAAAAAAAAATTGTAAGATGGATATTTTTAAAAAGAATTCAAAAAATTAATTCATTCTAAAATTTTCACGCAAAATGTATTCATGTATGCAAAATGTTTTTCCCTGGTTTTAATTCCTCCAACTATCCTTTTGGTACTGTACTTTAATATCTTAATTTTAAAAAACATTTAATTTCTTAAATTTGGTTTTTGTTTCTCTTTACCTAGCATGTTTTCGCTTGACAAAAATTAAACACAAATGTTTGGGCCACAAAACTACAATTATTAGCCAAAAGAAAAGCTCTTGAAAAATTGAAAAATAGAAGCCTGATCTGCAAATTAATATATTCAGTTTACAAGTTTTTGGTAGGATGATAATTCGCAAATAATAATTATGTTAACATATGTTAACTTCCTTATTACATCATAATAATACCCTTTCACTCCTGTCTCGCCTTCTTTGAGACGGGTGGTGGCCCTTTTTATCACAATTTTAATGAAAAATGTCCAAAATATCACAAATTCGAAAAATGATCCTTTTTATCACATAAAAACGCAATATTAACCTGCGTTTCTGTAAAACGCATCATTATAATGTGTTTCTCTTTGTTTTTAAAAATAATATTTTCAAAAACGCAATTTAGATTTGCGTTTCTCAAAAAGAAAAATTAAGAAAAATTGATAAACGCAAGTTTGAGATACGTTTCTAAAACCTGGACAAAGCCCACCAGGCCCAGTAGCTTGCAGCCCAACTGATAGAATACCTGGATTTCAAATTTTTTTATAAACGTGATCGGAATATGCGTTTCTTTGTGGTAATTAGGGCCATTTCTACGTGTTGTGATATTTTGTGCATTTTACCTTCAAATTATGATAGAGGAGGCCTTTTCTCCTATGAGACTTCACTAGCCTTTTTTTTTGAACGAAACGTACTTGCATTACTTAACAACTAACGTAAAAGCTCGTGCGAAGCACGGGCACTGAAATAATTTCCCCCCCCCCCCGAAACTGTATATATTTCGGGATAATTTTGTAATTAGAAATATGATAAAATATAAAATTTTGATTTAGTGTCATATTTTTATAGTAATTTTGTAATATTGTATATCAATTTCATGAACCAAAAATTTTATAATTTAATTAGATTTCATAAATTTTGGATAAATATTTATACGATAATAATCACATGATTACTTTTAATTGGTAATATATTAATTTAGCTTTAAATAACGTAAAATAAACTTTATCAATGTTTGAGTATAATATAAATAATTATTTTAGTAAAATTGTTTGTGTATAGCATAGGTATAGGTAAACTCATGTTATTTTAACGTAGTTAGAGACATATTACAAAATATCTAATATTGTGCAAAAATCATCTTGATTGACACTCATTTTTTTTCATATATACATACACATATTTATATACTTTTGAACTCAATTTTTTAGTTTTAGTCTAATGTTTATTAAACAATATCGAAGTTCTATTTTAAAAATTAGGTAAATTGAAACATTCTTTATATCATAATTTTGAAATGTTTTTTAACTCAACTTTAAATTTTTCCAAATATTTCAATAGATGTAAAATACGATTAGACGACCTTAATGACTTGTACATCTGTATAATACCTAAGATCAATTTTTTTGTTCTATACATACACATATTTATACACTTTTAAACTCAAATATTTAGTTTTAGTCAAATGTTTATTACACAATATCGAAGTTCTGTTTTAAAAATTAGGTAAATTGAAACATTTTTTATATTATAATTTTGAAATAATTTTTAACACAACTTTAAATTTTTCAAAATATTTTAATAGATGTTAAATATGATTAGACGACCTTAATGACTTGTGCATCTGTATGATATCTAAGATCAATTTTTTTTTGATTTCATCGTACATTCAAATAAGCATATGTTATAATTCAACAATTATATATTATATTGATCATTTATTATATTATATAAAAATTCATATTACCATATTTTATAGTCGAGTTATAGTCTAACTGGTCATTGTTAATAATTATTACAGTTTTGTAATATTTATGATTCAAATAATCATATTTTTTCATTAAAATTGATTATTAATTACATTACTTTTTATATGTAAAATAGGCCATATTTTTAGAGTTATTATCCTTTTAAAATAAATCCAATTTTTTCGTATATTTTTAATCATACATTTAAATCGCTGAAATTTTAAATAATTGGTCGATCAAAAATCTCTGATATGATTCATATATTTGAAAAAACATTATATCTCAAGTTATGTGATGCAATTATTAATTATGTAGAATTTGATAAATAAAATTTACATATTTTTGAAAACCAAATTTTATTTTTTATTTTAATAATATAATATCCGCATGGAGACGAATGTAAATAAATCCATATTTTTTTCCTGGACTCGGTAACATCTATGCATAATCTAAAACTTTATCTTAAAATATTATTTTTATATCAATCATGTAAAATGACAAATTAGAATTGCAGAGTATACTCAATCGATTGAAAATATTTTTTGTAATTATATACTATGCAACATTCTAGAAATAATGTAAACTAACATTTTCTTTACTCAAAAATAAAAATAAAAATAAAAATAATGGGATAAGAGGAGAATATGTGGTTTATCTAATATGATTTTTAAAATAAATTAAAAATTAAGTGTAGCACAGTGGTTATGGTGTGAGTTTGATAGGAGAAGGTGTTAGGTCCGATAAGATTGTAGAAGGGGGGATTGAATACAATCTATACCAATTTATCGAAATTTGTCCGTTAAATAATTTTTGGTTTAGACAAATTTGTGCGGAATAAATTGAAACAAATTTCAAGTTGAATATAATAATATATTAACTTGATGGGTGTTACAATTTTCAATACAGATAATTATCAAGTTGATAAAAACTAATTAGAAAATTCGACATGAACTTTTCTAATTTAGTTAATAAAAATCAAGATAAGAACTAGGAAACTTAATTCGCTAGTAGTACAAGAATCACAAATAAACAAGTTCCACCGGATAAAATATTACAAAGGGGATGAACTTGATTTTCTAGGAATTTAATTGTTCTTGCTTGAGAGAGAGAAAAATGGAGGCTGCTGTGTTTTGTAAGGATGTAATGTTGTGTCCGTGTGTTTCTTCTTGCTGTTGTCTTTTAAATCACAACCATAGTCATATTGCTTTGTTTCAACTGATATAACAATCAGTTAACAATAATATGACATTCGGTATGACTATCCACTGCAAGTAATATGACAGTCTCTTCCAATATAACTTTCAGTATAACTATCCTTAATACTTGATATGACAGTCTGTTGAACTAGATATGACAATCCATCCCAATATAACTTTCAGGTATGACTATCAGTTGAGCTATTATGACAATCCAATAATCATATTCTTGGATATAACTTTCGGTATAACAATCAAAATTGTTAACAAACTGAAATATGCTGTCAAGTCGAAGACCAGTCGCAGGAACAGAAGGTGTAGGCACGCTCGTGCTATTTTTCTGTTTTGCTGTTTTGCCTTCGGCGCGTGGATTACACGCGCGGGTTGGATGAGTGGAGCACGGCAGTCGACAACTTTCACATGTGTTGACAGACAAACTAACTTTCATTTTGCTTTTCAATTCACTTGAATTGTTTCTTTGTAAATTGAATATGTACTTCAGTCATTTCGTTTTCATTTTAATGAACCCAGCCACAACCACCTTCTGTCCGTTTCTTTTTGCTTTCAAAAACAAATCACCTGCATGACTTACTCAAATTGAAAGTAAACCGGGGCTTACTTTGTCCTATTAGGGACAGCTCCGTAGACATGTCTTTTAACCCGCACAACTTATAATCTTTAATTAATAAATAATTATTTTAATCCAGAAATTATAAAAATAAATATCTAATATTATTAGATATTTATAAATATAATTTTCTAAATAAATAAAATATTTATTAATATAAAATTATTCTTAAACTCTAAACTGCGGTTACGTGAGCGTCTGAAACCGGACTCTTTTTGCTTAGCAAAAAATACAACAATTCTAACCGGGGTTTCAGCATTAAGAATATATCACTTAAAATTTCTTTATGATAATTCTTTTTCCTCGTAGCAAGTCCACTTGATAATAAAATCCTTGTGGTTAATGAATTTAACACTTCTGTTACCTGCACAATGATTTTCTCACATACCAGTCTTGATAGCTTGAACCACTGAAGTTAATGACGAACAACCACTGTTTAATGTTGACACTCGATGTACTGTCTGGTTCATGAGTGACTAACCGCAATGACTGTTCTTCATATATTGACTTTAAAATCTTTTCTTTTCTCATCTCTCTTTTTGATTCTTTCTGTACTGTCTCTGTCACTGTCGAAATCTCTGTCACTATAAATGAATCCACTTCTTTAACGAATACTTCACTGAGGCTTGATCAAATGTCTGAGCTTCTTTCAATGTAGTAATTCCTCAAGTTTGTAGATTAACCTTGATCTTTTTCTTCTGACAGATAATACAATCTGAGATTCCTTGTGACAGTCTATATACTATTTACTAATACAATATTGTTTAAGTTGAGTTGTATCCTCGAAATACAAATAGGCTACATCATATGCCTTTCAATCTCCCCCTATTTGTTTGTTAGACAATAACAAGCAAATACCTAGAGGATAACTCAACTAACTCACTTAAACAAGAAAAAGATTAAGCATTTAATAGCTTAGTGAATAGTACATTAAAAAATTTCTCTGGTTTGAATTTAACAATTCCAGAATCCTCAGTTGATGAAATGATAGATGATTGTTCCTCTAGAACTGAACTGATCTTCAATAGATAACTCACCTTCATTTCTGATTCTTCATATCTCTGCCTGATAATCCTTCACATCTTACATTTGTGATTATCAGCAGTTCTTGATTTACAATCACTTTCCTTTTCTGACACAACTTTTCTCACTTAAGAAAAACAACTGTTCCTACTATGTAGACAATGGTGAATCAATACCATTTCTAAAACTTCTGGGAAATCTACTACTCCTTCAGTTATCCTTTATGCATAGTACATTAAAAGACTAATAGAATAGTATTGTGATGTAACTCTCCTTATATCTCCACTTTCATTTCAACTGAAAGTCCTTTACTTCTCCATCTAAATCTCCCCTTAGTAACTTGACTTGCTTCTCCTCCTAAGCATAGTCTGTAAATGCTCCCCCTTTCTAACCTACTCTCCTTTTTCTTGTACCCATTACTTCTCCCCCTTAGTTGAGGAATCCCCAACCAACTAGTTGACAAAGTAGTTGTACCAATTATTTGAGCTTTGTTAGAAAGGTAGTTTCATCTTTCTTTCTCACTATGAGTGTGTGATAGTGTTTAGTGTACCTCACAAGTGTTTCACTCTTCTCTCCACTCATTTGTGTTGAGTGTCTCACTACTCTCTGTGTTTACACTCTTGCTCACTGGTGTATCACTCATAGCTCCAACATCCTTTAGTGTACCTGCAAGGAAAAATCACCCTAGCCCCTTCAAGAGAGGTCAGTGGTGGTGTAATGGGAGTTCGCAAATCCCAAATCCTCGTTGGAATCGTCAGACGAATCTGAGTCATAATCTACAAGTTGCTAATTTCCCTTTTTAGGATTTTCAGATTTGAATTCTGAGAAGGTAAACAATGATCTATAAATTTAGCATTGAGATCAAGGTTCCCTTCTAATCTTTGTGAAGACATCACCTTGTTAAACTCATCAGGTAAAATCTGAATCATAGTTCACAAGTTGCTGATCCGCACCTATGTCGAATCCGTTACCCGCAGGATCCAGAGATGTTCCCTCTGGGGAGTTAGATAATGATCTTGTTGAATTTTGCATTTGAGATCAATACCTTCTCTCGAGGTCTGTGAAGACTCTTGATTCATTAAAGAACCTTTAACTTATAATCATAACCGTAAAATGGTTGGATTACAGGTTTCCGTCAATTCATCCTTGGTGTGTGCAATCTCACTTTGTGCATATGAAATATTTTGGATAGTGTATAAGGTAGTGACTCTCCAACTGAATATCCCACACATTCTTATTTGCTGCATCAAGTGCATTTACTCCCTGGTGACCTCTAGTCTGATAGGTTACTTCCTTTTAGGGGGTAAGTCAGAATGTGTTTGAGTTTAACTGTAGTCTGGGATCAAAGTTGTTGGGTTTACAACCTTATGACTAAACATGTGAGAATACAAAATTCCATGTAAATGAACCTGCATCACAGAATATGAGCAACATAGAGATAGAATGCATTTTTAACATTGAAAAGTTTTCTGAGAAAATATTGCATTTATCTTAAGAGAAATGATGTACAGTTGTGATTTCAAAAGGTTTAACATATCAACAATCACAACTATAGAAAGATATTTTGAGTTAGGAAGATAAAGATCCTGAGCCGGTTTTACTAAACAAGAACATAGGCAAAAATCCAATTAATAAATATTAATCGAATCAATGTATGTTAATGTTTAAACCAATACAAACAAAACTATTTTATCATGTTTTAGGTCCTGCATGATAGATACCAACTATTAGAAATTGTTAGTACATGATAGGTCTTGTCTTTCAATTGTTAGATCATGAAAATCAAACGTTTGTTCCTAAACAAATGAATTGACATATACCAATTTAATACCAACAATGGTCTATTGTTAAGTCCTTAACATGAAGGTCTGTTAACAGCAATCACAAACAAAGATTTTTACTTAAACTGCAGGTTTTGTGTGTGTTAAAAAGAAGAACAACAAAAGAACCAAGTACAGTGACCTTTTTGTAAGTTTTGAAAGTATCGTGACTAAACCGAAAAAAGAAAAAAAAATATACAAAAATAATAAATAATATACATAGAACTAATATTAAATAAAAACTAAAAAGAAACTAAAAAGAAAATAAAATTCAAATTAAACTAAGAAAAATTTGAATTAAAACAAAAATAATAAAATTATACATAATTTAATAATTTACAAACAATTGTCATAATAATATACAAAGGCCTCGGTATTACACTTTATAAAAAATGTCATACCGAGTGTCATAATGAAACTAAACTGATTATTACACTTCTATTATGACTGAAATTATATATACATAAATCTGTTATGATACTATATTTACACTAATAAATTAAACTAAAATTGTCATGTTACAGTTAATAGATATTTAATTATTTAACACAGTTAAATCTGTCATATTAACAGATTACACTTTTATCTACAAACTACCAAACATGAATTAAAACATAAATTACAGTAAACCCTATAAAAATAAGACTAACAAATAACAATAAAAATAAAAATAAAATAAAACATAGGTTATCCTTTTTACAGAAATAAAACAATAATAACAGGACAACCATTACAAAACATTAAAATATATTACATACTTATTTTATATACACTGAAATATGGAATCTTATCTAATACACATAACTCAAGAGATAAATATTTTAACAAGCAAGAAAACTAGTTGATAAAATAATTATACAAGTGATTTAAATCAGCAAATATTCACAAAATAATCACTTGTAAATTATTAAAGATCAAACCTCATATATTAACTAGTTTAATTACTAGGACTGTTTAACATACCCAATTCATCAACAATTCTTGTGAATGTGGATTCGTCAAGAGACTTAGTAAAAATATCTGCTGTTTGGTCTTCCGTGGGTACAAAAAGTAACTCCACGATACCATTCATGACATGCTCTCTAATAAAATGATACCTGATGTCGATGTGCTTGGTTCTCGTATGCTGCACAGGATTGTTGGAGATTGCTATGGCACTTGTATGATCACATAATATAAGAATATTATTCAGTACAAAGCCATAGTCTCTCAGCTGATTTCTAATCCACAAGATTTGAGCACAACAGCTTCCAGTAGCTATATATTCAGCTTCGGTTTTTGAGCTAGAAACTGTTGTTGTTTCTTGCTGTACCAGGAAACCAATCTGTCACCTAGGAATTGACAACTCCCGGAGGTGCTTTTTCTGTCTACAACACTTCCTGTATAATCTGAATCTATATATCCAACAAGATTAAAACCAGATACTTTAGGGTACCAAATACCTAAGTTAGGTGTACCCTTAAGATATCTCAAGATTCGTTTAACAGCAATGAGATGCACATCTCTAGGATCCGCTTGGAACCTTGCACACAAGCATGTAGCATATATAATATCTGGTCTACATGCAGTAAGGTAAAGTAATGAGCCTATCATACCTCTGTAGCTTGCGACATCTACCTTGGCAGAATTTTCACATGCTCCAAACTTTACAGCTGTAGATGATGGTGTCTTTGCTGAAGATGAGTCCTCCATTTGATATTTCTTGAGGAGCTCTCTGACATACTTTGATTGACAAATAAATATTCCATATGTCCTTTGACTTACTTGTAATCCAAGAAAGAACTTCAGTTCACTCATCATGCTCATCTCAAATTTACCCTGCATTAGCTTAGCAAATTTCTTGAACAAAAGATCATTAGTAGACCCGAATATTATATCGTCCACATAGACTTGGACTAATATTGTATCATTCTTATGTTTCTTTGAAAAGAGAGTTTTGTCTATGACACCTCTAACGAAACCATTTTCAAGTAAAAATTCAGAGAGAGTGTCATACCATTTTCTTCGCGCTTGCTTAAGACCCTAGATAGCCTTGAAGAGAACATAGACATAATCCAATAGATCTGGATCTTCAAAGCCAGGGGGCTGTTCTACATACACCTCTTCATCCAGCTTACCATTCAGAAAAGCACTCTTGACATCCATTTGATAAACTTTGGAGTTTGAAAATGCTGTGAATGCCAAGAATATTCTGATGGCCTCAAGTCTTGCCACTGGTGCATAGGTTTCATCATAATCAATTTCTTGAGCTTGATAATAACCTTTAGCAACCAGTCTTGCCTTATTCTTCATCACTTTGCCATCTTCATCAAGTTTGTTTCTGAATACCCATCTAGTGCCAACTACTGTTCTGTTTGTAGGTCTGGGTACCAGCTTCCATACTTCTTGTTGTTTGAATTGATTGAGTTCATCTTGCATCGGAATCACCCAATCAGGATCAGAAAGAGCTTCTTCAGTTTTCTTAGGTTCCATTTCAGATAGAAAACCTGAATAATTACATTGATTTTGGACAGCTCTTCTAGTTTTTACACCAACATCTGGATCACCAATGATTAGCTCAAAAGGATGAGCTCTATTCCAAACAGTTTGTCTGGGAAGATTTAATCTTGATGATTCGCCTTGTTCTTCATTGTGATGTTGAGTATGACTAGTTGATCCCTCATTAACTCCCCCTGAGTTGTTGCCAGGTTGACTAGATGAATGTTCAGGAGTGTCAGTGGTATCTCTAATATTATCATTGTTTCCACCACCATTACCCTGATCATCCTCATCATTATCATTGTTGTCATTAGCATCAGCAAAAACATCAGGTGGATTGTCATCATCTGAATCTGGATCTATCATATCCTCAAAAGATAGCTTTTTAGATGAATCTTCAGTTTGGATACTAGGGAGTTTAGTGTCATCAAATGTTACATTGACACTTTCAATCATAGTCTGTTGATCAATCACGTACACCCTGTAAGCTCTTCTTGTATAACCAATAAAAATTGCTTCATGTGCTTTGGTCTCAAATTTTCCACCTTGTTCATATCCTTCTTTAAGCACAAAACATTTTGCCCCAAATACATGAAAGTATTTGAGTGTTGGTTTCTTTTCAGTAATAGCTTCATAAGGTGTCTTCATCAAGTCTTTGTTGATAAGAGTTCGATTTTGGGTATAGCAAGCATTGTTGACAGCTTCAGCCCAAAAGTACAATGGAAGCCTTGATTCACTTAACATAGTACGTGCAGCTTCAATCAAGGTTCTATTCTTTCTTTCCACTACCCCATTTTGTTGAGGAGTTCTTGGAGCTGAGTACTGTCTGGTTATACCCTTCTCAGTGTAGAAATCATTCAGAACTGCATTCTTGAATTCAGTTCCATTATCTGACCTTATAGCTCTCACTGGATACTTAGAATCCAGCTCAATCAACTTGATGTGATCAATCACCAGTTGTGGAGTCTCATCTTTAGAATTCAGGAATAGGACCCATGTGTATTTTGAAAAATCATTAACAATCACAAGAGCATATCTTTTCTTTGACATTGACATCACATTAACTGGACCAAACAAATCCATGTGAAGTAGTTGTAAAGGTTCAGTTATTGAAGATATGTCAGTGCTCCTGTGAGTTGCCCTTTTTAACTTGCCTTTTTGACATGCATCACATAGTCTTTCCTGTGTAAATTCCATAGAAGGTAAACCTCTCACCAACTCTCTCTTGACCAGAGAGTTCATCTTCTTGAAATTTAGGTGAGAAAGTTTCTTGTGCCATAGCCAACTTTCATTTGTGGATGCTTTAGAATAGAAGCAATTGATTTCTTCAGTGCTTCCAGTGTTCATATTGGCTATGTACAAGTTTCCTTTTCTGACTCCTGTAAGAGATGGTTGTTCACTTCTCTTGTGTGAAATCAGACAATTCTTCTTGTTAAAGTAGACTTCAAATCCCTTATCACAGAACTGACTGATACTGAGCAAATTATGCTCAAGTCCTTTTACTAAGGACACTTCTTCTATGATAACATTTCCAGCTTCAAGTCTTCCATATCCATCAGTTCTACCTTTGCTGTTATCTCCAAAGGTACCTACTGGGCCAGCTTTCTCCACCACATTTGTCAGTAGGGTTCTGTCTCCAGTCATATGCCTTGAACATCCACTGTCCAAGATCCAGGTTACTCGTTCAACCTGTTCAATACCCTGCAATGACAAACAGATTAAACCTTCTTTGGAACCCAAATTTGATTGGGTCCAGAGTATTTAAAGAATTGGCCTTTGGCAGGCAAAACAACATTTTTAACCTTGACACCAATTTTATCATTAGTCAACAAACATTTTACCCTATAAACAGATTTGACAATCTTTTGTTTCAGTTTAGGTATCCATGTTTGTTTAGTAACAATATCATTGACTGGACATTTGACTTTGTAAACAGCCTTCATAAAACTTTGTTTAGGCTTTGGTACAAATGTCTCTCTCCTAACATAAGGAGGACTAGCAGTCTTTGATCTAACATTATTCCTGTTCATATGTTGTCGAGGAGCAATCTTATTATCACATGCATGATTACCATTAAAGTAAGCAGACATCACATTAAAAGCACAAGACATACAATTGACAACCCCACATGCTTTATGATTAGAATCAATGATAGGCATGGTACTCATGTTAGACATGTTATTGTTCTACTTCAACTTATTACCACCTAATCCAGTCTTAGAAGAACTAGTTGTTTCAACAATCTTGACTGGCACTTTAGGTACATCTTTCTTGGATGAAACATTCTTTGGATTAACGTCCTTAACAGATTTAACATTATCAAAGACTGTGCCATTTGTACTGTCCTCATTTCTCATTTATTCCTGGATAACCATAGAAAGAATATCTGGTGGTCCAGCATCAGATTTTTTAAATAGAGGTTCTTTAACATTCTTGAGCACATGTGGTATTCCCCTTTCTTTAGCACTAACAAGGTTAGGGGAATTTATGCCCAATAATCCAACAGCTTTATTGTAGTCAAACCCTATATCTACTGTTTGTTCTACAGCTTGTTTGTTAAAAAACTCTTTGGAAACTTTAACAGAATTATAACAAGCCCTGACCTGTGTTTCAAGTTCAGCAATTCTAGCCATTTGTTTGCCTGCAACTTCTAGAATAGATTTCTCCTTTTTATGAAGCATTGTTATTTCATCTCTTTGTTGATCTTGATTAATATGCACCTTTTTCAATTCTGACACTTCATTGCCAAGTTTAGTGCTTAGCAGATCTAGTCTATTATATCCAGTTTGTACATTATCTAAGGAATTATATAGACTACGAATCAACTCAGTGTCAGTAAGAATTACCGGTTTGTTATGATGATCAGATGCTTCATCATTTGCCACCAGCGCAAGATTTCCGTATTCTTCATCTTCGCTGTCCGTGTCATCCCAACTCTTACTAGCCGCAACATAGGCTTTAGCCGCAACATAGGCTTTTCCAGGTTTCTTCTTCTCAGCAGCAAAGTCTCTTCTTTGAGTTTGCTTGGGTTTCTGACATTCAGTGGCAAAGTGCCCCAATTCATTACAATTGAAGCAACGAAACTTGCTTCTGTCAACAGATCCAGTTTTGTATCCTCCCCTGTTACTAGAGGAAGAAGAGCCTCCTCTCTGGAATTTGTTATTTGACTTGAACCTGTACTTTGGATTTCTTCTGAATCTAAAGTTTCCAAATTGCCTTACCATCAATGCCATGGATTCATCTTCCAATTGATCTAGCTCTTCCAGTGAGTAAAAGTCTCCACCATCCTGAGTAGGCGGTGTGTGAACAAGTTCTACTTCAGTCTGCTCCTTGTCTGATCTGTAAGGTAGAACAACCTTAGCTTCCACTTCCTTAGGTGCCTCAACTAGAAGAGCTGTAGATGAACTTGGCACTCTTCCTTTACCAGAGACCTCCCTCTGCTATACTTGTTCTAGTTCATAGGTTTTCAGAACACCAAACAACCTTTCAAGAGCAATCTTATTCAAATCTCTTGATTCTCTGATGGCCGTTATCCTGTGTTCAAGATGAATGGGCATCGTCAACAAAAACTTCATATTAATCTCCTTCTGTGCATATTGCTTGCCATGAACTTGCAAGTTGTTGATTATCTTGTTATACCTTTCAAACACTTCCTGAATGCCTTCATTAGGACCAGCTCTAAAGTGTTCATACTCAGAGGTTAAAATTTGAAGTCTGTTTTCCCTGACTTCATCAGTTCCTTCATTAATAGTCCTAATAGTTTCCCACATGTGCTTTGCAGTTTTACAATTCATCACATGACTGTACATCACAGCATCCAGGGAATCTATTAGAATAAGTCTCAAATTCTTATCTAGTCCAGCGTCCTCCTTTTCATCATGAGTAAAAGAAGCAACAGGCTTTGGACTAGTTGTTGCAGGTGTTACAACAATTCCTCCAACGATAGATTCAGTTACATATTCTTTTGGAATTATAGGTCCATTCTGTAGAACACCCAAATATTTTGAATTTGTGACATCAAGAAACAACTCCATTTTATTTTTCCACATTGCATAATTGTCCTTATTAAACATGGGAATCTTAACAATGCCTTTTGAAGACATGATGAATTTTTAAATAAGTTAAAAATTCGAGATAGATTTTTGACGGAATAAAATTAGGATCTTGATTTGTGTATCAATCAATAAGCTCTGATACCAATTGTTAGGTCCGATAAGATTGTAGAAGGGGGTTGAATACAATCTATACCAATTTATCGAAATTTGTCCATTAAATAATTTTTGGTTTAGACAAATTTGTGCGGAATAAATTGAATCAAATTTCAAGTTGAATATAACAATATATTAACTTGATGGGTGTTACAATTTTCAGTACAGATAATTATCAAGTTGATAAAAACTAATTAGAAAATTCGACATGAACTTTTCTAATTTAGTTAATAAAAATCAAGATAAGAACTAGGAAACTTAATTCGCTAGTAGTACAAGAATCACAAATAAACAAGTTCCACCGGATAAAATATTACAAAGGGGATGAACTTGATTTTCTAGGAATTTAATTGTTCTTGCTTGAGAGAGAGAAAAATGGAGGCTGCTGTGTTTTGTAAGGATGTAATGTTGTGTCTGTGTGTTTCTTCTTGTTGTTGTCTTTTATATCACAGCCATAGTCATATTGCTTTGTTTCAACTGATATAACAATCAGTTAACAATAATATGACATTCGGTATGACTATCCACTGCAAGTAATATGACAGTCTCTTCCAATATAACTTTCAGTATAACTATCCTTAATACTTGATATTACAGTCTGTTGAACTAGATATGACAATCCATCCCAATATAACTTTCGGTATGACTATCAGTTGAGCTATTATGACAATCCAATAATCATATTCTTGGATATAACTTTCGGTATAACAATCAAAATTGTTAACAAACTGAAATATGCTGTCAAGTCGAAGACCAGTCGCAGGAACAGGAGGTGTAGGCACGCTCGTGCTATTTTTCTGTTTTGCTGTTTTGCCTTCGGCGCGCGGATTACACGCGCGGGTTGGATGAGTGGAGCACGGCAGTCGACAGCTTTCACATGTGTTGACAGACAGACTAACTTTCATTTGCTTTTCAATTCACTTGAATTGTTTCTTTGTAAATTGAATATGTACTTCAGTCATTTCGCTTTCATTTTAATGAACGCAGCCACAACCACCTTCTATCCGTTTCTTTTTGCTTTCAAAAACAAATCACCTGCATGACTTACTCAAATTGAAAGTAAACCGGGGCTTACTTTGTCCTATTAGGGACAGCTCCGTAGACATGCCTTTTAACCCGCACAACTTATAATCTTTAATTAATAAATAATTATTTTAATCCAGAAATTATAAAAATAAATATCTAATATTATTAGATATTTATAAATATAATTTTCTAAATAAATAAAATATTTATTAATATAAAATTATTCTTAAACTCTAAACTGCGGTTACCTGAGCGTCTGAAACCGGACTCTTTTTGCTTAGCAAAAAATACAACAATTCTAACCGGGGTTTCAGCATTAAGAATATTTCACTTAAAATTTCTTTATGATAATTCTTTTTCCTCGTAGCAAGTCCACTTGATAATAAAATCCTTGTGGTTAATGAATTTAACACTTCTGTTACATGCACAATGATTTTCTCACATACCAGTCTTGATAGCTTGAACCACTGAAGTTAATGACGAACAACCACTGTTTAATGTTGACACTCGATGTACTGTCTGGTTCATGAGTGACTAACCGCATGGACTGTTCTTCATATATTGACTTTAAAATCTGGTTCCTTTTCTTTTCTCATCTCTCTTTTTGATTCTTTCTGTACTGTCTCTGACACTGTCGAAATCTCTGTCACTATAAACGAATCCACTTCTTTAACGAATACTTCACTAAGGCTTGATCAAATGTCTGAGCTTCTTTCAATGTAGTAATTCCTCAAGTCTGTAGATTGACCTTGATCTTTTTCTTCTGACAGATAATACAATCTGAGATTCCTTGTGACAGTCTATATACTATTTACTAATACAATCTTGTTTAAGTTGAGTTGTATCCTCGAAATATAAATAGGCTACATCATATGCCTTTCAGAAGGTCAGGGGTTCGATTCCTAGCATCAACAAAATTTCACATAATTTTTGCATAAATATGTAAGGGGTGGCGCACTTGTAATTTTTCAATATATAAGGGTAAAATTATAATTTCACAGCCATTAAAATTGTACTTTTTACCCTTATGTTGTGCTTTAATATATTGTAATAGAATTTCAACCTCCAGTACATGAGAAATAAAATCAGGTGGAATGACATACCATTCCCCTATATCTGACATAGAATAAGTGGTTTTTGCTAACTCATGCGCCACTCTATTCGCAGATCTAAAAGCAAACTGAACTAGCACAGAATTTATGTGCTTTAATAAATGAACACAATCCAACACAATTGTCCCAAAGTAAGCCTCACCTGGAGACCCATTACACGCCCTCACAAGACACTGCGAATCACTCTCAAACATACAATGTGTAAACTTGTGTTTGATGACCCAAGATAGAGCTTCTTTCATGCTAATTGCTTCCGCTTCTCGAGGACTCCAAGCTCCTTCAACCTTACAACACCTAGCTGCTATAAATCGGCCACTGGAATCTCTAATAACACTCCCCACTCCAATGCTTCCATCCTGAAAAACTGCAGCATCCATATTAATTTTAACCCACCCTTCTGCTGGTTTTCTCCACACACGATCCCCTTGCTCTCCCTACGATTTCCTATGCAAGACAGTAGACTGCGCTTCTCTCCAGTCACGAAGCAATCTATCTGCTGCTGCTTTTACACCATAACTGGATCCATTAGCTTTATCCCAAAACCACTTATTCCGTCTGTTCCATATACTCCAGCTAATCACCCCTATCTGAACACATTGCTCTCTTGTGCACCTTTCAAAAACTGCTACAAGAACTTTAAAAGCAGTTTCTTGCTGCACTGATTGAATAAGCTACTGCAAACCTGTTGTATACCAGACTGTTCTTGCAAAATCACATGAAAATAGGACATGCACATCCGTTTCCACTACGCTATGACACCAAGGACACCTAGCATTGTCTACTATACATTTGGGTGCCAATGCATAAGCTGTAGGAAGACACCCTCTACTCACCCTCAAAAGAAAATTCGTAATTTATTCCAAAACTGACGATGCAGACTCTCCTCCTCTCCCTGAATCCATTTGTAGCAACTTTTGACAGTGAATTCACCTTTCTCATCAAATTGCCAATCCCTCCCATCCACTATTGGAATTGGAATTTTTTTAATAAGTTCCACATCTCGATTGTTACAAATATCAGTGATCACCTCAATATCCCATTGTTTCCCCTCAGTTCTTATAAAACCATTCACCATCACCTCACTTATCTGAGCAGGCATCTCTGTGGTTAAAAACCCATTTTCAACACTAGGTAACCACGGGACAGTCCATACATTCGTGCTTAAACCATTTCCAATTTTTCTCCGAGTACCTGCCTTGATCACATCCATTGCTGCCATTATGCTTCTCCAAACGTAGCTCGGATTATTCCCCAAATCTGCATTTAAAAAACTCATACCAGAATAGTACTTTGCTTGCATAATCTCAGACACCAATGGATTTGTCTCATTCAACAGCCTCCAACCTTGCTTGGCTAACATGGATAAATTGAAATTTCTTAAGTCACGGACCCCCAACCCTCCACAACTTTTTGGTAAACATAGTTTTTTCCATGCTATCCACTAAACTCCTTTTCCTGTTGGAGCACGTCCCCACAAGAATGCATTCATAGTTCTCTCAATTTCCTCACATAGATTTACTGGCACCAAGAACAGATTCATCCAAAAACTAGGAAGTGTTTGTGCTGATGAAGTTAACAGAGTCAATTTACCATGTTTTGACAGATCTTTATTATGCCACGACTGCAATTTCTGCTTCAAACGATCCTGCAAAAAACCAAACACCTCTGTCTTACCTCTCCCCATGCTCATTGGCATACCAAGATACTTCCCAGGTCTATCCACCTGATTCACTCCCAATTCATTACACACTGCCAATGTATCTTCCTCGCGAGTATTTGGACTGAACACCACATCAGATTTATTATAGTTAATTACTTGCCCTGACAAACGCTCATATTTTTGTAAAATGTTCTTCATAATGTTTTCTTCTGTTTGTGATGCCCGGAAGAAAAAGTAGCAGTCATCTGCAAACAACAAATGAGACACACGAGGCGCTCCCCTTGCAATCCTGCAGCCATGTAACAAGCCAACTTCTTCATATCTATGAATCATTCCACTCAACCCCTCTGCACAAATAATATACAGGTAAGGGGATATAGGGTCTCCCTGTCGAACCCCCCTTTGTGGCATCACATTACCAAAGATTTCACCATCTTGAATAAAACTATACGAAACTGTCCGGGCACACTTCATAACCCTATCTACCCATAGCTGAGGGAATCCCAACTTATCAAGCATCCACTCAATATAATTCCACTCCAATCTGTCATATGCTTTTGAAACATCCACCTTAAAACCAGAAACTCCAGTAACTCCCTGCGTCTTCCTATGAATATAATGATTAGCTTCGAATGCAATCAAAGCATTGTAAGTCAATAGCATACCTTCAATAAACGCACTCTGGTTTGGAGATATAATCGACTCAAGTGTTGGTTTCAACCTATTTGCCATGACTTTAGATATGATTCGCATTAGCACATTGCACAACGATATAGGTCATAAATCAGCCACCTTTTTTTGTTTTTTCACCTTGGGGATTAAACAAACAAGCGTTCTATTAAGATTCTCTGGTAACTCCCCAGTATCAAAAAATTTCTGACAAAACACAACCACATCCATACCAACTATATTCCAATATGATTGAAAAAATGCTGGGTTAAGACCATCCATACCCGGCGATTTATCAGGATGCATTGCAAAGAAAGCAGCTTTAACCTCCTCATCTGTAACAGGCAACACCAAACTCTGACTTTGTTCCCCCGTAATTCTCTTAAACTTAACTCTGTCAGACATACTCTCATGTCCAGCCTTACTACCAAATAATTCATCGAAGTACTTTATGATCACAGTCTAGATTTCTTCCTCCGTTTCTTTCCAGTCTCCATTCTCATCCTTTAGTCTTTTAACTCGATTATGTTCCCTTCTTGAAGATGCAAATTTATAAAAAAAACTCGTATTTTTATCTCCATCACACAACTAGAACTGCTTAGCCCTTTGCCTCCAAAATATCTCTTGTTTCTCCAACAACTTCAGATAACCCCACCTAGCTTCATCATATAACTGAACACCGGTAACATCTCTTCTCGACCTATATTTATGCATTAACTGACGAAAGTTTGCAAGCTTCATCTTCATATCTTTCAGCAACCCTCCTCCCCATTCTTCTAATTTAGCACAACAACGTACCATCTTCTCCAACAAATCTACCCCAGTACCATTATCCCAACAATTTTGAACAATATTTCTACAATCTCTTTCCTTGATCCACATATTCTCAAACCGAAACGGACCTCTTTTTTGCACATATAATTGCTTATTAAGCTGCAAGTATAAGGGCTTATGATCCGAGGTTGATACTTCAAGAACTCTAACTTCTGCACTAGGAAACATATCAATCCAAGTTGTCGTAGCGAACCCTCTATCTAATCGCTCCTGAACCCACCTGTCAGTTCCCCTCGACCTTTCCCAGGTATATAAGTTCCCAGTAAATCATAAATCTACCAACCCACAGTCCATAACAGCTTCAGAAAAACCATCAAGCAGCACTCTAGACTGTCTACCCCCACCTCTCTTTTCATCATTTGTCATAATATCATTAAAATCACCAATAAGACACCAAGGTAATGTTGACACAGCAGCCAGATTACGCATCATATTCCATGAATCCACCCTTCTCCCTCTCTCTGGAAAACCATAATATCCCGTGTATCTCCAACGCCCCAATTGCTCGTGAGTAACTTCAAAATCTATATAATTACTACAACTACCGACAATATCAACACCCCCCTCATTCTTCCAAAACAATGCAATCCCTCCTCCATGACCATGAGGGTCTACAACAAAGTAACCAGAAAAACCTAACTTTTTACAAACTTTTTCCACTTTTTCTTTTTTAACTAAAGTCTCACTAAGAAAAACAGCACTGGGCCTATATTGTTTATTGATTTCATTAAGAAATCTAACTGTCCGTGGGTTGGCCAGCCCACGACAATTCCACACTATAAGACTCATAATCCTAGGCGGGCCTGGACTCCAGGACCCGCCAGCTGCAAGTTTTTTGAAATAGTTTGTTGCGTATTTTCCATATTTATCCCCTTATCCACTCCACCCTTTTCTCCCAGCAAATCCTCAGCAATCCGCTTCCTTTTAGGATCAATTATCACATTATCATTATGTATAACAACCCTATCATCAGTCACATTATCTTCTGTTTGACTTACAATTATCATGACCACTGTGACGCCCCCAAATCTGAGGTCAAAGATTCAGGTCGTCACATTATCATCCAACCATATCATACCTGTATTAACTTTACAACTCAACAATACATACGT
Source organism: Saposhnikovia divaricata (assembly GCA_036435485.1). Taxonomy (NCBI): domain Eukaryota; kingdom Viridiplantae; phylum Streptophyta; class Magnoliopsida; order Apiales; family Apiaceae; genus Saposhnikovia; species Saposhnikovia divaricata. The sequence goes on from CM071597.1 coordinate 162,135,730, forward strand.
CCAGACCTCAATCTTACGCACAAACAAGTTAGAGCCTCAGAAACGACAATCAAAAGTAACACTAAATATTACAATTCATCTGTACAATCCAGAGTCTTACGCACTTCCACTTATACAACCATACTTGAAGACAAGTCTTACTATTACAGTTGAAAACCTATCAAACTTACTCTGTAATATTTATCAGGAACTAAATCATCTCAGGGGTATATCTTCTACTCCTCTTCTGCTGGTGCGGAGTTAACTGATCAAATTCTTCTCTTTCTGAAAAGTTTTTATAAAGCAAGAATGAACTACATAATGCTCAGCAAGTTCACCATTTTGAAAAATAATAATGTGGTTTATTTCGAAAACATCCCCAACTATATGGGTATATATCTCAGATTTCAAAACATAATTGGACAATATATATGTCCGAGTTTGAATAAAACATCTATACTCACTAAGGAGCTTTAAGAATAACATATGAACCCTTTATAAGGTTCCTATTTCAATATATCACAAGTTTGAAAATATATACATATGAGTATATCATTTTCGGCAAGACACTCTACGGTTAACATACTGTACAGGGAGTACATCTTTGCAAACCTCTTTCCTTCCATTAGCTTAGAAGGTTTCTCATTCAAAAACATTTCATTCTTTGAAATAATTGCAAGAGTGCACTAACACGTGCCAATCTTTATATAAAATCTTGCAGTTCTAGATACTGCACGATGTCAATATTTTTCTTATCAAAAGCCACACTATCGGCAACTTGGCACTTAGGCCCAAGAAGCAGTGTTTGAGTATTTTTCCAAAGTGGAGGATGGGACTTGAAGAAAACATAAAACCTGACAGGGATTGATGATGATCAGTCGCCACATCCAAGTCCAATAATCCGCGGGTCTTCTCTACCGGTAGAAGGATAGAAACTACATCCGTAACTATCCCCGGGTGAAAACTACATCCGTAATCACCCTCGATGAAAACTACATCCGTAATCATCCTTCGGCAACACCTGGGCCGGAATAATAATTGATGGACCGCCTGGCTTACGGCCGCTTACACATCCCGGGAATCGTTCGTTAACGGTTCCCATACCTGCCAGAGTCCCTTTTTCTTTTTCTTTTAAAAAACTTGATTTTGATTGAAAACTGAGTAATTGAGGTCCGACATCAGTCGACCGATGATTCTTGAAATCACACAAGAAGCAAACCTGACCGGGGGTTTTCGAAAATGTTTTGAGTTCGAAAGAGTTTGAGTTTGAAAGTGCAAAAGGTATCTTGGATTAACTTTGTCTTTAAAATAATGAAAAATAATTAATAAATGATATTTTAAGATTTAATATTAATAATTAATAAAATAATTATTTAATTACATAAGCTTTTAATCCAAGATAGGTATTTTGAGTATTTACGAAGATATAAAAATAATTACTTGAGTATACGATACTCCCCGAATGACCCTTCGGGTTTTCGCAATTTAGTTACGATATAATAATATACCGCTCCCCGGTCAATAGTATATACGGACCGCTACGACCTCTATTGCTAGAGTCGTTGTCCGAAGAAAACATTTCATTCTAAGTTCAAGGGGTGCAAACATATATGTACTTATACATCTCAATTTCATCGATACTTCGATAAACATAAACATTTGATATGATTGAAGACTACAAACACAACAGTGAAAGTCCTTGTATATGTAAGTTTTGAAAAGTAAACTTGCATAGGTAGAATCAGGAACATAATATCTTGAAAATAAATGCTTAGGGTTGGAAAACTTGCCTTGGGAAGGTTGGGGTGGTTGGGCTCGTGGAGTGGAGCGACAATCTATAAATATCCAATATTCGCTCGTTAGAATCTTAGCAACACCACTTAATCATAATGTTTTAAAGAATACAAGGCCATCTTAGCGACTCCACCATTTGACCCACTAACCCTCCTATATGACCATGTCATCACATTATCACATTCTTTACCCATTCGACTCAAATCTATTCCTCAAACTCGAAACTCAAGTGAATACTCTTAAAACTACTTTAAACTAATCTCCTAAGTGGTTTTTCACTTGCGCGGATTTTACTCCAACATTTCTATAAAATTGAAAAATACATATTTTAATCCAATTCTTTTTGGATAGCCTTCAACACTGCATTTACTAGCTTCTCTAATTCTTCCATGATCCTACATAAATTTTTAGGGGTTTAAACAAGGTTCACAAGGGGACCATTTAGTGCAGTCCGGATTCCAGAAACACATTTCACTTCTCAGGCCATAACTCAAAATCTATACATCACCTAGTCATGAACCTTATATTTCTGGAAACTACATTCAAATACCTTTCCAACAATATATATTAGGACTTCAGGGGACAATATTTAGGGGTTCAAAACCCTCCTACAAGACAGTACAAGTTCCTGAAAAAATACTCAGCATGCTTATACCACTTAACCAACCAAGAATCTTATATACACATCACAACCATCATCTAATCCACCAAGATCATACTTTATAACATACATGGAGTTACATACACTAACCACAAGCTTAAAAATCACAACCACAACATTTAAACTCAAGATATACATCATCCATAACTTATATGTCCAAGATTCACACTAATAACCATGGATCTAACATTAAACATCACAAATACTACATGGCCAAGAGGGGTTAGGGTTTTTATACCTTCTTGATGTTCTTACAATCTCAAACAAGCTTGGTTAACCTTGGGGAAGCCTTACTCAATGCTCACCATCTTCAATCTCACCAAAGAAATCAAGAACATGGAAGTGGGTTTCCTGACTGGAAAAACACGCCCCAAAGATCAGCCAAAACGAAGCCCTTGCACTCGTTTCCTGGTCGAGGCTCCTGAATGAAAGTTGTAGAGCGTCTTAACAGCTTTCTAACCATATAAAGAACAAAAAATTTCATTGAGTAATGAAGTCTCTAGGCCCGTTTTAGTGAGCTCCTTTCCTGCTGGGCAGAATGGAGTATTTGGTGTTTATTTTGTTTGATTAAAGTGATAAAGTGTTCAATAATGCTTGATATTTTCACTTGGATGCATCTTATCTTCTTGCCATGTGGTGTCATCTCCTCATTGGTTCATTTGGATTACCTTTAGCCATCCATAATTGCAAGCAAGTCCCTTGCTTTATACATATTGTTTCCAAGTCCTTCCTTCCTTTTCTTATTTGCACCAAGGGCTTCCCTTCTTGTATATTTACTAAATCAATATGTTACAACTTATATGTTGCACTTCATTGTAATAGTGTGGCCCAATACCTCAAACAATCGTTGTGTCCAATTTTCTTTGTATTTTCTCTTTATCTCAGAAAAAATTCTCGCGGTTTGTCAATTGTTCTCATTTCCTTTAACTCTAGGATTTTATTCTCAATTCCATTTTCCTCTCATAATATATCCTTCCTTGGACTTCTAATATTTACTATTCTCAATTCATGATTCGCTCGCTTGATCGCTTAATCTCGTTATAAAGTCTCAGCGGTTTCTAGAACGTTCGTTTCACTATCTCAGGGGTTTTGGTTCTAAATTCTCGAATCAAATATAATAAAATCCTGACATAATTAAATCCTTAATTCCTCAAAATTAATATCTCATTTCTTGAATATAATAATATATAATTCACTTCCCGGTCAAATATTACACCAGAATACAAATTGAAATTTCTGAATTCCGATCGTCTTTATATACACTTATTTGCTCCGTGAATCACTAATATGACTTCGAAATATCCATACCATGTCTTGTACATAGGGTGGCGTGAAAATTTTCTTGGTCCTCAAAATCACTATTCATCCATAAATTACTATTCACGCATGACAAACACTATTCACGTATATACTTATTCTTAATAAGAAAAGTTTTAATTCTACCGAAAATCTGGGTTCTTACAACCACATCATCCGCAATCAGACTCCTCCTTTCACGTGACTTGACTCTAATCCCCTCATCATCCCCTGTTTTCTCGCGAACTACTCCCTCAATCTCCATGAATCTTTCTCTTCCTTGATCACCACCACCGTGTACGGCTGTTGATCCCTGACTCCCCCATTTACCTTCTCCTACCTTTGTATTACGAAGCCATCTGGATCCTGCATTATTCTTTGCATTTCTTGCTGGTGCACGTAACCAAGTACCATAAGCTTTTTCCACTACCTTATCTGGATTAGCGTAAACAATGTTACAATCTCTCTCCGAATGCCCTAGCACTCCACATACAAAGCAAAAAGTCCCAAGACGTTCATACTTAAAATTTAACCAACTCCATGAATCACCTTCCCTCTTTATTTTCATCCTACGCTTTAATATTTTTTCCACATTTATCGACACCCGAATACATACATATTGTTTCCACCCTCCTTCAAATGTGTCTGGGTCTAATTTTATATACCTCCCAATGGCAGAGCATACATTTCTTAAAATGTTTTCAGACAAAAATCCATATGGAATATCATAAATCTGCACCCATATATCAACCTCCTGAAGCTTCGCCATAAGTGGATCTTCACCAGGCGCTACCTGATGAAATACTAGCATTGCTTGCTCAAACGACCACGGTCCCCCCTCAATTACTTTCTGCACATCCATCTGATGAAAGAAAATAAATGAAAATCTCAATCATCCCATTTCATGCACTTCCATCCCTTCTTTTGGCCTCCATACCGATGCCATAACATTTTGCATAGCATTAACGTTGATATTCTTCTCTGTCAAAAACTTCCCCACCAACATATATGTTTGCCACTTCATTCGCCGCCATAACTATCCCTCCCTCCTCTTCATCATCAATCACCAGATTTGAATACATTTGCTCCAACGATTCAACAGAATGAGCCATGATTTGTATGCTATCTACTATAATAATACTTAATAATCAGAAGATTAACCTAAGACCCAAACGAAATGTAGAAGAAATGTCAATTTGAACGTGAATATTTGAAAAGGAAAAAAGAATGATTGTCATATAGACAGAGAGAAAAAACTGTCAATCATGACAGAGGTTTTAAATTTGTAGACTTCACTAGCTTAATTTAGTGGCATGAATATATCATGGGAGTTGTAACTTAAGGGCATTCTAAAGACAAACAAAGTTAACTCTAAATTACTTAAGCAAAAGATATATATGTACTTGTTAACATATATTATTATTATTATTGTTAAAATATATTTATATATTATTTATTGTTGAAAGATATTTATATATTACTAGATTAAAACCCGTGCGATGCACGGATTTTTTTAAATATTATATGATTTGTTTTTCATTAATTTAAATTAATTTTTTAAAACATGAATTTTGGAGGCTTAAATTTTTATATGAGATGATTTGATAATAATTATATAAATGTTATCCATGATATTTCTAGAAATTGAGGGATTTTAGTTAGAAAATATTGAAAAGATAATAGGTTTAGTTGAAAAAGGTAATCGATTAATTATTAGTAATTATAAAATTATTATTTTATTTTATTAAATAGAATGCCCATGATATGAATAGAAAGGGAGAGGATTTAATTAGAGAAAATTAAAAAGATAACATGTTCTAGGTGAAAAAGGTAATTGATTAGTTTATAGTAATTATAATTTAATTACGTTATTTTACTAAATACAATGCTCGTAATATTTTTTGAAAAGGAGAAATTAATATTGTCCGTGATATTTCTATTAAAAGAGGGATTTTAGTTAGAAAAATATATAAAAGATGTACATTTTAGTTGAAAAAAGGTAATCAGTTAATTATTAATATTAAAATATTATTAGTTTATTTTATTAAATAGAACCGCCCATGATATAATTGGAAAGAGAGATTTTAGTTAGAGAAAATATAAAGATAACGTGAAAATTAAAAAGATGAGACGATTTATGTGAAAAGGGTAATTGAATAGTTTATAGTAATTATAATTTAATTATGTTATTTTACTAAATAAAATTGCCCAGTCTTTAGAAAATGAGAAATTAATGTTGCCCGTGATATTTCTAGAAAAAAATGAAATTTAATTAGAAAAAATAGAAAAGATGATACATTTTAGCTGAAAAGGTAATCGATTAATTATTAGTATTATTATTTATATTTATTAAATAGAAAAGCATGTGATATAATCAGAAAAAGAAAGGTTCTAGTAAGAGAAAAGAAAAAAGGTTACGTGTTTTGACTGAAAAAGGTAACCGTCCATAATATAATTGGAAAAAAGAGAGATTTTAGTTAGAGAAAAGGTAACGTGTTTTGGCTGAAAAAGGTAATTGATTAGTTAATAGTAATTATAATATAATTATGTTATTTTATTAAACAAAATTGCTCGTAGTGTTTTTTTAAAAAGGAGAAATTTTAGTTGGATAAAATGTAAAAGATATTGTAGTTTACCTGAAAAAGGAAATTATTTAGTTACTGAAAAATAGAAAAGGTAATATGTTTAACTTGAAAAAGGAAATTAATTAATAAAGGAGAAATTTTAGTTAGATAAAATATAAAAGATATTGTATTTTACCTGAAAAAGGAAATTATTTAGTTATTGAAAAATAAGAAATATAATATGTTTAACCTGAAAAAGGAAATTGATTAGTTAGTAGGATGGATTTTATCTGTAATTGTAATTGACTAAGGGTAAATTTGTAAAATCAACAGGTACTGTACCGACCGACCGACCGACCGACCAAACTTTTAATGTTTCGGCTTTTATATAATAGTATAGATATATTCTTGGATGTTGTTTTTATTTATATTATTATATTATTGATAATAGGGAATTTCCTTATGAGTGTTTGGAGTTTGGCTTGTGCTCCAAGTCAGCCTTTATGTATTTAAGTATTGATCTGGCGAATGAATAAAATATAACTTGAGAGCATATTTATCATGGTATCAAGAGCCTAGGTTATCCCCGTAAGAATTTACGGGTGCGAGAAAAATCAAACCTGCTAGAGTTGGTAGGTGTGAAAATAAGTAACACTACGAGATGGGTGAAAAAAATCAAAGAATATGACAGAAAGAATAAATAACACTACGAGATGGGTGAAAAAAATCAAAGAATATGACAGAAAACACGACGATGATGATACGTTTTTGTAAGAGACTGTTCAAAATCAACAATGACAAAAAGAGGAATTCAGGAAAATCGTGAAGCAATGAAAGAGACGCGTTGGGAACAAAGATATGACGAGGACGAGGATAAAGAGAATGATCACATGAGGAAGATAATTCAAGTGGGTCTACTGATTGTAGCAAATTCGATTTTTTTTTAGCAAACTCACGATTCTAGGTATCATGAGTTTGAGGGAGGATGTTAATTATTATTGTTAAAAGATATTTATATATTATTTATTGTTAAAAGATATTTATATATTATATATTCTGGGATGTTGCTTTTATTTATATTATTGATAATATGAAATTTTCTTATGAGTGTTTGGAGTTATTTAGTATGTCTTGTGCTCCAAGTCAGTCTTTATGGTGAATGAATAAAATATAACCTTGAAAGCATATTTATCATCTCGCAGAGCATTCACACCAGAGTTGCTGCTTTGAGTTATAGTCTCAATTTAACAGCTCTTTCTGGGAGAGTCGAGTGCAGAGCTTGAAAAGAACCCAGCTTACTCTATTCTGGAAAGCTCACATTTAAGTCCAGTGTGCTTGTTTTTGGAGGCAGGTCACACTAATGTACATTTTAGGACCTTTGGATTGTGATTCTCGTGGTTATAAGAAACTGTGCATTTCTTTGTTTTGGACAAAGTTTCAGCTCCCAGAAACCTCTGAAAAGAGTTTGATAAGCCACCATGGTTTGGATTTTGGGAGCTTGATCGCTTCTAGCTACTTGATAACGTGTATTTTATACACGTTTTGTCTTTTATTCTTCTGCATTTTTGTTAGTTTCGAATGTTGTTTTATTAATATTTGTTATGTTTTTCATCTTTCAATGCCTCGTGCTTAATTGTTGAAAAGATGGCTTAATTTGGGCATGAAAGCGAAGATTATTCAAGAGGGAAGTTAGAAGATGAAAGCTCGCGATGTCGGGAGGTGTTTAATGTATTATCTTGAAGATTTTATCTCGTACGGGCTACTGTACGGCCATTCGACAGGCCGTTCAAAGGAGCAGATTTCTGTAAGGGCAGCTGTACGGCCGTTCGACAGACCGTACGACCCCTGCTGTGTGTTAAAATAAATATAGCCAAACACATCTCATCTTCATATCTTAACCTATATCACAACTTAACCTAATATCACTTCTAACATCTAACTTCTTTATCTTCTTCTTAGCCTCTTCAAGGAAAAATTAGGGTTAGTAGAGTAGAGAGAGAAACATCAAGTACTCATAATCTAGCATTGATTATGAGTAACTAACTCTATATATTTGGCTCAAGGAGGAATTCTTGTACTAAACCCATTTCAATTTAAGTAAGATTTTTCACTCTATCTTGAATACTTGTGATGTATTGTTTATGATTTTGCTTGGAGATTTGTAAGTTGCTTCATCTTGCTCTTCTTGTAATTTCAATTGCTAATTGTTTGTGCTAATCCGTAATTGTTAGTACATTCATTGTAGTAGCACAAGGTTTGGTGTGCCTAAACTTCAAGATTCAAGTACAAATACCTAGGTTGAGCTTCTCATCCTTGGGTTTGTCCTAGCCTCTCTTTGTTTAATTCCTTGACTTGGTTAAATTGATAGTGCTTCATTATTGGTTGCTAATGTCAAGAGAGCTAATTTATGTGCTTCACTAAATTAGTGTTTTTAGAAGAGAAATAAGTGATTGTGTGCTTCACCAATTATCTTGGTTAGGTAGAGTTGGATATATTTTGCTTGTTGGGGTTGAAGTGCTTGATTTTCCATTATCCTTGGGTCAAGTATGTTATATATTGCTAATTCACTCATTGTGTTGTGTTGGTAAATTTTGATATTAGCCATTAACTTAGTTGTGTTTTTGTAGCAATTTATTTATCGTATGCAAGGTGTTTGATAAAACACCTCAACCAAACTCAAAACCCCCCATTTACACACTTCTAGATTGTAAGAGATAATCTACTCGGAATCAATATTGAGAGTCCTTCCCTGTGAACGAACTTCGAAAAACACTACCATCAAATTGGCGCCGCTGCCGGGGAAGGCAACAATATTAATTTTGAGTTAATTGTTTCTTATATTTTAGATTTTATCTTTGTATATAATTTTTTCTTTCTTTCTTTGTTGTTTTTATTGGTGTGTCTTCATGTTTATTATATATAGACATGAACTAACTCTTTCAGGAGACGATGGATAACTATTTTGGTTGGAATAACTGTCAAGATTTCACCTATGATCAAGAACGATATCAAGATTTTAATTCTTTTCAGAATTTTAACGCGTATCAGGTGAATTCTTTATATTCTACAAACTCATGCTATGCTCCTTACCCTCCTAGCATCGATTATTCATATGCTTGTGAAAATCAATGTTATGATCCGCAATATAATTTCCAAGACCATCAAGGGTCTTCTTCATCTTCCTTATCATCATTAGAGGAGATGATAAACCAAATGGCGGCAAACAACCTCCAACTTGCTTTTAAAAATCGATGCTATGATCCGCAATATAATTCCCAAGACCATCAAGGGTCTTCATCTTCATTGTCATCACTTGAAGAAATGATGAAACAAATGGCGGCAAACAACCTCCAATTTCAAAACGCCACTTTTCAAAGTATATCCAACTTGGAAAATATCACTTCTCAAAGCATATCCAACTTGGAAAAGCAAATGAGTCAACTAGCCGAAACCGTGAGTCGATTAGAGGAGGTCAATCCTCCTACTAATCACGATTCTTGTTTTGTAATTGATGAAAATGTTGTGCATGATGAATTTGCTTGTGTAGTTGACGATTGCCCTAAGCTTGACAATGATAAATTGGATGTAGTTGAGGATCTACCAAGTTTAGAAAATACTTTTGTGCTTAATGAATTGGTAGATGAGATAAAAATTGATGAATGTCCAATTGAAATTGAGAAGAAATTTGAGCTTAAGATTGATGAGGTTGAAATTTTTGCTTGGGTATATAAGGATCCAATTTGGGAACAATTTTTGAGTCGTAGTTATAATGACTATTCTGACGATTTTTCCAGCTACTTTGATTTTTCAGAGTCCCTTGAAGATGTGAAGGTCCTAAAAATATTTTTATATTTTTATGGATCAAAGGTATATTTGCACACCTTATTCTTATTATTGATTCGTAGGTATGTGCATTTATTTGCTTTTTCACCTCATTAGTTATAATACTTGTATAAATAAGTCGAGCCAACGACAATAAACAAAGCGCTTTTTGGGAGGCAACCCAAGGTACGCATTTATTTATATATTATGCGTGCGATAAGTTTGTGTAGGTTTGAGGATTGATGTAAATATTAGTGAGTGGGGATTCCATTTTTCATCTATTTTAATTCTAAGTAAATAACCCAAAAAAAAAAAATATTATGTATTTTTGTGGTGTGACTAGTGAATTTTATAATAGATTTTCAAAAAAAAAATTAATAATAATTCCCCACTCAATAATATTTAGTATCGTTAATTCTACTTTTTATAATTTTTTTATGTTTATTCCACTCGTACCTTGATGTGTTTGTTTCATGTTTTCAGGAATTAGTATTTTATTCAAGCATTCAAGGATTTGTAGAAATTTTCAGTGCAAAGAAAAAAAAATATAGTTTTTGTAAAATTTTGTTGCTGTACAGGCTACCGTACGGGATGCAAGCTGTTCAACAGACCGTGCACAAGCCCGTACAAATTTGTTTGGCGTCTGTCCAAGTTCTAGTTCAAATTGAGGGAAATTTTCAACCCTCTACCCACTTGTGGTACAGGCTGTGCAGTTCTAAAAAAAAAATTGCAAAACAGAGCAGCAATCCTTCTCTTGTTTCGTCTCCATTCCTTATCACCCCAACACACCCATCTTCTTCACTCCAATCACCTTCTTCAACATCTCATCTACCCCTTATCCTCCATTCCTACCACCAAACACAACCTTCACAGCCGCAATCCCAACTCCTCCCCGCTGCTTCACTTCCACCCTCCGTCCCACCGCTGTCCACTCCACTCCATCCCCTCCATTTCCGCCTCTTCCATCGACCCATTTCTCCTCTTCACCAAAACCGCACCTCAGCCAACAAATTCACTTCCACCTGCATAATTCCGTCCACCACACAGACCTTCACCATTCCACCCTTTCCTCCTCTCAAACCCAACTGCTACTCCATCCTCTATTCTCCGGCGCCGTTCGCGCCACCTCCGTTCCAACCCCCTGCTTCCCATCGCACCTGCTAACCGAACATCCTTAACACAGCCATTCCTCCGCCTGCACATCGACCACAGCCCCCTCTTGCATCTGTCCATAACAATTTCACCCACCTCCTCTCTCGCATTTTCTCCAGCCCCCTTCACCGCGCCACCTCTTATTCCTCTCCCAACCCACCACCGTTCTTCTCTCCTTTCCTTCCAGTTCAACCACACGCAACATTCTCCGTTGCTTCTCCTCCGTTTGACCACAAATCTCCACCAAAACTCAACTCCCGCCTCTTTTTCCCTTCGCCGTTCATCTCGCCACTGTAGCTCCTTCATTTTCACCCCTCCTCCCTCCGTTTTCTCCATCAACCAGCACACAACACCACCGTTCTCCGCCTTCTCTGTTCAATTCCACCACCACCTGCAAAACCCCATCTCCTCCCGTTCACTCATTCCCCCAAATCCCACGCCTATACACAGCCTCCCTTCCCCTGTTTCTTTTTATTCTATTTGATTTTGATTATCATTTATTCATTTTTTTTAATTTGTGATTTTTGATTTTCTGTTTTAATTTTCTAATTAAATAATTTTTATAAATTCAGAAATCAATTTAAATTTATTTATTTTATTTTTTTTTGATTTTTGATTTTATTATTAATTGGCTAGAGATTTTGGTATTATTTTATTTTATTTTATTTATTTTTTATTCACTACTTCTTTCATTTTAATTTTGATTTTCATTTTTTAAATTTTCTAAACTAATTTTTTTTTAAATTCAGAAATGAATTTAAATTTAATTTATTTTGATTTTTAATTTTATTTTTAGTTGTTTAGTGATTTTATTTTATTTTATTATTTTTTTTTATAAAAAAAACATAAAAATCAAAAAAATCAAAAACCAACATTTTAATTCTTTTTAATTTTCATTTTCTAAAACTGAATTTGATTTTGATTTTATTATTAATTTGTTAGTTATTTTATTTTATTTTATTTTAATTCTCAATTTAATTTTTTACTTTTTTTTATTTTATTTTGGTTTTAGTTTTAAATTGGATTTTTGCTTTTATTATTATTTCAGTTTTAAATTTGATTTGATTTTTTTTATTAATTGGTTTGTTATTTTATTTTATTTAAGAAAAAACAAAAACAAATATTTTTTATTTATTTCTATATCCTTAATAAGTGTTGAAGGGCTTTGAGGGGTGTTGGATTTTGGCTTGTCGGTTATTTTGTTGAGTTGATTGTGGTGCTCGGCATTAGCTCAATTCTTGGCGTGCAAATTTCGGAGTTGGATTTGGGCAAATATGATGGTGCTCCCGATCCTCGTTGCTTATTTTTAGGGGAGTTCTCTTTCACTCATATCTCTACTTCGTTTTTATTGTCATGCATGAGGACATGTCATGTTTTAAGTGGGGGAAGGATTGTTTATTTTGGATTGTTTATTTTGATGTCCATTTCGTTTGCATTTGTTTGTAAAATTTAAGACATTGTGAGCTTGCAGCCTTGTTTTCTCCTATTTCATGCCTAGCATTACCAATTTGATGTGAATCTATAAATTTGATGCACCTTTTAGCACACACACACTTAAAACGGCATGAAAAGTCTAGATGTTTGTAATTAAATTGTGAGCATGACGATTATCTCTTAGAATGCATGGAATCAAATCGAGAAGATGTTATTACAACTTAAACCTTGTGAGGCCTTGAACGATGATTCTTTTGCTTGTGTGTTGCTCCCTCTTTATGTGTGTTTGTTGCTCTAGGGCTTGCATTAAACCTTCATTCATGGATGCAACATAATAAGGAAATTCTATTTAGGATAACCTTTTTGGCCTTTTTAGCTTATGAACCATGAAATAATCCCTAGTTACCCCCTTTGAAGCTTATATCCATATTTTTCTTCGTCACTCTCCCCTTTTATACATGAGTCATAGCCAAATACTTCACTCTCGACCCAGTTGAGCTAGTTGAGTCTTGGAAAGAATTGATTGTTGAGCATGAGAATTTGGAGAAATCGTGAAGAAGAAGAATTCTATTTATTGTAAGTGGGAACTAGTTTGATGTGTATATCTAGATGTGGTTCAAAGTTCTTTGTAGTATTTTTTTTATGTTATGCATTCCATTTGCTAAAAAATAATAATAAAGGGGATGTAAAAAAAAAGAGAAAAAGAAAAATAGAAAAAAAAAGCAATAAATCTTTGTACTTTATTTTGTTTCAATTTTCTTGGTAAATGTGGTTGTGTTTTGTAATTGTAAATGAGTGAAGACATTCTTTAGTTTGAGAATTTGGTGGACGAAGCGAGCAAGCGTCATTTTGACTCAACTAGCGAGACTTTTACACCTTCCTTGAACTTAAATTTTCACACCTTCACCCAAGCCTCATTACAACCCATTTTATGAATTCCTTGTTTTTGGTGCAATCCAGAATTTAGGTGAACATGCAAGGTCAAGTAGAGCGCATGCATTTAGACTTGGAGTTGAGTGAAATCTCTAGCCCATACTTGTGTGATGCATAATTGAGAGATGTGAGATTTTTCACCATATAATTTCATCTTCTTAATGCGAAGCCGTGTATGCTTTGTGATCATCTTGTCTAGTGTTCACGATTGAAGTGCATTCATTCTATCTTTAATGTCATGGTTACATTTTGCACAAGGTGTGTCATCTTGATTCTTGAATTGGTTGTTAGCTCGTTATAGTGGATGACAAGGTGAATAGCTCTATATGTTTGATTTTAGTTACAAGTAGACGGCTCGGACATGTGAGTGTAGTAGTTAGCTTAATTAGTAGGTATTGTTAGTTTTTTGTTTGTTGGTGATTTTTGTGATTTTGTGGGTATATCATCTATAAACCCTCACGAGACCTCACTCGTCCACTAGGGCTACCTAGGGGTTCCAAGGGCTTGTTGCATATGCCAAATGCAACTGTGATCACCTACGGAAGTGGTACTAGTTAGGAGTATATGGTTATGTTAATTTTAGTTTGCTCGGGACTAGCAAAGTTTAAGTGGGGGAAGATTTGATAACGTGTATTTTATACACGTTTTGTCTTTTATTCTTCTGCATTTTTGTTAGTTTCGAATGTTGTTTTATTAATATTTGTTATGTTTTTCATCTTTCAGTGCCTCGTGCTTAATTGTTGAAAAGATGGCTTAATTTGGGCATGAAAGCGAAGATTATTCAAGAGGGAAGTTAGAAGATGAAAGCTCGCGATGTCGGGAGGTGTTTAATGTATTATCTTGAAGATTTTATCACGTACGGGCTACTGTACGGCCATTCGACAAGCCGTTCAAAGGAGCAGATTTCTGTAAGGGCAGCTGTACGGCCGTTCGACAGGCCGTACGACCCCTGCTGTGTGTTAAAATAAATATAGCCAAACACATCTCATCTTCATATCTTAACCTATATCACAACTTAACCTAATATCACTTCTAACATCTAACTTCTTTATCTTCTTCTTAGCCTCTTCAAGGAAAAATTAGGGTTAGTAGAGTAGAGAGAGAAACATCAAGTACTCATAATCTAGCATTGATTATGAGTAACTAACTCTATATATTTGGCTCAAGGAGGAATTCTTGTACTAAACCCATTTCAATTTAAGTAAGATTTTTCACTCTATCTTGAATACTTGTGATGTATTGTTTATGATTTTGCTTGGAGATTTGTAAGTTGCTTCATCTTGCTCTTCTTGTAATTTCAATTGCTAATTGTTTGTGCTAATCCGTAATTGTTAGTACATTCATTGTAGTAGCACAAGGTTTGGTGTGCCTAAACTTCAAGATTCAAGTACAAATACCTAGGTTGAGCTTCTCATCCTTGGGTTTGTCCTAGCCTCTCTTTGTTTAATTCCTTGACTTGGTTAAATTGATAGTGCTTCATTATTGGTTGCTAATGTCAAGAGAGCTAATTTATGTGCTTCACTAAATTAGTGTTTTTAGAAGAGAAATAAGTGATTGTGTGCTTCACCAATTATCTTGGTTAGGTAGAGTTGGATATATTTTGCTTGTTGGGGTTGAAGTGCTTGATTTTCCATTATCCTTGGGTCAAGTATGTTATATATTGCTAATTCACTCATTGTGTTGTGTTGGTAAATTTGGATATTAGCCATTAACTTAGTTGTGTTTTTGTAGCAATTTATTTATCGTATGCAAGGTGTTTGATAAAACACCTCAACCAAACTCAAAATCCCCCATTTACACACTTCTAGATTGTAAGAGATAATCTACTCGGAATCAATATTGAGAGTCCTTCCCTGTGAACGAACTTCGAAAAACACTACCATCACTACTTCGTTGGTCTACTTCGTCCTGGAGCAAGGATTTTTTCTGTATACACTCCCACAATAGAGATAAGTGCCTCTGAAACTGGTTCATTCTCTGTATTCTTTTTGTATAGTTGACTGACATCAGGATCAGTGGTAACCCGTTCATTATTCCCATCATGTTTACCATATCGAATCACAATGCTAGCTATACCAGTTGCTGGTCCATGAGGATTAGATTATTGTCCTGATCTCCGCATAATGATATCTGTATCTTTCGGATCATACACATTGGCAGTGAAAGCTTGCACCATGTTATCTTTCACATCACATTGTTCAAATTAATCTCTTTGGAACAATTTCACATAAAGATAATTTCATTGTTTCATATGGAGTCCCCCAGCCTCGGTTCTTTCAGCATTTGTACAACCATCTTCATCATTATATAAACGTTTTAAGTGTTCTGACGTGGTATATGATATGCTACTCTAACATTTAAGCAATTTTTCAATAACCTTAACCTTAAACTCCTAAAGTAGTTATCTGGTTGTCAAAAGCAATAAGCTGAGAAACTTTTGACATATATGCTACTCTTTAATAAGCTTCCATGTTCCAACCCTCTCTGTAGTCTTAAGTGAAATGTTTAAGGACACCATTATCATGTAATCAGTTCCACAATCTAAGATCAGATATTTAAGAGCTCGTTAAATGTGAAGATGTAACTTGTAACATTTTATGAATTTTGGACATTCAGAACACACAAAATCAGAAAACTTATCAAGTTGAAGAGTAAATATGATTAGGTTTAGACAAGGAAAAATTTATGAATGCAAATGACCAGAAATATTGAAATAAGATATTTTTACAACTCAATATAGGATTATCAAGTCTTTAGATACTATTAACTTAAGGAGATAATAGAACCCTATAAAATCACTTTGGTTCACGCTTGTATAAAATTGTACTATAATTTATCAGATACTATCTAACTTTGTCCCATCAGTCAATAACAGTAAAACAGAACCAGTCAAGCATAACATCGTATCAAGCAAAACCACAACTTACAATGACAGTCCACAAAAATCATGAATGATTTACCTTATCCTTTTTAGCATCAGGAATTCAAATCCACTTGCAAGGATTGCGATATGATATTTTGTTCTCGGTCAATAATAAGCAAAACCAGAGTCTCCACAAAATGATTTATGTCAAATGGTGGTAGTCCATAATATTTATTATAGTATGGATAAGGAGTCCAACGATCCCATGAATCAACAAAATCACTTGCTTTGTGGTTATCAAGATTATATGAAATCAAATTAAATATTTTTTGATGAAGTATGGATTCACCATTGTTCCTTAGACCCAGAACGTGCACCCGAACATCTTTACTTAGACTAACACTCATCTTCTTTTCCCAAGAAAACTCATTGCCCGGGTTCCCTTCCAATATCCACATGTCAAAACATTTTAACTTGTAGAGTCCTCAAAAAAGTAAGCCATGGAATTATTAAATGGACGAATAAGTTTACTATTATAATAAATACATGGTTTAATGCATCCAGGGAACAAGAATTCTCACAGTATATCAGTCTTGGTATCAAAGCATATAACTATCATTTGCCTCTCCAAATTTTCTCCTAACCAAAACGCACGTAAACCTCATAGATCTTATGCATAAAAATATTATCTTGACTTAGTTTCTTACAAGAATTAGTCTTTAGACTATAAACACCAATCATGACTGAGTGGGGGTTAGGTTTGTTGGATCGTTGGATGATATACACCACCACATAATCATTAACTTCTGGAACAAACCCAAAAGCCAAAGCTTGCCACTTTCTCTTACCGAACTGAAGAGTCGAGTCAGGAAGAGTTTTATATTTTTGAACAAGAGGATTCCACACACATATACTGGGATCATAAATGGGACCAACATCAAACATGTAATTCATGCAAACTAAACCATTTGAGACTGTATACCATGGGAACTTTATGAACCTTGGAAACTTGCTCAATCCGGGGAGACCAGGTAGATGTTTTATGGTGCAGTATTCTTGACACTGTACATTATCAAAACGTAGTGTAAATACATTGGTATAATGATTGGTATGGAAAAGGAGATACTTATGATTGTTTCCGGTGATTAACTTCTGTTGATTTAAGTGGAGCAATTGTTTACTTTGTAATATGCTCGTGCTCGTACAAAATATATTACCAGCACGAGCAGCTATTTGGTAATATGCTCGTGCAAAGTTGGTAATCAACAACTTTTGATTTGGGTTGTCTTTCGAAAATATTACTACTTTGTGCTGGTAATATACTTTATACGAGCACGAGCAATGTACTTTGTGCCGGTAATATTGCCAACTATTGATTTGGGCCATCTTTCGAAAATATTACCAGCACGAGCAGCTATTTGAAATCTCTTGATTTGTCCAACAATGAATATTTGAGGCAAAAATTTCAAATTTTTGCAAGGGATCATACTTAATCTTACTCAAACATTATGAGCAAAAAGATTACATGGCATATAGTATATTTCAAGGGTAATCTAATCTCACACTAGATTGAACAAATTATGTTGACATTTCAATAATTATAATTATTATTATCGTAGATGTGTGATAAAACTGGTACGTGTTTAACTGATGAAGCTAGAACAATGTAAGAGAAAACTCTTGTATTGATATAATATTGCTAGTATGAAGCTTGAATATATTACATGATCAGGAGTCTAATATATAGAAGAACAATGTACAAAAAGTCTATGCTATTGAATAAACCGTGTAGCTAAAGTCTATGCTCAACTACTTTATGCCTAACTCTAGTCCATGTATGCCTAACTCTAGTCCATGTACAATAGCTGTGAAGATTGTATAATATATTTAACACCCCCCTCAAACTGAAGATGGCTGAGCCAACTTGAGTTTTCAAACAAGATCATAAAAAGATCCGGGAGGAAGAGATTTCATGAATATATCTGCCGTATTGTCAGCACTAGAGACAGCATGAAGATGAACTGTGCCTTTTGCAACCTGTTGACGGGTGAAATGACAATCGATCTCAATATGTTTAGTGCGTTCATGAAAGACATCATTGTGAGCAATGTCCCTAGCACTTTTGCTATCACAATAGATAATAGTGGCTGGAGAATGAGTTACAGTCATTTCTTCAAGTAACCATTGTAGCCAAATTAATTCCTGTGTGGTGTCAGCCAGAGCTCGATATTCTGACTCGGCACTGGATTTTGAGGCAAGGGATTGTTTCTTACTGCGTCAAGAGATAAAAGAGTCACCCAGAAAGAAGCAAAATCCTATATTGGAACATCTGGTAGTGGGATCACCACCCCAATCAGCATCAGAGTAGGCATGTAACTCAAGTGAGGAGTTGTGTGAATAATTTAGTCCATGAAAGATGGTGCCTTTAACATAACGAAGTATATGAAGGACCGCCGTATAGTGAGGAGTGTAGGGAGCTGCCATAAAATGACTAACAATGTGAACAGCATGAGCAATGTCGGGATGAGTGATAGTAAGATAAATCAGACTTCCTACCAACTGACGATACAATGTAGGGTTGTCAAGTAGGTCACCATCTTTGGAGTTAAGTTTGACCCCGTATTCCAAAGGTGTAGATGTAATTTAGTGTCGCTGATTCCAGATTTCAACAACAGATCAGATGCATACTTAACTTGAGAAAGGGTGTAGCCAGTGGGTACAGAAGAAACCTCAAGACCCAAGAAGTAGCTTAATGAACCAAGATCTTTCATTTCAAATTGCTGACTGAGAAATTGTTTAAGTTCAGAGATACCTGCAGTATTATCTCCAGTGATAATCATATCATCCACATAGAGGAGTAGGAGAACAGTTCCTCGATCTGTTCGATGAATGAAGAGAGCATGATCATATGGACTAGAAGAAAATCCCAGCTCACTAATGACTTTGCTAAATTTCTCGAACCATGCTCGAGGTGCTTGTTTAAGACCATACAACGCCTTGTTGAGCTTAAGCACTTGACCTGGTGATTGCTCAAAACCAGGAGGAGGTTTGAGATAAAATTCCTCATCTAAGTTGCCATTAAGAAAAGCATGTTTGACATCCATTTGTCACATGTCCCACTGTTTTGATTCTCCAACAGCGAGTAAACTCCGAACAGATGTAAGACGAGCAACTGGTGCAAAAGTCTCCTCATAATCAATGCCATACTCCTGGGTAAAGCCTCTAGCAACTAGACGGGCTTTATATCTCTCAACGGAGCCATCAGCTTTTGTCTTAATTTTATAGATCCATCGACTTCCCACAGCTGTTTTGCCAGGAGGCAAGGTAACCTGATCCCAAGTGTGATTTTTGTCTAATGCTTGAAGTTCTTCTGCCATAGCTTTTTACCAAAGAGGATTAACACTTGCCTCTCTATATGATTGAGGCTCATGCAATGATTGTACAACAGAGTAAACATGATAATCAGAAAGACGAACAGAAGGTTTTCTTACCCGAGTATATCGATGAGTGTGCTCATCAGAATGGGATGGTAAAGTGGGAGGCTCGGTACTGGAATCCTCATACCGACCTGCTGTCGAAGGGATAATAGTAGATGGAGATGGTTGTGTGAGCTCAACTGAAGGATCTGTTGAATGTATATCAGAGGAAGAGGTCGGAGATTCTATATATTTATCACTGGGATGTAGATCAACAAACGGATCTGTAAAGTGAGAAATGCTAGTAGAAGTGTCAATGTGAAAATCTGACATAGATGAGAACATTTTATGTTCCCAAAAAGTAACATTTCGAGAGACACGAAGACGTTGCGAGATAGGATCCCAACAACGGTATCCTTTCTGACCACTACCATATCCAATAAAACAACAAAGATGAGCACGTGGTTCGAGTTTTGTTCTCTCATGTTAAGGAAGAAGAACAAAACAAACAGAACCAAACACCTTAAGAGAATCATATGAAGGAGGTTAGTCATATAATTTTTCATAAGGGGACACATTATTGATTACAGGAGAAGGAATCATGTTTATGGTGTGTACAGCAGTGAGTGCAGCTTCTTCCCAGAAGTATTCTGGACAACAAGAAGAAACAAGAAGGGCTCAAATGGTGTCAAGAATGTGTCTATGTTTACGTTCAGCCCGACCATTTTGTTGAGATGTGTTAGGGCAGGAACTCTGTGCAAGGGTACCATAAGAGGCTAAAAAATGTGTAAGATCAGATTCTTTATATTCTTTGGCATTATCGACACGAAAGAGTTTGATTTTCTTTTTAAACTGAGTGTGAATCATAGTGGCAAAATTTTTGTAAGTTTCTCCTAATTTTGAACGATGTTTCAGGATATAAATCCAAGTGAAACGAGAAAAATCATCAACAAATATCACATAATATCTCGATCCCCCCATAGTGGGAGTTGGAGAGGGACCCCAAATATTAGAATTAATAAGGTCAAAAGCAGAGGATGATGTTTCATAATGAATAGGAAATGGAAGTACAAGTTGTTTGCTAGTTTACATGACACACACTCAATTTTATCTTCACTTACTTTCCCTAACTGACCTTTAGAAATAAGACTATGTAAACGAGTGAAAGATGGATGGCCCAACCGAGAATGCCAAGTATTGGATGAAACCGCACAAGCTAGATGAGTTGATGATTTTGGTGTAGGTAGATGGAGAGAAAGGAGCTCAAACAACTTTTCACATCTACGTCCTGTCCCAAGTGTTTGTTTTGTCTGAGGATCCTGTACCTGACAACCAGAAATGTAAAAATAATGTTAAGACCGAGATCACATAACTGACCAATGGAAATAAGATTAAGTGAAAGATTATGAACAAAGTATGTGTCAGGAAGAGAGAGATCTTCTGTGGATATGGTTCCAATATGTGACACTTTCATTGTTGAACCATCAGCAGTTTGAATAGTTGGAAGGCATGAACTCTCCATTTTTGTGGTAAATATGGATGAATCATTTGTCATATGATTGCAACAAGCAGAATCGAAATACCAAAAAGTACCTGGAGTAACCGAGAATGCAGTGGAGGGAGAGTTCCCTTTAAGTAAAAACTGTTTAAGTAAAGATTCAAGCTCGAGGGCTGACATAGCTGGTGCAGAGTCTGATGTTGATTCAGAGGTTGCAACGGAAGACTGGGAGAATTTATTTGGACGAAAAGATGGCCTTTTCTTGCAGAATTGCATTGAGTAGTGACCTTTTTGGTGGCAATGTTGACATGTGTGATTGCGAAGAGCTGCACAATCCTAAGTTACATGTCCATTTTGACGACAAAACCTACAAAGAGGTTTGTCATAAGTGGGTACTGGAGGTACCGCTAGGACGGTATCAGTCGCGGGACTGATTTTACCGATGCCAAGTTGAGTTTCTTCATAAATAAGTTTAGTTAAAGCACTCTCCAAAGAGGGTAGCAGAACGCGATGAAGAAGAGCAGCTCTAACTGGTTCAAAGTCCTGAGTAAGAGCCATCAAAAACTGGATGAGTCACTGTTGGTCATGGTATGTGTGATAAAGAGTGGCATCCTCTGTGTCTTTCCACTTTGGTTCAGACAAAGTCAGCTGATCCCAAAGTGATTGTATTTGAGATAGAAAATCAGCTACAGATTGACCAGGTGCTTGTTTTTGTTTGCTCAGAGAACTCATGATCTGATATTGATGAGCAAGATCAGATGTAGTGTACCGGGATGCCAATAAATCCCATATTTCCTTTGCAGTCTCAAAATTCCCGAACTGAAGATTAATCTTAGAAACTGAAGAGTTTCTAAAAAATGCGATAGCCTGATGATTTTTGACATCCTACTCTTCAATGCGATCTTTAAACTTTGACTGAGCTTCTTCCTTCTCTTTTGTTGGAATTGTAATATCACCACTTACATAACGCCAAATTCTTTTACCTTTAAGAAAACTACGCATAGATTGAGACCAAGCGAAGTAGTTGGAGCCATTCAAAATTGTTTGAATTGGCGAACTACTTTCTTTTTCCATGGTAAAAATTGGGTTCAAGGATAAAAGATGTAACTTGTGGGTTTAATTTGTTAGAATCTGAAACTGTAAGGACTGGACCGTGTATATTTAAAAAATCAAGGCTCTGTTTAGAAGACAAGTAAAACCTCGGGAACTGAAGTGTAATATTCAAAATATTTTAATGACCGTGTATGAGTTTGGCCCAATAAAAGGTATGAGTTTGGCCCAATAAAAAGTTAGACGACTTGTTTATACAGCCCAAATATTGTTACTGACTTGTTTAAAACACAGCAGATGACCATTAGCAGAGATTACATACAAAACAAGTACACAACAACATGTTGAGATTTGAAAGGTGATTTACAGTCCGATGTAGAGAGCTTCGGTGATGACGCTGACCTGACAAGAGCTTTGGTTGTGGGACTGAAACAGGTGGGTTTAGTAACTCGTGATTGAGTTAGCAAGTTACCGAGTTGAATCGGACTAATTGGAAAGATTAGAGGCTGGTGGTTTGTGTTTGGTGTATATTGTTGATATTAAGTAAACTTCAGAGGGGTTGAGTAACTTACTGCGTTGACACACAAAGTGTTTGTGTATATGTTACAACGAGCTGGCTTGCCGGAAAGGATTGTTTACACCGGTGACAGAGGAGGTCAGGAGTTTAAAGTTCTGATACCATGATAAAACTGGTACGTGTTTAACTGATGAAGCTAGAACAATGTAAGAGAAAACTCTTGTATTGATATAATATTGCTAGTACGAAGCTTGAATATATTACATGATCAGGAGTCTAATATATAGAAGAACAATGTATAAAAAGTTTGTGCTATTGAATAAACCGTGTCGCTAAAGTCTATGCTTAACTTCTTTATGCCTAACTCTAGTCCATGTATGCCTAATTCTAGTCCATGTACAACAGCTGTGAAGATTGTATAATATATTTAACAATGTGGTTAGATCGCGTCGATAAACAGATTAATATTTTACACAACATGCTTAATCTTCATGCTTGATGTTGCTTAGGCCACAATATATGTTTATGTTTTGCAAGCCGTTTCTATCTTGCAAGAAGTAACTCTCAGACGATGATAGATCTTGCCGGTCAAATATGATGGATATGTAATCAATTAAAAAAGTACGAAGGGGCACAAGTTATGTGTACATGTAGTACAAGCTAACCATGAGCATATCTTCCCAAATTCAACGAGTAAAAGCAGTAAACTTAGCCAAACACATAAATTCCAAACCATGGTAATATAAAATCATTACACACGGGAAAGATTATATGATGAAACTTAACTTAAATACCCAAATATTATCCAGTTTCATGCATAGTTCCAGGTACATAGTTGATCAATAGATTAGAGCAGGCACCCCAAGTTGATGATTATTAGGAGATAATCCATCACTTATAATAACATCTTCATTTGAAATAATATACGAATATACGAATTGGAGGATCTTAAGCAGAAACAATCTAGATTATTGTAACTAAGATTCACAGGGAATAAATTAAAAAACAAAAAAAAATTAATAAGAAACTACATATGCTACTAGATGTCCTATGTCAGTTTGAAACAGATAATAATTGATCAAATTCATTTACATCTAGTAAAAAGTAAAAAGGCATATCCAACAATGGACATCGAATTAGTACTAGTTTGAATTCGAAAGTAGAAAGTGTTAAACTCCAGAATCGATTTTCGAATTAGCCTTCTAATTTGAAGAACCTCTTTTGCGTTCCTAAATGAGTATATCCAAAATTACACAACTTAGGATTCATTAAACGAAACAAGCGACAACAAATAAAACAAGAACATAACCATAAGACCATAACCGAACATTCATATAGTAATAAAATTCATAATAATTAGGAGAAATCAGAAGGCAGAGCCACCCACAAGATCAGTCCAAGCATCAATAACATCATCATTCTCCAGTTCAAGCTCATTGGGAGTTTGGTGGCCACGGACCCTGTCACCGTCTAGAAGGTACCTGTGAGACCTGTAGTCGCCTAGCTTTCGACGCTCACAGTACGCGATCATAAGCTTTCGCAACGGTCATCACGGTTCATGGTGAAGTAAAACTCAGGCGTTCCTTCTTTCTGCACCCTGATTGTCACCTTTTCATCGTCTTCTGCTTTCACACGAACTGAACCTGAATTCTCTGCAGTATTGCTTGTGTCATTTGCTCCCTCCATTGCTATGTCACTCTATGTATTACTGATCCACTTTTTATCCAAGTATACTAAAATCTTGCTCTTTTTTCACAGGACTCATTTTACCCATGACAAAGCTATAATTCCAGCGTATACTTTTTTCCTTTATTACTTTTGACAAGGACAAAAATGTAAGTGAAAGTTTTGATGAACAGTATAAAAAGATGATGTTACTGTGCATGTGCAGGGGTAAATGCAGTTTCTATCCATACAAGTGTATCAGAAAATCTTGATCTCTGTACTTTATAGGTTAACGAAAACATGTTATCTAGGTTCAATCCTTTGGAGTTAAGCTTCACATACCCAAAGTCCTTAACTTCCATAACTTTCCTCAAGTGTTATATTCAAGTCGACATTTCAATGATCATATTGACACGTAGTTTTCTTCCCTAGCTTGATCTTCATTGTCAGGGACTCTAGAAAACACTTAAAACACAAATAGCATTTTACAATTTATATGGATTTATCCAACAATTTCATCACAAGATATATATCATAACTAAAATCTCGCTCAACTGCGAGCAAATCGATCAATAGGCATATTTCAAGTTTAAAGAAATCAATTGACATACATAATTCCAACAGGCCAAGTGTTGCTGCTGTAGTTGTAAACTTCTAGTGCCTTAGACTTGTCCAAAACTGATTGAGCAGGACGATTCCTGCAGGGAGCAGGCTAAACATAAAAGGACAGCAAAACTCACAACCAACAGATTATGTGCACAAGGCATACTAATTGATATCTTACCACCTTGACAAGAACAATATGGCGATTGGTGCATAAGATATGTATTACGTTGGTACTTGCGAGCATATATACAATTATCAAGGTTTAGTTATATATTTGGATATTGATTAAATTAAATAAGTTCTTTTGCTTTGCTTTAACATGTGCAAAATATCACCATCTGTGATAAATCAGAATTAAACAAACAAATCATAATTAGTAACCTGCACTCGAATATTAACACAATTAAGGGGGTGTTTGGCTAACCATATAAGTTAGCTTATATGGCCAAAGTCCGTTTCAACTTATTTTGTAGTGTTTGGCAAAATAAGTGAATGAACTTATTAACAACTTATATGGGATAAGTTGAATGTTAAAAAATCCTAACATTCAACTTTCAACTTATTCTTATTTCTCGATACACGCAATATTCTTATCCTTTAAATCTTCAAAATCATATATATTTTGAGCTGTTCATTAAAAAATTGATATGTATATATCAAATTTCTCTACTCATCGAGATCTATCCATTGATATCCACTTATATATATTAAAAAACAAATATTTTGAAAATATTTTAAAAAATTAACTTATAAGTTCTGATTTACCAAACACTCTACTGACTTATAATTTCTGATTTACCAAACACTTTATTGACTTATAAGTTCTGATTTACTTATCACTTATATGACACTTATCACTTTAAGCTATAAGTTACTTATTTTAAGGTAAGCCAAACGGGCACTAAATATCTCTTTCCTCTTAACTTTTATAATTTTAAATAACTTGTGAGATTAAGGAGATCTCTACAATCGTCGGCATTTCGTGTTTCAGTGTTCAAAAAAACGCTTTCAACAGATATATGAATCATTAAAAAAACAATTAACAGGCATAATACAAATTACTTTACTCTTATTGATTACTTAGTCCGAATACATGGAATTGCTGCTTAGTTGAAATTTGTACTAAATAAGAAATTTGAAATACTCAATTAGCAGCAGTACTACCGGCTCCCAGTTGATAAGACCAAGCATCAATAACATCGTCATTTTCGAGTTCAAGCTCGTTAGGAGTTTGGTCGCCGCGAGCCCTGCTACCGTCTACAGTGAACCGTACTTCCCTGTAGTCACCTAGTTGAAGACGTTCACAGAATTTAATCATAAGCTTTCGCAATGGTTCGGCACGCTTCATAATGTAGCAGAAATCGGGTTGTCCTTGGTGTTGCACCCTCAGCATTACCATTTCATCAAATTCTTCCTTCACACGAGCTGCACCTGAATTCTCACCACTCTCCATTACTTGTTTTCTTCTTGTAAAATCCCGATTTATATTTAAAAAAATGATTCACCATTTTAGGATGTGCACATATATATATATATATATATATATATAGGCGCGTTCATGTGTCTGTTTGATCTCCTGTACATGCATGCATGACCCATCGCATCTATCCTCTTACTCTGAATCCTAAGAGATTTGTTATAGAAATGACCCAAAGCAACTCCTTTTCTACTTTTGCCTAAAATTGAGACTCGGAAAGATAGTACCAATGAAATTACACGGAAAGTCATTATTATTCTGTTAAAGATTCATTTTCATAGTGTTATTTATTACTATATTAATATACAATAGGTGTTTGTATTTTTTTTCCTTTTTGTCAGGAATGACTTACTCGTACATAAATTGTAACGTAATACAATTTTCGGAATTGATATGGGCTGAAAATAAGCCCTAAAGACACATTTAATGTGGCATTAATTAGGCCAAGGATGGCCCAAACGTGAGGCCCACCAGCTGGGCCCAAAACCCCAATTATGATATTAATTTCGTAATTAATATTGGGGGAAATAAACAGCTCAGCAATAAGAGTTGGATAAGGATATTATTTCCACCAGACTTATCCACCAAGGCATCCAATTCAATATGGAAACTGATTCCTACAAAGAATAGATCTAGAACTTTCCTCAAAGACTTTTCTACCAAGTCTCTGACTCCTACCATAATTCTAAGGGCTTCTCAGCCTATATAAAGGGCCAGACCCCTCATCCTAGAACTACGTTTTCTTGGCTTGATTCTCTAATACAGAGATACGTAGGCATTCTGTGAGGACCGTTTAGTCTCGAACGCAGAAGCAGCCATTAAAGCTCGAAGCTCAACCACCCTAGCATTAATTACAAATCGTAAACTAGTTTTTATTCCACAACATTTGGCGCCGTCTGTGGGACGAAAACATCAACCATGGTTCAAACACGAAGAACAACATCGACTGAGGCCATGCCCCTTAGCTCTGCTCCACCTGCTATCTCTGATCCGCTCATCACCGCTGAAGGAGGACAATTACCCCCACCAACAGGGACGGTCATTCAACCTCTAACCTCTCAACCCTCAGGGACGATTCCCCATGTTGAGGGAACTGTACCTGTGGCTATTCCTCAAAGCTAAGAAACTAACCCTCTTCAGATGGTGGTTTCTCCTCTTGATAGCGCTGGTCGTACGCTACCTTCGGGGGTACAGATCCATACCACGGATCTCCCTTTGAATACCAACCCAATGTATGGGCTGCCTAATTATCCCCCTCAACACAGGGAACCTGGACCGAGCGGTCATGCCTTACAGATCCGAGATCGGGAGTACGATGATTACTCTGGTCCCTATTCTGATGATTCAACGTCTGAGGATGACAACGATGATCGTGATGAAGCCCCGAGGAGGCGACGTGCTAGTAAAGAACCTCGAAGAAGGTCCCAAAGAATCCATGATGGACCTCCACAAACGGCTGAGGAAAGGATTAAGGCTCATGAGGCAGAGATCCAAAGGCTGAAGGATGATATTGCTAGAGAGCAAGCAAGGCGAAGTCTGATTCAACCTCCTCCAGTTACAGGGAGGATTCCCATTATAAATCTGGAGAGGCCCTCAAGGAGACAACGAAGGGCCGAAGCCCCGATTGAAAAATCGACAAGGGTAGAGACCCCCAAAAGTAACCCTAGGGATCTGATGCCCCTTGGGGATCCTGATGATCCTACACCTCCGTTCACTGAGGAGGTTATGAATGCTCGCATCTCAAGGAAGTTCAAGATGCCGACAATTAAGGCCTACGATGGAACGGGCGATCCCGCAAACCATGTTAGGACATTCTCAAATGCACTGCTGTTGCAGCCTGCAAGCGACGCCTTAAAGTGTAGGGCGTTCCCTCAAACCCTGTCTGGCATGGCTCAAAGGTGGTATAGCCGCTTACCTGCAAACTCAATCGGCTCGTTCAAAGAGCTGAGTGCCGCCTTTGTCAGCTAGTTCATTAGTGGGAAAGTTCATGAAAAAAGTTCTGCATCCCTTATGTATGTGGTGCAGGGGAAGAACGAGAATCTGAGGGATTACCTCAAGCGGTTCACCAAGGAGACGCTGAATATCACTGATCTGGAAAATAAGGTGGCCATGGTAGCCCTGGAACACGGAACCACTGATCTCTTCTTTAAAAGGTCTTTGGCAAAACACCCTCCTGAAAATATGGCCGAGCTCCAACGGAGGGCCGACAAATATATCAAGGCCGAGGACAACATGAAGAAGGAAACCACAGGAGGCAATGGCAAGGGTTCTAATGATTCGAAGAAACGAAAGCAAGAGCAAGAGTACGATGCTAGGGACAAGTATCCCCGGACTAGCAAGGATTCCGAGTCACCACCAAAGAAGGGTTTGGGACCGAGGTTTTCTGATTATGCAAGGTTGAATGCTCCTAGGAGTCAGATCTTGCTAGATATTGAGAAGGATAAAGATTTCCGATGGCCGAAGCCACTTAGGGGTGATCCCACGAAAAGAAACAAGGATCAATACTGTAGGTACCACCGTGATGTGGGTCATGATACAGATGATTGCAGACAGTTGAAAGATGAGATTGAGTTCTTGATCCGAAAAGGAAAGCTAAGCAGGTTCACGAAGAATGATGATCGGGGAACCCAAAGAAGGGACTATGACATGAGAGACAATGACAGGAGAGATAACGATCGTGATCGTAATCGTAACCCACAGCCCCGAGGGCCAGTTGTTAATATGATTTGGGGAGGCCCGACAGCGGCCGGCACGACTCGAAACTCTCGAAAAGCGTATGCCAGAGAAGTAATGCACATCGTGGGAGAAGCCCCAAACGTGCCAAGACTGAAATAGTTATTGGGTTTGATGATTCAGATCTCGAAGGGGTAAAGTTCCCCCATGACGACCCGTTGGTCATAACTCCTGTGATTGGAAACTCGGAGGTGAAACGAGTCTTGATCGACAATGGAGCTTCTGTTGATATCTTGTTTCACGATGCGTTTGTGAAAATGGGGTACACCGATTCTCAGTTGACCCCCACCAACATGCCAATCTACGAATTTAATGGAGTTGAGTCCAAGGTTGAAGGGACTATTCAGTTACCCATGACGATTGGACAGGAACCTAAAGAAGCTACTCAGATGCTGAATTTCCTTGTGATCAAGGCATCCTCGACCTATAACGCAATCCTAGGAAGGACTGGACTTCATGCATTCAAGGCTGTGGCCTCCACATATCACATGAAGATTAAGTTTCCAACCAGGAATGGTGTTGGAGAACAAAAGGGTGATCAGAAGATGGCAAGAAGTTGTTATGTATCCGCATTAAGGGCTGATGGAATCGGGGGGCAGGTACTTCCGATCGAAGACATGGATGTCCGTGGTGATGATGAACACAGAGGAAAGCCAGCGGAGGACTTAATATTCCTCTGGAGCTAGGCGACCCTGAGAAGGTGACTTATATAGGAGCCTCTCTGAAGGAACCCCTGAAGGGCAAATTGATAGCATTCTTGCAAGAAAATAGCGATGTGTTTGCTTGGACAGCAGCTGATATGCCAGGGATTGATCCCCAACTCATAACTCATAGATTAAATGTCGATCCTAGTCGGAAGATAATACAGCAGAAGAAGAGGAACTTTGCACCTGAAAGGCAAGAGGCCATAAAGCAAGAAGTGGAAAAGCTCTTAGAAGCTGGGTTTATTGAAGAAATTCATTTTCCAGAATGGTTGGCTAACCCTGTGATGGTCAAGAAAGCCAACGGTAAGTGGAGGATGTGTATAGACTTCACCAACTTGAATGACGCATGCCCTAAGGATTGCTTCCCTTTACCAAGGATAGACATGTTAATAGATGCCACAGCTGGACATGAGACACTGAGCTTCATGGATGGGTTCAGCGGCTACAATCAGATTAGGATGCACAAGGATGACGTCCCTAAGGTATCTTTCATAACTGACTTTGGTGTTTTCTGCTATCTTGTTATGGCTTTCGGTCTAAAAAATGCAGGAGCTACTTACCAACGGCTGGTGAATAAGATATTCGCCCATCTGATTGGAAAAACCATGGAGGTCTATGTTGATGACATGTTAGTCAAGAGCCTGTTCAAGGCAGACCACATTAAGCACCTCAGAGAGGCATTCGAAGTGCTGAGGCACCACAAAATGATGTTGAATCCAGCCAAGTGTGCCTTTGGTGTTGGATCAGGCAAATTTTTGGGTCTGATGGTTTCAAAGAGAGGCATAGAGGCCAACCCTGACAAGATCAAGGCAATCTTAGACATGGAGCCACCACGCTCTATAAGAGATGTGCAGAAGTTGACAGGCCGGGTAGCGGCTTTAGGAAGATTCATCTCCAAGTCTGGTGACAAATGCTTGCCTTTCTTTCAAGCATTAAAGAAGTTTAAAAATTTTGAGTGGACCCCTGAGAGCCAAGAGGCCTTTGAACAACTGAAGAAATACATGGTTGAAGCCCCGTTGCTGGCCAAACCTAGTCCCGGGGAGACTCTTTATCTATACCTGGCGGTATCTGAGCAAGCGTTGAGCACCGTTCTTATTCGAGAAGAAAAGAAGGTCCAGAAACCTATCTATTATGTGAGCAAGGTGTTGCACGGGGCTGAGCTGAATTACTCTCCCATTAAGAAGTTCGCCTTGGCTTTGATAACAGCCTCGAGGAAGTTACGCCCGTACTTCCAGGCACATAAGATTGAAGTCCTGACGGACCAACAGTTGAGGAACATATTGCATAGCCCAAAGGCTAGTGGAAGGCTAATCAAGTGGGCGATCGAACTTGGAGAATTTGACATCACGTATAAGCCTCGAACAGCCATTAAGGCTCAGGCATTGGCTGACTTCGTGGTTGAATGCACCATTAGCAACCAAGAAGTCGGGGGGCAGGAGATAATAACAACCCCTGAGAAGCAAGATAAAGATGGAGAACTTGAACCTGATCAGAAGGAATATTGGGTGCTCTATTTTGATGGAGCATCAAAAACAAAATCTAGTGGCGCAGGCTTAGTATTGCAAAGCCCCGATGGGTTCACAGTTGAATATGCTTTGAAGTTGGATTTCCAGACAACCAACAATGAAGCTGAGTATGAGGCCTTGATAGCTGGTTTAGGCTTGGCCAGAATCATGAGAGTCAAGAATCTCAAAGTTTGTGGAGATTCAAGATTAGTAGTCTCTCAAGTAAATGGTGAATTTGAGGCCAAGGATGAAACTATGGCAAAGTATCCGCGAGTTGTGAAGGCTGTCATGACTCATTTTGATGAGTGTTATGTAGAACACATTCCGAGAGAAGAGAACGTTAAGGCCGATGCCCTATCTAAGTTCGCTTCTTCCGAAATAGAAAACTATGCAGGGAGTGTTTACTTCCAGGTCTTGAAGGCCCCGACTATCAACTCAAAATTAGTGGCACCAATTGATGTGGGAAGCTGTTGGATAGATCCTATCAAAGCTCACCTAGAAACTGGATGGCTCCCCGACAATGCCTCGGAGGCACGAAAGCTGTCAGTGAGGGCATTGAGATATGCCTTGATCGAGGGCATTCTTTACAAAAGATCTTTCGTTATCCCGTACTTGAAATGTTTGAGGCCCCAAGAGGCAAGGGAAGCTTTGGAAGAAGTTCATGAAGGTATTTGTGGGCAGCACTTGGGGGCCAGAGCCCTAGCTCACAAAATAACTCGTTTGGGATTCTACTGGCCAGAAATGCTGGCCGATGCACAGAGCTATGTCAAGCGGTGCGATCGATGCCAGAAGCATGCTCTGATAGTAGGGCAGCCGCCTAAGATGTTAACATCGGTTAACTCCCCTATTCCATTTGCGATGTGGGGAATGGATATACTTGGTCCTTTCCCCGTAGCTTCAGCACAAAGGAAGTTTCTGATAGTGGCCATTGATTACTTTACTAAGTGGATTGAGGTTAAACCTCTAGCCAAGATAACCACCAAACAAGTTACCCAGTTCTTTTGGGAGAATATAATTTGCAGGTATGGAATCCCACGAATTTTGGTGACAGACAATGGGACACAGTTCAATAATGAAGAGTTCAAGAAGTATTGTGAGGAGAATGCAATTGAGCTTCGTTTTACCTCCGTGGCTCATCCATAAGCCAACGGGCAAGCTGAGGTAGCTAATCGAATTATCCTTGATGGACTGAAGAAGAGGGTTGAACGCTCTAGAAACACTTGGGTAGATGAGTTGCTGCCCATACTATGGGCATACCGTACCACTTGTAAAGTGACCACTGGAGCAACCCCGTTCCTGCTGGTTTACGGAGCGGAGGCAGTTGTGCCTTTGGAGATCATGCAAGCGTCACCTCGAGTTGAGGCCTTTGAACCAGAAACTAACGAAGAGGGCATGAGACTCGCCCTAGACTTGATTGACGAAGTCAGGGATGAGGCAAACGCTAGAAATGTGGAACATCAAAAGAAAGAATCCTTTTATTACAACCATAGAGTTAAGGAAAGGTTCTTTCGACAAGGCGACCTGGTTCTAAGGAAGATCGAGGCTTCTGGAGTTGGCCAGAAGGGAAAGCTAGCCCCTAATTGGGAAGGGCCATATCGAGTCAAAAAGACGTTGGGACGAGGATCATATAAGTTGGAGACCTTGGACGGGGTTGAGGTGCCCCGTACTTGGCATGCCTTAAACCTCAAAGTTTATTATGTATAAGCTATCCTTGCATGGATTCAGCTTTCTATCTATTTATTATGAGTAGAAATAAGGTTCGATGAAACCATTCCAGGGCTTTACGCCCCGAGTAGGACAATAATAAGCTATGTAAGGGTTAAACCCATTTCAGATTATTAATGCAAAGTTTGTTTCCCTTCAATGATTTTGTGATTTTGTTTATGTACCAAGCACCTGTTAAGTGTGAGTCTAGGAAGGACAAGTACCGAAAACAAGTAAACAAACTAATGAGGAAACAAATGCATAAATAAAGACCCCGAAGGGCCAACAGTTAGGTTACATCAACAAGATAGATAAAAGTTTGGTCCCCAAGGACCGTGAATGAAATCTAGACAAATAAAGCCACATACGGCTAACAAGGCCATGCAAGGCCACGAACTAACTCCAGCTACTCCTCCCCAGAATCCTCTTCGCCAGACTCCTCTCCGCCGCTCTCCTCTTCCTCACTCTCCTCCTCTGAGTCTTCGCTGGAGTCACCACCGGGCTCTGCTATCACCATTGGCTGAGCTCTAGCAACTTCGGCTCCTTTTTCCTCGGAAGATGAAGAAGAAGTAGAACTGCCCTCGTTCCGGATTAGTCTCTTCCCAGGGATGGGTTGGCGAACTACTCCAACCTTCTTTGCAGGTGGGGCTTTCTTCCCACGGGAGCCAGAAGAATATGAGTCTTGGCTAGCAGCGGGAACAACCCCCTTTGAGTTGGACCCAGAACGACGATGACTGCCTCTGGAACCGGAACCTGATGCCTGGGGAACAATTTTAGTTCCCGAACCAGAAGCTAGGTTAACCGGGATGGCACCCCAATTTGGGCAAGGAAAATCTGCCGGGTTGACAACAGATGGATGCCTATGACTCACAGCGTTAATAGCCTTGTCCCAACCAACAGACATGTTGAAGGGACGCACCTCATCATCATGATCATCAATGAGCTTAAGGAAATCTTCAGACCTATGGTAGGCCTGGATCACCTTGTCGGCATCAGAGGCCTTCTTTCTGGCTAGAGAAGCAAGCTGTTTGCGGGTAGATGCGGCATTAGCCTCAGCACGAACAACCTGGGAGTGTAGATCGTCAATCTCTTCCCTGAACCTTATTGAGTCATTTCTCAAGCTAGCATTTTCGTCCCTAAAGGCCCGGCCTTGGGTCGAAATGGTTTGAAAATAAGCGTTGGCCTGCAACAAGGAAATAAGTGAGCCATAAGGAATATGCAGAATTGAAATCAATAACAATGTCAAACTTAACAGAAGGAATTTCATACCTGATACAAGGCCTGGGCGCCCATGAGCTGAGACTCATCCAGTTTGTCACCTGCATGCATTGTCGCTTGGTCAGGCGGAGTGATTGAAAGCTTGGACCAGTCTAGGGCCAAATGAGGACTCCCGAAGACCGAGTCTTGTTCGCATATGCCCCAAGGAGGTATGAAAGGAGTCCGGACATCCCCGTCAGCGTTTCGGGATCGTTTACCACCTTGAGAACAACGCTCCAAGAAATTAGGGATGTGAGGCTTAGTTGGATTCAGCTTCTCTTCAGCCCTTTTCTGCATCCTCTTGGTAATAGTTGGCCGGTTCTCGGGACGATTATCAATCTCCTCAGCAGCTGAAATACAAAGAGAAAAACATCGGTATAAGAACAAACAGAGTTCATAATAAGTTCAAGTAAGAAAGTTACCCTCAATGGAAAGAAAGCTAAGGCCAGCCCCAATGAGATTCTTTTCATTTAAAATAGTTTTATAGTGTGTGCGGCCGTCGTCAGCGAGAAGCCTATCCCGGTCCAATAATTCCGAATCAGTAAGGTCACACACGAAGTGGGAACTATCTTCTACGGACCCGAATTTCTTCACAAAGAAGTTACCCCAATCACCACCCTTCCATTCAAGAACTACAAACTCCCTTTCCCAGAAATGTTGTGAATCTGGAAAGGAGAAGGGATTCACCATGTGTGGAAGTTTGGCTCGGTGCTTGAGGCTCACCCATCCTTTCTTGGAGTCAGAAGAGTTGCTGGCCCCGAAGATACTTCGAAACATTGTGGTTGTCGATGAATCCCCAGCTCCCGACACCTTATCAAGAAAATAGAAATGTACCTCCAAGCATTGGGATACAACTGACAGGGGTGGATCTGATACTCAGCCAGCAGCCTAATAATAAAATTGTCAACCGGGAACCTGAACCCAGCATCTAAGGCACCCCAGTAAACACAGATCCTCTCAGGATGCCAGTTGCAAGTTCTATCTGATGGATTCGGGAGACGAACCTGGATGGCACTTGGAAAGTGATAAGACTCCCTTATCATTTGGACATCCCGTTTCGACAATTTACTGGGACTATTAAAAGAATCTAGGCTGGAACAGTTGGGAAATGCATCCCTCATGATATTTAGAAGTTCTAGCAAGGATTCGAATCTATGTTCAACATATGTAGGAGGTTTGATTCTTTCTTTACCTTTGGCGGTCCTCATTTTACTCCTCTTTGACATAGCTTCCATCATGGAGACCGGGGGAGCCATTGGTTGATCACCTTCCGACATCTTGATACAGGAGCTGAAACTTGATCTTGGATCTGAAACCTGATCTTGAAGCTCGAACTGGATCTTGTAACTTGAACCTAAGAGAACTTAAGAATTTGAGAGCTCAGAGATGAAGAAGTGAATGGAAATGAAGGCTACTTCTCCTCTTTTATAGAAAATACATGACCTGGTACATCAGGTTGAATCTCAGCTCGGTTCGTGTTTACAGGTCATCTATCGTTTATAGACGAAAAAAGGACAGAAATTATCCACGTTATACAGAAAGAATCGTTATAATTCATATCTGTCGGAAAAGAAATAGCTGGAATATTTACTGCATGGATGTTTGCACTTAAAAAGATAAACAACGAGTTTAATCTTAAACACGAGGTTAGTAGTGCTAATCCTGAATTAAGGTGTAATCCCGGTAGAAGTTACGGTTGACCAAAATACTAAACTAAGATCGAGATCCAGCTTCTGAATCCCTAGGATCGAGATTCAGCTTCTGGATCCTCGAAAGTCACGGTTGACCAAAAAACCAAACTAGGATCGAGATTCAGCTTCTGAATCCCTAGGATCGAGATTCAGCTTCTGGATCCTCGAAAGTCACGGGTGACCAAAAAACCAAACTAGGATCGAGATTCAGCTTCTGAATCCCTAGGATCGAGATTCAGCTTCTGAATCCTTGAAAATGGTCGACCATGACACCTGAAGGAGCCATGGCCGACCACCTCGCAGCCGACCACGGCGTTTTGGGATGCCCCGGCCGACCACGAGCTAAACGACCACGAACCGGCCGACCAAGGCACGTCAAGGAACCCCAGCCGACCAGCCCGCAGCCGACCAGGTGCCGGCCGACAACCTGGGATCAAGGCCTTCCAGCCGACCAGGTGTCAGCCGACCACTTTGGTTGGAGGCCCTTCGGCCGACCAGGAGCTAGCCGACCACGAGCTAGCCCTCGATCCGGCCGATCGCGGGTTAGCTTGTGGTCCTGAATCCTGATTTTTCAGCAATTCTCGGGTAGTTTCTAGACCTAAATCTCGATTTTTTCGTATGGTTTTAGGTGCACCGTTTAGTGTCGTTTAGCACCGTTTACCGTCGTTTAGCGTCGTTTAACATCGTTTAAACGTCGTTTATGGCTGTTTAGCACCGTTTAGTGTCGTTTAGTGCAGTTTAGCACCGTTTATCGCCGTTTAGCGTCGTTTAACATCGTTTAAACGTCGTTTGAGGCTGTTTAGCACCGTTTAGTGTCGTTTAGTGCCGTTTAGCACCGTTTATCGCCGTTTAGCGTCGTTTAACATCGTTTAAACGTCGTTTAAGGCTGTTTAGCACCGTTTAGTGTCATTTAGTGCCGTTTATCGCCGTTTAGCGTCGTTTAACATCGTTTAAACGTCGTTTAAGGCTGTTTAGCACCGTTTAGTGTTGTTTAGTGCCGTTTAGCACCGTTTATCGCCATTTAGCGTCGTTTAACATCGTTTAAACGTCGTTTAAGGCTGTTTAGCACCGTTTAGTGTCGTTTAATGCCGTTTAGCACCGTTTATCGCCATTTAGCGTCGTTTAACATCGTTTAAACGTCGTTTAAGGCTGTTTAGCACCGTTTAGTGTCGTTTAGTGCCATTTAGCACCGTTTATCGCCGTTTAGCGTCGTTTAACATCGTTTAAACGTTGTTTGAGGCTGTTTAGCACCGTTTAGTGTCGTTTAGTGTCGTTTAGCACCGTTCAATGCTACTGGCACAATCTAACGTCGTTGTAAACGCGTCGGTCGCTCCACGCTTTACGTCAAAACGATATCAAAGATAAACCCTGACCCGAGTCTCGAATTAGACAAGCAGAACTTCAAGGAAAACCTGATCAATTTTCCTAGAAGTTGGGGGGCAAATGATATGGGCTGAAAATAAGCCCTAAAGACACATTTAATGTGGCATTAATTAGGCCAAGGATGGCCCAAACGTGGGGCCCACCAGCTGGGCCCAAAACCCCAATTATAATATTAATTTCGTAATTAATATTGGGGGAAATAAACAGCTCAGCAATAAGAGTTGGATAAGGATATTATTTCCACCAGACTTATCCACCAAGGCATCCAATTCAATATGGAAACTGATTCCTACAAGGAATAGATCTAGAACTTTCCTCAAAGACTTTTCTACCAAGTCTCTGACTCCTACCATAATTCTAAAGGCTTCTCAGCCTATATAAAGGGCCAGACCCCTCATCCTAGAACTACGTTTTCTTGGCTTGATTCTCTAATACAGAGATACGTAGGCATTCTGTGAGGACCATTTAGTCTCGAACGCAGAAGCAGCCATTAAAGCTCGAAGCTCAACCACCCTAGCATTAATTACAAATCGTAAACTAGTTTTTATTCCACAACAGGAATAAATGATCTTTTTCATTCAAAAAAGTTTACCATCTAACCCAAAAAACACGCATGTTGCCTTCGGACACTTAAACAATAAAGTTTTAAAGATGAAAAAAAACACGCACTCCTGCAATAATAAAAACGACAACATTAGGCCCTTATAACATTAACAAAAACATTAAAAGTTGTATTAAAAAACTAAATTCAAAAATTTAAAAACATAAAATAAAAATTTTAGAGTAAACCTAACCAAAGGGAATCCCTTTGATTAGATATAGATTAAGATAGAGCAAAGTAAATCCATTATATCTATTATACGTTAACATAGGTTTTAAGCCTATTTAGTAAATTACGATTTTGTCCTTAGATTTATATTAATGTTAAAAAATTTGAAGTTAAAAGGAATTGAACCCATGACCTTTCAACATCTATGACTTTGTGCTCACATGCACAACCATTAAATCAAATCAATTTTTTGTGTAACACTTTAAACTCATTCACTACATGCACAAATAACCCACTAATTAGCAATATTTGTTTTATAATTTATTCAGGATAAAAGTGCCCACATAATTGTACTAGCTTTAATAATTTGAATTTTGATAAGTATATCTATTATACGTTAACATAGGTTTTAAGCATATTTAGTAAATTACGATTTTGTCCTTAGATTTATATTAATGTTAAAAAATTTGAAGTTAAAAGGAATTGAACCCATGACCTTTCAACATCTATGACTTTGTGCTCACATGCACAACCATTAAATCAAATCACTTTTTTGTGTAACACTTTAAAATCATTCACTACATGCACAAATAACCCACTAATTAGCAATATTTGTTTTATAATTTATTCAGGATAAAAGTGCCCACATAATTGTACTAGCTTTAATAATTTGAATTTTGATAAGAATTAAACTTATGACATTCATATACTCATAAATTTATGCACACATTTATTTTTATGATTTATTAGGAATAACATTATTAAAATATTTTTTTATATAATAGTAAAAAATGATAGACAGGGAGAGAAAATATAAATTGACAGATATGATGTTGTCGAAGTCAGAATTAAGAAAGGTACTGAGTGACCGAAAATTGGTCAAAAAAAAATTCAAAGTGAAGAGGTAAGTGACCGAAAATAAGTAGAAGTCTATCTCAAGTAGGTAAACGGGCGGAAGTGAAAATAGATTTATAAAAATTTATTACAATATTTCTCTCTTTTAACAATTATGTCTATATATTAGTCAAATGGCTAGAATATGTTTAATTATTATTAAATTTTTATAAAAATTGATGAAAGAAGCGTATAACATATTTTTACTCGATATCAGTATAATATTTTATTTTAAGTAAGAAAGGCATTGAGGTGCCCGAATATTGGTCAAAAAAAACATTGAAGTGAGGAGGTAGGTGACGGAAAATTAGTTGAAGTCTATCTCAATTCTCAAGTAGGTAAATGGGCGGAAGTGAAAATAGATATATAAAAAATTATAACAATATTTCTCTCTTTTAACAATTATGTTTATATTAGTCGAATGGCCAGAATATTTTTTTTATTAAATTAATACAAAAAATAACAAATAAAGTGTATAACATATTTTTACTCGATATCAGTATAATATTTTATTTTAAGTATATTTGCACTATATCAGTTAATCCTATTATCACCGGGTAATTCAGAGATTGATTAATAATAAAGATTAAAATATTAAAAATAAGAAATAATTTACATATGGGATTTGGATTTGGTAAAAAAAATGTCAATATGGTTTTGATATCTTTAGTCCCTCGCACTATATTTTTGCAGCATTTTCGTAATATGCCAATGTTATTAGTTTCATACAAAATGAGTTTTACAACCAATGTTATTATTTTCATACAAAATGAGTGAAAATAGATGTATAAAAATGAATTTTATTGTACACGTGAACTTTTACAACATAATTCATTCGGTGTATACATTAACACATCTCATTTTAAAAACCGATTATAAGATATGACATTTTAATTTTAGTTATTCGTGTATTTGGTTGAATTTGTACATGTCTAAATATGTTTTGTCATGAAATTTGAGATATTACCTTGGGTTTTTGAAAGTTCACTTATGACAATAGATGGTACAATGTGTTTGATGAAAATATTTTGTTATGGTCAATTTGCTATTGAAAGGATACATTTGAGATGATCAAATACCATGATCCTAGAAAGCACACATCATATATTTATTTTGGAAGTGCACAACTATTTGTTCTCCAAAATTGGTTGGAAAAAAGGATCCAAAAATGTTTTGTCATGAAATTTGAGATATTACATTGGGTTTTTGAAAGTTCACTTATGACAATAGATGATACACTGTATTTGAAGAAAATATTTTGTTATGGTCAATTTTCTATTGAAAGGATACATCTGAGATGGTCAAATATCATGATCCTAGAAAAGCACACATCATATATTTATTTTGGAAATGCACAACTATTTGTTCTCCGAAATTTGGTTGGAAAAAAGGATCCAAAATTTAAAATGTGCGTTGAGATCCAAAATTGAAAATGTGCGCTGGGATTTTCTAAACTGTATTATTTTTATTTTTCCGTCACATTACATTATTTCTTACAAAATAAAATTAGAAATGATATAATATTTAATTCTTCCTCCATCCAAAAATAAATAAGTCCATCCAAAAATAAATAAGCCAACTATTTTTTCACGCATTTCAATACACCAAGATTATTGTGGTAATACTTGGCAGTTACAATTAACTCTTACTTAAGCAACAATTAACTCTTACTTACTGCTTAGTCAGTCATTCTTCTTACATTGATCAAACACAACTAAAAATATAACTCTTTCGATTCAGCATCTAATAATATTTTAAAACTATAACATCTTAAATAGATCGAAATACATGAAGTAGACTAACACGAGAAAATTTTATGAATTATTATATGGCCCGTGCTTTGCACGGGCTATCATGCTAGTTAATCATAAATATTGAAATTGTTTTATACATTACTAAAATTTTACAATCTTAACCTCGTACCCAAACTCATACGTTACATATTCCGATGAATAACCCAGACAGAAAACCCACCAAACAAACAGTACAAAGGAATTTAATTATAAACCAATAAGCCAAAACCTCACTCCAATATTGCAGCAAAAAACCTACCCATCAAAGTAAACCTACCCATCAAAGCTTGGCCTGCAAATTATGGTCCCATGTTAGTAGGTGAAAGAACACCATGCCAACAAATAGATATATATATGTAGGTAAATGGTACAGCTGATTCATTGTGCTAACTAGCCTTTTTGATAGATTTCGAGTGGGCTGGTTATTCAATTTAGTTAGAAAGTCATGTCTTTTTGCAGGAATTATATATGTTAAGGAATGATCATTCCTGTGTGAGCTAGTATTAAACTTATCTCAAATATTTAGCACTTGCAAATGCAGAGGGAAGGTTAAATGTTTGCGTAACTTGCCTCAGTCTGAAACTTTTTGTAACCTTGAACTGATGTTGGCAAGAGCATTTTAACAGCAACTTGGGTATCACATATATAGCCATGATATACAATAATTTAATTAATAGATAAGCCAACGCAATAGTAGTATATTTTTATTATCGAATTTAAATCCATGTTTGGGATATCTTAAAATATGTAACTTATGTCCTAAAATAAATAGAGAAAAGGCCCTCTTTATCACAATTTAAAGGTAAAATGCCCTAAATATCACAAATTGAAAAAGTGGCCCTTATTATCACAGAAAAACGCAATGGCGTGTGGCGTTTCTATTTTGGGGTGTAACGCAACTTCCAGTTGCGTTTTCTAATTTTTTTTTTTTTTTGAGTCACGCATCTTGAAGATGCGTTTCCCTCTTTTTTTTATTTTTTATTTATTAGGTAACGCATCTTGAGGATGCGTGACTCAATTTTTTTTTTATATAAAAAATAATTACGTTTTGAAAAATAAAAGGGGCAAAAACGCCACACGACAATACGTTTTTAAGAAACCCAACATTAAGTTACGTTTTTCTGTGATATAAAGGGTCATTTCTGTGGGTTGTGAGATTTAGGGCCTTTTGACTCCAAATTGTGATAGTAAGGGCCAACACCCAAATAAATAAGTGTCATAAAAAAAATAAGTACATGAATATTTATAAGTTGCATAGGTGTCATAAAAATAATAAGAACTCAAAAGACCTTCACCACAACCGATCGTATTTAAATACGTCATTTTAACGATCTACTTTTGGTTACGTTTTTGAACTTCACAACGTTCAAATAACGAGATTAAAAGTAACTGCTTTGATACCAATTGATAGGTCCCGAATGTGGGCAAAT
Organism: Saposhnikovia divaricata; assembly: GCA_036435485.1. Taxonomy (NCBI): domain Eukaryota; kingdom Viridiplantae; phylum Streptophyta; class Magnoliopsida; order Apiales; family Apiaceae; genus Saposhnikovia; species Saposhnikovia divaricata. The sequence goes on from CM071597.1 coordinate 162,178,320, forward strand.
AAGCTAGAAGTGGGGGTTGAATAGCTTATCACCTTTTTTTTAAATTTGAGTTTGGCGTTTTTAAATTTTCTTTCTCTTTTAAAATTAATTACTTATAAATAAGTAATGTAAAGTGCGGAAAATAAAAGAGAGAAAGATGACACGATCGATTTATCATGGTTCGCGATGCCGCAATCCCCTAACGGATTTGAACACCCCTACTCTAGTACCCGAGCTCCTCCCCGGACTCGGGATTTCGTCCACTATAAGTAAACTCCTTATAGCAGGTGGAGAAACCTTTACAAAATACAACTATATATTTATCTTGAAGCGTAACTCCCTGTTAGCTTCTCAAAATATAAGCTAAACCGCTATATATTTATCTTGGAGCGTAACTACCCGCTACCTCCTCAAAATATAGAGCAAACCACTAATTATTTATCTTAGAGCGTAACTCCCCGTTACCTCCTCAAAATAATTAGCAAACCACTAAAATATTTATCTTAGAACGTAACTCCAAGTTACCTCTTCAAAATATTTTAGCAAACCTTAAGATAGCCTTGGTGCTACCTTTGTAAATCTTGGGTCTTAGGTCTTGGGTCTTTCCTCCTCCTCATGGTGCAAAGATACCCAACTCCCCGTCGGCGTGTCTAAGACTTGGGTCTTAGAGCGAAGATCACCTCACTTCACTTCACCTCATTACAAAGATACAACAACAAGCTACAAGCAAACAATTTAGCGAGATATATAATAAAGGCCGTGTAAAACTAGTATGTTACGGTACTAGCCACGGGGACGCTATTACGCGTTAAAATAATTGATTCGTTATTATTAAAAGTCGAGCGAGTCACGACGTCAATCGGACGAGCTACGGAACTTTTATGGTGTGTGCAAGAGTGCTTAATTATTATTCAACTCACAAGTGTGAGGACTGTAAAAGAACGCTATTACACGTTAGCTATTTGCGTAGTGCGAAAAGTAGTAAATAACGGCACGGGATAAGTCACACGAGGGACTTGTGACACGAGCGGTGATGCAAGACAATAAATTAAACGTGCAACAATTATATCCGTGAATGCAACATACACTACACACGCAACACACACAACAAAATTAACTAGTTTATGACCTTTAGCTTTATCCGATGGCAAGGTTGCCTAAAGCAAAGAATTCTCAAATAAGAGGTATTCTCAAAGGATACGAACTAGAATCCGGGACAAGTATGTGTAGATGTACACACACTAAACAAAAAAATAACTAACTTAGAACCACTTGAAGTCTAAAAAGAAATCAAGAAGAACAAGCTAGGATCGATGCCTAAAAACACCACCAATCTAAGGCCGAAAGAGCACCAAATGAAGGATATGCAAGGGATTATCAAAGGTGGCTCAAAGACACAAGAAGGGAACTCTAGGGGCTGCCTAAATTCGAGCTAGGGCCTACCTAAAGAGGTTTGGCGGAGAGGTGTTGAATAAGAGCAAGAAAATGCACCAAAAATCACCAAAAAGTGTAACCAAAACAAGGCCACCAAGATCAATCAATGAAAGATAATTTAAGGGGGACACAAGGATCCTTAAACCTCTTCCAAAGCACTTCAAGAACCCACTTTAGTCGAGCTAAAGCTTTGTCTTCGAAGTGGTCTTGGTTAGAATTGTATTAGAGCAAGGAATGGTGATAAAACACTACCTAAGTGACCTAGTTTGATCACCAAATGAAAGATATACAAGGATGGATTAAAGGTGACTCAAAGACACTTGAAAGTACACTTCAAGGGCTGATAAAAAAACGAGCTAAAGCAATGCCCAAAAGGAACTTGGCCGAGAGGTAGGTTTATGGTGAAGAAATGGGGAGAAAACAAGCTTAAAAGATGAATAAAAGATGAAGATCGAAGTTTGTTTGCTAAATACTTTTTAGAGCAAATAAAATTTGGGATATGGTGTATATCTAGAAAATATTTAGCAGCATTTCTTTGGCTCTTAGGGCTTGCGAGAAATGGGGGTGAAAGGCTTGGTATTTATAGGCATAAAGTGGGGTTAATGACAATAAACAAGAGCAACAACCAATGAACAATTAGGAAAGGATATTTTACCCAACTTGGTCACCAAGTTACATATAATAATCAGATACACATGTGGGAATAACAATTATAAAATATAGGAAACTTCTATTGTTACGAAAATAGCCAATAAATACGTAACTACGCGACAAACCCATTTCGTTTGATTTTATTTAAAACAATTTGGAAAAATATGAGACCAATGCCACAAGCTTCAAATATTATATGAAAATTATGGTCAAGGTCGACCCATAGGTTTCCATATATTTAGACGACTTTTCGCAAACCCCGAAATAAAAATCGAAGCGATTTTAGGGTTCCGGAAAAACGTTCTCATAAAATCATGAAACTTTTTCTAAAATTCTTTTTAAATATTCGAGTGACATCCCCAAAGTTTCAAGTCAAAATAACATGTGGAGGTATTTTATTCAAAAATATTTTGATTAAAAGCTCTTACGCGACGGAATAAAATACGTTAGCCGTTTGTCGTAACTTGTCGACGTTTTGGATAAAGTTTTGACTTGAAATATATTCAAATATAATAGTCCTCAAATAATAATGACCATGAAGTCCTTGAAATATTTATTTTGAATATTTTACGATTTTATCCAATTAAATGAAAAACTGTTAGGGGTTCGGGATAAAATATGTTTTTGACCTTTCGGCAAGTTAATAAATAAGGCACTTTTGAAAATAATCTTTTGAAAAATACATCGAATATATTTGAGGATAAAACATTTGAAATGAACATTTTTTTGAATAAATCTCTCGTTTTTAGTGCGTAAAAATCAGTGTTCGGGAATATATCGATTTTTGTGCCGACTTGACTTTGCCTTTAAAATGTACCATATAGAATCTAGACTAGGATATATCATTGCACGGATATACCTTATCCGAATTAAATGATTAGGCATGAGAAAACGTTTTTGTCAATTTGACTCGTTATTTGTTAATGTCACATCGAATAATCCTAGGGGAAGAATTACTATATTAACTAGTAACTTTCTAGACCTAATTTAATTTTCATTTTCGTACTTTGAAAAATCACCAAAACCTAAAAGAAAAAGACTGTCTCACACCACTTGAAGTGGCATTTTCTATAAAAAAAAATTAATAGTTTTCGTCACTTCAAGTGGCATCTTCTATTGAGACCCTCGTACCAGACCCGTTGAATTATACCACAAATGAAAGTTTTATTCATTTCTAACAGGGGCCTTACGATAGTATTGTACACAACATGCGTGATACGTGTATACTAAATTTTTTTGGTATGAATCCAAAAATCCCATGTTATTATCTACAATTAATACGGTATATTAGCAATAATTATTTACGGTTAACCAGCTACAAATAAGAGGATCCAATGGAGAATGTGGTTCGATCATTACGACTGCCAAAGGAAAAGATGTTCGAATAACGATTATTTTGGAATGTACTGGTTGTGTTCGAAACGATATTGATATGAGTTGGATTTGAACCAGCATAGATATATTGCCAACGAATTTACACCCGGTTCCCGAGTTTTAAAAGAGGATAAAATTGTAATAACCCTAACTTTAGCAATGCTACAGTGATCACATGAATAGTAAAATTTGAGGATTTAGGGAAATGGTATGTAGGTACACTATAATTGAAACAGAAAATGAGTTAACAGAAACCATATTAGTATTGTACTAGGAAAATAAGTGACTCGAAATGACGATAGATTTCAGAAATTCCTGAATACGGATTTTTGAGGATTTTGAGTTCGAATGAGCTTCTATTTTATCAGATATTAAGGAGCATGGTGTTGTGGAATAAAAACTAGTTTACGATTTGTAATTAATGCTAGGGTGGTTGAGCTTCGGCCTTTAATGGCTGTTCTTGCGTTCGAGACTGATTGGTCCTCACAAGATGCCTACGTATCTCTGTATTGCTAGAGAATCAAGCCAACGTAGTTCTGAGAATGAGGGGTCAGGCCCTTTATATAGGCTGAGAAGCCTTAGAATTAAGGTAGGAGTTGGAGACTTAATAGATAAGTCACCTCCTTGAGGAAAGTTCTAGACTCTTTCCTTGTATGAGTCTGTTGCCATATCGAATTGGATGCCTTGGAGGCTAAGTCTTGTAGAGATAATGTCCTTATCTGACACTTATTGCTGAGCTGTTTATTACCCTTAATATTAATTACGAAATTAATATTAAAAATAAGACTTTGGACCCCGCTGGTGGGCCCCACGTTTGGACCGTACTGGGTCTAATTAATGCAACATTAAATGTGTCTTTAGGGCTTATTTTTAACCCATATCATTTGCCCCCAACTTCTAGGAAAACTGATCAGGTTTTCGTAGAAGTTATATTTGTCTTAATCGAGACTCGGGGTCGTTTTTATCCCTTACCTGGGACTTCTTAATTTTCCTAACCTTACATGGGGATTTTGGTTTACACTAGTGTTTCACAAGTATTGTCTTTATGTAAAGCGTGGAGCGACCGACGCGTTTACGACAATGTTAATTCGATGCTAATCGGCACTAATCAGCCTTAACGACATTTAAACAATGTTTAAACGACGTTGAACGGCATAAAACGGCACTAAACGGTACTAACTAGCCTTAAACGACACTTAAACAACGTTTAAGTGATGCCAACCGGCATTAAACGACACTGAACGGTGCTTATCGGCACTAACGGTGCTAATCGGCACTTAATCGGTGCTTATCGGCACTAACGGTGCTATCGGCACTAACGGTGCTAATCGGTACTTAATCGATGCTTATCGGCACTGACGGTGCTATCGGCACTTAATCGGTGCTTATCGGCACTAACAAGCCTTGAACGACACTTAAACAATGTTAAGCGATTCTAAACGGCGCTAAACGGTGTTAAACGGCACTAGCGGGGGTCCGGGGGCAGCAGCCCCCGGGCGGGGTCCAAGGGGCGGCAGCCCCTGGCGGGGTCCAAGGAGCAGAGCCCCTGGCTGGGGAAATTTTTTATTTCCAAGGGCTAGTACTATTCAGAAATTATCATTTCGACTCAAATTTCTGAATTTTAATCACAAATTTCGATCAGGAAACTTCACATTTTTCGACCAGGATTGCACGACTTCGACCCAAGGTTATCTCGACTTCATTCTGGGCTTTAGTTTACACCTAGGTCGCACATTTTCGTATTCACTTTTAGTTCAAGTACGAGCTCGATGCTTCGACTTGGAATCAATATAACCACGACCTCATCTCTTAGGTCGTTTACGACCTCAAATGGGAGTGAGGTCGCTCACATGACTTGAGATTGCTAGTTCTTTTTCGAGCAGATTCGCACGAGCTTATCTTATCACATTTACGACCTCAACCCAGGGTTTTAATCGACTTCTTGGTCGTTTGAACGAGTTCGAAAACATGCTGCAAAACGAGGTCATTGGTCTCGACCTCAGACAACTTCGTTTGGGACTTTTGGTTTTTTTTTTTTTTGGGCCTTTCCTCTGTTTCGGGCCTTAGACTCATCAGAGTTTGGGGCCTTTCCTCGTGAACCCAATCGTATATTTGGGCTCTTCATCTTGAAGTCCTAATTGATTTTGACTTGGGCCTTAACAGGCCTTGTTACTCAAGTCCAACTAAAAGTTTGTTAGGCTTTCGTGCCTTTGTTATCAACTTTCGCCATTCATTTTTGTCTGGACCTTATCAGGCCTTTAGTTTGGGCTTGATCCAAGATGGGCCTACATAATTTATTAAGCCTACTATCACTTGTTCCTTCATTCTTGAGTCATTTGCTTGACTTGGGCTTTGTAGAACCTTTAGGCCACTTTTAATCATTTCAGCCTTTTGGGATTTCTACAGAAATTTGATTGGGCTATGTTAGGCCTTGATTGCGTCATGGTGTTTAGCCTTTAAGACTAAACCTAATTAATTTCCGGCCTTTTGTTCGACGTGGGCCTCACATTTCAACTATTTTTCGACCTCATCCGTAGGTTATTAACGACCTCAAGGTTTCGTCCGCACAGGGATGTAGATCGTCGTATTTTACCTTACCTCTGCATGTATTTTCAAGCTCAAACTTGCGAGCTCAAACCTTTATTTTTCGACCTCATTCCAAGGCCTTTCACGATCTCATTTCGTCGTGAGATCGAAGCATTCAAACCTCTTTTGTGGTATAATTTCGACTTTACCTTTGCGACTTGGAATTAGCACTAATTCGACTTTAAAATTTTGAGTGCTCCTTTCGGGAGTTTATTCTGTTGGACATGACCCGTTTGGGGTTTGGGCCTAGCCAACATGGGCCTTGATTGAACTAGGCCTAACCTGGCCTAAATTCATTGCCTCGCTTTGAGCTTAGAGTTTTCTGGGCCCAATCTTCATTTATTGAAGATTTTCTGGGTTCGATCTTCATCCCTTGATGATTTCTTGAAGACTTGAAGAACTTCTGGGATTAAAATGGCTGATCATGCTTCCCAACATCCATGATAATGCACTAAGATTTCATAGAAATTATACTGGTCTTTTTCGAGACTTGGGATCTTATTTCGGCTTCAAGCCTTACATTGAGCATATCGAATGATGGGGTTTGGACTGAATGTCTTAGGTTCATGGGGTTTCAACCCTTTAGTCCATTTCGGATAATTCAATTTGCAACCTCAGCTTGCCCATCTGCTTGAGGATGGGTAACAGAAGTGAAACGCGATTGGATATCATTCTCTTCACAATACTTCTTGAACTCATCATTGTTAAACTGAGTTCCATTGTCCGTAACCAGGATTCGTGGAATTTCACATCTACATATTACACTTTTCCAGAAGTGCATTACTTGTTTGGTGGTTATCTTGGCTGAAGGTTTAGCCTCAATCCACTTGGTGAAGCAGTCGATTGCTGCTATCAAGAACTTTCTTTGCGCACTGGCTATTGGAAATGGCCCAAGTATATCCATTCCCCAAATGGCAAATAGGATTAGTGAGTTAATGGATGTCAACATCTCTGGTGGTTACCTGACCACTTGTATTGACAAATTGGGTGATTAACACCTTACTCAAGTCTTTGAGAGACCCGGCAGAGTTTGGAGGTAAGCGATTATACCAACATTGCGTCATGCCCCCCAAAATTTGGGGAAACGCCTTACGTGGCTACATTTGTTAGCATCCGTGACTGCTTGTAACAAGGATGTGTTGGAAAATCCGTATATGATTTAGTTGATCACCACCCTATCATCGATCGTGATCATGGGGTATCTTGAATTTCTTTGTAAACTTTCGTTGGATCATCACGATCTCTTAAACGCACCAAGCCATTAGGTTCAATTTTTGGGTATCAACCCTCGTCCTTCCGGGAGTATAATTCGAGTTAATAACAGAGGGGATTCTTTCTCTTTGGGACTTTCGAGTCTATAATCTTTCCAGATCTTGTTTCAATGATTGAATATGAGCTTCACGAACTAATTTCATCAATCTTCTTAAAAATATCTGTCGAATCATTGATAGAGGCCACCCTAGGCCTTAAGGGCTGTCATGCCTATTGATGTATCAAACGTGCTTCATGAGCTAAGATTTATTATTTCGGACCTTCGAGGTTGAGGATAATCATCCTTGCAAGTGAATTTTTTATGATGAGCATTTAAACACATGGCTAATCATGCCCTCAGCCCTCATATGGGTAGGAGCCCATAACTTGGGTTTTGTCCTGTTGGTGATGGTAACACCATTATAGAGATTCGTAATCATGTTAGGGTGCTTGCGATTGTAAGCAAAGTCACCCCTCTAAATTGGGGATACATCCCTTTAGGGTTTGAATCCATTCTTTGGACTCCAATTTAGTAGGTTTCAGTTCCTTGAATTCATGTTGTTAGAGGGTTCATCCCTTAAATAGTCGTTGGTATGAGCAAGGGGACGTATTTTATGAGCAAGGGCTCTGCCCCCCAGGTGTTGCCCACACATCCCTTCGTGCACTTCTTCGAGTGTTTCTCTGGCCTCCTGGGCCTCAAGCACTTCAAGTACGGGATCACAAAAGATCTCTTGTATAGCAAACCCTCAATCAGGGTGTATCTTAGAGCTCTTACCGAGAGTTTACGTGCTTCCATGACATCTTCAGGGAGCCATCCCGTTTCCAAGTGAGCCTTGATAGGATCCATCCCACAGCTTTGCACATCGATCGGTGTCACCAACTTCACATTGATAGTAGGGGTCTTCAAGACCTGGGTGTCCGAGTAACCCATCTTGATGAAAGCATCATGGAAAAGAATATCCGCTAACGCCCCGTTGTCAACTAGAACTCTTTTAACTTCATAATTGCCTATCACAGGTATGATGACCAAAGGGTCATCGTGGGGAAATTTCACTCCCTCCAAATCAGAATCATCGAAACTTATGGACACATCTGTCTTGGCACGCTTTGGTACCTCTCCGACCACAGTCATTACCTCTCGGGCATAAGATTTCCTTGAATTTCTGGAAGGCCGAGCAACAGTTGGTCCTCTAAATATCATGTTCACAGTTGGCCCTCGGGGCTTAGGGTTACGACCTTAATCGTCATCCCTTCTAATATAGTCTCTTCTCTGGTTACCACGGTCTTCACCCTTAGTGAAGTGCCTCAGCTTCCCTCTACGGATCAAAAACTCGATCTCATCTTTGAGTTGCTTGCAATCGTCAGTGTCATGCCCCACGTCTCTATGGAATCTGCAATACTGATTCTGGTTTCCCTTTGCGGGATCACCCCTGAGTGGCTTCGGCCATCTGAAATCCTTATCATTCTCAATGTCCAACAAGATTCGACTCCTAGGAGTATTCAACCTTGCATACTCAGTGAACCTTGACCCTTGGTTCTTCTTAGGGGCAGAGTCGGAGTCCTCGCTAGTTCGGGGATACTGGTCCCTAGCATCATACTCTTGATCATCATAGTCCTGGTCTTGCTTTCGCTTCTTGGAGTCATTGTTACCTCCTCCTCCACCTACGGTGGTTTCTTTCTTCAAGCTATCCTCAGCTTTAATATACTTATCAGCTCTTCGTTGGAGCTCAGCCATGTTCTCAGGGGGATGCTTCGCCAATGACCTCTTGAAGAAGAGGTCAGTGGTTCCGTGCTCCAGGGCTACCATTGCAACCTTATTTTCCAAATCAGTGATATTCAGGGTCTCCTTAGTGAATCGCTTGAGGTAATCCCTCAGATTTTCATTCTTTCCTTGCACCACATACATAAGAGATGCGGAGCTCTTCTCATGCACCCTTCCGCTAATAAAGAAGGCGGCACTCAACTCCTTAAAAGAGCCAATAGAGTTCGTAGGCAATCGGCTATACCATCTCTGAGCCATGCCCGACAGGGTTTGGGGGAACGCTCTGCACTTTAGGGCATCACTTGCAGGCTGCAGCAGCAGTGCGTTCGAGAATGTTCTCACATGGTTTGCGGGATCACCCGTTCCATCATAAGCCTTTATTGTAGGCATCTTAAACTTCCTAGAGATGTGAGCATTCATCACTTCCTCGGTGAACGGGGGTGTTGGATCATCAGGATCTCCGAGAGGCATCAGATCTTTGGGGTTTCCCTTGGGAATTTCCATCCTTGTGGTTATTCTTCCGAATGAGGCATCAGCCCTTCTTTGTCTCCTTGAAGACCTCTCCAAATCAATGATGGGAATCCTTCCTGCAGTTGGAGGAGGCTGAGTTTGAATTAGCCTAGCTTGTTCTCTTGCCATATCTTCCTTCAATTTTAAGATCTCGGCCTCATAAGCCTTGATCCTTTCAGCAGTTGTCAAAGATTGTCCATCACGGATGTCTTGAGTCCTCCTTCGAGGTTCTCTACTAGCACGTCGCCTCCTCGGGGCTTCATCACGGTCATCATCCTCATCGTCGGAGGAGGTTTCATCAGTATAAGGACCCGAATAATCGTGATACTCTCGATCTCGGATCTGCAAAGCGTGACCACTTGGGCCTGTCCCTTGGATAGGAGGATAATTAGGCAGCCCGTATGTCGGGTTAGTACTCACGGGGAGATCTGTAGTGTGGATCTGGACCCCATGCGATGGGTTGTTCGGATCAATCAGAGGAGAGACCACCATCTGAAGAGGATTGGTTTCTCGTCTTGTACGGGTAATCGGAGGTAATGTACTCTCAACGTGGGGGATCGCCCCTGATTGTTGAGAAACTTGAGATTGGGTGATCGCCCCTGATGCTGGCGGAGCTTGTTTGGCAATCGCCCCTGATGCTGGGGGAACCTGTTCGGTGATGGGTGGAGCAGATCTGAGAGGTATGGCCTCAGTTGCAACTGGTGTTGTTCTTCGTGTTTGAACCATGGTTGATGTTTTCTTCCCACAGACGGCGCCAAATGTTGTGGAATAAAAACTAGTTTATGATTTGTAATTAATGCTAGGGTGGTTGAGCTTCGGCCTTTAATGGTTGTTCTTGCGTTCGAGACTGATCGGTCCTCACAAGATGCCTACGTATCTCTGTATTGCTAGAGAATTAAGCCAACGTAGTTCTGAGAATGAGGGGTCAGGCCCTTTATATAGGCTGAGAAGCCTTAGAATTAAGGTAGGAGTTGGAGACTTAATAGATAAGTCACCTCCTTGAGGAAAGTTCTAGACTCCTTCCTTGTAGGAGTCTGTTGCCATATCGAATTGGATGCCTTGGAGGCTAAGTCTTGTAGAGATAATGTCCTTATCTGACACTTATTGCTGAGCTATTTATTACCCTTAATATTAATTACGAAATTAATATTAAAAATAGGACTTTGGACCCCGCTGGTGGGCCCCACGTTTGGACCGTACTGGGTCTAATTAATGCAACATTAAATGTGTCTTTAGGGCTTATTTTTAACCCATATCACATGGAGATATTAAAGGAATTATATATTGAGAAATTGGTGTATTAGGGTAAACTAAAGGATTATTAAGTTAAGGAATTATCAAAGGAATTTGGATTGTTAAACGATTTCAAAACCACTGAGATAATGAGGTATATTCGAACCGAATCACAATTAGACGAGTATGGAAACCAAACAACCAAGATTATAACATAACAAGGATATATACCACATTATTATTACCAAGAGTGCTAGCAAATTACTTAGGAAAATCAAGAAAAAGATTAAAGGATGCATCCAATGACATCATGAATGACATCATCATCCACTAACTTGTTTTAAGGGGCAAATTAGTCTTTTAACCATGGGATTTTCCACAAAACTCTAGAATTTTCAAGAGATTAATACAAGATGAGATAAGATTAACAAAATCAAAAGAACTCTCCCCCATTCTCTTCATTGTTCCATTCGACCCCTTTAAGAAAAAGTGGAAAATAGAAAATCAAAACCCTAGTTCCAAGCCATCTAAAATCAAGGGAAAATTCAAGGAGCTTGCTTGGGTATATATTAAGATATGCTATGAATCCTAGCTTCTAAATCCATTCCATCTTTGAGATATAAAATCATGAAGGTGATGATGAATAGTAACTTTAAGAAACTAACTTGGTTTTTCATGGTTTCTTTAGTTGATTCAAGCTAGTATAAGGTTGTATCAAGGTGTATTAAGGACTACAAGCATATATTAAGAGTGTTAAGGCTTCAAAGAAAGTATAATCTCTTCACCCCTCTTGAGTTTTATGATGAATATAAATGGTATTAGTGGTTAAGTGGTTATAAGTGATGAAATCATGATTATATATGTGTTTAAAAGTGTTTTTATGGTATATGAAAGGAGTATGTGCTTGTAACCATGGTTGGTAAGATGACCACATGGTGTAGGTAATGGTGTATAAGGTGGATGATGGATTTGGAGGAGTTGAATTTTGGAAAAGTATGAAAATATAGCCGTTATAATGCCCGATTTTCGTTAGGATGTAATTTGCCCTGTTTTGGACCCCCTGCATCCGTACGGTACCCTACTGTCTAGGTTACCAATTGACCATGAAATGGTAGAGCTTAGTTCATAGATCGTTTTGATATAAAGTACGTTAAAATCTGATGAACGGTTTAGGAGAAAAGTCAGTTTTAGTGAAAGACGTTCGAGAACCGAGAAAATGTAATTGTATCAAATTGGAGGCTATGAATACCATACTTAAACATTTTTAAAAATTATAAAATTTTGGGATATTGTAGTGGAGTGGTCGAAGAGTCATTTCCAGTTGACCTTACATTAAAATTCGAAATTGAGATTTTCTGAGAATTTTTACAGTCGGGTATGGTTGTTAAGGGAAATGGTGAATAAGCACCGAAACCTTGATTTAACCTAAAATGGTTAGGTTTTTGAAACACTTGGCTTATGAATAACATGTGAAACATATATTAAAGTGTCAAGGGTATTGTTATGCAAGAGTGAGGTGAGTAAGAGATGTGGTATTCTAACGACGGTCCTTTTCGTGTTTATAGAAACTCCGGGAGAGCCACGAGCCATACCTTCAGGACATCGAGATCGAGGCAAGATCTTTTCTATCCCTACTTGGAAAACTATTTATCTTCAAAGAAACTTGATTTAATGGAATATATATATATATATGTGTGTGATGCTATTATTACTATATTATGAAGAAATTGTCTTCCTTGAGTATTGATATTGAAAAGAAATGTATACGAAGATGTATATGAATATGGATATGGATCTGAGTACGAAGATGTATATGAATATGGATATGAGTACGAATATGTATATGAATATGGATATGAGTATGAGATGGATATGGATAGAGATGATTATGCATGAAGTGAACATGCCTTATGATTAAGAGAATATGAGAGAATGGTATCAGTTTTTATCTAAAGTAAATAAAAGAATGGTATCAGTTGTTATCTAGGGTTATATGATTTATAATATTTTGCTAAAGATATTCTTTTTAAATATCAGTGGTTTAATAAATATTATTTGATTATTATTTACTAATCTTTAAATAGACGGAATGTTTTAGGAATATAAAAGTATATTTGATTTCTTGAATATGAAAGAGATGTCTGGATCATAATCAAAGCATTATGTTATATATATATATATATATATATATATATATATATATATATATATATATATATATATATATATATATTATAGAAATAATGTGCGAGAATGGAAATGATATGAGTGAATGATATGTGGAAATAAAAGCGAGAAAATGGAAATGTGGAATGATATTTTATAAATGGAATAATGATGTGACAAAAAGGGGGATTGCAACAGACTTGCGTAAGTGGCTGTGTCAGGGCTGTGTGCGACACAGTCCAGCATTTATTATTTTTATTACGGCACGAAGATGCCAAGGGAGGATGTTAGCAGGTGGCCTTCCTCCAGGGATGATCTTCATTCCTTCTACCGGTAGTAAAAAGAGAGCAGGTACGATTAGGCGACTGATCATCGTCCTAACGTATCAGGCGACAGCAGATATCCCCAATGTTTTTGAAAAGAAAGTGTTGACAATGGTTTTCAGATTTCTATACTGAAAACAGAATAATGATATGAGATGATGGAATTATGGTTACAGATGAAGAAAAACTGATATTATATTATTTTAGATTTCTTTTTTATAATAGTAAGTGGATGATGTATTATTAAATAAGAGCTTTATTCTTCCTTAAAGATTATAATTGGTCTCTGCTTATATATGCTTATATACGTATACCTGTTCACATTTAAATTCTAGTTTACAATATTATCTTGCTGAGCTATTATAGCTCACTCTTGCTACTTATGTATATAGCAGCTAGGTCCCATGCCGATACTACGCACTACACCCCGCAAGAGGGTAAGGGAAAGGCGACCTTTTGAGCGAGTGCTGGCGACCATCCCCGAGGTAGTGACAAGCGAAAGGGGCTTAGTAGACTTATGTAAATTAAGTGTTTAAGTTTGTAATAAACTTTTGGTTGTTGAAATGCTTCCTGTAGAAGTATTATTCAACAATGTACTTAGTAGAATTCTGGGTTGTAATAACTGTTAACTTTAAAATTTTAATATTGTGAATGTTGTTCTATGAGCATATGACTGGTGTGTGTGTGGGTATTAATGTGGGGTCAATTGCATAAATATTAAATTATATAAAAAAAAAGACTCAAGAGATATTGATATTGATCGAAAATTGGACCGTGATGACCTGGATCCTTGACCCCGGATCTAGGGGTGTCACAAAAATCAAGTGAAAGGGAAAGCAAATAAAACAATTTTCACTCTCTAGAATTTTTTTTAAGGAAGGAAGCAAGTAAATCGTGGTGAAAATTTATATGCTTTCTTCCCAAAATTTTTACTCCAAAAATGGGATGGAAGTGAAAGTAAGTGGTGTGATTAAATGAAAAAATACTTGATATTACAAATATACCCGTACTGACTACTTAAATGAAAACTTTTTAGATTTAAGAATTAAATTGTAACTTGATAATTTTTTATATATTTTACTTTCAGCTCGGAAGCATGTTAATGAAATCGATTTCACTCTACAAATTTTAAACTCGAAAGTGAGAGTGAGAAAAATATATTATTTTTTAATTACTTCCTTTTATATTTATTTATTTTTTGTCCCTTAAAAATATCAAGAGCAGGACCATTAACCGCTCAGGCATGGACCCAAACTCAAGAACCTATCTTGAAAATATGTTATACTAAAGCAAAGTGTATGGACAGTGTTATAGAAAGCGGAATTCGGAACTAATCGGTGAAGCACGGAACATGGATTAATCGGATAATCTGGAATTAATCGGACCATTAATCGGAATCAGTTTAATATTATTTTTTACATATAATTATTTTAAATATATAAAATATAAACATTCAATTAATATTTCATGAAATTTATAAATATTTAAAGCAAAAAAGGACACAATTATAAGTTAAAAAGTTTGAATTCACTCGTTTACATTAATATATCCAAAAGATTACAACAATGGAATTCAACACAATATACTTCATTTAAGCTCTAGCAAAAAGAGGGTTATTTTAAGTTCTGTTGTCTTCTATTTTCGATGAAGATATTGGCCTCGCAAACTGAACCATTGCACCCAGTGACCGTTTTTGTTTGTTAATACCGTCAATCTCAACAATGTCATCTGCTTTATTGATATTGATAGTAACTTATGCCTTTATTGATATTGATATTAATTTTGTTTTTTTATGAGTTTTTTTTTAATTTTTACAAATTTTTTTATTTGAACCGAACTTTACCGATTTCTGATCGAATTAACCATTTTTTGACCGATTTTTTTCCGCTTATTTACGGTATGGAGTAAAATGTCAAAAAGAAAAAGTGTAGGTGACGCCCGCAGGCAGCAGCACGCAACCTTGGAAGTTGGAGCCAAACAATCCCCCCATTCCCTTCTAAACAATAATCCCTTGTCGGGGTTTATACAAAACACAAACCTCCCTAATAATTAGGGCTTCCCTCGTTAACAACTCAACCAGCAGGACCCCCCTTCCCTTCTGCTTACGCCCGCTACCCATAATTCCAGGTTTCTAATCATTATTATCTATCTATAATATTTGAATTGCATTTCAATTATGCTTTTAATTCAAATCTTTAATCTCTATCAAGTCAATTTATTATGTAACGTATATGAATTAATTACTGTTGAATTATTCACTATTTCATATTTGATTTGTATGAGGATAGAGACTATGCTGTTTATCCTAGATGCCTGATCATGACAATCCTATTCGTAATCTCGTTAATTCCTGTTTCTCTTTGTTGACTGGATTCGTTTCTACCGTTGTTTCCTGGAATTCTCAACTACAGGTTATTAGTGTACGCGTTTCGTGTTATTGTTTTCACTTTGATTATGCTGTAAGTGTAATTAGAGGTTTACGATTGTGAAAAAAACTGATTTGTAGGAAGATTCTAATTTCAAAGTCCGAAAGAAAGGGTTAGTAATGGCAAATGAAACTATAGATATTAGTTCATCGTCGGATGATTGGGATTTGGAAGCGGATGAGTCTCTTGTTGATGATTCTGTTACTTCTGCTCATCTTAGGCGGTTACCGTCGTGGGCTCATTCTGCCGCCACAAGCTCTGCAGGTACAAGATAGCTACTTGTTTTTTTTTTTTTATTTTAAAAAACTAGAATATATGGGCTTATTGTGCATTTTAGTGGAGTCTACTGTTTTTTTATGTATTGTACTCAACGTGCAGCTAATGGCGGTCCATCTCACAAGAATACTTTTCGTGTGTCTACCTCTAATAGAAATGCACACCGGAATCATGTTGGAACAGGTTTAACTGACAAGTAGTATTCTTATTTACTGTTAAAGGAATTATCTATTGATTCACTAATTATCTGACCCTTTATAGATTCCACAGATCATGGCAGGCAATCTGTAAAAGCTCCTTTTCGAGCATCTACTCCAAATGGAAGCTCATCACATGGTAGTCACCCTGTAAAATGTCATGATTTTGGAGACTCGGATCTGCTTAATCTCACAATGACCACAATGAAATTTGTTTTCTTTCTGATACAGTTAATGGACAGCATTTATACGGGCAGATCCCTAAAAGACGCCTTCCCCAATCCTTAAAGCCACATGTCCATGGATCGAATAACTTAATAGGAAACTTAGGCAGCAGTCATATGCGTGAAGCTTATGCAAGAAGTTATCCTGCACAGGGTATCCCAGACCATGTGAAAAACCAATTAGACAGAGAATGTGATGATGAAGTACTTATGTATGATAAAAATGGAAGTTTGATATTACCTAAACCTCTTATGCCAAGGATATCTCCTTCGACTGCTCACCACACCACCTCTGCTGATCCTAGATTCCATTCTGGCGCTGGCCAAGAAAGATATGGGGAGTACGATGAGAGATTAATCTATCAGGCAGCATTGCAGGTACTCAAGTAAATCAACTTAGTTATCAAGAACTCATTATAGTGCCAACCCTTTTTTTTACAAAAAGAGAACTAGTTCAGTTATTGAATTAATATTTCTGAATGGTTCCACTAAAGCGTGATGCTGCTATGTCATCTCTGCCTGCCATCAAGACACCCATGATCATAAGTTAAGACTACATATTTGAAGTTTCTTGTACTTTGTTCTGTCCAACCAACTTGTTTTAGTTATGGCATATGGTTTACTATGCCATATTTCATTCCTCTACAAATGTACTCCCGACCCAGTTTTTTCATCTATCTTTTCTATTTAAAAGTTCATGAAACGTCTCATTTACTTTTTCAAGACAGAGTGACCCTATCCCATTGGAAGTGAATGAGGAAAGATCTTGGAGCTGTGAGTTTTGGGATATAGTTAAATTATGCTTTTTTGTTTTCTAAAGAAGGTGCCACCAATTGAAGCCACAATCTATGTCAAGGAGGAATATACTTGGGAATAAAATATTGTGTAGGTTCGACAAAAGGAAAACCTTTGACTAGAACTGACCATTCGTAGAATAAAACTATCTGGAACCATCCTGAGCTGTCCATTCAACTTTTGCAAGGACGTTACTGGGCTGATTTCATGTCAATGCTAAAATTTGTTCACTACATAATATTTCATGCAACATGTCTTAAAGTTGATGGCAACCTGCAATGAAATACTAACAATCTAGTCATGTTCAATTTATGTGTAGGATCTTAACCAGCCTAAAGCTGAAGCTACTCTTCCTGATGGGCTTTTATCAGTTTCCCTTCTTAGACACCAGGTTACGGTTCCTATTCATATACTGTAATTTACGTTTTAGATTCAAATTTTGTAGACCTCGTACTTCTGAGCACGAACTATCGTATATTACAGAAAATTGCTTTGCAATGGATGCTTCAGAAGGAACAAAGCTATTGTTGTTCTGGTGGATTTCTAGCCGATGACCAGGTTTTTTATTTAGTCAAATATTTATGAACTTGCATGATCCTAAATGCCCAAGTTTAACCTAGATTAACATATTTAAACCTGACAGGGCCTTGGCAAGACCATCTCAATGATTGCTCTTATACAGTGTCAGAAATTGATGCAGTCAAAATCGAAGTCAGAAGATGTAAGCCATCAGATGGCTGAAGCCTTGAATTTGGATGATGATGATGAGGAGAATGATGTGATTGCTCATGAGAAAGTTAAGCAAGATGAAGACTCTCGTGAACTTGTACTGATTCCAGAAGCAAGTACTTCCACTCGAAGTATCCAACCAAAAAGGCCCCAAGCAGGCACATTGGTTGTGTGTCCAGCAAGTGTGCTTCGACAGTGGGCCAGGGAGCTGGAAGAAAAAGTAGCTGAGGGAGCTAAACTTGGTGTTTTAATTTATCATGGTAGTAATAGGACAAAGGATCCTGTCGAACTGGCAAAATATGACGTGGTTATCACAACATATGCTATTGTTGCTAATGAGGTTCCGCCAACTTCTGGTGATGATGAGGATCAGAATAAGAAAAATATGGAGAACTGCGGTTTGATTTCTGACTTCTCTGGTAATAACAAACGTAAGCAGAAAACTCATGCTAGTAAAAAACGCAAGAAGGCTAGAAAAGCGATTGACAGTTCTAGTATTGATAGTGATTGCGGCACTCTTGCAAAAGTACGCTGGCTTAGGGTGATATTAGATGAAGCTCAAACAATTAAAAACCATAGAACTCAAGTGGCTAGAGCCTGTGCCGGGTTCAAAGCAAAATCTAGATGGTGCTTATCTGGAACACCTATACAGAATACGATTGATGACTTGTTTAGTTATTTCAGATTTCTAAAATATGATCCGTATACAACCTATAAATCATTTTGTACAACATTGAAGCACCCTATATCTAGAGATTCAGTGCAGGGTTATAAGAAGCTCTATGCTGTGTTGAGGGCTGTAATGCTTCGTCGGACAAAAGGTGAATATGTTTTTGAGTACTTCAATTTACTGGCCATTCTCTTCAAGTTGATACAGATTTCTGTGCTTGATGAGTTTAGCCCTTAACTATTTTCAGGCATTTACATTTGATAAAATTTCTATTATAATCTTTATCTTGAGTTAGTTCTGTAGCCTGGTTCTAAGAAGCACCCTTTTTTGGTCTAGGTACATTTATTGACGGTGAGCCGATAATTAGATTACCACGAAAAACAATAAACTTGATTCAATCGGAATTCTCTGAAGAGGAGAGAGATTTTTATAGGGAACTCGAAGTTAATTCACTCTCACAATTCAAGGTATACGCTTTTCAAGTTATGCATCCTTATTTCTATGTCAATTAATCAAACACTAACCAGAAACACACTAAAATTGGTGTCACTGTATTATATTGTTGCCTTTAGTAATTTCAATATATATTTTCTGGACCCACTTTTCCAGTCTTCGATGCGGTTTTTATGTCTACGACTTGGAAGGAGAACTTCCCCATGATGAAGGATAAATGAGCCGAACATTTATACTCGTGTTGTCTCATTTTGTCTTGTGTAATTATTAAGCTAAGTCTTTTTACTGGTTGGCTGAGAGAAGTCTGTGAATTTAATAATGAAAGATGAGCATTCATTATTTTTTTCAAATAATAACTCTCTTAGAAGCAATAATAATTTGTGAGTAGAATATATAGAAACAATAATACAAGTAAATAAAGGATACAGGTATACAAAAGGTTTATGATGCACTTGCTAGGGAACGATGATCTACAATTGATAATAATATTTTCTAGATTTTAGTTATAATTTATGTCTACCCCTTAAATATCAGACAGGCTTCTACTACAGTTGCAAGTATCTGTGGGATCCTAATGTTTCCTGCAGCTATAACTATTATCATATGATGTGAAATTTAGGACTACTAAGAAAGTGCACCATTTAAGATTATTCCGGATGTTTGCCTGTTCGTCTACTATTATTTTCTCCCATTCTATGGTATTTATTTTAGCAGCATGGTTATCTGGGTCCCACACTACATGTGAGGGCCCAGATTTAAATTACTTCCAGATACTCTCTTGGGACTATCTGATCCTTAAAGAAAAAGTATTATAGTCTAATTTGTTTTTACTGCAGGCTTATGCTGCTGCTGGAACTTTAAATCAAAATTACGCAAATATTCTGTTGATGCTTCTGCGCCTTCGTCAGGCTTGTGATCACCCACTGCTTGTTAAGGGTTTCAGTTCTGAATCCATTGGAAGAGATTCAATGCAGATGGGGAAAAACCTCCCCAAAGATATGCTAATTAATTTAATGAAGCACTTGGATGCTTCCTCAGCCATCTGTTGTGTGTGCAATGTGAGTTCTTCTGGGCTTTACCCTTTTTCCTACGTGTCTGCCTCAAACTCGTTCTTCACACCCATCCTCGTAGTGTTCAATTATGTTTATTTTCTTAGACAACTGCAGGGAAGCTCTTCTGGTGTTAAATTGTAGTAAACAACATAGCATACTTATGAAATAATAAAAACAAAAGTTGCCTCGTCAAGTCTCTGAACAATCGGTATATGTCATTGATAATATATGTTTATGATTAAGAGTTAAGACCAGGCAAGAAGTACTTATGAAGACTGAATACTCTTCCTGGCAGGATGTATCAGATAGCCTTGTTAGTTTCAAAAGGAAGGTGGATCTATGACCCTAAAATTTGTGTAGGTTGGACTCTTCAGTGCCCAGGTGAATTGAGATATGATTAGCGGCGAGACAGGGATTCGTTGATGTGGAGTATCCAAGTCATCTATATATGTGGTGGAAATTTAGCCAAGGAGGAAAAGATTATTTTGAATGCAAAATGTAGATCAGTTTATCTCATCTCGCCTTTAGGGTAGAAAAAATTACACGTTTGCAATAATAGCAGTGGCATAGTCTCTTACCCCTTGGTCTGAATGATGATAAGAGCACTAGTATAGCAGCAAAATAACAGGTCTAATATGTAGCCTGAAATTTTAACTGGTTAGCCAGCCTCTTCTTCAATCCTACAGATATAAGGATGTCAGTCTGGCCCACTTGCAATAATTTAGGGTTAGAACTTTTTGCATTCTAAGCTGAAAATAGGTGGAAAATTATTAAGCTCTTCATGCAAAACGTAGGCCTCAACAATAGATAATGTGTATAATTTGTTTAACATAATCCGAATATGATTATTTCTGTACAATCTGCAATTTCACCATGACCGTCAATTTGATTCCATTGATTAATGACCTAATTCTTGGTGGTAAGTTTTTGTTGTAACTGTTCCGATTTTAATATTTCAAACTAGTTATCTCCTGTTACCCTTAAATTGAGTGCTTAATGGGAAAGATTAATGATAAATCTGCAGGATCCACCTGAGGATGCAATTGTTACTATGTGCGAGCATGTATTCTGCTATCAGTGTGTATCAGAACATTTAAGGGGAGATGAAAATACATGTCCTTCACATGAGTGCAAGGAATTGCTTGGTCCTGATGTGGTATTTTCTAAAGCCACCTTAAGGAGTTGTTTATATGGAACTGATCATCTTGATGTTAGTCTCCCATCTGAGCCGAAAAAATCTTTAGTTTTAGAGAATGGGTATAACTCTTCAAAAATTAAAGCTGCCATGGAGATTCTTCAGTCTCATTGTAAATCAAATAATGCGTGTTTACAACTACATGGTATAGTTGGACACAGTGACATTTCATCATCTCGAGGAAAGGAAACATCTGATTCAGATTGTAGTGTTGTAAAAGTTACAAACACAACATCATGGCCAGATGCACAAACTGAAGCACCAAAAAAGGCTATTGTTTTCTCTCAGTGGACAGGCATGTTGGACTTGGTAGAAATTTCATTAAACCAGTCTGCTCTAAGATATCGGAGACTTGACGGTACAATGACAATAGCGGCAAGAGACAAGGCTGTCAAAGAATTCAACAATGATCCTGAGGTTGGACTCTTATCCCTTCTTGATGCAAATCTTGTGTTACATCACGTGGACATGTTTGTAAGATACCTGGTGGTCGCTCTCATGCATCACGATTTTATGGCAATGCTTGTCATTTTATGCATTAAACTATGACCATGTTCATGAATTTTTACACCAAATCAAGTACCAGTTTTTTTGTTATGTGAATAATACCTGGACATTTATATCAAAATATCCTACTCATCTGATATGGCAAGTCTTAGGAGACTGATAATCAGAGAGTAGTGAAATGTGCAAATCAGTGGTAAATGAGATCTTAAATATGTTGATCTACTTGCTGTTGTGAGAAATATGAACTTTACCTTATTCTGAAAAATGGTAAGTTTATTTATAAAGTTTGTAATGATTTTGACGGTGCACCTTTAATCTACTGGATTTCGATCTATTTTCATATTTCAAATGCTTTAAAATGATACTCATGTTGGTAACATATCACTTAACTTTGGTTTGGTGCATATCATAATCAATTGATTAAGTACTTCCACTTATGTCAGTATATGTAAATTTCAGGTGACGGTGATGCTGATGTCATTAAAAGCTGGTAACCTTGGTCTCAACATGGTTGCTGCTACTCATGTAGTCCTTCTTGATCTTTGGTGGAATCCAACTACCGAAGACCAGGCTATCGATCGAGCCCATAGAATTGGGCAAACTCAACCTGTTACTGTCTCGCGCCTCACTATTAAAAACACAGTTGAAGAGCGAATTCTAGCTCTTCAGGTATGTACTTAGTATATATGCTCTATCTTCTTTTGCAGTTTCAAAGTGATAATAATATCTACCTAACCAAAAAAAATTGATACTATTATCTTCTGCTTCATTAAACAAACCTTTTGATAGACAATAATTTCTGATTACTGATTATCTTTTGAAATAGGAACAAGATAAACCAGGAAGTTCACTATTTTTGACATAGGCACCATTTTCATTTACTTCTTTTGAAGTGTATGCATGTAAACAAACCCCTTTTAACCCCAACCATGTATTACTTGATCCACAAATCCATGAGCCTGAGTTCAGAAGGTTATAAATAATGTTCTTAAATTTGAAACTTGCTAAAGCTCACTTTCATCAATCAGAATCAGGGAGAATGTTGTGATGATTTTTGGTTTAGGTTTTGTGTTTTTAATATAGAATTAAGTTTAATGAGTGATATGAATACAGGCAAGGAAGTTTGATTAGGTAAGTCTGTACTGCGTCTGTACTGCATGGGTGATAACTGATAATGTATAATGCATAGTCTTCATTTGCATTTTCAACCAAAATCATTGAAGGCAGGTTATGTTTTATTACGTTATAGCAGCACCGGTTTCTTCTTAATTGGTGTTCGTCGTCCATGGCTGAATGTTGGATTGTGTCTGGTTCTTCTTAACTATCAGCTCCTAATCCAAACTCTTTACTTTTGCCATCACATAGGCCCTAGTTGACACTTGACAGCTCTTCTTAAAATATCACCCCTTGTTTAACATTTTGATTGAAGACCCATTTGTACAACATTAATATTTAACCTAGACCTGGCAATTCGGATAACCGGATCGGTTTCGGATCGGATCAACTTTCGGTTATGATATATTTGAACATAATTCGGATCGGATCTGATTCGGTTCGGATCTAATTCAAATTAAAATCGGATGAAATTCGGATTAAGGTCGGATGAAATTCGGTTCGGATCAGATATGGTTCGGATCCTTCGGATCATCTTTCATTCGTTATTTTAATTTTAAAAGTACCTTATTATTAAATATTATATTTTTAGTATAAAATTATGTACTTATTCAAAAAAAAAATGATTAAATAATTATGATATATTTGATATAAAATTATTTTAAATGTGCATCTTTTTTATGAATGGATAGATATTGAATGAAATGTGCGGTAACGTATACATCCTATTCGTTATAACCCGTTAAAATTATAACTTCTTAATTCATCATTTTTAGAATTCGGATCTAAATTGGATCCAGTATTTCGAGTCATATTCGGTTCGGATAATTTTTTATTTGGTTTTGGTCAGTTCTTGGTCGTAATCGGGTCTAGTATTTCGGATGATTTTCGGTTAAATTTTCGGTTCAGATATTTTTCGGATCGGATCAGATCAAATTGGTTTTCGGATAATTATCGGATTTTCCAATTCGGATACAAAATCGGATTCGGTTCCATGAATTTCGATTCGGTTCTTCGGATTCAGACCCATTTTGCCAGGTCTAATTTAATTTCTCATTGATTTCTTTATTGTTGGTAGTTTTCTATCGATCCGAGTTCCCGCAAATCAGTGATTATGCAATTCTACTATTCTACTATTCCGTAAATATGTATTCTGCAAATTCCGTTATGCAATTTCTCTGATTTCTTCATATCCATTAATCGATTCTGCAGTTACAATGCAGAATTTCCACAACCCTGGAATGTGAGGAATTTTAAAGGAATCATAAAAATCAAATTAGTTCATGAGTTCGCAGAATGATCACTGATTCTGCAGAACTGTGATCTTATTTTAGGAAATTGAGGTTGCCTTTTTCATGGGGGAGACTCTCTCACACGCATATATAGTAGTAGTACACATCTCAAATAATATCATCATTTATTGGATGATATTTGTATAAACTAATTGCTTTCTTCATTTGGGTATTTAAAGATCACGGCAATTTCTTTGGAACTGCAGTATGACAGATCTGTATTTGAGAATACTCAGACTTTTTGTTTTCTATGTTACTTCCTGTGCGTTGTTGATAAAAACTTCTGTTACTACTTCCAGATCAGACTGCCTTATCTAGATGGAGCATGAGTGCATCTTCATATCTTGTATTTGAATGGTTTAGATCACAGGCTTTTTATTATAGTAACGTGTATTGACCATTTTGACCTTGAAGAAAGAGAATCTACCGTGTGCACTCTTTTTTCTCATTATTGTTTATCATGTGTCGTGTGTTTCAAAGCATGAATGTGCCGTTTGTTTACTATAGGATATTTGATCATTCCGTGGTAGACTCTCTTTTCCTCCTTGTAGGCAAATATAACCCTTCCCCTCCTTTTAGATATTAGATCAGCCCTGGAGGGCTTCCCTCTTATATGTTCTCATCGTTTTTGCATTTAATTTGAAGAAAATATATTACTTACTACAAGGTCATTTGAGTCCTTTCCTTATGCTTGTATTCTCTCTTCCTTCTAGAAAGAGTTCTTATGAGTCCGTCATTTGTCTTTTGAACTTGTAATTACTGATCTGTTTCTTCATTCTTGAATCTTAATAGCAGCTTGCAGTCAAAAGCTCTGCGTACTATATAGAAATTGATTTGTGCAGCTGGGCCTTTCTTGTATAGAAATTGATTTGTGCATTTGTTAAAGCAAGGTTCTGCATTAATTAGATTGTGCTTTTGCAGGAGGAGAAGAGGAAAATGGTTGCATCCGCTTTTGGTGAAGATCAAAGTGGGGGCTCAGGAACTCGGTTGACTGTAGAAGATCTAAGATTTTTGTTTATGGGGAAACAGTAAATGAGTAAAGCAGAAAGTTAATATAGGTATAAGTTAGATTTAGGACCTTATTTTGCTGCTTCTCTTTTTCCTTTCCCCCAAGTGCACAGCTCAGGAAACAGTCCAAAAAGAGTTCTGAACAGGTACTTCTGCAACATTTCAAAGCCAACAAATAGCACATTTTTGTTTTGATCGAGTAGCGAGTTACTGAATCAAAAGCCTGCGAATATTATGTTATTATAAGCATTTCATATATTTCAGCTTGTGCAACAATTCCCCCCTTTCTGCAACATATTACATACATAACTGACAGTTAATAAATTTATTTAAAATTGTATAATTTAACTAAATACAAATCTCAAAAAAAATAACATATATAAAATTTAATAATATAATTAAATTTCTTTAATAAGACTGCTGTATTTCGATTTGTGACTACTAAAAAAATAATTAAAATTCAATTCAAGATCTTGGATTTAATTTTTAAAAATAAATACAATTATATTTTCTTTACAAAGGTCAGGAATCACACATGCGACTACATGTAACTTAGGAATCATTAAAAAGATGCACAATTTTGAACTACACAAGCTTGATTGCAAAAACAATTTGTAAATCTCTATATTACGATTCTTCTCTTTAGGGTTGTAAAGTACGTGTAGCTGTGATACCCTCGAGTCTTGAAGTTTTTTTTTTTTGTCAGACTTGAGTCTTGAAGTTTAATTAAGAAAAAATATTTTTTTTGGTAACAGTTAAAACTTAAAATATAAAATAAAAAAATGAAATAGATATTTATTTGTTTTTCTGTAGTTCTCAGAAATTGAAATACAAGTTTATCTATTCCAGGGGCCCTTCGAGAGTTGGAGTCTAGGTTCTATTCAATTAATTAATTTATTAAGTAGTATACATTAGATGTGCCAAAGAACAGAGATACTCATCAGATCACCTTTACCATTGAGGCATCGACTAATATTTGTTTGGCCCCTGCATAACTGCATCCTTCATTGCAACTCTTAGTGCATGCCAATGCTAGTCGTGTCCTCATTTCCAACAACAAAAAGCTTCTAGTACCGGTTTTGTTGAGATATAGTCCAGCTCATCTCCAGCTAGCATGTCCGCCTCATATATGCACTTGCCACATCAGCACATCAGTTAGTTAGAACATCAGTTAGTAGGGGTG
Organism: Saposhnikovia divaricata; assembly: GCA_036435485.1. NCBI lineage: Eukaryota > Viridiplantae > Streptophyta > Magnoliopsida > Apiales > Apiaceae > Saposhnikovia > Saposhnikovia divaricata. The sequence continues at coordinate 162,204,709 of CM071597.1, forward strand.
AGTATTCGGTTCGGTTAACCGAATACCGAACCGAATAACCGAAATAATTCGGTTCGGTTAACCGAACCAAAATATTTCGGTTCGGTATTCGGTTGTGGTATTTCAATTATTCGGTTATTCGGTTATTTCGGTTTTTTAACCGAAATTACCGAATTAACCGAAATATATAATAAATAATAATATTTACATTTTATATGTAAATTATTAATTTTTTATATGTAAAACAATAATTTTTTATATCTAAAATAATAATATTTTATATCTAAAATAATAATATTTATATTTTATATGTCAAATAATAATTTTATATGTAAAATAATAATAATAATAATATTTTTATATTTAATATGTAAAATAAAATATATAAATATATATAATTCGGTTATTTCGGTAAAATAACCGAAATAAATATTTCGGTTCGGTTACCGAACCGAAATATTTCGGTTCGGTATTCGGTTATAATATTTGGCCTTATTCGGTAATTCGATAATTCGGTTCGGTTATTTTACCGAATTACCGAATACTCACCCCTATCAGTTAGTTAGCTCTTGTATATATATAGTTCATTCATCATCCTGTTAGAGCAAGTTGTAATTCACAATGTAGATCATTGTAGTTCTTTACTTTGTAAATACTTCTTTGTACAGTTTATTTGATAAATGAAAATGGAGCTTTCTCCACCAAACGAAGCATTGTTCATCTTGTGTGTTTCCGCAGCTTTCTTGTTCCATCTGAAAAATTAATAGGTTTTTCTCTCTGCATTTCGTCTACTTCCTTATAAATCTGTGGACTAAGCGGAGATGTCAAGCTACATGCTTGTGATTTCCAAACTGTTCTTGCCTCTCTAGAAACAAGACGAAAGCTGGTTAGCAGGAAGACTATTCCCCTCGGGTCATCTTCCATGCACGTAAATTACACAGGCAAACATGCTAGAGAAAATGGGTACGGCATTATCAGGATTGAAATTGACCCTCTACAAGGTTATGAAAGGATTGAAATTTACTCATTCCCATTATTCAATATATCTTAGTCTTAGTGTGTATCCATTTTTTTAATGGGATCTACTTGGATATTTTTCATGGATAAAGTATACTGGCCTATCAGTAATACAGGAGTTTAATGAAATGTTTGGCGAGTTTTTGGCAAAATATAATCAAACTTTCTGCCCTCCTTTATTATTACTGTGCAATATCGCATTTCCAATTTTTAATTTCAGAAATACAAAACCTGCAGGTGTAATTCTACGTGTACGGCTTTGTATCCTTTACTTCGCCATCTGCAGTTGGAAACTGCAAAAGTTATAGAATTCATTTAGTTGAAGGATAACCAGACACCTTAAATTCTTTCAAGTATCAACCACAAATTACATTCTCAAAGTTCAATTTTCTTTGAAACCTCATGTTAAACAATCCAGATTGGGTTGGTCATAAATGATACTAGCACGCTTGTTGAGAGTCTGTGAATATTATGTACAGCTACGTCTGAAACTTTTAAGTATTACTCCCACCCGCCTATTTGCTAATTAGGGTGCATATGATTTTCTTAACTATGATGGTGAGGCATAAAAATCCTACATAATAGAGGAATACAATTGTCAACTTATATTAATGTAATGTAAAACGAATGGTGATTTGCCATTTGAGTAGTCACACCAATGAACTTGGACAAAATTATATTGGGCATGATCATCTCAATACTGACTCCTTCACGAAAGACCGGCCACCTGATCTGTTTTAATTTGAATAAATCATAAATTAGCAGAAAGTTGAAACAAAATGCAAGGATTGAATAATCATCATGTTTACACTTACGCGTATTCAAGATGGATGTTAATAAACCGACAATTTTCTCTGCTTTGTGACAATGTTACTGAGCCTTCAATGTGTTGATCTTGCTCCACTTCAATTGGTTCAAAGAAGTATATCAATGTCTGCAACCAGACAAATCAAGCGCAACTATCACTAGCACCAATATTTGCTTCACAAATAACATTTTGGGGGGGGGGGGGGGGGGGGGGACCATTTCACTCACTAATTGCTTGTTTGGTTAATTGAATTATCGTAGAAATTGACTTTTATGGAGGTCGTTCTTGGTATCCTTCACGAAATTCCACGGAAGTAGAGCAAGGTGTTTAGTTGACATGTAGGAATTTGTAATTACTAGGAAGTGCAAGTCATCGTAGCAACTTACCATGTTGAGTGAGAATTACAATTTCCCAGGGAGTTCGACCTCCCATGCACATGTTTACCAAACAACTGACAACTCTACTAACTTTCCCAGGATCCTTCCTAGGCAATTTCAGTCAACTAAACAAGAATTAGGGCTATATCCCACCAATCCAGGGTTCATTCCTACTGACTCATTTTCTTTACAAACCTCATCATAAGAATTTGCACAATCATTTTTCTTCCCCTTCCCTCTTTTATGGAGCATTAACCGTCTAAATTAGCTCCAGCATTTTGTTGACTGGATAAACCAACAGTGAGCATAATTTAATTAAAAGAATCTAATAAGGAGACCCCTTGAGGAATCTGTGTGAATGCATAATAAGTTTCATCCTGGATAGTGGATTCGTTGCTTTTATACCAACTGTAGTAACTATGGAAGCTTTCAATAATGCTTCATTTTGATGTGTACCATTACTGTGAAAAATGTGATGAAACTTCATTTTTACTGCTATTCTGTGCATTTCATTTAACCCGTTAGAGGGAGATATTACACATTTTGGTACTGTGTCCAGCAAGTCACTACACTTCTCTTACAAAATTTTGTCTGACACAATACCATATTACAATATAATATCTTTACTAATAAAGATATATATATATATATATATACAACTTCTATAATTACATACTTAAGTCCCGCAAGTTAGGAATTGCGCCTTTACACTGCAGCACCCAAGTAAATCAACTAAACAGTTGCTATTCTTACTTAACCAAGGGAAGACGGAAATAAGCATGCGATTTTGTTTGACAGAACACAGTGAAAGGAGAAAACACTGAGATACAAACAATAACATAAAGTGTATATACCTGCTCCCAATGTGTTGGAGGATCCTCAGGGGCAGTTGAAAGGACCAGGGTTTCGTTGAGATTGGCACGTTTTCTACTCTGACTGCCTTCATTAGGAAGATTTGTGTAATGTTCTAATGATAGTGAATCACTATTGGCAGAGAATGTCCCTGGGCCAATAAATTGAACATCGAACCAGAAAGCAAACCCATGGAATGGAGCTGAGAAACAAGGATTGTTATAATTATATGTCTTTAACAGAAGAATGTTTAGAGTACGAAAAAAGATTAGCTTTTTGACTTTTGAACCTTTTGCAGCTAGATTTAAAGAGGAAATCGCATCTTTCATAAGCATGAAGTATCTTTTTTCTTTACTTTAAGTAACAGGAAATAAAAATATGTGTAGTTGTAACCGTGTAGTTGTGTACAACATTAAATCCATACAGACTATGGATAAAATTAGCTGCTCAACAAATTTGTTGTAAAATATTGTTTTGGGAATAATGAGAACCTGTTGAAATCTCACTACCAATATAACATTTTTTATATACCACAACCCGTGACAAAACAAAATTTCATCTTAAGAATCGAATTATGAATATCAAGATACACTGCCAACCATGGACTAAGTTGCTCAGGTTTGAGAAATGTGTTGTGCAACAGGCACTGTTGATCGTGAACCTAAAACTTAGATTTGGAAGTTTGAGTTTTGGTACAAGCACTTGACTAATTTTCCTAATAATGAAACTTGGAATGTTCATACACAAACAAGAAGGAAGAAGATTTACCTCGCATCATGGACTGAAAATCGAATTTTGTTGTAATAGATTCTAGCTCCGGAGTAGTAACTGTATAGCAGTCAACATGCTTTACCTGTCATCGTGCCGCAACTTGTTAAGTAGTTAGCTCAAGCATTGATTCACAGAAGAGTGTAAGAAATTCTTATAGAAACATTGCATGCCCTGCTAAGCCAGTGTAATTGAAGACAAAATAGTGAAAAGACTGACCACATGTGGCCATGTTAAAACATTTTCCCCACTAATCGTTTCCACCGATGGCTCTTCAAATGCACATTGTTTTGCCAAGGGAAGCAGAGGAGACACTGAAATCAACAGAAGCAATCAAACAATAATACCCAATAATTTGATTACAAAGGTCAAAGAATAGCGAAAAGCAAAAGGGTACATAATGAAAATTAAACCATCAATTTTATATTTAAACAATTAGAGCATCAACGTAGAAGTGCAAGTACAAATTCATATATAGTTAAAGAACGCTTAGCATTAAATAGAGTGTAGTACAACTCAACTGAATTATATAGTATCACTAACAAAATTAAAAGACAAAAACAATAACCTGAGGACAACTGCAGATATGGCATTATCAAAAAACATCAACCAACGTGCCCAACTCACTCACAGTAAACATGGATGTGTTTGTTTGGAATCTAGTTCTGAGGAGGGTTGCTTATCCTAATAATTGTTTTGTAACCGAACCAGGGTAGTCTTTTAAGCATAGGTAGTACTTGGAGCTTAATTATATATGATTACTGAAAAAACATAGAAAAAACCTTGCGGTAAGAGTGAGAATACACTCAAGAGTTGGCAATTTAACAGAACTGGTGCTGTCCTACAGTTCGGTGGACCTAAAATTATGACAGGGTATAGGTAACCCTAGTTCTATGACCCGGTACAGGTAACCCTAGTTTTATGACCGGGTACAGGTAACCTGAACCCGGCCCATTACCAGAAATTGCCACCCCTAGGTCGCAATAGATCTTTTCTGACAGACATCACACTGTAGATTATAAATTTCCCCTGTTCCTTACCATGCATTTTTATGCAGATGCAACGGATGGGAAATCCTGACTGTCTCGTAATCTTTTAAAACAGTAGCTATAGAAAACTTTTGTTTCCAGAGATTTCAGGGAGCAAACAGGTACATTAGAAAGGAAAAATTTAGGTATTTTGTTACTATTAATGGAAAAAGGAACTACAATGACTACGTTACTATTGACGGCAAAAGGAACTTGAATTACTACTTACAAGACATGTTACTGCTAAGTTTTCCACAATTAAAGCAAAAGTTTCCAGCATTGATGTATCACACAAGTATCTGAATAGCTACGGTTATGTCCAACAGAATGGTAAAACATTAAAGCATAATTGAAATATTTTGACTAGATTTTTATAAAGGAAGCCAAGGTAGTGATGAAGCATGTTACATGTGTTTGAGCACATTAGAAAACTGAATTGATTGGGCAACTGAAGTACTCAATGGAGAAAATCACAAAAAAGCATTTGTAAGAGCTCTTCGCATAGATAATTGCTTTACCATGATCATTATGTGCACAGATATGTTTCTACATAATGTTAAAGAAGTTCATGATCCACTCACTATCAATTCCATAGACATTGCGCCAGAAATCAATACTTTCTCCGTATCTGTCAGGGTGCGTGACAGGTGCCATGTACAACTGAGGGCGAACAAGATATGAAGAATAAGACTGATAATACTTGGTTGCAAATAATTTGTGGGGGACATATTATTAATATAATGAGGTAACAAAATTACAAAAATCACAGATAAACAATTTTAGAAATACAGCTACAAGAGTTTGACTACTGGTAACTTTGAGCCTAGGAGTTCTGCAAGCAGTAAGTTAACATAAATAGAACTCTCAATACTGCTTAATCTGCTTAAGTATTTGTTCACTGTCAAACCAATTAGAAAATAAAACTAAACTCATATCGCAATATGCAACATGTCAATTTGACAGACAAAGAATAGATACCGTTGCAGTTGAAGGAAGAATAAGACCTCCAGGCTTCAGCCAGCGGTCTCTAGCTGTAATAACGCTCCCCAGCATACTCTGCAAGGTAAATTGGAAATCTCCTCAATATAAAATGCAAAAAAAGTTGTCAACTTAAAAAAACTGAAGTCCATGTCCACTGTGGCAATATTACAAAAAGTATATTACCTCATACAGAAGCATATAACCCATCCATTCTGAAATAATAACATCAACCTCCTCATTTATCTCAACATCCTACAGAACCAGTCTACCAGGGTTATGCAAATATCTAAATTGTACATATTAAAAAAACATTTTCTTGCTCAAATAAGACTACCTCAACGCGTCCATGTAATACAATGACTGTTTCAGATAGATTATTTGCCTTCACAACTTCGTTTGCCTAATAGAACATTCCAAATAATCAGAAGCTTATATATTTAGAGAGAGAGAAGAACTAAACGAGAGATAAAGTTTCATATGTGTAATACGGTAATGTCAACATGTATTTTGAGATTATAAAGAACAACTTCTACAGAAAAAAAAAAAAGTTGAATTAGGAAATTTGATGATAAATCAGACTTTAAAATATAACTTGCTAGTTGTCATGTCAAAAGGCAAAGAAATAGCATGGTTCTCATAAATAATCGTGTATACTGCTTTTATCCGTATGTACATTAGAGATAATGCGTGACAATAAACAGTTCAAGATCACTAATTAGGATGGAAGAACACTGTCCACAGAGATCACAATTAACCAAGCTGCAGCATCATATAATAAAAAAGGAGAAACAAGTTACCTGAGCCGCAATGTCACTGGCATCAACTGCATAAACCTGATAACAAGCATTTGTCAGAAAGGGAAATATGTCAAAAGCGATAATAAACCAGCACTGGGTTGCATCAATATGATAAATAACCTGATGCACATGCTAAATCCCATTTGATTCACATAGCCATGAAAAGTAAAGATATTATAAACTTTTTCGTTGTTAGAGCATCTCCAACGGTGTTTTGTAAAAATGATTGGCTAAATATTGATTATGTAAAATTTGCTGAACCTGTAACATATTTTACTCCAATGGGATTGACTATATTGGTTGGCTATATTTTTAAAATGGTATGTTATTATTATTTCAACTTGTTAAAAATAGAATATATTATTTAAATATGGTAACAGATGATCTGGAATTTTACTACAGGTTGCTAAAGGTTCGACAAATATAGCCAACCTTTTGTGATTGTCTAAATTTTTACCCAAGGGTTTTGTCCCATTGGAGGGGACAAAATTTTACAAATTTTCTATAATTCTTATTTAAGATAATTTATCTTGATTTTTACCTAAGGGCTCTAGATGGTTGGAGATGCTCTTAAATATATGACGACTATCTTTCTGATGGAAGACGTTAGCATCATGTGTTTCTCCATGCAATATTTTCTTAGCAGGCCTACTGATGCAAGAGTCTTCATTCATATAATTCAACTTAAGAAGTATAAATCGCCATAAGCTAATCAACAGAAGGATGGCTCAACTTATCCGAATCCGTAAAATCCTGTAGGGTATTAAAAACCAGTTTTACAGACTAGGATTAATTGGAGAACGCAAAAAAATATTATAATTTCATTACTAAACTTGCTGTGCTATTACAGCTCCACAGATGATTGCAAAACATTATTCAAGTAAAAGATGTTGACGCGGGACAGCATTGAGGTAATAAGGATTAACTAAAACAAACAATAAAATTGATAAAACGAGGATGATTTAACAGTGGTAACAATTCTCAAAACAAAAAGAATATAAGGATTTCAACCCAGAACAATGAAATAATTTTAATTTCAATATGAAATCCTATCATTTATTATATATGAGGGGGATGACGTTACTTACACAATTAATAACCTAAAAATTTCCAACACTAATTAATATCCTATGTATTATGGCCCATGAATGATGGGACGACTACAAACAATCTAAAATAGACGTAACCATAAATGTCTAACTCAAAATTAATACCCTAATTTAATAGCAATTCTTTGAGAACAGATAGACCAAATTCTTTTTTTTAAAACGTAGCTCCATGCTACATGGATTTAAACTGTTAACTGATATAAAAACATAACTCCTTCCTTTCACCACCATATATAAATTAAAGGAAACCAGTAGTATATTACTCATCAGATATTATAAACTATCATTCCTATTTTCTAGTAAGAGGCTAATTACCAAATAACAGTATAGGCAGTCATTAAAAAACGGCGGAGGCACACGTTGCACAAGTGTATGCTCAATGAATCAGTAAACAAAAGAGCAAAGTGGCTTACCACCTGCAGGGGCATTAACGGTAAATCAGTTTAACTATGTCAACAACTTAAAATGTAGATAAAAATACCAATCATCATATAAAATAAGAAAAACACAAATATACTTAATGGTTTCTTAAAAGTGGCGATAAAGTTAAAATGTTTCAATATATATATATAAACTAACACCGAGCTACAATTTCTTAAACGTTAAAAAATAAGAATATCACTAAAGGTAAAACAACTTTACGCATATCCCAGAAACAATACAAATAAATACAAAATTTAAAGCACCTTACCCGTTTTGCTCCAGCTTGTGCACAAAATATGGATAGAATCCCCGTGCCACAGCCAACATCTACAACCACCTAAAACATGAACTCAAAAGATATTAGAATAAGGACTAAGCATGACTTGTTTCCACATTAAAGCTTACTTTTAACAAATTTCTGTTACATCGAAGCTCGGTGTAGAAAAAGGAACTGGCAAACAGTGTGTAATCGTTTTAAAATCCAAAAACAATATTCTAATTTTAGTATTACTTTGTCTTTGATATAATCTTGATGCTGCATGATCGCCGACCTATAAGTTTCAGTGCGAAGACGATCCTGTGAAGAGGAGACCATAATTAGCATACTTCTCAACAAACCATTAAACAAATGGGTTATGGCTAAAACATCATTGAATTAATGAATTCTAATCCAACTTGATAGTGGGCCACCACACTCATAAAGTTTACGTCCAAGTAATTATTTAATTTATTCATTAAAAAGTTTTAATGGGCTTCAAAAGTTCAGAAAGAAACTGAGGTGTGATGAGAACTTTAGATACATATGTAATATAGAGACTGAGTTGTCATGCGGAGGTGCACGTTATTCGTTAAAGAACTAAGTGATCATTATGCCTGTGTTAGATCCTTTGCTCATATTTAGAATTTTGGACAAGTGAATGACCACAAATGAAAAAGTTGAGGTGCAAAAAGGGAAAAAGGGGGAGAGAGAGAAGATGCCACGTTGGTAATGATGTATAGAATAAAGATGTGCATTGATAAGAGAAATCTAATGTAGCAAGTTCAGGAAAAAAACCATCTGTATTTTGTAAAGTCCTCTGTATATTCATGTTTAGTTTTCAAATTACTTAACAGAATTATTGACACAATAACTTATCCAATATACTCATCTATCAAAAAAAAAATGAAGTGCCCGATACCCGAGTTCAAACTAAGGTTTTATAAAATCCTATCTCAAAGTAAAGGGATATAACAAATATTTACGAAGTATCCCCCCAAAGGCCCCCAATATCACAATTTTGAGCTAAATGGTCCCAATATCACAACCTGAAAAGATGGCCCCAAATATCACTTCAAAACCAAGTTGCGTTTAGCGTTTTTGAGTTTTTTTATTTTTTTTTCCCCCAAAACGCTAGTGCGTTTAGCGTTAGGTTGTTTTTTTTAATATATATAGACGCTAGATAGCTTAGCGTGGGGGGTGGGGGAAACGCCACTTTATGTGGTGTTTTGGGGGGAAAACGCCACTTAATGTGGTGTTTTGGGATGTTTTTCTAAATTTTTTTCTTTTTGTTTTCTCCTAAATATATATTTGCAAACAGTATTAAAAAACTTATAATTAAATGGTCAATTAAAATTGTGTTTTTGTATAAAGTCCGGCGGCCTGATTTTTGTATTTCCTTAGGGGTTCAATAATTAACATTTGGGGTTCAACGTTTCCATTTTGGGTTTTAGAAATATTCCGAACAGCAATAAACCGTATGCGAACTTAGGGTTGAAATCCCTAAATACCCACCTTTTCAAAACAAAAAACCAAAATACCCACCAGCGCAGCCGACCGCCCAAAATACCCGTCGAATGCGCATTTTCAAAATGCGTAGGCTCTTATACGCATGTTATACATGCGTGTTCTTTACAAATTTTTTTTTAAAGCAAGCCACGCAGTGGTATAATGCGTATAGTACATATTATGGTCCCTGGAACACGCATGTTGGACATGCATGTTCTTTATTATTATTATTTTTTTTTTGGAAATTAGACCACGCATGATTCCAAGGCGTATAGTTCATTTACAAAGCAACTGCCATTCAATTATAAGAGGAGTACGCATGGTATACATGCGTGAAGGGAGTACGCATTGTATACATGCGTATTCAGTGGGTAGAAAGGGCACAGCCTCCCGCTGGTGGGTATTTTGGGTAGTGGATTCCCAAAAGTTGTGTAATTTGGTCATTCTTCTAACTTATCCTGATTTTTATACGCGTTAGCGTTTAAAAATCAGGCCGCCGGATTCATTTTTTATTTAAAATTTTTAAATTTTATCTGTATTTCCTCGGGATTTCAACGATTAACCTTTGGGGTTCAACAGTTCCATTTTGGGTTTAGAAATATTCGGAACGACGAATAAACCGTAAACGAACTTAGACCCTAAACGAACTTAGACCGTATATATTTAGGGTCTAGGGTTTAGGGTTGTTTACAACCCTAAACCCTAGACCCTAAACCCTAACTTATCCTGATTTTTAAACGCGTTAATGTTTAAAAATCAGGTCGCCGGATTCAATTTTTTAATTAAAAATTTTAAATTAAAAAATACAATTTTAATTAAATTTAGGGGTTCAACAATTAATTTTTAGGGTTCAACGTTTGCATTTTGGGTTTTAAAAATATTCTGAACAACGAATAAACCGTATATATTTAGGAGAAAAAAGCAAAATAAATAAAAACAAACAAACGCCACATGAAGTGGCGTTGCCCCACAAAACACCATTTCATGTGGCGTTTTGTACTTTAACTCAACTTAGTTTAGCGTTTTACACGTAACATTACTGTAAAATCAACTTGAATTAGCGTTTTGAATAAAAAAAAAAGGGAAAACGCTACAAGATGTAGCGTTTTTACTAAAAAAAATAAAACGCTAGACGATACTATGTTATAGCGTGATACTCGGGGTCAAGTTTTTGAGCTGTGATATTTGGGGCCATTTGCTTTCAAATTGTGATATATGGGGCCAACACCCCACGCACTACCTTCTCTTAATAAGGAAAAATGCCACATCTTAAGGGTGCGCAATGCACTATACATTTGGAGAGTCCTTCCTCTACATATCACATAATGAATAATGGACTATAAATTGACCACTATCACAAACCACAAGTAAAATCCAAACAAATTAATAAACTAATCAAACATTGCTCATTCACATATCCAATAAATTTCAAGTTAATTATAAATGAATAGCTGACAGGACCCGAGAAATGTATAAATTATCGAGATAAATAAGCGAGTATAAGAAGATAGATTACCTTAATCATTTCCTCGTGAATACTGAGGTGAGCATAAGAGTGAAAGTAAGCCATATCAAAGTCAGTGCACGGAGGCTGCTGCTGTTGCTTCTGTTGAATTTGTACTTGTTCCGATGAAACCCTAGCTCCGTTGACGTGAGCATCGCGGCGGCCACGTGCTCTGCTGATACGACCGGGTTTTCTGAGGCGGTGATTAGTGGCAACAGATGATTGGTGGTAGTAATGGTGGCCGTTGCCGTTGTTATTTCCGGTGGATGCTACTCCGTTCAGTTCTTCCATGTCACCGGCGATTTGAGTGTTGTTGAAAAGAGAGAGGGCGGCAAATCTGTAAGGAGAGAGCTACACTAAGTGTGGGTTTTAAGGGTTTTATTGAATTTAGAATTGGGTGAGTGGAGTGTGGGGTTTTCTATTTGGAATTTCCCAACTTATTAGGACCGCGTTTGGTAGTAGTAGCAGTAGCAGCAAACAGAGTTCTCTTTATCATAATTTGAATGTAAAATGTTGTAAATATCACAAATTATAAAAATGATCCTTTATATCACAAAAAAAACGCATAGACGTGTGACGTTTTTAAAACACGCATTGGCATGTTGCGTTTCTAAAAATTTTTTGAATAAATGCAACCCTATTTTGCGTCTGTGAAAACAGCGTATGTTGCATTGGCGTTAGTTAGGGGAGAGGAAGGTGGCAACGCCACTTGAAGTGGCATTTTGCATTTTATTTTTTTATTTTTTTTTACTAAATATGTATTTACAAACACTATTAAAAAATTTACAACCAAATTATCAATTAAATTGTGTTTTTTTACTAAGTTCGGCAGCCTGATTTTTAAAAAATCAAGGGCCAGCCTAGATTTTTGATTAAAAATTTTAACTCACCGTTAAAACCCCAAGGGAGTACAGATAAAAATTAAAAATTTTAATTGAAAAATTGAATCCGGTGGCCTGATTTTTAAACGTTGACGCGTTTAAAAATTAGGATAAGTTAGGGTTTAGGGTTCCCTAAGTTCGTATACGGTTTATTCGTCGTTCCGAATATTTCTAAATCCAAAATGGAATTGTTGAACTCCAAAGGTTAACCGTTGAAAGCCCGAGGGAACACAAATAATATTTAAAAATTTTAATTAAAAAATTAAATCCCGCGACCTAATTTTCAAACGCTACCGTGTTTAAAAATCAAGATAACTTATGGTTTAGGGTCTAGGGTCTAGGGGGTTTCGGGTTGGTTCGTATACTGTTTATTCGTTGTTTTGAATATTTCTAAAACCCAAAATGAAAATGTTGAACCCCAAAAATTAATTATTGAACCCATAAGGAAATACAAATAAAATTTAAAAATTTTAAGTAAAAAATTAAATAATTCTAAAGTCCAAATGACCCGTTAAACCTCAAATTGAAACTATTTAACCCCAAAAAAATATGAATAAAATTTTAAAATATTAAATTAAAAAAATAATATATAAAATTTTAATATTTGAATAATTTTAATAATTTAAAATTTTAAATCTTCCTCCCTTAATACTCACACCCACACCCACACTCACACTCCCTATAACAAAAAGTCAAAACCACCCGCTCCCACTAGGGATGGCAACGGGTTGGATCGGGTTGGATACCTGTGATATCCAAATCCAAACCCGAATCTGAAATCCAAATCCAAACCCGATCCAAATCCAATCGGATCTGGAAATTCAAAATCCAAACCCGATCCATCGGGTTTGGATCGGGTTCGGGTTTATCCAAACCCGAATTACATAAAAATTTCATAAAAAATAAAATTACAATTACAAATAAATATTCAGATTCCAAAAACATAAAAATAAATATGTCCAAGTTGCACCACTCTAAATATCACTATCCAGGGACATATTACTTAGTGTAACTAAGTAATATGTATTTTTTTTTAAGATTATATATGTATATATAAATATATATATATATATAAATATATTATATATATAAATATATATATATATATTATATATATATATATATATATCGGGTTTTTTCGGGTTTCGGGTTTGGATCGGGTTTGGATCGGGTTTTCGGGTTTCGGGTTTGGATCGGGTTGGATATAGTTAATATCCAAATCCAAATCCAAATTCTTTCGGGTTTAAAAATCAAATCCAAATCCAAATCCAAATCCAAAAAATCGGGTTTGGTAAGATCCAATCGGGTCGAATTGGATCGGGTATCCATCGGATCGGTTTTTTTTGCCATCCCTAGCTCCCACCGTGATTTGAAGTCACGGTTGTAACAATTATCAAAAAAAAAAAAAAAAAAAATCTGAAGGGGATGGAGCTTTCACTGTGCATCAATAAGAAGGAATAGAAGAAACGCAATTTCACAATTCGTTTTCAAGACAACGGAAGTTTTTCATGCGTTTCTCACCTTTTTTAAAAAAGAAAAATAGAACAACAATAAACGCAACACGCATTATGGTAACGTCGGTTTAATATGCATTATTCTGTGATATTAAGGACCATTTTTTCAATTTGTGATATTTAAGACATACCTTCAAATTATGATAAATAGGACGTTTTCTCTACTCTTTCTTATTTTTCTCAGTTACGAATTTACAATACAAATCTCGTCTTTTCAGCAAATTGATTCATTTAAGATTCACAGTGACATATTTTGATCTGAGCGCGATGAGTGGATTTACAATGTAATCGTATTGTGTTTCACCCCGAAATTACATTAATATTTTATTATAAATATTTTGCACTCTTTGTGTACATTTATATTTTGTTATAAACATTTTGCACTCTTTGTGTTAAATGTACGCAATTGTTAACCCACAAGACGACTGTGGTGTTCAACTCCTCTTCATCAAATTTAACTTTGATTTCAATGTGCCTTACCCTTGAGGCTTGTAGATATATTTGCTTGATATTCATATTTTCTTGCAAATAAATACATGTCATAAAAGTATGAACTATCTGTTAACCACTTGTATATCTATATTTAACACCAAAAAACTTGTCACAGATTTTAAAAGCTACCATTTATACAACTACAGAACTTGAAAACGAAATGTTTTACATTTCAGAGTAATATTTGGCTAAACTGATGAACACATTTCAAAAGACTTTAAAAGCCAAATCAGGCCGTGTTAAAATCGCAGGATAACAAGCCACACATCTTCTTCATTGTTGGGTGATCTGCTGGATTACTGGATTGCATCCATGAATCATGTTGGAACTTGCATTACCTGCTGCTGCATTGCATTGTCCAGCCTATAATGATAGATAACCTCTACTTCTCTGCGTAGTTTTTCCACTTCCAATACAAATTCTCTATCATTCTGTTCTAACATCTTCTGTAACTGCTCCCGCAATCCTTCCAGTGCCATATCCAGTTGGCAATACTCCTTAAATATTGAAACATCCACTGATCTAAGTTGTAAGAGATTCTTGATTGCTTGTAGGACCTGCACACAACAAAAATCAATTAGGGATTGGAATTTTGCCACAGCAAAAATAAGCAACATTACAAATGACACAAAAAAATAAATTACAACAGTCATTCCTCACAAGAACATACAGCATGAAGACCTATTTAACAATACCATTAATTAACATATATTTAAAATTAGTGATCAATAGAAAGGAACCCTTTACAATATTATATATATATAAACACTTTGTAAAGTTTTAACACAATGTGGCCTTTATCTGACTCATGCGTGACATATAATAGCTCTACTAACGGTCTTGCCCATACATGAAGAAAGACGTCAGATAGTTTTCATAAATAAACAAACAAGGGTGCATAATTGACCAGAGGAAACCTTTTCATGAAGATTGAGGTCGGGCGTTGATGTTAAATCAACAATAGATTTTAAGAGAAAATGATTGCTAAAAGGATGCAACTTTGATTCTTTTCCAGACTCTATCTGAAATTCCGCAAGATCAGCAACAAGAACCATAGCCTTGCTGCGCAGTCTGATATCAGTACTTGAATTGCTCAGAATCTCCTGCGAGACAAGCCACGAACTGCTAGTGTAAGACAAAAGAAGAAAATAAAAAGATCACTATAAAATCATACTTCCTACTCAGTCACCTGAAGTACTAATTCTCCGGCTCCCTTAAAGAACAATTCTTGGCCAGTTGGATTGTTTCTGATCAAGGCTGAAACAGCAAATAATGCTTTTATGGCTTCTTCTCTAAAACTAGACTTTACCATTATCATTAGCTTTGGTAGTCCACCAAGTTCCAGAACCTACAGAACCTATAATGAGTCACTTCAATATGCACAAGCACATAATACATAAAAATTTGAACTAAATTTGAACTAGTCCATACAATGTACATCATAAGCAGTGATTTAGAGAAAACAGATATAAAGACAAAAGAAAAGACGCGGCGACATGTTTACATAGAACCTTGTATCTTTACCTGCTTCTGAACAACATGGTTGTTTTGACTGGCTGTGCCAAGAATCCATGCAGAAATTCTCCTGCTCTCAGGATCAGGATTACTAAGTTCCCCTATGATTACAGCAAGACCACCAAGCTTATGTAAATCTGACAAGCAAATAGGATTTAATAGTGAGATTTGTTGATGATGTACCATAGAATGTTTTGACAAATTTTTAAATGATGGTTCAAAAGTAAATTGGTGTCTGTTAAAAAGTTTGCGAAAACACAGGATATGAAGTTATAAACACCCCTGTAAAAGATAAGATTGTCAGTGTTACCGACCACATTAGCTATTAGCATATAGCTAAATCACCAACAAGTAAAGGAAGTGCAAGTGTCAGTAAAAAAGGTGGAGAACTAGAACAAGCATTTTCAAATCTTGTAGACACTACAGGTTTGTATTACAAACCTATAAATCAAACAAATTATGTTAGAATAAAATATCTAGACATTACACGTTTGTATTACGAACCTATACATCAAGGATATTTTGTTAGAATGAAATCAAGAGTTATTACAGTCTGCTTGATTGTATAACCTTGCATAGAAAAATATAGATCCGTACTTCTATTATCTTGACGCCCCTATTTCAATGCGGATCCTAGGGATCTCCCTGAACAACACCTCTAGGCCATATATTGAATAAACGCCTAAAGCAATTCTAAATTAATGCAGCGCCTCATTTGGTTAAGAAATCTACTGCCATGTAAAAAAAAAAAAAAAAAAAACCTTACTGCACGATTAAATGAAAGCACTAGATTAACAAGATGTTATTTATTTAAAGAAAATAATAAGATTTTATTGTCTAAATTTCCGGAGACATCTTGCAGTTCTTTCGGTTAGATGATAAACTTTTTGAATGAAAGAAAACCCGTCTCTCGGACATTGTATTTCGGAACAATTCATTTGCGTATGAGTAAGTTTTGCCAGAAAATAATAATAATAATAATAATAATAATAATAATAATAATAATAATAATAATAATAATAATAATAATAATAATAAATTAATAATAATAATAAGTAAAAATGAACACACCATTTGCATTATCTATGGGCTCAACAAGAACCAAAAGTTCATGCAATGCACGATGATGATCTTCCAAAGACAACGATGAATTATTCAAATCCCTGATTGCAATTTGCATTAACTGTGCGTCTGATGGCATTTTCAATTCCTCCACCAACTCCTGAAAAAGACATGACAGTAAGCTATAAAATGTACATAACAGTTTTTTTTTTTTTGATCACGTACATAACAGTTTTTATATACAAATAATGGCTAGTTGCATGATCTTAAACCTTAAAATAATAAAAAAACAAAAAAAATGACACTACTTTAAACCTGTGTAAACTTAGAAATGTGATGGTATTGACACTGAAAAGTCATTTAAGCTCATTTCCTAGAGAATTCAGATTAACTAATCCAACACGCAAGAGAATGTCATCAAATGACAAAATGGTGGAATACTGTAATGTAATTTATTATTTTAATAAATTACAAGAACTCTATGGTAAATCTAACAAGGCGCATTTAAAAATAGATATGCTAAGGGATGCGACTTATAATGTATTTGGAGCCTCATTCTGAGTTCATAACAAAATGGTCATGTAATTAACTTCTTCAGAGCATCTCCAACAAGGTGATGTGGCTCGACAAATTGTATAAATAGCTAGTTTGATGGAGAGTGAAAAGGTCCAACAAGGTGTCATGGCTATCTATTTGTTTGGATAGCCTCCTTTCGCTGGCTAAAGTTGGATAGCCAAGATGGGTCTTCATCTGACTAGCTTTCTGTTTTTTTATTCTTTAATTCTCTTTCTTCTTTGAGGCTTCATTCTTTCTGTCATATTTATGTTTAACTTTGTACACGTTTAACAATAAAATAATCAAATGGAGAGTTATGTAGCTAGCATGGTTAAAGCAACATGTAATTTCAATAATTAAAAGTTGACTGGCTTTTTTTGGTGAGCTTAATGATGTAGGACAATATGTAACAAACACTTATATTAAGAGAAGATTACAATTACAGAAAATCAAGCAAAGAGTTATACAATTTCCCAAGAATAATGTTAATATTATTCTCAAGAATATATGTATATCAAAGTCCCCTACAATGGTTGATAAAACTCAGCATATATAGCTGAATTAATCAGCTGTAGTGGGCTACACACAAAGCTGGAAAGTAAACTAATAATGCCTTAAAACAAGGGCACCACTCAATACAATAATTACACACAATACAATAATTAAAGATGCAATAATTGACACACAATCCAATAATTAAAAAGATAATGACAGCTGATCTCTATCAACTCTCTCCGGCTAAGAAAAGTTTGGCTCTGTCGAACTGAACTCCGTATAACTCGCAAAAAGATCAGGGGCAAGTCGGCGAAACTCTGAAGTGCTGATCAAGTACGCTCATCCTCTGATCTACCACTCCAATGAACCAAATACTGTCGATAGCCACCACCACGTCGAGTTGGCACAATCCTCTCATCCAGAACGTCAATAGGCACATCAACTGGCTGCGGTGAAGAAACATAAGGGGGTATAGGAGGCACCAGTACCGGTGGGGTAGATATAGGCTCAATGGGGTCAGAAGGAACTGATGTAGTAACAGGTGGTAAAGATGAAGGTCTATCAGGTGAAGAAAGTGAAGAAAGTGATGAAGATGTATAAATATCAGTTAGTTCATGAAAAGGAGTAAGATCTTCTACATTAAACACAGGGCCAATAGACATACCACTAGGAAGATCCAACTCATAAGCATTAGTACCAATTCTTTTTCGAATTCGAAATGGTCCCGTCCTCTTAGCATGCACTTTCTTCCAAGCACCAGGAGGTAACCTCTCAGTGCGGTGTCGCAACATAACCTGATCACCTTCATTATATTCCCGAAACCTGCGATTAACATCTGCAGCAGACTTATAATTTTCATTGCTTAAATTAATTTTCTGTCGTATCTCAGCATGCAAATCATGAATGTGACGTGCAAAAGACTCGGCAGACTCGCTAGATCTATAAGCAAGTGGAAGAGGAACCAAATCTATGGGTTTCCTAGGCTGATGACCAATGTAAGCCTCAAAAGGACTGACTCCTGTAGACCTATTAACAGAACTGTTATAGGCAAACTCAGCTGTGGGCAGAACCCTATCCCAACTAGACACATGTTCTCCTACAAGACACCTAAGCAAATCACCTAGACTCCTATTAGCGACCTCAGTCTGTCCGTCGGTCTGTGGGTGATAGGCGGTAGAGAACTTGAGACTAGTCCCAAGTAACTTCCAAAGAGTCCTCCAAAAGTAGCTCACAAACTTGACATCTCTGTCAGAAACAATAGTCAATGGGACACCATGTATCCTAACTACCTCACAAAAGAAGATGGAGGCAATATGAGCAGCATAGTCTTACTACAAGGAACGAAGTGAACCATCTTAGTAAAACGATCCACTACAACGAAGACTGAATCATGCCCACTACGTGCCCTAGGCAACCCTAATACAAAATCCATACTAAGGTCCTCCCAAGGAGCATGAGGAACCGGAAGAGGAGTGTATAAACCCGTATTCTGTTTCCTACCCTTGGCCGTCTGACAAGTATGGCATCCTGCAACTATACGAGCGACATCCCTCTTCAAGCTAGGCCAATAAAACCTATCCTCAACAATGGCAATGGTCTTATCTCGACCAAAATGACCAGCTAACCCTCCCGCATGCAACTCTCTCACAAGATGATCCCTCAAAGACGTACTAGGGATGCACAAGCGAACCCCTCGAAACAAGTATCCATCATGAACACAATACTCTCTCGAAGGTGGAGAGCTAGGATCTTGAAAGCTAGCATAGATCTCTCCAAAATCTCGACATAACGGATAATCCTGGATCATATGTGTAAATCCGACTACCTCTACACTCAAAGTGTTAAGGAGAATGGATACTCTACTCAGTGCATCAGCGACTTTGTTCTCACTACCTTTGCAATGCCTAAGCACAAAGGTATACTCCTGAACAAACTCAAACCACTTAGCATGTCGATGATTAAGCTTCTTCTGGGCGTTAATATACTGTAACGCTTGGTGATCGGAATAGAGTACAAACTCTTTAGGCAACAAATAATGTCGCCAATACCTAAGCGCCTGCACTACAGCATAAAACTCCCTCTCATAGGTGGTATATCTCTTTTTGGCCTCGTTAAGCTTTTCACTGAAGAAAGCTATGGGATGGCCCTCCTGACTCAATACTCCACCTATACCTACGCCAGAGGCATCACATGCTACCTCAAAAACCTTACCAAAATCTGGCAAAGCGAGGACTGGAGCATGTGTCAGCTTATCCTTCACCTCAGTAAAGGCCCTCGCAGCTGATTTAGACCAAACAAACTCCCCTTTCTTCATGCTATCAGTAATAGGAGCCATAATGGTACTAAAGCCTTTGATAAATCTCCTATAGAAGGTAGCTAATCCATGGAAACTACGCACCTCATGGATATTAGAAGGTTCTGGCCACTCTGCAATGGCTTTTACCTTCTCAGGGTCTGCAGAAACCCCATCTTTGGAAACGATAAATCCAAGGAATATCACGGAGTCACGCACAAAAGAGCACTTCTTCAGGTTCACATACAACTTCTCACGTAAAAGAGCTGCCAGAACCTGTCGCAAGTGAGATAAGTGTTCCCTACGCGTGGGGCTATAGATGAGTATGTCATCGAAATATACGACAACAAACCTACCAATAAATGGACGAAGCACCTGGTTCATGACCCTCATGAACGTGCTCGGGGCGTTGGATAGTCCAAACGGTAGAACTAACCACTCATAAAGCCCATCCGCTGTTTTAAAGGCAGTCTTCCACTCATCTCCCTCCCGGATACGAATCTGATGGTATCCACTCCGTAAGTCAATCTTTGTGAAAAACTGGGCTCCAACAATCATATCTAGCATGTCATCAAGTCTAGGTATAGGGAACCTATACTTGACGGTGATCTTGTTGATAGCTCGACTATCACAACACATCCTCAAACTGCCATCAGCCTTTGGTGTGAACAAGGCTGGTACCGCACAAGGGCTAAGGCTCTCTCTCACAAATCCCTTACTCAACAACTCCTCAACCTGTCGCCTCATCTCATTCTGTTCAGTAGGATTCATCCTATAATGTGGTAAGTTAGGTAACGAAGATCCAAGGGCCAAGTCTATCGCGTGCTGGATATCCCTAAGAGGTGGCAACCCCTGGGGTAGCTCATCGGGCATGACATCCGTAAACTCATCCAGAATCCGCTGAACATCTCTAGGAAGCTCACTACCCTTCTCTACAGGAGCATCTCTCATCTCTCTAGCAACTAGCATATACACAACCTTAGACTCTAAAGCACATCTCTCAAACTCGCTCTTCTTCAAGATATGGAGAGATTTAGTTGGTTGTGTAGGGACGCTGTTGACCTTCACCTCACTAGTGGGAATCTCACGGGGCCTACTGGGGCACAAAGTGACCTTCTGCCCGTTGTGCATGAACACATAAGTGTTCTGCCTCCCATAGTGAATCACACTATGATCAAATATCCATGGTCGTCCTAAGAGAATATGAGCAACATCCATAGGAAGGACATCACACCATACGCTCTCCTCATAACCCTCAAGGTGTATAGGTACAAGACATCTGTGAGTCACAGGAATAGATGTCTTATTGACCCAAGCGACACTATACGGATGTGGATGTGGCTCAGTTTTTAGCTTCAACCGTGCAACTGCGATCTCAGCCACCACATTCAAACAACTCCCCCCGTCAATAATGACCTTAGAGGACACTCCTCCAACTCTGCTGTAGATATGGAAGATAGAAGTCCTCCTCCAATCGTCCTCCCTCACTTGAGTATACATGCATCGCATGACACCCAATTGACGGTCTACCTGCTGCAGGCTTTGCTCAGCCTCATCGTCCAATGGGTCATGAGGATTATACAACTCATCATCTATAGGGATGTCATCCTCTACCTCTCCTTCTATAACTCCACCAATAAAGTTCATACTCTTCTTCTTCGGGCACTCAAATGACCTATGCCCTGGTTCATGACAGTAAAAACACTTCATGGTGGAAGTACTTACGGATTGTTTCATGGAGGTACTCACAGTGTTACTAGCCCTAGAAGTCCCCTGAGAGGCAGAAACTGTCCGACTCTGGGGTATAACTCGACTCAATGGCTGACTCTGATATGAAGAACTCCTCCGCTGAAAGTTGTCCTTCAACCGATACTCATGCTCTAGTGCAACTTGAAAAATGTCCTCTAAGGTGTTCATCTGATTAATAAGCACATGTTGCTTGATCTCTGGACGCAGTTTGTTGTGAAACTTAATGAGGGTCATACGAGCCTCCTCCTTAAGATCGCATCTGTGGACAAGCTCCCTAAATTTGCTGATGTACTCAGCAACAGGCATGGTACCCTGATAGAGGTTATCAAACTGCTCCATCAGTCTATCCTTATGCCCCCTCGGTAGGTAGTATCGAGACAGGCGCATCTTCATCTCGGTCCAATGCCTAATAGGCGGTTCTCCCACGCGCTCTAGATCTCTCTCAACACTACTCCAGAAAATGTTAGCTTGCTTCACAAGCTTCATCTTCGCGAATCTAACCCTACGCCCATCATCCATATCATGCCAATCAAAGAACTTCTCCATGCTGGCTAACCAGTTAGAGAACGCATTAGGGTCAAATCTCCCGTCAAACTCTGGGGCATCTACCTTAATCTTCGACACATCGTTTTGCCTCTGGTCAAACCTATTATGGTCCCTGTAATTACGGTAACCCTCCTCATAATCATACAAGTCTACCCTAGGTTCTCCACCACGTCCTCCCCTTGCCCCTCGCTCTTGACGTTGAGGTTGAACGACAACCTCTTCGTCTCTATCCTCCACATTGATGACAGGCCTCCTAACCTCTAAAGCGTCTATCCTCTCATGTACCTCACCCAACTTAGTGTTCATTACCCGAGTAAGATTATTAATGCTCTCCATAAGCTGAGCCATAGTCGGCTCAGTAGGTGGGTCAGGCGTAGTGTTGGCACCGCTACGTGTTCCTACCATGATTATTTTAAATGCAAAGCCGAGATATGATAGAAATTAATTAACAACTAAATCATGATTCGACTACAGATATTATCACTAATCTCGAGAGAAAATAATAAAAATGACAGATAATATGCAACTAAGATGGAATAATAATGCAACTAAGAAAACAACTCCACACGAATTAGCTAAGAGAATTAATTACTTCTACTACAAATTAAATAATCTAATAATATGGGGATTGGTCCTAATATTTAAAATAGATTTTTTTTTTTTAAGAGAACCAACTAATACTTAAATAAAAGTAGGTAAAATGATATTAGGGAATAAAGGGTCTGTTGGGGTAAAGTTTGGTGACTAAAAGGCATAGGTTGACTAAAACCAACTGTGGACAATATATAAATATATAGATACTGTATATATATATGTGTGTATGGGTCAGTGTTACCCCCTTTGTCATTCGCACAAACAGCAAATAAGTAACTGGAGATGTTCCGGAAAGAAGAACGGCACAGCTTTTGTGATGGAAGAACTGACCAGCAAGTTGTAGCAGCTCCGGTAGGGATTTCGTCGAGAATCTGGCAACAACAACAGCAACTCCGGCAGGTGCGTCTTCTTCGTACTTCTGATCCTTAGCCACCTCCAAACCAGTAGCAACAGCTTGTAATTGATCTGAATTGCAATTAGGGTTAAGGATTTGGGTCGGTTCGGTGTTTTCTGGTGGGTACAGCGGTGTTGTGGTGGTGGTGATTGGTGTGAGGGATGGTGGCTGACTAGATTTAGGGCTCTGGTGAACAGTGACCACGTCGATGAACAGTGCTTATGTCGATGAACGGTAGTTTCCAGGCAGTGAACAGTACTGGAGGTGGTGAACAGTCACAACGGTGAGCAGCAGTAGCAGTTCCGGCAGCAGTATTGGGTTGATTCTGGTGGCAGTGGTGAACAACTCCGTTGGATGAACAGTGAATATGATTCTTAATAGCAAAACCAAGAATTTTGGCTTTGATACCAATTTGATGTAGGACAATATGTAACAAACACTTATATTAAGAGAAGATTACAATTACAGAAAATCAAGCAAAGAGTTATACAATTTCCCAAGAATAATGTTAATATTATTCTCAAGAATTTATGTATATCAAAGTCCCCTACAATGGTTGATAAAACTCAGCATATATAGCTGAATTAATCAACTGTAGTGGGCTACACACAAAGCTGGAAAGTAAACTAATAATGCCTTAAAACAAGGGCACCACTCAATACAATAATTACACACAATACAATAATTAAAGATACAATAATTGACACACAATACAATAATTAAAAAGATAATGACAGCTGATCCCTATCACTTAATGGCTATTTGCTGTTGGAGATGCTCTCACAATCCAAATATAAGAACTACCATGCCTCTACAAGACTACCCTTAATTGAAGATGTCCATCACTTCCTAAAATGAATCAATGATAACTGTACAGATATATGGACATATTAATGTCAACGTACTATTCTGTTTTCTTTTTCTTATTACCCTCTCTTTAAGGATATATCACTCCGGGAATAGAATCATTGAACTCCATTTTGATGTTACAGAAAACTTACAAGCGCAGTAGGAGATATTTTAAGGTAGACTATATACCAAGGAGCTGTATCAAATGCATTTCAAACCTAATCTTGCATTTGGTTATAAGAAATAAATGTGTACAGTGGAAACCTATTAAATTTAAACTTCTACGGACTTTTAAGAGTTCTCATTCCTTAGTCCGTCCCATTCTACACGTTTAACTTAAAGCTTGACCACACATTTGTACGATATGCACATGAATGCTTATTCCTTCCTCCCACTAAGATCCATTACAAATCTTATAATTAAAAATTGACATTCTTGTCATTTTCTGCACTATCACCCCCTCTATCCCTATTCTTCCTCCTGCAATTTTTATTTTTTTACAATTTTCGTTCCAATCCCATCCCACCCAGATATATGGAACATACTTACATATTGTATGTAACTGCTGTCAACGCCGACAAAAAATATGATTAATCTAAAATTATAAGGAGTTCAACAGTTTTCTGTTCAGAAACTTACTATATGACATAATTTATAGTTGTACGAGCTAGATATTTACTGACATGACGTAAAAGCACAAAAATGAATCCATTATTTCAATAGAGAATAAATCTCACTTTGATTTCCATCTGACGCTTGTTTAGTTCACTGGAAGATAGACCTTGGACGTCCTTTGCTGTCTCCTGCAGCTTTGCAGGGTCAGAATGACCTGTTAAATTACAAGCAATAATTACAATAACAATCAAATAATAGTAAGGACAAAGGTTCAGAACTTATTCCTAACAAACGCCAAAACAAAATTAAAAATTATATCAACCACCAGTTCTCTGAACTCTGGAGGTGGTGGGATATATATTCATTGCCCTCGTATCCTTACGCACTGGAAATACATTAACTAACTGTAATTATGCTAGGAACAGTAATAACTAGTAACCAAAAGTGATTAAACAATATAAGGGCCAAACCCTAATTAAAAAAAGCCCTCATTTAAGAGGAAAGAAGCTGAGCATGAAAAAGAACTAAACATTTCAGACTCAAAAAGTAACAGGAAACCCAGACCTGTAACCAAACTTTTACCACAAATAATTTAACAAATCAGTAAATAGGTAAAGAAGTTTTCTCGACAAAATAGGCTTGTTATTAAGTCGGTTGAGAGGAGACTAAGACTGCACTGCTAAAACTGGCCACATGAGGTAACGGGCTAGCTTAAGCAGGTTCCAGCTGTAAATGTAGTTCAAGCTCGGCTTATTAAGAAAATGAGCTGGTTGTGAGCAGGTCATTCATGTACAAGCACCGTGTTCAGCAGGAACTTATTGTCTAAGGAGCCCAAAAGCTCATCGTATAGAAATTGGAATAATAATATACATTTAATATATTAAAGAGCTTAGAAATTTGAAATCCATGACGTGTACTACTGAAGAAAGTAGTTGATGAATCCGAATGTTTAATAAGTGTATTCATCATTGAATACTTAAATTCAAGTCCACTAACGAGATTGTTCACTAGCCTTCCTATAATTAAGCCGCTTTGTAAACAAGTTTAAACAACCTACTTACAAACAAGCCAAACTCGCGCCTCTCTAGTCTAATTTACAAACAAATCAAAATGATAAACAACAGACAATCCACCTATTTCAACCTACCTTGAAACAAATCAACACTCCTAACTCTTAAATCCATATAAACCCTCCCCTTACAATTCTCGAAAAACATAAAGTCGAAACGCGTTGCGTAATTAAAAAACTTATAACGAAACAAATTACCACTAGAAAGCGCAAAATTAAATTTGTAAACAAAGAAATTATACCAATAGCCCACTGTAACATGCCATCAAGAGAGGAAAATCCACCGTCCAAATCATCCTGATTATTATTAAAAACAGAGAGAGAATCATCCTCTTCCTTTCGCGCCAGATCTGAACTCTCCTTGACGCTTGACCACATACTTGATCTTCCTGATTCGTTATTTAATCCACTTTCTGCTCTGTCTATACATATCCCAATCAACAGAAACCCTAATATTATTACTCGCCCAGCCATTGCTGTGGAGGACTGTAATCAAGCAGCAGCAGCTCGTTGATGTTGATGTTGATGGTGTGTGTATAGGTGTATGTATATGTTGTTGGTTTTGACTTAAGTTGGGTGGGGGTGATGGTGTTTCACTTTCTGCCGTCGATCTAAATGGTAAGTTGGATTCTGTTTGTGCGTTGGTGCCCCCTCGCATAACAACCACGCCCCTTATTAAATTATAATACTATATTCCAAGTTATTATAGAAATTATCAAAGATATTATTTTTTTTTAATTCTTTTGCAATTTTACGGTAAATATGCAATTTGTATAAAATTAATCAAATAAAAATTGTTTTTACGTTTTTCTGTAAAAATAATAAAAGTTTCTTTTGATAGCATTTAAATTTAATTTTAATTAATATTGTATTTGATTCAAATAATATAACTTGTTAAACAACCTATTATGCAATCAAAAATAATTTAAATTTTTAAATCTATATTTATAATTGATTTTGGTTGATGTGAGTTGCAAATTGCACATAATTGGTTACATAATTTTTGCATAAAATGAGTTGGATTTCACTAATGTGAATTTTTATTGTTTGATATTAGTGTGAATGCAGGGAATTTATTGAGTTATTTACCAATCAAACTGAGACATTTATCATTTTATAAAAAAAATTGTGAAATTTTATAATATTTTAGCATTTTCCAATGAAAGTATATACTGTAGAGAAAATGACCAAAATACCTCTTTTTTACTACCCCATGGTCCTGAATACCCATTTTCGGATTACCTGGCCCAGAATACCCACGCCACACGTTACTGCGTGTAGCGTGTCCCAAACCTCTCTCTCCCCGTTCATCTCTCGCTGTCATCCCTCTCGGTCGTCTCTCTTGCAATCGTCTCTCTCTCTCTACACCACCACCATCACCATCGTTTCTTCATCTCCCTTCCTCCATCTTCTCTCTCCCGCATGTATCTTTCAATTGGCCCCGCAGGGACGTTTTCCGATTTGACGAAAATAAGGGTTCGATTTGGGGGTTTTGAATCCGGCATAATGATTGGATTGAAAAGGGTATAGGGTTGTAGATCGTCGAAAGACGATTCGAATGATATATATATCATAAACGGAAAGATACGGGAAAGATACGAACGGAGCTCGTCAGATTTCTGTCGAGAATCGCCTGAAAATCGCCAAAAGGGAGGAGAGACGTGCGGCTCGACAGATTGATGAAGAATGGCGACACGCTTGTGGGAGTGGCGTGTGTGCTGATGCGTTGTTTGCAGAAGCGTATAGACGTGACATGCCTTTAATAGAAGTGTATTTTGCTGATACCACGTCAACAACAATAGCGTATCTTGCTGATACTCCGTCACAAGTAGCGTTAACGCTACTGGTAATGGCGTGTCTCATAGGTATTTAGGGCCGCCCAAACTGGCGGTGGGTATTTCGGTTACACATATTTAATTTGTGGGTATTCTGGGCCATCACCCTATACTGTACACCGTCTATGTTAGGTTTCGAAGTCTGAGGGCCAAGCTTATCATCCGTCTTTTCCCCATTTGTTATTTTCATTTGCAGTGAGGTTTCTGTTTTTTTCTTAACAAATGTTATGGGTGACAGCTTACAATTACATGATACTGTTAAACCAACAATAAAATTCACAATATTATACCATCTGCATTCAAGGCACTATAAACTCGATTGCTTCTAAATCGTAAGATGAACTTGAATTTTTTTTAAGAAAGTATGTCGTTAGTTATTTATAAAAACAAGTATAGCACCGCATATTTACCAGTTACCACCCACAAATTCATTGACCACCGTGGCACAAACTTTGGAAAAACAGATTGACCATCACGGCAAGCACGAACTTCGCAAAAGAGAAATCGAGTATAGTTAGTATAATATCTAAGGTCTTCACGTAGCAGTTGTTACATGAGCTAAATGTCCTTTGCTCCACTGCAGCTGTGTACTAATCCTTTTCTTCTACCCTGGTGACTGGACCTATATATTGTCATCTCGTTCCAGAATCTTTGATCTCAGCGTCTCCACAAACGGCCTTGCTGTTTTTGTTTTTGCTCTTGCATTTTCCTATATCAATGAAAAGTAAATATTATCCTAGCAGTAATATAGCCGTCGCAAGCATGTAGAAAAACAAATCCAGCAAGACAATATGCACTCCTTGATATCTTAATAATTCCTTAGAAGGATTATATGCAGGTAAAGTTATCTTCAGGCTCCAAGCATTTCTTCAAAACTAGGCAATATAATTAGCATGCAAGTTGGTTAAGGAAGGGCCACAAAGTAACTGATGAATATTCTCTTTGCTGTAATAATCTAATACTAACATTACGCTGTAATAATTTTATATCCTGAATTAGGAGTCTCTGGAGTGATAGAAGAAGGGCCGTACTAAGTTGTTCTTTTAGGCAGGTCATTAACAGTTCAAATATAACTGAAAGTTCCTACAATTCATCATTTATCAAACAAAGTTGCTGGTCACTACAATATAATTACTATTAAAATTGTCAGTTGGTCTGATGGAAAAAACCATCTTCAGAAAATCCCATATATTCTAAACATTAACTATTGATACCCCTCTGTGACGAAAAAAAAAAACTATTGATAACCCTCAATTTTGTCACTCATGCCTCACTTATAAGCCAATTCTGATTTCTTTAAACTAAAGGACATTTCCATGCCCGGAAAACCTATATAGTTGAACAAATGCCACAGACAAAATGAATAACAGGATCCGCACATAAAAATCATGCACCAACACTTATGAGTCACGACTCATCAGCATAAAAAATAAATAACAGAAGAAGGTTGTCGAAACAACCAGAAAAGACACAAATTTCCCATGTACTTGTGCACTAAGCACGTGATAGTACATAAGAAGATAAATGACTTACTTCTGATACTCTTTTGAACGTTCAATGAACTCTTTAGGTATGTCACGATCCTGAAATGAAGCTAGAACTTCGCGTATATCAGCTGGTTTATGTGTAGCAACAACTGCACCCCAAACAAAGCACTGGTGAATTGTAATATCCAACAAAAACTTCGTGTGGCCTGACTTGACGAAATGAAAGACAAGAAGAACATTCTTTTGTATATTTTTATATGGATATAAGTATATAACTTACATTCAAGAAATGGAATGTAGTCCAAGAGTGCTGTATCTTCTATTTCACCTGTCCATGGTTTTATTGGGACACAATTTTCTGGCTGCAGGCTAGTTTCTAGTGCATTACCACTTAAATATAGAATCCTTGAAGGGTCCCTGTTTAGCATCGAGAGGTCCTGCAAGCGATAAATTCAATTTTACATAACTCCTCCATTTGGGGTAAATATTTCCATGTGTTGCGCACATAGAATTGCCGGCGAGAATAGTTCGACAAATCAAACCTGATGCAGTAAAATAAACTTTCTCATCATATGTAGAGAAGCAATTACATTCTTCAAATGAGTGAAATTGTACGTAAATCCATGAGCATCAAAAAGCAAGTGCCCACAACAGGAGGAGATGCAACAGGAGGAGATGCAAGTCTAAGTTTAAGAAGTGGCTATGTTTTAAGCGTTAGTTATGCTATCTGGCTCAGTCTTAGAGATTAAATAATAATATTCTCTTAGAATTTAGCTTGGCTGAACATCTATGTATGTATTTAACCCAATCACTTCAAAGGAATAATGGCCTGATGCACATTTTGCTAGTAACGATGTTACAAGCCATGGATAGAAATATAAAAGGGGTGCAAGGAACCAAAATTGAATATAACAATAGTAAACCACACCTAAATTCGCAGTGTATCCCCCTCTACGAGCAAGGGTCTAGGGAAGGTAAGATGTATGCAAGAATTGTACTTACTCTATAATGCTTCTGATCTTTATATTTAGTTGCAGCCCTTGATAACCTGTATGTTATACAGCGCTTCGGATCTAATCTCTCAACAACAGATTCTACATACTGCACATGTCAGAGGAGGCAGGATACTGTCAGTGATATTAAAACCCAGGAAATGCCACAAACAAATTTTTTGTTACATGGCAATCAGCATACCACAGGGAGCTGATCAGTGTATAACACAATTTCATAAAATTGGGATAGGTGTTCCAAAAAGGCATCAACACCTGGTCGTTTGAATGTTCTCCAGCCTCTCTCACGCTGCGGACAAATTCAGATATATAATGAAGAAACAAGATGGTACCAAAAAATAAAAGTACATTGTACTTGGACAAAACAGACGATGATCAATGGCTGAACAAATCTTATAATTTACCTTCCAATCAGAATATATTAGTGTCTCGCTTAAATCAAGTACCAGAGTAAACACTTTCACCTCAGCGGGCAAATCTGGGAGAAGCTTATCTGATGATGGTTCAGTAAACCCCTAAAATAAAATACGATGTTCTCATGTGGCATCAAATTATAATTCTAAATATGAATAGATTTAATATCCAAAAATAAAATTTAAGTGACAAATAAAGCTTACAGATTAAATCAAGACTTACTCGAACATGTTCTTCAGTTGACCTCCTTAGGTCTATGTAAAGTTCAAGTAACTTTGCAGGCGCTGAAGGATTCAAATTATAAAAATTAACAGAAAGTAAGTTCTGACAGCACTTAACAGCATGTTTGACATGCACCTACAAGATACTTACACAAATTATGAGAAAACAATAATAGAAGTAGAACATCAATCACCCAACAATTACAAACAGAAAATTATTCAAATTGGATTCTGCATCGAGAGACTGAGCATACAGACAAGAAAGATAAAGTTTATACAAATCATAAATAAAACTACAAGACTAAAGGAAAGAAGTTTGTCAATTCCATGTTCATCTTGAAGAAAATACAAAAAAACAATAATAATAACACAAAAATGCATTCCTAATGAACTTCAGCTTATTTTAATGATAATAGATAAGACAGCTTTCAGTTTGCAACTTTTCTTGCTTTGCGTCTATATAAAGGGCAAGCAACTACTCGTTACTCTCTATATGTACCCGGATCTGTAAAGTCTTGTAATTTGCACTCTCTACAATATTTTGCTTATATATATTGTGTGGCATTGTCTCAACCAATCTTGCCAATATTGACATTGAAGTCCCACTAACTTCCAACTTTTTTTGGCCATGGTTCCTACTGGAACACTAACACAAGCTTAAATATCCACATTCCAACTATAACTTAATACAATATAAAAACCACAATTCACATGGCATTAAAAATTAAAATCCACTCTGTCTCTTCACAGCAATATACAGGGCGAAGCTTGGATTAATTCAGTGCTTATCTTACACATCAACCATCGACCATCAACAACAATCTAAATACATGGAAACGTATTTAAAACGAATCCACTTTATACTCATATCAGTAGGTTAATATATATAAATTCGTATGAAGGCTGTTACAGATAAAGCAAGTTGCTTGATAGAGTATCTTGGTCTAGAAATTAATGAGGGGACCCCCCCCCCCTTTCTTCTTACAGGGCAGATCCAGACCATACAAGGGCCCGAGGGTGAAGTAAATGATTAGGCCCTAAAAAAGTGATATGGAGTATAAGATGTTAAGAGAGAGAAGAGTTGAAAGGGAAACACAATTCTTGAAATCCCTGTGAGAGGTGAGTGTCCCTAGAAGGAATAGATCCTTACTTCACATGTCAGCATGGAGCAAATCAAGGACAGGACAACAATGGTGGAGGAAGATTATTGCAAAAAGCAAAAGGTTGTGTGAGAGATTGGAGAGTCGAGATCGCTAGTGATGTTCCTTATGCCAAAAAAGAGGTGGAGTTACTTTACTCTCAGAAGGCAAAAGAATGCTTCAGGGAAAAAGATTTTCATGCTTTAGAACAGGCGACGTGTGTGCAATAGGATGTACTCAAAACATAAGTGGCCTTCAGTTCATGTTAGTTCTAGGATTTCACCAGTGTTATCTGGGCAGGAGCAAAATTAGGAAAATGGCACTAGAAAACAACAAAAATGTTCAGATAATATTCAGTTTGACATAGCACTTTATGATACCTGAAACTGTAGCAGAATGTACCAGAGCTTTGAACTTCTGCAAAACAAATGGTTATTACTATTTTAGCTAGAGATATACTTCGTAAAACACTTTAAAGGTCCAGTTTGTGGTCTGAATGGAAAAAGGCAACAAACTAAAAAAGGGAGGCACCAAATCGAACAATTAACCCTGTAAATAAACAAGAGGAAGGTTAAAAGCTTTTCTGAATGATTAGGAAGTAATATTAAGATATCCTAATTGAAATTGATATCTACAAAATATGAGGACTACCAGCCATTAACTACAAGTTAATATGCTCTGCGCTAAACGAATATACTGAATTAATTAAAACTTAAATTGCAATGTAAGTTTGAGGTCTAAATAACAAGTTACTCTGACTCGCATATTACTACTTTGCAACTATGATGCAAACAATTTAAGCAACTCTGCATTCACAAAATTTACACATTTATTTTATGAATCATCCAAAATGTTAAACCAGTTAGCTAAGTCTGTAGCTGTGTAAAGTATCACTACATTTTCCATATAAAAACAAAGATTAAACAAGTGAATGTAAAATGTATTATGCTAGTGTATGTATTTTACAATTACTTCATATGCATTCAACAGTTCAACTGCCATGAGAGAACAATTTCCATCTATTCTTTCCTGCTAGTAGCTTTAAGATTTTTTCTACTCGCGTTCATTTTTACTCAGTTTAAGACTATTTTAGTCTAGTCAAAATGTAATAATACAAATTTTCTTAGCTTTTTAAGTGGTCTCTGCCAGAACAAGGTGTAGCAAATTTAATCATCAGACAACATATGACTAGACTCACATCAGAAGTAGATCCTGTATCTTGGATGGCATGGTTTGCAGATGCACGAAAGGATTTTGTCTTCTCATCAATCTCGTCCAAACTATAAGCTGAAAATTTCAATGGAAATAGAAAAGATCATATATCTTGAACCGGAGAAGAAATATTATTATGGGAAAATAAATTCTTTCGTCCCTGAACTATTCCGATTTTATTGTTTTAGTCCCTGAACTAAAGATTCCGTATTTTACGTAATTAAACTTTTGAATTTTCTGGTTTAGGTCCCTCCGTTAAAAAATTCTAACGGACGTTAGATCTTGATGACGTGTCACGTATGTGGAAAACAAATTTTTAGTTTAAGTCCCTAAACCTTTCAATTTTCTGATTTAGGTCCTTAGAAATTAAAATTTTAAATTTCAGGAACAAAATAATTGAATTTTTTTAAATTTTAAACATAAAATTAAACATGAAATTTTATACTTTAAACATAAAAATTGAATATAAAATTTTAAACATAAAAATTGAATATATGAAATTGAACATAAAAACTGAACATAAAATTTTATATTTTAAACATAAAAATTGAACATAATAATTTAAATTTTACATTGAATATTTGTAATTATATTTTATCTTGAGATTCTGAATGTTTCCATTGGAATAATAATTATTAAAGCTATCACTAAATTAAAAATAGCTTTATGAGATTTGCGTGGATTGTAAAATCATCCAAATCTGATTTCTAGATCTCAATATAGAGCTCAAATAGTAAATATGATTTTTTTTAATACTAATAAAAAAATAAATAAAATTCAGTTCTAATACAACCTTTTTTAAATATATCCTTTTCAGATTATAATTTTCTTTTTAAAATTCAATTATAATACAACCTTTTTAAATTATATCCTTTTTAGATTATAATTTTCTTTTTAAAATTCACTTCTAATACAACCTTTCTAATTATATTCTTTTTAGATTATAATTAATTTTTAATGTGATCTAATCTTGATCGTCTATTTTTAATCCAACGGATCATATGATTTTGGTAGTACCGTGACCAGACCAAAAATTTCAGGGATTTAAACCAGAAATTTGTATGCCACGTCAATGACATGTCATCAAGATTCTAACGTCCGTTAGAATCTTGATGACGGAGGGACTTGAATCAGAAAAAGTAATAGTTTAGGGACCCAAAATACGGAATCTTTAGTTCAGGGACTAAAACAATAAAACCGGAATAGTTCAGGGACGAAAGAATTTATTCTCCCTATTATTATTTACACTCACATGTTTTATTTGTCTCTTTTTAACTCAGCACAATTTCTAAAACTTCACACAACGCTATCCCCATCAATAAACAAACAAATGCAACACCTAAAGCAAATATACCATTCTTATAAACAAAATAAATTATTTAACAAATTCGTTAGAAATTTGTTAAGAGTGATCTCTACACCAGTTAGAAATTTAACGACAGTTAGAAATTTAACGACATCGCATTGAACTACAATCAGTATAAAAACTAGTTTTACGTTCGTTCAACTAAATTCAAACATATAGCAGTATAGCACAACGAAAGGTCAGATCAAGAATATGCTATACTTGTGCAGTATATTTAATAGTACCATTTAATAACACACCAAATTCGTATCCAAATTCCACAATGTATTCAACTATGCGGCATAAATTTAGGACTCATACCGTAGGTAGCATAACCAACCGCACCAACACCTCCTGCCAGTGCTGTAACCAGACCATACTTGAGAAAATTCCATAGCTTACTCTCTGCCCCAGCTTTTCCAGAAGGCTGAGGTGGTGGTGCTCGATTGTTCGAAGCAGACGAGGAGACACCAATTGGTTCTCCAGTAGAATCAGAGTACACGGAAAAACATCGAGTATTTCCTCTGTTCAAAATAGTTGTGAAAAGCCTAGCTCGAACTACTGTAGACATTATGAATTTATTTTTATCTGCATAAACAATAAATAATTATTTCAAATCCAACAATTTCGCAATGTATACCATTACAGTTATAGCTCGAAAAGTATAAACATACACGAATATATATCCAGGTGTACAATGTATAATTTACATTTATAATTTACATAATATCTAACACAAAAATCAAAACATTGATATGTAATATATTAAATAGCTGATATGATGAAATTAGTGGTGGCATTGTGGAATCATCGAGAATCTGGAATAAATTACAGTGCGGGAGAGAGAATACTTACAGAATTGGAGATCGGAGAGACGGTGATCAGAGAGTGAAGTAGGGTTTATCTGTTGTGAATTTGTCTCACAATTAACATATGCCCAATTACATTTATTAATTAAGTTTGTCTGGAATATTTGTGGCATCTGTGACCTCGGTCTGGTGCGTTTTCGTCTCCCCCAAGTTAACCAACAATTTTTCATTTTTTTCTTTCATATCGCAATTTTTTAGTTTTTATTTAAAACAAATTATCCAAAATCGAAAATCGTTGTATTTACGTGATTTCAAAGGTTGTTAAGTGTCTATGAGATCTTTTACATATACTTAGATTATAGCCCGTGCAAAGCACGGGTTACTTTTAATTTTTTAAAATTTGTTTATAGTATAATATAATATTATAAATATTAATTTTAATATATTATTGGAAAAATTCGAAACTTACATCTTTGTATTAATAATTTTTAGTATTAAATATAAATTAATATGTTGTTGACGGGAATCGAACCTTGGACCTCTGTATATAACAACTTTTAATATTATTATATCTAACAATCATGATCTATTTGAGTTGATGAACTAACGGTTGTGGATGAGGAGTAACCAAAAATGGGGGATAACCAAAAAAGGGGTTAACCAAACTACAAATTATACCCCCTTTCGCTTATTATAATATAGTATAGATTAGCATTTTATCTATGCTATGGACGAAACGGTAATTTTCTTTGTTTTTATAAATATTATTATTTAAAAAGTAAAATTATTTTAGAGCTAATCAAATTCATTTCTAAATTCTACACCTATAAAATTATTATCGTTGTATTTTAGAGCAATGGATAAACCAAGTGGTTAAGGTTATATACTTTGTCGATCCAGGTCATAGGTTCGACCCTAACTCACCCCCGAGAATTATTATGACAGATACTCATTTGTAAGCTTATAAGCACTTATTGTTAAAAAAAAAATCATTTCTAAATTCTACACCTATCGTGTCATAAAAAATTGCTTATTTATCATATACATCCTACTTCACTAACCGGATTATTTAATACAAAAATCAAATTTATGGAAACGGACAATTTTACTCCAATAATTTCTAGGGTGCAATGCACAAGCTACAATTATGGTTGCACATCCTAAATACCCTCAGCTTTTTCTCTTATATATATCATATTAGGGGTGATCGCGATCCGATTTGGTTCGAGTTACAGGTCAAATCGGAACCAAACTGTATAATAGCGGTTTTTAAAAATTCAAACCAATCTATGATCTGTAACCCAACAAAAGCAAATCATTCAGTTCAGTTTTAATTGGCTTGGATTATCGGATTTTGGCGGGTCACGACATAGTTTGATTAGTAAAATTAGAAAATATAATTATACTTCTCCTATTTAAATTTCATTTCTTTAAATACCCATTAATAATAATAATAATAATAATAATAATAATAATAATAATAATAATAATAATAAATAAATAAATCATTGCTTCATAACAAAGTAAATTACTCGCAAATGATTGTGTTTACTCGTTTAGTAATCTTACGTTTAATAATCTGACGAATGATAGAGGCAAAAAATAATACAAAAGTCTTCCACATTAATTTTGAATGAAAGTAATACAAAATCGATTGATATGTATGACAAGTTGACAAGTTGATGATTGATATGATTTAGCATAAATTTAGTTTGTGATTCATAAGATAAAATTACTATTTTAATTTTATTTGTTTGTAAATGAAATATAAGACTTACAAATATAGAAATATCATCGAATATTGTCACACAATCAAAATAATCTAACTAAAATATAAGAGTATAAAAATTGTATTCATTCAATGATGCAAATTTCCCCAGGTGAAGCTGGCACAAGTCTGTGATGATATGATTAAACAGTTCTTCCCAATTATTGTCCGGCTTAAGGGAAAGTTTGGATAGCTCTTCATCCATTCTTCCCCCAGTAGAAGATTTCATATCTGTCATCTTGATAGAAAACGCAGTTTCCTCGAGTATATTTATTGGATAGAGAGCTGAATTTTTTGGATCTTCATTCACCATCATGTTGGGCTGCGCAACACCCATTAACTCCATATTAGTATGATATTGTCCGCTCTGGACCGTGGCCAAGTCCGCACGGATTTGTTTTTGGGCTCCTCCCAAAAGGCCTCATATAAATGGAGTTGTTTTGGCTGCTTATATTCAAGATAATTCTTCTTTATCTTATCGATGTGGGACTTGGGTTGACACCCACTCTACAATCGGCCCTCAATCCAAGGCTTCTTATATTCAAGATAATTCTTCTTTATCTTATCGATGTGGGACTTGGGTTGACACCCACTCTACAATCTCCCCTCAATCCAAGAACCACAAATCTTGTGATCCTTATACCGCCGCTATTCATCTTGCGGGACACGCCGCCCGACCACCTCTGTGTTAGGAAGACTTTCGACACAATCCGTCCAAGATCTCCAACCGCAGTTCTGGAGAGCCTCTCCCACTACACAACTTGCATCCCGCAACCCCGGGATCAACTTCTTAACCATCGGCTCTGATACCACTTGTTGGGTCGCGCAACACCCATTAACTCCACATTAGTATGATATTGTCCGCTCTGGGCCGTGGCCAAGCCCGCACGAATTTGTTTTTGGTTCCTCCCAAAAGGCCTCATACACTAGTACAAAACTGACATTATACATCGCCCCTTTTACGTCGGCTAAACATAAAAGCGACGTATATACTACTTTTATACGTCGGTTGTTGTTTTAACCGACGTAAAAGGGTTAAATTGATGACTTTTTACGTCGAGTTTTTATTTGACCGACGTATATGAGTGTTTTATACGTCGGTTGAGGAAAAGGCGACGTATATGATACTATTATATACGTCGGTTAAGGAAAAGATGACATATATGATACTATTATATACGTCGGTTGAGTAAAAGGCGATGTATATGATACTATTATATACGTCGGTTGAGGAAAAGGTGACGTATATGATACTATTATATACG
Source organism: Saposhnikovia divaricata (assembly GCA_036435485.1). NCBI lineage: Eukaryota > Viridiplantae > Streptophyta > Magnoliopsida > Apiales > Apiaceae > Saposhnikovia > Saposhnikovia divaricata. The sequence continues at coordinate 162,243,245 of CM071597.1, forward strand.
TCGGTTAAGTAAAAGGCGACGTATATGATACTATTATATACGTCGGTTGAGGAAAATGCGACGTATATAATACTTATAATATACGTCGGTTGAGGAAAATGCGACGTCTATAATATTCTCTTTTACGTCACTCTTAATATAACCGACGTATAAAAGTGGGTGCTAGGCCACGTGTCACATTATTATTAGATAATACTTGAGCACATGGATCGTTACTTAGAGCCGTTGGATGCAATTAATCTCGACCATTCATTTTAACTCAATTCTCTGATTTCTCCAATCTCTCTCTCGTCATTCTCAAATCTCTCCGTCTCCCTCATCTTCCTCGCTCAATCTCTCCACCACCACCTCTCTTTCTCCGCCCTCGACTCTCTCTCTCTCTCTCTCGCCGCCTGCCTCTCTCTCCCTGAAACCCCATCTCCATCTCTCTCAACCTCTCCTCCATTATCTCTTCCTCTTTGTTCTCAGCCTCACATCCGAGCATAATCGTGAATAACAATCCCCTCATCTCTTTCTTCATATCGTGGTAACCCTCAAATTCAATCTTGAATTGGGTTTTGTATATAAGGGTTGTTTTAATCTTTGCCGGAGTTCATCAAGTTTTGACCAAATTTTTGTTAAATCTTTTTTAAAATTTTTGTTGTATGTATATGTAGATCCTTGTATGTACGATAACATATAATTTCCTGAGAATTTTTTGGGCACATTTTATATTATGTTAGTTAGGGTTTTATACACAAGTCCTATGTATTTAGTTTGCCTAATTGCTGCTATATTTTTCTTTGTTCACAGTGATTGATGGGTGATAATACTCCTCGTTCTGCTAGTGTTGCAGGTGCGAGGTGAAGGAGGAATGGAAGGAGAGGAAGTGATGGGCGGCGTTGTGGTGGCTGTTGGTCAAATAAATAAATTGAAGTGCAACTGAGGAAGGTATACATGATTATTTATCAGTATTTCAAAATCTTTTTGAGGCGCTGTGTTGCCTAGTTCTGTCTAGCGTTCTATACAAGGCCCCTGTTTTTATTATGTTTACCTCATATTTTGAGTTATGTCAAGTTTCTTAACAAAGTTGAGCTCACAAAATGGCTATGCTTGTGTATCACAGGTATTTTCTAACTGTTTGAGGTCAAGTGGAAGGACGGGGATCCTTCAATTCCACCATTAACGGTTCTTCTACGGTAATTTTCCCGCCTTTTTCAATTGTTCAATTTTAGTGTAGTTCGGAATTTAGATTGCTTAGCAAGTCAACTATTTGGAAAGTGTAATTGAATGTTTTGTGTGTGTGTTGGTTGATTTGATGATTGAATCATTGGTGTATGATAAGAATACAAAACTCAAGGAAGCAGCTATAACGTGCATTATATCAGTTTACTCTTATTTTGATTCATCAGCAGTTCTTAACTTTATTCTGAGTTTATCTATTGAAGAACAGAATTCCTTGAGACGAGCTCTCAATCAGAAAACACCTCGTATAGAAGTTGACTTGATGAACTTTCTGCAGAATAAGAAAGATCATCAACGCTCTAAATCCTATTATGATCCCTCTGATGTTGTTGGAACATCTTCTGATGAAGGATATATTGGAGCCTCGAGGAGGAGTCACTTGTATGGAAGATACTCCTCTGGTTCAATTGATAATGATGGTGGCAGGAAGTGGAGTTCTGGACAAGATTCAACACATAATATAAATATTATTGGTCAAATAGCTAATGATACTCCGGAACGCTTGTATCATGATCTCGAGACGGGTTCTAACATGGAGCGTAATCCAAGATCCAGTGATGTAAATTACGGGGTCAGCATTCCCAGTGATAATCTGGAATCCTGGAACACCAGGCCGGATAATATCAACGGCATGAATGTAGAGGTTTCATCCTCACCACATGATATGAATGGGATGGCTAAGACTGAATGGGATGACAGTTGTACTTGAGATATTGGACGACTCAGATCCATCTATTAGGGAGCTTGCTCTAGTTTTGGTGGTAGAGATGCTGAAAAATCAGGTCTTATGTCCTTTTATGGTACATTTTATGGGCATCATATTGCCTTCATTGAAAATTCTTGACTAGTCTTTTCTTTCCTCAGAAGGACCCAATGGAGGATTCTGTCGAGATTGTAATTGAAAAACTGCTCCATGTTACAAAGGATCCTGATGCAAAAGTAAATCTTACATATAGCTTGTAATTAATGTTTCTGTTTCAGTTTCACCGTATCTGACTTTTTGTTTCTACCCAGGTTGCTAACGAGGCAGTTTGCTGATGATAGTATTCAGCTTCGTTTAGTTGAGGTCTGTCACTAATGTTTGAAATCCAAGTTTCTGATTTGTTAATTGTTTCTCAGTTTAGTCTTATGATTAGGTCTTTTTTTTATGAAGTAGCCTGCTGTGCACAATTACACATGTTTTTTCTGTTGGTAATTATCTTCTTTTTTCAAGAATTTCATAATTGGACGCTTTTTCAAGTATAAGAATATGGCAGTAACAATATTAAAGTTACAGACATGCTTATGGTAAATTTTGGTTTGATTCTCCTTGTTCATCGGGGAAAATAGGATTCTTGTTTGGATGAAGCTTACTAATGGGCAGAAGATTACTTTTGCTGGTGAAGCTGATGAAGCGGTATGGTGCTTGGATGTGACAGTAATTGGATGCAAGTTTTGCTTCTCTGCTGTGGATAATATTGCTTACTAACCTGAGTGTCTTGTTATTTTGACCCCCGTGGAGCTGCAATTAAGTCATCTTCTTTAACGGAGCCCCAGGTGGGATGCTTCCTGAACAGCCAAGTCGTGCAAAGAATTTGCTCATTGTTTGCACCACAAGTCCACAACCACAACTTATCCTCAGTTATAATACTTGTACAGTCATTATATCAAAAATGTATAAACATTGTGTTGTGATTGAATTTGAAAGTTGAGAAATTTATATTATTACAAGATTTTGGTTGTACAAATTATAGTTTTTGATTGATTAACCGTTATTTGGTGTACAGCAAAATAAGAATTTTTTTTTGATAAAGAATATTTATATACAAAAATAAAAGAAAAAATATTTTTTTAAAATTTTTGTGGGCAATATACGTCGGTTTTATGGACATTATACGTCGCCTTTCTTCGATATTATACGTCGGCTTTTTCAACATTATACGTCGGCTTTTTAGCGACGTATATTTAGACTTTATAAGTCGGCTTTTGGAACATTATACGTCGCCTTTCTTCAACATTATACGTCTGTTTTTTCAACATTATACGTCGGCTTTTTAGCGACGTATATTTAGACTTTATACGTCGCCTTTTTAACCGACGTAAAAGACTCATGATTTTATACGTCGCCCCTCTATACGTCGCCATTTAACCAACGTATAAGACCTATTTAACCGACGTAAAAAGTCAATTTTGTACTAGTGATACTAATGGAGTTGTTTTGGCTGATTACATTCAAAATAATTCTTCTTTATCTTATCGATGTGGGACTTGGGTTGACACTCACTCTACACATCATGTCTGGATTCAAGGTTCCCTTAGCTAACTCAGTTTGAGGAAAAACTATTTGAAATGATTCTTTAATTATTTGGACAGGTACAGATGAGTCGTGACTCGTGAGTTCTTATCTCAAAGCCTAGAAGTAGTTACCTTGTTTGCACGTAAATTCGAACAGATTTATCCTAAACTCTGCGCTTTTTTCTGTAGAAGCTGAGTAACGGGATCACTCTCATTGCCCTAGGAGAAGGATAACGTACAATTAAATCTATTATGTCGAAAGTTGACTAATTAGAAGTTTCAATAATTTTACCTTAAGCTTCCGGCAGTGTTAACAAAGAAATTATATAAGCTTAACATGTACACAGAAAACATCAAGACCATCTAGCAATACTTTAATCAAGACCATATAGATCGAGAGAGAGAGAGAGAGAGAGAGAGAGAGAGAGAGAGAGAGAGAGAGAGATGCGGGTGAGATAAAGAGAGATGGTCGAGAGAGAGAGAGAGAGAGAGAGAGAGAGAGAGAGAGAGAGAGAGAGATGAATGACAGTAATTTGGGGGAAATGTTATGAGGTGGGAAAATAATTTAGGGGAAATGTTGTAAGGCGGGGGAATAAAATTTCTAAGGGGGAAAATGATCGGCGCGTGTTTTTTATTTTTTAAAAATTCATCAAGACATAGGTTGTTTTAACAATTGATGTCTAAAACGATGTTTAACATCGCTTTTAAAATAACTGATGTTAAAAATTTCTTTAACATCGGTGGTTTTAAATCGATATAAATGGGGCGATGTCTAATCCACATTTTCTAGTAGTGATGATTCATACCTTAAAAGTTCCAAACAATATTAGATTAAATATTTAAATTTTGCTTAATAGGACCAACAATTATTTAGCAAAAAATAAAAAAAAATGGGGCAACGCCCAATTTGCAAGTACACCACATTATGTACATACTTAGAAGCAGATCACTTGGGTAACCTCAATTCTGTTTTGAGCCTTCTTTTCTTCAATGTTTTTTTTGGTTCTCTGCACATTTGTGCTAATGGAAAAAATAACACAACTAAGTTAGAGGTTGTTGCTAGCTTCAAAACCTTGAGAGGAGATCCGTGGTTTCTTTGGAACAAGGAAACCTGTGTAGTATTCCACCTGAAAGGGTGAAATTGTGTGAAATTAACGTACATATGGGATACCCAAAGTACATTCATTGTGACATTTTTTATTCAAAATATACAACGGTATAATATCGACACAAAAAATTAACAATAAAATGGATCAATAATATGCTATTCTTGTACTCTTTAATTTAAATTTGAATATAACATCTTTTCACAATTTATGCTATGACATGTTTTGTTTTAAACATAAAAAATATATAATATTAATACCAAAAAAATATTTAAATAGATCAGTGGCATGGTACTTTTGAACTTTTTAATAGCAATAATACTTTTTTCTGGATGAAGAAAATAAAATACGGGATTTACGAGGATGTGTTCATTTTAGATTTTAATAAATTAATAATATTCATGAATTTTACAATATTTCTTGATTATTTTAATATAATTCAGTTGTTGCCATATTTTGCGATTATGGTAATATATAAGTATTTAGCTATGAACTTCAGACCAGAACATCGGTAAAAACTCCTCTAGATGATGGTCATATGCTAACCCAACAGTGCTTGAGAAATTATCAGTTTCATCATGGTTATGAACAAGTTGTACATTCGCAAACATGATGCTGACATGCTACTTCAAAAATTCCAAAATAAACGGGACACATCAGATGGAGGTTTTTTTATGAATATCAGACAGATTCAAATGGTCACCTAACTCGTCTATTTTGGTGTGATGTTCGAGGGCACAAAAATTATGATGTTTTTGGAGATGTTTTGTCTTTTGATGCAACATATCGTACCAATAAGTAAGTTTGTTACATTATCTTTACATCCAATCATTGTTTAGACATACACATATATTTAATTCTGATATCAATAGTCAATAAGATGTCCTTTAATAAAATTAAAGCACTGTCGAATACTTTCTTAGTTTATTTATTTATTACATAGCACTGATTATGTTTATTTATTTATTTATTTATTTATTTACATTATAGGTATAGTATGGTATTTGTGCCATTCATTGGCGTTGATAACCATTGGAAGAGTGTTACGTTTGCTTCTGCTACTTAACCAAGAGAATGCAACAAATTTTACATGGACATGTGAGACTTTTCTAAAAGCTTTTACACGCCCTCCAAAATGCATAATAACTAATCAATGCCTTGGGATGAAAGTTGAAATTGATAAAACGTTTTCCCATGTTATTCATCGATACTTTATGTGGTATATAATGCAGAAATTTCCAGCCAAGGTAAATTAATTCTTGAGAGTTCTACCTTTGGAACCAAATTAGTATTGATTTTCATATTTAGCCTTTTTCTTATAAAAAGGTTAATCGAAGGGTTCCATAAAATAACAAATTTTAAACGGTAAGGGCAATCAGATAAGCAAACAACCCCATTATACGAACCAACAACAATCATATTTTCACTAGAATTAGGAAAAACAAAGGATGAACAGATGACATTGGGGTTTGGGATTTGAATTTCGAGAAGAATTTTTTGTCCAGTACAGTCTGGACAAATTAGAACTTCATGCTGTTGTCTTAATTATTTATGGATGTGGGTGAAGTAGGGGGATGACAAAAATTTACCCCATGACTTTGCGACACATTAAAGACGAACAAGTGAATTGAATGAACTCAACAGGAACACGATTTCCATGACCTCCAGCGGCAAGCATCCGAAATCAAACAACGGAGGAGACATAACTGATTTCATTTTTTCTTAATCACAACTGAGAGTTTGGGGAGAACTAATTGTTATCCAAATAGGAAAATGTTAGGTTTTGTAATTTTGGTATCGGTAATGAATTTTGAGAGAGAATGTATGTTTGAACTTTTTTTTTGTCAGGGAACATAAATATACAAAAATATACTTCATGGAAGGAATTTCTTTCATTCAAGAAAATTTATCATCTAACCGAAAAATATGCAATTTATCCCCGAAAATAGAAATCCTGAAACTGAACTCCATGCATACCTAAAATAAAATACAACATTAAAATCCAAAATTAAATAAATAAAAGACAAAAAACATTAAAATCCAAAATAAAATTATTTAAATAAAACTAAAAATGTTTACAATAAGAACTAAACCAAAAGATGATTATAACATAAAATAAATATAAAGTAGAAATCTAACCAAAGGGGATCCCTTTGGTTAAAATAGGCCTTCACCCATCCTTCACCCACCCTTCACCGCCCCATTCTTCCATCAAACCCACATCCATCCCACCCATCCTCTCATCCCGTTTCCTCCATTTCTGAATCTTTAATTTCTATTTTTTTAGTTTTTCAATAAAATCGAGATCCAATCCTTTTTGGGTGAGATCTTTTTGTCGTACCCATCTTTTTGGGTTGTTGATTGTCCCCAATTTTTTGGGGTTGTTGATTTATCCCCAATTTTTGGGGTTTATGTTTTGGTTGTGTTTTCTATTTGCTGTCTTGTTTGGTGTGTTGGCTGCAGTTAGGAATTTGCTCCAGGTTTGGAGGGAAGATCAGGTTGGAGCGAGCTGTTGTCAGATAGAAGGTAATTGGCAACCACGAGAAGTTGAAGCCATTACCCTTCGAGAAGCCATTTCTTGGACAAAGTCACTAAAGCACATTGATCAAGTGCTAGTAGTTCGATTATTGGTCTGCGAATCGTCTGGTTCTTTTGCTTGCAAATGCTGCACAAATTCTATGTCAGGCTATGGAGAGTGGTCTGTCACTCCTCCTGCATTTGTTAATCATGTACTCGAAAGTGATAATTTCTAAGTAATGCAAGTACGATTTGTTTAAAAAAAAAGTAAAAAGTAGAATTCTAACCTCCAACATCAATAAAATTTAAAATATAGCTAGAAAAATGAGTAACTTAGGAGTCAATAGATTTTCCTGTAGAGGATTATGTGCATATTTGAATAATAGAAATCTTATCATTCAACATAAATACAAAATAATTAAATATAAATTAAAAGTCAAAAACTTTCAATTTGAAACAAAAATCAACTAAATGAAAGAGATAATAATTATCATTTGTTGAGTAATAAATATGACCATATGTAACTTATATCATTTCAGAATATAAAAGCATTAATATATAATTAAAACATAATCAAAATTTAGCTAATAAATTTGAAAATAACAAAAAACTATCATTTTTTGCACATAATAAATATTAGTACATAATGGATATTTTTAAGTCCACACAATAATCCTGACCAAAACAATCCAAAACAAGCCAACAATATGACACCTGATTACCTCTTAGAGACCCAAAATATATGTCATCAATAATGGCCACCCATAAATGGTACAGAAACTTGATTATATCTCAAAAGTCTAAAATATAAACCATCAATTATGATCATTTATACATGGTAGAAAATCTAAGCATGAAGAATCATTAACATTCAAACTAAAATCGAAAATATAAGCATTTAGTTATGACCAACAATACATAGTCCAAAATACATGGTACAAAATGATTCAAATTTCAAATAACTTCAATTTAAAACGAACAATTTTATATTTAAAAATTCAAAATTACAAGATTCCATTTAAGAACAAATACAATAAATATTAGCATTTAAGGAATATTTAATGTACTAAAACAAAATTAGTTATAAAAATAAATCAAATTTTAAGTAAACAATTTTCAACGCAAAACTCAAATTTTTGGTACACAATTTTGTATCCCTAGCATTACTCAAAAGTAACAATGCAGCAATTCACTTCCTCATAAATAGCATGTAAATAAAATAGTACACTCGGTACCAAAATAACATCATATCTCAAATATGCAAAACAGAAAACACAATTGACTAGGAAAATAATCTCATATTTTTGCACTAATAAATCACACTAACTTGGTACCAAACTCAGTAAGCAAACTTAACACAACTTAGAAAATAACAACTCAGGAACACACACAACGGAATCCGGACCTAAGGAAAAAAATTCATAAACCGAGAAAACTCAACTAGGTCAAATAATGCAATCACAACTCAAAAAATAGGCAGTAAATAGACTCGAAATTTCAGTAAACCCGACAAGAAAATCAGATACAACTGAAATGACTCGATGAGTCGACTCAGTTCAACAATCCAACAACATCGAACACATATTCAAGAACACTCATTTAATACCTAGAATAATGATTCAATTAACTTGCTTGGTCTTGACAACAGAACTCAATAACCCAGGAACAAATGATGAACAAATTAAGCGAATATCGACAAAATACAAGTAAAATCACATGTTGTGGGCAAATTAGTTGCATTCAGATCTCTATACTTCAAGCTTATGCTAAACACTAATTGAGAACAAAATCATTTTAGATAAAAGCCCGGGATTAAACCCAAGTGTTAACGGAGGAATTTGTGATAACAAAGTTTGAGGTTACAAGCCAGAATCAAGATCTATGATGACGGTTGTTCGCCGGAAGAATGACCGGAGAACGGTGGTTTATGTGTTTATCGGTGACTGAGATCAAAGTGGTATCGGTTGTCTCTCAGAGCTCTCAACATCCAACCCCTTTAATGTGCCTACGTACCTCTATATTTATAGAGGATCAAGCCTCACGTAGTTCTTGGAGAGCAAGAAACCTAAGTCTGATAGAAGTAGGTTTCTTACTAGCAGGCCCAAGCCCACTACGAAACGTGAATAAACCAACCATCTTCAAAGCCCATTTGGAAGAGCCCATGCGATGAAGCCTAGTTCAACGACCTCAAGGCCCAAATAACTCTGAGGACTTCACGGATACAACATTAGCCCTATCTATCGGAGCTAACATCAACCGCTACCAGCTCTTTCCTCATATGTTCAGTTGTAGGGATATTCATGACTTACTCCAAATGCATGAACGGATCCTTACCCCCCGATGAGGCTAACCCACCAGACTACAGGGTATGTTCTACCAAATTATGTCACGCAGAGCATCTCACAATCCCCCAACAAGGACAACTCGTTAAAAAACAGGATGAGACCTCTAGAGCGTATCGACAGGCTTATTTACCATTGATTCCCCAACAAGGACAACTTGTTAGAATACAGAATCTGGCCCTCAAGAATTATCATATTGTCTCTATAGTGTATTTTGCAGATGTTGCAGCGGCAGGAATGGGGTTTGGCGCGGCGAAATTATAGTTGGCACGACAAAACACTATCGCATTCCTTCTAGTATAAATTTGGCATATAACAACTACCCCAAGCCTTTATTTTATTTGTAAAATACAAAGAGGCTTAGAAAATAAAAAAGAAAAATCTGTATATTTCTACAAACCAACACCTATCTCTACACACAATAATCAATGAGGTGACGCTACAACTTGTACATATTGGCGCGACAAGCACAATTACACCTGCTATCGACTTCATTAACAATTTTAAGAAAATAGTCCGAAATTTTTATATAAACCATTAATATAATTCCATTCGTATTTTAACCTTAATACAAGTATAATTCCATATACGTATATAGATACCGTAGGTCACAGAGGGTCACGGGTATTTAAACCCCGAATCAACCCTAATTCCTCACTTTCCCCCAATTCTCTTTCTCCTCGAACTCAACAAAGCACACGAACAGTTTTTTGTTCACCACGATCGTGAATCTTCATTATTCTTCAATTCGTTGCTTCCCCAGCATTCTTCTTCACCTAAGGTACGATTTGATCTTTCATTTGCTAATTTCCACCGAATATTCAAGTAGATTTAAGAATTTTAAAATTCCATGCTCCTGTGTTCTTGATATTGATACTCGCATATAATTGTATGTATTGTTGTTTGATCCATATTGCTATGCTGTCAACCCTAAAATTATGTTTCTGAGAGGATGCCAAAATCAATACGTCACGGCAACAGTGGTTGCCACGGCAACCGTTCCTGCCTCTCCCATAGCAAGGATGGTTTCCATAAGTATATACCAATGTCCTTACATTGTCGTTGTCGCGGTAACTATCTTCTACTGGCACAACAGCCAAACAATTAGTTTACTTAGAAATAATCGAGTATAAATTTGCTTGTATTCAGTCGTCCAAACTATCTCTCCTAGGCAAATCCCACCATGCTTTTACACCTCTTTATTAAGCCAACACATAGCTAAGTCAAAAATCCCAACTTATTTATATGGGATCTTTTGAACACATGTTTCGTTATTAACAACTATGCCTGCTATATGTAGTATTAAACTACCATAACTACTCCCCCTCTCACAATATTTGTCCTTAAACTTTTGAAATTCACAACTCTGCTTTGGCGCGGCAACGCTTTGGTTGCAGCGTCAACCTTTCTTTTTGGCATGTCCCCTTATTCCATTTTCATCCCTTGTTTTGCAGCTGGCTGGTAGAAGGGGCATTCCATCATCACCATTTCACCCTTTCAAAGATTTTAACCGAAGGTTTGGGCTTCCTTCATCTCCATTCATTACTCCCTCGTTCCAAATTCCAATATTCCTATTCGAGTCCTGACACTTTGGCGCGCCTACTTGACATGGCCAAAAGTAAAACACCCATGGTTGAAACGGACATTCCCAGCTCTAGTTCTAACACTGAAGAACTCATGCCACACCCGGAAGATTATGACTCAACCCTTGAGGATTGGGCTGAATTACCACCTAAATACACCTCAACCTCTAACCTACTTCTTCAAAGAAAAAGAAAAAAGTGCTTACTGAAGAGAGTGAAGAGGAAATAGAGGAGGACATTGAAGAAAACGAAGAAGATTCTCTTTACGAGAACTCTGACAACATTGGGCGTGACAATACTGACTCAGATGCAGCAACCGAGGACATTGGCTTCGCAGAGGATGAAGATAGTGATCCCGCAGACGTTTTTTCTTCACATGAATCCTCTCCAAACCCGTACTCTCCTCCCCAACTCAAAAAATATGCCCTTGATTTAGATTGGAGTAAGTACAACAAAATGCCTTCCATAAGAGTAAAAGATAGACTAAGGAAAGATGCAGGAAAACTCTCATGTGTGGGCCAACACTCAACTGCTAAAAATTCCGAAATTAGAAAAGCCATGAAATGCTATGGCCAACAGGGAAAATATGTGAAACCACCAACGCACTTGCGTCCCCACAAGTTCGACAAAGATAACCTTAGAGCCCCCAGGGCAGTCTTAACAGTCATGCACATCCCATACGGAGTTGGCGCGCCACTCCATCCCTGGCTGAAACAAATCTGCGAATGGTACAGAATAGCTTCTATCCAACTCTCACCCAATAGCTATAGGTCAGCCATTGGCTTATATATCAAGTACATGGATGAAAAACTATCTGAACCCAGTATGAGGGAATTGAGTTATTTTTTTAGTACACATGAGTAAAGGTTTTAATGCAGGCAGGATTAGCCATATAAAAGGATGGAAAGAAAAATTCTTTTATGTATTTGACACAGAAAGACAACCGATCATCTTTCGCAAAAAGCTGGTAAGTTTGACTGTGTAAATCTTGTTTGTCCCGTCACTGCGTCAACTATTGGCGCAACAACTTTTAATAAAAACTTATAATCTCACTTTATTTTAAACGCAACAATTTGATTGTTGGCGCGACAACCTCTATCTGCCTTCTAACAATTTTTGCTGTAAAAGAGTTCGCCACCATAGACTCACTCTAATAGGGGACGAAATCATTAAAGCCAAAAAGATTTTGGAGCGCCCAGACTCCAAGAAGAATTTGCACACATTAGTTACTTTAGACAACTTGAAGAAATATCATTTTCTTCCTGCTAACGCTAGAGCACTGTAAGAACCCCAAATTTTGGATATAATTAAAACTTTTTATTAAGTAATGATAAAATGAGGAACAATGATTGTAATGAATGGATATTACTTTGGACAATGATCTTGATGCATTGGTATATTGTCAGAATAGAGTAATTCGATGGTTGAGGACCTAGATAAGAATAATCTACCATCCAGGAAGGAGCTAATGGATCCTTGAAGGGAAATGAGTACGTGCATAGTGTTTCCCGTACGTGCATAGTATTTCCCGTACGTGCATAGCATTTCCCGTACGTGCATAGTGTTTCCTGTACGTGCATAGTGATTTTGTGGATGTATAGTGATTTTTGAGGTTTAAGAAATTTTTCATGCCACCTATGTACGAGACATGGTATGGATATTTCGAAGTCATATTAGTAATCTACAAGGTAAATAAGTGTATGTAAACGCGATCGGAATTCAGAAATTCCAAACTCTATTTTTATGGAAAATTGGATCGAGCAGTGAAGAGCATGTCAATGCGAACAAGAAAAGAGAATTATTATATCAAGGATTTTATTTTTATTAAATACGATTTAAGGATTTAGAACAAAAACCTTCGAGTTAGAAAAACGAGCGTTCTAGAAATCGCTAGAATTTTTAAAACGAGATTAAGCGATCAAACAAACGCTTAATGAGCTTTAAAATACAACACAACACAGATATATTACATGCAAGATCAGCTCATGCAAGTCATAAGAGGATTAAGTGTGAAACAAATCAAGAACAAGTGGATTCATGAGGTGTTTGATCAAGAACAAGCCAACAATGCACCTTGTTACTCTTTTTCTTTCTAACCACAAATCTTTGGCACATGGATTGAGGGGTGACAAGGCTGGTTACATCTGATCCTTGGCAAGGGAAATATCATAGAAACATATCATTTATCAATTGAAACAAAGTGGGAGAGAAAAGCCAAGCAACTCCATCTCTCTCCATTTTCTTCAAACTGCCCAGCAAGAACCACCATGAAATAAAAATTCATATCTCCACTTCTACCCATTCATAGATCACCAAATTTTAACCATAGCTTCCTCAATATATGTAGAGTATTCGTTCAAAATTTCATAATTTTTTAAGATCGTTTGGATAGGTAAATAAATTCAAGAAAATCACCCTGTTTTTCCCCTCAAGAAACAAGACTTCGAATTTTTGGAATTTTTAGATTTCCAAACCAAGCTTCCACTCCTTGTTTGATCATCAAATTTTTATGGTGAGTCCTATATTTCATAAAAGCAATCTCCTAAAAATTTCAAGTCCAAACTCCTTTGTTTCCATTTTCAAAAAAATCATGAAAGAGGAGGATGAATAGTGTTTCATGAACTAATCTTTGATTTTTTTTGTTTTCATGGTTGATCTTAGCTACCCTAAGGCTATCCAAGGACTATAACAAGCTTTGTAAGGCTAGTACATACTCTCAAGAAGGTATAACACTCTTGAAACCCTAGATCAACTTTAAGTTTATGGATGTTTTTGATGAGCTAAGCTTGGTTATGATGTTAGCATGATTATAAGCATAATTAGTAAGTGATTTAGTTGAGCAAGAAAGCATGTTAATTATTGTGGTAAACTGGTATGATCTGTACTTGATGATGTTCATAATCATGTGATAAGTTGTGTGGATGCCCGGTGTGGCTTGGTTGGATTGTTATAATTTTTGGAACGTTCGATATATAGCCGTCGTAATGCCGAAATTTCGTTAACCTTAAGAAAAACAACTTGGACAGTAGATGTAACTCACTGCCTAGCTTTGCAATCTGCCATGATAGGATAGGTAATGTTCTAAGCTTCGTTTTGATATAAAGATCACGTGAAACGGACTTACGGTTTAGGATTTATGACCAAATTACTAAAAGTAGTTCGAATCCGTAAACGAAAGTTCATAACTGTAATTGAACCCTCGTAAACTATGTAACGTCATGGTGAATCTTGGTAAATAAATACTAGAGGTAAAAAGGAAGGCGTGAAAGAAAACCGTATGTCAAAAGGATCATTTTTCGATTTATTAAAAATGTTCGAGTCGAGGTTAAACGCGAACGAACCCCTAAAAGACGACTCTTTTATAACTTCGGTAAAACACTTAGAAAACGGACGATAAAACTCGGAGTATAGTATTGGTTCATAACGATCGACTTTAGAACTCATATGACTTAAGTATGTCCCAAGTATAAGTACAATGACATGTCGTATTAACGAACGAATGTCGGGTCGGATCAGTGATAATAAGTAATCCACTAAAGGGGCTATAACGAGATAACTCGAGAACGTGTTTCGATTTAAGTATAACTTAACTTTTAATATGTTAAGTGATTAATCCCGAATGCCTTGGCTATTTATAGATCACCAAGCTGAACCGGGACCCGCTACCACTACCCCTTACCGTACTCGACTACCAGGCAAGTTTCAATTCCCTTCTTTTAGGCTGTTGTTGTGATTGAATAAATATATATATATGATTGCTGATATACATATGCCATTGCATGCATGCCTACTTTCAAGTTGAATTGATATACTTGTTCCCTGAATGTTATTGTTGGCTTATAAGCTAGATAGTTATACATCAGTTATAAGCCGGTTATTGTAAGACCCTCATACAAGGGCGTATACATCTTATTCATCAAAAATAGACCGGGAGTCAATATTCCTTGATATATCGAGATTACCTCGGAGGAAAATATTTAAGTAAATATTTTCCATTATTCAGGCGACGAATATTATTTGAATATTCGTTCGAGATTATTTATTTAATGATCCTTACTTCAAATAATTATTTGAACGTAATCATTCGACGAATAATATTTGTCAATATTCATTCAGAGTCGAATTGATTATCGAATATTATTTCGAATATTCTTCTAAAGATGAGACTACTAAATGAATATTATTTGGATATTCTTTTAGAATATTATTTTATTAAATAAATATTACTTTTGAATATTCATTTAAGATATTAAATACTTGATGAATATTATTTTAATATTCATCTGAAGCTTGATTTAATTATCGAATATTATCTCGAATATTCCTTAAAGCTTGGATTACTAAATGAATATTACTTGATATTCATTTAGAATATTATTCATTAAATGAATATTACTTTATCAATATTCATTTAAATTCCTAATTAATTATGAATATTATTTTGAATATTCATCAGGGTTCTATTTAATCACCGAATATTATTTTAAATATTTTAAATATTCCTTTCAGGACTTATTAAGTAATGAATATTACTTTGAATATTCATTTGATTATTTAATTATGCAATAAATATTCTCCTGATATTTCTTCAGGGATTATTTTGAGAAATACTCTGATTAAAGATATTCTTTCATATTCCCAAATACTCCTTAAATATTTTAACTCAATAAATATTCTCTGAATATTTATTCCATACTTAGAATAACCTCGATAAGGTTTATCTTCTTCGATTATTACAGAAAATATTTCGGAGTCATATTATTATTAATCTTATATCAAGAAAGGTTCTCAGACATCATTCTTCTTTGAGTCTATCCCCTTAATAATAAGGGAACCTTACTTGGAAAATGTTATTTATCTTGTCGACTTCCCGGTCATAAAGTATTCCCTTCACCCGCAACTCGGGTGCTGTTGACTTATTAAGTCGTTGCTTACCTTCTCATCTTTCGAGGGGTAAGATTACTGGAACAAGTTGATATCCGTTACCAAGTAATAGCTTGGGAGTTATTGGTAAATTTTCCTTTCCAACTAGATACGACTACTTTGTGGAGTCTTATCAACAAGTATTATACTTGGGGAAAGGGGGACGAACGTTATATTCAGAATCATGAATTCTATTTGAACTAGGAGTCGTGTAAGAGGCCGAGTAGCGCCGGTCCATCCCCATGGCCCAACCGTTGGCCGGGGAGAGCTAGCAAGGCGGTATACAAGTAAAGCCGTCAGTTCTTCCTTCTACCGGTAGTAAATCTAAATTGAGCTGTACGATCTCGACTGATCATCATGATTGGAACAGCGGGCGCGGTGAATACTCCATCATTGGTTCATCATCCAAATTCATTTATTTCCTGCAACATGATTACTGTTGGCAGAGTTGGAAAAGAGTCATAACTGGAATTGCAACCTTTTTCTTGCAAGTTCCTCTTCTTAATAACAATAAGAATATCTCGCTTACTTTGATGTAGCAGATATTTCTTCAAACAAATACTTTAAGTTACCTTGTAACTTCATCGTTCATATTATACTGGCATCATTTCCGTAAATGCATGGCATATGGTTTGAAAGATACTTTTGAACTGTTATACATTATTGTTCAGTTATATATTATTGTTGGTGGGCTATTGCTCACCCTTGCTTTATTATTATATCACAACAACAGTTAGACCAGATGACTCGCACAAGGCGCACTCGACGCGGGCGAGGACGATGAGACTACCAGAGCTGTAGAAGAAGCTATTGGTAGGGTATATTTATTCTTTCAGTACCAAGAATATAGTCTAGTATGACTTATGTAAATGGATGGCAAAGGGTATGTATTTATATTGAAATCCTTTTGGATTGTAAGAACTCATAATGTGATTAATAAAAATTTGATTGTTACTCTAATTTCATCTCTGGGACTATAACGGGTGTGTTTTATATTGTTGTGTTGGGTCATAGAGACGTAATTTATTTTATGTTAAGGAAAGTTTAATTGTTGTGGACAGAATTGGAAACCGTAACCACCGGATCCCGGACCCCGGATCTGGGGGTGTTACAGAAGTGGTATCAGAGCGTACGTTATAAACCCCAGAGATGAGGCGACGTTAAAACAATAAATTCATTAAGATAATAAGAACTCTTGCCAAGTTCATAGTCGGACTACTTAATGTAGTGATGACATATAAAACCCTTATGGGAACTCTTAAGTATCGTGATAGTAACTTAGCTCGATATCGTATTGACGAGTAAGGCGACAGACCTTGAGGCATACGAGCAGCAGCGCGATGATGCTTTGTATACTGAAGATCAGCGGGTAATTCGATGAAGTACCCTATTTGGAGACCCGGAAGAGGTTCCAGTAGATAAGGAAAAGTCCTGTTAGGATAAAGAGCTTACCCTTGAGGAATGAGGGTTGCAGCCAGAAAAACTGTGATGATTAAAGTATAGTGCTCAGAAAAGGGAGCATAAAGAACTGAGTTATTAGCAAGAGAACTGAAGATTCATGTTGGATTCATAGCCGGACTACCAGATGTAGTACCAGCAAGAAAGAAGGATTGGAAGAATTACTTGAGATCTTATACGGAAATAGATGAGAATCCTTAGAGATTTTCATCTTAACAAAGAAAGAGCTAGAGGGATGTATGATTATCAAATACATCGATTTAGGGCGAGGAGCAGAGTCCCTAGGAATAGTTGAGAAGGAGGCAGTAAGTGCCATATCATTTGATAAATGAATTAGTATGAATATGGTCAGTAATAATTCGCCATGAGAAGGCAGATGTCATAGGTTGTAATTTATGGAACCAAATTGAGGTTGATGAAATTGTTTTATTCAGGAAAATGTCCATTTTATGAATGAATCAGTTAGAAAGTAAAGACATTGGGAAGTGACAGCATGATTGGGTAAAATTATATAAGGAAGTAGTAAGCAAGACAATGATCTCAGAACCTACCGGAAGATAAGACCAGTGAGTCAAGATGAACTCGTAATGAGACTACTGCCAGAGACTGAGTATAGAGTTAATTCAACTCAGTTAAATGATGAACCAGAAACGTTAGATGCATGTGATTCAGAGGAATATTAAATTCCTTCTTCTCTTTGAATGGATTATAATAGTTACCTTAAGTTTACTCCGACACGGAATTATAATAGATCAAGTAATATGATCAGCAGTTAAAGAGAAAAATGTGAGAAAATCCTCCTGGAGCAAAAAGGTGAAATTGGTAATGACCAAGAGCTGGCATTGCTTAATGGAAAAAAAGGAGACTTTGTGCTTCCAATGACGCTTCGCATAAAGGGTTAGGTAGACCGACATTTAGTAGTATTGAATATCAGGACGTTGTGACAGGTTTCAGTTTGAAACTATTGATTCCCTTCTAAGGGATGTATATAATTGATTCCTCTCCAGTGGGTAAACTTCCAATCCGATGATGATTATTTCGTTAACCATGACTGCTTATGATTCCACCTGCTTGGAGGTTCATAGAACTATTCTTCAGGTTTCGAAACTGGTCTACTTAATGTTACCAGTAGGTGGGTAGATTGATCAAAATTTCCCTGAGTTTGGAAAGGAATTCGGTGAATTTTGGCAAACCTTGTCTTTCTGATTATCAGAGAATGTCATGGAAGAGAGTAAAAAAAAAAAATTTGGAGCAAACCCTGTGATTTGGGTAAGGATGCGGTAAAATGGGTTGGTGGACAGACCCTGGTTATCGCGATTGATTGTAGAAATACAATGATGAAGTGAGATTGGACGAAAAGAGGAAATGTAAGTAAGAAACCAGCCGGACTGAGAAACTTCGGGATTGACTTAAGTGAAAAGGCTGTTATGCCAGGAATGGTAAGCTTGCGTGGCACGTGGGAGTGATAAGAATAGTTGAAAAGATAAAAGTGGAGGAAAGGTGACCGGAGACAGTGCCGAGTAGTCGATTAAGACTTATTTGGAGTAAAGTTTTGGAAAGGTAGAAAGGTATCAAAGAAGAAGGCACTATGCCGGCAATTGCTAGAAAAGTAATGCTATTAGCCAACCCCTAAAATCATTTTTTTTTTTATTATTATTTTATTTTATTTTAGTGTGGCCAGTTGAGGCCAAGTCACAAAGGATTATCGAGTGACTAGACCATCAGTGAAAGGACAAAGCAGGGTTGCTTCTAAGAAAGCACCGACTGCAAGGGCTTCTGATATAAAGGAAACATTAATGAGATCGTTTGAATCTTCTGCCGAACAACCCATGTTTTGATTGGGAATTCACTAGACCTTTTTGGGATGGGGTCACCCGTACTGAAGTCACTCATGTGTATATGATCGTCCAAGATTACGAAAAAAAAAAATGGAAGTATAATGACTTGAGATGTATGATGTTAGGGTATCATGAATACCATGAATATATTATGACTGAGGAAAGTAAACAACGAAGGTTTATGAAGAGAGTATAGAAATGGTCAGATATGGATCAGTATGCTGTAGAAATTTCATCTAAGGCAATTACCTTTGAGAAGAACGATAAGTACTAAGAGATTCACGTTGAACTCGACTCGACCAATATCTTCCAAAACATCCTTACTACCAGTACCAAGTTCTGTAAGAGAGCAGATAGACATACGTTGTCTTTGGGAAGGTCAAATAGGCTGACAACTATCTGAAAGAAGAGGTTAGCATTAAGCCACCGATCGATTATCAAATGAGAATGATTGGAAAGAGACCCTTATTAAGGATGCATGATTTGATTGCCAAGTATAAAATGCAAGAATTCCTTGGCAGTTGAATTAAGGATAGGATATCCATAAAGTAAGGCAAACCCTGGGGAATGCACAAGGGATGGCACTAACCCTAATAAAGACATTGTGAATTCAGATGATATGAGTTAGATTTGCTAAGGCAACAATGACCTGTAAAGATTATTAAAAAGAGTTCTGGAAAGAACAGAGATAGAATTATTAGAGTATTGATCAATGACGTTTTGATATACCCTGTACCTAGAAAATACAGGAGGAATGATGAGGACGACCTAAGAAACCTTACAAGGAAAAGCTAATATTCTGAGTTTCCAACTAGAAGTTTGGAAGAGAATGTAAGACACAATAACAATATACCAGATGATGAATGTATGAAACCCTGAGGGAGTATGGATTGAACCTATAAAGGTTGAGATTATCCTAAGATAAGGAAGGAACTAAGAAAAGAAGTATCCTAAGTAGGATTGGGAATAAACGTGATAAAGTTTCCACGGGTAGGTGGAAGCAATGACTTATGGAGAAAGACTGATAAATGTATTTTTTCTCCATCAGCAGAGCTTAAGGGAGAATGCTTTCACCCAATAATGATAGGAATGAGGTAGAAATGTTTGAATTGGAATATATCCAGAGAACAAGGATTACCAGAAATTATTATCAGGAAAGGCCAATGAGGTGGCTGACAGTATAAGTATAAAGGAATAATTATAAATGTTCATACCGAAGAAACAAAATGATATTTGGAAAGACCTGGAAGGTCATATTGGAGTGGAGGAAGTTACATTCCTTTTGATGATTGTGCAAGAATCGAAGGTAATAATAGTTTAAGTAAAGATTCGATTCCTGATGGAGTCTTAAGCATATTACGTACCTTAGAAGGTTCCGTTTTGAGGCAAACCAGGACCATGGTACAAAAAAAAAAAAAATTGATGAAGTAAACCGTTAAGTTTCCAGTCTTTTATGGAAGATGCATAAGTGATAGTTTCATCAATCGGACCTAGCTGCGATGCTTGAAACTCTTCTGCAATTCTATCTGCTTCATGTTATATCTACATCAAGTTCAGGAAGTGTTCCTTATGGATAAGGAATAATGATTACTTTGTCTCCCTAAGGGATTTGAAACCCGTAGGGTTAACTATTAACGCACTACGTAAACAACAAGCGAGGGTGATTCTTCTAAGAAAGGAGATGACAACGTAAAGATAAAGAAAGTGCTGCTATTGATAAGCTAAATGGCATGTTGATGAATGACAAGCAAGTTTGTGTTAGTGTACTTCTGCACAAACAAGATAGAGAATATGAGGTTGATAATTCGTGATGCTAAACGTATTCCCGTAGAAAGAATTAATGAGACTTGGAGGGAAGGGCGGTTGAGCCCGAGACTTATTGGGCCACCTGAGAGTTTATGAGTGTTCGGACGGCGGTATTCGAGCCAGCCTTACCCCCAAAACTTATAGCACGGTCATAACGGGTTTTCATGTGGCCAGGCTACGCCAGTGAAATGCAGATGTTCAACAGATGATAGGAGTACGAGCATGTAGATATACGACCTGGTCTGACTTACGAAAGACAACCTGTGGAAAACCACGGATAGAAAAGAACAAGTGATGAGAAACAAGGTTGGCAGAAGTAGATTATATGAATCTAAGTTAAAGGGATCGGGCCAGATTCATTTCGGAAAATTTAAATTGGAATAACGTGATGATTATAAAATAAATGTGACGGAATACCGATAAGGAGGTACCAAGTGCAAAAAGGTGTCTCAATAAAGAGGTGAAGGTGAAAGTAAATAATAGAAATGAGTAAGAATCAGATAATAAGAAGGATGTGATTGATAAAGAAAAGGCTGGGAAAGCAACTATGGAATGAGAAGCAAGGAATGTTATGAATGGGTTTCTAATGAATTCTCAGGATGACAACCTGATAGTGTCAATATTATAGTTATGAAAAAGCTAGTAACATGATATGGGATGTCAGTACTAATGATGTCAAGTGAGAAATCTAAGATTTAACCTGAAAGGTTGAAGGATTTCCCGAATGTGAGTATCGCTAAGATTGAACAAGAGTATTTGTCCATAGAATAATGGACAAAGCAGCAAGATATGTTGGCACGTGAGATTGCGATCAAATAGTATTGGATATAATTATGATTAATTTCTTCTTTGATAAACCTCTATAGTTCAGAGGTAAATTCTGAGTATGATATTCTACAATCATGAAAGCTTTCTATAATCCTTTGGAACTCTTTCCTCTTCTTCTCTCTTATTCATCTTCTTTATGAATTGAGAAGAACAACCTTTTTAGGAGGGGAGGTACTGCTACGTGACTATCTGTCTATGTGATAGAAGTCTAAGTGGAATACCATGACTTGTTTAATTGCTTGTCAAGTACTAAAGGCTGGCCCCCTTCTGTACTAACTATGCAATATAACAAATGTTCAATTGATCATAAGTGATCTCTCAATAAATCTTTCCACTTATCTATATTGATCGAGATTGCGAAGATTAAAGCAATCAGGAAATGCACAGTACGAGCGAGGTTACCTCCGAATTCGTAGGGTGATAGTGATACCAATGTTACTGCATGTATCAATAAGGATAAGACTGATTAAGAGTATAACCCGGATAGTGAGTTGAACGAAAAGTAGCAACGTTGATGAAAAAAGGATACAGTATGGATTGTAGCACTAGAAGATGTGCTGAGGAAGGGTAGAACGACTAAGAATTGACCGGGAAGCCAAAAAGTGAACGACAGGCAAACGACTCTTTGCTTCCTACCTGATTCCGGGACGGAATCCTTTTAAGGAGGGGAGACTGTAAGAACCCCAAATTTTGGATATAATTAAAACTTTTTATTAAGTAATGATAAAATGAGGAACAATGATTGTAATGAATGGATATTACTTTGGACAATGATCTTGATGCATTGGTATATTGTCAGAATAGAGTAATTCGATGGTTGAGGACCTAGATAAGAATAATCTACCATCCAGGAAGGAGCTAATGGATCCTTGAAGGGAAATGAGTACGTGCATAGTGTTTCCCGTACGTGCATAGTATTTCCCGTACGTGCATAGCATTTCCCGTACGTGCATAGTGTTTCCTGTACGTGCATAGTGATTTTGTGGATGTATAGTGATTTTTGAGGTTTAAGAAATTTTTCATGCCACCTATGTACGAGACATGGTATGGATATTTCGAAGTCATATTAGTAATCTACAAGGTAAATAAGTGTATGTAAACGCGATCGGAATTCAGAAATTCCAAACTCTATTTTTATGGAAAATTGGATCGAGCAGTGAAGAGCATGTCAATGCGAACAAGAAAAGAGAATTATTATATCAAGGATTTTATTTTTATTAAATACGATTTAAGGATTTAGAACAAAAACCTTCGAGTTAGAAAAACGAGCGTTCTAGAAATCGCTAGAATTTTTAAAACGAGATTAAGCGATCAAACAAACGCTTAATGAGCTTTAAAATACAACACAACACAGATATATTACATGCAAGATCAGCTCATGCAAGTCATAAGAGGATTAAGTGTGAAACAAATCAAGAACAAGTGGATTCATGAGGTGTTTGATCAAGAACAAGCCAACAATGCACCTTGTTACTCTTTTTCTTTCTAACCACAAATCTTTGGCACATGGATTGAGGGGTGACAAGGCTGGTTACATCTGATCCTTGGCAAGGGAAATATCATAGAAACATATCATTTATCAATTGAAACAAAGTGGGAGAGAAAAGCCAAGCAACTCCATCTCTCTCCATTTTCTTCAAACTGCCCAGCAAGAACCACCATGAAATAAAAATTCATATCTCCACTTCTACCCATTCATAGATCACCAAATTTTAACCATAGCTTCCTCAATATATGTAGAGTATTCGTTCAAAATTTCATAATTTTTGAAGATCGTTTGGATAGGTAAATAAATTCAAGAAAATCACCCTGTTTTTCCCCTCAAGAAACAAGACTTCGAATTTTTGGAATTTTTAGATTTCCAAACCAAGCTTCCACTCCTTGTTTGATCATCAAATTTTTATGGTGAGTCCTATATTTCATAAAAGCAATCTCCTAAAAATTTCAAGTCCAAACTCCTTTGTTTCCATTTTCAAAAAAATCATGAAAGAGGAGGATGAATAGTGTTTCATGAACTAATCTTTGATTTTTTTTGTTTTCATGGTTGATCTTAGCTACCCTAAGGCTATCCAAGGACTATAACAAGCTTTGTAAGGCTAGTACATACTCTCAAGAAGGTATAACACTCTTGAAACCCTAGATCAACTTTAAGTTTATGGATGTTTTTGATGAGCTAAGCTTGGTTATGATGTTAGCATGATTATAAGCATAATTAGTAAGTGATTTAGTTGAGCAAGAAAGCATGTTAATTATTGTGGTAAACTGGTATGATCTGTACTTGATGATGTTCATAATCATGTGATAAGTTGTGTGGATGCCCGGTGTGGCTTGGTTGGATTGTTATAATTTTTGGAACGTTCGATATATAGCCGTCGTAATGCCGAAATTTCGTTAACCTTAAGAAAAACAACTTGGACAGTAGATGTAACTCACTGCCTAGCTTTGCAATCTGCCATGATAGGATAGGTAATGTTCTAAGCTTCGTTTTGATATAAAGATCACGTGAAACGGACTTACGGTTTAGGATTTATGACCAAATTACTAAAAGTAGTTCGAATCCGTAAACGAAAGTTCATAACTGTAATTGAACCCTCGTAAACTATGTAACGTCATGGTGAATCTTGGTAAATAAATACTAGAGGTAAAAAGGAAGGCGTGAAAGAAAACCGTATGTCAAAAGGATCATTTTTCGATTTATTAAAAATGTTCGAGTCGAGGTTAAACGCGAACGAACCCCTAAAAGACGACTCTTTTATAACTTCGGTAAAACACTTAGAAAACGGACGATAAAACTCGGAGTATAGTATTGGTTCATAACGATCGACTTTAGAACTCATATGACTTAAGTATGTCCCAAGTATAAGTACAATGACATGTCGTATTAACGAACGAATGTCGGGTCGGATCAGTGATAATAAGTAATCCACTAAAGGGGCTATAACGAGATAACTCGAGAACGTGTTTCGATTTAAGTATAACTTAACTTTTAATATGTTAAGTGATTAATCCCGAATGCCTTGGCTATTTATAGATCACCAAGCTGAACCGGGACCCGCTACCACTACCCCTTACCGTACTCGACTACCAGGCAAGTTTCAATTCCCTTCTTTTAGGCTGTTGTTGTGATTGAATAAATATATATATATGATTGCTGATATACATATGCCATTGCATGCATGCCTACTTTCAAGTTGAATTGATATACTTGTTCCCTGAATGTTATTGTTGGCTTATAAGCTAGATAGTTATACATCAGTTATAAGCCGGTTATTGTAAGACCCTCATACAAGGGCGTATACATCTTATTCATCAAAAATAGACCGGGAGTCAATATTCCTTGATATATCGAGATTACCTCGGAGGAAAATATTTAAGTAAATATTTTCCATTATTCAGGCGACGAATATTATTTGAATATTCGTTCGAGATTATTTATTTAATGATCCTTACTTCAAATAATTATTTGAACGTAATCATTCGACGAATAATATTTGTCAATATTCATTCAGAGTCGAATTGATTATCGAATATTATTTCGAATATTCTTCTAAAGATGAGACTACTAAATGAATATTATTTGGATATTCTTTTAGAATATTATTTTATTAAATAAATATTACTTTTGAATATTCATTTAAGATATTAAATACTTGATGAATATTATTTTAATATTCATCTGAAGCTTGATTTAATTATCGAATATTATCTCGAATATTCCTTAAAGCTTGGATTACTAAATGAATATTACTTGATATTCATTTAGAATATTATTCATTAAATGAATATTACTTTATCAATATTCATTTAAATTCCTAATTAATTATGAATATTATTTTGAATATTCATCAGGGTTCTATTTAATCACCGAATATTATTTTAAATATTTTAAATATTCCTTTCAGGACTTATTAAGTAATGAATATTACTTTGAATATTCATTTGATTATTTAATTATGCAATAAATATTCTCCTGATATTTCTTCAGGGATTATTTTGAGAAATACTCTGATTAAAGATATTCTTTCATATTCCCAAATACTCCTTAAATATTTTAACTCAATAAATATTCTCTGAATATTTATTCCATACTTAGAATAACCTCGATAAGGTTTATCTTCTTCGATTATTACAGAAAATATTTCGGAGTCATATTATTATTAATCTTATATCAAGAAAGGTTCTCAGACATCATTCTTCTTTGAGTCTATCCCCTTAATAATAAGGGAACCTTACTTGGAAAATGTTATTTATCTTGTCGACTTCCCGGTCATAAAGTATTCCCTTCACCCGCAACTCGGGTGCTGTTGACTTATTAAGTCGTTGCTTACCTTCTCATCTTTCGAGGGGTAAGATTACTGGAACAAGTTGATATCCGTTACCAAGTAATAGCTTGGGAGTTATTGGTAAATTTTCCTTTCCAACTAGATACGACTACTTTGTGGAGTCTTATCAACAAGTATTATACTTGGGGAAAGGGGGACGAACGTTATATTCAGAATCATGAATTCTATTTGAACTAGGAGTCGTGTAAGAGGCCGAGTAGCGCCGGTCCATCCCCATGGCCCAACCGTTGGCCGGGGAGAGCTAGCAAGGCGGTATACAAGTAAAGCCGTTAGTTCTTCCTTCTACCGGTAGTAAATCTAAATTGAGCTGTACGATCTCGACTGATCATCAAGATTGGAACAGCGGGCGCGGTGAATACTCCATCATTGGTTCATCATCCAAATTCATTTATTTCCTGCAACATGATTACTGTTGGCAGAGTTGGAAAAGAGTCATAACTGGAATTGCAACCTTTTTCTTGCAAGTTCCTCTTTTTAATAACAATAAGAATATCTCGCTTACTTTGATGTAGCAGATATTTCTTCAAACAAATACTTTAAGTTACCTTGTAACTTCATCGTTCATATTATACTGGCATCATTTCCGTAAATGCATGGCATATGGTTTGAAAGATACTTTTGAACTGTTATACATTATTGTTCAGTTATATATTATTGTTGGTGGGCTATTGCTCACCCTTGCTTTATTATTATATCACAACAACAGTTAGACCAGATGACTCGCACAAGGCGCACTCGACGCGGGCGAGGACGATGAGACTACCAGAGCTGTAGAAGAAGCTATTGGTAGGGTATATTTATTCTTTCAGTACCAAGAATATAGTCTAGTATGACTTATGTAAATGGATGGCAAAGGGTATGTATTTATATTGAAATCCTTTTGGATTGTAAGAACTCATAATGTGATTAATAAAAATTTGATTGTTACTCTGATTTCATCTCTGGGACTATAACGGGTGTGTTTTATATTGTTGTGTTGGGTCATAGAGACGTAATTTATTTTATGTTAAGGAAAGTTTAATTGTTGTGGACAGAATTGGAAACCGTAACCACCGGATCCCGGACCCCGGATCTGGGGGTGTTACAAGCACCTAGCCCTACTCGTCTTATGGGCAATAAACAAAAGGGTAAAAAGAGGAAGGCCAAACCAGATGTTGAAGGTACACCCCCTTTTGCGCGGCAATAATCTTAACTTCATTAACATGTATTCACTTACCGTCATATATTAATATCCTCATTGCATTGTCATCATTGTATAAAATTACATTCTTAACTATACAATCTACATGTTTTGTTTCTACAATTGATAGAGCATTAATACAATTGCCATAACAACTATTGCTCCACTCTAACAGCTTTTTTGTCTCATTTTGCAGATATGGCTGACATTCCTGATATTTTTGGAGATTCTCAGGCTGCCATTGCCTCAAAAACCAACCCAAGGAGCACAAAAGGTGCTACCAAACTCCAAGAAGCTGTTACCAAACAAAGGAGGCATGTGCCAAAGAAACAAAGAACTGAAAACACTCTGATGGACACTAATGTTAGCAACACACCCTACCTCCTCCAGGGTCTTCAAAGAAATTAGAAAGATTGGGGACTCTCTCATTAGAGAAGTAGAGTATAAAAAGTGGATGGCCAAGACTAACGATCAAAAACTTGCAATTGCAACTAAAGCGTCTCTGGAACTGCTTCTGTTCAACACAGAACAATCTCAAGTGATGAAAAACACCACTTCTCGTATCAAAGAACTCAAAGATGCAGTTGCAAAGTTGAAGCTTGATGTAAATGATGCAAATGCTAAAAACACTACTCTTGAAACCGACAACACATCCCTTAAAAAGGACTTGGCGCAACAAAAATATTTGGTCCAACAAAAAGACAAATCCATTGCTGAATTGGAAGAAAAAATCACCGGACTCCAACTTGATGTTGATGAGCTCGAGACTGCCAAAAACACTGCTAAAAATGATGGAATTCGTACTTACTGCAAGACATTTCTTGCTGGTGACCCAAACTATGACTAGCGCGCCAAGTTCGGAAAACATATGGCTGCATTCATGGCCGACCTTGCCGAGAAAGAGATTGAATTTATTACTACAAAACGAGCAGAGTTGGAAAGGATGGTGGCCAATGAAGCTGAAGAGTTGGCGCAACAAGAGAAGTTGGCGCAACAAGAAGAGTTGGCGCGGCAGCAAAACCAAAATCCTCCTGCAAATGATCAAAACATAGAAAATGATGACAATACTACTGAAACCTAACTCTATTTCTCTATTTCAAGAATTTAACATGCAAGTCATGGGACTTTGCAAGTTGTACCCCTAACTTTAATTTCTATTTTGGTACTTGGACTTCATTCGTAAGTTATTTATTATTCTGATTATGAAGTAAACAAAAATCAAGTATCCAGTCACTTTTGTTGGGCATGACAAACATAATGTTGCCGCGGCAACCCTTAACTTTGCACAAATGTCTTTGTCCCTGCAAAATGCTCTGGTAAAACTAACATAACACTAAACTAAAGCATCAAACCAAACATAACATTTGAAACGATTCGTTGCCACGCCAAGAATTATTGGTGCCTCAACTATTCTCAAGGAACTTTCCTTTTAAACTTGTATTGCTATATGCTGCAACCTGCATTCCTGCCAATAATAATAATTCATTTCCTTAATGGAATAAATATGGGGAAACCATCTCACTTGCCCAAAATAAGCACTAAGACACCGCTGGTGAACTTAGAAAATTATCAATAAAAAATCGCCCTCATGGCTTTATAGCACAATGAGTTTAACAAACATATCCGGTTATACCGGTTCCCAGGCATATAGCTCAATGGGTTATTAAAAGGAAATGCAAACTATCACTAGCTCTGTAATGCGTAATTATACTACCCCCCGAGACTAGGAAAAAATTTATTTATTTCGAGTCTAAATAATAAAGAGCCATAACACTGCTCTACTGATAATACTTTTTCAAATGAATAGCATTCCAAGCCTTAAGAATGGGCTTATCCTCCAAATCAGCTAGATAGTATGTTCCTTCCCATAGCACAACTTTGACTTTGTAAGGACCTTACCAGTTTGCACCAAACACACCATGAGCTGCGACCTTTGTATGAGGCATAACCTTTCTGAGGACCAAATCACCAACTTTGAACGAACGAGCTTTCACCTTGCTATTGTAGAACCTTTCCACTCTTTGCTTATTAGCTGCAAGCCTAAGCTGAGAATGAGTCCTCCCTTCTTCCAACAAATCCAGATACAACCTGTGATTCACCTGATTTGCCTCCTCGTCGAAATTGTCACAACCAAATGAACCTGCACCAATCTCAACTGGAACCATGACCTCACATCCATATGTCAACAGAAAGGGAGATTCCCCAGTTGTTGTCCTTGGAGTAGTGTTGTAAGACCAAAGCACCATAGGCAACTCCTCAGGCCAACTCCCCTTGCTATCCTCTAACTTTGTCTTTAGAGTATGCTTGATGATCTTGTTCACTGATTCTTGTTATCAGCCAACGATTGCTCTACCATCTTATAATATTTAGCTTGTTGAAACAAGTCAGCCAATGTGGTAGGGTTCTTTCCTTGGAAATGCTTCCAGAAATCAGTACCAACCCATAACCCTGCAATCAAAAAGTTCTTCAAAGTTTCATCCGTTGCACCTCGAACCCCTGCTGACTCAGCACTGAATCGTTTGAAATAAACATTCAAAGTTTCTCCTTCTCGTTGTTTAATATTAGCCAAAGATGTAAGAACCCAGATTTTTCGGTAGAATTAAAACTTTTCTTATTAAGAATGAGTATATACGTGAATAGTGTTTGTCATGCATGAATAGTGATTTTGGTGGATGAATAGTGATTTTGAGGATTAAGAAAATTTTTCATGTCATCTATGTACGAGACATAGGATGGATATTCTGAAGTCATATTAGTGATCTACAGAGCAAATAAGTGTATGCAAAGACGATCGGAATTCAGAAATTCCAATTTGTATTTCGGTGTAATATTTGACCGGGCAGTGAATGATATATTATTATATTCAAGAAATGAGATATTAAATTTGAGGAAGTAAGGATTTAATATGTTAGGATTTTATTAAATTTGATTCGAGGATTTAGAACGTAAATGGAACGAACGTTCTAGAAACCGTTGAGACTTTATAATGAGATTAAGCGATTGTGCGAACGAATCATGGATTAAGGATATGGTATATTAAGAGTCCAAGGAAGGATATATTATGAGAGAGAAAGAAGATTGAGAATAAACTCCTAGAATTGAGAAATAGAGAATGCTTGAGAAATCGGGAGAACATTTTTTTGAGATAAAGAGAAATAAACAAGGAATGTTGGAATAAATATTCGTTCGAGGTATTTTGCCATATTAGAGCAATAATATGCAAAGTATAAGTTGTAACGTATTTATTTTATTCAAAAGACAAAGAGAAATCAAATTTGTGGAAAAGGGAAAGATCAAAATGACTTACATGAAAGTCAACAAACAACTAAGTGGTTTAATTAGTTGCACTTTGACCAAAAAGGGGTAACATATTTTTTAAAGCCAACACTTGGATGAATAAGGAAGTGTTAAGTGGCACCATTGGATGGGTGACACTACATTAAAGCAAGAGGAACTAAGTTGGTTGAAAAGAAACAAGCATCCTTAGAAACTAACCAAGCTAGTTAACCAACTTGCATCATCATCACCATAAAACACCAACACTTGGCCTTGGATGAGATCATCACCATGACACAATCACTTTATTAAAGTAACTTGAGATATTTGTGGCCAAATAATTCACTTTATGCAAAGTAACCAAAGAAGAAAAGCTCTCCATCTCTTTTTCTCCAAAACTGCCCAGCAGGACCAACAATGAAAGAAAAATTCATATCTTCATTTCTATCCATGATAAAATCACCAAATTTTAACCACAGCCTCTCCACTCCATTGGCAAGATTCGCTCCAAATTTCATAGCAATCCAAGTAGTGTAGCCTAGGCAAATCACCTCCCCAAGTTGAAGAAACCAAACTGTCCAGTTTCTGTCCAGCAGAAAGATGGGGCTCAAAACCCTAGCTCCCATGGCTGGATTCTTGTGTTCTATAGCTCAAAAGAAAGCCCTTGAATGGTATAAGATGAGGTAAAAATTTGAGCACCAAACTCTTATTTTTCGATTTGTTATGGATTTTACAAGATGATGATGAATAGTAACCCTCTAAGAACTAACTTTGATTTCTTGTTTTGTTTGGATGATCTAAGGGTTATTAAGGCTAGACAAGGACTAGATCAAGCTTTGTAAGGCTAGTACATACTCTCAAGAAGGTATAAACTTTGAAACCCTAGCTCTTGTTTTGAGATTAAAACATGTTCTTGGTGATTTTAGAGTAGTATGTTCATGATAATGATTATAAGCATGATTAGTTAAGTGGTTTAGTTAGATTAAGAAGCATTATTATTTTGATGCTAAGATCAGTAGCTTCTGGACTTGTGGAGGTGTATACCATGTGGATAAGTTGTGTTGATGCCCGGTGTGGCTTGGTTTGATGATTACGATTTTTGGAATATCCGATTTATATCCGTCGTAATGCCGAAATTTCGTTAACCTTAAGAAATCGTGTTTGACAGTAACTCTAACTCACTGCCCAGTTGCGTATTCTGCCATGATAAGTTAGATCATGTCATAAGCTTCGTTTTGATATAAAGTTCATGTGAAACTGATTTACGGTTTAGGAGATATCGCGAAATTCGTAAAAGTGGTGCGATCGCGTAAGTGCTAAGTTTATGACTTCAATTGAACCCCTTAATGAAACAGTTTTGGTGGCGAATCAAGTTTATTAAATACTAGATATCATAAGGTGTATGTGTGCGAAAGAATCACCTTAAAAGAGTAATCGGTTGATTTTATAGAAAAGTTTAAACCAAGGTCGCGTAAGTGAAAACCACTGAAAACGAGACTTAGAAACCAACGTTTTAAATGGCTAAGTATAACTTGGAATTGCGGATGGATTTTGAACCAAACTCATAACGTAAGTGTTTGACGACCAACATGGACTTAGTATGACGCTAGAGCGAGCAAGTAATGCTTTGGTTGTGTTGTTGCATGTTTACACCGTGAGTTAAGAATGGTTATCCAGGGGATTAACGGTATGTTCTTATTTGACTTTGTCTAGATGGACCGACATCGTCATGAGCCCTATCGTATCTCGAGTACCAGGCAAGTGTTCTAAACCATACTTTGTAGTATTGGTTCTATATTCTTGTTTTTCCATGTATTGTATTATATAGTTTTGCAGTTATTGCTTATATTGCAATATATATATATATAGTTGGCCTTCTGATTCGCATATAAGATTTGAGATGAATAATTATGAACCGGTGGATCTTGTAGCTCTAAGTATAAGAGCATACTTATTGTGTTCGATTCTAGACCGGGAGTCGGTATTTGGATATATGTAAATAGTCGTGGAAACCAGAAGGGATTCCAGCGGCAAAGTACTATGTATTCTGAGGAATGTTATTTAGTATTATTATCATAATTTCAAAAAGTATTTATTACTTTGTAAAGATTCAAGGATTGTTATTCGAGTATTATCTCACTTGAGGAATATTAATCAAATATTATTCCATTAAGAGTATTATTGAATATTTCACGATATACGATGCAAGGTATATGCATAGTTGTTTTGACTTAATATATTGTCATACTTGAAGTGTGATTTTTAATTAGACGACTTATAGACTAGAGGTGATCTAGTAGCTATAAGCCGGGTTTACGATAGCCCTTAGTATAGGGCATATGTTTCGATTAATTTGTTACAAACCGCGAGGCGGTATATCGTACACGTATTACAATTATTTTCTGAATATTATTTATTTAGTAAATAATATTCGAGGATTATAATTACATGGAAAATATCATTTCAAATATTTATTTAAAGTATGATTTCATAATCATACGTGAGTTATTTATTTAAATGAATCTTAATTCGGATTTTCATTTAAAGGTTTCTAGTTATCTCTAGATGACTATTTATTTAATGAATATTATTCTAAATATTCATTTAAAGTTTTCCTTATTATTAATAAGGATTGTTTAATTGACGAATATTATTTCGAATATTCATTTAAAGGTTGTTAATTATAAACTATTTCATTATTTATTTATTAAATGAATATTATTTTGAATATTCATTTAAAGGCTTTTCGAATAATCATTTAATGATTATTTATTTAATGAATATTATTCTGAATATTCACTTCTGGGTTTAAGCGTAATAATTTTATTTAATTATATTCTTTAAACATTCTCGATTTAATAAATATTATCTGAATATTTATTAAATACTTTCAATATAGATGGAATAGTTTATGTATATAAATGCATATTTGACTTCAATAATTATGAAGTGTATTATGAGTTTTATTCAAGGTATCTTGTATATTTCTGACTTCTGGACTTTCTATGAATCATGTTGAGAGCCTATCTCATTTGGCCTAACAAAGATTTTCAGAAAAAGATCATCAGTATACTGTTCAGGTCCCCATGATTCCAAATCAACTTCTTGCCTGTAAAGGCGTCGTTTTCCTTCAAAACTGGGGAACCTTATTTGAGATAACTTTATTATTACTTGACTTTTGAGTCAAGGATGTTGAAAGAAAAATTATTTTCAAATTATTGCGTATGAGTCAGAATGACTCTGGTTACCTCCTCAACACTCGAGGGGTAAGATTGATGTAACAAGTGTTAATCCATTAACAAGCTATTGCTTGGGAAATATTGGCGAATCCTTCCTTTACAATGGTGACGACTACTTTGTGGAGTCTGGTCAACAAGTATTATACTTGGGGGAAGGGGGATGAGCCTTACGTTTCAGAGTCATGGATTTTACTCGAACTAGGAGTATGTGTGTATGAGGCTGTGAATCAGTCCATCACTGATAACAGGTGTAAGAGACTGTGGGACAGCCCATCCTGGAAATAGGGTCCGAGTTGCGCCGGTCCCAAACTATGCCCAACCGTTGGCTAGGGAGATTCGGCGTATGGTGGTGTCCATATGTTCTTCCTTCTACATGTAGAGAAACAAACTTTGAGATGCACAAACTTATGACTGATCATCATAAGGTTTGACATCTGGCGCGAGATACTCCAGTATTAGTTCATCATCCAATTTGGATATTTCTACAACATTATCGAGAGCACCCCGATCGGAAAGCTACGGCTGGGTGACCGATAAGTGTTGGCAGGGTTGAAAAGTGTTCAAAACTGATGTTACAATAACCTTCCTTATAACTTCATTTTTAAGCTATATGCTGATATTCTGCTTATGGTTGATATAGCAGACATGATTTTTTTGAAAAGGTTATTGGTGTGCTTTGAAACCTCATCCTTTTATAAAATGCAAGAACTGTTCATATTGCGATAAAGATTAAAGATATATCATGAAAGATGATATTTATATATTGATTTTCTACTTATCTTCTTTTCATAGCAGATATTTTGACGGAAAGGTCATTATTGTGATTATGAACTTATCATGTTCATTTACTGATTATTTTAATCATTATACTTTCCCTATTGAGGTTTCTTGGATACAGATATTTTATTAATGACATTAAGTATCCGTGGTATTATGAAAACCCCAAGTATATGATGGGATATTTTGTGAACTCTATTAACCACTTGCTGGGCAATTCTTTCGCTCATACTTGTTTGTTTTATATATATTAGCCTTTCAGAAAAAGGTAAACGGATGAGGATTATCTGCTTAGCTCGGAAGAAGCAGGCAGGCTACCCTTATGAAGAAGACAGGATCCAGAACATCTATAGCTGGAGTAAGTTACATATGGTTTTATTAATGTGTAATATATATATCACATTGTATAGAGTAGAACTAGTTGCTGGTATACTTCTCAACGAAGCTATACTAACGGGATAAGATTTGTAAGACACAGTGTAATTTGATTCAATGGATGTAATGAAGTGAGTAATGCAAAGATTTTAGTTCTTGTTTCTAGCCCTATAACCTATAAGATGCTTGGTAGTTGGGGTCTCAATGATGTACTTCAGTTATTCAATGATTATAGATGGATTAATGTTGTTAAACAGGTGAATTGTTAATAAGGATTTCCGCGTGATGACCAAATCCCTGACCCCGGATTTGGGGGTGTTACAGAAATGGTATCAGAGCTGAGGTTATAGTAAACTAGAAACGAGAGTGAGTAGGAGTATGTATAGTTATGTGAGAACGTCGGAACTCATGTAGAGTTCATGTTGGACTATTGGATATAGTACCAACGGTTAAGTTAAGGTATGAATGCTACGTTGAAGAATATGATGATGTAGACCTCGCTTCTTGTGGTGATGAATATCTACCAAAGAATGCTCAGAGATAAGTATTGGTCGGCAGGGGCATATATCGCCCGAGACATGAATTTAAGACTATTTGAGGGAATTCATAGATGCAGTTATGTATTCCCCGAACTATAGGGAATTTTCAAAATGATGATAAAGGATAGAAAGTTGACATCGGATATGGTGGTAGAGAGGGTTGAGATATCGAATATGCCAGACCCCGAGGCCTCCGAGCAGACACATAATGATGCATTCCTTGAGATGGACGCTGACCTGATAGAGGAGGATCCAGAGGAGGATCTACAGGAGGACCTCATGGAAGGTCAAAGGAATAATCTTTTAGAGAACGAGCCGATTGATAAAGATGTGATATGTTTACTTGAGGACCGAAAGAGTCCTTAGAGAGTGATTAAGTGACAAGACAAGAATTCGGAGTCGATTATGATTCATCAGGAGATATGATGAAGCGAATGGAGTAGAGTTTTAAGAATAGATGAGATAGAGGTGGTATCAACTGTTGCCCACGACTGGATCATTTGGAACTTGGCTGTTGATTTGATTGGAATAAATACAAGGACAAATGAGTAGAGGACCCGGCTGACGACCGAAGAGGAAATTACGAGGATAGAACTGAGAAGCCGGAGTCAGATTCGGGTACTGCTGGTTTTAATGAATGACTAGTTATAAAGTAATGCTCCCTTTAAGTGGGGGGTTAAGGTAATCGCCATATGGGTTGGTGGACAGACCCGGAGTGTTAAAATGGGCTGTAGAGATAAAATGATGAAGTTGAGATTGGACGGTAAAGATGAACCATATTTAAAGGACCAAGACGGACTGAGAAATTCTGGGATTGACTTAAATGAAAGGCTATTATGCCAAAAGTGTAAAGCTATGTGGCACACAGGATTGATAGATACCGAATTTAGGCATGTATTTTTCTAATGATCGTCCGGAATACCGCCTATTCGAAATATGGAATTTGTCAACACTAAGGATGGCACCGATATCGAAGCCTTTATGTGGAATGGAACATTGCTTGAGATGATTGCGCCGAGTTGGGTATAACTCTCTACAATTGTAAATGCTGATGGTTGAGACTGTGGTGACTAGTACGAGTCGATAATGGCATAAGTTATCGAGTACTCTAAGGTGCATGCAGAAGAAAAAAAAAACTTTAGAATCAAACGATTATCCGCCAGATGACCCGACATAGAAGGCATCCGTAGAGACGTTGGCAGTACCCTCCCCATTTGTGAATCATTTTGATTACCTCCCCGACCTATGAATTATTTGACATCTCTCCAAGCGAGAGCTTCCTTATATGGGATATGCTTCTTCTAAAAGATACATTGTTATACTTGTGTTCACCCGTACTGGGTTTCAATTATGACAGAGGCTGTCATGATACCTACTTTCAGGTTCTGAAGCCTGTCTATTGATGTTATTTAAACTTTCACTTTCCTTCAATAGTGAATAATCTTATGGTGATACAACACCACTTGCTTGTGATATATATCAGTATCTTTTTGGATATTCTTTACTTTTGGAATCACACCTTAGAATTTTCTTCAAGGTCTCCCTTTGAGAATTATTTGTCGAAAGATGATAATTTATTAACTGGAGTTCAAATTGATTCCTATTTCTCTTCTTCCACCGAGACGAACAACCCTATTCTTATAGGGGCCATAAGGATTGTCTGTCTGTGTGATAGAAGTCTGATGGGACTCCATCACTTGTGTGTTGTGAAATACAAGAAGGCTAATTACCTTTAGTAATGCCTTAACTAAGGCACGCAACGTTAGTTCTTTTGATCATATTGATCTCTTGGTAAATTCTCTTATCTCAAATAAGATTTGCTTTAGAATTCATAATCTTATGATCACCATTGTATGACATTTGTCTTGATATGGCAGCTATCTTTTCAAAGCTCTATAATTCTTGTTATCTCTAATGAATTCCAAGGGGATGCCAACCAGGTCAGATAAGCGAAATTCGTTAATATAGATTAGATTCGCAATGGAATCGCCGAGGATAAGAGTGAGTCCCAAAACGATTAGTATACCAGCGACATATCGATAGAATCAGTTTACTCTCCCTCAAGGAGATTATGCGAATGAAAAGTGAGTCAAACCATATTTGCAAGGGATAACGAAGTAATGGGAGACTTCCATAACAACGGTGTCCAACAGAGACACCATAGTTGGATTGAGATTATGGAAAAGTTGTTTGCAAACGGACTCTAGTTCTGAAATTGCAGAATAAGTATTGAGGTGAAGGGTTAGAGAACCTCGGCAATTGACAAGTTCGATAACGTATTCCAGTGAATCTACCCGGATTACCATCGGACCGAGAAATAGAAACTGTTATGGATTAACCCCAGTAGAAAGGAAAGAGTAGTGACTCAGTAACAAGAATGCTGGGCAAGAGTATGATAAGACCCAGTGCATCGCCGTGGGGAGCCTCGGTGTTGGTTGTGAGAAAAAAATGGAATTATGAAAGTGTATATCGACTAACGAGAATTGAACAAGATTATCATTAAGAGTAAAGGCCTATTACCAAGGATAGACGATTTGCTAAACCAGCTAAGAGATGTTGGGTACTTTTTCTGGGATTGAAAGGAGAACTGGATGCCACCAATTAAAGATTAAACCCGAGGAACTACCCAAGACTGCGTTAGCACTAGGAATGAACACTATTAGTTTTAGCAATGTCAATTGGGTGATTAATGCACCCGCAGCTTTAAGGATTTAGTGGATCAAGTGTTCAAGAAATACTTCGATGAGTTTTTTTATTGTATTTATTGATGACGTCTCGATATATTCAGAGGATGAACATTTAAGAATTGTTTCAGAAGTATTGTAAGAAGAGCAGTTGCATGCCAAATTCTTAAAGTATGAATTTTGGTTTAATGAAGCCCAATTTCTAAAACGTGTGGTTATTATCAAGGGAGTATTAATGGATCCCGCTAAAATAGAAGTTGTTTCAATTGGGAGAGACCAACTACACCACCAGAGGTGAGAAGTTTTATAGACCTGACAGGCTATCATAGGGAATTCGTGCAGGACCTTGCTAAGATAGCAACACCGTTGACACGATTTATGAGAAAGACTGAGAAGTTGGAATGGACTCCTAAGTGTGAGGAGAGTTTGAAAGAATTGAAAAAGAGGTTGGTGTCAGCCCAGTGCTGGCCCTACTAGATGATAAGGAAGACTTTGTGATATATAATGATGCATCTCATAAAGGTTTAGATTGTGTGCTGATACAGCACCGTAGAGTAAGTATGTATGCATTCAGACAGTTGAAAGAGTAAGAGGCTAGATACCCACCCATAAATTGAAATTAGCAGCGATGGTTTTCGCTATAAGAGATTTGGAAACATTATATGGACCATAAAAGCCTCAAGTATATATTATGCAGAAGGAAAATTTTTCAAGAAAGAGGGTAAAGTATATGCCCGTTTAAGTACGAACAGGAAATATATATTATAACCAATATTTTCTTACAATTGTTTCAAGGAGTATTATTAGAGCTTATTTTTTTGGAAAATTTTACAGAGAAGATATATTTAAAGGTTGGAGTATTAAGATATTATGTCATGATAGAAATCAGGATATGACTGTCAGATACACTATCACCCAGGGAAGGCCAATGTGGTGGCCGATACCTTAGTCAAAATGAGAAGGAGATGGATTTCAAAGATTCGAGAATCCAAGGATGAGATTTTACACCAGACCCATAGTCCGAGATATTAGATGCACCTAGACGGCACCCTAATGTATAGGGATACCACCTTACGAGGCCGTTATGAGAAGAGTTGTCGCTCTTCCTTGTGTTGGAAGGAGATTGGCAAGATAAAGATACTGGAAACCGAGTTAATTCGACAAGCAAAAGAGACAAAAGGTTTTATCAGCAAACGGCTAGTGGAAGCCCGGGATGGATGGAGATAGTACTGCTATTGATAAGCTAAATGGCATGTAAAAGAAAGACAAGCCAGTTTATATTGGTTTATTTCTGCGCAAACAAGATAGAGAATATAAGATTGGAGAGGCGCGATGCTAAAGATATTCCTGTGGAAATCATGCAAAGAATGGAACAAGTGTAAGGAACAAGGTTTTCAAACTAATAAGGAATTGTGAGAAAATCAAGATGTGGAAGAATCCACCTGGAAATGGAAAGAGTGAAACAAAGAAGGAGTAACCCAAGTGATTCCTAAACTGATTCCGGGACGGAATCCTTTTAAGGAGGGGAGACTGTAAGAACCCAGATTTTTCGGTAGAATTAAAACTTTTCTTATTAAGAATGAGTATATACGTGAATAGTGTTTGTCATGCATGAATAGTGATTTTGGTGGATGAATAGTGATTTTGAGGATTAAGAAAATTTTTCATGTCATCTATGTACGAGACATAGGATGGATATTCTGAAGTCATATTAGTGATCTACAGAGCAAATAAGTGTATGCAAAGACGATCGGAATTCAGAAATTCCAATTTGTATTTCGGTGTAATATTTGACCGGGCAGTGAATGATATATTATTATATTCAAGAAATGAGATATTAAATTTGAGGAAGTAAGGATTTAATATGTTAGGATTTTATTAAATTTGATTCGAGGATTTAGAACGTAAATGGAACGAACGTTCTAGAAACCGTTGAGACTTTATAATGAGATTAAGCGATTGTGCGAACGAATCATGGATTAAGGATATGGTATATTAAGAGTCCAAGGAAGGATATATTATGAGAGAGAAAGAAGATTGAGAATAAACTCCTAGAATTGAGAAATAGAGAATGCTTGAGAAATCGGGAGAACGTTTTTTTGAGATAAAGAGAAATAAACAAGGAATGTTGGAATAAATATTCGTTCGAGGTATTTTGCCATATTAGAGCAATAATATGCAAA
This sequence comes from Saposhnikovia divaricata, assembly GCA_036435485.1. Lineage (NCBI taxonomy): Eukaryota > Viridiplantae > Streptophyta > Magnoliopsida > Apiales > Apiaceae > Saposhnikovia > Saposhnikovia divaricata. The sequence continues at coordinate 162,283,740 of CM071597.1, forward strand.
GTATAAGTTGTAACGTATTTATTTTATTCAAAAGACAAAGAGAAATCAAATTTGTGGAAAAGGGAAAGATCAAAATGACTTACATGAAAGTCAACAAACAACTAAGTGGTTTAATTAGTTGCACTTTGACCAAAAAGGGGTAACATATTTTTTAAAGCCAACACTTGGATGAATAAGGAAGTGTTAAGTGGCACCATTGGATGGGTGACACTACATTAAAGCAAGAGGAACTAAGTTGGTTGAAAAGAAACAAGCATCCTTAGAAACTAACCAAGCTAGTTAACCAACTTGCATCATCATCACCATAAAACACCAACACTTGGCCTTGGATGAGATCATCACCATGACACAATCACTTTATTAAAGTAACTTGAGATATTTGTGGCCAAATAATTCACTTTATGCAAAGTAACCAAAGAAGAAAAGCTCTCCATCTCTTTTTCTCCAAAACTGCCCAGCAGGACCAACAATGAAAGAAAAATTCATATCTTCATTTCTATACATGATAAAATCACCAAATTTTAACCACAGCCTCTCCACTCCATTGGCAAGATTCGCTCCAAATTTCATAGCAATCCAAGTAGTGTAGCCTAGGCAAATCACCTCCCCAAGTTGAAGAAACCAAACTGTCCAGTTTCTGTCCAGCAGAAAGATGGGGCTCAAAACCCTAGCTCCCATGGCTGGATTCTTGTGTTCTATAGCTCAAAAGAAAGCCCTTGAATGGTATAAGATGAGGTAAAAATTTGAGCACCAAACTCTTATTTTTCGATTTGTTATGGATTTTACAAGATGATGATGAATAGTAACCCTCTAAGAACTAACTTTGATTTCTTGTTTTGTTTGGATGATCTAAGGGTTATTAAGGCTAGACAAGGACTAGATCAAGCTTTGTAAGGCTAGTACATACTCTCAAGAAGGTATAAACTTTGAAACCCTAGCTCTTGTTTTGAGATTAAAACATGTTCTTGGTGATTTTAGAGTAGTATGTTCATGATAATGATTATAAGCATGATTAGTTAAGTGGTTTAGTTAGATTAAGAAGCATTATTATTTTGATGCTAAGATCAGTAGCTTCTGGACTTGTGGAGGTGTATACCATGTGGATAAGTTGTGTTGATGCCCGGTGTGGCTTGGTTTGATGATTACGATTTTTGGAATATCCGATTTATATCCGTCGTAATGCCGAAATTTCGTTAACCTTAAGAAATCGTGTTTGACAGTAACTCTAACTCACTGCCCAGTTGCGTATTCTGCCATGATAAGTTAGATCATGTCATAAGCTTCGTTTTGATATAAAGTTCATGTGAAACTGATTTACGGTTTAGGAGATATCGCGAAATTCGTAAAAGTGGTGCGATCGCGTAAGTGCTAAGTTTATGACTTCAATTGAACCCCTTAATGAAACAGTTTTGGTGGCGAATCAAGTTTATTAAATACTAGATATCATAAGGTGTATGTGTGCGAAAGAATCACCTTAAAAGAGTAATCGGTTGATTTTATAGAAAAGTTTAAACCAAGGTCGCGTAAGTGAAAACCACTGAAAACGAGACTTAGAAACCAACGTTTTAAATGGCTAAGTATAACTTGGAATTGCGGATGGATTTTGAACCAAACTCATAACGTAAGTGTTTGACGACCAACATGGACTTAGTATGACGCTAGAGCGAGCAAGTAATGCTTTGGTTGTGTTGTTGCATGTTTACACCGTGAGTTAAGAATGGTTATCCAGGGGATTAACGGTATGTTCTTATTTGACTTTGTCTAGATGGACCGACATCGTCATGAGCCCTATCGTATCTCGAGTACCAGGCAAGTGTTCTAAACCATACTTTGTAGTATTGGTTCTATATTCTTGTTTTTCCATGTATTGTATTATATAGTTTTGCAGTTATTGCTTATATTGCAATATATATATATATAGTTGGCCTTCTGATTCGCATATAAGATTTGAGATGAATAATTATGAACCGGTGGATCTTGTAGCTCTAAGTATAAGAGCATACTTATTGTGTTCGATTCTAGACCGGGAGTCGGTATTTGGATATATGTAAATAGTCGTGGAAACCAGAAGGGATTCCAGCGGCAAAGTACTATGTATTCTGAGGAATGTTATTTAGTATTATTATCATAATTTCAAAAAGTATTTATTACTTTGTAAAGATTCAAGGATTGTTATTCGAGTATTATCTCACTTGAGGAATATTAATCAAATATTATTCCATTAAGAGTATTATTGAATATTTCACGATATACGATGCAAGGTATATGCATAGTTGTTTTGACTTAATATATTGTCATACTTGAAGTGTGATTTTTAATTAGACGACTTATAGACTAGAGGTGATCTAGTAGCTATAAGCCGGGTTTACGATAGCCCTTAGTATAGGGCATATGTTTCGATTAATTTGTTACAAACCGCGAGGCGGTATATCGTACACGTATTACAATTATTTTCTGAATATTATTTATTTAGTAAATAATATTCGAGGATTATAATTACATGGAAAATATCGTTTCAAATATTTATTTAAAGTATGATTTCATAATCATACGTGAGTTATTTATTTAAATGAATCTTAATTCGGATTTTCATTTAAAGGTTTCTAGTTATCTCTAGATGACTATTTATTTAATGAATATTATTCTAAATATTCATTTAAAGTTTTCCTTATTATTAATAAGGATTGTTTAATTGACGAATATTATTTCGAATATTCATTTAAAGGTTGTTAATTATAAACTATTTCATTATTTATTTATTAAATGAATATTATTTTGAATATTCATTTAAAGGCTTTTCGAATAATCATTTAATGATTATTTATTTAATGAATATTATTCTGAATATTCACTTCTGGGTTTAAGCGTAATAATTTTATTTAATTATATTCTTTAAACATTCTCGATTTAATAAATATTATCTGAATATTTATTAAATACTTTCAATATAGATGGAATAGTTTATGTATATAAATGCATATTTGACTTCAATAATTATGAAGTGTATTATGAGTTTTATTCAAGGTATCTTGTATATTTCTGACTTCTGGACTTTCTATGAATCATGTTGAGAGCCTATCTCATTTGGCCTAACAAAGATTTTCAGAAAAAGATCATCAGTATACTGTTCAGGTCCCCATGATTCCAAATCAACTTCTTGCCTGTAAAGGCGTCGTTTTCCTTCAAAACTGGGGAACCTTATTTGAGATAACTTTATTATTACTTGACTTTTGAGTCAAGGATGTTGAAAGAAAAATTATTTTCAAATTATTGCGTATGAGTCAGAATGACTCTGGTTACCTCCTCAACACTCGAGGGGTAAGATTGATGTAACAAGTGTTAATCCATTAACAAGCTATTGCTTGGGAAATATTGGCGAATCCTTCCTTTACAATGGTGACGACTACTTTGTGGAGTCTGGTCAACAAGTATTATACTTGGGGGAAGGGGGATGAGCCTTACGTTTCAGAGTCATGGATTTTACTCGAACTAGGAGTATGTGTGTATGAGGCTGTGAATCAGTCCATCACTGATAACAGGTGTAAGAGACTGTGGGACAGCCCATCCTGGAAATAGAGTCCGAGTTGCGCCGGTCCCAAACTATGCCCAACCGTTGGCTAGGGAGATTCGGCGTATGGTGGTGTCCATATGTTCTTCCTTCTACATGTAGAGAAACAAACTTTGAGATGCACAAACTTATGACTGATCATCATAAGGTTTGACATCTGGCGCGAGATACTCCAGTATTAGTTCATCATCCAATTTGGATATTTCTACAACATTATCGAGAGCACCCCGATCGGAAAGCTACGGCTGGGTGACCGATAAGTGTTGGCAGGGTTGAAAAGTGTTCAAAACTGATGTTACAATAACCTTCCTTATAACTTCATTTTTAAGCTATATGCTGATATTCTGCTTATGGTTGATATAGCAGACATGATTTTTTTGAAAAGGTTATTGGTGTGCTTTGAAACCTCATCCTTTTATAAAATGCAAGAACTGTTCATATTACGATAAAGATTAAAGATATATCATGAAAGATGATATTTATATATTGATTTTCTACTTATCTTCTTTTCATAGCAGATATTTTGACGGAAAGGTCATTATTGTGATTATGAACTTATCATGTTCATTTACTGATTATTTTAATCATTATACTTTCCCTATTGAGGTTTCTTGGATACAGATATTTTATTAATGACATTAAGTATCCGTGGTATTATGAAAACCCCAAGTATATGATGGGATATTTTGTGAACTCTATTAACCACTTGCTGGGCAATTCTTTCGCTCATACTTGTTTGTTTTATATATATTAGCCTTTCAGAAAAAGGTAAACGGATGAGGATTATCTGCTTAGCTCGGAAGAAGCAGGCAGGCTACCCTTATGAAGAAGACAGGATCCAGAACATCTATAGCTGGAGTAAGTTACATATGGTTTTATTAATGTGTAATATATATATCACATTGTATAGAGTAGAACTAGTTGCTGGTATACTTCTCAACGAAGCTATACTAACGGGATAAGATTTGTAAGACACAGTGTAATTTGATTCAATGGATGTAATGAAGTGAGTAATGCAAAGATTTTAGTTCTTGTTTCTAGCCCTATAACCTATAAGATGCTTGGTAGTTGGGGTCTCAATGATGTACTTCAGTTATTCAATGATTATAGATGGATTAATGTTGTTAAACAGGTGAATTGTTAATAAGGATTTCCGCGTGATGACCAAATCCCTGACCCCGGATTTGGGGGTGTTACAAAAGAGGTTACTAGAGGGGCATACTTGACTGCCGCCTGAAACTGGGTCAAAAACATAACCTGCATTTGCTCCCATGAAGTGATTACTTCACTGCCCAACTTCTGAGACCATTGTTGAGCACTATCTCGGAATGTTGCTGCTAGCAATTGACACCTTGCCAGATTCGGAACCTGATACACATCCATCTCAATGTTAAACCGGCCCAAAACCTCCTTAGGATCCGAATTACCATGAAACCGGAGATCTGTATTCGTGTTATGGTACCCTATTGGTAGCAAAGCATTCCGTACCACTGCAGTAAAAGGCGATGCAACTTGTGTAGCCAAACTAACACTTCCTCCTTCAAGATGGGCCAACAACTTCCTTATATCCCCCACATTAACATCTCCCATCCCTGGAACATTTTGAATATGAGATGAGTTGCTTGTCATTTGAAGTCCACTTACGACTGGAGGTGTAGGCGAGCCAAAAGTGACGAAGATTGAAGGTTGGGTGCTAAAAATTGGTGGAGTCTAGGTTATAACGGGCGGTGTTAGCAAAGTCGCTGGTGTAGCCGGGGGAGTGACAACTGGTAGTGTTGCCGCAGCAACTTGGCTCACTGCCGTGTTGGTAACATTAGTTGGTGGAACTGATAGAGTAATCAACACTGAGGTTGGTGTTGCTTGCACCTGAGTATGGGTGATTTGAAGTGGAGTTGAAGTGTTTGGTGCAACGAGTTGAGTAGGCTGTGGCTGTGATGGATTTGACGGGGGTGCCACTTGAGCAGTTGGTTGTGGCACGATTGTTTGCAACACGCTTGGTTGTTGCACATCACGTTATCTCCTTACACCACTTGAAGCACTATGAGAAGCTACGGGCACAATAACTGTATCTCTCAAAGAATTATCACCTTGTCACCCAAAATTCTCTCGTCCACGATCTCGATAACCTCCTTCGCGAAAACCCCTTCCATGAAATCCTCCTCTCGCATTATTCTCTCCAGCATATACCTCTCCGCCTTCTTCATCCGCGACAAAATTTGCCCTACCCTCAGCATGTTCCATTATCTTATCCAAATTAGCTAGCAACTCCCTCACCTCACCTCTAGTTAACTTCATACCCGCTCGGTTCATCAATTCAGAAAACTTCTCCCCTGCACTCACATGTCCAATTGGTCGACCAACTTGGCGCCCAACTTGAATAGGTGGTACCTGAGACAGTCGTTGCACATCCTGATTTTGTTGACTCTCATCAGGAAACTCCACGATTGGTTCATTTTCTCCAAAGTTCAACCTTCGTGGGGTAACTTGTGTAAGTCTCCCATCCCCAGCTTGTCAGTCTCCTAATCCAACTCTAACTCTTGCTCTAGCACCTCCGACAGGTTCGTTGCCTACCTGTCGAGTCCCTCTCCCATAAGGAGTGTATCTAGACTTCCTAGACTTCACAGTCCTTAACCTAGCATCAAACTCTCTCATATGATTCCCCATACGGTGCAACTCCGCCATGAGGTCCGTGTTACTTATCAGCACCGGTGGCTGTCCCCCACCCACATGAGCCGAATTTGGCACAGCCTGCGGAACATATGGTTCTTCACCATCGAACCCCTCAGAGTAGAGGCTCGCATCGTCCTCATACAAACCGTCATCGTGATTAGCAGACATCTTTCCTCCTAGATGAAGATCCTTTTTAGGCCCCTCCTTCTAGCGCCAATTTGTTAATGGAGGAATTTGTGATAACAAAGTTTGAGGTTACAAGCCAGAATCAAGATCTATGATGGCGGTTGTTCGCCGGAAGAATGACCGGAGAACGGTGGTTTATGTGTTTATCGGTGGTTGAGATCAAAGAGGTATCGGTTGTCTCTCAGAGCTCTCAACGTCCAACCCCTTTAATGTGCCTAAGTACCTCTATATTTATAGAGGATCAAGCCTCACGTAGTTCTTGGAGAGCAAAAAACCTAAGTCTGATACAATTAGGTTTCTTACTAGCAGGCCCAAGCCCACTACGAAACGTGAATAAAGCAACCGTCTTCAAAGCCCATTTGGAAGAGCCCATGCGATGAAGCCTAGTTCAATGACCCCAAGGCCCAACTAACTCTGAGGACTTCACAGATACAACATTAACCCTATCTATCGGAGCTAACATCAACCGCTACCAGCTCTTTCCTCATATGTTCAGTTGTAGGGATAGTCATGACTTACTCCAAATGCACGAACGGATCCTTACCCCCCGATGAGGCTAACCCACCAGACTACAGGGTAAGTTCTACCAAATTATGTCACGCAGAGCATCTCACAATCCCCCAACAAGGACAACTCGTTAGAATACAGGATGAGACCTCTAGAGCGTATCGACAGGATTATTTACCATTGATTCCCCAACAAGGACAACTTGTTAGAATACAGAATCTGGCCCTCAAGAATTATCATATTGTCTCCATAGTGCATTTTGTAGATGTTGCAGCGGTAGGAATGGGGTTTGGCGTGGCAACATTATGGTTGGCGCGGCAAAACACTATCGCATTCCTTTTAGTATAAATTTGGCATATAAAACCAAGCTGTCACATTCTAAGTAATCGGTCATTCAATCATATACTCACAGTACCGAAACCAATTAATAAGCAATGCCAATTGAAACCACATATTATTCAACACAATCATCAAATAGCAACAGTCAATAAGGAATAATTAAATACTCGTAACAACAAAATGAAACATAAATTCATGCTCATCGAAGAGAGATAGAGAGAGAGAGGAGGGGGGATTCGAGAGAGAGATGGGGAGGGAGAGAGGGAGGGAAGGAGGGGGAGAGAGGGAGAGAGAGACGTACAGAGCGAACATCGAGAGAGCGATGTTCGATGAATTGAGAGATATTGCCATCATGAAAAGGAAAGGAGTCCATTGATGATCACCGCAAAACCCTAGAATTGTTAAGCGATTGATTAATTGAGAGAGTCATTTTGATTAGTTAGATATGTAGAGATTTAGGGATTTCGAAAAGAGAGAGGCGGAGGAGAGAAGAGGGGGATGTGTTTTGATTAATGTGTTTTGAATGTATGTTTGAACTACGGGTGGTTGCGGTCCGGTTTAGTTCGAGTTGGAGGTCAAACCGGAACCAAACCGTATAGTAGCGGTTCTTAAAAAATTCAAACCAATCCGTAACCCAATAAAACCAAACCATTCAGTTCGGTTTTAGTTGGTTCGGATTAGCGAATTTTGGCGGGTCACGAAATAGATTGATTACTAAAATTTGAAAATATAATTATGCTTCTCCTATTTAAATTTTATTTCTTTAAATACCTAATAATAATAATAATAATAATAATAATAATAATAATAATAATAATAATAATAATAATAATAATAAAGCATTGCTTCATAACAATGTAAATCACTCGCAGATGACTGCGTTTACTGGTTTTAGTATTTAATAATCTGACGATCAATTTAGCTGCAACAAAGAAGGATAGAGGCAGAAAGTAATACAAAAGTATTCCACATTAATTTTGAATGAGAGTAATACATAATCGATTGATATGTATGACAAGTTGATGATTGATAAGATTTAACATCAATTTAGTTTGTGATTCATAAGATAAAATTACTTCTCGTTATATAACCATAAATATAAAATTAAAGTGCATATGTATATAGATGCGGTTCAGATTGAAAGCGGGTTGGGTTCAGGTCAAACCCATACCAACCCACAACCCGCGGATTTTTTAAAGTAGTTGAACTGAAACCGCGAATCATATTTTGGTTTCAGTTCAGATTGATTCAAATTTGAATCAATTTACACGAATTATGCGGTTTAACCCAAACCGTAATCACCCTACATCATATGTCTTCTCAATTATCCTCATGCCTTATTGTTTTGTCTTCTCAATAGACTTCCAACCTTAATTTCTTTTTCTGAAAAGATTATTATCAATATTTTATAATTAGTATTTTGCACTTCTAAAGTTTGCAAAGGATCATCAAATTATATCATAACTGTAAATGAGATTTTAAATTAAAATACATGCGGATGTATGTTCATCATTATTAGTTGAATTATGATCATTAAATTCTAGTGATCCTATTTTTTCATTCATTTTTCTAATTATTTTGCTTTAAATATTAATAACTTTATTACTTTTAGAATTATGTTATTATTATTTAAAAGAAATTTTTATTCTAATTGCTAGCTAATTATATTATTCATATACGTAAGTGTTCTTAATTCAAGAAAATGAATTTGTTATAATTAAATTTTATTTCTATTTATATATATGTGCTAATACTTATGTTATTTAAGAGAATAAAAAGAAATAAAAATAATATAAATCATTATGATAATATTAAAGACAGTTAAAACATCCTTTGGGCATCAATACTATTATATAAAAACCGAAACATTAAAAATTTGGTCGTTCGGTACGGTACCTGTTGATTTTACTTATTTACCCTTACTCAATTACATATCTACTAACTAATCAATTTCCGAGGTTAAACATATTATCTTTTCTTTTTTTCAAGAAATAAATGATTTCTTTTTTCAGGTAAAATATAATATCCTTTTATATTTTATCTAACTAAAATTTCTCCTTTATTAATCAATTTCTTTTTTCAGGTTATACATATTACTTTTTCTATTTTTCAATAACTAAATAATTTCTTTTTCAGGTAAAATAGAATATCTTTTACATTTTATTTAACTAAAATTTTTCTTTTTTTAAAAATAGTACGAGCAGTTTTGTTTAATAAAATAACATAATTATATTATAATTAATATTAACTAATCAATTATCTTTTTCACCCAAAACACGTTACATTTTCTCTTTTCTCTAATTAACATCTCTCTTTTTCCAATTGTATCATGGACATTTACCTTTTTCAACCAAAACACGTTACCTTTTTTCTTTTCTCTTACTAAAACCTATTTTTTTTCCAATTATATCACAGATGTTTCTATTTAAATTAAAATAAAATAATAATATTATAATACTAATAATTAACCGATTACCTTTTCAGCTAAAACGTATCATCTTTTCTATTTTTTCTAATTAAATTCCCTTTTTTTCTAGAAATATCACAGGCAACAATAATTTCTCATTTTCTAAAAACTATGAGTAATTTTATTTAGTAAAATGACATTATTAAATTATAATTATTATAAGCTAATCAATTACTGATATGGGCTGAAAATAAGCCCTAAAGACACATTTAATATGGCATTAATTAGACCCAGCATGGTCCAAGCGTGGGGCCCATTAATGAGGTCAGAATCCCTATTTTAATATTAATTTCGTAATTAATATTGGGGGAAATAAACAGCTCAGCAATAAGAGTTGGATAAGGATATTATCTCCATCAGACTTAGCCACCAAGGCATTTAATTCGATATGGAAACTGATTCCTACAAGGAATAGATCTAGAACCTTCCTCAAAGACTTGTCCACCAAGTCTCTGACTCCTACCATAATTCTGAGGCTCCTACAGCCTATATAAAGGGCCTGACCCCTCATTCTCAGAACTACGTTTTTTGGCTTGATCTTTGATATTCATCAAAGTACGTAGGCATCTTGTGAAGGCAGATTCAGCCACGAGCACGAGAGCAGCCATTAAAGCACGAAGCTCACACACCTTTGCATTAAATACACAAACCCTAGCCGCAATACTAGTAACCTTGTTTTTATTCCACAACATTTGGCGCCGTCTGTGGGAAGACAACATCAACCATGGTTCAAACACGAAGAACAACATCAACTGAAGCTGTACCCCTCAACTCTGCTCCACCAGCCACTTCTGATCCGCATATCGTTACTGAGGAAGGACAAATACTCCCATCAACAGGGGCGGTCATTCAACCTTTGCCCACTCAGCCCCCAGGGACGACTTCCCATGTAGAGGGGACCCTCCCGGTGACTGTCCATCAAGGCCAAGAAACTAACCCTCTTCAGATGGTGGTTTCTCCTCTTGGTAACGTTGATCGCACGCTACCCCCGGGGGTACAGATCCATACTACGGATCTCCCTTTGAATACCAACCCGGTGTATGGGCTGCCTAATTATCCCCCCCGATGAAGGGAACCTGGACCAAGCGGTCACGCCTTACAGATTCGGGATCGAGAATATGATGACTACTCTGGTCCCTATACTGATGATTCATCATCAACTGAGGATGATGATCGAGATGAAGCCCCTAGGAGGTGACGTGCTAGCAAAGAACCTCTAAGAAGGACACGAAGAATCCATGATGGACTCCCCTTGACAACTGCTGAGAAAATCAAGGCTTATGAGGCTGAGATCTTAAAATTGAAGGACGATATTGCAAGAGAACAAGATAGATTGAATCAAACTCAGCCTCCTCCAACTGCAGAGAGGATTCCCATTATAAATTTGGAGAGGCCTTCAAGAAGGCAAAGAAGGGCTGATACCCGAACCGAAAAATCGACAAGGGTGGAGACCCCCAGAAGCAACCCCAAAGATCTAATGCCACTTGGAGACCCTGATGACCCCACACCTCCGTTTACTGAGGAGGTGATGAATGCCCATATCTCAAGGAAATTTAAGATGCCGACTATTAAGGCCTATGACGGAACGGGCGATCCCGCAAATCATGTCAGGACATTCTCAAACGCACTACTGCTGCAGCCCGCTAGTGACGCCTTAAAGTGTAGGGCGTTCCCTCAAACTCTGTCGGGCATGGCTCAAAGATGGTATAGCCGCCTACCCGCAAACTCAATTGGCTCTTTTAAGGAGTTGAGCGCTGCTTTTATCAGCCAATTCATTAGTGGGAGAATCCATGAGAAAAGTTCTGCATCCCTTATGTATGTGGTGCAGGGAAAGAATGAGAACTTGAGGGATTATCTCAAGCGATTTACCAAAGAGACGTTGAATATCACTGATCTGGAAAATAAGGTGGCCATGGTAGCCCTGAAACACGGAACCACTGACCTCTTCTTTAAAAGGTCCTTGGCAAAACACCCTCCTGAAAACATGGCCGAGCTCCAGAGAAGAGCCGATAAATATATCAAGGCTGAGGACAGCATGAAGAAGGAAACCACGGGAGGCAATGGCAAGGGTTCTAATGATTCAAAGAAACGAAAGCCAGAGCAAGAGTACGACGCTAGGGACAAGTATCCCCGGGCTGGCAAGGATTCCGAGTCATCACCCAAGAAGGGTTTTGGACCGAGGTTTTCTGATTACGCGAGGCTGAACGCTCCTAGGAGTCAAATTTTGTTAGATATTGAGAAGGATAAGGACTTTCGTTGGCCTAAGCCACTCAGGGGTGACCCCGAAAAGAGAAACAAAGATCTGTATTGTAGATTCCACAGGGATGTGGGACATGACACAGATGACTGCAGACAGTTAAAGGATGAAATTGAATTTTTAATCCGGAAGGGAAAGTTGAACAAGTTCACCAAGGGTGAAGATCGTGGAGCCCAGAAAAGGGATTATGATAGAAGAGACAATGATAGGAGGGATAATGATCGTGATCGTAACCCACAGCCTCGAGGGCCAGTAATCAATATGATTTGGGGAGGACCAACAGCGGCCGGCACTACCCGAAACTCTCGAAAGGCCTATGCCAGAGAAGTGATGCACATCGTAGGAGAAGCCCCGAAGCGTGCTAAGACTGAGATAGTGATTGGTTTTGATGATTCAGACCTTGAAGGGGTGAAATTCCCCCATGACGACCCGTTGGTCATAACTCCTGTAATTTGAAACTCAGAAGTGAAGCGGGTCCTGATAGACAATGGAGCCTCTGTTGATATCTTGTTTCATGATGCCTTTGTAAAAATGGGGTACACTGACTCTCAATTGACCCCGACTAACATGCCTATCTACGGGTTTAACGGAGTTGAGTCCAAGGTTGAAGGGACCATTCAGCTGCCCGTGACAATAGGGCAAGAACCTAAGGAAGCCACCCAGATGTTGAACTTTCTAGTGATTAAGGTTACCTCGACGTACAATGCAATCTTGGGGAGGACCGGACTTCATGCGTTCAAGGTTGTTGCCTCTACCTATCACATGAAGGTCAAATTTCCAACCAGGAATGGTGTTGGGGAACAAAAAGGAGATCAGAAAATGGCCAGGAGTTGCTATGTGGCTGCTTTGAGAGCTGATGGAACCGGGGGGCAGGTACTCCCGATTGAAGACATGGATGTCCGTGGTGATGATGAACACCAAGGAAAGCCAGCAGAGGACTTAATACCTATCCCTCTGGAGCTAGGCGACCCTAAGAAGGTGACTTATATAGGAGCTTCTTTGAAAGAACCCCTGAAGGGCAAGTTGATAGCATTCTTACAAGAAAATAGTGATGTGTTTGCCTGGACAGCAGCTGATATGCCAGGGATTGATCCCCAACTCATAACTCATAGATTGAATGTCGACCCTAATCGGAAGATAATACAGCAGAAGAAGAGGAATTTTGCTCCGAAAAGGCAAGAGGCCATTAAGCAAGAGGTGGACAAACTCTTGGAAGCTGGGTTTATTGAAGAGATTCAATTTCCAGAATGGTTGGCTAACCCTGTGATGGTCAAGAAAGCCAACGGTAAGTGGAGGATGTGTATAGACTTCACCGACTTGAATGATGTATGCCCTAAGGATTGCTTCCCTTTACCAAGGATAGACATGTTAATAGATGCCACAACAGGACATGAGATGTTGAGCTTCATGGATGGGTTCAACGGCTACAATCAAATTAAGATGCACAAGGATGACATCCCAAAGGTATCTTTCATAACTGACTTTGGTGTTTTCTGCTATCTTGTTATGGCGTTTGGTCTAAAGAATGCAGGAGCTACTTACCAACGATTGGTGAATAAGATATTCGCCCATCTGATTGGAAAAACCAAGGAGGTCTATGTCGATGATATGCTGGTTAAAAGCTTGGTCAAGGCGGACCATATTAAACACCTCAGAGAGGCATTTGAAGTGCTGAGGCACCACAAAATGATGTTGAATCCAGCCAAGTGTGCCTTTGGCGTTGGATCAGGCAAATTTTTGGGTCTGATGGTTTCCAAGAGAGGCATAGAGGCCAACCCTGACAAGATCAAGACGATCTTAGATATGGAACCCCCACGCTCTATAAGAGATGTGCAGAAGTTTTTAGGAAGATTCATCTCCAAGTCTGGTGACAAATGCTTGCCTTTCTTTCAAGCATTGAAGAAGGTGAAAAATTTTGAGTGGACACCTGAGAGCCAAGAGGCCTTTGAGCAACTGAAGAAGTACATGGTTGAAGCCCCGTTGTTGACCAAACCAAGCCCTGGGGAGACTCTTTGTCTATACCTGGCGGTATCTGAACAAGCCCTAAGTGTTGTCCTCATTCGGGAAGAGGATAAAGTCCAGAAACCTATTTACTATGTGAGTAAAGTGTTGCATGGGGCTGAGTTGAATTACTCACCCATAGAAAAGTTTGCTTTGGCATTGGTAACTGCCTCGAGGAAGTTGTTGCCTTACTTCCAGGCACATAAGATTCAAGTTCTGACGAACCAGCAATTGAGAAACATATTGCATAGCCCTAAGGCCAGTGGAAGGCTAATCAAATGGGCGATTGAGTTAGGGGAGTTTGATATCACGTACAAGCCTCGGACAACCATCAAGGCTCAGGCATTGGCTGACTTCGTGGTTGAATGCACTATTAACAACCAAGAAGTCGGGGGGTAAGAGATAGTGACTACCCCTGGGCAAGAGAAAAAAGAAGAGGAACTTACACCTGATCTGAAGGAATATTGGGTGCTCTATTTTGATGGAGCATCAAAAACAAAATCTAGTGGTGCAGGTTTGGTTTTGCAAAGCCCCGATGGGTTCACAGTTGAGTATGCTTTAAAGTTGGATTTTCCTACTACCAACAATGAAGCGGAGTATGAGGCATTAATAGCTGGTTTGGGTTTGGCTAGAATCATGAGGGTCAAAAATCTCAAAGTTTGTGGAGATTCAAGGCTTGTGGTATCACAAGTAAATGGTGAATTCGAGGCTAAAGACGAGACTATGGCGAAATACCTTAGAGTAGTAAAGGCTGTTATGTCTTAGTTTGAGGAGTGCTATGTTGAGCACATTCCGAGAGAAGAAAACATTAAGGCCGATGCCTTGTCTAAGTTCGCTTCTTCCGAGATAGAAAATTATGCTGGGAGTGTCTACTTTCAAGTCTTGAAGGCCCCGACCGTTAACTCAAAGTTAGTGGCACCAATTGATATAGGGGGCTCTTGGATAGATCCTATCAAGGCACACCTTGAGACCGGGTGGCTCCCAGACAATGCCTTGGAGGCACGAAAACTTTCAGTAAGGGCATTGAGATACACTTTGATTGAGGGCATTCTGTACAAAAGGTCGTTTGTCATCCCATACTTGAAGTGTCTAAGGCCTCAAGAGGCAAGAGAAGCATTGGAGAAAGTTCATGAAGGGATCTGTGGGCAACACTTGGGGGCAGAGCCCTAGCTCACAAGATAATTTGTTTAGGGTTCTATTGGCCGGAGATGTTGGCTGATGCACAAAACTATGTCAAGAGATGTGAGAGATGCCAGAAACATGCTCCAATTGTAAGGCAACCGCCTGAGATGTTAACTTCAATTAACTCTCCCATTCCATTTGCGATGTGGGGGATGGATATACTTGGACCTTTTCTCATGGCTTCAGCACAAAGGAAATTCCTGATAGTGGCCATTGATTACTTCACTAAGTGGATTGAGGCTAAACCTCTGGCCAAGATAACCACCAAACAATTTTCCCAGTTCTTTTGGGAGAACATAATTTGCAGGTATGGAATCCCACGAATCCTTGTAACAGACAATGGGACACAATTCAATAATGAGGAGTTCAAGAAGTATTGTGAAGAGAATGCGATTGAGCTCCGTTTTACCTCAGTGGCACATCCACAAGCCAATGGGCAAGCCGAGGTAGCTAATCGAATTATCCTTGATGGACTGAAGAAGAGTGTCGAACGCTCTAGGAACACTTGGGTAGATGAATTGCTGCCCATACTTTGGGCATATCGTACCACTTGTAAGGTAACAACTGGAACAACCCCATTTTTGCTGGCTTATGGAGCTGAGGCAGTTGTGCCTTTAGAGATCATACAAGCATCACCTCGAGTCGAGGCATATGAACCAGAAACTAATGAAGAAGGGATGAGACTCGCCCTTGACTTAATTGACGAGGTTAGGGATGAAGCTAATGCTAGGAATGCTGAATATCAGAAGAGAGCCTCTTTTCACTACAACCAGAGAGTTAAGGAAAGATTCTTTCGACAAGGCGACATGGTTCTAAAGAAGATTGAAGCCTCAGGAGTTGGCCAGAAAGGAAAGTTAGCACCAAACTGGGAAGGACCGTATTTAGTCAGAAAGGTGTTAGGACAAGGATCCTACAAGTTAGAAACCTTGGACGGGGTTGAGGTGCCCCGAATTTGGCATGCGGTGAACCTCAAAGTTTATTATGTTTAAGTTCTTTTGACAAAGGCTTGGACCTTTATCTATTTATTAGGAATAAGGTTCGAATGAAACCATTATAGAGCATGTTGCTCCCAGTAGAAGATAGAGTATCTATATAAGGGTTGAACCCATCTTATTGATGTCCTTTGACAACATAATGGAATTTATTCTGTTTTCTCTATGAGTTATTCCTCCTTGTTAAAATAAATACGAAAGACAAATGTTGAACTAGCTTGTGAGTTTAGTACCAGCCAGGGGGCCAAGTACTCGAAAAATTCTAAAGTTTAACGAACTATAAGCAAAAACGAGAATATGGAAACAAAAGAAACTAACTGCATAGATAAGTTAAGTCATAAACCCCGAAGGGCAAAAGTTCAGAATAAATAAAGATAAAAAGCAGAAATAAGCCACGCAGGGCCATCTATACATCTAGGTCATCAACTACAACATCTCCTTGGGTAGAAGGAGGATCTGCTACCTCTATCCCAGGAGAAGAAGGTGGATCCTGAGTGGGCTGAGAGTCCCCATCCACAGTTGTCTCTGTAGCAACCTCCATAGCAGCTGTCACTCCAGGGATAGCAGGACCGGGAACCTCTCCAGGGACACCCCCTCAATCTTCCCACTCAGTTCCTCGATGATCTCCTCCCAACACTCCTTGAAGGTACCAGGAAAATTCGCATCATACTCGGCATTCAGGACATCTTGAAAGTCCTTAGAAGCCTTGTAGTCAGCTATGATGTGTTCCCTGTTCTGCTGCACCTCCAGCTGCAGCTTCCTGTTCTTCTCCTTCTCAGCAGCCAGCTCCTTCTCCACCTCCCTAAAACGAGCAAAGTTTGCCTCAGAGGAGGCAAAGTATCTGTCTCTGTCCCTCTCAGCTATAGTCTTGTCAGCACGTACCTCCTTCAGGTTATGAACGGCGGCCTGAAGGTAGGCGTTCATCTGCAAAGAAAACAAGTGAATAAGGGAAACGGAAATACAATTAAATTAAGGAGTTGAACAAGAAATTACCGAGGCAACAGCTTGGGCCCCAAAAAGCTCAATCTGCAAATCATCAGAAGACTCCACGATGTGGACCCTATCTCGTGGAGTAACCACGCTCCTAGACCACTCAGCTGCGGCCCTAGAATCGCCTACAGCTGTGTCCCTATTGCATAAACCCCATCCCACTGTGAAAGGAGTAAGGTCTTCATCAATGGGAACTTGATTTTCTTGAAGAAAGCCAGGAACATGCTCCACTGCAGGATAAGCATCTTCAGTCCTGGCTCTTTTGGCCCTAGGATTCTCTGTTACTACCCTAGCAGCAGCAGCAGCCTCCCTCTGCTTAAAAATTGCTCCCAGAGCAGCTTTGGCTGCAAAATGATTACAAAATGTCAGAAAATTACATCTAGCATAAAATTTTAATAAGGCAAGAGGTGAGGATTTTAAGTTAATTACCCTCAGGGCCCAAATCGCTTAGCCCATGGGCTTGCAACGAATCTTTAGAAATCAAATTTGCACATTGATGCAAATTATCAGATGTTAACAAAGCTATGGCAGCCTCTTCTTCCACACCCAATTTTATACTCCTGACAGGCCCATCAACGGCTCTGCAGAAATTGGGCCGAAAATAGTTGTCCCAATCATCCCCGTCCAAAAAGACATAAAACCACTCCCTCTTCCAATCAGGAAGGGAATCAGGAGCGGAATCCGAAACGAAACAAGAACGGGCTAAAGAACGATGTTGGATTTTGACCCAGCCCGAATTGTCAGAAGAATTGACAAACTTGAATAAATAACGAAAAACAGAAATACTGGGCTCAAGCCCATGTTTCTTACACTGGACCATGAAGCAATAAATAAAACGCCATGCATTTGGCATAACCTGGGTTGGACAAACCCTGGCTTCAGCCAAAAGACGGCAAACAAAAGGAGGAGGTGGAAGGCGGAAACCAGCATAGAAAGTTTCTTTGTAAACCCTAATTGCCCCAGGCTTTGGGTGACAAGCCCTTTCATTTGAGGCCGGAACAACTGCCCTATAAGGCCCATTAATACGAAAAAGTTGGGCTAAAATATCTACCCTTTGCTGTTTGTATTTTGATTTATACTCATAAGCATCTAAATGAAGCATATTGGGAAAAGATTGACCAAATTCGTTTAAAAGATCTCTAAGGGAAAAAACACTGGCATGGACAAGAGATGTTTTAGGGTTCTTACCCCTTGAAAGCCTTGGAGCAGTGGTAGAGGTATGAGCGAGTTGAGACTGGCCTGAAGAGCTGGAATCCTCCATTGAAGTGCTTCCTTTGAAAGCTTGAACCCAGAAAAATTGAAAGAAGAAGTTGGGGAAGATGAAGATTCAACGATCTTCAAACGGAAACTGGGGAATAGGGCGGTGGAAAGATGCCGGAAATCGCCTCGCGACAGAACCCTAGCAGAGCTTTTTGGAAAGTATTTG
Organism: Saposhnikovia divaricata; assembly: GCA_036435485.1. NCBI lineage: Eukaryota > Viridiplantae > Streptophyta > Magnoliopsida > Apiales > Apiaceae > Saposhnikovia > Saposhnikovia divaricata. The sequence continues at coordinate 162,302,325 of CM071597.1, forward strand.
TGGGATATTGAGAGAAAATTCTTGCAGAAAAGTGAGATGTGAAATGAGGGACGCACACCACTCTTTTATAGAGTTCACGGTTGGTCACTCAACCGGTTATAGCAAGTAAATGGGCTGTCAACAGGTGACTGGGCCTTTGAATAAGCGGGAAGCCCATGAAATTCAAATTTTGAATTAATTTTACTAAATTCTAGAACGTTCTATGACTTTTTTAGAAAATAGGATAAAAGTCTATCGGAGTTTAGAGGCAGGAAGCCCAATTAAAAGGGCCACGCCCAGGAGGATAAAACTCCTAGGCGTTGGTTTGCAAAGTATCTTCTAGGCGAGGATGCCCACGCCTAGGCTCGTTTTTTACGAACAAGGGTATACCCACGCCCAGGAGACCAAACCTCCTAGGCGTGCCTAAGGAAGGTGTCTCCTTGGCGGGGGTACCCACGCTCAGGTTGATTTTTTTTAAACAAGGGTATATCCACGCCCAGGAGACCAAACCCCTTAGGCGTGCCTAAAGAAGGTGTCTCCTTGGCGGGGGTACCCAAGCTCAGGTTGATTTTTCTTAAACAAGGGTATATCCACGCCCAGGAGACCAAACCCCCTAGGCGTGCCTAAGGAAGGTGTCTCCTTGGCGGGGGTACCCACGCTCAGGTTGATTTTTCTTAAACAAGGGTATATCCACGCCCAGGAGACCAAACCCCCTAGGCGTGCCTAAGGAAGGTGTCTCCTTGGCGGGGGTACCCACGCCTAACTTGGTTTTTCATAAATAAGGGTATACCCATGCCCAGGAGACCAAACCTCTTAGGCGTGCCTAAGGAAGATGTCTCCTTGGCGGGGGTACCCACGCCCAAGTTGATTTTTAAGAGACGAGGGTATACCCACGCCCAGGAGACCAAACCTCCTAGGCGTGCCTAAGGAAGGTGTCTCCTTGGCGGGGGTACCCACGCCCAGGATGGATTATGAGGGATGAAGGTACACCCACGCCTAGGAGACCAAACTTCCTAGGCGTGCCTAAGGAAAGTGTCTCCTTGGCGGGGGTACCCACGCCTAGGATGCTTCATTTTTAGCAAGATGCCTTTCTGAAATTAATGAAAGAAAATCCTTTAAAAATTCTGAAAACAAGCCAATGATGATTGGGAAATTGGAAAATAATTTCCAAAAAATCCCGAATAATGGAAAAATTATTTTATGCTTGAAAGTACTATTGATTATTTTTGGTAAAATATTCAAAAATTATTAAAATACCTGTGGGTACATAAAGAACGCAAGGAAATTATCTATAATTCCCTGTAAGACGTAAATACCATTAGCTTCGAACAAAGTCAAACGTCGTAAATGTGTAGGTCGCTCCACACTTTACATTAAGACGGTATTCGTGAAACACTACTGTACGACAAGCGATAAACCCTGACCCAAGTCTCAGAAAGGCCGTTAAAACTTCGAGGAAAACCTGATCAGTTTTCCTAGAAGTTGGGGGGCAAATGATATGGGCTGAAAATAAGCCCTAAAGACACATTTAATATGGCATTAATTAGACCCAGCATGGTCCAAGCGTGGGGCCCATTAATGAGGTCAGAATCCCTATTTTAATATTAATTTCGTAATTAATATTGGGGGAAATAAACAGCTCAGCAATAAGAGTTGGATAAGGATATTATCTCCATCAGACTTAGCCATCAAGGCATCCAATTCGATATGGAAACTGATTCCTACAAGGAATAGATCTAGAACCTTCCTCAAAGACTTGTCCACCAAGTCTCTGACTCCTACCATAATTCTGAGGCTCCTACAGCCTATATAAAGGGCCTGACCCCTCATTCTCAGAACTACGTTTTTTCCCTTGATCTTTGATATTCATCAAAGTACGTAGGCATCTTATGAAGGCAGATTCAGCCACGAGCACGAGAGCAGCCATTAAAGCACGAAGCTCACACACCTTTGCATTAAATACACAAACCCTAGCTGCAATACTAGTAACCTAGTTTTTATTCCACAACAATTACCTTTTTCACATAAATCATGTCATCTTTTTAATTTTCACGTTACCTTTCTATTTTTTCTAACTAAAATCTCTTTTTTCCAATTATATCAAGGGTTCTATTTAATAAAATAAACTAATAATATTTTAATATTAATTATTAACTGATTGTCTTTTTCAGCTAAAACGTATCATCTTTTCTATATTTTCTAACTAAAATCCTTCTTTTAATAGAAATATCACGGACAATATTAATTTATCCTTTTTTAAAAATATTACATGCAATTGTACTTAGTAAAATAACGTAATTAAATTATAATTATTATAAATTAATCAATTACCTTTTTCACCTAAAACATGTTACCTTTTTAATTTTCTCTAACTAAATCCTATCTTTTTCTAATTATATCACGTGCATTTGATTTAATAAAATAAAATAACAAGTTTATAATTATCAATAATTAACTGATTACTTTTTTCAACTAAAACCTATCATCTTTTCTATTACCCTTTTCAACTAAAATCTATCATATTTTCTAACTAAATCCCTCTTTTCTAGAAATATCACGGATAAATATATTATAATTACTATTAACTAATCAATTACCTTTTTTAGCCTAAAAACGTTATCTTTTCTCTTTTCTCTAACTAAAATCTCTTTTTTTCCAATTATATAACGGGAGTTCTATTTAATAAAATACAATAATAATATTTTAATACTAATAATTAACCGATTACCCTTTTCAGCTAAAATGTATCATTTTTTTAATATTTTCTAATTAAAATCTTTTTTTCTAGAAATATCACGGGCAACATTAATTTCTCATTTTCTAAAAATACTACAAGCAATTTTATTTAGTAAAATAACATAATTAAATTATAATTACTATAAGCTAATCAACTACATTTTTCGCATGTCACCTTTTTAATTTTCAGGTTACCTTTTTTATTTCCTCCAACTAAAATCTATTTTTTTTCCAATTATATTACGGACGGTTCTATTTAATAAAATAAAATAATAATTTGATAATTACTAATAATTAACCGATTACCTTTTTCAACTAAAACCTATCATCTTTTCTATATTTTCTAACTAAAATCCCTCCATTTCTAGAAATATCACGGATAACATTTATATAATTATTATTAATCATCTCATATAAAAATGTAAGCCTCCAAAATTTATGTTTTAAAAAAATTAATTTAAATAAATAAAAAATTTATATAATACTAAAATAAAAAAATTCGTGTCTCGCACGGGTTTTAAGATAGTACAATTTATTTGGGCTGCTAAAGAACAGATGACTGATTGAATGTACAAAATAAGGATAATTTCGATAAAATAATATTAAGGACATGCAATCATCATAAATTTAGGATGTACTTCACCATCCTAATTTCTATGGCCAAGATACATCATTGAAATTAGGATTGAAAATGAATTCGAGTAATCCGGATTCGAATCTGGATTCGACTTGTTAACAACGAATATAATTCATATTCATACAAAAATCGAGAGAATTCGAATTTTGTTTTATAATTCGAAAGAATATCGGATTAAATCTCACCACTCTAATGTTCGATCTTATTTTCATAAAGTAGTTCGAATAATTTTAGAAAACTCGAATTTACAGGCATTCTATTAGAACCCTAAATTATGCATACAATATATATTATATATACTATTAAAGTAATATTCTACACCTTAGCACATTTTAGTTTTTTAAAATAATCATACAATTATTCTTAATTTTTTAAGATTAAATATAGACGAATTCAAATTCGAATTTACAAAAATGACTAATTCGTATTCAATTGATTCGAATCGAATCAAATACGAATATTTATATTTAAATTCGAGTCAAATTTGAACAAAAAATTAAAATTTTAGTTCAAAAATAAATCGGATTTGAACGAGTAACTATGAATTGAGCTGACTCTGATTATACTACTATCCGCATATATTCCACTCATTTACCTCCCTAATTGAAATCTCACATACCGAACATTCTAAAATTTCATTTCTTTGCGCTTTGCTTAAAAATAAAATTTCATTTGTTTAAATATATGAGAAAAAGGACCCTGAGATATATCTTAGGGAACTTTTCCTAAGATACATACAAAATAACCTTTAAAATTTGCTGGGCCCGCAGGGCTAATTAAAAATCTCTGGATTTACTAAAATGTCCACCCCATTTTTATATATAAAAATTTGGTATCTCAGGGAACTTACCTGAGATATATCTCAGGCTTCCTACTCTCTAAATATATTTGGTCTTGTGCGTAAATATCAGTTACATCAAAAGAAAAAAAATGCTCACATACACAGATACATATCATGTTTTTGTGTGGGAATGTGGTCTTATATTTGCTTATATCAATTTAAAAGCACACATACATAATTTTGATAATTTTTGTCAAAAAATTATATTTTTTGAAATTTGGCCAAAATTTTATAAAATTTAAAGATTTTGTAAGATTTTTTTTCCACAATTTTGAAAATTGTAAAATTTTCTTTTTTTACTGAAATCAGCATGATTTTACAAAATTTTAAATCAATTTTGTCAAACTCTATATAATATTGAAATAAACACTAGTTTTGAAAATTTCATATCTCATATATATACTTTCATTAATTAATTAATTAATTTTTTTTAAAAATAAGTACAAATTTTGTTTGATTTTGAGAAATGAAAGAAGGCACAAGGATGGGAGTAGAAAAGGAAGCAAATAGCCTGAACTGGAGAGGGGGCAGAATAGAGATGAGCAGTGGCAGGGGTGGAATAAACAAACAGCAGTCGAGCAAAACAAAACAACACGAAGACGAAGTGGAGAAGCTTCTGAGAGCAACAGAAGATGATATATTACTCAAGCTCAGCATTGATTCTCACATGTCCCGTGGCTCTTCTTCTCATATTATTCATCCAGATCTTGACCGTCGATTCCAAGCTCTCCGATCCAATTCCAAACCTGCATCATCATCCAAATCCAATCCCAATCCATCCGATACCAAATTAAACAAGGCATCTGTTGTTAATGATGATGATGATGGAGATGATTTGTTTGCGAGGTTTGCTGCTTTGAAGTCGACTCTTCCTTCGTATTCCAAGACGAATCAACAAGTCGAAATCAATGATGGTAATGAGGGAGATGAGGTTGATGAGGTGATTCGGTGGGCTGTTGACGCTGCTGCTCTTGATCCTTCCCCGCCTTCTGATGATGATGATGTTAGCGATGATAGTAGCGATGATCAAACGGATGATGATGACCACGAGGATGATGATGATACTAAAAAGAAAGGAATGAAGAAGAAAGGGGGACAAAAATGACATGTAAGAATTAAGATTGATTTTGGTTTCTGGAGTATCAGCTGAAATTATAGTTGAGAATTTCAGAAGTGTTTTGAGAATTTCCTTTACTTTTTTTGCTTGCTTGCTGCTTTCAACTAGATATAAATCATTCGATATCATTGGTTTGATATCCTCATCCGTCAATCTGATATCTGAGAGTAGAAATTTAAACTGACATAAGGGAAAAAGAATGTCATTCCAAAAAAAAAAAAAAAAACCTCGAAGAAATGGATTTCTAAACCGACTACACATGGTATGATTACAGGTTTTTAGACGAAAACAAACTACAATTTTCCACAAAGTAAATGATATACAAATGTTCTCTGTAAGTATTCCCTGATCTGACATACAAATGGCTAGACAGTAGTAATATAATCTAGAACGGAAATGGCGTGGAACGAGCTGGATGATTAAGACCAGGTTACTAGCTAGAGCTAGATGCTTAAATTCACCCCGATGGAAGTATAAATCTTTTGCCATCATTCTTGTGAGATACACCAATTCCTTTTAAGTGTTACAACCTTTTTGTATGTTACAATTTGAATGTTTCTCAGATCCTGCAAACCTGGCACCACATTTTTACCTTCAATACCATATAAATTAAAAACGTATGGATCGTAAGCCCAAAAAAGAAACAGATGACAAAGCAGATGCAGGTTTGTTACTTGCCTAAGATGTTGGAGCTAACGAAATTCATCGTGGTACCCATAGTCATCTTCTTCATCTTCGTTGAATATTGCACTATAGAATACATATGGGTTATCAATCATCTCAGGTAATGAAAGACGCCCATCTTTATCAGTATCAGCCTGCAGGAAATGGATTATGAGATCCTGAAACTGGCAATGACATACTAAACATATGCTAATCCCCATCCAATCTTGTTAATCCTGACTCCTAATAAATCAGTAACAATGCAGATTCCCAGGTTTATGCTTCTTTAAGTTGAGCAGACTACTTGTTCTAAACATGGGTTTGGAACAGTGCAGAGCATGATATGGCACGCGTTCATAATTACCGGTGTAGATTAGTTAGGTACAAGCCCAACTCAAAATCAAAAAGCAATTACAAATGAAGAGCTAGAACCATAAGAACACTAACGTATCCCCGTAAAATATGAAAAATAAAGGTAATACGAACTCTGCCTGCAGAATCAGAGTAAGCTATTTTAAAGCTACATGACAAGTATCTGGAAAGTAAACATACTCATAGCCAGGTGACAATAAACCAGACTAAATTCTGCATAGAATGTTCTATCTATTGGATTGACCAGACTAAATTCTGCATAGAATGTTCTATCTATTGGATTGACCAGACTAAATTCTGCATAGTTTAGAATTTTTTAATAAGCAACCTTAATTGGTAGCAATTCATAAAATAATATTTGGTGGTTGCTATAATAATATTTTGGTGGTTGCTTGCACACATATAAACTATCCACGGCCCATGGAGAAGCAATGTTAAGCTTATTCTTGACTAAAGAACTTTTGTCTATACAATCAGAGTGCATTGCTCCCAGTCTAAATTTGATAAGGTTCTAAGCAATGTCAACTCAGTTAAGTACCTGTTGGATGACAAAGTCTGCCTGTTGTTTAGCATAGTAATGCTCTGGGGGATGAAGTTTGCCAATTATAGTTAGCAGTTCTGTACCTGACAGATATCTGTAAAAGTGATTAGCTAACATTTAAGATTACATTATCCAAAAGCATAAAATCAGTTGACGGAAGAACACTGCCAAATTTAAAAGATACCCATCATTGTCCTTGTCAAGCTCTGCAAACAACTCTTTTGCTGGAGCGTCCCTGGTGTCATCAATCCCGTGGGACGAATTATGACCCACCTCTTCATAGTTCCGTACCAGATCAAAGAGCCCATGGAAGAATTCTTTAAAATTAAGCTTACCATCTTTGTCGGTATCTCTCTCCCTGAGGGAAGATAAAACCAAGACATAAAAGATCTGAATGCAGTCATAAACTTATGTCTCCATTATTGCCAACGAGAAACATGTCACGAAAATGTTTTCAGTAAACTGCATGCATCACATGTTAGGTAACACCCGACAGAGCTTAGTGCAAAATTTGATCTTTTCTATCTGTAGGCTGGATCGCAAGACTAAGGTAAGAAATTGTCGGTGTAAGCTTTACAGAGTTGGGTTTCACATACAAAAACACACAGGATAATTTTATCTTAATACGAAATAAGCAATTGCGGATAAATATGTTACTGTTACTAATACTAATACATATGCAGCATATTCCATATGGCTGTACCTACAAAATATATGCAACCAAAGATAGATATGTTATCTTCCATTTCTTTCACTCAACTACCTTCATAATTTCCTTTTGTCCAAACTTCAAAACACCTATTTTTAAACTTCTTTGTAGTTACTGTATTGCACAAACAAAGTTGTATAGTGTGTTTAGCAAAAAACAAAACAAAAAAAAAAAAGTTGTGTAGTGTGGTATAAATAGTTATTCACTATTCTTGTGTTTGACAAAATATAGCCTCTAGCTGCATATACTTAGCATAAAGGAAACAGAACGGTTTTTCTTGCAACTTATAAAAATGCATTAATAGTTTTTTTGGATGAATGCAAGTGGATGGGAGCCACACACTCCCCACCAAACAACTTAGTATCATTATAAAGCACAATAAGAAACAATATCTCGATTGGAAATTTCATGAGAGCTAATAAAAACTTTCAGCAACTATACTACGTAGTTACCGGAATAGAAACAACAGAACATTGTAATAGTGGTACCTTACTTCTTCATTGCACAACCATTGAAGTAGCATGGGACTACCACTGTCAGCTGGATGCAAAAAGCTAGAAAATAACCAAAAAAGACAACTCATTACAAAAAGGCGTAGCTAAATAAAAAGTAATAATAAGAAAGAGGGCCTATCATATACTGGTGAACTTTTACTTAATCATACTTGTTGAATTCTGTCAAGTTTAAAACACCGTCTCCATCTCCATCTGATGCATTGAAATGCTCCTCTTTCCACCAACCCATATTATATCCAAATGAATCATTATCTGGTGTAGGAAACAACACAGTTTAGTTATTACAGTATCCTAACAAGATATTACATCAAATGCTTAACTCGTTTAAATCTATTCCACGTCAAGTCCTTATCGTTTATATCACGGATACGAATGAAGTTGAAGCCATGGACTAGCATTGTACAAAAATATACAGGTCCAAAAGTGTTATTCCAAAGTATTTATGTTAACCTACATATTTAACAGTAAACAAGTGTTTTCAGAAGAGAGCAGATTCATAAGTACTTTCCCTTAGGATCCATGGTAAAAGAAAGGGGTAGTTGATTACTAGAATAGAGAGGAAAATGGGTAAGGTTACCTAGTACACCCACATCTTGTAGAAAGATACATCTCCAGCGACCAAAAAGTAGCAAGAAATTATCTCAAGTTCAAGAGTACTATGGCAGCCAAAAAAGGAAAATGTAATATTCAAACAATTATGCAAGAGAGTAGAGATACAGGGTGGCAAATTTGGATTAAAATTTTTACTACAGGGAATTCCATTAAAAAAATTCTAAACTTTGTCAACTAATGTAAGCTGTCCTGCGCCGCCAAGACTCTTGACATGAAGATCATCATTATCAGAGAGAAAGTGGGTGTTTTAAACTAAGGCAATTCGTCCTGAAGTTTGAGTTAATTGTTACGATATTCTACAGCTCATATCTGCCTTTGAATTAATACCTATGTAGCAGGGATTCTTCACCTGGGTGAAGCGCGTATGCAGTGCGTATGCAGTGCCGGAGTGCGCGGGGGTGCGCAAAATTTGTAATTTCACATGGGTTTAAAACAAAAAAAGAAAGGAAAAAAGATCAGATATGTGTGTGTGGCTGTGTGTATCTATACATATACTAAGTGAATTGCACCCACGTGCTGATTGTTTTACCTGGGATATAAAAATTGAGTGTAATGTCAAGATGATAGATGTTTTTGTGTTGAACTTATTAATTATTATGTCTTTTAGTAGTATTAATTAAGGATGAATTATTTATTATGTCTTTTAGTAGTATTAATTAAGGATGATAAACTTATGTATTTGATTATTGGGTTTAGTTTTAATGCTACTTTTGGGTTTGTTGATTAATTACCTATGTAGTACATATAATACATATTTAATTTATTTATTTTAATTGCCGTATTCCCCCTCACCCGAATCCCCATATTTTTGAATTTGCCGAATTGTCGTATCCCTGTATCGCGCACCCCGCACCCATGCTTCATAGCTTAATACATGGTAAAAAGTTTCATTTCGTACATTCCCACTTTTAAAAACCTATAATCTATGAGTAGGTGATCCTGTAGTTCCATTTTATCATTGATTTGACTGAGCATGTGACCTGCAGTTGCATTCGCATACTGTTTCTATCTTTCCTCTTCTCTTTCTATCTTTCCTCTTCAGCTCTTTTTTTTAAAATCCCCAAATTCTCTCCTTCCGTTATCTGAACAGATTCTCTCCTCTTCTCTTTCTATTATTCCTCTTTAGCTCTTTTTTTAAAAAAAATCCCCAAATTCTCTCCTTCCGTTATCTGAATCGAGTCTATTTTCCATCTCCATTTCTATCTATTGATCTCAGCCAGACCCATGTTGAGCCTAACATGGATAAAGACTTCATTAGGCAACTAAAGACACACACACATGGACAAATGATATGACTTCCAAGCAAGAATTTGCAGGGCTACAAGCAAAAATGTGGACAAAAGAAGGTTCCTAAATAGTTTAATACTAGAAGCATGATTTTCCTTGTTGAAAATGAGTGAGTTTTTACTTGAGCCAAGTTTTTGCCATGTTCTCTGAAACTTCGATAGTTTCAGAGAGTAGCAATCACAAAGTAATTAAAATCAGCTGTTCATCAAGATAATTTTAAAAAATGAGGACTTCACAACACTATAAGGAATCAATACCCTAAAACTTCCAGCATTGTTTATAACTCTAAGTATCAGCTTTTTTCTTGTATGGACAGGCAGTAATTATCTTTTTCCATCTTGCATACTTGTAAGTAGCAGACCTACCATGTAAATTTCTTTTGAAGCTATAACTGATCCAGGATAAATACATGATGGCACAAGTTAATTGATATTCAAAAGGGAAAACGAAACAATCAGCAATCATATATTAAACTATTGAAGTTATATCGAACATGTTCAGGAATCAAGCGGAACTTGGTACTAATGGCCTAGTATATTGTCATATATAATACAAGTATACAACTAAAGGGAAACTAGTGCAATTCTTCTACATGAATGTGCTACTAACGTATGTAGTTCCGCGTATTTTTACAATCCTTAGTCTATAAACAAATTATAATCCGGTCCTAATACACAAAATGTCAAGTTGAGAAAAATCACTCCTTTTTTACATCATTTACACCTTACCAATCGCTCCAATTAAAAACTCTGAAACTCCAATAATTCACAAACTTAGTATAATCTAATGTTAAAGCAAGATCTTCAAGCTAAGCAACATTACTTCTTTTTACTATGACCTACATTTTACCAATCACACTAAAAATCCAACAATTCAGAAACAAATCAACAATCACCTGAGTTTTTGGTCCAACTAGGCGGATCATACTCATCATACGACACGAAACCATCCTGATTCTTATCATGAATCTCCATATCCCTCTTACTCCTATGCAAAGTCTCCCTCTGAGCCTGCTTAACATTCCACTCAGTAAACTCCTCTTCACTCAAAAACCCATCTTGAGGACTCACATCCATTTTCGGAAACAACACCACAATCCTATTAGTGACATTAAACTTGTCCTCATCATTCAAATAGTCCTCAGCATCCATAAAATCCTCCCATTCGGGTTGCGATTCTTCACCAGGGGCAGCATCATCTAAATGAAACCGTGTCTTCTCCCAGAGCCTGTCTTCCCTCTTTCTTTCGATACCGGCTACAATGGGATCAAAGGGTATAGGGGTAGGCTTAGAATGGTCGGAGAAAGAGAAGTTTGATCGGAGTTTGAGGCGGCGGTGACGGTGGTGAGAGGGTTTAGTGGTGGTGGGGGAGTGGGAAATCAAGAAAAGGAGGAGTATGGCTATTGTAATGTATATGATTATAGATACATTACCCATTGTATATACCTATTGAAACATGTGCAAGGAGGGTTATTAGGTTAATATTGAAGATCTGATTAAGTAATGTGTGTGTAAGAGTGTGTGTGTGTGTGTGTGTGTGTGTGAGAGAGAGAGAGAGAGAGAGAGAGAGAGAGAGAGAGAGAGAGAGTCTTGAAGAAGAAGAAAGATGTTGAGGATCTGTTAACACTTTGTTGAACTTATAAACCCAGTAATGCAGTTGAGTAATGATACAATACAATAAAGCAACACACAGTTTGGGTTATGATCAAAACAGTAACACAGTATAAAAAAGAAAGGAAACCAAGTAAAATGGAAGGAAACTAACATAATTTATATCTATATTTGTGTTTTTGAGTTTTTTAAAAAATGAAAATAAGTGAAAGATAAATTAAATTTTGCTTATTTTTCTTCCAAAATTTTCATTCTAAAATGGGATAAAAAGTAAAGAAAATGAAAGTAAGTTAATTAAAAATATTTGATATTACAAATATTCCCATATCATTTAAATGAAAATATTTTATATCTAAGAATTGAATTGTAACTTGACAATTATTTACATGATTTTTTTCCAATTCAGGAGCATATTAATGAAATCAATTTCGTTATACAAATTTTCAATCTCAAGAACAAATAAACAAAACATATTACTTTTTATTTCACTTACTTATTCTTATATTCATTTACTTTTGCTCCTTAAAAAACTCGGAAACAAAGCTTAAAAGCTGAGGTTAAATACAAAATATTAGTAGCATAAAATTTGGTTGATTACGACACAAGAGCATATGAAATGCAAAGAGGCGTGCGGGGTCGAATGAGAACTCTAAACCATAAATGCAAAGGGGAGGGGGATGTTTTGTAAATTTTATTTTCCCTACTTATTTTTGCAAAATGAATTATACTTATTTTTTAGAACGTAAAATATTTAAGTTTGTAAACTGAAATTATATTATATATGCATGAAAGTTTTTTATTGGCAATTTTAATTTTCATGTATATCTAAAAATGTAAAAAAAGAATAAAATCAAACCAAACAAACCCAGTAAATCCCGTTCAGAACAAGGTCTGGGGAGGGTAAGATGTACGCAGACCATGCCCCTACTTCTAAAATTAAGGAGGCTGTTTCCGTGAAAACCCCCGACTTAGTGCACGCCAGATAGTGAGAGAGAGATATGCAAGAAATTTTAAAAAAACTGCAGACAAAAATGGGAAACCATACCTGTGCCCGGTTACTCCACATGGGACTTATCTTCGATGCTTTTATGATACTCCAATCTTGATGCACTCTATTCTGCTAAACCAAATAATGTTTCCGCACAATACCCCCTGCAAAAGATAAACCACACACACAAAAAGACAACTATACATAGTAAAAAGTACTACGCCAAAGCTAACCTAGAAAATCCTACCCTGAGACTCTCTACTACTGAAGCACTCCCTAACGGGGGCTCCCCAACTCTGATCTGCCGTCTCCAAGAACTCCTATCTAAGGTCATGTCCTCAACTAGGTTTAAGGCCTTCATATCCAACCTCAATTGCTCCTCCTACGTTCTCCTCGGTCGGCCTCTTCTCCTAACTCCTTCAACCAATATACTCTCGACTCTCCTTACCGGAGCTGTAGCCTGCCTCCTACGCACGTGGCCAAACCACCTCAATCTCCCTTCCCTAACTTTCGCTGAGATGGGTGCGACTCCTAACTCACTCCGAAAAACCTAATTAACAATTATATATGACATAAAAGTACTTTTTTCATCTAATTATCACTTTAAAATTTTGCATATATTTAAGCGTACTAGGGAATTTTGCCCGCGTTACGCACGCTCTAATACTTATAAAAAGTTTATTAACTTTTTGATTATCATATTTAAAAGAAATATTATTTTTATTAATTATAATATTGATCTATTCCGAATTAAATATATAACATATAAACAATTTGAATAAAAGGTTTCTCGGTGACGCCTCGCATTTTAAATATAAAGCAAATTATATAAAAATCAATCTTCTGAATAAAAGGTTTCTCGGCATCGCCTAACGGCGACGCCTCGCAATTTAAATATAAAAAATTATATAAAAATCAACCAAATAAAGGATAAAGTTCTAAAAACAAAGTTTCAAATTTAAATATTTTATAATTTGAAAATACATTACAAATTAGTTATCGGGAAAGAATATATTTTCAAATTATAATAAATAAATTAAATTTTTTGATGTCATATTTCAAAAGAATGTATTATTTTCATTAATCATACTAATGATCTCAACCAATTTACAGATATAATGTATAAAAAATTGAGTTAAAGGTTTCGTTAGGCGATGCCTCGCAATTTAAACACAATAAAATTACAAAATCAACCAAAAAAAAGAAATAAGTACTAAAAACAAAGTTTCAAGTTTAATTACTTTAAAATTTATAGATTCATTACAAATTAATTATCGGTAAAGAAAATACACAATTTATTTAATATATTATATAACATTTCATACGTAAATTAACACCCATTTTGTCATGCATATGCTAACTCCCAAAAATAAAATCATGCATATCACCAAATTTGTGATCACCACCACATACTCTGCACACAAAGGCAACATAACACCTGCACCATTCACACCCATCTACAACAACAAATAAGCCAATGTAGTTAAAATCGTCCTACTGCATCTTCACTTTCATGAAAATAGTCTACGGGACCAATTAAAGTCAAATTTCAAATTATATCACTTTCCAGGCACTTCACTAAAAGTGAAATTTGAATAACAATTCATTAAAAGAAAATAGAATGCTACATTAAAAAACATATTATAATTTGTACTTGATTGAAATAAACTACAAAATTTTAAACTATTCCTTCTTTACCTCTACTTCAATTTCGCTCTTCAATTCCATGATCTTCTCAAGTTCCTTGTCAATAAAAAGAATTATATTTCCCATTATCCTTAAAGCCAATACAAAGAATTATAAGGGCTAACAAAACTATTCAAGTGCTCATGACCTGTAAATAATATATAAAACGAAGCTAATAGCAGTATAAACCAAAACTCATGCTAATAGAAATATTATCTATATATGATTGTCTAATTATCTACCAAAAATTTAATATGGAAGTACATGACATGAATTATAAAAAATTATATTAATCCATAGTAATAAGCATTTCTCATTTTCAAAATTGGTCCAATAAGAAAAACAATTATCAAGTATGCCAAGAATGCATAGATGTCCTTGAAAATAACATGTCACCTGATATGTCATATAAGGTCCATTATCAACCGTTTTTTCATAGGATCTTCTGAGGAACAACTAAAGCGACTCATGATTCTTTCATTAAGGAAAAATTGAATTATAAATCATAGAGAAGACAATTAGTTAGCATTTGGCAGCATTGTAAAAAGCGGGAACCGGACTTAATCGGGGGAGGCACCGTCCAGGGATTAATCGGGGATTAATCAAAATGATTAATCGGATCATTAATCGTAACTAATTTAATATTATATTTAAATATAATAATTATTAATATATGTAATTATTCTATTATTTTGATTATACATGTATAATTATCATATATTTATACAAATATATTTAAAATATATAGCATTATTAAAGTAAATATAAATTTTATTATCTAATTTTTGAATTGGGGTCAATATGAGAGAAAAAATTGATAATATTCATGATTTAACCATTTAAAATAGTAATTTCGTATATGAGAATAACATTTTTCTTAAAATTTATTCAATTTTATACTTTTTAAATTTTTTTTATTTTTCTACATATTTTTAAATTTTTTACCAATGAGACCGATTTTTAACCGATTAATCCGATTTTGACCGACTTTTGAGCGATTTTTTGAAAAAAAGATTATTTAACCGATTTTTATAAAATCAGTATGGTAGCTCACCGAACAACGATTAATTGGCGATTAATCGAGATTAATCGCCGACTTTTAGAACAGAGGCATTTGGTAGTTACACAAACCATTCTTTTTTTTTTTTAATATGATAACAGGAACACAAAGCATGGAAGCATTAAACTTGGGTAAATGAAAAGCAGTATGTGCCCAATCCTGATTATGTAAGTGCTAGACATCATAGACAATTTAGGAAAATCATTTTAAAAAAATTAATTCTTTAAAATAAAGCCCGTGCGTCATACATGGAATTATATTTATTTATTGTTTTTTCAAGAAAATGTAAGAAAAAAAATGATAAGTTTGCAACATTTACATGGTATTAGTAAAAATAATATTAATTTTATGTAATATTAGTAAAATTATTATTAAATTTTGTTTAATCGTTATTTGATTAGCATTTCGTAAAAATTGACGTATAATAAAATTTTATATAATCCATGTGAAATGACAAATTTTATTAAAATAATAAATATCAAATACTTACACAATAATTGTAAATTTAACAATTGTTTATTTTTTTTAATTTTAATAACTATATTTGCAATAAATATAATCTTTAAGATGATTTGATTGAAATATTTTCCGATCATTATTTCAAAAATTAAATATTTGCAAATATATCTCACGTGTAAATAGAAAAAATATATTTATAGTCAAAGAACATGAAATATTCGATATTCAAAATTATTATGTTTGACATTGTAAAAGAAATATTTAGCTATTTAATATTTAAAATTTGATAGTAGATAGAATAAATTATTTATATATTGTTTTATTAATATGATTATTAAATTAAATATATTTTTACTATCTCGACTCGTTCATAGCAGTAAAACTCGTACTTTGCACAATATTTTTTCAATTTTAAATTTTACTAAATTTATTGTATTAATTTAATTTCATTAAATTCAAGTTGTACATATATTATATAAAACAATGATTTGCTTCAATATTAGTTAAATATGTTATTGATGAGAGTAATGAATTCTCGTAACTTTTTCTACGTACTTGACATTAATTAAAAAAATAAAATACATTATATTTTGAGTTTCACTGTAAGTAACATCTTAATCAAAAAAAATTCATCATCATCAACATACATCTAGATTTTATAACTTTAAAATTAGGAATAGGACACACATAAAAGCTACTGCTAAGTTAGTATAGCCCAATGAATAAATAATACAGTGCGAGTTTTTAATAAAACCTTAATTGAATAATTAAGCTAACAACTATATTTCATGCATTAACATGGACTATTTTAAAGTACACACATCTACCAGGTATTTTTATTATAAAATTAAAATGGATCTCTATTCATGTTTATATCATCTTAGATTTAAATACTTTCTATAGACAAAAGAATTCTGTTGTGGAACGAAAAGTAGGATGTATTTATTGCGTATTGAATTCTAGGGTTAAGGAGAGCTTCGAGCTTCAATGGCTGATCAAGTGTTTCGTGACTTAATTCGGATCCTCACAAGATGCCTACGTATCTTGCAATTTATCAAGAATCAAGCCAGAAAACGTAGTTCTAGGTTGAAGGATCAGGTCCTTTATATAGGCATTGGATGCCTTGGAGTTAGAGTAGAATTAGGTGTCTTGATGGGCAAGCCACAGCTTAGGCCCAATTCTAGAGCCTTCTAATAGATAAGAAGATAAGAATTGGAATTATATGCCTTTAAGATCACTCCTAATATGATTAGGTTTCCTTGTTGACTCAAATATGGGGTCTTTTATTTGCTGAATAATCAATTACGAAATTATTAATTAATTAGGGTTTTGGGCCCCATTTAATGGGCTTCTACCCTTGGACCATTCTAGGTTCATTTAATGCAACATTAAATGATTTTTAGGGTTTATTTTCAGCCCATATCATTTGCCTCCCAACTTCAAGGAAAACTGATCAGGTTTTCCTTGGAGTTATTACGGCCTTGTTCGAGACTTAGGTCAGGGTTTATCTTTGATATCGTTTTGATGTAAAGCGTGGAGCGACCGACGCGTATACAACGACATTAGATTATGCCAACGATATTGAACGGTGCTAGACGGCACTAAACGGCGATAAACAACCTTAAATGACGTTTAAACAATGTTAAACGACATTAAACGGCGTTAAACCGCGCTAAACGGCACTAAACGGCACTAAACGGCGCTAAACAGCCTTAAACAACGTTTAAACGATGTTAAACGACGCTAAACGGCGTTAAACGGTGCTAAACGGCACTAAATTGAAAACATTGAATTGCGCTTCGAGCATAAAATTATTTTTCCATATTTATGGAATTTCCAATTTTTCTCAACTTCAGGAATAAGTATTATTTTCAATTTCCTTACTTTTGATCAATAATAATTGAAAAGAATAACCATTTTTTTTTTGTGTTGCCACCAGGCTTTAGCTGTATATTCAACCTACTCGTGGTTCAAACACGAGCAGGAGACACTCAGTACATTTCTAGTTGCCACCAGGCTTTAGCTGTATATTCAACCTACTCGTGGTTCGAACACGAGCAGGAGACACTCAGTACTTTTCTAGCTGAATTTTAAGACTCCATTTATAGATGCATGCATGGCTATGCAAACAGGCTACTCGTTGTACAACCACGAGCAGGAGACAATTTACAATCCACGAGCAGGAATATCACCTGCTACTCGTAGTAGCATATATGCACGAGTAGGTATATAATTTCTTTTAAATCCCCGGTTGGTCGCAGCCTTCTCTGTCACAGTTGTTTGCAGAGATGGAAATACAACTTGCTCGTGGTTTAACAACGAGCAAAATACATACTTTTTGCCACGAGCAAATATACTATATTTACACCTAGGGTTCTTCAAAAACCTGGGCCTGGGCTTGGCCTTTAATAATTATTATACAGAGTTTTGTCATACTCTTAAATATAATTATTTTTTAGCAAAAATAAAATCCTTCCTCAATCTGAAAATACAAGCTACTCGTTGTACAACCACGAGCAGGAGACATGCAAAAACCAACGAGCACCATTGATGCCTTCCAGTATTGGATTTTCTCATTATTTGCATTGTACTCGTGGGTTAACCACGAGCAACCCGGCTCTACTTGTAACAGCTTCCACTATGTCTTTTTATTGTACTTTTACGTATCCTTCTGGAAGATAATTAAATAATTAATTTCTTATTTTTTACGAGGAATTTCTCCTCAGAACAAATGGGTTTCAGACCTTTTCTTGGAATTTTCTTTGGGCCAGGCCTTTATATTATATAGGTTTAGTTCTTTTTAAGCCCACGAACCTTTTTTTTACTCTGACTTTCAATATATTTGCTTAGAATCTTAAATTTCTAACGGTAATATGTCCGTTAGAAGCTTCCAGAATAAGTTTCTGACTTGGGCTGGCCCATAAACCTGAAATTTTTATGGGCTTTTCACTTTTTACCGCGTACAAGCAGTTACCAGGTGATATCAACCGGCTGTTTTGCAGCTATATAATAGTGAGATGAGGCACTTGTTTTCTCACTTTTCTTCTCTCAAAAATTTTCTCTCTAAAATTTCTCTCATTCAAGTGAAGTTTAAAAAGGTTCTTCCTTAGGGTTTCAAGAGCATTGTTCTAGGGTTCCACCCAAGGCGATCACCATCCACCGTGCTTTACCAGTTTCCGGTTGAAGATTTAAAGAATCTTCATCTTTTCCGTTTGCTCCTAATCAATTTCTGGGTCTCAAAGCTTCATCTTACCATTATCAATGGCAGATTCCGGCAATTCCCAGCAATCCGAGCAATCTCAACTCACCCCAACGGTGGCTTCAACTAAGCCTCCAAGAGCTGCAAGAGGTAAAACCAAAATCTCTCTTGTTCATAGCAATGTCGTTACACTTAGGGACTTGTTAGAGGAATTTTCTACTGCTTTCCCCAATATTGCTCATCTTGATGCATACGATATCCCTAGCAAATATGATCAATCAAAAGTAGATTTAATATCCACTCTTTTTGGTATTGTAAGCCCTTATAGGGCCGTAGCTGCTAGTCCATTTGATAGAGCCTGCAACCCTAAAGAGGGTGCCATTTGTCTATTTAAGGAGACATTTTATGCTGGGTTTAGGTTGCCTCCTCCACCCTTTATCTTTCGCCTCTTGGCTGAGGTAAGAGTTTGTCCAACTCAATTATATCCTAATGCTTGGAGATTCATATATTGCTATATGGTTCAATGTCGTAAACACAATCTTGAGCCTAGTGTCTCCGTATTTAGATATCTCTTTAAATTCACGAATTCCCCAAACAACACGGGTTGGGTTCAAATCTCTCATAGGAGCCTTTCTCGCACTTGTTTCATCCCTGGTACTTCCCCAGACTCTCTTCCTAATTGGAAAAAAGAATTCTTTTACCTTTTCATGGATGGGGCAAATTGGGGAGACTTTTTTAGGCTTAACTTTTCTAAAGCCGTAGATGGGTCTATGCGAGACATTAAATTGGGTGTAGACGAGCGAGCTGCTATTGAGATCCTTACAGCTGATGGCACAAATCATTGTGCTCAATTAATCTCTGAGGGGTCCCTTCAAGCAGCAAAGCTAAGTGATTTGGGAGAACAGGGTAGACATGCTTTCCTTTAACTTAATTTTATGCCTCTTTATTTTTGTTTGTGGTCTTATGTATTTTCATGTTTATAACAGCCTTGACTGCGCTTAATGCTGTTTTCCAAAAGAGGGAGAGGATGGCAGAACAAAGGTCAGGAGTGAACACACAACGATCCAAGAAGGTCAAAACTGGCCTTACTACTGAGGCTGAGGGATCTGAGGTAGTTCCTGCCTTTCTCACTCACTCTGAGAGGATTGATGTTTCTGAGGATCCCTCCTCTTTCGAAGTTGGTTGGGGACTTCGAAAGAAGGACACAGTTGTTGGTGATACTCATCGTGCGGCTGAATGGTCTCGAAGTATAGTTACCCCTCGTGACCGGGTTAATGTGGTGGAGTCTTCTGATGACCTCCAGGTTGAGAACCTTGGGGCTCATGGCATTGCGACGGTATTATTCTCCCTTTCCCTTCTCGTTGCCTTAAGTTCTTTATTCTAATTATTTCTTACCACTTTGTTTTGTGTTATTTTTTAGATTAACGCTTACTTCCAGGCTGGGCTTCATAACCTAAAAAAAGTTCGCCAGGATCTAACTATTGCAGAGAGAGACCGTGACAGAAACCAAGCTGATGCAGATACTAACTTTGCGAGGTTTCGAGCTGTGGAAATGGAACTTGCTGCGGAGAAGGAAAAGTCTAGAAGATTGGAACTAGAGCTTGCCAAGGGTAAGGAGCAAATTTTGAAGGAGTATCGTTCCTCTAGGGAGTTTGAAGAGCTCCTTAACGCTGAGTACGATGCTAACTTTCCAGCGACTTTTAACATGTGTTGGGAGAAAATCATTGAAGAGCTAGGACAAAAGATTTCTGGGGTCACCTTAGCAAAGTTCCCCGCACCTGCCATTCCTGGTGCCTCCAGTTCTACCCAGGAGACTGTTTGTGAGACAGCTGCTCAGTTCTCTACTCAGCTAGCCAGCGATTCCCAGCCCTTGCCATCCTAGGAAGGAGTTTCATCTCCTATGGTTGAAGACTTGGAAACTTTCCCTGTGGCGGATGACCCTGCTTTCACCCATTCCACTGATGTGGGTGACTCTCTTAAGGATCTCGACATCTAGATAGCCTTGCACGGCTTACTTTTGTACTTATTTATTTGAGACTTTTACCCTTCGGGGATTTTATCTTATCTTCAGCTTAACTCTAAATTATGCCTTGCATGGCTTATTTATGTATTGAACTAAACCTTCGGGGGTTTTATTTATGGTTTGTTTATCATGCTTTTTAGAGTTTTCTTAGTACTTGGCCTTATGGCTCACACACACCCATGCTTTGGTACAACATTTGCTTTACGTGTCTATAATAACAAAACAAAAAGAATAACTCAATCGAAAACAAGAAACAAACTTCATTAATAGGTTTGACGAAAAATGTCAATAAATAGGGGTCAACCCTTACATAGATACTCTACTTCCTATTCGGAGTTTTTAAACTCTGATATGGTTTCATCGACCTTATTTCTAGTTACCTATGAGCTATGTCCTACTTAGGATAATTAAACATAATAGACCTTGAGATTCGATGCATGCCAAGTGCGAGGCACCTCGTTTCCTTCCAAAGTCTCCAACTTGTATGATCCTCGTCCCAGCGTACTTTTGACTAGATATGGGCCTTCCCAATTCGGTGCCAACTTCCCTATTTGTCCCACTCCGGATGCTTCAATCTTTCTGAGTACTAAGTCTCCCTGACGGAAAAACCTTTCCTTTACCCTTAGATTGTAATAGAAGGAAGCTTTCTTCTGATGTTCAGTATTCCTAGCATGGGCTTCATCCCTTACTTCATCGATCAAATCGAGGGCTAGTCTCATCCCCTCCTCGTTTGTGTCTGGTTCGAAGGCTTCCACTTGTGGAGATGCATGCATAATTTCCACGGGTACCACAGCTTCGGCCCCGTAAGCTAACATGAATGGAGTTGCTCCAGTAGTCACCTTGCATGTGGTTCGGTATGCCCAGAGTATGGGTAGTAACTCATCCACCCAAGTATTTCTGGAGCGTTCCACTCTTTTCTTCAGTCCATCAAGGATGATTCGGTTGGCAACCTCAGCTTGACCATTAGCTTGAGGGTGGGCAACTGAGGTGAATCGAAGCTCAATCCCATTCTCTTCACAATAGTCCTTGAATTCTTTGTTGTTAAATTGTAATCCATTGTCCGTAACGAGGACTCGTGGTATTCCGTATCTGCACATGACATTCTCCCAGAAGAATTGCATGATTTGCTTGGTTGTGATTTTAGCCAAAGGTTTGGCCTCAATCCACTTTGTGAAGTAGTCAATAGCTACAACTAGAAACTTCCTTTGAGCAGTGGCCACAGGAAAGGGCCCAAGAATGTCCATCCCCCACATAGCAAACGGGATGGGGGAGCTAACGGATGTCAACATCTCTGGTGGTTGTCTAACCACTGGTGCATGTTTCTGGCACCGATCACACTTTTTCACGTACTCTTTGGCATCAGCCATCATCTCAGGCCAGTAGAATCCAAGCCTGACTAACTTGTGAGCTAGGGACCTGCCCCCCAAGTGTTGTCCGCAAATTCCCTCATGGACCTCCTCAATAGCTGATTTGGCCTCTTCGGGCCTCAAACACTTTAGATACGGAATCACAAAAGATTTCTTGTAGAGTATCCCTTCAATCAGAGCATACCTCAACGCTCTCACAGATAATTTTCGTGCTTCCGTGGCATTAGTCGGGAGCCAACCAGTCTCGAGGTGTGCTTTTATGGGATCTATCCAACATTCCCTCACCCCAATAGGTGCGACTAACTTTGAATCGATGGTAGGGGTTCTCAGAACTTGAAAGTAGACACTTCCAGAGTAATTTTCTATCTCAGAGGAGGCGAACTGGGATAAGGCATCAGCCTTGGTGTTTTCCTCCCTTGGAATGTGCTCAATGTAGCACTCATCAAATTGAGTCATTATTGCCTTCATTAAGTATTTAGCCATGGTTTCATCCCTTGCCTCAAACTCTCCACTGACTTGGGCCACTACTAGCCTTGAATCTCCACAAACTTTAAGGTTTTTGACTCTTAGGGCTCCTGCCAAGCCAAGTCCAGCTATCAGAGCTTCATATTCTGCTTCATTATTGGTTGTTAGAAAGTCTAACTTCAAGGCGTATTCAATCATGAATCCATCGGGAATTTGTAAGACAAGACCTGCGCCACTCGTTTTCGTTTTTGATGCCCCATCAAAATAGAGCATCCAGAATTCCTTCTCCTCTATTATGGGTTCCTTTTCTTCCTTATTGCCTTCCTGAGGTATCTCCTGCCCCCCGACTTCTTGGTTGTCAATGGTGCATTCAACCACGAAGTCAGCAAGTGCCTGAGCTTTGATGGCCATCCTTGGCTTATACTGAATATCGAATTCTCCCAACTCAATTGCCCACTTGATGAACCTACCACTGGCTTTAGGGCTGTGCAAAATATTCCTCAATGGTTGTCCCGTAAGGACCTCAATCTTATGTGCTTGAAAATAGGGCCGTAGTTTCCTAGAGGCAGTTACCAATGCTAAGGCAAACTTCTCAATGGTGGAGTAGTTCAACTCTGCTCCGTGTAAAACTTTGCTCACATAGTATACGAGTTTCTGAACCTTGTTTTCCTCCTTTACCAGCACCGCACTCACAGCTTGACATGAAATTACCAAGTAAAGATAGAGGATTTCTCCCGTACTTGGCTTGGCCAACAGCGGGGCCTCAGACATATACTTCTTCAACTGCTCAAAGGCCTCTTGGCTTTCTTCAGTCCACTCAAAGTTTTTTACCTTCTTCAAGGTTTTAAAGAACGGCAAACACTTGTCCCCGGATTTGGAGATGAACCTCCCTAACGCAGCAATCCTCCCGGTTAACTTTTGTACATCCCTTATAGAACGTGGTGGTTCCATGTCCAAAATAGCCTTAATTTTGTCGGGGTTGGCCTCAATTCCCCGTTTTGAGACCATGAGACCCAAAAATTTCCCAGACCCAACACCAAAAGCACACTTGGCCGGATTCAACATCATCTTATGGTGCCTCAGCACTTCGAAAGCCTCGCCTAGGTGTTCGATGTGATCTGCCCTGTATAGGCTTTTCACCAGCATATCGTCCACATAGACTTCCATAGTCTTTCCAATGAGATGAGCGAAAATCTTGTTTACCAACCTCTGGTATGTAGCTCATGCATTTTTCAGCCCAAAAGCCATGACTAGGTAACAATACACACCGAAGTCAGTGATGAACGATACCTTAGGAATATCATCCTTATGCATCTTGATCTGATTATATCCACTAAAGCCATCCATGAAGCTTAACATCTCGTGCCCAGCCGTGGCATCTATCAACGTATCGATCCTTGGCAAGGGAAAACAGTCCTTTGGGCATGCGTCGTTTAGATCAGTGAAGTCTATACACATCCTCCACTTTCCATTAGCCTTCTTGACCATCACAGGATTGGCCAACCATTCCGGGAACTGGATTTCCTCAATGAACCCTGCCTCTAGGAGTTTGTCAACTTCCTGTTTTATGGCTTCTTGCCTCTCAGGTGCGAAATTTCTCTTCTTTTGTTTTACCGTCTTCCGGTTTGGATCCACATTCAGGCTGTGTGTTATCAATTGGGGATCTATCCCTGGCATGTCAGCCGCTGTCCACGCGAAGACGTCACTATTGTCTTGCAGAAAGGAGATCAATTTGCTCTTCAAGGGGTCTTTCAAAGATGCCCCGATGTAAGTAACCTTCTCAGAATCTCCCAACTCCAAAGGTATGGGAAGCAAGTCCTCTGCTGGTTTTCCTCTCCGCTCTTCATTCTCCCGAACATCCATATCCTCGATTGAGAGGACCTGCCCCCCGGTTCCATCCGGCCTTAGTGCGGCCACATAACAACTCCTTGCCATCCTTTGATCACCTTTCTCTTCTCCTACTCCGTTTCTGGTTGGGAACTTAACCTTTAAATGATAGGTAGAGGCAACCGCCTTGAAAGCATGTAGTCCTGTCCTACCTAGGATAGCATTGTATGTGGATGTAGCTTTGATAACCAAGAAATTTAACATCTGAGTTGCCTCCCGTGGCTCCTGCCCTATAGTCATGGGTAGCTGAATTGTTCCCTCAACTTTTGACTCCACCCCGTTGAACCCATATATGGGCATGTTTGACAGTGTCAACTGAGACTCAATGTACCCCATTTTTAAAAAGGCATCGTGAAACAAAATGTCCACCGATGCTCCATTGTCAATCAAGACTCTCTTCACTTGGGAGTTGCCTATCACAGGTGAGATAACCAGGGGGTCATCATGGGGAAACTTCACCCCTTCAAGGTCCGAATCATCGAATCCGATTGAGACCTCCGTCTTTGCACATTTTGGCGCTTCCCCTATAATGTGCATCACTTCTCGTGCATACGCCTTTCTGGAATTTCTACTTGTCCCAGCCGCTGTCGGGCCACCGAAGATCATGTTGATCACCGGTCCCCGGGGCTGCTGATTGCGGTTACGATCCTCATCTTTTCTATCATAATCTCGCCTTGGATTTCCCCGATCCCCATCTTTACAGAATTTATTCAATTTCCCCTTGCGGATCAAAAACTCAATTTCATCTTTCAATTGTCTACAATCGTCGGTATCATGTCCCACATCTTTATGGAACCGGCAATACTGATTCTTATTTCTTTTCTCAGGATTAGTCCTTAGTGGCTTCGGCCATCTCACATCCCTATCTTTTTCTATCTCCATCAGGATTTGACTTCTTGGAGTGTTCAGTCTGGCGTAATCCGTAAACCTTTGCCCGGGACTCCCCGTTTTAGGGGCTGAATCAGAATCCCTGCCCGTGCGCGGGTACTTATCTTTAGCATCATATTCCTGTTCCGACTTCCGTTTCTTAGAGTTGTCACCGTTTCCGGTGTTCCCCATCCCTGGATCTTTCTTCAGACTATCCTCTGCCTTGATGTACTTGCTCGCCCTTTGCTGGAGCTCAACCATATTTTCAGGGGGATGTTTAGCCAATGACATTTTGAAATAAACATTCGAAGTTCCATTCTGTAATGCCACCATGGCTACCTTGTTTTCCAGGTTTGTAATGTTGAGTGTTTCCTTTGTGAATCGCTTGAGATAGTCTCTGAGGTTTTCATTCTTTCCTTGTATCACAGTCATGAGAGATGCGGAATCTTTCTCATGAATTCTTCCTCCTACGAACTGGCTGACAAAAGCATTACTTAGTTCTTTGAAGGAGGCAATGGAGTTTGGTGGTAGGCGGCTGTACCAACATTGTGCCATGCCAGCTAATGTTTGGGGAAACGCCCTACACTTCAAGGCATCACTGGCGGGTTGCAACAGCAATGCGTTAGAGAACGTCCTTACATGATTAGCGGGATCTCCCGTTCCATCGTAAACCTTTATGGTAGGCATCTTGAACTTCCGTGATATATGCGCATTCATTACCTCTTCAGTGAATGGAGGGGTTGGATCATCAGGATCTCCCAGTTGCATCAAGTCTTCAGGATTGCCTCTGGGAGTTTCGACCCTCGTGGTTCTACCTCTAGGGACTTCGATCCTTCTCTCTCTCCTTGGGGTGCTTTCCAAATCAACCAAAGGAATGTCTTCTCTCGTCACTGGTGGGGGTCGATTTTGATTCTGTCTTCGCTGTTCCCTTTCTATGTCCTCCTTTAATTTTTGGATCTTGGCCTCGTGAGCCTTGATTTTTTCAGCAGCCGTTAAGGGAGGTCGGTCATGGGTTCTTCGGCGTCCAACGGGTTCCTTACTTGGACGACGTCTTCTTGGGGCTTCGTCCCTATCTTCTTCCGAGGATGAATCATCAGAGTACGGGCCTGAGTAGTCATAGTATTGCTGGCCTTGATTGGGTCCTAAACGCCTGATGTAAGGTGGATTGTACGGCTCGTGTATCTGGAGGGCGTGACCACTCGGTCCAGCCTGATACGGGGGATAATTAGGCAACCCATATAGCGGGTTCGTGCTTGCGGGGATCACTGTAGTAGAGATCTGAGCGGTGGGTGGAGCGGACTGCCCTCCGAGAGGGGCGACCACCATCTGAAGGGGATTCATCCCTTGGGTGGTGGGACTCGTGATCAGGGGTAACGAGTCATGAGGTTGTGCTTCAGTTCCTTGTGGCCGAGTGACCAGCGTTTGAGAATTCGTCCCTGGGGGCACTTGTTCCCCAGTCGGGGGGTGTAGTGGTGTTAGTGATGGTTTCAGAAAGTGTTGGTGTTCTCCGGGTGGTAACCATGGTTGATATCCGAAAGTCCCACAGACGGCGCCAAATGTTGTGGAACGAAAAGTAGGGTGTATTTATTGCGTATTGAATTCTAGGGTTAAGGAGAGCTTCGATCTTCAATGGCTGATCAAGTGTTTCGTGACTTAATTCGGATCCTCACAAGATGCCTACGTATCTTGCAATTTATCAAGAATCAAGCCAGAAAACGTAGTTCTAGGTTGAAGGATCAGGTCCTTTATATAGGCATTGGATGCCTTGGAGTTAGAGTAGAATTAGGTGTCTTGATGGGCAAGCCACAGCTTAGGCCCAATTCTAGAGCCTTCTAATAGATAAGAAGATAAGAATTGTAATTATATGCCTTGAAGATCACTCCTAATATGATTAGGTTTCCTTGTTGACTCAAATATGGGGTCTTTTATTTGCTGAATAATCAATTACGAAATTAATAATTAATTAGGGTTTTGGGCCCCATTTAATGGGCTTCTACCCTTGGACCATTCTAGGTTCATTTAATGCAACATTAAATGTATTTTTAGGGTTTATTTTCAGCCCATATCAAATTCATTCAATAAAAATATGGCCTAGACAATACAATACTATCTTAACAAAATATGGAAATAAAATCACACCCCATTACAACTAAAGACTCCATGATACTAAAACCTCCAATCTCAAGCGTCAGAACCACCTAAGCAAGCGGGGAATCTTCATTACCAAGGTGGTCTTCACAAATTACAACATGGACTTCCAACACCTTTGCACCATTTTTGGCCATCTGAAGCAAATGCAATTCTTCCACTTGTAGTGGAACTTCATAAAACTCTTAACCGTGGGGGCAAAATCCATGTCACAGTTCAAGATTTCCACCATCCTTTTTATCAGTTCATCCAGAATAGCTACTGTGTACATATATTCACCAGCAATATAGGTCATATAAATTACCAAGTTATTCCTTGAATATACATGTCTGATTTGTACCTCCACCTCTAATCAATTTTGCGAGTTAAGCTCTGCTGAAAAATGTCCACCAGATCCTCTGAAACACTTTGCTAAGAAACTTGGGAGCTTCAAAAAGCCTCCAAGTTGTTTATTTCTATTATGACCCTTCTGCCTCCATCCCAAAACGCTCTCCTCATGCCAGTAGCCCAAAGTTGGTAACGTAAGCTAGAGGAGAAAGGCCAGGAAAATGACCAAGAACTCCTCACACCATCAAACCATGAGAATTCCTCAAGATAGCACCAACAATAGTAAGATTCCCTGTAAACATAGGATTATCAAATTATCAAATGTTATCCCATTAAATTTGACCTACTTATGTCATTAGGAGGAAGCAGTCAATGAATATTAATTTTGTAATTAGTGCATATAACTCTGGCACCATGCCAGTGAAATCAACAGTTTCGGTACCTATTTCTTGGTCACTACACAAAAAGTATAATTCAAAGATTACAGCTTGAGCCATCATTCAAAACTTGCAACTTGGATGCTTTTTTAAGTGACAACCTACAAATATAGGCCAAATTAGTGACAACCTACAAATATAGGCCAGGGGAAGAATCCACATTAATTTATGCTAAAAAAAGGCAAACGAACACCAAAGTAACCTAAGAAACATTATTCAACTTTCGTTGTCTTGATGGGAGCAGAACTTGTGTAAGCTACACAGTTTTGGTTTAACACATAAAGAGATAAAGACCGTCAATTTTTACTCCTGAATTCAGATATTACTTTTAGTCAATATAATTACATCCATAATATGGTAAAAGATTATACTACAGAATTTCATATAATCAATAGTAATTACTCCATTGCTTTTAGACACAAAAAAGGCCCAAGTTGAGTAAATAAGGTAGTCACAATATTTAGAGTGAACTGCGTAATTGTAAAGATATAAGCATCGATTTCATACCGCAATTAGCTCCATTGCAACCTGAGCTAGTTTCGCTTTCCACCTGCCTTGCTCGCTTGCAGATGACTGGCCATCTGAATCTCGAATAAGTTCGAACAGCTTTTTTTCAACCTAAAAAATTAAAGTATACTTATTATACCGCATGAACAACATTATTAACTTGTTAGTTCGCAAGAACCACTTTTAAACAGCTCTCTTAGGAATTGGATTAAACTATATTATACATCTACTATGAGGTGATTTTATAGGTTCTGGATAGTTATATGCAAGATTATATCAAGATAATTATAAGCTGTAAATTGTTAGTCACAGAGGCATGCCTGAATACATCTAATAACAAACCTAAGTGTGTGTAATGCTATGCATTACCTACATGATCTCTTAACTGAGGGAACCTCTAGTTGTAGAGTTTCCATTTGTTCTGTACTTGTAATAGGCATCAAATTCTAGTTGTGTTACTGTACTTATAAAGTCACGAATAATGCTTGAAAGAAGTTCCAAGGTTCATGCCTCAAGCAAGGAGATAAAGACTGCCAAATAATCACAGTTGGGATTTGAAGAAATGAAGAATTTGCCTAAGTACCAATTCGAGAAGTACATTTGTCTATTCGAGAAGTCTAGCATTCGAGAAGTCAGAGATTCGATATCTCAGAAGACACTATCCGATATCTCTGAATACACTGTTCGATATCTCATTCGATATCTCAGAGATTCGATATGTCTATTACTCTATTCGAGAACTCATGGAGTCAACAAGTCAAAGCATCATTCGAGTTCTCTAAAGGTCAACAAGTCAATGCTCTATTCGATATCTCAAGAACTAAAGAAGCTATTCGCCATCTCAGGGATTCGATATGTCAAAATGCTCTATTCGATATCTCAAAGAGTCCTAGAGAAAAGAGCTATTCGAGAAGTGATTTGATATGTCAATATAACACTATTCGAGAACTCAGAGTTATCGATTAAGTCAATTCGAGTTCTCGAATCAATCACTTAGCCACTTCTCGAATACATTCTTGGAGACAAAATACTAAAGAATTGTACAAGTCAGAAACCTGCAACAAGCCAAGTCGATTTATTTGACTATGTACTATAAAGCACATTGGAAAGCCTACAAAGAAGCTTGGAGAGATAAGACAAAGGGACAAGGAGCTAAAGAAGTGGATCTGAACAGGCTTTGCAAAGTAAAATCTGTAGTTGTTTGGACTCTTACTCAAATAAGATAGACATACTGGAAAGTAGTTTTTTTTACCTACCTTATTTGTAGTAAGTAGGTATCCATGTCTATAAGGATACAGCCTCACTTCCTTAGCAGAGAAGTTTTTCAAGATACATCACAAGAAATATCTCTCTAAGAAAAACGAAGCTGAGAATACTATCATTTGTATTCACAGATTGTAGCAAAATCTTTATCTAATAAAATATTAGATTAAAGTGATATTGTGTTGTGTTTGTCTTTGTTATCTGTACTTACATATCTCACACACTCAACACATATCTAGTTGCAAAGATTCAAGAACAAAGAAAAGTTCAAGAATCCATTCAACCCCCCCCTCTGTATTCTTTTACTGTATTCAATACTCAACAAGTGGTATCAGAGCAGGTTGTTCAATCTAAACAGAAAACGATCATGAGTTCGAATACACCAAAGACTACAGGTACGGTGAAGGTCCCTAAGTTCGACAAAGAGAATTACAACCTCTGGAAAATAAAAATGCTGTTGTTCATCAAAGCTGCCAACCCTCTCTACCCTGACATTCTCAAGAATGGTCCATTTGTACCACAACAAGAAATTACTGAATCTACAGTGGGCACAATAGTCATTCCTAGATCATATGTTGCAAAAGAGCCATCCAAATGGACGGACTCAGAGAAGGAAAAGGTTGCCCTAGACAGTCATCTCATGTTGCTGATCATAGACTCCATGGATATGTCGATGTTTGCCAATATAGCATCATGCACATCAGCCAAGGACATGTGGAACCACATCGAGGTGTTATGTGAAGGGACAGAGGAGGTAAGAGAGAATAGGAAACAGATACTGGTCACACAGTATGAGGCTTTCATCGCACAGTCCAAAGAAAGTATTACTGATATGTTTGAGAGATTTCACAAGCTGGTGACTGAGCTTCAAATTAATGGGAAGGTTTACAGCACTAAGGAATTAAACATGAAGTTTCTTCTATCTACACCTAACCACCTATAGCAAAGGGTCATACCTCTAAGAGAAAGAGATTTGAACAAAGTCACATATGATGTGCTCTATGGGGTTTTAAAGACTCATGAGCTTGAGTTGCTTCAGAAGAGGGCTATCCAAGCCAACCAAGGCAGAATGATAAACACATCCTGTGCCTTGATTGTTAACAAATCCGTTCAAGACCTGGAAGCATCTTCAAGTCAACTGAGAATAGAAGAGATAGTAGATGATGAAGAAACTGAAGAAGAAGTGACTGAACCTGTTGATGAAAAGGAAGAAGATGAGTTCTATACTCTTGAAGAGTTGGATGCCATGGAAAACACTTCATATGCTTTTATGGCTAGAAAATTCCCAAACATCAGATTTAAGAGGAATCAGCCCTTCAAGTCTAGATCTCAAAATCATTCATTCAACAAGAGCAAGGCACCTGTGAAAGCAAACAAGAACAAATTCAAAACCAGCTATGTGGATAGGTCATCTGTGAGATGCTATAGATGCAATGACCTAGGGCATTTTGCCAGTGAATGCAAGAAGCCTAAAAAGAAGGATAAGGAGTTTCTTGAGCTTGAAGCTAAGTATGAGGCTCTGCTAAAGAAGCATACACCAGGTAAGGCCTACATAGCTGAAGGGAAGTATTGGGATGATTCTGATAGTGATGGAGAAGAACAAGAATTCTGCAACTATGCCTTGATGGCCAACTCCAAGGAAGAACCATCTGAATCAGACTCTCAGGTACCATCCCTCACTACTATAGACATGTCTGTTTCTGAATACAAATCTATGATTGAACAACTATCTGTTGAGATGTTTAATATTCATACTAGTATGACTGCTGCTAATGAAGAAATTGCTAAACTGTCTACTAAGAATGAACTGTTGAACAAAAGAAATGAGGAACTAGAACTAACTGCTATGCAAATAGAAAACCTTAAACAAGAAATCGAATATCTAAAGAATAAGGTTCTATGTGCTAGTCAAGTTGAGAAAGCTCTTAGGGATGAACTAGCTGAAAATGAATTTAAATTGAAAACATTTAAGAATTCCTCTAGTCTATTGCAGTCCTACCATGAGAAAAATCTAGCTAGACCTAAGGCTGCTATTGGACTTGATTATGACACTCTTAAACAGAGAAAAGGCTATGCAGTCATTGAAGATGACATTGTTGTTCAAGAGGAAGTGCCTCAGGTTTTGAAAAAGGCTGAGACCCCAATATTTAAAACACCAACACTTGAGATTGATGAGGATGCCTTACTCATTAAGCAAATGTTGGATGATGAAGATAAGGCACAATCAAATGAACAACAAGCATCCTCTAAGAGTGAGAATGTCAAAACCAAAGCCAAGGAGTCAGTAGGAGGTAGACCTAGACTTGAGAAATTTGTGAAGTTTGTTTTAGCTGGGAATAATGAGTTTGAGAAGAAAGTGGCTAAAAAGAAACAAAACAGGAATGGCAAATTAGGGATTAACAAGGACAACAATTATGCTTATGTGCCAAATGCCCCTAGGAAAGTTTGTCAAAATTGTTTTAGCACTAATCATTTAACTCATGCATGCAAGAAACCATCTGGTAGTGTTGCTAAACCATTCTATGATTGCTCTGTGCCTTTAAGACATAGAGACTCTCCTTTCTGTGATAAATTTGATTGTATGCCATGTAACATGAATGTAATGACTAGTTTCTTTAATTTGAGAAGACAATTCATGGAAGGTTGCATCAGTCACTATGTTCACACACACTACACAAGAACAAAGTCTTCAAGTCCTCCTAAAGTTAGGAAGGTGCCTCTGTCACCTAAGTCTAAGAACCCTGATTCTAAGACTTCTAACAGTGACAAGAAGACTAACATCAAGAAAATTGATAAGCATGCTGTTTATGATAAAACTGTTGCTAAGCCACATGGACCCAAACTTGTTTGGGTACCAAAGGAGAAGTAATACCTTTGTGTTTGCATGGCAAAGAAAGTGAAAGAAAGGTCATGTGGATTTTGGACAGTGGATGCTCAAACCATATGACTGGTGATATGGCCCTGCTATCACAGTATGAGGAGAAGGCTGGCCAAATGGTTGCTTTTGGAGATGACAGCATTGGCAACACACTGGGATATGGCAAGCTGTAAATTGGAAATGTCATCATTGAAAATGTAGCACTGGTCAAGGGACTCAAGCACAATCTACTGAGTGTTGGTCAATTTACTGACAGAGGCTTCAAAGTTAATTTTGACAAAGATGAATGTTTGATCACCCACAAGAAGACTGGTGACTTTGCTTTATCTGGAGTAAGGAAAGGAAGCCTGTTTGTAGCCAATATGAACTCTGCAAACAAGGACAAAATTTGTTGCTTTTACTCAAAAGCATCAAATGAAGATAGTTGGCTGTGGCATAAGAAGCTATCACACTTGAACTTCAAAGGCATTAATTCTCTAGTCAAAAGGGAGTTAGTGAGAGGCATGCCCACACTTGAATTCTGTCAAGAAGGAGTGTGTGAGGCTTGTCAAAAGGGAAAAATGAAAAGATCAAGCCACATGTCAAAGACAGTGACATCAATAACCAAGCCCCTACAACTAATTCATATGGACTTGTTTGGGCCTATCAATATTATGTCACTAGGAAGGAAAAAGTATGCTCTGGTGATGGTTGATGATTTCACAAGGTATACATGGGTAGAATTTCTGGCATCAAAGGATGAGACTCCACAAGTAATCATTGAGCATATAAAGAAAATTGACAAGGAAGCAAAGGCCAACAATGCAAGTGTGATTGCATTAAGAAGTGATAATGGAACAGAGTTCAGAAATGCCATGCTTGAAGCATTCTGCAAAGAAAATGGTATTTCTCAACAATTCTCAGCTCCAAGGACTCCACAACAAAATGGAGTTGTTGAGAGAAAGAATAGAACTCTGATTGAGGCTGCTAGAACAATGTTACTTGATGCAAAGATGCCTACATGTTTTTGGGCTGAGGCTGTGAGCACTGCATGCTATATCCAAAACAGAACCCTCATCAACAAAAACACTGGAAAGACACCTTACAACTTGATGACTGGAAAGAAGCCCACTCTAAAGTATGTTCATACTTTTGGAAGCAAATGCTTTGTGTTAAAAGACAACTCAGAATATGTTGGAAAATTTGATGCAAAAGCATTTGAAGGAAGTTTTCTTGGCTACTCTATGGAAAGAATTGCATACAAAGTTTATGTCATCACTCAAAAGAAAGTTATGGAAAGCACAGATGTGACATTTGATGACAGCAAACTACCTGGATTAGAAGAAGCCAATGATGAAGATAAAGATCCTTTGAAGTTTGACAATCTAGATGATTCTGATGAGGAGATTGAAACTGAAGTTGAGCCCACAATCCAACAAACTCAAGTGAATGAAGAACCTGTGTCAACCAACAATGAAGAAACAAGCATCCAAGACACACCTGTGATTAGTGGAAACTTCACAGGGGGAGGAAATGTAAATGATCATGATCTGGATGATGAAGCAACATCAAGGCTGAGAAATCAATCTGAACATACAAGGAAATGGGATAGATCACATACTGCAGATCAGATAATTGGAGATCCAAATACAGGAGTGAGGACAAGGAGAGAAACTCTAAATGAATGTCTCTATGGTTGCTTTCTATCCCAAGTTGAGCCTAAGAAACTTGAAGATGCATTGTTGGATCCTGATTGGATAATTGCTATGCAAGAGGAGCTAAACCAATTTGAAAGAAGCAAAGTATGGGAACTTGTGCCTGCACCAAAGGATAGAACCATTGTTGGAATAAAATGGGTTCTAAGGAATAAGATGGATGAAAATGGTGTAGTCATAAGAAACAAAGCAAGGTTGGTTGCAAAAGGATACTCTCAACAGGAAGGCATTGACTATAATGAGACTTTTGCCCCTGTTGCTAGACTAGAGGCCATCAGAATTTTCTTGGCATTTGCTGCACATTCTAATTTCAAGGTTTATCAAATGGATGTCAAGATTGCATTTCTGAATGGGGAGTTGGAAGAAGAAGTATATGTGCAACAACCACCTGGCTTTGAGGATCCACAATTCCCTCACTTTGTCTAAAGATTGCTTAAAGCATTGTATGGACTTAAGAAAGCTCCTAGGGCATGGTATGACACATTGTCACAATTTCTACTGGAGAATCAATTCACTAGAGGCACACTGGACAAGACACTGTTTTACAAGAAACATGGTGATGATATTATCTTAGTTCAAATCTATGTGGATGATATCATATTTGGCTCTACAAATGAGAAGCTGTGTGAGAAATTCTCCAAGCTCATGCAGAGCAGATATGAGATGAGTATGATGGGAGAATTAACATTCTTTCTTGGGCTGCAAGTGAGTCAAAGGAAGGATGGCATTTTTATAAGTCAAACCAAATACATCAAGGATCTATTGAAGAAATTTGACTTAGAAGAATGCTCACCTGCAAAGACACCCATGGCCACTGCCACCAAGTTAGATGAAGATGGTAAGGGCAAGAAGGAAGATATCTCAATCTACAGAGGCATGGTTGGTTCTCTACTCTACCTCACTGCTAGTAGGCCAGACATCATGTTTGCAACATGCTTATATGCAAGGTTTCAATAAAATCCAAAGGAATCACATATGATAGCAATAAAGAGGATTTTCAGATATCTGAAGGGCACACCAAACTTAGGATTATGGTATCCTAAGGACACAGGGTTCAATCTGATTGGTTATTCTGATACTGATTATGCTGGATGCAGAGTGGATAGGAAAAGCACCTCAGGTAGCTGCCAGTTTCTTGGACAAAGGTTAGTCTCTTGGTACAGCAAGAAACAACAATCTGTGTCAACTTCCACAGCTGAAGCTGAATACATAGCTGCTGGAAGTTGCTGTGCTCAAGTGCTTTGGATCAGAAACTAACTTAGAGATTATGGACTTGTGTTGGAAAGAATTCCAATCATGTGTGACAACACAAGTGCAATCTCTATAGTTTCCAATCCTGTCAATCATTTTAGGACAAAGCACATTGACATCAGATATCACTTCATAAGAAAGCATGCAACTAATGGAACCATTGAG
Organism: Saposhnikovia divaricata; assembly: GCA_036435485.1. NCBI lineage: Eukaryota > Viridiplantae > Streptophyta > Magnoliopsida > Apiales > Apiaceae > Saposhnikovia > Saposhnikovia divaricata. The sequence goes on from CM071597.1 coordinate 162,338,615, forward strand.
TTACATTATGTTCCCACAGAGAAACAACTAGCTGACATATTCACTAATCCATTAGATGAAGCCACCTTCACAAGGTTGGTTAGTGAGATTGGAATGCTGAATTCTTCAAATTCTGGCTAAGTGAATATATCAACTAGATTGTTGCAGCAGTAAATACTTACTTTATCAAATGCTCAATATTTTTGAAGTAAGTATTGGCTGGATTATGATTTATAAATATTCCACAATGCTGCATATGTTGAAAATCATACATCTTTAGCTTGAAATTTCTGTGAAATTTTGAGAGAATCACTATGTAATTTAGTAGAATATTCTTCAGTGAATATTTCTGGTAAATTTTAAAAGATAGTGAAAATTGAATTTTATGAGTGAAAAGTATAGTTCGATAAGTCAGACTTCTCGAATGGTTCATTGTTTTGTCATGGCTCGAGTTCTCGAATAGGCCTATCTAGAACCCTTCTGAGTTCTCGAATAGTGTCTTTTGGAGAAATCGAATAGCACACTCTGAGTTCTCGAATAGAGTATTTTAGTTCTCTAATGATGGAGTTCTCGAATACTGTATTTGAGTTATCGAATCAATTGAAAAGGCTGATTTCTCGCTGACACTTAATCGCTTTTTGGATTTATATTCAAAATTTCATTTCGCTCATAAAAACATATTTTATTTAGCTTAGAATTATTTTCTGAGTTAAATAACTGCCAGCTGTGAGTTAAAAACTTCTTGAGATATCGAATAAGCCTTTCTTGACTTATCGAATAGTTGTTTTATACTTCTCGAATGACTGTCTTGTCGATGCAAAACTTATATCTAATCGACAACTCAAGTCACTCACATATATACAATTTCACAACTGTTCAACTCATTTCGTTCGATTTCTCAAGCATCTAAACTCTTAAAACCTCTGAAAACCCTAACTGTGAATTTCTTCTTCAACCTTAATTCTCTTCTCTTCTCTACCCAAATGGCAAACACTCAACTCACCATACCATCCCAAACCAATTTCATCGCAATTACCAGTGATGTGGAAGCACCAAATGCTAATTTCAAGTGCTTTGTTCGATGGTTGTCTGAATCTTACATCAAGGGTGCACTATCAGCCAACCCAACCCTGTACATAGACATATTAGAACAATTCTGGAGGACAGCTACAGTGGAGGTCATCGCCCTTGAGAATGCTATCACCTCATATGTTGTCTACTGCAAGATTCAAGGCGTGGATATTTCTATCACTACCGCAGACATGAATGAAGCCTTGGATTTGCAGCAAGAGGCATATGACTCCCTGGTCACAGATGCTGAGTTGGAAGAATTCTTTGAATTTATCAACTACTCAGAGGCTATTAAACTTGGAAAGCTGAATAGGAAGTACTTGAGAAAGGAATGGAGCTATGTTTTTGCTACACTCCTTCAGGTATTCACTGCCAGGAAATCGAGCTTTGATCAGATTAGTACACCTGTGCAGCAGCTTGCCTATGCCTTGGCTCATGGGAGAAAGATAGATGTTGGACATCTCATCATACAAGAGCTATATGGGAGACTTGGTAAGAACATGTTAGCACAAAATCACGCAAGCGCACGTGTTCACAAGTAATATAGAATGAAGTAGAGTTCGTTCCCACAGAGATTGTATAATTTAGTTCTTGTACCTAAGCATCAATGTATGATTATCGTTCAATGCTAAGACAATGGACAAATTGGTTTTGATTATCTAAAATTAACTAATAAGAATTAATTAACAACTAAATTAATTAACTAAGTGATTTCAAATTACTTATGAGATGGAAAACATGGGATCCTAACTTCAATACAAACTTCCTTTAGAGATCATGCCCTTTTATCAACACATGTGGTGATTACGATAACTAATCGGATAACACGAAATAAGTATACGTTACCTTTCAGTACACGTACACCAATCTACACAATATCCACAAAAGATAGAAATCATGCAGGCACCAATTATGCTTAGACCCTATATGTCTATAGAATTTGAAAACATAATGGTTGAATATCAAGTATCCAAAAGATTACATAAGGTAGTATGAGACGGTTAGAAACACACCACAAACATGAACAACATCCATGGACTTATGCTAGCATGGCAAGTTCTAAATCAAAAGATTCACTGTCGCTTCACTTAAGATTAACAAGATAGATGTTAGCTACGCATCTATATGAATTAAATACAACCATGCAAGGATATCGCAAATTCACCACACATATATCAAGTTAGGCAATCAACATCTAAATTCCATAAGTAAATCCGTTAGGACCCCATGACGGCGATTAGTTCATAATCGAACCGTTCGTCATCATGGGGTTTGATGAAAACATGATAAAGATGAAGAGAATAATGATGAATAAATCAATGATAACAAAGTTATAGAACAAAGTCGAATAATGATCAAGCATCCAAAAGATACGCCTAGTAAGAATACAAGAAAACTATGTCTAGATCTTCTTGTTGTCACGATCCTCACCTTGGCTTCTCAATCTCGTGCTAAAAAGTGTGTATGTAATGTGAAGTAATCAGATCTCTGGTGTTGGTGTCTGTAAATCTGACCTCCCTGCATGTGTATTTATAGCTCAATATTGCCTATTCTCCAAACAATTGCCATTCTTGAGTAGGAATCGAAATTGACAAATTCCATCTTTAAATATGATATAGATTGCAAATTCCTTTGTCAAATAAAGCTTCTGGACTATTCCCACCGTTCAATAATATTTCCATGTTGAATAGGAGAAGAAAACGGCAACATTCCTCTTTAAAATCAGAATTGGAACAGTTTCTGGCGGCCCAGTTTTCACCTTAGCGCGGTCGCGCTGTCCTGTAGTGTTATTGTGGCGCGGTCGCGCTCTCCAAATCTGCCAATTCCCTTTCGCGCGGTCGCACTCCCTTACAGTATAAACCTAGCGCGGTCGCGCTGTGCATAATCTGTTTCTGCAGAATTTCTGTTAGAGCCTATTTCTCCACGCGCCGTTTTACACCACAACCACTTCTGTTCCAAGAGTTACAAAACACCATAAATACCTGCAAAAACTTAATTCCTGCACAAACTCCACAAAACACGTTAAACCACACAAATACTCGAGGATTCAGCGATCAATTCAAGCCAAAATAGAACGATCCAAATGGATAAAAATCCACTTATCACACTCCCAAACTTGAACTGATGCTTGTCCTCAAGCATAAACAGATATAAATATATACAACTAACTAGTACCACTTCCGTAGGTGATCACGGTTGCATTTGACATATGCAACAAGCCCTTTAAACCCCTAGGCAGCCCTAGTGGACGAGTAAGGTCTCGTGAGGGCCTATAGTGAATGTACCCACAAAATCCAACTGACACAAACGACACAAACAATGCAATGCATGAATGCAACTAATTATGAATGCAAAGGATCCCCTCAAACTAACCAACACCACTTAGCAAGCAAATATCTCAATGAATGCAATCAATCCAAACAGAGCTCGACTAACTTCCGGTATACTAACAATACATGATCAGAACGTGCGTGTGTGCAATGCTCGACAGATATACTCCCAAACCGGATCAAAATCATACATATTCTTTTCCAAGACAATCACAAGTTTATAAATAGAATAAACGTTAAACTCAAGATCACTTCAGATACACCTCCATACTCTTCTAAAGTAGACAGAAATTCATGCTTTATTATGACTCAAACACAATATGTACACAACACACATGCTTATTTGATCGTGCAATGGATGAGACCCCTAAAGACTTATACAATAATACCCATGTAGCGAGCGTTGGGTTAGTGGATCCCAGACTATAAAAAGCCTTAGGTCACTAGGCACAAAGTCCCCAAGAACTTAATTGCTCGAGTATTAAAGAGCTCACCCTGATCAATTCTGCATACTCACACTCTCACAACACTCTTTTTTTTTTTATTTTTTCCTTCTTTTTTTTCTTTTTTTCTTTTTTTTTTCTTTTCTTGTTTTTTTCTTCTTTTTTTTTTTTCTTTTTCACATGGAATCTGGAATGAGAATTCTCAATTCCAACCCTAGACTACTCATAAACATGAGCCGGCTACTAGCCATTTGATGCCTAGCCAACAAATACAAACACAAACATAAACACATTAGCATGAAATTTCTGTTTCCCCCAAACTTATATTTTGGTGTTCCTTAATCATCAAGAGAATAAAGCAAATTCTATCGATAAACAAGTGATTAAATCCTAAATCCAAACAAGCATGACTCAATCTAGTCCAAGAGCAAACGACGAGACTGTGTAAAAATTTTGTTCATGAAACATGCACGTCAATTTCATCAAAATTTAAAATCAGCCCTCTGTTCATCCTTTTCACACCCACATCAACATCTACCTACCTCATGGCATCAGCTTATTCTAAGGGATCATGAAAAATGCATGTAATGCAACTATATGAACTCACATACAAAACTCGACACACATGCAAACAGAATGCTCTATATGACAGGTATCATGCATGAAACTAAACTACACATACAAATATGATGCAATATGAATTCCTACATGCCACAAATATATCACAACAATATATCACAACAACTACTAATTCCCAAATCCACCCCCAAACTTGAAATTTCCAATGCCCTCATTGGAAGTAAATAAGGGAAAAGTAGAACATACCTACTGACCACCTGGACCACCCTCCTGAGGAGGAGAATCCGGTGGAGGATAGACTCCATGTGCCCCAAAAACAGGCCAATCCACCTGCACTCCACTGGCAGCAAAAGCAGTGCCCAGCACTTGAGTCAACTCCTGTGCAAAACGGCTCTGAGAATCATACATAGCATCCATGCGGCGCATCAACCGTCTGTACTGAGAGGCAACAGGAATATCCTCGGGAACCTGAGGTGGCGGAACAGCACCAGCAATCTGGTAACCCAAACCCCTAGGATGTGGAACGCCGCCCGGCCACTCCACCATCCTCGCAATAGTCCCAGAATCAATAGGACCACTCGGCAACTGAATCGGCTCGTCCTCAGCCCATCTCACTCCAACCGCCATACACAAACTAGTAACCACAGAACCATATGGAATCCCCCCTGTAGTACTCGCTCTCAAAAACCTCAAGATATTTTGGCTAATCATATAACCAATGTCAATATAAAAACCATTCAGAATCGCCCACAGCAAAATACCTCTCTCCACATTAACCTCGTGCTGATGTGTAGGCAACAAGTTAGCACAGATAAACAAATTCCATGCTCTAGCATACCTGTTCAACGCAGAAGTAGGGAAATGCAAGTGCTCATTACTCCCTGGCTTCATCTTCCACACAGTACCTGGCACACACAACCTAGTCACAATAGCATCCAAGTCTACCTCTGTCCTGGACTTAAAAGTCCAATCCTCAGCACCTGCAGGTCTGGCAGGCAAAGCAAGCAAACGGCTGATGGCAGGCGGTGTGTAGTCCACTGTCAAACCCCTAACCACTGAATAACCATTCCGTTCAGCCTTCGCATTCGCATAGAACTCGCGAACAATAGACAACGGAATATCCATAGCCAACGGACAAATAGGCTCCCAACCTCGCGACTGAATCATCGCCACCAGATCTCCATCCGACGGACCAGCTAAAAACATCCTATCCTTGATTACTGTCTTTGACATCAACCTGTTATACTCCGCCCGGGCCTCCACGGAAATAAACTTTTCCCCGGGTCCCTCCGAACTAGAATCGGAATCAGATGAATGATGTCCACTAGAACCACCAGCAAAACGGGTCCTTTTCGGGGCCATTACACAATCTCCAACAAGCAGAAAATATACACAAATAGCAACCCACAGCAACCTAACAACAATTATCCCAAAATACGCAACTACAAATCTGAATAATCAAGAATAATCAAGAAATTACCCAAAACGAATCTGTAGGAGAAGTAGCACTGCGTAATAAGCCTCCAATCGATGAATGAACACGAATTCCAAAGCTCCAAAATCGTGGTTTAGGGTTTAAGGGTGTATGTATGTGTATGTATATGAGAGATGTATAAAAAGATTAGGGTTAGATATAGGGTCTGATTAACCACGAAATTGGGGATTTATAGAATGATTAGAAGTGGATTTGGGCTGGAATTAGGGTTTCAAATCGAAATTTGGGCTGGAAATTTGCTCCGGAATTTACTTCTGCACTTCCAGAATTCGAAGTGGCGCGGTCGCGCTATGTTTGTACTGTCAGACAGCGCGGTCGCGCTTTCCCAATATATTTTTTTTTTAAAATGATGAAGAGTACAATATACCCGGCAGCGGCGCCAAAAACTTGTTAGCACAAAATCACGCAAGCGCACGTGTTCACAAGTAATATAGAATGAAGTAGAGTTCGTTCCCACAGAGATTGTATAATTTAGTTCTTGTACCTAAGCATCAATGTATGATTATCGTTCAATGCTAAGACAATGGACAAATTGGTTTTGATTATCTAAAATTAACTAATAAGAATTAATTAACAACTAAATTAATTAACTAAGTGATTTCAAATTACTTATGAGATGGAAAACATGGGATCCTAACTTCAATACAAACTTCCTTTAGAGATCATGCCCTTTTATCAACACATGTGGTGATTACGATAACTAATCGGATAACACGAAATAAGTATACGTTACCTTTCAGTACATGCACACCAATCTACACAATATCCACAAAAGATAGAAATCATGCAGGCACCAATTATGCTTAGACCCTATATGTCTATAGAATTTGAAAACATAATGGTTGAATATCAAGTATCCATAAGATTACATAAGGTAGTATGAGACGGTTAGAAACACACCACAAACATGAACAACATCCATGGACTTATGCTAGCATGGCAAGTTCTAAATCAAAAGATTCACTGTCGCTTCACTTAAGATTAACAAGATAGATGTTAGCTACGCATCTATCTGAATTAAATACAACCATGCAAGGATATCGCAAATTCACCACACATATATCAAGTTAGGCAATCAACATCTAAATTCCATAAGTAAATCCGTTAGGACCCCATGACGGCGATTAGTTCATAATCGAACCGTTCGTCATCATGGGGTTTGATGAAAACATGATAAAGATGAAGAGAATAATGATGAATAAATCAATGATAACAAAGTTATAGAACAAAGTCGAATAATGATCAAGCATCCAAAAGATACGCCTAGTAAGAATACAAGAAAACTATGTCTAGATCTTCTCGTTGTCACGATCCTCGCCTTGGCTTCTCAATCTCGTGCTAAAAAGTGTGTATGTAATGTGAAGTAATCTGATCTCTGGTGTTGGTGTCTGTAAATCTGACCTCCCAGCATGTGTATTTATAGCTCAATATTGCCTCTTCTCCAAACAATTGCCATTCTTGAGTAGGAATCGAAATTGACAAATTCCATCTTTAAATATGATATAGATTGCAAATTCCTTTGTCAAATAAAGCTTCTGGACTATTCCCACCGTTGAAGAATATTTCCATGTTGAATAGGAGAAGAAAACAGCAACATTCCTCTTTAAAATCAGAATTGGAACAGTTTCTGGCGGCCCAGTTTTCACCTTAGCGCGGTCGCGCTGTCCTGTAGTGTTATTGTGGCGCGGTCGCGCTCTCCAAATCTGCCAATTCCCTTTCGCGCGGTCGCGCGGTCGCGCTCCCTTACAGTATAAACCTAGCGCGGTCGCGCTGTGCACAATCTGTTTCTGCAGAATTTCTGTTAGAGCCTATTTCTCCACGCGCCGTTTTACACCACAACCACTTCTGTTCCAAGAGTTACAAAACACCATAAATACCTGCAAAAACTTAATTCCTGCACAAACTCCACAAAACACGTTAAACCACACAAATACTCGAGGATTCAGCGATCAATTCAAGCCAAAATAGAACGATCCAAATGGATAAAAATCCACTTATCAGAACACAGCCAAGAGAGGTACTGAAATTTTCTTTCCCCGCTTTATTCAATCAGTACTTAATTTTAAAAATGCTTCATTGATTGAATTGCCTGGATTAGATAAAAGTAAAATAGGCTATCCTAGGTCCATGACCAAACTTATTTTTGGTAACTTGGAGACTAGGAATGATGTGGATGTAAGGCTTAAAATAACTCCCCACATGGAGGGTTTGTTTAGGTCTTACCCCCACAACATGCCAATATTTGAGTCTAAGTCTCAGTTAGCACAACCTAAGCAAGAAGAACACAATGCTAACCCAAGGCTTGCTAACCAACCCTCTCAGACAAACACTCTACCAAATAGAGAGCCAACTGCATCATCCTCTCAAAAGGGTGATGTTAGTAAAAAGAAGAGAAAACAGGTTGCTTCTGAACCTTTAACCATCTTAACTGAAGCAGCCTTGGCTGTAGAACTAGGTTTAGAAGGTGAGGAAACTGAGTCACCTATCATTAGCCTAAAGAAGAAGAAGAAATTTAAAACCACCTCTTCAGTCACCCAAATGACTGAAGTTGTAAAATCAGGGGCAAACAGCTCACTAGATGTATCCTCTCAACAGGGTGCATCTATAGAATCAAGCATCCTCCCCAATGCACCTATTTGTACAGAGTCAGCACATGGGAGTGATAAGGCTGGCACAACACTGAGTGGAGAGCACATCACAATTGAAACTCCCTCTATCTCTCAGGGAGAGTTGCCAAAATCTAATCTACAACACACTTCTCTTCCAGAATCTACCACTCATATTTCTTTGGAGCCTACAACTCAAGCAATTGAGGAGCAAGGCATTGATCATCAAGAATTCTTTTCTCTTGATGAGCCAATGGATTCAAGTGACTTGGTGCATGACACCTTGCTCACCACCCGGGTACCACATTTAGATGGTCAGGGAATGCATGCTGGGGCATCTCCTAATGACACCATCACAAACACAGAGGATTCACTAGTCTTAACTAGAGACTCTGTGCCTGTGTCAACTACTGTTGTAACCCATCCCACTCCTGTGGAGACAACAGTAGTAGAGTCTTTCCATCCGGTTACAGAAGTTGCATCTGTAACTGAGGAGTCTAGCTTGCCTAGCTCTAGCTCTCACTTTTTGTCCCAATGGCTGAAGCCTGTGCAACATGACAGTGCTTCAGGATCAGGGTCTGTTCCACCACAAATGTCCATTGAAGCTCTCCAAAGCTATGTTGTGGATCAGATTCCTGAGTTTGTAAAAATAGCCCAGAACCTTGTCACCTCCAACATCTCAAATCCAGATTATGAAGCCATCCTACTATGCCATAGGGATGATGTGGAGATGCAGAAGGCCAAGATTATTGATGATGCTGAGAGAGATGGCAATGTAGATGCCTGGATGCAAGGAAAGTATGATGTAACTCTCAGTGAAGCACTTCAATATCTTAGAGAGGAATACATCACTTCACTGGGTTCAAATGCAAAATCCCTGTCCCCTACTGAAGTGTATGAAGCTGTCAATGATTCCTACAAGGGTTTCCTCAAGGCTGCACACTATCTTGGCAAGGGAGTCAAAACTGAAGTCAACAAGGTGAGTGACAAGACAGCCACTTCAGTAGAAGAGATAAAGAGGGCCTTTGATGCCAAATTTCCTCAACTAGACAGTGTGGTCAAAGATCTCAGACACTGCAACACCACCTGCACCAAGATGGATAATGGTCTAGCTCTACTTAAAGATACAGTCACAAGTCTAGGAAGCAAATTTCAAATTCTATCTGACCAGACTACAGACGCCAATGCCATGCTTAGGACACTCTTTGCAAATCAATATGGAGACAAGCTAGTCACTGAGGTCCCTGTGCATGAGCTGTCTAGATTTGAAGTGCAGAGACTTAAAGAACAATCCCTGTCTGGCTTCAAATCTACTGCATTATTCAGTAAGGTAGATGCACTTGAGAAAGAGGTAGCTACTCTCACTAAGTCTAATGCTCATCTTACAGACAAGGTACAAACTCTGACTGAGCAGTTGAACACTCAAGCCACCACCACAGCTGATGTTCTTCTGCATCAACAATCAATGTTGTCTGCAATGATGAAGCACATGGGTCTTCCTCTACCTGAAGAATCTTCAACCCCAAAGGTCAATCCTACAGCCTCTGTGCTTGACAACAAGCCTAAGGGGGAGAAGAGGACATCAAGAAATTCAAATACAAAGGGGGAGAAACCACCAGCAGTAAAGGGCATCAAAATCATTGAAGGTGCTCATCAAAGAACTTCCAAATCTCTAATTCATGTGCCTGGCAAAGGAAAAGACAAAGTGGATGAGCCTCCTACTTCTCTGCCAGTTGTCACTCTACCAACTGTGCACATCACTACTTCTAGTGGTCAAAAGCAATCTATTACAACCACAGTGGTTGCAGGGAGTATGCTATCTGACAAACCTCAAATCTCCATATCTAAGAGTGCCAAGCTAGTAGAAGTGAAGGTAGTCACTGAGGCCAAGCTACAAGAAATTGCAAACTCAAATGTCTATCATGATGATGCATTCTTGGAGTTTCTGAAAGTCTCAAGAGAACAGGCTGGTGATGCTTTATCATATCATGGGAGTTTTAAGAGTCAGATTGACTTTCTCACTGTAGTACCAAGGAGAGTTGATGGCCTATGGCTCAAAGAGATAATGATGGTAGGAAAGAATAGGATATGGCACTTAACCATCAACACTCTACAGGATCTAAAGCACTCAGAAGTGGATGTGTTCCTTGGAATGATTGAAAAGAAGGATGAAAACTGCAAGAGTCTCTTTGAAGAGTTAAGGGATGGTCAACCAACAAGGCTTCCTGAATATTCACAAATCCTAGAACAATCATCTATCAGGCTGCAACAAGAATTGATGATATCAAGCAGCTGGTCATCCCTAAGCATCTAATTCCTCAGAACAAATCTCTCATTATTGCCATCATTGAGCAGCTGAACAAGAAGAAGGGTTTAAGAACAGTAGAAGAATTGGAAACTATATCTTATCTCAGGTCATACATTGCAACTGGCATTGTACCTGAATCTGCTAAGTTCAACCCTAGCAAGGATGGTGATCAAGACAAGGATGGAGACAAAAGTGATGGAAGGAGAAGACATCACAGGAGTGATAAGGGTGATGAAGACAAAAAGAAAAAGAAGGATGGTAAGGAGAAGAAGAATGATGATGACCAAGGTAAAGTCTCTGAGAGGAAGAGTGGAAGACAGCAAGCCTTAGGCATTGCTGACAGTAACCTTACCACATCACAAGACTCTAAGTCTAGGGTGAATGCTGTTAGTAGTAACCTACCAAAATCTACATCTATGGCTTCTTCAACTGTCTTGCCACCTCAAGAAGAGAAGAAGATTCAAGTCAAGAAACCATCTGTATATTTCAAAAAGCATACTGCTAATGGAATACTACAATGGTCCACAAACAAAGGTCACATGCTACTGCCAGGCAACCATGTCAAAAGGATCAAATTCAAACAAGCTGCAAGGAAACCAAAGCTATCCAAATCAAGGACTCTGACAATCTATCCAGGCTTAAAACTCCAACCACTAGATGAAGATTTTGATGAAGACCAACTGCAATTCTTACAAGCTCAAAGAATCTATCATGTTGCCATTGTTGATAACTGCCTTGAGATCAAATATACTGATGGAAGGGAGGAGAAATTCAAACAAGGAGGATGTCAACACTGGGGCAAGCTACATGACATAGAAAGAATCATTGCATTGTTGAGCTCAGAAGATAAAGTGGAAAGAGTATGGAAGCTGGAGCTAATTGATTTTGTGAAGATGAAGAGAGACCATGAGGAGAGAATCAAAAAAGAGTGTCTTGAGAAATGGCTAGCAAGGGAGAAAGAAATTGAGAGACTGGAGATTGAAGCAGAAAAGCTAAGGGCAAAGGGATTGTGTAGAGTTCAGTTTAATCCCTATGTGGTGAAGTATAGGAAGAGAAATGGGAATCAGATCCACATCAGAATGAATCTACTCAACCACTATCCTACAAGCATTCTGAATTCAGTACTTGAAGATTTCAAAGACTCAATTTTGCTTGAAGAATTGGATGCTATGGCAGAAATAATAAAAGCTATGGATGAGAATACAAGGAAGGAGAAAGAAAGAAGACAGAAAGCATATGATGATTTGCAAGCCAAAGCTATGGAAAGGGAAACAAATGACAATGGATAGTACTTCATCATAGGCTGTAAGATTACTCTCCCTGTAGTTCTATCCATATTGCTAATCAAAATTCATACATGTACTGTCAAGTTTTATCTTTATGTATGTTAGGCTTGTTATCAGACATGAAATTGTGACTAAGGGTCTTACTCACAATTTGGGGGAGATTGTTAGTCACAGAGGCATGCCTGAATACATCTAATAACAAGCCTAAGTGTGTGTAATGCTATGCATTACCTACATGACCTCTTAACTGAGGGAACCTCTAGTTGTAGAGTTTCTATTTGTTCTGTACTTGTAATAGGCATCAAATTCTAGTTGTGTTACTGTACTTATAAAGTCAAGAATAATGCTTGAAAGAAGTTCCAAGGTTCATGCCTCAAGCAAGGAGATAAAGACTGCCAAATAATCACAGTTGGGATTTGAAGAAATGAAGAATTTGCCTAAGTACCAATTCGAGAAGTACATTTGCCTATTCGAGAAGTCTAGCATTCGAGAAGTCAGAGATTCGATATCTCAGAAGACACTATTCGATATCTCTGAATACACTGTTCGATATCTCATTCGATATCTCAGAGATTCGATATGTCTATTACTCTATTCGAGAACTCATGGAGTCAACAAGTCAAAGCATCATTCGAATTCTCTAAGGGTCAACAAGTCAATGCTCTATTCGATATCTCAAGAACTAAAGAAGCTATTCGACATCTCAGGGATTCGATATGTCAAAATGCTCTATTCGATATCTCAAAGAGTCCTAGAGAAAAGAGCTATTCGAGAAGTGATTTGATATGTCAATATAACACTATTCGAGAACTCAGAGTTATCGATTAAGTCAATTCGAGTTCTCGAATCAATCACTTAGCCACTTCTCGAATACATTCTTGGAGACAAAATACTGAAGAATTGTACAAGTCAGAAACCTGCAACAAGCCAAGTCGATTTATTTGACTATGTACTATAAAGCACATTGGAAAGCCTACAAAGAAGCTTGGAGAGATAAGACAAAGGGACAAGGAGCTAAAGAAGTGGATCTGAACAGGCTTTGCAAAGTAAAATCTGTAGCCGTTTGGACTCTTACTCAAATAAGATAGACATACTGGAAAGTAGTTTGTTTTACCTACCTTATTTGTAGTAAGTAGGTATCCATGTCTATAAGGATACAGCCTCACTTCCTTAGCAGAGAAGTTTTTCAAGATACATCACAAGAAATATCTCTCTAAGAAAAACGAAGCTGAGAATACTATCATTTGTATTCACAGATTGTAGCAAAATCTTTATCTAATAAAATATTAGATTAAAGTGATATTGTGTTGTGTTTGTCTTTGTTATCTGTACTTACATATCTCACACACTCAATACATATCTAGTTGCAAAGATTCAAGAACAAAGAAAAGTTCAAGAATCCATTCACCCCCCCTCTGTATTCTTTTACTGTATTCAATACTCAACATAAATCTATTTAAATCTATTTACCTGAAGCTTAGTTAAAATGTGCGCAATTGGTTCATCTCTGGCTAAACTAAGCAGCACTCGGCATGCAAGAGCCCGAAGACAATCATGGGAACCTGGAGGAGTAAGTACGCGTGGTTGGAGAAGCTGAAGAAGGACCTTAATTCCATTGTTATCACGGACAGCCTCTCTAGGTCCTTATTGAAAGAAAGACCTCAATTTGAATATGAAAGTATTGATAATGTTCCTAGCATTTGGACCATGAATTCCCAGAATCTGCTTCCCTGCAAAGTTAAAAAACAAAAAGAACAGCCATTTGGTAAATGCTCTGGCCTGCAATATTTCTCCACATTGCCTTGGTTATAAAACCCACGCCTCTACCAATAGGAGGCCTATTCATCAGTCCATCATGTGGTGGTTCTGTAGCAAGTGCCAAAGCACCTGGCGTATCCATGATCAGGTTGACCCATAGCAACTGAATAGCCATAAGGGGAGCAGATCCTGTTTTCAAGTCAAAGTTTATTATATTTTCAAATTTTTGGTGTAAAAAACCAACTCCAAGTACCAATTAACAGTCAACAAACCTGAGATGCACGCAGATACAAAATTGATCATTAGAGCAACAATGTTAACCGTTAGTTGGAACTGAACAAATTTTTGAATATTAATATATACAGCTCGACCCCATTTTACCACGACCCCATTTTGCCACGTTTACAATAGTGGAGAAGTTGTCATCCAATATGATGACATCTGCAGTTTCTTTTGTAACCTGTGGAAAATTTCTGAAAAGTTAAGAACTGAAAATAGCTATAAAGAGGCACAAATGAGACTTTGATAGCACTGGATCATATGATTATTATAATCAGTTTGAAGTCATGTATTTCTTATAATTAGTTAAGTATATGATTATTAAAAGTTCACAAATATGAACATACCGGACAAAAAATGTAGGAGTAAACATCACATATGCATAAGAAACTATGGTACCTTGAGGACAATCACACTCAAACATCCCCTGAGAGTTAGTAGCAGCACCAGAAAGAAGATTGAAACCAACTAAATATTCCGGCATCTTGGATTTGCCTGTCTCAAGTAAGATTATAACTATAATAAGCCTATATCCTGCTTTAACATTGCCTTAAACTTAAGGCCAGTAAATTCTATAAAACATAACTAACTGTAACCAAAAGACCTTCAGAACTGATGATCATCTTAGCAGAATTCCCTCTACATCTATTAATCTTTCTATCTTCTTGTTGGCATTATTCATATTTTCAAACTCGCACTAAACATGATTGAATAATTTAGCTTCCCTAAGCCTACTGTCTGGAAGGACTTCCTGAGTTGATTGCAGGAGATCAGCTACTTTCACATCACCCACAACCATTTCCTTCAACACCTGAAGAGTAGAGATTGCATGTAGTATGTGAACTTCAAGAAATTGTAATGGACAATTATAAGGCTTTACATTATAAGGTTTTACATACCTGAAGAAGATGCCCACTTACCTGCTTGATTGCTTGAGTATTAATCTGATGATTTATTTCCTTAATATAAGACTGGGGAGGTCCTGACAGCAGTGGGAATAATCATTAAGTAAAATAATGGATAAGGAAAAAATGCCATAAGCACTGGTTGATGTTGTAAGTTTATAATCGAGATACTTCCATAGGCATATGGTCATATCATATATGAATGAAGACATTGTAAGTATCTCAAAATATTGAGATCTGCATTCTTACAAGTAGTCATGGCAGAGTTCTGAATCAGAAATTTTGGTTTTATACAACTATAAACTACATCCCCAAAGCAAAATTTGTAATCTACATTCATCAAAAAGTTTTAGAAGTTGTATTATGATGTGTAAAATTATGTCTAACCGCAAGCGCACGGTATCAATTGTAGTAGATACTAGCAAATACGGGTCGAATCCTCAAGGAGATAGTTTCAAATTCAATTCAATGGTTATCAATTGTTTCTAGTCACAAACGATTAGTTGAGAATTTTGTTAACTACTAAAGCAAATTTAACAAGGTTTTAATTCAATTAATTAAAGGATCTAGGGCAATTCAGGTTCACCATGTTTACAGCAAACAAATAACAAAGGTATAGCTTATCAATGGGATAAAATAATTAGAGCAATGGTTAAACTTTTCCAAGTTTTAACACTCTCAGAAATCCGATGATGTTTTCACACTCACCTTCAATTCCGCTAATTGTATGTAAGCCTCTAGTAGTAAAATCTTTCGATCTATTACTCCTATTGCAATCAATTAATCTATGATATTGCGCAATTACACAAATTAAGAATTAACACATATCAATTAGAATTACTCTTTACCCATCAAATTAAACCCAAATCATGGTGCAAACATGGCTTTCCCTAATACCCTAGAATTAAACTACTCACTCATGGTAGAAGTAAAAGCAATAAGAATAATGAAAGAAGCCATGTAAAACATATAATAATAAAACAAGAGAATAAAGAATACCTCAAACTTTGTATTAACGAAGAACAATGAAGATCCAAATTAAACCAAGTGCTTACAAAGGAAGAGATGGAGAGAGAAAAAACCAAAACCCTAGCTTTTGTAAAAATACGTATATATGTCTATCTTTCTCTTTTCACGTTTTTATAATAAAACCTCCTAATAAAATCTGATCTCTATCTCCTAATAAAAGTATTTTTAATATTCTAATCAATTTACAAAAAGATATCCATAATTGAATAGGATTTTCTTGTAAAATTCGTCACTTCTTTTTATCCTCTGTTTCTGGGCTCTTCCAGTTGGATTTTGCTTACTGGACCACCTCTGAATTAAAGAAAATTCCACAAGCTTCGCGTGGACAGTAAGATCGTTAAATTCTGACTTCTGGAACTCAAGATATGGCCCAAACAGTGCAGGCAGCCCGTGCAGCCCAATAATACGAATTTTCTCCTATTTTATCTCCAAAATAGCTCTTTTTGCTCCAAATCCTTCCAAGTCATGAATTCTTTATTTCCTATAATAAACAATCAAATCTATTAAATAAAAATCCAAATCAATGCAAAACACAATAAATATGAGAATAAAATCATCTAAAATATATATAAAAATATATTCTATCAAACATCCCCACACTAAGCATTTGCACGTCCTCGGGCAAATAAGTGAAATAAAAACTAAGTCCTAACAAACATCACTTTCGTAGATGACACGATTGCATTGAGCATATGCAACAAGCCGTTAAACCCCTAGGCAGCCCTAGTAGGACGAGTGTTGTCTCGTGAGGGTTTATAGTGAATGTACCCACAAAATTCATCTAACCATGCAAAAGATCAATGCTAACACAACACCACACACACAAGTCCTCTCATGCCACATCAACTTAAGAATCAAAGTAAACATACGATGTCTTGGTGTCAAAAGTGCAAGTATTCACGTAGTTTACTCAACCAACATGCAGAAGGTCATAAAAATTCATGTCAAGTGTAAAAATCGTTGGTAATCATGCTAAGCCCACAAGAAACACATCTTTAAGTCTAAACCTGGGATCTCCTATGCCAAAACAAGTAATAACTCACCTTTCACTCAAAAACGAATATTCACTCAAGAACAAGGTTAAGTGTATCACTCAATTCCAACAAAATCATAAACACAACTTGACACCCGCAATCAATCTCACTTTCAACACAACATACATCACTGATGACAATCAAAAGGTCTTTATTCGGGTTGTAACGTGGGCTAGGGACCAGGTATGTCAAGTAAAGCTAAAACAGGTTAAATGTCAAAAGCTAGTACCCAACAATAATCATTATTCAATTCCCTTTCTATTAAAACCACAAATACTTCCCCACACTTGGATTTATCAATAACCCTTACATAATAACTTGACTAGTCGAATGAAGAAGGATCATACAAACATAAGAATGCTCTCAAATTTATTTATTTTTTTCCTCTTTTTTTTTCTATTTTTTTTCTTTTTTTCTGTTTTTTTTTTCTTTGAGAGCTAAGGAATAAGCACAATGATCCATAGATATTTTTATGAATTTCGACTAACAAGCATCAACCAAAATCAATATTCCCTAATGGTATGATCATCAATAACCCCCCTTTTATGAACACCTTATTACTCCCTTAAACACAATACTAGCCTTTGACAATTTAGGTTCAAATGCAATGTAAGGCCAATAGAATAAAAAGGATAATGGCAAGTAATGTGGTGTGTCACCGAAAGAATAGGATTAAGCTCAACAGGTTAACTAATTGATCATGTTTAAAAGGTGTGGAAATATGGGAAATACGAGGTTAAACCTAAGTGCCTTTATCATCTCATCATCAAGTAATGTCATGCATTTCAAGAAAGATCTTAAGTAAGTGCTAGCAATGTAAACAACATGTAGACACTCAAGCAAACGAAAAATCATGCAAAAGATATGCATATAGGCTCAAAACTCACTTGGTGTGACAAAACATAATCAATCCCAGGTAACAAGACTCTCTAACGCACCTACTTGTACTCAAAGCATGGAAACCAAGTCATCTTGCACATATTCATGTCATTCTAATCACTTACTACATCCAATTAAGTCTACCAGTTTCAACTTGCTAGTGAAAGTGTGTGCACAAGAACAAAGCACGTCACTTCTCATACAAAAGCATCCATAAACACAAGATTCCTACGCATGCATGGGTGTATCAAGCAAAATACAACAACTAATCAAATTGCATGGCTAGAATTATTTTTGGTATTTTTCAATTTTTTAAATTTTTTTTTTTAAATTTTATAAATTTTCTCTTAACATTGAGAACCCTTCCCCACACTTAAGCGGTTCATTGTCCCCAATGAACTAATGAACAAGATACAAAACTACAACTAAAAACAAAATAAAACTACACTAAAAATAAAAGAAAGAAAACTCCCCTGGAATCAAGTTGTCGGATGTGAAAATCACCCCTCAGTCGCTTAGGAGCCACCCACTAATCATATGAACCAACCCAACAAATTTTTTCTCGCAAAAATCCCCTTTCCTTAGCAATTAGTCTCACATCAACCGATTAAATTTAACCTCCACCGTCGAAAATGAAAATTTCCCAATATTAGCACTATCTCTCCCATGCTTACGAGCCAAAATAATCAATACCCAACTCATAAAAAGCTTCACCAAAAATTACCAAGCAATATCACACCAAAAATACCCCAATATATCAAGAATAATATAAATCCCAATTTACAAGAACACAAATTCGCAATTAAAATAAAATTGGAGAGAAGAAATAAACCCAATACGAATCAAAGAGGTGAACTTGCAATTAATTCCTCTTTAGAATTGAATTTTTAGAGATTTAAATAAAATAGAAGAGGAATTGGATTTGTATGGAAAGGTGTGTATATATATATAAGATGATGGATAGGTTGAATAAAAATTTCAATTGTGTAGAAGAGATTTGGAGAGGTTAGGATTTGATGTAAGATAGATATAGGAATTTAGAATTGAAGAAATATGAGTTAGGATTGAATTTGGGGAATTTTGGGGGTTAAAACAACAATTTTCGGAGAAAAGAAAAAAAAATAAAAATCTGGAAGGGGTGTAACGCAGCCGCAGGCTGCGCGGGGGACAGTAACGCAGGCGCAGCCTGCGTTATAGAGGGGCAGCCAGCGCTTCAGGCAGTAACGCAGGCGCAGCCTGCGTTACAGGGGTGCTGCCTGCGAAAAAATTACTGTTTCTATTTTTTTTTTTTTTTTTGAATACAACACTCTTTTTCTTTTTTTTCACACATTTTTTTTTCTCTTTTTTTTTCACAACACTCATTTTTTTTTTAAGAGTACAACACTCAACAAATTTTTTTTTTTTTACACTAATGCGTGGGTTGCCTCCCACGAAGCGCTTCTTTAACGTCAATAGCTTGACGTTACTTCCTCAACTCATGGCGGTTTCAAAAGAATAACTGACCCGTCCGCAACAGAAAGACCATTCCTACGAACGTTGACATCTTGGTTGCTTGCTTTCCACAAATCTCTAGACTTCAACCTGATTTTACTAACCAACGACCAAATCTTCTTCTTTTTCTTCTTCACACCTCTAAGGTGCTTCTCCGACTCTATCGGCTGAGGTTGATCATAAGAAGTGTCAGTGTTGGTTACCTCACAATTCGGATCAGCTATACCATCCAACTCAAGAATCAATGAATCGACTTCAGCATGTCCTTCTCCTTCTGAAGCTTCAAGCATGAGCACTGCTTCCAATGCATCATTCAATAGAATCTGAGGCGTATCATCTCGGACAATTCCATCTATAACATCGATCCTGCAGCAAGTATTCTCAAGCAAAGGGGATTTAAGAGCAGAGGTTAGAGTAAAAGTAATTTTATCATCACCAACGCTCAATGTGAGAGTCCCACTTTTAACATCAATAACAGCACCTGCAGTACAAAGAAATGGTCTACCTAAAATAATAGGTATTTGGCTGTCCTCTTCCATATCTAGAACTACAAAGTCTGCAGGAATATAGAATTTTCCAACCTTAACAGGCACATCCTCTAAAATTCCAAGGGGATATTTTATTGAACGGTCTGCCATTTGCAAAGTCATCTGTGTACATTTTAATTCTCCCATATTTAGTTTTTGAAAAACCGAGAGAGGCATGACTGAGACGCTAGCGCCTAAATCACATAAAACTTTATCAATGAACAATGCACCTAAATGACACGGGATCGAAAAACTACCAGGATCTTTAAGCTTAGGTGGAGACTTATTTTGTAAAATAGCACTGCACTCTTCAGTAAAAGCTACTGTCTCCACCTCACCAAAAGACCTTTTCTTAGTGAGAATATCCTTAAGAAACTTTGCATATGATGGAACTTGAGAAATTAAATCAGTGAAAGGAACTGTTACCTCAAGATTCTTGACAAGTGTCATGAACTTACCAAACTGCTGGTCCACCTTAGTTCTGTTCATCCTGCTAGGGAATGGGAGCTTTGGCACAAATGGTGGAGGAGCAACTGCAGTCTTTTCCTTGTCCTTTTTCTTGCTTTCCTCAGTTTCACCTTCGCTTGCATCTTCAACAACTTTCTCTACCTTGTCTTCCTCAGAATTCTCTTTTTCTTTCTCAGTAGGAACATCGTCAGTAGGCATTGGAGGAGCATCATATGTACGACCACTCCTAAGAGCAATGACATTCACATTTTCCTTTGGCTGAGTTGGTTGGGCTGGTAGAGAGCCTTGTTGCCTTGTAGACGAAGAACTAGCCATTTGAGCAATCTGAGTTTCCAGCATCTTATTATGTATCTCCATCTGGTTCATCTTTGTTTGCATTTGTAACATTATCTTCATCATATCACCTTGATTATCAGCCTGTGCAGCTTGATTTGCTTGAGGAGCATAATTCTGAGGAGGCCTTTGGAATCCAGGGGGATTCATAGGTCCTTGCGGAGGCCTATACTGTTGCTGTGGAGGAGGCTGGTACGACTGCTGATATGGCTGCTGATTAGGAACATTTGTATTCTGAGCATTATTGTTCCTATATGAGAAATTCGGATGATCTTTCCAACCAGGATTATAAGTGTTGGAGTACGGATTGTACTGCTGCCTCTGTTGGAAAACATTTGCTTGCTCCATCTGAAAATGTTGTGAATTTTGAGCATTGTATTGGCAATCGTTACCATAGTGGCCTTGGATGCCACAGACTTCACAAACTGGATTATTCATTGGAGCCATTGATGACAGTGCATTGATACTCATAGGTTGTGTAGAGGGCTGAGATGTCTTCAATGAGTGGATCTCCTGAGTCAATGCAGCGAGTTGAGATGATAATAAAGAATAGGCATCCACTTCGAGTTTACCCCCTTTCTTGGCTGCTCTCGGATTACTGAAGTGATTGGCAGCCAAATTTGAGAGAAAAGCATGTGCATCATCAACTCCTTTGTCTAAAAACACACCACCCGCAGCATTATCAACCATCCCTTTTGTTTCCGGATCAAGACCATTGTAGAAGCGTTTAAGCAGAAACCACTTCTCAAGACCATGGTGAGGGCATGCACGTTGATAATCCTTAAATCTATCCCAAGCATCCCGTAGAGATTCACCATAATCTTGCTTAAAACCCATCATCTTGTCGATCAAATCGCCGGTTCTGTTAGGAGGGAAGAACTCAGTTAAGAAAGCCTGAGCAATCTTATCCCACTCGGTCAGGTCAATATCATTCAACCATTTTTGAGCTTTGTCACGAAGAGAGAACCCGAACAACATGACTTTCAACTGGTCTGGAGTGACTCCCTGATGTTTAATTGTAGAACAGAGCTGTTGAAACCGTTGCAGATGATTTGTAGGGTCTTCGGAGGCAAGCCCAGCAAATTGATTCTGTTGGATCATCGTAAGCAAAGCATGCTTGATCTCGAAATTTGCTGCTTGAATTGCTGGCATAACAAGGCCAGTAGGTACCCCACTCGGAGAGGGCTGTGAGTAGTTCTTCAAAGATTTGGGAAGGTCCGCCATCTCAATCTTTGGTTCAGGTGTCTCTTGCTGCTTCTCTTTCCTTTGTAGATCTATGTATTGTTGACAAGAAAGTTTAGAATCTGGACTAAGAGGAGTTGTATCCTCTTCCGCTTGATCTTCTTTCGTTTGAGACCTGGTCCTGGGCATCAACAACTAAACAAGGAAAAGCAGTAAGATCGGTCTCAAATGGAACAAGAGTTCCAAAGAGACAAGAGAAACAATCTAAACAATCAAACTAAAATTATAGAAACTAGGCGTCTCCCCGGCAGCGGCGCCAAAAACTTGATGTGTAAAATTATGTCTAACCGCAAGCGCACGGTATCAATTGTAGTAGATACTAGCAAATACGGGTCGAATCCTCAAGGAGACAGTTTCAAATTCAATTCAATGGTTATCAATTGTTTCTAGTCACAAACAATTAGTTGAGAATTTTGTTAACTACTAAAGCAAATTTAACAAGGTTTTAATTCAATTAATTAAGGGATCTAGGGCAATTCAGGTTCACCATGTTTACAGCAAACAAATAACAAAGGTATAGCTTATCAATGGGATAAAATAATTAGAGCAATGGTTAAACTTTTCCAAGTTTTAACACTCTCAGAAATCCGATGATGTTTTCACACTCACCTTCAATTCCGCTAATTGTATGTAAGCCTCTAGTAGTAAAATCTTTCGATCTATTACTCCTATTGCAATCAATTAATCTATGATATTGCGCAATTACACAAATTAAGAATTAACACATATCAATTAGAATTACTCTTTACCCATCAAATTAAACCCAAATCATGGTGCAAACATGGCTTTCCCTAATACCCTAGAATTAAACTACTCACTCATGGTAGAAGTAAAAGCAATAAGAATAATGAAAGAAGCCATGTAAAACATATAATAATAAAACAAGAGAATAAAGAATACCTCAAACTTTGTATTAACGAAGAACAATGAAGATCCAAATTAAACCAAGTGCTTACAAAGGAAGAGATGGAGAGAGAAAAAACCAAAACCCTAGCTTTTGTAAAAATACGTATATATGTCTATCTATCTCTTTTCACGTTTTTATAATAAAACCTCCTAATAAAATCTGATCTCTATCTCCTAATAAAAGTATTTTTAATATTCTAATCAATTTACAAAAAGATATCCATAATTGAATAGGATTTTCTTGTAAAATTCGTCACTTCTTTTTCTCCTCTGTTTCTGGGCTCTTCCAGTTGGATTTTGCTTACTGGACCACCTCTGAATTAAAGAAAATTCCACAAGCTTCGCGTGGACAGTAAGATCGTTAAATTCTGACTTCTGGAACTCAAGATATGGCCCAAACAGTGCAGGCAGCCCGTGCAGCCCAATAATACGAATTTTCTCCTATTTTATCTCCAAAATAGCTCTTTTTGCTCCAAATCCTTCCAAGTCATGAATTCTTTATTTCCTATAATAAACAATCAAATCTATTAAATAAAAATCCAAATCAATGCAAAACACAATAAATATGAGAATAAAATCATCTAAAATATATATAAAAATATATTCTATCATATTACAAAACATGATTATCAAACAATACATTGCCATATTTTGATGAATAAGGAGAGTGTGGAGCAGGTGAATTTCTCTTCCGACCATTTCTTGTGACAAACGACTAAATCAATTAATTTGACAAAACCTCAAAAAATCAATGCAACCCAATATAATTCATAACATGATCCCAGTATTTATGAAATTTCTGATTTGGATTTGTAAAGTATACCACAAAACAATTATTCAATAAAAAGGATAAAAAAAACTAATGAGGATATCATAGTTACATATTACAGTAGATGTAGCAGCAAGTAAAAGAGATTATATACAGATCGATACCAAGTAGCCATTAATCAGGAATTGATTTGCTAACCGGCAAGCATACAAATCATAGAATCAAGCACCATAAGGATAGCATTAAAAATGAAACCGATTCTGTGGTTGGGGTCCCGGTAATAAGGCAAAAAACAATTAGTTTTCATGATTGTGTTCAAATCAAAAGCCATTCAATATTAAAAAAAAAACCAAATTTTAGGAATTGATGTGCATATATGAGAAATAATGGAAGTAATAAGTATCTTGGTAAATGGTAATGGCACAGAAACAATCTATTGAATTAAATACATAACCTCAGTCAAACAGTAAACCACATAACTCATGTACACAAAATCAACATAAAACATAGTATTTTTCTCTCAGAACTTCAATCAAATAGTTAGGCTGTAAAATAAAAACACACAAACTTGGAAAAATCATGGCAAATAATTATAAAAAATGCAATACTGAAACATAGAAATTGGTGTAGAGAGAGACAAACTCGGCATAGAACTTGGTGTAGAGAGACAAACTCGAAAACTATATCGACACCGATCTGCAACACTGAAACAACACTATATTATGATCAAAATATAGTTTCGATGAAAGGTACAGAGAAAATAAAGTTTAACAACCTTAATCTGAGTAGTAACATCGAACGATATTCAATCTACAAAATGGAACCTGCAATATAAGAAGAACAATATATCGTTATAATAATATAACGATTGTTAGGTTTGCATTAGGTTTTTCAAAGAAAGTAACGATTGCTGATTGAAAAGGAAGAATAAACCGATTGAAAAAATTATGGAAGATTTGATTGAGATATAATCTCCGTAACTGATTTATTTGAAATTCAAATAGATTATGGAAAGATAGTATAAAATGTGTCAAGTATTGGATAGTCCATGGATCTTTTCAAAAATAATACAAATATAGTAAAAATTAGGATCCATGGGTAAATTTTTTTACCCATTGGGTAAATTCCTCATTACACTTTAAGAGTATATAGATAAAGCACATATTCATATTTTTTCTAAAATAAAAGCTTATATCTATCATTTGATTTAAGTAAAAATCTTGAAAAACTAATCTATACTATTATATAAAAGTCGAAACATTAAAAATTTGGTTGATCGGTTGGTCGGTCGGTCGGTACGGTACCTGTTGATTTTACTTATTTACCATTACTCAATTACAGATCTACTAACTAATCAATTTCCTTTTTCAGGTTACACATATTATTTTTTTTTCTATTTTCAAGAACTAAATAATTTCCTTTTTCAGGTAAAATACAATATCTTTTATATTTTATCTAACTAAAATTTTTCATTTATTAATCAATTTCCTTTTTCAGGTTAAACATATTATCTTTTCTATTTTTCAATAACTAAATAATTTCCTTTTTCGGGTAAAATACAATATTTTTTACATTTTATCTAACTAAAATTTCTCCTTTTTATTATATTATTATTACTATTAACTAATCAATTACCTTTTTCAGTCAAAACATGTTACCTTTTCTCTTTTCTCCAACTAAAATATCTCTTTTTCCAATTATATCATGGACGGTTACCATTTTCAGCCAAAACACGTTACCTTTTTTCTTTTTTTTACTAAAACCTCCCTTTTTCCAATTATATCACGGACGTTTCTATTTAATAAAAATAAAATAATATTATTATAATAGTAATAATTAACGATTACCTTTTCAGCTACAATATATCATCTTTTCTATTTTTTCTAATTAAATCCCCTTTTTCCTAGAAATATAACGGGCAACATTAATTTCTCATTTTCTAAAAACTATGAACAATTTTATTTAGTAAAATAACATAATTAAATTATAATTACTATAAATTAATCAATTCCCTTTTTCACATAAATCATGTCATCTTCACGTTACCTTTCTATTTTCTCCAACTAAAATCTCTCTTTTTCCAATTATATCACGGGCGGTTCTATTTAATAAAATAAACTAATAACATTATAATATTATTAATTAATCGATTACCCTTTTCAGCTAAAACGTAGCATCTTTTCTATATTTTCTAACTAAAATCCCTCTTTTAATAGAAATATTAGAAATATCACGAACAATATTTATTTCTCCTTTTCTAAAAACATTACGAGCAATTGTATTTAGTAAAATAATGTAATTAAATTATAATTACTATAAACTAATCAATTACCTTTGTCACCTAGAACATATTACCTTTTAATTTTCTTTAACTAAATTTTTTTATTTTTCTAAACATATCTCGGGCATTATATTTATGGTTTTTTTTAAAATACCCGTCCTTCAAATTATTTTTTTTAAAATACTACCACTTTTAAAACTATTTATAAAAATACATTTCTTCAAAAAAAAAATCAAAAATACGGTTTGCAACCTTTGCAACCGCATTTATAATTTCGGGGCGGCGCCAGCTGCGTGAGTTGCAACTTGCAAATGAGGTTGCAAAGGTGCGTGAGTTGCAAATGAGGTTGCAAAGGTTGCAAAGGTGCGTGAGTTGCAAATGAGGTTGCAAAGGTTGCAACTGAAAATTGTAACTTGCAATCGAAAATTCGTCTGCTCCCCTATATAGCATCGAAGTTGCATATAAGGTTGCATATGAGGTTGCACAACCTCATATGCAACCTTATATGCAGTCGAAAACTGAAAACTGAAAATTGGAAGTTACAACTTACAATTTTCATATGTCATTTTCGACAAGTTTTTTGACAGTTTCCAATTGTCATTTTCGAGCAGTTTTTTGAAATATATATATATATATATATATATATATATATATATTTATTTTAAAAAACTGGTCGAAAATGACAACTGAAAACTGTAAGTTGCAATCCAGTTTTCAGTTGCAACTTTTGCAGTTTTCAGTTGCAACTTTTGCAACCTCATATGTAACAAAAAATTAAAAGTTGCGGCTGGCACCGCCATATATACAAATGGTTGCATAGGTTACAAATCGTATTTTTGAAAATAAAAATTAAAAAATAGTATTTTTGTAAATAACTTTTAAAGTGGTAGTATTTTTTAAAAGAGTTTTAAAAAGATAGTATATGGGATAATTTCCTTTATATTTAATAAAATGAAGTAATAATTTTATAATTACTAATAATTAATGGATTACTCTTTTTAACTAAAACCTATCATCTTTTCTACATTTTCTAACTAAAATCCCTCCTTTTTTAAAAATATCACGGATAACATTTATATAATTATTTTCAAATCATCTCATATAAAATGTAAGTCTCCAAAATTTATGTTTTAAAAAAATTAATTGAGATTAATGAATTTTTTTATATAATATTAAAAAAATTCGTGCATCGCACGGGTTTTAGGCTAGTTCATTAAAATTGTCTTTCTTTACATCTTCTTTTCTAAGGACAAAAAGATCTATTAATAATAAGTCATACCACTTGTTCAAATATAATCAAAGCAAAGATCAAATCAAAGATTTTTTCGTTAAAATTATTATCGTCAAGTAAATCTTGCATTATGGAGCATCCATCATTTATATTGATGAGATTTACAACTTTTTTGAAAAGACAATCTACTGATTTAGTACAATTGTGAAGAATATGTATATCTGATTTGTTATAACGTATTTGAAAAATCGATCATAACATCATGTGTCTTTCTTTACATCTTAATAATCTAAATTAAAAATAAATAGGAACAAATTGAGTTATTGAATTGTGCATTTATTGGATTAGGGATGGATATCGGGTCAGAGGGCTATCTTCGCCCCCAACCTCTTAACCCGAAATCCGTCCCCAATCTTCAAACTGGTATTATTCTACTCCCTGATCCCGTCCCGAATAGGAAGCGAAGATTCCCGCGATAAATCAGGGAATTCGATTTTTTTTAAAGAAAAATGTTAATTATGAATAATATTTTTTAAATGTAATCTAACATAATTTTGGGAATTGCCAAAAATACTACTTTTTTAAGTTTTTTTTTTAGATTTTACCATCTTTTGAAAATATTCGCAAAATATCGTCCATAACAAAAACAACCAAATGCAACCTCTTTTTAAAATTTCTTGAATAAATAATATGAAGTTGATTTTGATTGCACTTGAGATTGATTTTGGTTATTTGAGGTTGCATTTGATTTAATCAGTGCAATTTATTAAGTCACCTATTATGCAATCAAAGATAATTTGAATTATTAAGTTTTTAAAGTTGCATTTTTGATTGATTTGGTTGATGTCCCTTGCAAATATGGTTGCAAAATTTACAGAACGTATTTTTTAAAAATATATTATAAAAGTTTATTTTCACAATATATATTTTTTAAAAAGATATTATTGCAAAAAATGTTTATGGACTTCGATATTTACGAAAAAATCCCAATAATTGTTAACCTTAAATTAAATTTTATTTATACTACTAACAATAAACATAAATAATATTATTATAAATAAATTATATCATAATATGTAAATTTTAAATTATTAAGTGGATAAAAAATTCAAAATTTTAACATCACATATATATTTTCTTGATAATTTACAGGATATACATATAAAAAATAATTATTTTTTAAAAAAATAGAATTTGAGGAGCGGGGAACGAAGATCGAGACGAGGAGATCCTAATTCTGGCTTGTCTCGATCCCCAAAAGTTTTATATTTTTGTCCCCGTTCTTCATCCTATATTTGAAAAAATTCCCAATTCCGATCCGGATACATTTTTAGTTAAGATTATTATATAAACTGATATTTATTAACAATTATTATGTTTAATCAATCAATTAAAATGAAATATTTATTTTTAAAAAAATAATCATTTATGGTCGGAATTTAATTAAAATGATATTCTTTCCGTCTAAAAAAAACATTTTTCTTTGATTTTTTACATATATTATTTTAAGATAAATAAAAAACATCATTTCACATGTTATTTTTGTTTTTTTTGAATTAAAATTTTATATTTAAAATTTATTCACAAAAAAAAAATTAAAAAATAATGTGCAAAGATATCGTTTTTATACACGTAAAAAGTCAAAGGTCATGTATTTTTAAAATTAATAAAAAGTTAAAATCCGAATAAAACCATGATAATTATTTTCTCTTAGGAAATGGGTATTTTGAGTATATTAGTGTGAAAAATATTCCCTTTGTTCCATTTTATATATCCCTTTTCTAAAAATATATATATTTTAAAAGAAAATTAGTTGGATAAAATTTTTCAATTAATATCCTTAATTAATACATTGAAAAATGAGAATAGAGTTAAGTTTGAAAAAAGTCAAATTTTAGATATAATAAATGTAAGGATATCTAGCTTATAACGATGCACGGATTTTTTTTGATATGTAACAAATTTTATTTTATGTTTCCATTATATTTTTATATAATCAATATTTACAATATTTCATTTTAATTTTAATATTAAAATTTTAATATAAATTTAATTAATGATATGCATGGTTAAAAACTTATATTATAAAATTTTAAAATAAATATATCGTTGATAGAATTCGAAACTTGAAATTTTAGTAAATTAATTTAATTATATAATATATTTAATCATTAGATCTAACGACTCTGATTTTTTTATTAAAAATCTAATGGTCATTATTCGTATTATACGGATTTTTATTATATTTTGTTAGTGATTAGAAGATATGATGTGATATTTTTGGTTATATATTAATTATTGCTAGATATGATATGATTGGAAGATATGATATGATTGATGTTTTTAGGTGTTCATAAAAGGTAATATTTTCAACTAAAAGTAAATGTGAAAAAGGCAATCGACTAATTAGCATTAATTATATTATGTATTATTTATTTTAGGTGTTTTAATTGTATAGATATCGTATATATTTTTCTTTATAATAAAGGTTAAATAAGTAAATTCACGAAATACTAAAAAACATATACCAAAAAATAGCTACCAAAATTTTTAATGTTTCGGCTATTATATAATTAATTAATTTTAATTTAATATAATTTAATATACTCATGTTTACGGATTATACTAATGTTTCCTTATTATAAACAAAGTATACGGATTTTTAATATATTTTATTAATAATTGAAAAATATGTTGTGATATTTTCGGGTATATATTAATTATTGTAAGATTAGTTTTAAATTAAAAAGGTTATAACCCGTGCAATTCATGGATTTGTTTTGATATGTAACAAATTTAATTTTATGTTTCCATTACATTTTTATATAATCATTATTTACAATATTTCATTTTAATTTTAATATTAAAAATTTAATTAATGATATGCATGGTTTAAAACTTATATTATAAAATTTTAAAATGAATATATCGTTGATAGAATTCGAACCTTGAAATTTTAGTAAATTAATTTAATTATATAATATATTTAATCATTAGATCTAACGACTATAATTTTTTACTAAAAATCTAATAGTCATTATTCGTATTATACGGATTTTTATTATATTTTGTTAGTGATTAGAAGATATGATGTGATATTTTTGGTTATATATTAATTATTGCTAGATATGATATGATTGGAAGATATGATATGATTGATGTTTTTAGGTGTTCATAAAAGGTAATCCCTCCGTCCCATACAAAATGTTTTAGTCTTTTTAATGTCTCTAACACGCATTTCCATGCATATAAAAAACATGTTTGTAGATATTATTTTCTCATTTTTTTTGTTTTGTATAAAAATAGGATGTTCAAACTTTTATACAAAACAAAAAACTCGAAAAAATAATACTTAAAACTTTGTTTTTTTATATGCGTGGAAATGCGTACCAGAAACTTGAAAAAAACTAGGACATTTTTTATGGGACGAAGGGAGTAATATCTTCAACTAAAAGTAAATGTGAAAAAGGCAATCGACTAATTAGCATTAATTATATTATGTATTATTTATTTTAGGTGTTTTAATTGTATATATATCATATATATTTTTCTTTATAATAAAGGTTAAATAAGTAAATTCACGAAATAACCAAAAAATAGCTACCAAAATTTTTAATGTTTCGGCTATTATACAATTAATTAATTTTAATTTAATATTATTTAATATACTCATGTTTACGGATTATACTAATGTTTCCTTATTATAAACAAAGTATACGGATATTTAATATATTTTATTAATAATTGAAAAATATGATGTGATATTTTCGGGTATATACTAATGATTGTAAGATTAGTTTTAAATTAAAAAGGTAACGTGTTTTAATTCGAAAGGAAATATTAATGATTGAAATATATGATACGATTGATATTTTTAGTTGTTTATAAAAGGTAATATCTTCAATTAAAAGTAAATGTGAAAAAAGGCAATCGACTACTTCCATTAATTATATTATGTTATTATTTATTTTATGATTTTTAATATTATAGATATCATGAGTAGCACTCTTTGGAGAACCACCTTACCTGGAGAACCCTATAATTCTGTAGTGGAACCAATATTTTTTAAATTTTTTCCTGATTCTGTCATAGAACCAAATTTTTTTTCAAAAAAAAAAAAAATCAAAACTGTCACGTCATCACTACCACGTCAACAGTGCTGTTGTGGCACCGCCACGTCACCTTCCACGGCAGCACTGTTGACGCGGGAGTGCCACGTCAGCAGGCATGCTACGTCTGCTTTGTCCAGATTTTTTTTTATTTGTAGAACCAATTTTTTTTATAGAACCAAAAAAATAAATAAAATAAAATTTTGGTTCTGTAATAGAATCAGAAATTAGTATAGAATAAGTGGTTCTCTACAGTTCTCCACGTAAGATGGTTCTCCATAGAACAATGACTTAGATATCATATATATTTTTCTTTATAATGAAGGGTAAATAAGTAAATTTGCAACGTACCAAAAAACAGGTACCAAAATTTTTAATGTTTCAACTTTTATATAATAGTATAGATTTTAAAAATTACTTTAAATTTGTATTGAAAAAAGAAAAAAAAACATGTACCTTGATACAATTTAAGATAAATTCATTTTTGAAATGGCACGTGTATTTTGAGACGAGAGAGTTATTAAAAAGGGGCAGCTGGCCCCACAAGAAAACAGTTCACCTACACGCGGCATTCCACCTCTCCTCCTCCTCCTCCCTCGTTTGCATCGACACCCCCCTCCCTCTCATATATACACACACATATACACACACTTCCGTTGCTTTCTCATTTCTTCCCCAGCTTGTAATCACTCCACATTTGCTCTCTCCCTAAGGTTATTGTCAATTTAATTCCGTGTTTCTTCTGTCATCTCCATAATATATTCTACTTTATTTCTTCTTTAATTTAATAATCTCTCTCTTTTTCTTTTTGGGGCAATTACAGTCAGAAAAATGGACTCCGCGGCCATAACTTATTGCACCAAACCTCTTTACTCTTCAATTCCGGTAATTCTACAACCCCATTTCATCCTTTTTTATTTATTTTTTGTATATGTGTTTATATGTTTAAAATGCTGAATTCTTGACAGTGGCGGAACCAGAGGGGGGCTAGGGGGTGCGTGAGCCCCCCAACCTCTGAAAAAATAATGTTTTTTAAAAAAAAATATTCGGTAAATTATAGATTTTATTGAATATTAATTAAAAATATATTGAATTAATTAAAAAAATTTATTAATGATTTGAGAAATGATAAATGTATATCTAAATTCGAAGTAATTTAGACCTTGTTATCACGAGAGTTCAAAAAATTTAAAATATTTTTACTAATGAATGGTATTTTCTGAAATAAATACATTAAATAATTATTAATGACGGGGACGGGGAATTGAATAATAGCAAGATAGTGTATATTAATATATATTTATTTATCATCCGTAACTTTTTTAAATAAAAATAGGGCAATTGTTGTTAAGTAAAGGTTAGTTGTGTATATTTTAATTATTGAAAAATTTATTACCGTTGCAAATAATTTGTAATTAATATTTGAGCACCCCCTAATTTTTCATCCTCGTTCCGCCACTGATTCTTGATGTTAAAGAACTGATTTTTATCAACGCACGTAATATATTTGATTTTTATATTTGAGTGGTATTGTGACTAGAACAGTTTTTAGAGTGACCCTTTTAAATTTGGTTTCTATTAGCCTATCTTTTGGTTTTTATTGTTGAGGATTGATTTTAGGAGTGTATGTTGAAAGGTGGTGGGAGGTGTTTAATTATTCTGTGTTATACTGTTATTTTGTTTAAACTTGGGCATTTAGATTAGCATAATTGTGCATGAAAATCTGTACAAGGTTAATGCATATAGTCGTTGTTCGTGATCGTAAGTTTGTAAACCGAGTTTACGTAGTTCATTTTGAAAGATGGGTGACTTACTTGGAGTTGGAAGAAAAGATGTATTAATTTTTGTGAGGACATATTACCTGATTACTTTGTTCTTTCTGATGCAGTCCTGTTGTGTTTACGTCTTTACGATTGTAATTTGAAATTTTCAGAGATTATTGACCGGGAGCTCTTCTGGGATTAAAAGCTCACACTGCAGTTTCATGGTGGGGAGCAAAGTGAATTTCCCTACGCAAAGCATCCGATCTTTACAAGTTAGTCAAGAATGTGCGAAACGTGGGGCAGCTCTTAGTGTTAATTGTAGAGGTGATAAAATTCTAGTGGCAAACAGAGGGGAGATTGCTGTCCGTGTCATACGCACTGCTCATGAGTTGGGGATACCTTGTGTCGCTGTTTACTCAACCATTGATAAAGACGCACTTCATGTGAAGCTGGCTGATGAATCAGTTTGTATTGGCGAAGCACCTAGTAACCAATCGTATGTCTTCCCACAATTCTCGTCCCTGGGAGTGATGTTTTCAAGTAGGATGATTGTAAAGTGGTTTCTTAAAATCTATAATTTTTGTTGCAGATATTTAGTTGTTCAAAATGTCCTCTCTGCTGCTATAAGCCGTGGATGCACAATGCTTCATCCAGGATATGGCTTCCTTTCCGAGAATGCACTTTTTGTTGAAATGTGCAGAGAACATGGAATCAAGTTTATTGGACCAAATGTAAGTTCTTGTTATTAGTAAATGGTTAGTCCTCAATTGCTCGGTGATATAGTAGATGGTTTTCATGATGACATCATCTTGTACAATAATTACAGTACTGTCAGAACATGTTTGGCCTTTTTTTTGGTAAGCAACATATTTGTCATTTATGTGCACATTTCTTTGCAATAGATAATGATCACCTACTTGCGAGGATGTAGATTTAACCCTTTATGAAGTGACTTTCAGATTTCTGATTAGGGGAGCAAAATATTTCAAAAGATTTTAAAGCATTATGTTTGTATAAGCTTTATAATATTATGGTCAAGTCAAATGTTGTGTTTTATGAACATAACTGAGTATAATGTTAAAGCTTGATTTTGATTTGAGAATAAAAGAATGTCTGGTTTCTGCAGCCTGACAGCATTCGTGTCATGGGTGACAAATCAACTGCTAGGGACACAATGAAGAATGCTGGCGTTCCAACTGTACCTGGAAGCGACGGTTTGTTACAGGTATAAGCTCTGATCTACATATTAGAAATTTTAACCTCATATGATTTGGAGTGACTAACTAATATGATTGTGCCAATAATTGTCATAATAGAGCACTGAAGAAGCTGTCAGACTTGCTGCAGGGATCGGGTACCCTGTAATGATTAAGGTAAACGTTCTTGTATATATCAAATCTGCAAATGGCTAAACTATAAGGGATTAATGTGATGAATGACATTTTTTATATTGTTATTTATCTATTCTTCTGCACGAGTGAATGCAAAAATATTCAGTGTTTGAACTTTGAACCCACAAGATTTCGAATAATACATAATCTGGCAGAAAGACACCAAATGCATGACCCAGAGGATGTTGGTATTGTTCTCTCAGAAGGCCGATATGCATGAGTAATATATTTGCCTGCTTCTGTGCACTTGTCCATGCTCTTTGGTGCACTTGATGCTAATTTATAATCTAAACAAAAATTAAATATCGTCTATGAAATTTGATATAATTTGTCTCTATTAATTGTCTAGACCAGTCATGCTAGTTTATTATTCATTTGTTGGGGTAACTGGGCTTTGAAGAGTAGACAGAACTGAAATGAAGCCACTTGTTGAGTTTGGTCAGCTGGAAAGAATTGTTTGTTTGGGTATTTTGTTGATGTAACTTTATTTTTAACCTCATTCCATCCCCTACAAATTATGCAAAGATTAGTTGCATAATGTTCTCATATGCCATGTGATACAATAATCTCATAATATTCCTACACTCTGTAGTCGCCTCAACTTTTATCTCTTTAGGCATTCTCTTCCACTTCTAATTTTCTTCACAACTCCAAGTCTATCCATTCAAACCCAAAACGAAATCAGTATCATTTAATATCTGGAAGTGAAGTTTATTTAAGAATGTGATTATTCTATGAAGTGTCCGAGTGAAGAGAGGCAATTTTGAATTTTCATGGAGGTGAAGCACTAACTATGCCCAGAAAGACATGTATAAGCTGTCATTTGAAATAATATAGAGGACTACTTCCAAAAAGCTCAAGAGATTCTATATGAGTAATGTTTACTCTTTGATCTGAAGGCAACAGCAGGTGGTGGAGGTCGTGGAATGCGTCTTGCTAAAGAGCCTGAGGAGTTTCTGAAGCTATTACAGGTTTGATTTCCATTGTTTATAAGAAAGTTAAATTTTGATAATAAATTTTGAACTTCCATGTCATACAAGCCATTGTACATGTTTCTTTCCAACAACACATCTATTGTTCATAACCTGTTCGGCTGTTCCTAATTGAATTTTACTACAAACGTATGCTATATACTATTAGTCTAAATTAGATAACTTGTACATGCTGTTGCTTTTTGGCCTTTGTCATCTGACCTCATTGTCTGATCAGGACCATTACATAAGCATCTTCTGTATCAATTTCTACATAATACTGAACCTACTTGCAAGAGGAATGTATGTGAAGAGGCACATATTGATGTATGTGTCATGCGGTTTAAAGGAATATAATGTCTTGGATATTGGATGTGCTTCCAGTGGGATGCTCTTTTTATTTTCTTCTTGATTATAATTTGAGATGTTGTTTCTCACTAGGCAATAGGCAACACAATAAATAATTGCCTGAAGCAGCCTTATAGTGTCTTCTGAGATAAAGTTATTTTTAGATAAGAGCTGAATGTCCTTAACCAATCTTGTTTGAGTTAAAGTGTTCCTAACTTTCTTGTTTGAATTGTTTGTTCCAATGGGAAGCACTTTTTCTTTTCTTCTTTGATCAGAATTTGAGATGTTGTTTCTCACTAGGCAATACGCAATACAATATATAATTGCCTGAAGCAGCCTTACAGTGTCTCCTGAGACAAAGTTATTTAGATAAGAGCTGAATGTCTTTAACCAATCTTGTTTGAGTTAAAGTGTTCCTAACTTTCTTTTTTGAATTGTTTGTTCTAACAGGCAGCTAAAAGTGAGGCTGCGGCTGCATTTGGTAATGATGGTGTTTATCTTGAAAAGTATATCCAGAATCCAAGGCACATTGAATTCCAGGTAATTTTGGTTATATTCAATGAATCATTGAATTATTTACTAGAGGGGTTGATCAGGAAAGAGAAGATTTTTGTTTTCGATTGAACTTGGCATGTATCTCAAGGCAGACAAGGTCCCAAGATGCAGAACACAGTAAGATAATTGTAAGGAATTAGGACCTGCCAGAGAAGGGAAAACACAAACAGATAAAGTCGCTAGTCTTATAAGTAATCTAAAAGCTAGTGTATATTGCTACAATAAGAATAGATATCCTTACTAATTGGTAACAAAGCATTGCTATCATTCTTATTAACTATATCCCAAGTACTAGATAGTAAAATGAAGAAACTTGTGAGATGGTCAGTTTAATTAAATTTTACCAATCTACTATAAACTGTACCTGTTAGCCTAGTTCATTAGCTTTCAATTAATCTATCCGTTTCATGAATCTACAGGTTCTCGCAGACAAGTTTGGCAATGTCATACACTTTGGAGAGCGTGATTGCAGTATTCAGGTACTACAACATTGTATTCATGTTTAAAGTTCTCCTTTCCAAGTTACAATGTAACAGATGACCGACCATTATATTTGTTTTCCGAATGTTTGAATGTACACACTTAAAATACATCATATCTGTTTAAGTTTCTTTGATTATTATAGGCATTCAACATCTGCTTACAACTAATTAAAATGCAAAAGAATTTCACACATCACAATTCAGCAATAAGGCTGTACTTAGAAAAAATTGAATGACAAAATGTTTCCTTAGCTAAGATATCGTTCATCTGTCAGTACATGTTGGGTCAAAGATTGTTATATATTTTGAATTTGTATGAAAATGATTTAAATATACCATACAGCTTCAAATGATCACTGCAAATCTGTGATTTGAGTAAAAAAGTAAGATTTCCAAAAGCTTCATGTTCCTGGTTCCTAGTAATATTATTAACAATTGGAACACTCTTCAGTCCCTTTGAAAGCCTTTTTCTGGCATATGGTGATAACAAGCAGTACTCATTAGGCAATTTTATAGGTAAGGTCTGAGTTTATACACTAGTGTACCTAAATAGTCACGACCCAAGAAATTGGATTACAAATGTGGTTTCTTAAATTCTTTTTAAGGACTTATATCGAAAACTTCATTATTTGGAATACGTTTGAGTATATACAATTTCTGTATATTCAAGTTGCCTCCTTATGCAACTTAAAAGCAGCCTAACTTGTCTTGTGACTCACTTTGAGATTCATGAAGGGAAATTGATTACCAGGATTACTTTATATACTGGTGTTGTTTAGTATACAAGTTTAACAAAGTTAAGCTATAATCTGATTTCTGGCAGCGCAAATGATAATATTGCTTCAGCTTTCATGTGATCTGTTGGATAATGCCAGTTTAAGGATGCAAGTTATATTTGACAAAAGATTAGTATACAAACTTCAACACTAATATGGTAGATACTACAATAACATGGTTGTGCAGAGAAGGAACCAAAAGTTGCTAGAAGAAGCACCTTCACCTGCATTAACTGCTGAGTTGCGTAAAGCAATGGGTGATGCAGCAGTTGCAGCAGCAGCATCTATAGGCTATGTTGGTGTCGGTACCGTTGAATTCTTATTGGACGAAAGAGGTTCCTTCTACTTTATGGAGATGAACACTAGAATACAGGTGAATTCAGGAAAAAGGCATTTTCTAAATATACTGTACACCGTGTTTTTCTGCTAAATGTCTGCTTACATATAATGTGTAGGTTGAGCATCCTGTGACAGAAATGATTTCTTCTGTTGACCTGATCGAGGAACAAATCCGTGTTGCAAGGGGAGAGAAACTACGTCACAAACAGGTAATAGATTGGTTGCTTAGGATTGGGGGCAAGGGATGCCTAGTTGTTATGTTTACTTACTGATTCCCGGTCACCAGGAAGATATTGTGCTTAGAGGACACTCTATTGAATGCCGTATAAATGCTGAAGATGCTTTTAAAAATTTCAGGCCTGGGCCAGGTATGTGAGTACAGTGTGTTTGTTTTTTACTTGATCATATATTTTGTGTGTTATTGTTACCTATACCTTTTTACTCTTCTTTTCCTGGTTCCTTTATTTGCCCACCCATGACTAACATATTGTAAACCTGTAGTTCTTTTTTATTTAGCTGTTTAGTGTGCGTACTTACACACACACACACACAGATAAACTATCTGTTGTGCTTTTACATCTGCGTGGAATACTTATAACAGATAAGGGAGCTACTTCTTACAGTGACATGACAGGTTTCTAGAAATTAAATATATAACATTTGATTCTGTGTAGGGCAAATAACAGCCTACTTGCCAGCTGGAGGTCCATTTGTGAGGATGGATAGCCATGTTTATCCTGATTACACGGTTCCACCCAGCTATGATTCACTACTCGGAAAGGTTTGCATCAATCATCATTTCTTACTTATCCCTTCTTTTGAAGTCTGTTGTATGATACAAATGCAATTGTGTAGTTTGGGTCTGGGACTCCAATATTCTTGTGCAGTTGCCTGTGTACTGTTACCACTGTAGTTATTCTACTATTACAATTATTATCTTATAATGATTTGTGTCATTTCTACATATATTTATCTCCTCCATGTGTATAGATGAATTGTTTAGTTGTACAGGAGCACTAAACCTTTTCAACACAGGTTGTGCCAAGGTTATAGATATGTGGTTGATGCTTCTTACTTAAAACTTATGAATGTCTGTAGTTGCTTACTAGCAGGAAGGTCCTGGACCATTTTAACGACCTATATTCCAAATAACGGTGTTATGTAGATAATGTTTTAGCAACTTAAATTGTTTTAGTCCACTATAGGTCTTTTTTGTTTAGGCAGGCAGAGCTGCATTACTTTGCTGTACTTAAAAGAGCTCCTCTTAACTCTTCACACTTATGTCTGAATTTTACCAAGCTGCTCTTTAAAATAAATAGACAAGTTCGAATATTCAGTCTGTTACTCCATTAATTTTCATGACATCCCTAAAACAGAATGAATGACTATTGTTTGTGGACTGGGGGTAAGTGCTACATCTTGTTAAGAATATATATTTGCTAGTGCCTTAATCTGAACTGTTATTTTAGCTGGATGATCTTTAAAACTATTTGTTTATGTATGCATGGGTGTAGAACTATCTTCATTTACACAATATGTTTATTACATTCTATTGTTATCTAGCTATCTACACTGAACGATTTGGCATTTAAGATCTTTAATCATTCAAGAATCTATTTTCAGCTAATTGTATGGGCTCCTACAAGAAAGAGGGCAATTGAGCGCATGAAAAGGGCTCTTAGTGATACCATTATAGTAGGTAAGTACATATTCCCTTGAGATGCATACCAGTGACTAATACATATTTTTTAAAATGTCGAAGGGGCAGTATAATCTTCTCCTTGGAGGGAACACATGTGTTTTTGCTCGTTTTGAGTTCTTGTGTCATTCTCAATGGTGGAAATACTTTCAGAGAATGCCTACTTAATTCGAATTGAGTCAAGATATACCCTTCTATGATTTAACTGTCTGATTCCATTTCTTCACTTTTTGTTGTTACTTACAAGAAACACCTAGTGTCCCACCCATCTGGTTAGTTACACTTACTCCTTATTCTTTTTCTTTTTTCATTCGCTGGTTTCAAGTGTGCTTTCACTTGGTTTATACATCTCATTTCTACTGAAATTAGGTTATAATTTCTTTTTCATGGTTATGCTATGCTATTCTTCTTAGTTTGTTTTGGTGGCTGCATCATGCTATGAACTTTTTCATAAGTATCGTGAAGCTTCTCATTTTGGTAGAAATAGCATTTTTGAGTGGAATCCATTGATTGCCAATAATTAGCTAATTGCTTATTGTTGATCTCTGCTTTTTGTAATGAATCAAAGTTTGAATGTCAAGAGTGGCTGTAATCTCAAATTACTTGTGAAGGAAATAAGTTTTCTCGACATCAGACTAGCAGACTTTATCAGGTTGGGTGTTGGTGGTTATGTAACTAGAAACTTCTTCTTTTGCAGGTGTTCCAACAACAATCGAATACCACAAACTCATTCTTGAAGTTGAGGTAGAAGAATTTTTTTATTGTTATTGATCTACACTCATGTTTATCGCTATTTTGACTTCCAACATTTGCTTTGTTTCAGGACTTCAAAAATGGGAAAGTTGATACTGCCTTTATTCCAAAGCATGAACATGAGTTGGCAGCTGTAAGTATTTGTTTTAACACTTTGCGTTAATTTTGTCCCAGAATCTTGCTTTTGAAACAATGCTTTTCAGTGTGTGCTCATTAAAAAAGTCAACTGAGGATTAACTATATTGAAAACATTCGACCATCTTTTTAGGACAAACAAAGTTTATGATTCATTACCAGCTATAACATATTAACATTAAAACCTTCGTGGAATCAAAATGTGAGCAACACTAGTCCTAGTTTTCTGCTCATGGTGCTAGTGGTCAGGTCAGTTATAGGGATACTGAAGACTCTACTTCCTCAAGTCTTCATTGATAAGGGCGGATATCCAATAGTTTGAACTTTGAAGATGAAAGAACTACATTTAACTTATCAAGGAAACTTTGAGTCTGTGAACTCTAAACTACCTAATTCACATATTACAAACACTTATCATGACACCTGCTACCAACTTGAGCAACCCATGGAATGATGCCAAGCTAGACAGCTCATATTGGTTAACAAAATCCGCGTTAAAAGTAGGAACCACTATTCAGAGAATTCCACCTTTAATCCCCAATCACCCAACACTCATATAACAATATTTCGAAAAGAAAATGACCAGATTTATTTTGATGCATGCAGCCTCGGAACATTGTACCAGCTACTTCTGCTAAAGAGCTTGCGAACACTGCAGCATAGAGGAAGAAAGAGAATCTCTCCTGAAGGTTAAACATACTGACTATCAGTTTCAAAATGTACTAATATAGTCTCTCTGCACCGAGGTTTCACTACAATAGACTTTCGATCTGCATTTGCTCATGTAAGAACCAGTTGTAGAAATTAATAGAAATTTAAAGTGTACTTTACTGGTCTTGTTTTGTTTGTTTTCCAACTGGATTGTTTGATTTGGTTGGAAGGATTGGAATAAGGTACACTAATATAATTGAATACCTTGAACAAATATTAAGGTGGGAAAGAAAGATATAGGAAGGTAGAGGGCAAGACACACGTAAACACAACATTTTTTTTTTTTTTTTTTACAATAAAGTGCTTATAGGCTTATAAATAAGTATCTGTTCTAACAATTCTCGGAGGTGAGCGAAGATCGAACCCATGATCTGGGTCGACAGAGGATATACCCTTACACCTTGCTCGCACGTAAAAGCAACTTAAGCACCTGTCTAGAAATTAAAACATGAACAATAATCTTCGTCCATTCGTTTTCAGGGATTTTTTTCTTCTTAAAATACATAAAATGACATATAATATCCTCAAGTAGGGATGACAAAAAAAACCGATCCGACGGATACCCGATCCAATTCGATCCGATTGGATCTTACTGAACCCGATTTTTTGGATTTGGATTTGGATTTAAATTTGATTTTTAAACCCGAAAGAGTTTGGATTTGGATTTGGATATTAGCCAAATCCAACCCGATCCAAACCCGAAACCCGAAAAAAACCCAATATATATATATAAATTTATTCCTTATAAATAAATACCCATTACTTAGGCTCAGCCCATTTACTGAATATTTATTTGCAATTGTAATTTTAATTTTTATAAAATTTAGCTTAAAGAAATATTACCACTTATTTACAAGAATTTAAAAATTTGGGTTTGGATAAACCCGAACCCGATCCAAACCCGGCGAATCGAATTTGAATTTTGAATTTCCAAATCCAATTGGATTTGGATAAGGTTTGAATTTGGATTAAAGATTCGGGTTTAGATTTGGATATCACCAATATCCAACCCGTTGCCATCCCTATCTTTAAGGTTGTACATCTATAGTAAAAATGCCGCTTTTCTTAAATGGTTGAAATTTCATGATACAAACGGAATTGTAACATCCTTAAATTTGTACACTTATGTGATATGAACTGTATTACTATAATTGATGGCACACTTTGCACTGAAAACTTGAAAAATGAATCTAGCCATGACAGATACAGTATGCATTGATTTAAAAGAATAAGATTTTCTTGGTAAGATGATAATTGGAAAAACAATAGGGCGTGTGATCCCCATTGGCCATTACTAACATAAAATATAATTTTAATCTGCATATACAGATAATATTAAGTACTTTGAAATGTGTACATAAAATATAGATCAATAATTGGATTGGTCCAATTGTCCCTTGAATTCCTGAATAGGTTCAGTGTCCAAAAATTTAATAAAAGAAGCTGCTCGAAACTTGCACTGTTCATTGACTGATAGAATAAGAAAGTAACACATACAACAAAATTTTTGTTTTTTAACTAAAGACAGACCCCTATTCTACTATACTACGTATTTAGTTTTTGGCCAAGAATTATAAAGTCCGGCAACTTCTGACCTGCAGATTGTTATCCTCATTAACATAATCCCTGACAATTTTTTTCTTCCCTAATTTGATGTTTGGATCAACTTTCGTGCACGTTAACTAATTTGAAAAATTATTAACTAGTTTATCGAAAATGGTATTCCCTCCGTCACAAAATGTTTTTCCCATTTTGATTTTTGGTACTGTTCATTCTAAGCGGTTGACTACTAATTTACGTCTAATCTATAAGATAAAATATAGTCATGAGTGATCTTGTTGGATTCGTATTTGTGAGTATTTTAATATAGTGAAGTTTTTATATTTAAAACTAATACGAAATTGAAGATATTAACGATTAAGAGTGTGCGTTAGCACACATGATAATGATGAATGGGAAAAGTTTTTTGGGACCGAGGGAGTAATCGACTCTAATCCTGACACTTAAGTGGTGCTTTTGTAGTTTTCTCTTTCATTCCCACTACTGTGGGCCTATAAAAATGACCAATTCTGTCCAATTACTTTTTTTATTCGAATAGATGAGGTGAGGTACAAAATTGTAAAAGGGAGAGAACAGAATTCAAGATTTTTCGTTAAAAAATTTTCAAATCATGGAAACTAACTGTTATTCACAGAGTCATCCTGTTTACATTTAATAACAAACCTAATTGTGGGTAATGTTTTGCATTACTTATCCCTTAACTGGGGAACCCTCTAGTTGTGAGTTTCTACTTGTTTCTAGTACCTATAATAGTAGGTATCAAAATTCTATCT
This sequence comes from Saposhnikovia divaricata, assembly GCA_036435485.1. Taxonomy (NCBI): domain Eukaryota; kingdom Viridiplantae; phylum Streptophyta; class Magnoliopsida; order Apiales; family Apiaceae; genus Saposhnikovia; species Saposhnikovia divaricata. Next base: position 162,382,209 of record CM071597.1, read on the forward strand.
GTGTAATTGTACAAATTAAGTCATGAAATAATGATTGAAAGAAGATCCAGAGATCATGCCTCAAGCTTGGAGAACAAGGTTGTAGAAATAAACACAGTTGGATTTTGAAGATTGAAATTAAAATCCACGATCCCTGAAAAGGTCAAACCAATTTTTTTTTTTTAAATTTGATGTTCGGGTCAACTTTCGTGCACGTTAACTAATCCGAAAAATGACCGATTCTATTCAATTATTTTTTATTCGAATAAATGAGGTGAGGTACAAAATTATAAAAGGGAGAGAACCGAATTCAAGATTTTTCGTAAAAAATATTTCAAATCATGGAAGCTAACTATATACAATTGTCGATACTAGATTTTGTCTGGTAAATCAGATAAGTATTCTGAAAATTCTCAATTTATTAATAAATTCTTAATTAATTTCCGTTTAGTTTAATAAAATATTTTGTTAATTTGATTAGACATTATGAATTATTCTTGAATAGCATGCATTTTTCTAATAAATAAAATAAATATTATAATATAAAATATCTTTAGTTATCACTTTCACAATTAGAAATTTAATATCTTTATGTTATAAATTTTTCAACATTCAAATCTATATAGACCAGTGATCCAATAAAAAATCAAAATTGAATAAAAATTAAAAACTAATCTAAACCCCTAGATCAATTTAATCGAATGACCCCTTAAAAACACCACACACAATTAAAATAAATCGTCCCATACATAATTCCACATAATTCTCTCGTTTTTAATTTGATTTTTTCCGTTAATCGGTGAGCATTTTTTGAAATCTAACTTCACTGTATTTTTTTCATCTCTCAACGATCAATTTGCATACCGTATGTGCTATATTCCGACTCGATTTAAGAATTTTTTTTTTATTTAGTTTCTAAATTCTATTTTAAAATTGATTTTTATTAGAGTATATATATATATATATATATATATATATATATATATATATATATATATCACAACAGGTTCCATTTTAATTCACCTCAAGTCACTATTTTGACCCTCTGCATTCATTAGTAGTGGTTTTTGCCGAAATCAGACTGAGTCATGACTATACAAGACTCCAACATCACTCCCATGCTCGAAACTACATTGACTAATCCTATTTTCACACTTTCTTTCATTATTCTTTGAATCTCCGACTATTGATCTTACAAGTGCATACAAGAATAACATACACCGTAATATTATACACACAAATTGTTTATTTTACTGATTGAGTATATTTTATTTTTTAAACATGTATATTTATACATTTTATAATTGAAAAAAATAAAATTTTGAATATTACCGTTTCATATACATATAGTTATAATAATTTTTTTTGCGTACAATACCATCACATCTAAAAGAAATTGAGCAATTTATTGCCAAATTAAATTTGGTTAATGTCTCGATATAAACTCGTCATAAAGACCTTCTTCACTAAAATCAGCCTTGATTTTATTTAAGATAACTAAATGTCCATTGGAATTTTTAAACGACCATCATTATTAGTGAGACAAACAACAAGTTTATATTTCTTTCCAAGTCCAGGTGGGTATATACATGAATAATTGTAGCACTTACACTTACTTACCAATGTTCCAAAGACTATCAAGATGTTTGTGTAGCTCATTCTCAAGATATAAAGTAGTATATATGTGTGTCGGTGTGTGACACTTACCATGACAGCTAGTGGCGAGGCGTACATGAGAAAACAACCAACCATGCATATGCTTCCTATGATTGTCGTCCGGAGCTTCATGCTATGAACTAAGGTGAGAGCCATAATTGCCACAACTCCGATAAAAGAGAGTTCAGCTAATGTTACGAGAAAAACGTTCTTTCTCTTTTTCTTGTCGGAGTAAATAAGAAAGATCATCAAGTAAACAAGTTCGATGATGAGTCCGGAGCCATTAATCATAAGGACGAGGAAGCTATAGGGATGAAATCATGGAAGACCGTACAGAATCTACATGCCAAAGTTGAATAGAGTGGCTAAATATGGCATGGCTGAGAATTGTTCCACGGACTTCTTGCATATAATAGTAAATGTTGGCCTGAAAAATGATCTCAGATATGACATATCTAGTAATTTAAAGAAATAACTAATAGTGATGAGATCATATCTAATATCTAGTATTCATGTCTATACACTATCATCAATATATTCTTAATGCATCATCTCACTTGTTTAGCAAATTTACCTATTGGGTAAAAAAAATTTACCCAACTCCTCCAAAACATACTACACTCAAGCTATTTTTTAATGACCCATGGATAATCCATAAAATTTACCCATTGGGTAAAAAACTTACCCATTTAATGATCCCTTTACCAATATAACAAACTTGGTCAATTATAGATGTTTCCTTAATTTAAGCAGATTTTGAATTTAAATATACTATATAACTACATTAACTTATATTAAGTGATGAATTATATTGAATTACCTATCTATTTTTACATGATTTTAGCAAATTTTCAAATTTAAATGATATTCTACATCAATTAGAGATCCATCTTCCACATTACACCAATATTATTATCTTTTTTCAAAATTCAAATCCTCTCACATGTCTCTTAGCGATACAAAATTCAAATACTCTCAAATCTGTGATTTATGGCCATCAGTTTTATCTTTCTCAAGAATTCAAATCCATGAATTTTATTTTCTCTTCGTTTCTTTTTTATTATCTCTCTGCAAATCTATGTTTTGTATATACATTTATATTTTTGTGTATATATGTGTGTCATTTATTTGTTTATATATATGTTTGATTTGTTTGTTTGTATATGTGTTTGATTTGGTTGTTATGCATAATTGATAAATCTATTATGATTGTTTTCTTCACCTCTCAATTATTATCTTATTTGACGATGTTTTCTATGTTTGTGTTATGATAAGGTATTATAATGGCGATGAAGTATCACTTGATTCCAATAATCACATGCTAGGGATATTGTTTCTACCAAAGTAGGTATATTTTCTTTGACACTGAACATTCATATTGATTTTAAAGCCTTATCTATTTCTTAAGAGGATTTTTATAGTGATTTATTGATATATGATTTTTATTATGTAGTGTACATGTTTGACGAAAGTTCTGACAAATGTTTGTTGATCTATTATGAAGTCCTCTAATTTTAAATATAATATGCGCACTGATTTTGATAGTTAGGCCAATTTGTGTTCCTCGCTTCATCTTTTATCGGATTTGTGTTTCTATGTTTTATGTATTCATCTTTTTTGCAGCTTGATTGTTATCTTGAACAAGGAACAAGAACTTCTAAAAACTCTACAGCTGCTTAAGGTGTTTATTTTAGACTCAGAGTTCATTAACAATAAAGGGGTACTGGCTGTGGCTAAAGGATGTCTAAAATTGAAAGTTCTGAAGCTGCAATGCATTAATGTCACAGATGAGGCTTTGCAAGCTGTTGGCCTATTTTGTTTGTCTCTGGAACTATTATCTTTATACAGTTTCCAGAGATTTACTGACAAGTAAGTTACTTTCCTCTCCGCATTTTCCATCAGTAAGTTATTAATCTCTTTTAAATCTATCTAGCCTGCTTACTTGATTAGACCAGTCTTCTCCATTTTTAAGTCCATCCTCAACAATCTTCAGCATTGTAATATCTTTGAAGCAGAATTGTATGCTTTTAACATTGGTAATATTTAATACATAATCTTTATCATGTTAAGTGGATGAGTAGATTGCAATTCGTCACCTTTGATTTTCTATGTCTATAATTTATTTGATGTGTGATATTTGGACTCTCTGGCTCGATGTCTGCAAAATTTAATACACCAGGAAAGTAAATTTTAAATTGAGGGTCTAAGAATCTAACTCTTGCCCATAATCCCAGTCAGCCATAAATCATGGTGAATTTTAAAACATCTTTTGTCAATAAACAAACTGAAAGCATTCATATATTGATTGATACATTTACAGAAAAACATAATGGACCAAATCGCAACCATGAAATGTATCTCACTCCATCGCAAAGGAGGTTGGTTGGTGTTGATCTATCAGGTTTGGTTTTTTAAAAGCACCCTATATTTTCTTCCTTTTTTTCATAGCATAAGTGTTTGATAAATCAGACATTCTTTGAAAACCAATTTTTTTGCTTCAAAATTGTTTATTAATTCATGTTTTACTTAGGTAACAATGTCGATCAAAGTTCCCATATTGCTACACAAGGAATACTTGATTCTAAGAATTTGTCAGGTCGGTCCAGTACGTAACAGGTTCAAGTTCATATTAACATTATGATTTTCTTATATTATTGCTGCCTATCAAAGACAAATTTATTTAGGTATTACTTATCAAAGTGAAATTGTACGAGCTACAAAGCCCATTCCCGTAGAAATACGAAGGTCAGAATCCTCCATTTTTGCCACTCAACTCCAAGTACTGGGAAACCTAAAGATGAAGGACTCCACAAACATAAATTATTACGAGAAGAGAGATATTCTAACTTTGGAAGGGTAACTAAATAATATAATGAATGTCGCATCCAAAATGGTTTTAAATTTCAATTGCTATTAATCATCTAATAGGATTTTAATGCATTAAGAGCTGGTATTGGTAATGTAAAACAAATGTGGTTGAGTAACCATACATGTATAGTTTTCATTCTTTTCATAATCTTGAATGAAATTTAAAATTACTGGTGTTGGTATGACATAACCAATGTTTTTGGCATCTTTTTGTTTAAGGGATTTGAATGCAAGATTGTACGAGCTATTCAGCGCAAACCCAGCATAAGTAACAATGTAAATCCTTTCCAGTTGCAAGCTTCCAGGATTTCTCAAAAAAAAAAGCAGGTTTCTACATTTTCAGATACACGATTGCTTGATTCTTTCAATCGGGGTAAATGGCCATGTAACTTTCAAATGTTTAACATTTAAAGGATTGAAAGCTATCTTTTTTCGCTTATTTGAAATTTTTGCCGGGCTATGAATTAAATATGTATTATAAGTGTTAAATTCTATGATATATTAGTTTTACACACTCACATGATAATGGTTACTGTTGGTCATGATAGTTAAAATCATCTAAGTAATATATGTGTCAAATTTATTACATTTAAATGCAATAAATAGTTTATTGGAACATGAAGACCATCCCATTTGTAGTCATTCCAATGTTGTCTAATCCATCAAATTTATTAATAGGATTTTATGTTTTGCTGCAGGAAATGTTCTTACATTATCACAAGGAAGAGGCAATAATGGTTTTAGTCTCCCAGGTACAAATAGAATTAAATAGTATAGCTTTTAATGTTCTTTACCCATTTTCCAAAAAGAAATTACAGCAGTTGCTCTTTTATGATATTCTTCCAAATTGATGGATTGTGACAAAGGTAATGTTATAATTTCGATGTTTACCTCGACAAAAGAATCTGGCCAGGGCCATTATATGTGAATCTTATGCTAGCATCCATGACTTCTGGCCATGTAATTATATTATCTATCTTTCTAGGAAATTTATACTTAGGTTCTGTTATAAGTATTGTTTGTTGTGGATCTCAGTGACCCTCTGTAGCCATTAGCCTAGCAATACTAATTTGCTGACCCTTGATATAATTGTTTGTTTATAAATTAGTCAACAACTGATTTGCACTAAGGATTATCATAATGAACCTTAAAGTAGACAAAGGTAAGTATTTTTGTTTCGTACTCATTTTGCCAAAATCTTTGAGTGCTGTAGACAACATTGTACAATATCTTCGCATTTAAGGACCATCTTAGTAATGCTTCATATTAGTCTTAAGGAAGTATTAGTATGTTCATCAATTTGGTCTTCTCCTTCAGAAGGAGTGATGAGCTTTTCTGCCTAGGCAATTCTATCCTTTTATCGCAATCACCATATACTCCAAGTACTTAATTTGCAAGTTTAGCTCAAAGGTAGTCTAAATTTAACCCATGTCTGAACACTACTTTGGAATGTTGCGGAGATCTTAAAAGCATTGCTAACAACCTCAACTGTTGGTTTTCCTACAGCTCTTTGGCCGTCCACAGTGGACTGTAAGATGTCGATCACATAGCTACGTCAACAAGGTGACATAATATATCAAATTCCTCAATTTTGGAATTAATGATCAAGTTTTCTCGAATGAAAATGTCCTAATATTAAATTATAAATCATCTACTACCTGATACTGAAATGGTAAAGAACTGCAATAGGTAAAAGAGAAGATGATTAGTAGAGGTTGACAAATATTTAGTGCTTCCCCAGTACAATCTGTTCTAATAGTTGAATGGGGTAAGTGCTTGAGTTCATATTATCAGCTTATGTGATATGGCAAATTATCTTAATGTTTATTTGAATCCAAATTTCTTTGTTTTATGGACTATATTTAACTTCATCTTACAACACTATGCCTTTGAATGTATCGGTCCATTTGGAGCCTAAACATATTTAGGATCCCACTGAGTTTAAATTTAATGTAATTGTCGTTGTATAGTATCAAGCATTTGTCTTTAGATTATACTGCAGGAATTTAATCATGAATGAAAATGCACACCTAGAGGGGGTGAATAGGTGTAAATGGCTAACTATGTCCAATTTTAATAATTACCAGAAACAGCTTATTGATTTCAATTTTAGCAGATGCAAATGGTACGATGAATGTAAATGGTAAGCTGAATGCACAAGCAGTAAGTAAAGTACAGAAAGATAAAGAACACAAGAGACTTTTAGCCAGGTTCGACCCCTAATCCCCTATGGTCTACGTCCTGGTCCCTTACCAACCCGGTAAGAGAATATATTATTGATCAACGAAATAAACCAATTACAAGATATAATAATATATCTCCCTCAATACCCAGTTGCTGACAAATGGCTTACTGAACCCCTATTTCTGAACTTGCTCCCTAAGCTAAACTTCCCAAGTATATTTCTCTAGCAACGTTCACCAAACCCTAGTTCCCTAGCCAATATGTCCAACAACTAAACCTTACAAATCGAACAATACAAATCAAGATATGAATACAACTCAAACTATGAACTCTCTAAGATATAGCACGTATATGATATATTAAGAGCTCAAGAGAGTCGAAAGGATATAGCAATGAAGAACTGAGTTGTTTGTGTTCTTTGTGTGCTTGAATGTTTTCTCAATTGATAAAAAATGAATGAACACAAGAACAAGGTTTATAAAGCTTCACAACCAACGTTCGAAAATCAATCAATCAATTATTCATGTCTAGAATCCCATTTTAACGTTCAATTGGTTGGAGAGATTTTTGCAACGTTCTTGTGACCGTTTGACAGTAGGTTTGGAAGAGAAAGATCGATGAAAAACATAACCTTTCTGTTTGTATGTATAGAAAACGTGTATAGGAGATTTTGAAGAAAGAAATCTTTTAAAAATGGCAAACTCCTATAATTTAGGAAATTGATAAAGAAAAGATATTTGATAAAGATTTGAGCTCTAAAATATATTGTGTACGTATTATATCAGAAAGAGCCCTCACAAAATATCTAATTGAATTTCCTGAAATAAATCCTTGAGAATCGAACTTGATCTTTATCTTCAGAAATTTTGGACAGTTGGAAATGGCTTGCTGTTTGCGTATTGACTGTGTGCAACTGGCTTGCCAAATGTCTCTGTTGTAGCACCAATTGGCTTGCTGTTTGTATATTCTGATTAAACAATCAGTAGTCTATTTTTCCCTGCAAAACCAAGTTAGTACAACATAGAAATAACATGATGTTTTATATCAAACTACAAGCAATTAGCTTGATGAATGTGGTCATCAAAACCATAGGAGTATCAATCTCCCCCTTTTTGATGATTACACAATATTTAGGAGAATAAAATTACTCCCCCTAAATCCCTGCATATTAGAAGATTTTGATATAAAACAAACTCATATCTCACTTAGTTACCTGCCATCAAGAATAAGATAAACAAGCATAATTAATCATAGCCAAATCGAATATCTTGACCAAACAAAGCAAATAAGTTCTCCTAAATTTCTCCCCCTTAATCCATCAAAAAGAAACATTAGTCCAGGTCTGGAATAAACATAGAGAAATAAAAAAATCAAATCATGGTAGTGGCATATAAACAGTTCAGATACAAACGGTAAGCCAACGTTACCTAGTCTGTGCTTGTCAGCTTGCTGACTACACAGTACACATGCCAAGCTCTCTTTGTATGGCAATTGTCTTGAGCACAAAACACTTTGAGCCAAAGATTTTGAAGTAACTGATGTTTGGCTTCTTTTTCCTCAACAATTCATAAGGAGTTTTGTTCAAAATAGGCCTGATTATGACTCCGTTCAACACATAGCATGACGTATTCACCGCTTCTGCCTAAAAGCTTCTAGGCATCTTGCTTTCTTGCAATAGAGTCCTTGTTGTTTCTTGTAATGACCTGTTCTTCCTTTCTACCACTCCATTTTGCTGTGGAGTCCTTGGAGGAGAAAATTCATGTGTAATTCCTCTTTCTTCACAATAAGCAATGAAGTCTTTGTGGAGAAATTCACCACCTCTATCACTCCTTATACCTACAAGCCTTGTATTCAACTTGTTCTCAAGTAATTTAATTAACTTCTCAAACTCATTAAAAGCACAATCTTTAGTACGAAGAAACAATACCCATATAAATCAAGAATAATCATTTACAATTACAAAACCATATTGTTTACCTCCAATACTCTTGTAAGAATCTTGACCAAATAAGTCCAAATGCAGAAGCTCTAAGGGTTAGAAGTAAATACCATTTTCTTTGATTTGTGAGTACTTCTAATCTGTTTGCCCAATTGGCAAGCTGAACAGACCTCTATTTTGACATACTTTAGGTTGGGAAGCCCTCTCACTAGTTTCTTGCTTGACAACTTACTGAGCAAGTCCATGTGTGCATGTCCCAATCTTCTATACCAAATATATGGGTCATTATCTACTGCATCTAAACATCAAGCTATTTCCTGCATATCAAAGTCTAATATATATATATATATATATATATATATATATGGGTAAATGGTCAAAATCGTCACTGTACTATTCAAAAACTTTCACTTGGATCACCAGCCCAAAAAAGCTTTCAGAAGAATTATTGAACTCAATATAACTTTCAATTGGGTCATTATACATTAAAAATATTTCACTGCCGTTAACTTTTCTTTGACTTAACGGAAGTCTGTTAACTTTTTACAACTCAGTTGCCAGCTAGTTACACCTCAGCACCATATCATCATCCATGTCATTATCTAAAATCTAATATATTATTTATTTAACAAAAACTATATAATAAATTTTATTTAACAAAAACTATATTCCACCTGCAACTCTACCGTCCACCTCCTGCAACACCAATTCCGTTGTTCCCCCGCCTTCCGACTAACAACCCTCCCACCTTCAATTATAATCCCTCCATCACCTCACCTCCACCCAGTCACCACTCCGGCCATTCCCTCATCTGTTCTTCTTCGTCCTCACCACCGTTCGCCTCCACCAATTCCCTTTCCCCCGTCTTCTTCTCTGCTACACCATCACCCGACCACCAGCCCCATTTTCTTCTCTGCCACACAACCACCGCCCTTCCTCTCTCCCTCTCCTCCGTTAACAAGCCGCCCCTTCACCGCTGCACAACCTCCTTATTCACCAACAACCTCGCCTGCAAACCAGCCTCCACACCTTCTTATTCTCCGTTCGCTCCGTCGACCCCCACAACCACCTCTTCTTCTTCAACTCGCCCCTCACCTCTCTTCTCCCTTTCCTCCACCTTCCCTTTATCTCCTCCATCTCCGCCCACCTTCACCAACAACTTCCGCCACTCTTCACCCACAACAACAGCTCTTCCCATTCATTTAAACCCATCCCACCTCCTTCCTCCATTCAACCTACACCTGCAAACCACTACCAAACCCACCAGCATTCTCAATTGCGCAACCAAAATCTCCCACCTATCTCCTTCTCCTCCCCTCAACCCCCATCCCACCACCTGCAAATCACCATCACTTCCTCTCCTCTGTCCACCACAACCACGCCATCATCTCTCCACCCATTTCCCACCTCCGTTCACCTTTGTCGATTTCAACCACCGCTTATCTCCCCTCCTACCAACAGCCCTCCATTCCCCTCCCTTTCTCCTCTTCCCACCCAACTGACCCAACAGAAAATCAATCATATTATTAAATTTATAAGATTAATTATTAGTTAAATTTGAAAGTTATTAAAAATGGAAAATTTGGATATTTTAAAATTTAAAATTTTGGAAAATAGAAATTTTGGAAATTATAATTTAAAATATTAGTTTAAAATAAAAATTATAATTTTGAACATTATAAATTTAAATTTAAAATTAATCGATGACCTAATTGAAAATTGATACAAAGTTGAGTGATTAATTAGCAATTGAACCTTATTTCGTGTGCCATGTCAGCAGCCACGTCAATATTCCGTCTATTTTTTAACGGAACTAACGGTAGAAACCCAATTGAATTGTTTTAATTGTAAAAGTGTTTGACTGAAAGGTTTTTTGGGCTGGTGACCCAAGTGAAAGTTTTCGAATAGTACAGTAACGAAAATGTCCATTTACCCTATATATATATATATATATATATATATATATATATATATATATATATATATATATATATATATATATATATATATATATATATATATATATATATATATATTTCCTTCCCTTCTAGCAACTAGTGGGACTTTATTAGTACCAATAGTAATAATAGTTTTATAAATGCCAAAATCAACATGATGCCCATCATCAAATAATTGAGTGACACTAAGCAAATTGTAAGTAAGTCCTTTGACATATTGTACTTTATCAATTGATATAGAACTATTACCAATAGAACCGGTACCAAGGATTCGAAGAGTTTTGCTATTCCCAATTGCACTCTTCCACCCTTTTTCATTTGGAGATTCATAAACTGAGATTTGTCTCCACTCATGTGTCTAGTGCATCCGCTATCCAAAATCCATTGCTTTGATTTGTCCTTAGTAGTGAGGCACATCTACAAAACAAACATAACTCAATGTTTTGGTACCCATACAGGTTTGGGTCCATGTTGGTTAGCAGCAAGAATATATAAAGCATTTAAATCATATTTCTTGATCCACATTTGGACCACTTTTGGGGACTGATTTTGTTTTCTGTCATTTTGTTGGTAAGCTGTTTGTCTTCTGCTATTTGCATTCTGGTATGCTGACTGTTGTCTGACTGGTCCATTCTGGTATGCTGTTTTCCTTTTATCATTGACTTGAACAACACAATTTCTTTCCAGATGTCCTTTTCCACCACATTTGTTGCATGTCTTCCAAGGCATAGCATAATTGTAAGGTATGTCATTCCTTCCTTCATATTTGAGCACATTATCCTTTTTGTTGAAGTTCATGCTAACTCATTCTCTGACCAAGGGGACATTTTCCTTCTTCATCATTGTTTTTAAAAGTGTCTTCACCTTGAATAAAAGTTCCCATGCCTTGCTTGAGATCTTTGACTTCTTTTTCTAGGAGAGTGATCAGTTCAGCTTGCTGATTGATGAGTTCAGCTTGCTGAGCTCTCTTTTCAGCAGATTTGGATGACTCGGCTTGATTAGATTCTTTAAGTTTGAATGTCTTCAGGCATTCATCTCTAGCCTCTATCTCTGATTTCAACATGCTGAGTTCCTTCTCCAAGGTAGTGATCAATGCAGCTTGCCGAGATGCCATTTCAGCTGTTTTACAAGATTCAGCTCGACTAGATTCCTTCAACTTGTATGATTCCAATGCTTTATCTTTCGTTTTAACATCAGATCTCAGCACTTTGATTTCTTTCATCCGCTCTTTGAGTTCCTCCATCAAGGTCTTGTTTCTCTTTTCATGTAATTTGTTAATAGCCTCTAATTGACTATTCTTGGCATTTAGCTCCTTTATCTCTGTAGCCCTGTTTGATGAAGTTGTATCCCATTCTTCCATCCTTGGCATCAATTCTTGAATCATTTTAGACATAAGTGAATTCTTTTCAGATAGTTTGCTGATTTCAGCCTTTATTGCCATATGTTCCTCAATGGTTACACTATTCTGTTCCTACATGGTTAGTGACTCTAAAATATCATCATCTGAAGATACACAACCTTTAAAAGAATTTACTTCACTTTGATCCTCTTCAGAATCAGTTACAGTATAAACTCCTTCAGAATTTTCTTGAACAGATTCATCATCAATCCCAACAAGTGCTAAGTTCACAATATCTTCACTTGAATCATCATTGGAATCTGAGTAATCATCACTCCAAGTCAGTTGAGTTTTTGATTTCGTCTTGTCCTTGTAAGTAGCAGGCTGTTCAGATTTTAGCTTGTAGCAATCTTTCTTGTAATGACCTGATTTGCCACACTCAAAGCATGTTTGATCCCTTGAGTCTTTAGATACTTTCTTGCTGTTAGAAAATTCACCTTTCTCTTTTTTCATTCTGTTCCTCTTCTCAATCAGTTTCTTGATTTTCCTTGAGATGATAGCAAGTTCTTCATCACCAGATTCTGTTGGCTTGCTGTTTCCAGAATGAAGAGCCATATTCTTCATTTTTAGATTGTTAGCCATTTTGATCGAATACTTTTCCTGTTACAGAAATGTTAGTATACCAAAGCTCTGATACCAAATGAAAATGCACACCTAGAGGGGGGTGAATAGGTGTAAATGGCTAACTATGTCCAATTTTAATAATTACCAGAAATAGCTTACTGATTTCAATTTTAGCAGATGCAAATGGTACGCTGAATGTAAATGGTAAGCTTAATGTACAAGTAGTAAGTAAAGTGCAGAAAGATAAAGAACACAAGAGACTTTTAGCCAGGTTCGACCCCTAATCCCCTATGCTCTACGTCCTGGTCCCTTACCAACCCGGTAAGAGAATATATTATTGATCAACGAAATAAACCAATTACAAGATACAATAATATATCTCCCTCAATACCCAACTGCTGACAAATGGCTTACTGAACCCCTCTTTCTGAACTTGCTCCCTAAGCTATACTTCCCAAGTATACTTCTCTAGCAACGTTCACCAAACCCTAGTTCCCTAGCCAATATGTCCAACAACTAAACCTTATAAATCGAACAATACAAATCAAGATATGAATATAACTCAAACTATGAACTCTCTAAGATATAGCACGTATATGATATATTAAGAGTTCGAGAGAATCGAAAGGATATAGCAATGAAGAACTGAGTTGTTTATGTTCTTTGTGTGCTTGAATGTTTTCTCAATTGATAAAAAATGAATGAACCCAAGAACAAGGTTATAAAGCTTCACAACCAACGTTCGGAAATCAATCAATCAATTATTCACGTCTAGAATCCCATTCTAACGTACAATTGGTTGGAGAGATTTTTGCAACATTCTTCTGACCGTTTGACAGAAGGTTTGGAAGAGAAATATCGATGAAAAACATAACCCTTCTGTTTGTATGTATAGAAAACGTGTATAGGAGATTTTGAAGAAAGAAATCTTTTAAAAATGGCAAACTCCTATAATTTAGGAAAGTGATAAAGAAAAGATATTTGATAAAAGATTTGAGCTCTAAAATATATTATATACGTATTATATTAGAAAGAACCCTCACAAAATATCTAATTGAATTTCCTGAAATAAATCCTTGAGAATCGAACTTGATCTTTATCTTCAGAAATTCTGGACAGTTGGAAATGGCTTGCTGTTTGCGTATTGACTGTGTGCAACTGGCTTGCCAAATGTCTCTGTTGTAGCACGAATTGGCTTGCTGTTTGTATATTCTGATTAAACAATCAGTAGGCTATTTTTCCCTGCAAAACCAAGTTAGTACAACATAGAAATAACATGATGTTTTATATCAAACTACAAGCAATCAGCTTGCTGAATGTGATCATCAAAACCATAGGAGTATCAATGAACATATTGAATTGAGCAGGTTGTGATGTTGTTTGTGAAGATGGATCTCAAACAAGGTACGATGGATGTATAAAGTTTGCCTCATGTATTGGCTCAATGTTCTCCAGGTTAGTTGTTCTTGGTGATTCAGAATTTAAAAATGTGTTTTCAAGATTAAAAAAACATGTGTTTAGCCTATTAATAGACTTGATAACTTGATAGGCTTCGAGTTTTTAATTCATAACATGTTACCCCAATGTTTAGACAAATTACAAGAAGAAACAGAGCAAAAAAAAAAATTGTTGGATAAGCTGAAAAAATCGTCTCAAACCGGAGCTGAATGCATGACTGTCAAAAAGGTTGATACAAGTGAATTGGAAAATGGGATCAATGCAGAATGTACAAAACTATCACTTTGGTCTTGCTCCTATAAGTGTGCCTAAAACGAAACCTTCATGCATTAATAATAGGAAACAGGTCCATGATTTGGAAAGTCTTGCCAAAACTCACAGTCCTCAGTATCATAACCAATGTATTGCTTCATTTCCCTGATGCATCATCTCTATGTCTTTGAATTATTGTTGACTCTAATGGGAATTCAGGCAAAGATTGGCATCCCACATGAATTTCGACTTGCCTACAAACTAATAAGCTATTTATTTCATGCCTTAAAAAGTGTGACTCAATTTTAGCATTTATAATTATTTTTCTACACATTGTTATTCACTTTAGCTATTGAGTATACACTGTTGGCAGCTTTGGTTGTGTTTATTCAAGAAAATAGAATAATTAGCCAATGCAGCAATGCCTATTAATAATTTCATCTTTTAATGCAGCAACTAATGTTTTTACTTCAATAAAATTGTGATTGGTTTTCTAATTATATGTTTTTCAAGTGTGCTACACCTTTGTGTCGTAGGTGCCTTTGTGTCGTAGTGCATGAATTTTTCAATAATGCTTTCTTTTATCTAAAATACTATAAGTTAGTATTATATTTTGTGTTTTATTGAAAACAATTTTAGTTAGTTATAATGAAATTCAAATACAAAATATTTTTTGAAGTGATTTCTTACGAAATTATTATTTAATTTTGCCCCGGGTATGTTTGGTAATCTCCAACATTTCCTCGATTTGGATATGGGCGTAACACTTCCCTTCCCGGCACTTGACCTAGGTCCAAACTTTGGAGAGGGTGAAGTGATTGATGCATCCCCCCAACTTCCCCTAATCTCTTGGCTGATGTTAATGTGTTGATTGAGGATAAACAGATGCAGGTTCTTGATGAACATTTCCTACCTCAGTCTGCTACTGAAGCTTCTGTTGATCAAGGTAACTCTAGCTCCCCTATGGTTTCTGTAAATGTCAGTGTTAATGCTTCTTTGCCAGCTAACTGTGGACAAGTGAAGGATGTTATCACAACAGTTTCTAAAGGCAAAGAAAAGGTACTAGCTAATTATGCTTTTAACAATGATGGATTGCTCAGTCCTGAGGCTATTAAACTAATAGATGAGGGTGGTCTGTGTTACATCTCTAAGGCTTTTAAAAAGGAAATCATTGACTTTGAAGAAGAAGTATTTGATGGAATTTTTGTGAAGGACATTCTGGATGCTGCTATTAGAGGTAATCTAGATGCTTTGTTAGGAAAGACAAAATCATTTGTCCAGAAAAATGGTGCTTTAAGGATTCAGGAAATGGTGGAAGTGGAAAATCAAGAAGGGTCTTAGGATCCAAACTTGGAGCTTATGGATATTGAACAAGTTCTTCTAGAGATGATGTCGTATGAATTGATGGTAATGAATTGTGTTGAATAAGCAGTTGGTCATGGTTTGACAGGCAGTCTTTTTCTTTTAGGTTTTGGTGATTTGTCAAAGTACGAAAATGAAAATTAAATTAGGTCTAGATAGTAATTCCTCCCCTAGGATTATTTGATGTGACATTAACGAATAACGAGTCAATTTGACAAAAACGTTTTCTCGTACCTAATCATTTAAATTGGATAAGGTATATCCGTGCAATGATATATTCGAACACTGATTTTACGCACTAAAAATGAGAGTTTTATTCAAAACAGTGTTTCTTTCAAATGTTTTATCCTCAAATATATTTGATATATTTTCAAAAAGATTATTTTCAAAAGTGCCTTATTTATTGACTTGCCGAAAGGTCAAAAACAGATTTTATCCCCCTAACAGTTTTCATTTAATTGGATAAACTCGTAAAATATTCAAAATAAATATTCCGAGGACTTCACGGTCATTAATATTTGAGGAATATTATATTTGAATATATTTCAAGTTAAAACTTTAGCCAAAACGTCGACTAGTTATGACAAACGGCTAATATATTTTATTCCATCGCGTAAGGGCATTTAATCAAAATATTTTTGAATAAAATACCCCCAAACGTTATTTTGACTTGAAACTTTGGAAATGTCACTAGAATACTTAAAAAGAATTTTAGAAAAAGTTTCATGATTTTATGAGAACATTTTTCCGGAACCCCCTAGAATCGCTTCAGTTTTTATTTCGGGGTTCGCTAAAAGTCATCCAAATATATGGAAACCTATGGGTCGACTTTGACCATAATTCTCATACAATATTTGAAGACCTTTGGCATTGGTCTCATATTTTTCCAAATTGTTTTAAAGAAAATCAAACGAAATGGGTTTGTCGCGTAGTTACGCATTTATTGGCTATTTTCGTATCAATAGAAGCTTCCTACATTATTTAATTGCTATATCCCACATGTTTATTTGATGGAGACTTTCTAGGAAAGTGTCAAAAAGCTACTTTATGCTTTTTGTATTTTATTGCCACTTGCTCTTTATCCTTTGGTCCATAAGCTTCATTTTTGCCTATAAATAGCAAGCCAAACCCATTCATTTTCTTCAAGCCTCAAGAGCCACAGAAATGCTGGAGTATTCTCTTTAGATACACACCATATCCCAGATTTTAATTGCTTCAAAAAGTATCTAGCAACCAAGCTTCAATCTTCATCTTTTACACCACTTTTAAGCTTGTTTTTCACTCCATTTCTTCACCCATACACTCCTTCGGTTTAGATTTTTTTGGGCAGCTCTTTAGCTCGTTTTCTTCAGCCCTTAAAGAGTTCTTTCAAGTGTCTTTGAGTCACCTTTCATCCCTCCTTGAATATCTTTCATTTGGTGATCAAACTAGCTCACTTAGGTTGTGTTTTATCACCATTTCTTGCTCTAAAACAATTCTATCCAAGACCACTTCGAAGACAAAGCTTTAGCTCGACTAAAGTGGGTTCTTGAAGTGCTTTGGAAGAGGTTTAAGGATCTTTGTGTCCCCATTAAATTATCTTTCATTGACTGATCTTGGTGGCCTTATTTTGGTAGCTCTTTTTGGTGATTTTCGGGTCATTCTTGCTCTTGTTTTACACCTCTCGGCCAAACCACTTTTAGGCAGCCCCTTAGCTCGTTTTTAACAGCCCTTAAAGTGTTCTTCCTTGTGTCTTGAGTCAACTTTGATAACCCCTTGAATATGCTTCATTTGATGCTCATTTCAGCCACTAGTTTTTGGTGTTTTTAGGCTTCGATCCTAGCTTGTTCTACTTGATTTCTCTCTAGACTTCAAGTGGTTATAAGTTAGTTAATTTTTGTTTAGTGTGTGTACATCTACACATACTAGTCCCGGATCCTAGTTCGTATCCTTTGAGAATACCTCTTATTTGAGAATTCTTTGCTTTAGGCAACCAAGCCGGCGGATATAGCTAAAGGTCATAAACTAGTTAATTTTTTGTTGTGTGTGTTGTGCGTGTTGCGTGTGTAGTGTGTTTTGCATTCACGGATATAATTGTTGCACATTTAATTTATTGTCTTGCATCACCGCTCGTGTGATGAGTCCCTCCTGTGACTTATCCCGTGCCTTTATTTACTACTTTCCGCACTACGCAAATAGCTAATGTGTAATAGCGTTCTTTTACGGTTCTCACACTTGTGAGTTGAATAATAATTAAGCACTCTTGCATACACCACTAAAGTTCCGTAGCTCGTCCGATTGGCGTCGTGACTCGCTCGACATTAACTAATAACGAATCAATTATTTTTAACGCCTAATAGCGTCCCCGTGGCTAGTACTGTAACATACTAGTTTTGCACGGCCTTTATTATATTATATCTCACATATTGTTCGGTTGTAGTTTGTTGTTGTATCTTTGTAGTGAGGTGAAGTGAAGTGAGGTGATCTTCGCTCTAAGACCCATATCTTAGACACGCCGACGGGGAGTTGGGTGTCTTCGCATCGTGAGGAGGAGGAAAGACCCAAGACCTAAGACCTAAGATCCAAGACCTACAAAGGTAGCACCAAGGCTACTTGGGTTTGCTAAAATATTTTGAAGAGGTAACTTGGAGTTACGCTCTAAGATAAATATTTAGTGGTTTACTAATTATTTTGAGGAGGTAACGGGGAGTTACACTCCAAGATAAATAATTAGTGGTTTGCTCTATATTTTGAGGAGGTAGCAGGGAGTTACGCTCTAAGATAAATATATAGCGGTTTAGCTTATATTTTGAGAAAGTAACAGGGAGTTACTTTAGTGGTTTACTAATTATAGTTGTATTTTGTAAAGGTTTCTCCACCTACTATAAGGAGTCATACTTATAGTTGACGAAATCCCGAGTTCGGGGGAGGAGCTCGGGGACTGGAGTAGGGGTGTTCGAATCCATTAGGGGATTGCGGCATCGCGAACCAGGATAAATCGATCGTGTCATATTTCTCTCTTTTATATTCCGCACTTTACATTACTTATTTATAAGTAATTAATTTTAAAAAGATAAGGAAAATTTAAAAACGCCAAGCTCAACTTTTAAAAAGGTAATAAGCTATTCAACCCCCCTTCTAGCTTATTTTATCCACATTCGGGACCTATCAGTGGTGTTGTAAGTCAATAGCTCGGAGTAGTTTTAAGAAGGTGTCTAATTATCTAATTCTTGTGTAGTGTTGATCTTATGGGTTAGGGTTGTCAGGGTCGTGTGCTAATGTATTGGATCTTTGTATTGTTGGTTATTATTCTCTAATATATTCCTGTTTAGCAAAAAAATAAACAATATTTTAATCACGACAAAATTAAAAAGTGTAGGAAGAAAATTTAAATATGATTATGAAATCAATTAGCAAAATCATTCGAGATACTATTAAATCCTTTATATATATTATATGCTAACATGGCTTTCCATGCCATTTAGTAATTTACTAAAATATCCTCAGATTTTATAAATATATAACATGGCTTTCCATGCCATTTAGTAATTTACTAAAATACCCTCAGATTTTATAAATATATTAAAAATATTGTTGATGGCATGGATTGAACCCATGACCTCTTACTAGGCATCTATTTATGGTCACATCATGACCATCATGCTAGAAGTTCCCTTCATGAAAATTTTGGAACTCATCCACCAGATTCTTAAACAGCTCTTAATTCTACATTTTATTTAACACTTATTGAACTCACACTTATTTTAGATAATTTCAAAAAAAAAAATTAAAAAATAATGTCTCTTTCATATTATATATATATATATATATATATATATATTAAGCCAAAATGCTCTTTCAAGAAAATTCAGTAATTTATCAATATAAATACATTTTCAAAGAACCTGCTTCCTATATTTTCCTTAAATTCTTTTTAAATTTATGCATGATAAAACTATCAAAAATATATTTTTATCTCATTTAATTATTATTATTATTATTATTATTATTATTATTATTATTATTATTATATTTTCATGAAATTTTAAAACTATAAAGTATTCTTTTTGTATTATGCATGTGATACGAAAATACGACACAAATTCACATTGTACACGAAGTGACATAAATTCAAATTTTGATTTCTGGTACATGTATAATAGTATTTTTTGTGAAATCATAATATTTATTCATGTTTCTTATGCTCATGACAAACACAAAACAAATTCACTTGGATGTTTCTTTAAAAAAAAATCACGATTTCTTCGGGAATCCTTATTCCCGTTCGGGGCTGAAATCGAAGAGCAAAAGAATCTTCGTTCCGGAACCGAGACAGGTTCAATGATAATGTTTGAATTCGGGGATCGCCATGTATATAGCACTCTTCGATCCTAAATTGACCTGATGCCACTTCTAGGTACACAAGATAATATGAATTCATTTACTGTCAAATTTGGACATCTAGATATGAAAAACTCTTATTGCAAACACTTATATATCAATTAAATACTAACAAAAAAATAGGTACATTAATTTTTTTTCCAACTTAAAAACAAATGGTAATAGAACTAAATAGTTGATAATAATATGTTAGTCTAACATGTTGACAAATATTAGATGAGTTTAATGAAAATTTATAAATTATAATGTGAGAAGAAAAACATTCGAAAGAAGTATATGTATAAGATTATTGTACGAGAGATATGGCAATTAAAGATTTTTATACCTAATTAGCTCATAATCATAATATTGATAATTTCATACGAATATTTGTATGTACAATTATCCTAGTTAAAATACAGGGCGTGCATTACACGACTATCATGCCATCATAATAATTTCACTTTTAAAGTTTTAAGATAAAAGTGTTTTAATAACTACAAAAGAAAAATATTATCGAAAAAAAATTTATTCTGAAATTAGAATGATAGTTTTATGAAATTATAATACAATAATAATTTTATCTATATTATGAATATTCCATGAAAATATTATATACATTCACGTGGTACACGAGACAACGTGAGTTTTCCAACCATCGAATTAGGACATATGATATAGAATATACGGAAACACGACATGATTTTTTGGTCTTATCAAGGGAACTGGATTTATGACCTCTAAATACAAATGGAGTTAAATTCACAATTATTGAATAAATTATCTCTTTTTTTAGTTTTTGTTTATATCTTATTTTAAATTAACTTTTATTAAATTTATTTAATATGTGATTGTTGAGATTTGATACCAAACGGGCCCTTAGTAGTTAAAATGAGATTTTTTTAGATTATAGTAATTAGGATGAGCCTGGCTTTGATTCTGTATCGTACTGAACTTCTCTATTAATTGTTATTGAAGTGAACATACGAGTTTTGTAGGTGTAAGAATTTTAAATGACTAGCTTAAAATCCGTGTAATGTCTTTAATATAACGGTTTTTTTTTTTAAATTTGAATTAAAAATTTTAAGACATAAATTTTGTTGGCTTAAAATTTTAAATGATATGATTTGATATAATTATATATATGTTTTCCGTGATATTTTTAGAAAATGATGGATTTTAGTTTAAAAATATTGAAAAGATGAAATGTTTTAGCTGAAAAACATAATCGGTTAGTTATTATTTAATATATTATTATCCTTTTATAGTACTTGAATAAAGGAAACCGAATAGATTTTACTAAGAAAAATAAAAAAGGCAATATATTTTAGCTGAAAAAGATAATCGGTTAATTATTAGTAATTATAATATTTTATTTTATTAGACAGAAAAGGAAAATTGATTAGTTATTGAAAAATAGAAAAGTAACATATTTTACCTAAAAAAGGAAACATTTTACTTAAATAAAGCTGCCCGAACAGGTTTTACTGGAAAAAAATAAAAAAATAGAAAATGTAATGTATTTTAGCTATAAAATGTAATTGGTCAATTATTAGTAATTATAATTATAATATTTTATTTTATTAAATAGAATTGCTCATATTTTATGTGAAAAAGGAAATTGATTAGTTATTGAAAAATAGAAAAGGTAACATGTTTTACCTGAAAAAGGAAATTTATTAGTTAGTAGTAATTATAAATAATTAAGTAAGGATAATTAGGTAAAATAACATGTATCATTAACTATGGGTAAATAAGTAAAATTAACTGAAAAAATAAAAAAATATAAAAGGTAACGTATTTTAGCTGAAAAAGGTAATTGGTTAATTATTAATAATTATAATATTTTGTTAAACAGAATTGCTCACAGTGTTTTTAGAAAAGGAAAATTTTTAGTTAGATAAACTGTATTTTACATGAAAAAGGAAATTGATTAGTTATTGGTAACATATTTTACCTGAAAAATGAAACTTTTACTTTAATAAAGCTACCCGAACAGATTTTACCAAAAAAATAAAAAAAATAGAAAAAGTAACGCATTTAGCTAAAAAAGGTAATTGGTTAATTATTAGTAATTGTAATTATAATATTCTATTTTATTAAATAGAATTGCTCATATTTTACGTGAAAAATGAAATTGATTAGTTATTGAAAAATAGAAAAGATAACATGTTTTACCTGAAAAAGGAAATTTGTTAGTTATTGTTAACTATAAATAATTAATTAAGGATAATTACGTAAAATAACATGTACCATTAATTAAGTAAGGGTAAATAAGTAAAATCAACATGTATAGAAAATGTAATGCATTTTAGCTAAAAAAGATAATTGATTAATTATTAGTAATCATAATTATAATATTTCATTTTATTGAATAGAATTGCTCATATTTTACGTGAAAAAGGAAATTGATTAGTTATTAAAAAATAGAAAAGATAACATGTTTTACCTGAAAAAGAAAATTCATTAGTTATTAGTAACTATAAATAATTAAGTAAGGATAATTACGTAAAATAACATGTACCATTAAGTAACGGTAAATAAGTAAAATCAACAGATACCGTACCGACCGACCAACCAAACTTTTAATGTTTCGGCTTTTATATAATAGTATAGATAGATATGATTTAAATATAATCTTTATATTATACTAGCTTAGAATCCGTGTAATGTACCAATTTTTTCTTAATATTTATAATTAATTCACAAATTTTTCTTAATATTTATATGTGCTCTTATTTGTTAGTTTTTGAATTTTATTAATGTTTTTAAAATATTTATATAACATTTGAACTTCAAATGGTGATTTATATATCATATTGGTTGGGATGAGCATTCGAATATTTGGAGTCCGAATCGAAATTATTTTGGATATCCAAATATCCTAATTCTATATCCAAATACCGAATTGAATTAAACTTGATTAATTATCAAATCGTTTTTCTGGTTTCGGTTACCGAAATAACCAAAAAATCAAAAATTGATGGTGACTTAGGGGGTGTTTGGGGGAATTTTTTTCCAGAATAAGTCAACTTATTTTAAGAAAAAGTTAGAGATTCTTAACTTTTTCGTAAAAAAAGTCAACTTTTTTTTTGCAACTTATAGAATCTCAAACATACATTAAATACTTGTATAAAAAAATTTATCAAAATATGAAATTTTTACCCGAAAATAAGTCCATAAGAAGTTAAAAAAAGGTGAGCCAAATAGGCTCTTAATTAGCTAAAAAGTATTAACCATCGCACAATTTTAATCTTAATAGTAACACATTTTAAATTGGACAGAAAATAGAACTAACAAAAAAAAGTTAAAATTCATACAAGATGACAACTCCTTGAAATGAGATTAGAGGCCGTTTGGCTTAGTTTAAACTTATTACTTATGATTTAAAGTTGTTTAAAATGATAAGTGAAAAGTAAAAATTTTAAGTCGCCTGTTTGGGACCGGCTTAAAAAGGGGGCTTAAAGTCATTTTTTACTTAAGTTAAAAAATGGTTGTATGTGTATTAAGTCAGAGTTTGACTTAAAGTTAAAAAATAGCTTAAAGTCAAAAATTGGTAGGAAGTAATTTTTAGAATGACTTATTTTGTTTTGAGGATTTTATTGATAAAAGTTTATATCATTATTCAAATAGATAATTTATCAAATTTATTTTTATTTTTACTTTTTTAATGATCCATAAGTCACTCATAATATAAAATTACCCAAACAGATTTTAATTTAAAATTTTCACTTTTCACTTATCACTTTAAGCAACTTTAAATCATAACTAATAATTTTAAACTTAGCCAAACGGGCTCAATATCTGTTTGGGTAATTTTATATTATGAGTGACTTATGAATTATTAAAAATGTAAATACAAAAATAAATTTGATAAATTATATATTGGATGATGATATTAACTTTTATCAAATAAAATCCTCAAACAAAATAAGTCATTCAAAAAAGTGACTCCTACCAACTTTTGACTTTAAGCTATTTTTTTAACTTTAAGTTAATTTCTGACTAATTACATGACAAACAGACATTTTTTAACATAAAGCAGAAAATGGCTTTAAGCCCCACTTAAGCCGGTTGCCAAACGGGTTCTAGGATATGAGAGAGAATATATCAATCATATAGAGTTATAGGAAACACATTTAGAACAAATTAACGTGTAATGATGATGAAGCTTAAAGAACATAAAAGAAGAAGGATACGATATGCATAACCAAATATTTCGAAATTCCAAAGTTCAAAAAATTCTTTTCATATGCCGAACCATGTTTTATCAATTTGGATACCAAATCGAATCATTTCAGATATATACATTCAATTATTGAATATCCGAACCGAATGCTCAGACCTACATATTGGTATATAATATAATCGGTGTATGTTAAAAATTGAAAAAATAAGGAACAAATTTAATGCATGTTTTTATTTATTTATTAAGATATTAGTTAAATTGATTTTTTTTATTTTCTATCAACATGTTATTTCTACATACTGTACTTGCTAGGTATATTTTTTCTGTAACTGAGTTTTTCATAGATTAATTTTTTTCACAATCTGCTGAAAACTTAATATTTAATAAAAAAATATTTTGTTATGTGTTCTTCATAAATAATTAAAAAGAGAAAATTGAGAACTCAGTTGTTTCTTCAGGTTATGTAAGTTTCTAATACAAATTACATTTTTGTAAATTTAAAATTTTATATCATAATTTATATAACTACCCTTATATGACTTAGGTTCTATGAAGATCACTATTTCATGAGAGATCTTGGAGACTGTTAGTCACAGAGGCATGCCTGTATAGATCTAATAACAAGCCTAATTGTTTGTAATGCTTTGCATTATTTAAATGACCTCTTAATTGAGGGAACCTCTAGTTGTAGAGTTTCTACTTGTATTTAGTACTTGTAATAGGCATCAAAATTCTATCTGTGTAACTGTATAAATTAGTCATGAAATAATGCTTGAAAGAAGATCAATAGATCATGCCTCAAGCTTGGAGAACAAGGCTGCAGAAATAAACACAGTTCGATTTTGAAGATTGAAGATTTGCCTAAGTACTAATTCGAGAAGTACTTTGTTCTATTCGAGAAGTCTAGCATTCGAGAAGTCAGGGATTCGACATCTCAAAAGACACTGTTCGATATCTCAAAGAGTTAACAAGTCAAAACCTCATTCGACAACTCAGGGATTCGACATGTCTAAAGCACTATTCGAGAACTCAAGAAGTCAACAGGTCAAAGCATCATTCGAGTTCTCAAAGAGTCAAGAAAGTCAAAGTATCATTCGATATCTCAAGGACTTAGAAGCTATTCGACATCTCAGGGATTCGATAAGTAAAATGTTTTATTCGACAACTCAAGGATCCCTAAAGAAAAGACTAGTTTAAACTTATTTAAGATTCACCATTTGAGTAAATATAAAGGTGTACTCCAAAAATTGCATTTCATTCTTATTTCTTTTAATAGTTGATGGATTTTAGGTTAATTTCAGTTACATTTAATTGACAAAATTGTGTTTTTACAAAACCTTTTTGAAAATAATGTACTTGCAGACTAACAAAGAGTTTTATATTTCTAACTTTTTATGATACTAGGTTAAAACCCGTGCGATGCACGGATTTCTTTTAATATTATATGATTTGTTTTATTAATTCTATATTTTTTTTACAATATGAATTTTGGAGGCTTAAATTTTTAAATTAGATGATTTGATAATAATTAAATAAATGTTATTCGTTATATTTCTATGAAAAGAGGGATTTTAGTTAGAAAATATTGAAAAGTTGATACATCTTAGTTCAAAAAGGTAATCGATTAATTATAAGTACTTATAAAATTATAATTTAATTTTATTAAATAGAATGCCGTGATTTAACTGAAAAAAGTGAGGTGTTAGTTAGAGAAAATTAAAAAGGAAATATGTTTTAGGTCAAAAAGGTAATTGATTAGTTTATAGTAATTATAATTCAATTATGTTATTTTACTAAATAAAATTGCTTGTAAAGTTTTAAGAAAAAGAAAAATTAGTGTTGCCCGTGATATTTTTAAGAAAAGAGATATTTTAGTTAGAAAATATAGAAAAGATGATACATTTTAGCTAAAACTTAATCGGTTAATTATTAACATTATAATATTGTTATTTTATTTTATTAAATAGAACTGCCCGTGATATAAATAAAAAAAATAGATTTTAGTTAGAGAAAATAGAAATGGTAATGTAAAAATTAAAAGATGACATGTTTTAGGTGAAAAAGATAATTGATTAGTTTATAGTAATTATAATTTAACTTATGTTATTTTACTAAATTAAATTGTTCGTAGTGTCTTTAGATAGTGAGAAATTAATGTTGCTTGTGATATTTCAAGAAAAAGGGAATTTTAATTTTGAAATATGGAAAAGATGATACGTTTTAGCTGAAAAAGGTAATTGGTAATTATTAGTATTATAATATTATTATTTTATTAAATAGAACCACCCGTGATATATTTGGAAAAAGAGATATTTTAGTTATAGAATAGAGAAAAGGTAACATGTTTTGGTTGAAAAAGGTATTTGATTATTTAATAGTAATTATAATATAATTATGTTATTTTATTAAACAAAATTGCTCGTAGTGTTTATAAGAAAGGAGACATTTTAGTTAGATACAATATAAAAGATAATAGTAATTCAATTATGTTATTTTACTAAATAAAATTTTATAATTCAATTATGTTATTTTACGAAATAAAATTGCTCGTAAAGTTTTAAGAAAAGGAAAAATTATTGTTGCCCGTAATATTTTAAGAAAAGAGATATTTTAATTAGAAAATAAAGAAAAGATGATACATTTTAGCTGAAACTTAATCGGTTAATTATTAACATTATAATATTGTTATTTTATTTTATTAAATAGAACCGCCCGTGATATAATTGAAAAAAGATAGATTTTAGTTAGAAAAATAGAAATGTTAATGTGAAAATTAAAAAGATGACATGTTTTAGGTGAAAAAGGTAATTGATTAGTTTATAGTAATTCTAATTTAATTTATGTTATTTTATTAAATTAAATTGTTCGTAGTGTTTTTAGATAGTGAGAAATTAATGTTGCCCGTGATATTTTTAGAAAAAGGAAATTTTAATTATGAAATATGGAAAAGATGATACGTTTTAGCTGAAAAAGGTAATTGGTAATTATCAGTATTATAATATTATTATTTTATTAAATAGAACCACACGTGATATATTTGGAAAAAGAGATATTTTGGTTATAGAATGGAGAAAATGTAATATGTTTTGGCTGAAAAAGGTAATTGATTAGTTAATAGTAATTGTAATATAATTATGTTATTTTATTAAACAAATTTGCTCGTAGTGTTTATAAGAAAAAAAATTTAGTTAGATACAATATAAAAGATATTGTATTTTACCTGAAAAGGGAAATTAATTAGTTTGTAAAAATTAGAAAAGGTAATATGTTTAATCTGAAAAAGGAAATTACGTAATTAGTTAGTAGTTAAGTAAGGGTAAATAAGTAAAATCAATAGGTGGTTATAGAATAGAGAAAATGTAACATGTTTTGGCTGAAAAAGGTAATTGATTAGTTAATAGTAATTATAATATAATTATGTTATTTTATTAAACAAAATTGCTTGTAGTGTTTATAAGAAAGGAGAAATTTTAGTTAGATACAATATAAAAGATATTGCATTTTACCTTAAAAGGGAAATTAATTAGTTAATGAAAAATAGAAAAGGTAATATGTTTAATCTGAAAGAGGAAATTATGTAATTAGTTAGTAGTTAAGTAAGGGTAAATAAGTAAAATCAACAGGTACCGACCAACCAAACTTTTAATGTTTCGGCTTTTATATAATAGTATAGATGTATTCTTAATCAATTTCTATTAAAGCATTTAAATCATTTAGAACATTGAAGTCTATTTAAATGAGGTATTTGAATCAATGTATAAATATTCTTAAATATACATAATTAAAAAGTTAATTTATAACTTTACCGGGCGTGGTGTTTTTTTCTTCTTAATTTTCTAAGTAAACAATGTACCTTAGAATGTAAAATGCATGGAATGAATGTAACTTTTTATTTATATATTTTTAGTTAATATATATTTATAATATTTTATAATTATCACATGTATGTTAGGATATCATTAATAATACCAACATATTGCGAATTATTATTTTTATTACTTTATGTTATATGTTGTAGAAAAGCATTTGATAGTATCGAAAGTCTTTTCTATCAATAAAAAAAATTAAATGTTTTATACTATCCCATTGTTATTTTGAAATTTTCATTTTTGGACTGTAAAGATCTTTCTTACTTTGTCAAGTTTTCTTTAATTTAATTAAAGAATTATTTTAAATTAAAAAGTAATTTAAATGTTAATTTTTCTGTCAAGTTAATTGTTTAACTATATTATTTTCAATTTGCAGATATGAATCATATTTTTATAGTTTTATAAACTTATGTAGATTATATTAGAGATAACATTTTCTGGATGCAACATTATACAAATTAATTTCAAGTGTATAGTGATTTTATTATTTGAAAAGACATTAACATTTGATTTGTTATTTAATTCATTTGAAATTAAAAGTTAAAAATCTAAAGTTAATTGTTATTCAATTCATTTGAAATTTTGAAATACAATAACATTTGTTATTTAACATGATATATAAAAATCTAAAATTGATATTTTGTTAAATTTGGTTTTTAAAAAATTAAATTACATTCTACATTAAATTGAATATATTAGGCTTAATTATTGTTAACATTTTTAATTCTATACTTAATAATTCATTTCTTATAAGAGTAAATAATTGTTTTGATGAAGATATATTCTATGTAGTACAATTACTATAACATAAGATATTATTTGTTACACCTTTTCAGTTAACAAAACGTGAAAATAATGCTAACTAATTGCCGATAAATAATTTAAATATTTCATAAGAAAATAGTACTTTTTGAGTTTTTGTAAATATATATACAATAATTATGACATAACATATTATTTGTTTTAAATTTATTTTTTAATAAAATGCGAGCCGTTAAAGATGATTCTGAAAAATCGTCAATAAAATTTTTATATTAATTTTATTTCTTTTTTTGCATTTTAATGATTATGTATCCAATATACATTTCAAAAAATAATTGTTTTATATATTCGAATTTTTTATATTAGTTCTCAATTAATATTAATAATTGAATATGAAATCATGTTTCTCATTTCAATTAAAGCTTAAATAACTAAAACAAGTATGTAAAGTTGATAATTAATTAACGTGAATACTAATAAATAAAGATATATGTATTATTTAGTATTTCATAATGAATAAATATTGTGATCGATTTTTTTTGAAAACTCATTTCTCATTATATTTTTTTTAATTAATTTTTTTATGATAATAATAATTTTTATATAATAGAATGCGAGATTCGTGAGACGACGTCGAGTAACGTTCTCATATATAATTATATTAGTTATATTGAGTGAAAATTTTACTTTAAAATAACTATTCACATCACATTTCTTTCAAAATTTAATTAAGTAAATCAAACAAAATTTTGAATTTATTAAATTTTATAGAAATTGGTAAAAAAAATTATGTAATAAAATGCGTGACCTGAGATGTGGATCATCCAAGGCACAATGACGTCGAGTAACATTCTACTAAATAATTAATTGAGTAAAAATCGATGATGTCGAGTGACATTATACAATATAATTAATTGAGGAAAAGTTATACTTCAAAACAACTATTCCGATCACATTTCATTCCAAATGTAATTAAGTCAAACAAAATTTTAAATTCATTAGATTTTATAGAGTTTGGTAAAAAAATTATATAATAATGCGAGCCGTCATCATGAGACGACGTCGAGTGGCATTCTACCATATACTTATATGGAGTAAAAACTATACTTTAAAACGACTATTCGGTTCACATTTCATTCGAAATGTAGTTAAGTAATTAAATAAATTTTTGAATTTATTAGATTTATAAAGATTAGCAAAAAAAAACTATATAATAAAATGTGAGACGGACGACGTAATGTTATACTATATAATTATATTGACTAAAAGTTATAGTTGAAAACGACAAATAGGATCACATTTCATTCGAAATATAATTAAGTTTATCAAACAATTTTCTTGAATATATTAGGTGTTGAGTATGAAATACACACACAAGAAAATACAGAGGGGGGGTGAATGTGTTTTCAAACTTTTCTTGAATATGAATCTAAGAACGTTTGTTTGATGTTTGTGTAGCTCAGTGCGTGATTTTGTTTATCAGGATATGAATGCGGAAATAAGAAACACAAGAACACAACACTCACTTTAATCTAACATTTTATTAGATCAAGATTTGCTACAAATTGTGAATACAGAAGTTAGTATTCTCAGCTTCTTTTTCTTAGAGAGATATGACTAGAAAAATTCACTCTTTAATTCTGCTCTCTTGTATCATAATAGTGGTGAGGTTGTACACTTATAGAACATGTGTACAGCTCACTTTCTACAAACGACAGAACAAACAAAAATTACTTTCTAAGGTGTCTATCCTTTTTGAGAAAGGGTCTGAACGGCATGCAATTTGACCATCTTATTAGCCTGTTCAGTACCACCACTTTAGCAGCTGTCTCTGAAATATCTCTCCAAGCTTTCTTGTAGGCTTTCCACGTACACTTACATTTATGGTGGTCCTGTAATTGTACTGGTTTGGTGCAGGTTTCTGACTTGTATAATTTCCAGTAATTTGTCTCCAAGAATCCATTCGAGAAGTAATTAAATGATCGATTCGAGAACTCGAATTGACTTAATAGATAACTCTGAGTTCTCGAATACTGAATACTGAATCCTTGAGATATCGAACTACTTCTCGAAATGACTATTTCTTCAGGAGTCCTTGAGTTGTTGAATAGAGCACTTGACTTATCGAATCCTGGAGATGTCGAATAGCTTCTTAAGCCTTTGAGATATCGAATGTTACTTTGACTTGTTGATTCTTTGAGAACTCGAATGATGCTTTGACTTGTAGACTTCTTGAGTTCTCGAATAGAGTTATAGACATGTCGAATCCCAGAGTTATCAAATGATACTTTGACTTGTTGACTACATGAGATATCGAACAATGTCTTTTGAGATATCAAATCCCTGACTTCTCGAACAGACAAAAGTACTTCTCGAATTAGTACTTAGGCAAATCTTCAATCTTCAAAATTCCAACTGTGTTTATTTTGACAGCCTTGTTCTTCAAGCTTGAGGCATGATCTCTGGATCTTCTTTCAAGCATTATTTCATGACTTAATTTACAATTTACACAGATAGAATTTTGTTGCCTATGAAGGTATTAAATACAAACAGAAACTCTACAACTAGAGGTTCCCTCAGTTAAGAGGTCATGTAAGTAATGCAAAGCATTACAAATAATTAGGCTTATTATTAGATTTATACAGGCATGCCTCTGTGACTAACAATCTCCCCCAAATTGTGAGTAAGACCCTTAGTCACAATTTCATGTCTGATAACAAGCCTAACATACATAAAGATAAGACTTGATAGTTCAGGTATAACATAGTTTGAATCTTGAATACAAAAATTAAACATTCTTACAGTTGAAGATTATCCGGTGCCTTGAGCATTTTTCCCTTGAGTCTTAGCTAGATATTCATTTAGTTTCTCCTGTTGTTTCTCTTCTGCCTTCCTTTTGTTTTCTTTCATTGCATCCAAGATATCCACTATAGCATTTAGTTCTTCAATCATAGGTGAATTCTTAAAATCTTCAAGTATTGGATTCAACATGCTTGCAGGGTAATGATTGACCAGGTCCATTCTGATATTGACATTGTTACCATTTCTCCTCCTATATTTCACAATATAGGGATTGAACTGGACTTTGCACAATCCTTTTGCCTTTAGCTCCTCTGCTTTGGCCTCAAGAGCATCTAGCTCCTCCATCCTTTTCTTCAGCAATTCATCACTCTTCTTTTTCTGCATTGCCTCATGATCTCTCTTCATTTTGACAAAATCTATCAATTCTAGCTTCCACACTCTTTCCACCTTGTCTTTAGAGTTCAGCATTGCTATTATCCTTTTAATATCATATAGTTTACCCCAATGCTGACACATCCCTTGCTTGAACTTCTTATCTCTCCCATCAGTATATTTGAATTCAAGGCAATCATCAACAATGGCAACATGATAGATTCTTTGAGCCCTTAGAAATAGCAATTGATCTTCATCATAGCCTTCATCAAGAGGTGGCAAAACTAGTCCTGGAACAATTGTGAGAGTCTGAGATGTAGATGTCTTCACCTTTCTTGCCTTTCAGGCAGCATGCCTGAATTTTAGCTTCTTTATCTTGTCACTTGAGGTGAGTTTGAATCCTTTGTCTTTGGACCATTGTAGTACACCATTAGCAGTTTGCTTTTGGAGACATACTGATGGTTTCTTGATTTGAATCTTCTTTTCTTGAGATGGCAAAACAATTGCAGAAGCCATAGTTTGGATTTTGACAAGTCATCACTAACTATATCCACCCTAGACATATTGCCTTGTGTTATGGTGGGAGTACTGTTAGTGATGCTTGAGGCTTGCTATTTTCCACCTTTCCTTTCATACTCCTTATCACCACCTTTGTCATCGTCTCCCTTTTTGTTCTTGTCATCCTTCTTCTTCTTCTCTTTA
Organism: Saposhnikovia divaricata; assembly: GCA_036435485.1. NCBI lineage: Eukaryota > Viridiplantae > Streptophyta > Magnoliopsida > Apiales > Apiaceae > Saposhnikovia > Saposhnikovia divaricata. The sequence continues at coordinate 162,414,883 of CM071597.1, forward strand.
TCATCCTTATCACTCTTGTGATGTCTTCCTCTCCCATCACTTTTATCCTCATCTTTATCACCACCATGGCCCTTATTGAACTTATCAGTTTCAGATATAGTGCCAGTTGCTATGTATGATCTGAGATATTGTAAAGCTTCCAACTCTTCTGCTGTTCTGTGACCTTTCTTTTTATTCAGTTGTTTAATAATGGCATGAATGAGATTCTTGTTCTTGGGGATAAGGTGCTTAGGAATGATAAACTGACTGATGTCTTCAATTTTTGTTCCAGATTAATAGATGATGGTTATTGGATTTGAAAGCACTTCAGGCAATCTGGAATGTTGATCATTCCTTAAGTCATCATACAAGCTCTTTGTGTTTTCATTCTCATTTGGCTTTTCAATCAGCTTGAGCAGTAAGTCCACCTCAGTGAATCTTAGAGCTTTAAGAGTAGTGTATATAGATGCCATATCTTGGACTTTATCACCATCATGATTTCATTGAGCCAAACTTGGTCAACTCTCCTTAGTATAACAGTAAAGTAGACAATCTGGTCTCTCAAGCTCCTTAGATATAACTTAGTGTCACTAGCCCTTGACCTTGAGACTTGTAGAAATTCCAAGAAGGCTTCATCATGATAGATATTTGAATTAACAACTTCTTATAACTTGGCCTCAGTTACTACCTTCACTTCAACAGGCTTGGGATTTTCAATTCTGGAGGATTGAGGTTGTTCAGATGGCATACCTCCTACAACCACTGTAGAGATGATAGATTGTTTCTGGCCACTAGGAGTAGTGATGTGCACAACTGGTAGAGTAACAGTTGGTAGAGAGGTGATGATAGGCTTGACAGGTTTAGAGGTTTGAGTCTCAGTGGCTTTAGCTTTGCCTTTACCTTGGATTTGAGTTTGAGAAGTTGTAGTTTTTGAAGAATTTGGGTTATCAGAGATGCTGCACCACCCTAGATCTTGAGTTTACCTTCTTCTCCCCCTTAGGCTTGTTCTCGGGCACAGGTGTCTTTGATGGGGCCTTTGGGTTTGAAGAAGAGGGTGGAGGTTTGATAGAGTCTTCAGGTTGAGGTAGTCCCATATGCTTCATTATTGCAGACATCATCTGTTGTTGATTAAGAAGAACATTAGTTATGGTGGTAGCCTGAGTGTCCAACTTCTTATTGAGTAGATTGACAGATTTCTACAGCTCAGAATTATACTCCTTGAGAGAAATCACTTCTTTCTCCAAACTGTCCACCTTAGTGAATAGCTCTGTAGCCTTGAAGCCAGATAGTGACTGTTGCTTGAGCCTTTCTACCTCATATTTTGACATGTCATGAACAGGGACATCAGTAATTGCCTTATCTCCATAATGATTGGCAAATAGAATGTTGATAGCAGCATTGACAGAAGTTGTCTGTTCTCTGAGTCTGTCCAATTGATTTGTAATATTTGTGATGGAAGTTTGTACCAAGGGGAGTCTGTCATCCACTGTAATGCATGTGGATTTGCATTCTTTGATGTTTCTGAGAACAGAGTCCAGAGAGGGAAACTCCTTGGTGAATTGAGACTGGATCTCCCTCACCACCTTTGTTGTTTCTTTGCATACTCCTTCAATCTCAAATTGAATTCCTTTTCCCAGGTAGTGAGCAGCCTTCAAACTTCCTTTGTAAACTTCATTGATAGCCTCAAACACTTCAGTAGGGGTAAGAGATTTAGCATTTGACCCTAATGAAGTGAGATACTCCTCTCTTAAGTACTGTAGAGCCTCACTGAGAGTGACTATAACGCCTTAGAAATTTTTTGATAATTATAATTATTTAATTAATATTAAATGTGAATTATATGACGTGAATATTGTTGAGGAAGTGAAATATGTATGATATCCTATTTGTGAGTTTATTTGATGATTTATATGTGTCGGGTAAATCTACGTACTTTTATTTTTATTTTTGAGAATTAAATCGTATTTAATTCATGTGTTATTTATCTTCTGAGAATTCTATAAAATCATCGGAATTAGTAAAAATTACGAAATATTTTGCATAATAACTTTATTAGTTTATTTGAGTTTTAAAAATATTAGATGGAGTTATTTTGATTTTTAAGGATTTTAAAATGATTTTATGAATTGATTTGTGTTTTATTGATTTACACTTGTAAAATTCATACTTAATTCATTTTTTTTATCCTAAAAATATTTTAAAAATATGGGGATATAGACAATTTTATTTTCTACATTTTAAAAATAATATTGAGATTTTTATTTAACTCTATTATTTTATTTTACAATTTACGCAGCTGGTTGATTTGTTTTTAATTAGAAAAATTCTTGTAAAATACCTAAACTACTTTTATTCCATTTTAACCCCTAAAATCCCTAAAATCAGATTTTTCCCCAAATCAAAGAAACATCAATCTCTCGACTTCTCCAGCTACCTCTCTAGAATTCTCTCCTCTCTTCCTTTCGGTAAAAAATTCTCTTCCATCTCTCCCGTGGAATTTCTCTCTAGTTTTACTCTCTCTACCTTGTTTTCTCTCGCTGAATCTCTCACCCCTTCCCTTGTTCTGCACCTACGTTCCACTACTGTATTGCTGGGGGTGGGTTCGATTGTACTGTGTGTGTATATACAACTGGTGTGTGCGCGTACAAAATAGTTCGTGTGTTGTGTTCGAGCTCCTCTGTTCTCTCTTTCATTTTCTTTTTTTTTTCTGCAGCTGTGGTGTGTTGTGGGTGTGGATATATGTATATGTGTGTGTATCCGAACCGTGTGTGTGTGATCCATGTATGTTATAAGGTTGGTGCAAGTGTCTTGATGAATTGTTTGTAGTGGTAGAATAGTTAGCACTGCTGAATCCTTATTAAATTCGTATCTCATTCCCCGTTTATCGTATGATAATGATTCTGGACTTTCTGGAAAGGTAATTCAATTATCTTCAACTTTCGTTCTTTACGTTTTCTGATATTCTGCTTGTATGTATGAGTTTTTCTGCAATTTCTGTGACCTGCTAGTTTGACTTCGGAAATGTGATTTACAAGTTTTGAAAAATCGTAGTTAACTGAATATTTACTCAAAAATTATGAATGATACCATTCCGGAAAGGTCTTGGAATTGTCTTCAAGTTTCATGTTCTGTACTTTTGAATTTAAGGTCATCTTGATAGTGTAAATTGGATGTCTTTCAGGCTGGTCATAACTGATTTTGACTATAATGGTTATTTTGGGGTATCTTGATTTGTTGTTGTAAGTATGGTCGTGAGAAATGCTAAATATCTAGAGTATGAAGTAAGTTAAATGCTTGTTGATGTTATGAAATGATTGTTTTTTATTGTGTCGGTTATGTTCCGACTGGAAGTTACCCGTATAAAGGGGATGCCGTCAAATTTTATATATATATATATATATATATATATATATATATATATATATATATATATATATATATATATATATATGTATGTATATACTTCTAATTTGGAGTGGTATTTGAATTACATTTTTATTTTGTGATAACTTGTTAAATGCTTACCAGCTCTAAATTATATATTTATTTATGTCAGTGGTCAGGAGTTGATATAATATGATTAAAGTGAATAAATTTAGGGATTATCGCATGGGTAGATTAAGGTTAGATGTTCGAAGACGAACGTCGAATATTAATAGAATTCTGAAATAGTTTTTTTATATGTGTAGATTCGAAGGACATAGACTCAAGGAATAAAGGAAAGGCAAATGCTGAGGGTTTTTGAGCTAAGTGACTAGCGTGAAAGTACTTGGTTAAGGCAAGTGATTCGAACCCTGAATTTAAGTTCAGATTCCTTCAACTGCTTATGAATATCTGTTTAAACTCTTATTGCTTAGTGTAACTCCTTTTAAATTATTGTTGAACCTTTTGTACCTTGCTGCTTATTCCTTATAACTTGTTGCTCACCTTATGTACCCTGTTAATTATCTTATGAATTATTGTTTAAACCCTTGTACTTTATTGTTCACGCCATGAATAATTGTTTAAACTTTCTGTACCATACTATCACACTAATTCCTGTTAAACTATAAACCTTAATTCACAATTTATGCCTTGCTCTGTCACAAACCCTTTATTTACACTTAATTCCTAAATTACCCAAATAAAATCCTACTTATAATTCCCTGGAACCTTAATTTTAAAACCTTAACATTTACTTTATCCCTCATTAGCTCGAGACCTTTTATTTGATTTAATCATGTCTTGCTGAAACCTACCCGAGTTAATTTAATATTTCTTTCACATCACCTCTTATTATTATTATGTGTTTGACAAAACCATATTCTTAAATACCCTTTTTAACCACACTTGAATTCCTATCTTGAAAACTTAATGCAATTATTGCTGAACGTTTCCCTGACCCCTAATCTTTTATAAATGTAAATTAAAATAGCTTAATTAATTAAAAATGTTTTAAAATTCCTTATACTGGGCTGATCTGTTATCAGTGAGTATAAAGGACTTGAAAGTGAAATGTTTTAAATTATTAATAATAAATTTGTTAATAAATTGGAAAAGCGTAAGAGGCTAGTGTGGTCCTAGTCCAGCATTTTTATTTAGCGTAAGAGGCTAGGGTGGTCCTAGTCCAGCATTAAAGGCCAATGTGTTGCCTAATTAAGAACCCAATTTATGTCCAGATGGACTGAGTGTTCGGGCTGGGGACTTTACGTGGCTGATCACCCATATTGTCCGGAGTCGGGAAAAACCTCCAATCAAATTTAAATGTTTTAAAAATGAAAGTTTAATTAAAAAGAGAATTGATGATTTTCTGCCTTCAATGAAAAGATTTTTTAGAAATTTTCAAAGGATGGTTTTGAAATGTCATAAACAGAGTACAGTATTGCCAGACAGTTTTATCTTGAGATTTTAAATTAAAATCTGATCATCCTGAATATTCTTTGGTACCCTTATATTGTTGTAGTCAGCATACAGTTGTGGATTCTTTATTTCTATTTTTATCACTTGTTGAGCATTTGGCTCACTCCTTGCTATTGTTTCTAACCCTTTTTCAGTTAAAGAAGAAAAAGATACGAAGTAGGAGCTATATCTGAGAAGAACTTGTTGTGGACCTTAGGCAGCCTAGTTGCACTCTGCTAGAAGGTTGGACTTTTGGGTATCAATAAAAATTTGTGTAATAGTTCTAGTTGGTTGTATTTATATTTGTGGAGTGTATGTATCTTTTAATTAAGGATTTAGTATTGTAATGTAATAATTTAGTTAGTAGTTACTTGTTTCATACCACTACCTGTTAGAGATCCGGGTTAGTAGTGGGGTTGTATTTATTTCTTATTATTTTGTTATCAAGGTTTATGTTTTTAGTTGGTATTGTGATGCCCCGATCTTTGCTCTGATCGGGAGGGCATTTTGGTATGGTTCACCTGATCAGTTAGGACAGGTTGAACATGTGTTTGTATTATTTCTTTAGTTGTTGAAATTGTTGTTGGTGTTGGAATGAATTGGTTTGGATTCAAAATACAGGTAAATAGTCCGTATTACGAATACTTCATGCCGAAATTTTCTAAAATTTCCCTGTATCAAAGTTTATTTATTTATCTAATCAATTTCAATAAAAGAGAGCAAGCTTAATTGATAAGAGTTGTGTGTGCATTGAATTCTATTTTCTAAAACTCTCAGACTGTTTTTAAAATATATATATATATATGGATTAAATCATAGTTTTATTATATATCTAAAAAGGTTTTGGGGTTGTCATATCTGTATGTATATAATTATTCAGGTGTTTGTGAGTATTTTATTATATAAAGTATATGTTTATTAGTGGGTAGTCGGGGCGTTACAGATTGGTATCAGAGCTGTCAGGTTTTGGTCACTGAAACAAGCCAGGTTAGGTATAATATATGTGTAGAATAGGATCTGAACCCTTATAGACATAGGATAGGAGCGATAGGTGTAGGTTATCATTAGGACAGTAGGTGATAGGTTTAGGATATTCTTTTATCGCTTTAGTACCTTCTTTTTGTGCGTTATCGTTATCACAGGTTGTGGATGCTTCTGTAGACTCACCCATTTCCTGACGCATAATTATTTAAGTTCGACCTAGAGTAAACCTGGGGAGTTAGTGAGCAACATGGTTCGATTTATTACGCTATCACCAGTAATTGTACCAGTCCACGCAGAGACGCTTTTACATGTTGTTGATGATAGGAATTATTTTCAGCATTTATCTTTTAGTAGTTTGATTGTTAACAGCGTACCTTGAACTCTAAAACTGTTGTACATATTGTTAACCTTATTGGTACCATGACCTTTATTTTCTTGCTATATATGCATCTTTCAGTATATTTCTGAGTTGTCTGAATATTTCCTGTTGGAATTACTTGTTCAAGATAATACCTATGCTTCCATATTTCTTTACACTGTTATAATTTTTGTGAACACAGACAACTCAAATTCAGGATTTGTAAACCTTATCCCTGTACATATTTTCCTGTTGTTTAATAAACTACTTGGTTAAGCATCATGCCTCCAAAGAAGAAAACACCTGCTACAAATCCAGAAAACCAGAACACTGGCAATCAAAATCCAGTTGACCCGACTATGACTCAAATTCTTCAACTTCTTCAACAACAGACAGCCGCATTAGCTCAACAACGACCCGCTCAACCAATCGTGACCTTTAAAGCTTTTCAAGCCGTACACCCTCCAGAGTTCAAAGGTAATGTTAACCCTATAGAAGCTAGGGCTTGGATGAATGAAATGGAAAAAGCTTTTGCTTTGGTAAGGGTAGGAGAAGACGGAATATGCGAGCTATTTCTTGAAAGCTGAAGCAAACTATTGGTGGGAGTCAACAAAGCTGTTAGAAGGTGAAGGAGTGATTACATGGCAGAGATTCACAGAGTTATTTCTCGAGAAGTATCTTCCAAGGTATATGCAAGATCAGCTGGAAATTCAATTTCTAGAGTTAAAGCAGGAGAACATGAGTGTGGCGGAATACGAGGCAAAATTCAAAGAGCTAGCAAGGTTTGTTCCTGAATATGTCAATACTGAGGCGAAGAAAGCTAAAAGATTTCAACAAGGTTTAAGTCATGGATACGTAGTAAGGTGGCAGTATTTCAGTTAGAGAACTATGCACTGGTGGTGGAGAAAGCTATGATTGTTGAAGGTGAAAGTGAACTGTATCAGAAGGAGAAGGCGGGAAAGAAAAGAAAGATAGAAAGTACTGAGGGAAGTCAGAATCCAAGAGGTAATAATAACAATAACAAGTTTAAGCCAAGGAGTGAGGGCCAGTTTGATAAGAACCAAGGTTTTCAGAAGCCAAAGAATGGAAACGATGGTCAAGGTAAACGTTTTCAGAATACAAATCAGCAACTTGCAATCAGACCGGCTCTACCTGAATGTACAACTTGTGGGAAGAAACACTCGGGAGTTTGTCACAGACTAAGTATTACCTGTTTCAAGTGCAGCAAGAAGGGAAAAGTAGGCATCACTTCAGGAAATAAACCAATGCTTGCTAGTTATGCTCCAAGAAAGACATGTCATAACTGTGGTAGTACTAAGCATCTTGCAAATTTCTGCAAGAAAAACAAAAATATAAATTCTTTACCTTCCAAGTCTGAGGTAAAGAAGGATTTTGCTAGAACTAAGCCACAGACTTTATGCACACACTGTGGAAGCACTTGGCATTCCATTTATACTTGCAGAGAGTATCATTCTATCTATCATAACTACTATGAACTGAAACCCAATCTGAAATGGGTTAAAGTTAATACTGCAAGTGTAAACTCTGATACTGTTAGCTCAAACTCTGATAATGTTAATTCCGCTGCTAAAGCTAACAAAGTTAAGAATGTCAAAGGATCCAAGCAAGTCTGTATCCTTAAATCTAATCCTCAGTAATTGCTTGTGATTGTAGGGCAACAGGGAGGCAACCCTAGTTGTGGACAGTGGATGTTCAGGACACATGACTGGAAATAAAGCCCTGCTATCAGACTATGAGGAGAAGGCTGGCCCAAAAGTTTCCTATGGTGATGGCAATGTAGGAAGAACATTGGGATATGGAAATATTAATCTTGGAAATGTCATCATCAACAATGTAGCTCATGTCCCAGGACTCAAGCATGACTTGCTATCTGTGAGTCAAATCTGTGACAAGTGATATCATGTAGATTTTCAACCTGAATTTTGTGAAGTTATCAGCAAATCTACAGGAAAGGTTGTTCTAGTTGGTCATAGGCAAAACAACATTTATGAAATCAAGCTCTTAATAGACTCTGTTGGAAAAGCTGTTTTCCTGACTACAAGAATGTCTAGTGAAGAGAGTTGGAAGTGGCACAAGAAACTCTCACATTTGAACTTGAACAACATTAATGAATTGATCAGAAAGGATCTTGTAAGAGGACTCCCAAAGGCTCTGTTAAATGTTGATGGTCTATGTGATTCATGTCAAAAGGCCAAGCAAAGGAAGTCATCTTTCAAGAGCAAGACAGAATTTTCAATCACTGATCCTTATCATCTTCTGCATGTCGATCTCTTTGGTCCAGTAAATGTTATGTCTATAGCAAGGAAGAAATATGCTTTAGTCATTGTTGATGAAGACACTAGATTCACTTGGGTGTATTTTCTAGCAAAGAAGGATGAAACTACATTAACTTTAATGGAGCATGTGAAGCTTCTGGACAAAGGATCAAGAAACAAAGTCAGAATCATCAGAAGTGATAATGGAACTGAGTTCAGGAATGCAACAATGGAAGAATTCTGCAAGGACAATGGAGTGAAGCAAGAATTTTCAGCACCTGGTACACCACAACAAAATGGTGTAGTTGAAAGGAAAAATAGAACCTTGATAGAAGCTGCCAGAACTATGCTTGATGAAGCAAAACTGCCAACCTATTTCTGGGCAGAAGCTGTTCAAACTGCTTGTTTTACTCAAAATGCTACACTGATCAATAAGCATGGAAAGACACCATATGAGATGGTGAAGAAAAAGAAGCCTAACCTGAAATACTTTCATATTTTCGGGTGCAAATGATTTGTTTTGAAGACTCATCCTGAATAGCTGACTAAATTCGAGTTAAAAGCAGATGAAGGGATTTTTGTTGGCTATCCACTGTCAACAAAGGCATACAGAGTTTACAATCTGAGAACAAGAGTGATCATGGAATCTATACATGTGTCTTTTGATGACAAGAAAATAACTGGACTTGAAGACATAGATGAATATGATCAACTGAACTTTGAAAATGAAGATTTAAACTCTGTTGAAGTAAACTCTGATCAAACTATTCTGACAGACTCTGTTGAAACAGACTCTGAACCTCTACTGGTAAACACTGGAGAAACTTCTCAGCCACAACAAAGGGAAGAACCAGTTGAGGGGGAGCATGATCAAGATGAAGACTCAAACATTGATACTGAGTCAACTGAAAAATCTGGATCAAACTCTGATGATTCAAACTCTGAAAATTCAAATTCTGACTCTGGGCAGTCAAGTTCAGGGGGAGTCTCAGAAAATGAAGAAAGCCCACAACAAAATCAGGAGAGCATGGATCAAGGGGGAGGATCACATGCTGACAGAAGTCATTTGCCTTCTGCTAGGAAATGGACTAAATCACATACACCTGATTTGATAATTGGTGATCCAGATGCAAAAGTAAGAACAAGAAGTGCCACTGCAAGTGAATGTTTGTTTCATGCATTCTTGTCTAAGAATGAACCAAAGAAAGTGGAAGAAGCTCTTCAAGATGCTGACTGGGTAACAGCAATGCAGGAAGAGTTGGATGAATTTGAAAGGAATGAAGTTTGGACCCTTGTACCAAGGCCAAAGAACAGATCTATTGTTGGTACTAAATGGGTTTTCAGTAACAAGACTGACAGTGAAGGTGTTATCACAAGGAACAAGGCTAGACTGGTAGCAAAAGGCTATTCACAGCAGGAAGGAATAGACTATGATGAAACATTTGCTCCAGTTGCAAGATTGGAGGCAATCAGAATTTTTCTAGCATATGCCTCTCACAAGAAATTCAAAGTGTTCCAGATGGATGTGAAAAGTGCTTTTCTGAATGGGAAGCTTGAAGAAGAAGTGTTTGTTGAACAACCACCAGGATTTGTGGACCCAAAATATCCAGACCATGTCTACAGGCTGGATAAAGCACTCTATGGACTTAAGCAAGCACCAAGGGCATGGTATGAAACTCTGGCTCAATTTCTCTTAGAAAGTGGATTCAACAGAGGTACTATTGACAAAACTCTGTTTTATTTCAAATCTGGGAGTGACTTGCTTTTAGTTCAGATATATGTTGATGACATTATCTTTGGGTCTACTAATGATAAACTCTGTAAGAAGTTTGCCAAGCTCATGCAGTCCAGATATCAAATGAGCATGATGGGAGAGCTTAGTTATTTTCTAGGCCTACAGGTGAGACAAACAGATGATGGTATCTTCATTAATCAAGCAAAATATACCAGAAATCTTCTCAAGAAATTTGGTATGCTTGACTATTCATCTGCATCAACTCCCATGGCAACAACAACTAAATTGGACAAAGACACAGGAGTTTCAGTGGATATGACAAACTACAGGGGCATGATAGGATCTCTTCTTTACTTGACAGCTAGTAGGCCTGACATCATGTATGCAACCTGTCTTTGTGCAAGATTTCAGGCAGATCTTAGAGAGCCACATCTGACAGCTGTGAAAAGAATCTTCAAGTATCTCAAGGGCACCATATTATTAGGTCTGTGGTACCCCAGAGAATCAGATTTCAAGCTACTTGGGTATTCTGATGCAGACTTTGCAGGCTGCAAGATAGACAGAAAGAGTACTAGTGGAAGTTGTCAATTTCTTGGTGACAGACTTGTCTCTTGGTACAGCAAGAAACAGAAATCAATTTCTACATCTACAGCTGAAGCAGAGTATATTGCAGCTGGTAGCTGTTGTGCACAGATCTTGTGGATGAAGAATCAATTGCTGGATTATGGATTGAGGTACAGTAAGATTCCTATTTACTGTGATAATCAAAGTGCTATTGCTATGACAGGTAATCCAGTACAGCATTCAATGACCAAGCACATCAGCATAAGGTACCATTTCATCAGAGAACATGTGGAAGAAGGGAATATTGAACTACATTTTGTGTCTACAGAACAACAGCTTGCAGATATCTTCACCAAACCATTGAGTGAAGCTACATTTACAAGACTGGTCAATGAACTAGGAATGGTCTCTGGTTCTGACTAGGAATGTTGGTTAGATTCAAATTTTACTTATGTAATGTGTTGCTCATATTTCCTTGATTTGTTAAGTGCTAAGTGAACTTTGTTGATTAAACTCTGTTATGCATACTCTGTTAACATGTTTTTCTTTAAACACTGTCAAACTCTGTTAAATTCTGTCAGCATGCCTGTATGTCATACACTGTTAATAAGTTTGATAAACTCTGTGAATTCTGAGTTGATTATTGTCTGAATGGAAACACCAATGAAGAAATATGTATGAAGCATGATTCTCAGTAATTAATCATGAATCTTTCTAAGTTATTGTGATCTAATCTTAGATTCTGCAGAAAGTTAACATAGCATGATACTGGTTCATATTTATAGCATCTCTTAGTTTATTTTGTCCTAAACTCTGAGTCTATAAATACTGTGTGCATTGCCTCTCATGAATAACTACTGATGTTGATGAACTCTAAACTCTGTTAGTTATACTCTGGTAGATTAAAATGCTTACTGCAATACCCCCAAAGAAAATGTATATAGGTTGCAATACTCCTTTGAGATTATGTTGGTGACTAGGATGACCCAGGAACCTATTGGTATATAATATGGGCTAAAATTCTCTGATTTTTGGTGACTAGTCAAAGACTAGGATGACCCAGGAACTTATCAAAATGATAAGGGCTAAAACTTTTGAATTTTTGGTGACTGGCTCCAACCTCTAATTACTGGAATGAATAGAATATATATATATATATATATATATTAGCAATAGGGGGGGTATAAAATAAATTAAATGTTACTGTATATAGATTGATTACTACAGAGTTTAGCTTTCATCATACAGTCAGTGTTTACTATGAGAGTTTGTGCATCCAGTGTTTATTGATTTACTTTATGGATTTTATGAAAAATTAGATGCTCTAAAAATTGATTTGGTAAACTCTGCTACACACACACACATATTTTCACAACTGTGCAATTTTTGAAAGGGTTTCGGTGATAAAGTTGGAGAATTGACAAACACTGTTGATTTGTGGTTAGTACTCTAAGGTAAATTTTCATTTGGATAATTTGAAAATTTAGGAGTAAATAGTGCTTTTGACAACTATTATTAAGTGTATTGTGTTAAAGTGTCTTGGAAATAGGAAAGAGAATACAACGGTGATAATTGCTATTTTTACTGCGCATGATTAACTGATTCACTGCATGTATGACACGTGTCCCACTCACACATTAATCTAGGAATTGTTGAGTGTTTGAATACAAAAACGATTGAGTTTTAATTTTTAATTACAACTCTAATTACTTTTGTGTACAACGTTTCATTTTTACTTTCACCCACTCACTTTTCCATCTCACAGTTCTCTCAGTTTTCACTTGCGCATTTTCGCAAACACTTTTCCTACATACACTTTTCATTGAGATTTCTTGCCCGTTTCTTGATTTAATGGCTTCTAAATCATTCACTGTTTTTGGTCTACGTTTTGTCCCTAACAATTATGCAGCCCCACTCAATAATGAACGTGTTCCAGAAGCGTTTCATCTGATGCAGAATTTCTTAAGAGACTCAGAGATTGGACAAGCTTTGGTTGAACCTAGTACTCTCTCTGCATCTCAAATTGCCACTTTTTGGCAAAACTCAGTCTATGTGGATGGAGGAGAGAATGGGACTCTAAACATCATCTTCACTCATGATGAACAAGAGTTTGTGATTACTCCACAAACTGTCAGAGAAACGATGGGTTTTGATACACACACCTCTTATGCTTATGTTGGTGAACCTCAATTGAGACAAATGCTAAAGGAGATAGGCTACATGGATTCTCTTGAAAGGCATGGCAGTGTAAAGAGGCCAAATCTCAGGAAGGAATTGAATTTTTTCTTCGACTGCATCACAATAACATTCCAGAAGAAGGTCACTAACTGGGATGCTATTCCAATAGATAGTCTACAAATCGGGTATTCTCTACTTTATGGTAGTAATTTTGATTTTGGTAGATATGTTCTAATGAATCTAGGTGATAAACTGTCAGAGTCTACTACAGTTTATTTTGCTCGATTTTGTCAAATGCTATTCACTGCTTGTGTATCTGGTTTAGAGATTGTTGAAGCTGATGTGATTCAGCCTTTTAGAGTCAACAAGAGAATATTCTCTGATATGACTAATAAGGATGCTGGTAAAGAAAAACTACCTGTCTTTGTTCTGCAACTTGCTTTGCAGAATTTTCTCAACCAACCTCAACCAGAACCACCACAACCACACCCTGAACCACTAAACACTGATCATACTCAAACCTTAAACACTGAACCATCTACATCGCCTACCCACACTGTACCTACTCAACAACCTGCAACCTCAAACCAAACCACTATCCCTGAACTACAACCTGCATCCACTCACAACACTCCATCACAAATCACAAACACTGCTCCAACCCAAAATCCTCAATCTCCAATCATAAAACAATCTTCACACACTCAACAACTAAACACTGAACCATCACAATCTCAACCACAACCACAGCCTAAAGCAAAAAGAGGCAGAGTAAAGCAATCAGCAGCAACTACTGAAAGACATGCAAGAGCTAAGAAGACAATAGAGAAACACACCAAAGCAAAACAGACATCTCCTGGAGCTGTTTATGCTAGAAGAAAGATTCAAAGAGCAAAAAGACCTAAATCACCCTCTGTGGTGGCAGAATCTAGTAAAGAGGATTCAGATGAAGTGCCTCTAGCTAAGAGGAGAAAACTAGTAATCTCTGATTCTGATGGTGAAAATGTTGAAGCTCCAGAGGTGGTTTCACAGCAAACACCTACTGTTGAGGGTGAAAAAGATATACCTGCAGAGGTTGAAATTCCTGCAGAGGATAAAATTCCTGCAGAAGAGGATAATAGAGATGGCTTTTCTCCAATGGATGATATTCTTGATTCATTCATGCCATTCTCTGATCCTATCTCACCTATTTTTGCTCAATCTGAAGCAACTGGTGCAGCTGATCAACCTACAGTTGTCATTTCTGAAACTGTAGCATCACATACAGAGTTAATCTCAGATGCTCACCAGACTGTTGAAGGAGGTGATGAGGTTGATCAAGCAACCAAGGATACTTCTCAGCCTATGTCTATTAATGACACAAATGCAAACTCTGTTGCTGAGCCTGAGCAACATGAAGAAAATCTTGACAAGGCTGCAGAAGAAATTGCAGAAACTATGGCTGACAATGCTCAGCACAGTGTTTCACTTGAAGATGATGTAGAACATGCTAAAGCTGCAAGTGTTGAACTTGAAGGTGAAAGCAGTGCAAACTCTGATTCTTTTCTGAGTGTACAAGTGCAAACAGACAATAAACATACCTCTTTCGATCAACCTTGTAAGTCTCATGAAATTGAAAAAGCACAACTTGCAAAATTTGCTGCTGACTGGTACAAAGAGGATTGCATTTTTCCAAGAGGGAGAGCAGCTAATTTTGTTAAGCAAACTGCAAACACTATCTCCAATCCAGAGATTCTTTCTTGCTTAAAAGCAACTGTAGTTCAAGTCAAGACTCTGGATGGTAGATTTGATGAAACTAAGAAGGCAATCACTGACTTGAGGACTGAGATCCAAACTAGAGAAATGAACATGGAAAGAGAGTCTAAACTCATGACTACAAAATTTTCTAAAGCTCAAGACAATCTCTTTGCCAGGCTGGGTAAAGTTGAAGAGAATCAGTCTGCCTTGTCTATTAAAATTGATTCTATTGCTACCTCTTTGGAGTTGATCACATCTATACTCATTCCTGATGATGTCAAAAAGGGGGAGAGAGTTGCAAAGTCAAAATGCAAGCAATTTCAAACTCTGACTCAGAAGGATGATGCTGGAGATGGAGGAGCAAATAATAAAAGCAAGGGCAAGGCTGTAGAAACTCAAACTCTGAAAACTAGCAGCAAGTCTCTTAAATCACAGTCTGCTGGGTTAAACACTGATACTCGAGGTTCTTCAAAGACTAAGAGTTTGGTACTATCCTCTGATCCTCAGACTGATGAAGAATTGGCTGCTAAGTTATTCTTAGAAGAAAATGAAGAGGGAGTTACAATTGCAGATGTTCAAGCTCAAGAGAAGATATTTCTAGCAGAACATAAGAAAGCTGTGAAATCTGGCAATTCTAAGAAGAATGTGAAAGCTGCAAAGCCTGTTCTTAAAGGCATTCAAATCAAAGAAAAAGTTGGTACTGAACAAAGGATGCAAGTATCCAGAAAACCAAAAGATGCAGACTTTAAGCAAAAGCTGAAAGGCATTGCTGGAGAAAATACAACCTCTATTTCTACACAAGTTGTAAAGAATAATGAAAACACAACCTCTGTTGCTACACAAGTTGTGACCATACCTTTACAATCTTCTCAGTTGAAATCAACTTTTAGAAAGGGAACTCTTCATGATCCAAATCAAGCACTTAAAGGTTCTATGGATTTCACTGATGGAAGAGCATTTTCTCGGAAAATTGGAAACAACAAGGGTGGTATAGGATCACACAGGGATAAAAGGCAGAATGTTAGTCCTAGAGATCCATCTTCACTGACTGTTCCAGGTCAAGGTGTTGTCACTCAAGAGAGTTTAGACAGACTGGAATCAGTACAGTTGGTCTATCAGAAGAGCCTAAAGAAAGATTTTCTATTATACTTCATGGCAGATGGAACAGTTTTTAAAATTGGGGAGAATGATATTGGTTTGAAATATTGGGAAGAACTAGAACATGTTCTGTATCTTTTCAAGGTAACAAATCAAAGGACTCAATCTGTTGCCAATGTGCTTAGACAGAAGATGCTTCAGAATCTGGCAAGAAGAGGCATGAAGTATAACAGTAAATATGTTCCTAAGTACAGAGACTGGAATGGAAAGCTGATAGAGATGGAAAAGGGAACTACAAAGCTAAAGACTGATCTTGGAATCACTGTTCTTGATTTTAATGTGAAGTCTGAAGAAGTGAAGTATATCAGATTGGGAAATGAAATGAGAAGAAACAAAATCTACGATCTCAGAGCTGCTATCTATCAGACTGATGAGAATGATCCTCAGTTGAAAGAGATCAAGGAAGCTATGGAGAATGAACTTGAAAATGCTGAAAGAAGATTGCTTATAGACTATCTCAGAGCTACACCAGATCTTGAAGAGATTAGAGGTTAAAGTCTGTAAGAGTTTTCTTATTTCTGTAGATTTTTGTTAAGTAGAAGCTTAAACTCTGTTTGTATATTAATCACTGTAATTTTGTATTTGTTTTGACATCATCATTTACTGTAAGCTTGTACATTCTTGCTAATGAACAAGTTGGGGGAGATTGTTAGAAATGATTGATGAAAACAGTGTTTAGGAGCTACAGCAACAAATCAGAGTTTAGCTGGAAGCAGTCAGAGTTTAGTTAAACACTGACTACAGAAGCTGGACAGAGTTTAGTAAAGTCTGTCTAGAAGCAGCGCGTACGAAGTCAACAAAAGATATTAGAGATCAATTGAAGATTGATATGGAAGCGAGATCTTTGGAGACTGGATAGCTATCAAAGAGATCGAGTTGACTTAGGAGACGTGTGACAATCTGTAATTGATATCATTGTATAGCTGATTATTAGGAATATCAATTAGAGATTGTATCGAAGCTGTATGTTATATAAATACAGTTTGGTTAACCCTAGAAGGGTATCGTGCATCGAATTATCTTTATTGTAACCTAGCAGCTCTTTGTGATAGTTTACATCACGAAGAGGGTTTTTAATACCAGAAGATTTAAAGTGCATAATCATCTTAATTGTTATTCTCTCATCTAATATTGATTATTAGTGTGTATTCGGCCTAACAGAGTCCTTGAAGCTGAGAATTGTTGTGAAATACCATTCTCTTTGCAGAATGCTTCGAGCATGGCATTTTTGAACTCTGTTCCATTGTCACTTCTCAATGCAATCACACTTGCATTGTTGGCCTTTGCTTCTTTATCAACTTTCTTTATGTGCACAATGATTACTTGTGGAGCCTCATCCTTTTGAAGCTAGAAATTCCACCCATGTATACCTTATAAAGTCATCAACCATCACCAAGGCATACTTCTTTCTTGCAAGTCACATAATGTTGACAGTCCGAAATAGATCCATGTGAATTAGTTGTAAGGGCTTAATGATTGATGTCACTATCTTTGACTTGTGGCTTGACCTTTTCATCTTTCCTTTCTGGCAAGCCTCACACACTCCTTCTTGAGAGAATTCAAGTGTGGGCATGCCTCTCACTAACTCTTTTTTGACGAAAGAGTTAATGGCATTGAAGTTCAAGTGTGATAACTTCTTATGCCACAACCAACAATCTTCATTTGATTCTTTTGTGTAAAAGTAACAAATTTTGTCCTTGTTTGTAGAGTCCATATTAGCTACAAATATGCTTCCTTTCCTGACTCCATTTAGAGCAGGTTCACCAGTCTTCTTCTCAGTAATCAAACATTCATCTTTGTCAAAATCAACTTTAAAACCCCTGTCAGTAAAATGACCAAAACTCAGTAGATTATGCTTGAGTCCTTTAACCAGTGCTACATCTTCAATAGTGACATTTCCAACTTCCAGTTTGCCATATCCCAATGTGTTACCAATGCTGTCATCTCCAAAAGCAACCATAGGGCCAGCCTTCTCTTCATACTGTGATAGCAGGGCCACATCACCAATCATATAATTTGAGCATCCACTGTCTAAAATCCACATGACTTTCTTTTCCTTTTCTTTGCCCTGCAAACACAAGTGTATTACTTCTTCTTTTGTATTCAAATGAGTTTGGGTCCACCTGGCTTAGAAACAGTTTTATCAAAAACAGCATGCTTATCAACTTTCTTAGGGCTAGTCTTCTTATCACAACTAGGAGTCTTAGAACTTGAGTTCTCAGACTTAGGTGACAGTGGTACCTTCCTAGCCTTAGGAGGACTTGAAGACTTTGATCTTGTGTAGTGTATGTGTGAATTGTGACTTATACAACCATCAATGAATTGCCTTCTCAAATTGAAACAGCTAGTCATAACATTCATATTGCATGGCATACAGTCAAATTTATCACAAAATGGAGAATCTCTATGTCCTAAAGGCACAGAGCAATCATAGAAAGGTTTAGGCACACTACCAACAGGTTTCTTGCAAGCATGAGTTAAATGATTAGTACTAAAACAGTTTTGACATGTTTTCCTAGGGGCATTTGGCACATAAGCATAATTGTTATCTTTGGTAATGTAATAACCCTAACTTTAGCAATGCTACAGTGATCACATGAATAGTAAAATTTGAGGATTTAGGGAAATGGTATGTAGGTACTCTATATTGGAGATGGAAAATGAATAAACAGAAACCATATTAGTGTTGTACATTGAAAATAAGTGACTCGAAATGACGATAGATTCCAGAAATTCCTGAATATGGATTTTGAGGATTTTGATTTCGAATAAGCTTCTATTGGATATTAAGGAGCATGGAAATATTAAAGGGATTATATATTGAGGAATTAGAAGATTTAGGTTAAACCAAGGGATTATTAAGTTAAGAGAATACCAAAAGAAATTGGATTGGTAAATGATTTCAAAAACCACTGAGATAATGAGGTACATTTGAAACGAATCACAATTGGACGAGTATGGAAACCAAACAACCAAGATTAGTAGTATGGCAAGGATACATACCACATTATTAATTACCAAAATATTAGCATAATACTTAGAAAAAACAAGGAAAAAGGGATTATGAGATCATTGTAATGACATCACTTTCCATTAACTTGTTTTAAGGGGCAAACTAGTACTTTTGCATGGTTTTAACCACAAATATCTTTCAAGCTTCCATGACACTATAGAATTATCAAGATATTAGCCAAGATAAGATCTAACCAATACAAAACAAATCTCATCTTCTTCATTTCATCAAAATTCGTAGGTCACTATTCATCAAGAAAAAAATCAATTTCAAAACCCTAGCTAGAATCAACTAAAATTCAAGAGGAAATTCATGGAGCTTCTTGGAGGTTAGGAAGGATCATCTACAAAGTTTCATAGCAAACTAACATCATTTAGCAAGGTAATAAAATCATAGAAGTTGAAGATGAATAGTGAATGAATAGTAATTTTCAAGTGTTAACTTTGTTTTAATGGTTTCTTTAGTTGATTCAAGTTAATCTAAGGTTGTTTAAGGAGTGTACTAGGTTTATTAAGGATCTTTAAAGCTTCAAGAAGGTATAACTACTCTTGCCCTTTTTGAATTTATGGTGGAAATTGAGTTGGTTAGTAGTTAAGTGATGTTAATGTCTAGTTTATGATGATTATGTGTTATAAATGGTTTGTTTTGATATGGAAATTTTGTGTTGTGGACTTGTAACCATGGTTGGGATGTAGACCACATGGTGTAGGTGATGGTGTATAAGGTGGATGATTGATTTGGAGGAGTTTGATTTTTTGGAAAGTATGAAAATATAGCCGTTATAATGTCCGATTTTTCGTTAGACCAAGAATCTGCCCTGTTTTTGGACCTTATACCCGTACGGTAGGTTACTGTCCAGACTCCCAAGTGACCATGAGATGATAGAGCTTGGTTCATAGATCGTTTTGATATAAAGTGCGTTAAAATCTGATGAACGGTTTAGGAGAAAAGTCAGTTTTAGTGAAAGACGTTCGATAGTCGAGAAAACGTAGTTGTACCAACTTTGAGGCTATAACTACCATACTTAGACATTATTAAAATTATAAAACTTTGGGACATTGCAGTAGGGTAGTCAGAGAGTCATTACCAGTTGACCTTGTAGTAAAATTCGAAATCCATATTTTCTGGGAATTTTTACAGTTAAGTGTGGTCGTTAGGGGAAATGGTGAAAATCCCTGAAACCTCGATTGAACTTATAAATGGTTAATTTCTTGAACCTTTGGGGTAGTAGTGATACGTTAAACATATGTAAAGTGTCAAGGGTAATGTTATACAAGAGTAAAGTGAGAAAGGAATGTAGTATTCTAACGACGGTCCTTTTTGTGTTTATAGAAACTTCGGGAGAGCCACGAGCTATACTGCAAGGATACAGAGATAGAGGCAAGATTTCTTCTATCCTTACTTTGTAAAACTACTTATCTTCACAAAGAAACTTGATTTCATGGAATATATATGTGATGCTATTATTACTATATTGTGAAGAAATTGTCTTCCTTGAGTATTGATATTGAAAAGAAAGGTATACGAAGATGTATATGAATATGGATATGAGTATGAGATGGATATGAGTATGAGATGGATATGTATAGAGATGATTATGCATGAAGTGAACATGCCTTATGATTAAGAGAATAAGAGAGAATGGTATTAGTTGTTATCTAAAGTAAGTAAAAGAATGGTATCAGTTGTTATCTAGGGTTATATGGTTTATAATACTATATTAAAAATATTCTTTTTGAGTATCAGTGGTTTAATAAATATTATTTGATTATCATTCATTACTCTTAAAATAGACGGAATATTTTATGAATATAAAAGTATATTTGATTCCTGAATATGAAAGAGATGTCTGGATCATAATCAAAGCATTATGTTATATATATATATATATATATTATAGAAGTAATGTGCGAGAATGGAAATGATATGAGTGAATGATATGTGGAAATGAAAGCGAGAAAATGGAAATGTGGAATGATATTTTAAAAAGGGAATAATGATGTGACAAAAAGGGGGATTGCAACAGACTTGCGTAAGTGGCTGTGTCAGGGCTGTGTGCGACACAGTCCAGCATTTATTATTTTTATTACGGCACGAAGATGCCAAGGGAGGATGTTAGCAGGTGGCCTTCCTCCAGGGATGATCTTCATTCCTTCTACCGGTAGTAAAAAGAGAGCAGGTACGATTAGGCGACTGATCATCGTCCTAATGTATCAGGCGATAGCAGATATCCCCAATGTTTTTGAAAAGAAAGTGTTGACAACGGTTTTCAGATTTCTATACTGAAAACAGAATAATGATATGAGATGATGGAATTATGGTTACAGATGAAGAAAAACCGATATTATATTATTTTAGATTTCTTTCTTATAATAGTAAGTGGATGATGTATTATTAAATAAGAGCTTTATTTTTCCTTAAAGATTATAATTGGTTTATGCTTATATATGCATATATATGTATACCTGTTCACATTCTAAATTCTAGTTTACAATATTATCTTGCTGAGCTATTATAGCTCACTCTTGCTACTTATGTATATAGCAGCTAGGTCCCATGCCGATACTACGCACTACACCCCGCAAGAGGGTAAGGGAAAGGCGATCTTTTGAGCGAGTGCTGGCGACCATCCCCGAGGTAGTGACAAGCGAAAGGGGCTTAGTAGACTTATGTAAATTAAGTGTGTAAGTTTGTAATAAACTTTTGGTTGTTGAAATGCTTCCTGTAGAAGTATTATTCAACAATGTACTTAGTAAAATTCTGGGTTTGTAATAACTGTTAACTTTAAACTTTTAATATTGTGAATGTTGTTCTATGAGCATATGACTGGTGTGTGTGTGTATTAGTGTGGGGTCAATTGCTTAAGTATTAAATATTAAGTTAAAAAAAACTCAAGAGATATTGATATTGAATGGAAATTGGACCGTGATGACCTGGATCCTTGACCCCGGATCTAGGGGCGTCACAGGTAATCCCTAGTTTGCCATTTCTGTTTTGTTTCTTCTTAACCACATTCTTTCCGGATTCATTCTTCTTAGCTGGTTCAAACTTAACAAATTTTTCATGTTTGGTTTCAACTCCAACTTGCTTCTTGATTTTCAATTTGACACTCTTACTCTCAGAGGATGCTGGTTGTTCACTTGATTGTGCTTCATCCTCATCAACCAACATTTGCTTAATGAGTAAGGCTTCCTCATCAATTTCAAGTGTTGATTGTTTAAAGATAGGTGTCTCAACACTTTTCAAAACCTGAGGCACATTCTCATGAACAACCTCATCATCTTCAATGACATCATAGCCTTTCCTCTTCTTGAGAGTGTCATAGTCAAAACCAATTGCAGTCTTAGCACTCTCTTGATGTTTCTCATGATAGGATTGTAATAGGCTAGTGGAGTTCTTAAAGGTCTTCAGCTTAAACTCATTTTCAGCTAATTCATCCCTAAGAGCCTTTTCAATCTGACTAGCACATAGAACCTTATTTTTTAGATATTCAACCTCTTTCTTAAGGTTTTCTACTTGCATAGCAGTTAGCTCAAGTTCCTCATTCTTTTTGTTTAACACTTCATTTCTAGCAGACAGTTTCACAATTTCTTCATTAGCAGCAGTCAAACTAGTATGAATATTAAACATCTCAACAAGTAGTTGTTCAATCATATCTTTATATTCAGAAACAGACATATCTATGGTAGTGAGAGATCGTACCTAAGAGTCTGATAAAGATGTTTCTTCCTTGGAATTGGCCATCAAGGCATAATTGCAAAATTCTTGCTCTTCTCCATCACTGTCAGTGTCATCCCAACACTTCCCTTCAGCTATGTAGGCCTTGCTAGGTTTTTGCTTTCTGAGAAGGGCCTCATATTTAGCTTCAAGCTCTAGAAACTCTTTATCCTTCTTTTTAGGCTTTTTGATTTCAGGTTTTTGCTTTCTGAGAAAGGCCTCATATGATGTGTTTTCCATGCCATCTAGCTCCTCAAGAGTGTAGAACTCATCTTCTTCTTCCTGTTCCTCAGCAACAACCTCAGGCAGCTCCACTACTGTTTCCTCATCCACTATCTCTTCAATTCTCAGCTGGCTTGCAGAGGCTTCAAGGTCTTGTATAGATTTGTTTACAATCAACGCACATGATGTGTTGATCATTTTTCCTTGGTTGGCTTGGATAGCCCTCTTTAGCAACAGCTCCAGCTCATGAGTCTTTAACACACCATAAAGCACATCATATGAAACTCTGTTCAAATCTCTTTCCCTTAGAGAGATGACCCTTTGCTCCAGATGGTTGGGTGAGGAGAGTAGAAATTTCATATTAAGCTCCTTGGTGTTGTAGACTTTTCCATTCATCTGTAGCTCAGTCACCAACTTGTGAAATCTCTCAAACATATTAGTAATACTTTCCTTGGGCTGTGCCATGAAAGCCTCATACTGTGTGACCAATATCTATTTCTTGTTTTCTCTAACCTCATCTGTCCCTTCACATA
Source organism: Saposhnikovia divaricata (assembly GCA_036435485.1). Lineage (NCBI taxonomy): Eukaryota > Viridiplantae > Streptophyta > Magnoliopsida > Apiales > Apiaceae > Saposhnikovia > Saposhnikovia divaricata. The sequence continues at coordinate 162,438,215 of CM071597.1, forward strand.
GGATTCCAATGTGATCCCACATCTCTTTTGCTGTTGTGCAAGAGGCAATATTAGCAAACATTGACATCTCCATTGAATCTATGATTAACAGCATTAGATGACTGTCAAGGGCAACCTTCTCCTTCACTGTATCTGTCCATTTGGATGGATCTTTAGCAACATAAGATCTTGGGATGGTTATAGTTCCAACAGTTGACTCAGCAATCTCTTGTTGTGGAACAAATGGACCATTCTTGAGAATCTCAGGATATAGAGGGTTAGCAGCTTTAATGAACAACATCATCTTGATTTTCCAGAGGTTGTAGTTATCCTTATCAAACTTAGGGACTTTCACCGTTCCTGTTGTCTTGGGTGTATTCATAATGATCTTTTTCTGTTTTGATTAACAGCCTGCTCTGATACCACTTGTTGAGTATGAAATACACACACAAGAAAATACATAGGGGGGGAATGTGTTTTCAAACTTTTCTTGAATATGAATCTAAGAACGTTTGTTTGATGTTTGTGTAGTTCAGTGTGTGATTGTGTTTATCAGAATATGAATGCGGAAATAAGAAACACAAGAACACAACACTCACTTTAATCTAATATTTTATTAGATCAAGATTTGCTACAAACTGTGAATATAGAAGTTAGTATTCTCAGCTTCTTTTCTTAGAGAGATATGGCTAGAATAATTCACTCTTTAATTCTGCTATCTTGTATACTAATAGTGGTGAGGTTGTACACTTATAGAACATGTGTACAGCTCACTTTCAACAAACGACAGAACAAACAAAAATTACTTTCTAAGGTGTCTATCCTTTTTGAGAAAGGGTCTGAACGGCATGCAATTTGACCATCTTCTTAGCCTGTTCAGTACCACCACTTTAGCAGCTGTCTCTGAAATATCTCTCCAAGCTTCCTTGTAGGCTTTCCACGTACACTTACAGTTATGGTGGTCCTGTAATTGTACTGGCTTGGTGCAGGTTTCTGACTTGTACAATTTCCAGTAATTTGTCTCCAAGAATCCATTCGAGAAGTAATTGAATGATCGATTCGAGAACTAGAATTGACTTAATAGATAACTCTGAGTTCTCGAATACTGAATCCTTGAGATATCGAACTACTTCTCGAAATGACTATTTCTTCAGGAGTCCTTGAGTTGTCGAATAGAGCACTTGACTTATCGAATCCTGGAGATGTCGAATAGCTTCTTAAGCCTTTGAGATATCAAATGTTACTTTGACTTTTTGACTCTTTAAGAGCTAGAATGATGCTTTGACTTGTAGACTTCTTGAGTTCTCGAATAGAGTTATAGACATGTCGAATCCCAGAGTTGTCGAATGATACTTTGAATTGTTGACTCTATGAGATATCGAACAATATCTTTTGAGATATCGAATCCCTGACTTCTCGAAAGCTAGACTTCTCGAACAGACAAAAGTACTTCTCGAATTAGTACTTAGGCAAATCTTCAATCTTCAAAATTCCAACTGTGTTTATTTTGACAGCCTTGTTCTTCAAGCTTGAGGCATGATCTCTGGATCTTCTTTCAAGCATTATTTCATGACTTAATTTACAGTTTACACAGATAGAATTTTCTTGCCTATGCAGGTACTAAATACAAACAGAAACTCTACAACTAGAGGTTCCCTCAGTTAAGAGGTCATGTAACTAATGCAAAGTATTACAAACAATTAGGTTTGTTATTAGATGTATACAGGCATGCCTCTGTGACTAACATTAGGTTTTATAGAGATTGATAAAAAACTATATAAATATTCTATTACATAAGTATATTGAGTAATTTTGAGTGAAAATTATACATTAAAATGACTATTTTGACCACATTTCATTAAAGATATAATTAAATAAATTAAACAAATTTATGTATTTATTAGATTTTATAGAGATTGGTAGAAAAGAAAATCTTTGGATTGTAAATTAGTAAATTAAAAAGGTTTTTTTATTTAATAAATTTTATATAAGTTGGTAAAAAGAAAAAGATGTTAGATTGTTCTACCGATTAATGTTCTCAACTTAGATGAAGGTTTTGTATCCTTTGGTAGTACATTCTTATTATCGCTCTTACTCTTATTATATAATAAGATATAATTTGTAAATGTAAAAATTAAAGTTAAAATAATTTTTTTTATTTTTAAATACAACCAAAATATTGGTTAACATTGAAAATATAATATTAGCGAACATGTCTATAATTTTTCAATTATTTAACCCGCAAGCGTAACGCGGACAAAGTCCCTAGATATATTGAGTGATGAATTATCAAATTATAAGAAACTATATTTTACTACACCTTATTCGATAACATTTCATTTAAAACCTAATTAATTAAATTAAACATATTCAAATCTTAATATTTAATAAATTTAATGAAAATAATCGAAGATAGATGTCGAAAACTCAATGTTTAGAGTTTTATATCGATAAAAGAATATTATCGGATAATTTTTTAACCTCATTTATTTATTGCTCAATAATCAAAATTCTTCGACTATAATTTTAATTTTCATATTCCAAAATATGAGACGGCGCCGCGAGGCGACGTCGAGTAACGTTATACTATATAACTACATTGACTTATATTGAGTGATAAATTATCAAATTGTAAGAAATGTATTTTACTACACCTTCTTGGATCATATCTATACTATTATATAAAAGCCGAAACATTAAAAGTTTGGTTGGTTGGTTGGTTGGTCGGTCGGTCGGTCGGTCGGTACGGAATAACTAAATAATTTCCTTTTCCAAATAAAATAAAATATTTTTATATTTTATCTAACTAAAATTTCCCCTTTATTAATAAATTTCCTTTTCCAGGTTAAACATATTCCCTCTTCTATTTTCCAATAACTAAATAATTTCCTTTTTCAGGTAAAATACAATATCTTTTACAATTTATCTAACTAAAATTCCTTCTTTTTTAAAAACATTACTAACAATTTTGTTTAATAAAATAACATAATTATATTATAATTACTATTAACTGATCAATTACCTTTTTCAGCCAAAATACGTTACCTTTTCTCTTTTCTCTAACTAAAATCACTCCTTTTCCAATTATATCATGGATGGTTACCTTTTTCAGCCAAAACACGTTACCTTTTTTCTTTTCTCTCACTAAAACCTCTCTTTTTTCAATATTATCACGAGCGTTTCTATTTAATACAAATAAAATAATAATATTATAATACTAATAATTAACCGATTACCTTTTTAGCTAAAATGTATCGTCTTTTTTATTTTTTCTAATTAAATTCCCTTTTTTCCTAGAAATATCACTGGTAACATTAATTTCTCATTTTTTAAAAACTATGACCTATTTTATTTAGTAAAATAACATAATCAACTTATTTACCCTTACTCAATTATAGATAAAATCTATCCTACTAACTAATCAATTTCCTTTTTCAGGTTAAACATATTATCTTTTCTATTTTTCAATAACTAAATCTATACTATTATATTAAAGCCGAAACATTGAAAGTTTTAGTTTTCGGTTTGGTTATCCTAAGTTTTGGTTTTCGGTTTGGTTATCCTAATTATTAAAATAAATAATTAAATTACAAAAACAACTTAAAAAACTAATTACTAATGTTAACGTAATTATATTCGGATTAAAATTCCTTCATCCACTTCTACTTGGACTCTTTTTTCTGCTCCAACAACTCAATTATTCATTTTTTCTAAAGATTTTACTTCTAATTAAAACACTTTACCATTTAATTTAAAACTAATATTACAATAATTAATATATATCCAAAATATCACACCATATCTTTCCGTAATTATTTTTAGTAGTAATTTTTGTAATTAAAACATGGAGTACTTTTTAATTTAAAATTAATCTTGAGATCACTAATATACGCCCAAAAATATCTCACCATATATACAAATCATTATTTTTATTAATAAATAACAATCGTTAGATCTAATAATAAGATATATTATATGATTAAATTAATTTACTAAAAATTCAAAGTTCGAACCCGTCAACGACATTTTTAATTTTGAATTTTACAAAATAAATTTTAAACCATGCATTTCATTATATAAATTTATATTAAATTAAAATTAAAAAATTATTAAAAATAAGAATTATATAAAAACATAATTATAATGTTAAATAAATTTTATAACCTATCAAAACAAACCCGTGCTTCGCACGGGTTATAAGCTAGTACTATTATATAAAAGCCGAAATATTAAAAGTTTGGTTGGTCGGTTGGTCGGTCGGTCGGTCGGTCGGTACGGTACCTGTTGATTTTACTTATTTACCCTTACTCAATTACTAATAACTAATCAATTTCCTTTTTCAGATTAAACATATTATCTTTTCTACTTTTCAAAAATTAAATAATTTCCTTTTTCAAGGAAAATACAATATCTTTTATATTTTATCTAACTAAAATTTCTCCTTTATGAATCAATTTCCTTTTTCAGGTTAAACATATTACCTTTTATATTTTTCAATAATTAAATAATTTCTTCTCTAACTAAAATCTTTCTTTTTCCAATTATATCATGGACGGTTACCTTTTTCAGCCAAAACACGTTACCTTTTTTCTTTTCTCCTAAAACCTCATTTTTCCAATTATATCACGGGCGTTTCTATTTAATTAAAATAAAATAATAATAATATAATACTAATAATTAACTGATTACCTTTTCAACTAAAATATATCATCTTTTCTATTTTTTCTAATTAAATTTCCTTTTTTTAGAAATATAACGGGCAACATTAATTTCTCATTTTTTAAAAACTATGAGCAATTTTATTTAGTAAAATAACATAATTAAATTATAATTACTATAAACTAATCAATTGCCATTTTCAAATAAATCATGTCATCTTCATGTTACCTTTCTATTTTCTCTAACTAAAATCTCTTTTTTTCAATTATATCACCGGCAGTTCTATTTAACATTATTAACAATTCTGTTTAATAAAATAAAATATTATAATTACTAATAATTAATGAATTACCCTTTTCAGCTAAAATATGTTACCTTTTATAATTTTCTCTTTTTATTTATTTAACCTTATTTAATGGTACATGTTATTTTACGTAATTATCCTTACTTAATTATTTATAATTACTAATCTATAGTATTATATAACAGCAGAAACATTAAAAGTTTTGGTACCTATTTTTTGGTACGTAGTGAATTTACTTATTTACCCTTCATTATAAAGAAAAATATATATGATATCTATACTATTAAAACTCCTAAAATAAATAATAACATAATATAAATTAATGGTAAGTAGACAATTGCCTTTTTTCATATTTACTTTTAATTGAAGATATTACCTTTTATTAACACCTAACATCAATCGTATCATATCTTCCAATCATTAATTTTTCCTTTCGAATTAAAACACGTTACCTTTTTAATTTAAAACTAATCTTACAATCATTAATATATATCCAAAAATATAGCATCATATTTTTCAATTATTAATAAAATATATTAAAAATATGTATACGTTGTTTATAATAAGAAACATTAGCGGAAACATTAAAAATTTTGACACCTTTTTTTTGATATATGTTTTTTAGTATTTCGTGAATTTACTTATTTAACCTTTATTATAAAGAAAAATATATACAATATCTATACTATTAAAACACCAAAAATAATTAGCCATCATGAAAATGGTAGCTGTGCCTCTCATACATTTCCATTTTCTAGCAGTTAGTAGGTCATGTCAAAGGTCTCTGCACCTCCCCCAACAGTTGTATTTTCAGTCTCTTTATTAATGCATTGGCTTTTCAAAAAAAAAAAAAACACCAAAAATAAATAATAACATAATATAATAATGGTAATTAGTCGATTATCTTTTTCACATTTACTTTTAGTTGAAGATATTAGCTTTTATAAACACCTAAAAACATCAATCATATCATATCTTCCAATCATATCATATCTAACAATAATTAAAATATACCCAAAAATATCACATCATATATTCTAATCACTAACAAAATATAATAAAAATCCGTATACTACGAATAATGACCATTAGATTTTTAGTAAAAAATCAAAATCGTTAGATGTAATGATTAAATATATTATATTCAAAATTCGAATTCTATCAATGACATATTTATTTTAAAATTTTATAATATAAGTTTTAAACCATGTATATCATTAATTAAATTAATATTAAATTATTAATATTAAAATTAAAATAAAATATTGTAAATAATGATTATATAAAAATATAATTATAACAAAAAATAAAATATGTTAACATTAAAAATTTTGACACCTATTTTTTGGTATATGTTTTTTAGTATTTCGTGAATTTACTTATTTAACCTTTATTATAAAGAAAAATATATACAATATCTATACTATTAAAACACCAAAAATAAATAATAACATAATATAATAATGGTAATTAGTCGATTATCTTTTTCACATTTACTTTTAGTTGAAGATATTAGCTTTTATAAACACCTAAAAACATCAATCACATCATATCTTCCAATCATATCATATCTAGCAATAATTAATATATACCCAAAAATATCACATCATATATTCTAATCACTAACAAAATATAATAAAAATCTGTATACTAGGAATAATGACCATTAGATTTTTAGTAAAAAATCAAAATCGTTAGATGTAATGATTAAATATATTATATTCAAAGTTCGAATTCTATCAATGACATATTTATTTTAAAATTTTATAATATAAGTTTTAAACCATGTATATCATTAATTAAATTAATATTAAATTATTAATATTAAAATTAAAATAAAATATTGTAAATAATGATTATATAAAAATATAATTATAACAAAAAATAAAATTTGTTACATATAAAAAAAATCCGTGCATCGCACGGGTTATAAGCTAGTTTCATTTTAAACCTAATTAGTTAAATCAAACATATTCAAATTTTAAAAATTTAATGAAGATAATCGAAGATAGATGTCGAAAACTCAATGTTTAGTGTTTTATGTCGATAAAAGAATGTTACTAGATAATTTTTAAGCCTCATATATTTATTCCTCAATAATCAAAATTCTTCTACTATAATTTTAATTTTAATATTCCAAAATGCGAGACGGCGCCGCGAGGCGACGTCGAGCAACGTTATACTATATAACTACATTGACTTATATTGAGTGAGGCATTATTAAATTGTAAGAATTACATTTTACTACACCTTTTTGGATCACGTTTCATTTTAAACCTAATTAGTTAAATCAAACATACACAAATTTTAATATTGAATGAAGATGATAGAAAATAGATGTCAAAAAATAATTGTTTTGAGTTAAATGTCGATGAAAGAATATTATCGGATAATTTTTAAGCTTCATATATTTATTATTTAATAATTAAAAAATTTAACAAATTAGTATATAATATATGAAGTATATTAAAATTCAATCATATAAATCTAAATCTTATATAACATATGTGGATTGAACAAATTATTATATTAACATTCAATCATATATATTCTGTTAAATCAATATAAGCACAATTAATACCTCCATTGTTGTTACACTGGATTAAAAAGGGAGATTGAAATCAAAAGTATGAAGTTTCAACTCTTTCTTCTGGTTTAAAATAATATACTTACTATTTTAAAAGGGAGATTGGTTATTTCATATTACGTTAAGAATAATATTCTTACTATTTTAAGAATAAATTTAGAACTGTGATTGACATTGTTTGAAAATGAAATTAAAGTTTTCATATTCAAATTTATTTATATATAATTAATTATATTTTTGATATTTAATTAAATAAGGTATTTAACCAAAGAGACTCCCTTTCATTACATTTATGTTGGTTATTTTATTCCACATTAACAATAATATACTTACTATTTTCAAACTAATTTTTATTAATTTACGTTGGCGACTTTAGGGGTAATGACAACGCCAGACAAAAAAAAAATTGTGTTTGCACATATCTAAAATATAAAAAGCATCTCCCGACAAAAAAACATAAAAAGCATTTGAAAAACATTTAATATAATTTTTTATTTAAAAAAAGCTAAATATAATATTATGATTTATAATCATTTTATTTTTTAATTAAATTTATCAATTTTTCTTCGCACGCGTAGCGCGGGCAAAATTCCCTAGTAATACAAATACTTGTTATTCCATGTTATACATTACTCTGTCATACAAATGCAGCAAGACACCAAAACTCATTTATCTCAGCAGGTTTATTACATATAACTCATTATCAAAAATTTTAAATATTTTTTAAAATATTAATTTAATAGCAACTCATTTTTTTTTGAAATCGATAACTCATATTTTTATTAAATCTTAGCCACATGCATTTAATAAAATTAAAAAATAATATAACACGGACATATTACTAATTTATATGTAATGGATGCATAAAAAGCAGTCGTTAATTAGTATTACCTTGTCAGCATCATTGTCCTCTTCAACATTATTATCCTTGACCCCTCATCATGTGCATGAACAAATGCTAGACGAGACTCATGTCGAACAAAAATATAGGGTTTTGCAAAATATTGAGATGATTGCAAAAAAGGGACATGTTTGCTCACTTTTTGGGAAGCTTAACTGTATCATAGATGTGGTTTGGTGAAGCACTGCAATATGCAACTGTTATGTGGCAGGTTGTGTAACTGGCCCGCAAAAGATATTCCTCAAAGCCATCGCTTCAACAATCTGTATTATTTGTTTACAAAATATTTTTTTATTGATAAAGTAAACCATTAACACTCATAACACACATTTATTTATACATATCTATAGGTTGCATGGTGATAGAAGTTCCATAAAGGCCTAGTTGGTAGCAACAATGAAGTATAAAACAAAAAAGATGAGGAAGTGAAAGATGTCGTCACTAGTTATTATGCAAAATTCTTTGCTTCATCTATGTGTAAGCCATAGGAATCAGATCTACAAAAAATAACTACAACATGTTTGAAGAAGTTCTAATTAATATCCCAAAAATGATTGTTAATCTCATGAATCTTTATGAAACAAAAAATCCAGAGGTTGCATCATTATGAAGCTAATATTGTTGCTTAGAATGTGTCTTGACGGTAGATGGGTAAATGTGATTATGAATTGTGTGTATCCTAGGTGTCATACTCCTTTATTATAAACAAAGTAGTTTGCAATTTTCTGGTTGTAGATCCTTTCTCTGGTATGCTACGGAAAATTGTTCATGAGGAAACTGAACAATTTGTATATAAGCTAGTCACAACGAACCAGAGTTATCGGTCACATCTTCTATTTGCAAATGGTAGGTTACATTTTACTAGAGCCCCCCCCCTAACATTCTACTTTCTCAACTAGTACGTAGCAACATTAGAGCAAAAAATCTTAATACGACAATTTGCAGGCCTATTTTAACTAGTAAAGGGATGTTGACTGAGCAAAACATGAAATATTAAAATTAGAGGAATTGATTTATTAAATAATAATTACGAGGAAAAAATAAAGCAAGTCAAGTCGAAACACATCCAAAAAACTCAAATCTGCTCGATAATCTTTCTATATTCATTAACGTCAAATATAAATACAAGTTCAATATTCAAGTTTTGAGAGTAATTTACTACTAGAACTAAAACAACCAAGAGCACATTCGGAATCGTCACCACAACGAAACAAATAGAAATCTAAAATGCTATCCAATTGTTACATCCAGGACATATCAAACAGTAAAATTTGTAACAAAACATGCAAAATTATCATAATTACTTGTAATCAGAGAATCATATATCATACATCAAATAATCTTCACAAAAAACTAGTACATAAAAAAATAATAAAGCATATTTACTTGCGAAAAATCAATTCGATATTACCAATAGAATCGAAAAAGATGATCATCAAGGTATTAAACAGTTCCAAATCAACTACTTAAACTGGCCGATCAACATGTATATACATAGATAACGCACATATGCCTTAGAGAAAGAGAAACCAATGGAGATGAGTGATACAAATTGGCACTTATACTCGAGGTGAGGTATAATGTGTTTAAAGAGTCGACATCGAGGGAGATATGGGACAAGTTAGCAAGCACCTATGCGTCGAAGTCATTGGCCAACTGACTTAATTTGAAGATGGAGTTGTATTCTTTAAAACTGGATGAGGCAGGTAATCTCCATGATCACATTAGCTATTTAATCAGTTAGGGTGCCATCTGGCTAATATTGATGAGCCGATGAAAAGCGAGGAACAAGCTTTATTGCTGTTGTCATCACTGCTGAAGTCCTTCAAGTATTTTATGCAGACGTTGTTAGTATGGAGGACAACTGTTACGCTTGATAATGTATTAAAGACGTTAAGAGATAATGTGAGGATGACAAGGGTGCTGTTTCTCAAATTGGCGACAATTTTAGTTGTGTCCAAAGTGTTGAAAAAAGGAAGAGTCGCAGTCGCAGTGACCTGCAAAGAAGAAGTAAATCTCGGCCGAGTAAGAAGGATATGAACAATGTTGAGTGCTATATTGTGGTAAAAACAGGTCATGTGCAAATGTTCTGTCTAAACTTTAAAGAAGATCCGAAGTCTTTTAATTAGATGAAAGGAAATAACAAAGTTGATGATGTGAACTCTACTTATGTGATCGAGGATGGTGATTTTTTGATGACAAGTGTGGATACCGTTCTTGGTTCGGTGAAGAATAAATCAGAATGAGTGATGAATTTTGTTGCTTCCATGCATATATGTAGAGATTTAAAGATGTTTGAGACTTTATGCACTGATGAAAATCTTGGTAATATCATTGTGGGGAATAATGAGAAGATAAAGGTTTAAGGAGTTGGAACTGTTCATCTTAAACTCCATGATGGTACGATCAAGAAAGCTCTCAATGTGGGATACGCACCAGATGCGTAAAAGAGTGTGTTGGCATCACGTGTGTACAAATTCGTTGGACGAAGGCGAAGTTGCAAGGTGTATAATGGAAAGAACTTAATTTTACAAGGGATGATGAATAGGAAGATCTATTGTTTAGATGAGTAAGCAACGACGATGAAGACCGAAAAAGGTAAGATTTTCGGAATCGATTGAGATATTAGGGTATTCGAGCCGAGGGAGTATTTGTTGGGGTCCTCCCCGAATTCCAAATTAAATTAAGAATCCTATTTTGAGTAGAATTATAATTTGTGATAATTGAAGTAATTCTTATTCTGAAAGGGATATTAATGGTGTAAAGATTTTTATCCAAGATAAAAAAAGATGATAATTGTTACAAATAGGATTTAAAATAGAATATGATTTGAATATTTGCGATTCCTATAAATATAGATATTTGTAGGGATTTTGGTAAATTGCAAATGTTATAAGAGAATGTGCGATACATAATAGAGAGCTTTTCTGATCAAGGTGAGGTGATAGTATTTAAGAGTATTGAGTGAGAGAGCGATTCAAATCTTGTAATACATTCATATTTAGCGGATTTGTTCCTCTTTCAAGGGATTTCCACGTTTTTTTTGTTATGTTTTTCATTTTCATATTTATTATTATGTTTAATTAACGTTGTTCTATATTGAATGTCATCCTAACACATAACTCGATTTTTCTAAAATTTAGGTTAAAAATTGTAGGGAACAAATTAAAATTTCAAAAAATCATTTTTTTCGAAATTTTAATGCTCAGCCAGGAATGCTGATTATGTTTACAGTATCCGGGGTTTTATGCAGCAGATTCCAGATTTCATTGGCATTTACCAACTTGAATGAAGGTGGCCCTATCTTTTTTTAATCATCCCTTTGTGATTTGACCTATTTCGAAGGTCATTTTGGTAATTCCACTAAACCATCATTTTTCATTGCACATTTTAGGGTTTAGTTTAGTTAATCAAACTATTAATTTTATGTTTATTTTTGGGTACTTCACTATAATATACACTTGAAACATTGTTGAAACTTGTGCATTCTTTTTTTTTTTTCAGTTGATGTTGTGGTTTTAGTGGAGTTTTACAAATTGCACAAGGAAAAGAAGACTTCAAGAAACCTATTTGCATAAGAAAGGTTTGATTTTTACTTATAAAAGTATGTAATTAGTGATTTGCTTAAGCTCATTAAAGCTATAATTTGTGTTTTTAGAAGTGGGTAATCTGTCTAAATCTTGGTAGTTGTCATATTAGTACTAGGTATCATTTCATTGTTTTAGTCTCTTGTTTAGTTCTTGTTTTCAATAATTATTGCTATATAGTACTCCAAGAATCATAGAGTTCATGTTGTACAATCATGGGTTTAAAGTTTAAACCTTAAAGTTGTTTAATTACACAAAAGGGTTTGTTCAATTTAATGCTTTGTGTGTGTGTGTAACATCTTAACTGTTGTATCAAAATTGAAACCTTTTCCTCTCAAACTCTTGCGTTTTATGTGAAATTCTTCGAAAGTTTCGAAATTTTAGGTCACCTCTTTATTGGCTGTTGGTTGCATGATTGAGTGATTCATATTGGTATTTTTACTATAAGTAAGCTGAAGTATCAATTCATAATCTGTAAAAGGGGAAGTTTTTTTAAGCTGTAAAATGAGGGGCATCTTGTAGTGGGCCTTTTCTGTGAAAACTGTTGTTATCAATAAGGCCTTTTGGTTATTTTCTTTGGTTTCTTCTTTCTCTTTTTTCCTTTTTTTAAAATGTTCATTTCAGAGTTTTGAGATTTAGCTTCTTTGTTTTTTTGTGTTTTGGTTTCTTTCAAATCTCATAGTTCATAAGTCATAACCCTTGTAATCATTGTATCGAATTCACCGTCACCATTAATTATATATTTGTTATGCCTCCCTTTGATATATTTATTGTATATTTTAATTCATCACACAAACTCCCATTGATTACTCTATTGTCTTAATGATTTTCAGATTTCTCTCATGCTTCGAATGAACTGTGCATCTTCATCAATAACTCAGCACTTCACATGTGTTTATGTTTTGTATTGTAAGGGAATTACAATTGAGTTTATCAACTCTTAATTGTTCCTATGGCTTTATTATGATATTTATTGGAGGTGGTCTCACAGTTCAGACCATTTGGCTTTTTTTGGGGTCTGTTTGTTTTAAATCTTGCCTACCTATATGTTCTGACACGTCTATTTCCCAATATATCACACTACTTCAACTTGTCTCCTATACCTTTTTCTATAAATTCAGATCTCATATCCAATTGTTATTCCAGAGAATTTCATACTTGAGATAGGTTCTTCTTCAAAAATACTATAGTAATCTGATTTATTTGTTTTGCTTTTCAATCTTTTTCTGGTGAAGGAAAAATAGAGTTCAGAGTAGATAGATGAGTGGTGATGAATCAGGCGGTAGCTCCACATGGAGCAGGGAGCAGGATATAATGTTCGAGAATGCATTGGCAACTTATTCCGAGGATTTATCCGATAGATGGGAGAAAATTGCAGCTGATGTCGCTGGGAAATCCTTAGAAGAGGTGAAAGACCACTATGAGCTCCTAGTTGATGATGTTAATCAGATTGAGTCTGGCTGTGTGCCGCTGCCTCGGTACAATTCCTCTTCAAGTAGCTCAATTGGCCAAGCTGGTAATGAAGGTACTGGTAAGAAAGGTGGCAGTTTTGGGCACTTTAACAGTGACTCATCTCATATTGGTAAAGCTTCAAAGTCTGACCAGGAGCGCCGCAAAGGGATAGCCTGGACAGAGGAAGAGCACAGGTGAATTATTATTACTTAATTTTATAAAATTCTTTAATTTCTTTGTTTGTATAAAATTCTTTATTGTGATTCTGTCTTTGTTGCTGCTGTTTCCTTCAGAAATGTGTTGGTCCTAGTCTACTTATCATTGAGTATAGTGCATCTGATGCTTGTGTTTAGTCGCATTGTGTGAGCTTTTGTGCAAGTTGGCTTAGGGTTTTTAGGGAGCAAAATATCAGTATGTCATTGCTCCATCTGATTGTGCTTATTGTCTTTAAGACTAGTGGCATGTCAATTGACTTTGTGCAAATTCTTCCTTCAAACACATTTAAAAAGAAAGATATATGAACTTTTCTTCTGTTCCTATGTTGTAACTGATTAGCACTCTTTGATGACTTGGGAAGGATTCATTTTTAAAATTGTGTTTCCTAGGAGGTCATTAGTACTTAGCATGTATATGTGGTTAAAGTGTAGTTATTTGAAAAAAAATTAAGAGAGCAGTCTAGAACATAGGAGTTATATTTTATTCTCTCGTCATGTTTAAATACGGGTAATATATCCATACAGTTGCTTAAATGCTTTCTTAAAACTACCCGGATTATAGAAATTGGCGATCCTACTATTTGGACGTGCTATTGAAATAATGCTTCCATAATTGCTCTTTAGTCAAATACAACCGGCGAGGTTGCTTTCTCTTAGAATTTTGTGTAGAAGATTATTTTATCTATTCCTTTCGGTATTCATTTATCATTCAATGCTGCTTGTTGTTAGAAATGTATCACATTGCATCCTACGTTGTGCTCCATATCTGGTGTGTGCGTTGCACTATAAGTGCTTATCCGCATCCCAGGGAAACTAAAAACTATGGATTTGGAATTAGATAGTTCAATGTAAATAAGGCTTTTAACCATGCTCAACTATGTTCTTACCCTGTTGCTGATCGTGTATGCAAATCACTACTTCATGTAAGATTCAATGCAGAATGTTGTGCAAAGCGCATCTCTTGTGATATCCAAGGTATATATGTATTTAGTAGAGATATATGCTGGAAAATTTCGAATTATGAGTGTACATTATAAGGATTCCATTTCCAATGTTTCTTCTTGGTCGGACCTAACAATAGTAAAGCTTCCCGATAAATATTTATATATATATATATATATATATATATATATATATATATATATAAATAAGTATATATATTATATATGTGTGTGTGTAGACCTTGAAAAGAAAGCCCCTCCTTCCCTTTGACTTTGGCAAAGCTATGAAATGTCGTTTATGGAGAATGCCTGGTCTCCACAGCATTTGACAAGTGATCCATGCGTAAGAACCCAAACTGGCTTGTAATAAAAAAAGACCTGACATATTAAGTGATTCAGTCTGACCTTCCTATTTATATATTGCTTTAAAGGAGGAAAAATATCAGCTGTTATTATGCGCTAACTTTAACACTAAGGCTGTGAAGAATACTATAAATTGAGTAAGTCACGTCTATGATAAGGACTTGGAAGGAATGAGAAAACAGCACTCAGGGTAGTACACAGACTGTCCAGACAATGGCATCAGCTTTTTTTGCCGTTTAAGCCAGTGGCGGGCCCAGAATTTTTTCCCAGTGGGTTCCTAATATAAATATTAAATAAAAATAAAAATAAATTAAATTAAAAAGTACGAAATTTAACACATGAAAATGTTTTATATTTTAGAGTTATATTTTTTTACTGGGTTCTTATCTTTTAAAACAGTCCGCTACATATTTATCAATAGCTTGACTATTTTTAATTTATATTTAGTTTTTTTATGTGATGTTTGATTAAAAATTTAATTAAGTGGGTTCCTGTAAAAAATTTAAGTGGGTTCTTTTAAATATTCCGTAATTTTTTAGTTTAAAAACTAGTATATATTTATCATTAAGACCGAGCCGAGTGGGTTCTCGGGCACCCACTACAATCTATATAGGTCCGCCCCTGGTTTAAGCAACAGTCTGCAAATTCTGTGGACTCAACTTTGCCTTTTTGGTAATATGTTGAGTAACTGGTCCGTAATGATCAGGAGGTGCTCCAGAGCTAAATGTGAAGAATGAAGATTCTAATATGTCGAAAGCATTGATGTCTTTATTATCGATAAGCAGAGCCTGTTTTTTAGCAAGATAACGAGTTACTTATATGTCGTGTTACTTGTGTAACTCTTGGTTTGTTCTTTCAAAAACTAAGCTAGATGGATTGGCTTTAAATATAACATAACCATCTTCAGAAGGATGCCCTGCTTTCACAAACGATAGTTAATATTTACAATCTACATACATATAAATTTGATTTTTGAGATGATATCCATCCATTTTTATCTCTTATTGTGAAGTTTATGCACCCAAGACATATTTCAGTTTTACCCTTCGCTGAATAAACTATCAAGTGCTCAGATGCCTACAGCACTAAAGGCTGCTCTAAAGAAGGAGGCTGGCGCATTCATTAAGAGTGTATTTTTGTATTTTTTAAAAGCTCTCATGCTGCATAAAGATTTCTGTAAGCTATATTTAGCTCCTTATGGAAAACAATTTACAAATTTAACTTTTGTTTTCTGCTTCATGCTAAACAGATTATTTCTTCTTGGTTTGGAGAAATATGGTAAAGGTGACTGGAGAAGTATATCTCGAAACTTTGTGGTAACAAGAACTCCTACACAAGTTGCGAGCCATGCACAGAAGTACTTCATTCGTTTAAACTCAATAAACAAAGATAGGAGACGATCAAGCATTCATGATATTACTAATGTCAATAACGGTGAAATGTCAGAGCCCCCAACACCAATCACTGGTCAAGCAAATGGTTCTTCTGCAGGAGGTTCGTCTAGCAAACCAATCAAACAAACTCCTCATCCTCCATTAGTTACATCTGGAGTCATGTATGGTGGAACAACTATAGGGCAACCGGTAGGAGGATCGCTCGTAGCAGGGACACCAGTAAATCTTTCCCAACCACCACACATTGGATATGGTATGAGAGTCCCATCAGGACAAGTTGTTCCTGGTGCTCCTGTTAACATGGGTCCCATGGCATATCCGGTGCCACAAACTTCAACTCACAGGTGACTGTTATTGTTCTAGTAAAAAATGTACAGAGGTTAGAAACTATATAGCTCATGCTCATTTTGTAGTAACTGGGTTCCTCACAACTTGGGCAGAATAATACGATGCTTATGTTCGATACAGACAAGTGTTCAATCTTTAATGTGTCTGATATCTTTAGTTTGCATCGAATTCTATAAGCCATAGGCAGCTAGCTTCTGCTGGGATTGTGACCTGCAGTATTTAGAGTAGGACTGCATATTGGTTTTCCATTAGTTCTTAAACATTTGTTATTTCTTTTATGTAGCTGTATTAGTTAGTTGGAACTCGTAAAAAGAAGGGGGGGGGGGGGGGGGTGATCACAGCAAATTAAGATTGTGTTTTGGCATACGTCAGTACATGCACACTATGGTACCTGATGGCTGAGGCTGAGTCTGATTATTGAATTTTGTGAAATGTGTTCTGCTCATCCTTCAATTTCTTTTAGATTTATTTTACTGCAGTAAATTGTCTGGAATTTGTTGTTATTGTTTTAATATCTTTGATAGAAGAATCTGTTGTTTGATATCTGTCAGGTACATATGAAAATCAGGTGTATGTAGACCCCATATAGTGAAGTTGGACATGTTTTTTCTATGCAAAGTCCTTTAATCAGGAAAA
Source organism: Saposhnikovia divaricata (assembly GCA_036435485.1). Lineage (NCBI taxonomy): Eukaryota > Viridiplantae > Streptophyta > Magnoliopsida > Apiales > Apiaceae > Saposhnikovia > Saposhnikovia divaricata. Next base: position 162,455,581 of record CM071597.1, read on the forward strand.
AGAAGAAATAATGCAAAGCTCACTAGCTTACACCTACCCTCATGACAAGAAACACACCTTACCAGTTACCAAGTCTGGTTCAAAGCACCTTAGGCAAGAATAACATGCCAAATTGTCAAGTAATGCAGCTCCCATAAACAGTCAATGGGGTACATAATATTCACTGAATTTTTTTTTATGTTGACATAGCAGAGTTCTTGGTTTCTAATTTGGGATGTAGGGTAGGAATGAGAAAAAAAGTCTGTTTCCTTCTAAAATTTGGAAAGATTAGAAACTGTTTCCTTCTTATCAGTTATCACCCATTAATCCATAAGAATCACAAAAACTAGCTTGTATCTTTGACAACAAATTGCAATACAACTTGGCTTTCTGCTAACAAAAGTTGTGTTTATAATGATGGTTTACAATTTCTGTTACAACTATCCAAAATATAGATACGAATGATCTCAAGGTTATTCGTATCTATACCCTGGTCCGCAAGCTGCCGCCACTAGAACACACTTGCAGAATAAACCGAAGTGGATTACATGAATATATGATATGATTATGTGAAGTAGATTAGACAATACATAGTGAAGGACAACGCATATATATCGCAAAAAGTAAAGTGGACAATTGATAAGATTCACTTGCCACTATTGATACTTGGGCCCTATTGCTGGTAGTTGCATGTGAACAATCAAAAAAATTTATTAGGAGAAGTGACATCATTCCAAACTATGTTTATCTAAAATTCTAACAATAATTATAAGAAAAAAACTGAATATGCCTCTCCGCCAGTCCGCCTTGCCTAAAACAAATTTTCCGTGTCCCAATACATTATCAGAGTATATATCTTACATACACACAGAACATGAGATGATGTCAGACTTGCACCTCAGACTCAATGCATCAGACTTTCTAACATGAGATGATGCCTGAACCATTACAACTCACAAGTGAAGTATATAGCACATCATGGACAAATGGAAAGAACTTCTCGTTAAAGCTGCTTCATTTATATAATAGATTCATCATTTTTAGTAGCATCATTGAATGAGGCAGCAAGGTACTCGGCCAAACTCGGTTGTGATTTATTAGACTCACTGGAACCTCCTGGAGCTTTTGCTCTTTGTGTGCTGATCGATTTCGGTAGCCAGGATTGTGAAGATGTGCATTCTTCTCTTGTCCAGATGATAGGTGTCAAGAACTTCCATGGATCTTCAACCATTGACTGGTTGTAATATAAATCTGGTCTAAGCTCTGCAGAGACATTATCATGAAAGCCTCTTCCTCTGCCACCTCTTCCACCACTCCGTGCTGTACCAGGGTTAGCATTGTTGTCTGACCATTGACCACTACCTCTTCCCAAATTAGGTCTATATCCTGAACCGGGATTGTGACTATTTCTAGACCAGCTCCCTCTGCCTTGTCCAGAGTTAAAATTAGGTCGACCTCCCTGACCAAATCCAGGGCTGCTTCCACGTCCTGGACTAGGGTTCGGGCTATTACTGGACCAGTACCCTCTACCGTGTCCGGATTCATAGCTACCTCTACCTCCCTTTCCAAAGCCTGGGTTGCCTTCATGTACTGAACCAGGACTCTGACTGTTAGTTGACCAATAACCTCTACCTTCTATAGGATTGAAACTAGGTCTACCTTGATGCCCCCAAAATCCAGGTCTGACACCCTGCTCTGAATTCGGGCTAGGACCATAGGGCAACCATTGTCCCTGACATTGGTTAGAATTAATTATAGGGCCCCGACCCTGTCCAAAGACAGAACCAGCAGTGTTCGGAAAATTTCCACCTATTGTTGAACTAGGTGGAGTGTTGTACCCATATGCAGGACCAGGTCCATTCCAGGCACCACGAGGTGTTCCAGGCTGCATGCCAGAAGGACAAACCATTCCCATTGGACTCCAGACAGATTCCTGTTGTTGATGCATACTTTGACTCGGAAGGGGTGGAGGAGTCATCGCAGTCTTCTGTTGTACTGCCAATGCAATGATGTAAATGTCACTTCTCTGAAGTACAATAAAAATTTAATACATATATCAAGTTTAAACGGGGTAACTCAAAAAAACTACATATAATATATTTATCAAATACTTGATTTCCTAGTGCAAAACAAGGTAGCATTTTAAAATTACATACACTTCATCAGCAATGTTTCTAGGGCAATAAAAAGGAAGAAAAAAGACAAACAATTCTTCTGCTTTTCACGATTTACACCTTTCGGGGTAAAAGAATTCCATTTATGTGTCAAGAGTTTAAAGACATTACAGATTTTACCACGGAATGAAAAAAGACAAGTGGTGACTTTTTAGTGAGTGTAAAATCAAATTATGTGAAAATCCAAGAATAAATGGAAAAACAGAACCCAGAAAGACAAGTTATTACTTGGAGGTGTAAGATGTTCTTGTGCAATATTCTGGTTGACCTTGCTCCTCTTGTTCCCCGAGAATGCTGCCAATGGGTCCGTGTAGTAACCAAACCTTTGAGGACATGAATCTTGATTAGTTGCAGTGGTTTCAAGCAACGGATTGGAGAGGCCTCGCGTCTGAGTAGAATTCTCAACATCGTTATTCGCATCACTCTGAGCAGCTTCCATTCGCATTGCTTTTAGTCTTTCCCTTCTCTTTTCTGATTCCTCCATTGAACCTGAACTAATAATTTCCATATCACTCAGATATTATATAAAATACATAACCACTACAACCGACACACATGCAAAAACAAATTCATCTGCTTTCCAGACTCCACCAATCCCTTTTATTCTGCAATTTAGTTATATGGTTTCGTAGTGTGACAAAATTGTCTTGACTTCTTAGTATACAAATCAATGTTAAAAGCTAAACATTTTTAGCGAAATTTTTAACAATGTCACATTCCACCCTCAATCCTCTCTGTTCGCATAGATTAAAATGTAGGATTACAGGAGGGACAGCTTCACAAACAGCTCTTATTGCATTGGAACTAGTAAAGCACAAGAATTGTAGAAACTATAAAAAACAATGAGCATTGATCCCATGATAGACAAGCAGAAAGTATCATATATCTTGCCTAATTTGATCTTTTACTGACTTAGTTTTAGCCTCATGTAACAACGGTTATGCAATTTTGGCTCCATGTCATGTCCTCTGATTCTAGCATTGTTTTTATCATTAGTGTTATAGTCTTACAGTGTTATATTCATATCAGACTTTCTATGCAGTTGCATTAAAAAAAATATATATGCAACATACCATTAAGTTCGCAATTTGCAAAAGAAGTTCTGAAATGCAAATGCAAAAACTCTTCTATCAGCGTGCCTCAAATTTGTACGGTATATTCAATAGTCCAACCGTTTACAAAAGTGATATTCTTGTCGAATTAACAATGTGAACAAATTTTTATATAACTTGCGAACTACAACAGCAGGGTATCACTATTTTAATATTGTTAATTAACTTAAGAATTACATTACTAGAGTCACCAGTTAACATGTTATTTTCAATAACATTGATTTGCAACCATCTTGCTATAATAAACTAAAAGTTCCCAGTGAAGTCACTGGATTTACATGTTCACTAGCTACTGTATGATAGTCGCATCCATACGCCAAATTATACAAAAAGTAATTAACTTACAAAATTTTAAGGCGTGCTGTTAAAGAAGTTTTCTAGATAGCATTGCAATTTATATTAATACGATAAACACTGCACCAAGAGCTCCTATAGAACACACTAACAAAATTACGTAATGCCTAAATTCGCGGGCACAGCTTCTATAAGTATGCTAATAGCTTATCCACAAAACCCGAAAAAAAAAAACAATACAAAAAAGCAGCAGCAATCATAATCAACAAATCCGAAAAACAAACAGAATTAAACGATAATAAACTCTAAATAAGCATAAGATATTATCATGGTAACCCACATACATATGCATACGAGTAATTTTAATTACATACAAACTGAAAAGACAAAACAAAAAAGAAAGAAAAGGGGATCATACCAGTGTTGAAAAGATCAATAATTTGTGTTGAATTTGTGAATTTGTGTTTGATTTATATTGTTATGGGGATTTGGGTCAGCGAATTTGAGTTTTTGTAGATAGATACATGAACAAGTCACTGGAGAGATGGGGCGAGATAGTGAAGAGCTGAGGAATGAAGGGGGATTTTTTGAATTTGAGTATTTAGGTTAACTTACCCCCTTTTGATGTTTTAAACGGGTCGGGTTGTCTCCTTTTGGTTTTAAATAAATTTTAGATCGCAACTAGGGTCGTTTATAGAATTCGATTTTATTTTTAAATGGGAAATTCGATTTTATATTCGAATGAGAAAATTCGATAATGATCTGAAAATTAATTTGATTCGATCGAAAAAATATTCGAATTAAAATTTAACCAAACATAGTTTGAAATACTAAACCCGATATTGATCTGAAATCGAATAATAAATTATCCGAATCAAATAAGACGCGAAGTACGGGATCCGATATAAATTCGAATTAGAAAAATGATGAATTAAGTAGTCGTTATAAAAATTACACAGAATAACTCTTTTTTAACATTATGCTACCCTATTTACCCGATATCAATCCGCGCGCCACCGGAAACTTCTATAACATTAAAAAAGAAATACAAATCAACACTCAAACACAACTATCCACTTGACCACCTCTTTTACTACATCTTTTAACCCCAACAACTTAATCAAGTCCAGTAAATACATCTTCACAATCTCACTCTCACTCGCTTCCAACTCCATAAACCTCTCAAATGTGTATGATCAGAACATTTATGGTGGGTTTTTGCAATTTTATTTTGACATCTGCTATGCACATCAACTGTTTGATGAATATAACAAGTGGTTGATGTTAGTATGGTGGGTGTGATGGGATTCAAGGGATTTTCCATTTTCACTTTGTGTTTTTTTCTCGATCTCTAGCTAAAGAGATGGTGTGCATATATGTATGATATTCTTGCGTATCCATATGATACTACTCAAGGCAAGGCGTCTCTTCCCGAATAAATTACTAGTGTATCTAAAGAATACATCTACAAGTACGACGTATCAAACCAATACGGCTAATGTCTAGGCGTATCAAGTAGGCATTCCATGAAATTTGGCGTATCCAAGCTACACTTTATATGCCTCTTTAGATTTTGGCAAATGTGCATATCCATGTGATACAACCAATCATAAAGCGTTTTAATGCAATTCATCCTGCCCATGGACGTATCCAACGCTTTTGTCCAAAATAAAAGCGGATATGCCTATTTATGTTCTTTTCTAGTGTGGCATATCCATGTGATACAACTAACCATAAGGCGTTTTATTGCAATCCATCCTGCCCATGGGCGTATCCATCGCTTTTGTCCGAGATTAGAGCGGATATGATTATTTATGTTCTTTTCCAGTCCTCTGGCATTCTCTAGTCGTATTGACTAGATATTACAAAAGCTTAGGTGTATCCACTCGACACACTCAGGCTGAAGCGTATCTGCCCTGTTTCTTTTATGTTCTTTTCCAGTCCTGCGGCGTATCTGAAACTCCTAAGTTTTGATGATCACAAACAGTAAGCCATTTGGCTTAGTAACAGATATTAACAGCATGCCATTTGTAGACACACTAACTTGGTTTTGCAGGGCAATACAGCTTACTGATTGTACAATCAGTATGACACAAACAGCAAGCTAACTTTGTAGTACAGTGACAATTGGTAAGCCAAGTGTAGACTTAGTCAGTTTGCATCAGTCTCAAACAGCAAGCCAAATATATGGTCAATCAGCGTACCAGTTGTACAAACAGCATGCCATTTGTACAAACAGCACGCTGACTGCGTCTGTCAGAAAATCAGAAGGCTTCGGTTATTCAAGGAGCATCAAGCATAGATGTTGATAGAATATTGTAAGGACCCCTCTGAATATATCTGAAGTTGCATATACTCATATCTAATAGATATTGGGAGACAAACTTATTCCTTGTCATAAAATAAGAAAAGTAAGATATACTTTTCATTATTTTAATACCTCACAATACCTCCACTCAAAAACAAACACATGGCGATGTCTTCCTAATCATATCTAATATTCCTCACCATGTCAAACACGCTCCATATCTGTATTATCATCTGACAAACATGTTCTTCATCTTTTTCATCTTGATTATTCTACAAAATTATAACTAACGGTTATAATTCATACCATTGGTGTCTGATTTCAAATGCATTCTTATTCATCTATTTAAGAACGTGAAATGCTCAGTTCTTAGCTATCCCTCACGAGTGCAGAAACAAGATATACATATACAACCACAAGCTTACTTTGCTAAATTCTTTCAAACCTTCAAAACCCAATATACACACACATATATACATATTCATAGGGGTTCATAGGTTGAGTTGTAATTGTTTAAAACATTGTATTGTTCAAGTTGTATTGATTTGTTGTTGTACAAGGTTAACTTAAGGTTTTGGGTGGGTTGAACTAGACAAGAGAAGGATACTTGGGAAGTATTGCTTAGAGGGTTAGCTCAGCACAACAAACAGCAATCCATTTGTAAACAGCAAGGGATAAGGGAGATATATTGTTGGATCTTGTAATCGGTTTTATAGTTGATCAATAATATATTCTCTTACCAATTTTGGTAAGGGACCAGGACGTAGACCATAGGGGATTAGGGGTCGAACCTGACTAAAAGACTTTGTGTCACATTTAATTTTCTGCATATTATTTACTGCATTGCATTTTAGGTACAAACAGCTTGCCATTTGTAAACTGCACTGTCGCAAACAGCACGCTGTTCCTTACAAACAGCACGCTGTTTCTGGGAAAAATTCAAACAGGTCATAGATAACCATTGTTAGCCTAAACACCTATTCACCCCCCTCTAGGTGTTGTTTTTCAATTGGTATCAGAGCTTGGTATACTAACAATTTTGTAACAGGAAAGTATCGATCATGGCTGAACATTATCTTGAAGCAAAAGCTGATTACAGAGCTCCTCTCCTCACTGGATCAGAAAATTACAACTGGTGGAAATGTAGAATGGAAACATTCTTGTCCAAAAGGCCACTGGTATTAAGAGTTGTGCAGAAAGGAGACTACCAGTTTCTTGATGATAAAAACCAACCGAAAGATGTTGATGATCTCACTATGGATGAGATTATCAAGTGTGGTTACAATGGAGAAGCTAGAAATTCTATAATGAATGCATTAGATCAAGCTGAATATGACAAGGTCTCCTTTCTAAAAACGGCAAAGGAAATGTGGGATGCCTTGGAAACTTATCATGAAGGATCAACCACTTTGAGAAAGGTGAAGCTTAGCAAGCTAATGAATGATTTTGGAAATTTCAAGTTCAAAGATGGTGAAACAATCAAGGAAGGACAAGCAAGGTTTCAAGTCACTATAAACTCTTTAAAGAGACTTGGAAAGGATATTCCACAAGATGAAATTAACATGAAAGTGTTAAGCTCCGTACCATTCATTTATGAAGCTAAAGTCACGGCCTTGAAATCATCTTCAAATATTGACACCATGGATCACCTAGCTGTATTTGCTGAGCTAGAACAATTTGAAAATTAGATAAATAATAGTCAGGTTGAAGGTGTTCGAACTCCTCTAGCAAAAATGAAGAATTTGGCTCTTCATTCTACAAACAGCAAGCCAGCCGAATGTGCAAACAGCAAGCTGATTGAATCTGATGAAGAATCAGATGAAAAACTTGCACTCATTTCAAAGAAGATCAAGAGGCTAATTGAAAAGAAGAACAGAATGAAAAGAGATAGAGGAAGTTACAACAACAACAACAAGAAAGCCAAGGAGCAAACATGTTTCGAATGTGGCAAGCCAGGCCATTTTAAGAAGGACTGCTTTAAGCTAAAGTCAAAACAGCAAGCTGTTTTCAAAGACAAGAGAAAATCGAAGGCTTTACTGACTTGGAGTGATGATGATTCAGAATCAAGTGATGACTCAAGTGAAGACATGGTGAATTTAGCACTTGCAGGTCTAAATGATGAAGAAAGCTCACAAGGATCCATAAAAGAAGACTCTATGGATAGTGATTATTCAAATTCGGAAGATGATGCAAGTGAGGTAAACTCAATCAATTCTGATTTACACTCTACTCCTACTATGCTAGATAAACTAACCATTCAGGTACCAAGCAATATATCTATTATTGAGTTCATGGAACTCAAAAATAAGAATAACAAGCTTGAACGAAAGAATAGTCATTTGAGGAAAATCATTTCTGAATTAATGGTTGAAAAGGCTCCTGAAATCAATCATGATGATCTTATTGTTGATCTAAAAGAGAAAATTGTTCAATTCGAAGGAGTTAACAAAGTAATTCTACAAAGGAATGAAGCTCTAATGAAAGAACTCAGGGAATTGAGGTCAAAAATTGAAACCAAAGATGAATGTATCAAAACCCACAAGCTCAAGGAAGTTAGTCAAGCTGAATCTTCAAAATCTACGGAGAAGAGAAAACAGAAAGCTGAATGTACAGATAAACAGCACGCCATTCTTATCAAACAGCAAGCTGAACTGATTTCCTTGCTGGAAAATGAAGTCAAAGATCTTGAGAAAGGAATGGAAACATTTGTTCAAGGAGAAGACAGCTTAAAAACAATCATGAAGAGGGCAAATGTCCCCTTGGTTAGAGAAGGAGTTGGCATGAACTTGAACAAGAAGCATGGACCACTAAAATATGATGGAAGAAATGGCATACCTTACGATTATGCTATGCCTTGGAAGACATGCAACAAGTGTGGTGGAAAAGGCCATTTGGAAAGTCAGTGTGTGGTTCAAATCAATCATAAAAGGAAAACAGCATACCAGAATGGACCAGTCAGACTACAAACAGCTTACTATAATGCTCCTGACAGAAGACAAACAGCATACGAGAAGAGTAAAAGAAAGCAAAATCAGTTATCAAAAGTGATCCAAATATGGATCAAGAAAGCTGATTTAAATGTCCTATATACTCTTGCTACTAACCAATTTGGACCCAAACCTATATGGGTACCAATACATTAAGTTGGTAATTGTTTGTTTTGTAGATATGCCTTGCCGCTAAAGGGAAGTCAAAACAATGGATTTTGGATAGCGGATGCACTAGACATATGTGTGGAGACAAATCTCAGTTCATAAGTCTCAAAATGAAGAAGGGTGGAAGAGTTACAATTGGTAATAGTAAGACTCTTCGAATCCTTGGTATTGGTTCTATTGGTAATAGTAATATTTCGATTGATAAAGTTCAATATGTCAAAGGTCTTTCATATAATTTACTTAGTGTCACTCAATTATTTGATGATGGACATTTTGTGCAGTTTGGCATTGATAAAACCACTATTACTATTGGTACTAACAAAATCCCCCTAGTTGCTAGAAGGGAAGGAAATATATATGTATTAGACTTCGAAATGCAGGAAACAGCATGCTGTTTGGCTGCAATAGACAATGATCCATATATATGGCATAGAAGATTGGGACATGCACACATGGACTTGATTAATAAACTTTCAAGCAAGAATCTAGTTAGAGGCCTACCAAAACTGAAATACAATAAGGTCGAAGTCTGTTCAGCATGCCAATTGGGGAAACAAATTAGAAGTACACACAAAGCAAAGAAAATGGTATCGACTTCTAAACCTTTAGAGCTTCTGCACTTAGATCTTTTTGGTCCAGAATCTTATAAGAGTATTGGAGGTAAACAATATGGATTTGTAATTGTAGATGATTATTCTAGATTTACTTGGGTATTGTTTCTTCGTACTAAAGATTGTGCTTTTATTGAGTTTGAGAAATTGATAAAATTACTTGAGAACAAGCATGATACAAGACTTGTAGGCATAAGAAGTGATAGAGGAGGAGAATTTATCAATGAGAACTTTATTGCATATTGTGAAGAAAGAGGAATCTCCCATGAATTTTCTGCTCCAAGGACTCCACAACAAAATGGTGTGGTGGAAAGGAAGAATAGGTCACTTCAAGAAACTGCAAGGACTCTTCTGCAAGAAAGCAAGCTGCCTAGGAGTTTTTGGGCCGAAGCTGTGAATACAGCATGCTATTTGTTGAATTGAATCATAATCAGGCCTATTTTGGACAAAACTCCATACCAATTGTTGAGAAACAAGAAGCCAAATATCAGCTACTTCAAAATATTTGGTTCTAAATGTTTTGTGCTCAAGACAATCGGTAAATATGGTAAATTCGATGCTAAATCCTATGAATCCATATTTCTTGGTTATTTTTTAACAAGTAGGGCTTATAGAATTTATAATACTAATAAACATATTGTTGAAGAATCTATTGATGTCACTTTTCAAGAACCTAACAATGATCTACCAAGAGTCGAGGAAGAATTTGCAGGTGAACAAGAGAGAATGCAACCTCAGGTTTCTGACAATCAGCACGCTGGAAGTTCAAATCAGCAAGCTGAAGTAGAAGCTGAAACTGGAAATCAGCAAGCCAAACAGGATGCAGACCCTGACAATCAGCAAGCTGGAAGTTCAAATCAGCAAGCTGAAGTTGATGACACAATTTCTAAAGTGGCAAAAATGACTTTGGAAGGTCCTAGAGGTTCAAGGGCTACTGAGAAACAACCTATCTATGATGGAGAATATCAACTACCACCGGCAAAGATGAGAAAGACAACTCATGAAGAAATAGCTCAACATTCTTTATCGAGGTCAACAAGAACGGTTAAGAATCATCCTCCAGAGTTGGTCATTGGTGATATTACTGATGGAATCACTACAAGAAGAGGGAAAGCAAATTACTGTGCTCATGCTGCCTTCCTAGCACAAGAAGAACCCAAAAATATCAATGAAGCATTGGAAGATGAAAATTGGATCATGGCTATGCAAGAAGAATTAAATCAATTTGAAAGATGTGATGTTTGGGAACTTGTCAAGCCACCAGAAGATGCCTCAATCATAGGAACAAAATGGGTGTTCAAAAAATTTGGCACCATTACTCGAAATAAAGCAAGACTTGTAGCTCAAGGCTATAACCAACAAGAAGGCATTGACTTTGATCAAACCTATGCTCCTGTTGCTCGTCTGGAATCAATTAAAATGCTTCTGGCCTATGCATGTTTCAAGAAAATCAAGCTATATCAAATGGATGTAAAGAGTGCATTCCTAAATGGCGTGCTGGAAGAGGAAGTATATGTCAAACAGCCTCCTCGATTCGAACATGATCAATATCCAAACTATGCATTCAAGCTAAAGAAGGCTCTCTATGGTTTAAAGCAAGCTCCAAGAGCTTGGTACAAAAGGCTTAGTAAGTATCTAATCCAAAATGGATTTATTCGAGGTAAAATCGATCCCACATTATTTATTAAACAAAATGGTAAAGGTATTCTCATTTTTCAAATATATGTGAATGATATTATTTTTGGAGCTACTAATGAATCTATGTGCAAGTGGTTTTCGAAGTGTATGCATAGTGAGTTTGAAATGAGCATGATGGGTGAGCTCAATTATTTCTTGGGTCTTCAAATTAAGCAATCTAAGGATGGAATATTTGTGCACCAATCTAAATATACAAAAAGTCTGCTCAAAAGATTCGGCTATGAAGATGTTAAGCCAAAATCAACTCCCATGGTTCAAAACAGCAAGCTGATTGCAGATGAAAATGGTAAGGCTGTTGATATCAAAAGATACCGAGGTATGATAGGAAGCTTATTATACCTAACTGCTTCTAGACCTGACATCATGTATAGTGTATGTGTTTGTGCAAGGTTTCAATCTAACCATAAAGAGTCTCACTTAAATGCTATTAAAAGAATATTTCGATATTTAAGTGGTACAATCACTCTCGGTTTGTTTTATCCTATCACAAATACTTTTGATCTTGTTGGGTATAGTGATGCAGATTATGCAGGTTGTCAAGTTGATAGAAAAAGTACTAGTGGTGTTTGTACATTCCTTGGACAGCTTAGTTTCATGGCAATGTAAGAAACAAACCTCTGTTGCCTTATCTACGACCGAAGGAGAATATTTAGCAGCCGGGAGTTGTTGCTCTCAACTTCTTTGGATGATCCAAACACTAAGAGACTTTGATATCAAGTGTGGAAGAGTTCCAATAAATTGTGACAATACTAGCACAATTAACATTTCTAAGAATCCGGTGAATCACTCAAGAACGAAGCATATTGATGTTCGACATTACTTCTTGAGAGATAATGTTGCTAAAGGCAAGATAGAGTTAGTCTTTGTCCCAACTGAATTTCAACTAGCTGATATATTCACCAAGCCCCTTGCTGAGGAAAGATTTTCAATCATTCGAATGCAACTTGGTATGTGCTCCATTTAAAATCAGCGTGCTGATTGATAATTGCTGGACAGGTTAGCTTACCATTTGTTCTAGTCACTATGACAAATGGCATACTGATTGTCACCACTTCTAGCTTACCATGTGCATTATATGTATACATTCTTTTTGCTTAAGTAATTTAAAGTGTGTTGTTTAAATTCAGATAATTTATGCTTATACGTGATTCGAATTAATGTGATTTATACTTGTGATAATAAGTAAATAAATATCTCAGTATTGAAATATGCTTGTTTTTAGATAAATGTTTAAGTAAGCTTTTTATTAATCTAAAAAATTCTCCCCTAATATTTATCAAAACAAGAAACCCAGGACGGTTCATTTCTTAAAAACACAAACACTCCTGGCAAAAGAGGCGTTTAGGGTTCATCGAAGGCGATTAGGGTTTTCAATCGGAAATTAAAGTTCTTCAATCCCATCAATCACCATGGTTCGCAAGACAAGAGCACGAAGAGCACCCACTCCCTCTGCTTCAATGAAGGAAGATACTGGTCTGGAATTAAAGGAAAGCGGGGATGAAGTTACACAAACCCCTGAGTCGAAGAAGCTCAAGATGACTATGTCTCCGTCATTTGTGTCTCCCGACTGTGAATCTCGTTATAAAGAGATGGAATTAGGATCACGCGCCATCATTCCTAGTCAACCGATATCAAGTAAGCTCGTTCCTTCACTTACTCAATGTGGAGCATTTAAATTGTTTCAAGATGTTGGGTTAGAATCATTCTTTATGGATATGCCTAAAGTGTACTTCCCCGATTTAGTTCGAGAATATTATGCCAACATGCAAACTGATAAATTTGGGAGTATCGTATCTATGGTTAGGGGTAAGAAAATCCAGTTGAATCCCCCTATTTTGAGTTCAATTTTAAAAATCGAAAAGGATAGTGATGTTGATGTTTATACTGCCCAAGGTTCTGTATCAATCCCTGATTTAAGTAATCTTGAGCAATTGAAATTGATAATGGGTGATGTCAAGCTTAAGGATACAAACCCCCCTCCTACAACTGTAGTCACACCCATGGCTCACCTTTTGTTCAAACTAGCTAGGTATCACATTTGCCCAAGGATTGGTAATAAATCAAATTTTACTTGTCAAGATGTGGTAGTTGTTGCCATGTTGATGTTTGGAAAATCTTTTGATGTATAATCTCTGATACTACAAAAAATGTTAGCTACACTTGATAAAATAGTGAGTGGAATACCCTATGGGCTTTGGTTGACAAAGGTGTTTGAATGGTTCAAAGTAGATTTAAAAGATGCTGTTAAGGTTGTTGTTAAGGATATTGATGTTAAGTTCCTAGCTATGAATAACTTGCAAGTTGAAGATGGTGTTTTATCTAGGATCGTACTATCTCCTCCAGAAGATCCTTCATTAGCTGCTCCTACAACTTCTGCAGAGCCTGTCTCTATGGCTCATAACCTGTTCTCTCAGTCACTTCATGCAGATGTTACTATTATGTCCAGTGAGCTTATCTCTCTTCGCAGTGATACTCAATCCATCAGAAATGACATTCAATCTGTAAAGATGGACTTACAAGCTGTGAAAGTAATTCTCCAATCTGTGAAGGCTGAGTATCAGACAATTAAGAGCATAATGAAAGAATTTCTATCTGAAATTAAGTCTATCAAGGAATTGATGCCCAAAACTATTGGAATAACATCCACAACTCACTCTGCCGTGGAAGAAGAAGCTGGGTTGGATGAATTGGCAAAAGCTGCACAAAAGCAAGTTGAAGAAGTTGACACTGAAGCCACCACATCAAATGCTCCACCTGCTACTGTTCAAGATCCCAAAGCTTCTTAATTTTTGATGTTAAGGGGGAGAAAAAAAATTTGGAGTACTTTAAAAATCTATCTGTCTTGTTTTTAAAAATCTATCTGTCTTGTTTAAGTGTTTTTGTTTGAACTGATCTGGTAGTTGTTTTTGGATTTATGTGGTTTATCTGGATATTTACTGGTTTAAATGTTTAAGTTGGTTTATCTGGATATTTGTTGGTTTAAGTTGGTCTATGGATATGCCAAAAATGTTTGCTTATAATATTGGTTTATATCTAATGTTGATATGCAGGGATTTAAGGGGAGTTTTTTAAATTTCTCCTAAATTAGTTGTAATCATCAAAAAGGGGGAGATTGAAACTCCTAAGTTTTGATGATCACAAACAGTAAACCATTTGGCTTAGTAACAGATATTAACAGCATGCCATTTGTAGACACACTAACTTGGTTTTGCAGGGCAATACAGCTTACTGATTGTACAATCAGTATGACACAAACAGCAAGCTAACTTTGTAGTACAGTGACAATTGGTAAGCCAAGTGTAGACTTAGTCAGTTTGCATCAGTCTCAAACAGCAAGCCAAATATATGGTCAATCAGCGTACCAGTTGTACAAACAGCATGCCATTTGTACAAACAGCACGCTGACTGCGTCTGTCAGAAATTAAGAAGGCTTCGGTTATTCAAGGAGCATCAAGCATAAATGTTGATAGAATATTGTAAGGACCCCTCTGAATATATCTGAAGTTGCATATACTCATATCTAATAGATATTGGGAGACAAACTTATTCCTTGTCATAAAATAAGAAAAGTAAGATATACTTTTCATTATTTTAATACCTCACAATACCTCCACTCAAAAACAAACACATGGCGATGTCTTCCTCATATCTAATATTCCTCACCATGTCAAACACGCTCCATATCTGTATTATCATCTGACAAACATGTTCTTCATCTTTTTCATCTTGATTATTCTACAAAATTATAACTAACGGTTATAATTCATACCATTGGTGTCTGATTTCAAATGCATTCTTATTCATCTATTTAAGAACGTGAAATGCTCAGTTCTTAGCTATCCCTCACGAGTGCAGAAACAAGATATACATATACAACCACAAGCTTACTTTGCTAAATTCTTTCAAACCTTCAAAACCCAATATACACACACATATATACATATTCATAGGGGTTCATAGGTTGAGTTGTAATTGTTTAAAACATTGTATTGTTCAAGTTGTATTGATTTGTTGTTGTACAAGGTTGACTTAAGGTTTTGGGTGGGTTGAACTAGACTAGAGAAGGATACTTGGGAAGTATTGCTTAGAGGGTTAGCTCAGCACAACAAACAGCAATCCATTTGTAAACAGCAAGGGATAAGGGAGATATATTGTTGGATCTTGTAATCGGTTTTATAGTTGATCAATAATATATTCTCTTACCAATTTTGGTAAGGGAC
The DNA here is from genome assembly GCA_036435485.1 of Saposhnikovia divaricata. NCBI lineage: Eukaryota > Viridiplantae > Streptophyta > Magnoliopsida > Apiales > Apiaceae > Saposhnikovia > Saposhnikovia divaricata. The sequence goes on from CM071597.1 coordinate 162,471,132, forward strand.
CAGGACGTAGACCATAGGGGATTAGGGGTCGAACCTGGCTAAAAGACTTTGTGTCACATTTAATTTTCTGCATATTATTTATTGCATTGCATTTTAGGTACAAACAGCTTGCCATTTGCAAACTGCACTGTCGCAAACAGCACGCTGTTCCTTACAAACAGCACGCTATTTCTGGTAAAAATTCAAACAGGTCATAAATAACCATTGTTAGCCTAAACACCTATTCACCCCCCTCTAGGTGTTGTTTTTCAGTATCAAATGGATACTACAAAATCCTAGACGTATTTAAGCACTTTTGTTCGAAGTTTTGGTTTCTCTGGCATATCAAATCGATACTCTTACCTTGTAGATGTATGTACTGGTATTGGACTCTCCTTATGAAGCGACTTATATCTAGCTATACTTATGTCTGCAAACGATCCGATACCCTTTTTGTAAGTGTTTTAGTAGGTGTTTTAGCGTGAAAAGTAGATATGCTTTGCACACTCGTGTATCCTGTAGGCATTTAGGGTGCCATTGTCCGCCCATTGGCATTTCAGGTTGCTTAAACCCAATAGTGGGTTTTCACTTTATAATTTTAAGAGGTTACACAAATTTTCTCTATACATTAATGCACATTATATTCAATAATTTTATCATTTAAAAGCAAAATTCATATTTAAGTCCCGCACCGGTGTCTCAGATGGTTAAGCCCAGGACCTTTGGGACTAACCACCCTGAGGTTCCAGATTCGATTTCCAACTGAGCGCATGGAGATAAGCGGGACACCTAGGATTAATCGAGCTCCGCGCAAGTTGGTCCGGATCTATACAATTCTGATTCAAACCGAACTTCAATCGATCTTAATTCAAATCTCATTCAGTTTCAATATGAATTAGACCCGAACCGAATCATGTCCGATTCGATCCAAACTCTATTCAAAAAAGTCATAATTGAAAGTTGATTCGATCAGAGGTTGATTCGATCCGAAACCAATCCAAATATCTGAATCGCCAGGTCTGGTTGTAGCTGAACCGAACCGAGTCGAACTCTAAACTGTTCATGTATCATCTCAGCTTATTATAAATACGTCGAACTCGAACTTTTATCGAGCCAATATTTTTGTTTGTGTATCGACTCATTAAGAAAAATATTATTCACGAATATGTTCGCAAACAATTCACGAACATATCTTATGGGCTACTACTCACGAACGTCTCGCAAATAGTATGGGGAATCTAAAAAATACACTTGAATGGGGCACCCGTAAATTTTGGTATGGCACCAGTATATATTTCAATTTTTGTGGGTGCACTTTTCTATATTTTTAAAAATTTTAATGATAAAAAAATGTAAAATTTTGTTTTAGGAGGACATGTGTCCCTAAATGCCCCTTATTAGATCTTCCCATACAAATACTAGCTTATAAACATTTTATGAATATTGTTCATGATCTCGTTTTCACGAACAACTCGATTTTTTCAGTTATTTTTTAAAAAAATTACTATAATAAAATAAAAATAAGTAATGCGATAAAACCTCGAAAACTCGAGACATGCTTCTAGTGTGGACATCAACTAGTTGAATTTGAATGATAATTAGTAATACATAACAACTAATGTTATAATTCATAATGTAATATATGTTATAATTTGATTATGTATAATAAAAATAAAATATAGATTATTTTGTATATAATAAGGAATAGACAAAATTCTGACAAAATAAAGGAATAGACAAAATGAACTAATATATTATTTTGTAGATATTTTTATATATAATTATTTGCTAATTATCAGGAATTCAAGAATTCCCGTGAATTGTTAATGAAATGTAAATGTTTAGGAACATATATATTTAGTTTGTATACGAATTCATTCATGAACCATATTTACGAGTTTGTTCACAAATCTTGGTCACGAACTATATTGACGAACTTGTTTAAGAACAATATAATCAAACTTGTTTACGAGCTTTCAAGCCAAATTATGTCAAGTTCAGCTTATTTATGAGACAAACCTCAAAATCGTATTCATGTTCATCTTCGACTTGTCTACAAATCAAATAGAACTCGAATCACAATTTCTTCAAATTGGATACCAAACTATATCGACTCATTTACGGTCCTATTTGCAACATACATCTTGCAAAATTTTAAATTTTGTCATTTAACTAATTATTATTAATATGTGAAATATTTCAAATTTAGACGTAAGCTATATTTTTCTTGAAACAGTTTAACATATTTGTTTCAAGTTATATGTTTAAAATTGATTAAGTTACGGTTGGCAAATATTATTAAAGATAGTAAAATATTAAAATTTTTAGTTGGTTGACTTTTAATCAATAAATAATCAATCTACAAAATTATTTATTTTTAAAGCTAGTTTTAAAATTTTTAATTAATTTACAAATTATAATAATTAAAATGTAATTAAATATTTTATTTTAAACATAATTCTACGGTCTACTTAGTTATAAACTTATTTTATTATTAATAATTTGTGTTAAGCATTATAAATTTTCACTTTTCAAATAAATATGAAAATCATTACTGATAAAATTTTATTACAAATTCATCTATTTTGATTAACTAGAGGATTTGTTTAACATATGTATTTTTAATTTGTAGAAATTAGACTTTAAAGTTAAAAATATAGATACATAAGCTTATGAAAAAGACGAAAATGAATCCGCATTATTTAATTCTAAATATTTAATAATTTTGTAAGTAAACTTTTATTAAAATTATTTACTTTTATGAATGTATTTTTTTAGAATTTATTAATTGATTTTTTTAAAAAAAAAACTCTCCCCGAAATGATCATACTATCTGCACTAACTTTTCATATCATAAACTTTGCTATTTGGATTGCTGCATTATAAAACATTAAATCACATACTTAATTAATACTGTAACTAACAGAAATTGCATATATTGCAGTTAAGAAAAATTACTAATTAAATCATAAAACTGTAGAGGCTTTGGAAGAAAACGAAACAATCATGGTCATGGCAATCAAATGACCTGAACAAAATCAAACATCAACATATGAAATATTAGATAGAACTAAATTGAGAATTTATTAAGTCGTTCAAGGCAGCAATGCTGGACTAAAAATTCAATTCACCAGAAATATCATATATGTTCTTTCCTGTCCTGTTTCTCAATCTTAATATATTCTAAACACTTAAGAAGAGCCTTCCTCCATCCATCCTGTGTTATTTCTTTGTTTCTCTTTTGCTTGTTCATTTCCGCCAACTGAGATTATACGAAAATCATCTCTTCTGTTTTGCATCATTCTCATTTTATCGTTCTAATGATGTTTTTTTTAGTTATGTTCCTCACATTCATATAGCTCTACAAGCCTAATCCTGGCCGCGTTTTATTTGTTGCTGTAGATTGTACCAGATCAAGTGCGCAACAACAAATTTGGACCATGCTAGACTCCCACAGATCTTAATCCTGCAAAGTAGTTTTGTGAATAATCATTAACTTTACCGGATTTTCAGCCTACCGGCCATAGCCTTAGCTATGGTCCGCACTCCTGAGGTTACAAGTTGTTACTAGTTTTGTTAAATTTGTTAAAATATACATTACTTGTATGATCAATGTATTAAACGTGCATCAATATTCAATATATTTTTTACTAGTTTTTCCACCAGAAATAACCGAACCTAACTGCTAAAACTATTACTGGATAGTTCCTTGTTTTCATGCTCTTGCTGGACTATTTCAGCATTTAAGTAACATACAACCGCATTGGGCCATTTAACATAAATGGCTAGTTGAAAACGAAGCTTAACAAATTATGAAGATAGCAATGCTGTTCACAAGGGGCATGAGATAAAGCTTTATTGCTTGTTTGCCTGGATCACCATGCAGTGGTATTCATTTTCTGTGTAGTTCTCACAATATAAGTAATGCTCATAATCTGGTTTGAAGTAATGATATATTAATGACAAAATCGTGATTCATTACGAAACTTATACACTCTAATCTTATCACTTGAGAGTGCATATTCCATTATATATAGATGGCAAAACTCCCCTCCATTTGCACACCAAAGCATTTACATTAATTTGTTTCAGTCTAAAACTCCCTTGCTGCAACATTTACATATTTAAATTTTTTATATACAACACATATGGAGAAGAATTTGTACCCCGGCCGGAAAGTTGCTTTTATCGCATTACTTGCAATTTTTTGTAAGTTTGTTCTCAGTATCTCTTTTCTTAAACTCTTTGGTTCTTGTTCTATTTCTCTGCCATTTAATTATTTTTAAAACATATGTGCTGATCAGAATAATTTGTGTTACTTATAACTAGGTATACAATTGTCGAATCTGACTACAACCGAAGCATTTGGTAAATGCAACACGGATGATGACTGTGACGATCTTATTTATTTTTGTCGATCTTTCCGTAAAGTAGCCTACTGTAACCGTGTTACTCATCAGTGTGACTGTAAATGTCCACCTGATCAGTGTGACTGTAAATGTCCTTCTGATGCTTTTGCCAAAACTAGTAGTGGTCATGACTAGTTACATGTAACAATGAAAATAATAACAATAACAAATATTGGAAATGACATGAATTTTATTTCAGTGCCTGTTATTTAACATTATATATTTTCTAAATTTATAATTGTCGATTCAAGTGGTAACGATGTGATGCAGATAACAGTCAGAGTCCTGTTTTGCAAAGATACATATAATAAAAAACCGTGTCTCATTGAGTTCTTTGAGTATATTGCGATAATGCACCATGATGGTTCCAGTCAGATATTAAAAATACAGATATAGAGAAACGATGAGAAAAAACATTCTGACAATCACTAAGGAAAGAGAGTGTCGATCTACTTGCCTTATACAGTAAAACCTCGTTAAATTAATACTCGATAAATTAATAATCTCTCTAAAAGTTAATAATTTCTTCCGGTCCCAACTCGGGCCAGTTCAAAAAATGATCAATTTCGATAAGATAATAAGATAATAATTTTTTTGAAAACCCTATATAAATATATGGTCCCAATAATATTATAAATTAATAATTTCTTTATAATCATAAAAGTATATATATATATATTACCCTTTTGTAAAATATGATTCTAGGGTTCTTAAAATTTGAATCTATATGAAACTCATCTTTAACCGTCTTTGTTGCATCCAAAAGTTCGAATGTGATGTTTTCGTAAGCATTAAAAAGTTATTAATCAATATTTTTGATGTCTTCAGTGCTTCTTTACGTGAAAAAGGTTCAAAAAATGTTGTTTTATTCTTGATATCATCTAAATATACATGAATATTTACTTTGAATCTCGAAAATACTCATCAAATTTGTAAACAATATATATTGAATTAATTGAATTACGTATAAAACATAAATTGTACAATTCATTCTATTTAAATGTATATAATTGGAAATTAATTTTCTTTGATGTCCAAAATTCTCTATAAATTAATAATTATTAATTTATCGATTAATTAATACCTCTCTAAATTAATAGAATTCTCCGGTCCCAACTATATTAATTTATAGAGGTTTTAGTGTAACATTAATGTCTGGTGAGGTTCCAATCAAGATGATAAAAAGCTGTGGGATTACGATGGTTCATTGTAAGAGAGTGTCCTGCTGTTGGCCGTATGACATTTAAGCCCAGTGATGGTTCTGGCAGTGATGCTGTGTTGCCGATTAGAGCTAAGTTATCTATCAAGTATTCAAAGCCACTGCAGCAGCTCCATCGCGTTTCAAACGTGCCTTTGCCTGCTTTGGCTGGTCCTCCTATGAAAAATCAGATCAGGGCACAAGGGTACTTCTTGTTTCAGCTCGAATCAGTCAACATTAAATTCAGAAAAATACTTATGTACGTTTTTTTTGTCTATTCTCTTTGTGATTTGTAGGTTTTTTATTACAGTGAAATTGTTGGTGTTATTGACAAATGTAGTACTATTATATTGTCTTCATATTAGAATCATTCCTTCTTCCTTTGTTTCTATGGTTTGCAAGATGTTACTATCTGTGTTAACTACTCGTATCATTATCATTGTTATTTTAGATTGCTCTATTATATATCATTAAATCATATACCTGAAGAACTAATAGATACTGGAAATATTTAGATCATAATTGTGCTAGAGGTTTAGGAAGACAACGAAACCATCTGGCAATTAAATGATATCCTGAACAAATGCAACATCAAAATATGAAATAGTAGCAAGAACCAAATTGGCAATTTATTAAGTCGTTGAAGGCAACTCAGATGCATTAACTGGCTCGACTAGAGATTCAATTCACCAGAAAGATCAATTATGTTTTTTCTCATCCTATTGCCAGTTACCGGAATCACAAAAACAGTCTTCATATTTTGCTTCTCTGGCGTTATTGATACACACAGTCACTCTCACACAAATGTATAAATTGAGTAAATTATTTCGATACATGTATTGATAGAAAGGGGGACACATTGGGGAGGGAAGACAAACAGGATGAAGAACTTGGAACTTCTACAACTGATTAAATAACTATGTTGCCAGCTCATCTTGTCTCAAAAAAAAAAAAAATTGTTGCCAGCGTATTGACATTTCCAACTCCGGGCTGCATCATATCAGTTTTACTAATAAAAGGATATGAACAAGAACTTTACTAATATATTATCAAGCTACAACCATGCAGGTTTAGTAATTAGACATGTGGTGTGGCAATCACCAGGAGAGGAAACTTTTTATGAACAGTAATGCCTGTGGCACTGGTCATGTCCAAATCCACCATTCTTTCTCCATCAGGCAATTTGAAATCAAACTTGTGCACTACATTTGCTATTGCAAGCTCATTAAGGGCCATCGCAAATCGGATACCAGGGCAAGACCTCCGACCTGCTCCAAACGGAAGATACTCATAGTGCAGGCCTTTGTAATCAATAGGACTATTCAAGAACCTCTCAGGCCGAAACTCCTCTGGGTTGTCCCAGAATGAAGGGTCTCTTGCAATTGCCCAGGCATTTACCAGTACTTGTGTCCCTGATTTTATGTCATACCCCATTACTTTCACGTCCTCCCTTGCTGCTCTAGGAAGTAGTAGTGGAGCTGGAATATACAATCGCATACTCTCTTTTATTACTGCTTTGAGATAGTGCATTTCAACTAAATCATCCTCCAGTACTTCAGGTTTGCCTTTGCATATTTCTCTTACCTCATCCTGCAATTTCATCATGACGTCTGGATTTTTTATTAGCGCTGCTATTGTCCACTCTATAGTTGTTGATGGTGTTTCAATTCCAGCAAAGAACATATCCTACAACAAGTACATAACAAGTAAACGATTAAATTTAAACCCAGTAACAGACACAAATACTACCGTTCCTATATGCAGACTGGAATTAATTGTAAAAAAAAATTTTAGATGTAATTTGTTCTTACAACTCTAAAAAAAATCTCTCAGTAACACTAACATGATACGTGTGTGTGAAAGTGAGGGAGTGAGTGTAAAGGCCACCAAATAATCAAGATATTTGAGCATGTAAAAGTGAGAGATTGGTAGCTATTTACCAAGATAACAGCTTTAATGCAATCTCTGTTAATCGTGAAGTCAGAATCTTTGTTCTGTTTTTGAATCTCCAGCAAAATGGATACAAAATCGTTGTTGGCATCACTGTTATCCGGTGCAGTAGCATTTTGATGATCTCTAACAACACCTTCAAGGAAAGCATCAATCTCAGTAGCTAATATTTCCACCTTTCCCTGCAAACCTTCTAGCCAATCAACCCAGTAGAGCAGTGGAATATATTTTCCTATGCTGCGGAAATAACCTAAGAGCTCAGTCATTTCCCCAAGCAATTTCTTATATGATTTCCCTTTATCACTTTCATATTTTCTTCCTAGTGCAACCCGGCATAGTACACCACTAGTTAGTTCAGAAAACAACTCACTTAAATTTACTATTTTCGAATGAGAAAATTCAATATTTTGGATCAGAAGTGCAACTTCCTCTTCTCTGACATTGCGAAATGAATTAACCCTTCTTTTACTCAGGAGCTTTATAACACAAGCACTCTTTACCTGTCTCCAATATTCACTATAACGAGCAAGAGCCACGTCCTTACCGTTATAGAAAATTCGATTGGAGATGCTTGAATCAGGTCTGTCCGAGAAAACGAGATCATGGGTTTTCATAATCTCTCGAGCTGCATCAGCTGTAGAAACAACAAGAACTGGTACACTTCCGAACTCAAGTAGCATTAATGGACCATACTTTTGAGCCAGGGATCTAAGTGAAATGTGCAGGTCTGAACGAAGTTGATGAAGATTTCCAATTATGGGTAATTTTGGCGGTGAAGGTGGCAGATTTTTCGAAACATTTTTCCCAATTATTAACGATTTATAGAGAAAAAATGTGACAGTAAACAATGAAAAGAAAGATAAGTACATGAAATATTGTTCCAACATCTTCACTGGTTTTATGTTCCCGTAAGAGGTAAAAGCTATACATTTTATAGAGAAAGCATGTGTAATAGACTTGGTCGCATTTGGTACGTACTAAATGATAACTACTCTGTTTTTTCTTCTTACTTTCAAGCAGATCTTTTACTTTGTTCTCTTATTTCTGTCAAGCAGATCTTGTGTTGTTTCTTATATTATAGTTGTTGGTGAGTACCATTTTCAACAATCTTACGCAGTTCATATAGAATCAAATCCAACAATTAGATTATAACGTAATGACTAGACTGACATACTAGTATTATATACACGCTATAGGTCATATATTCGATTTTATTCTCATTCGTAATTTGAAACATTGGATATATGCTGTCATTATTGACTTTTTTTTTTTTTTTTAAATAATGGTGTTAATTCAATAATGAAAAGCCTTATGGCATCTACACCAATTATCGAACAAACAGTAATTTGCAATTAACTGTTCTCATAAAGAGACAACGATATTTTGAAGATAAAGTATATACAAATACAAGTACCCACCTCGTGCATCCTCGTTGGATTACTGATACCCCTTCATCATGCTCCGATGGAGCTATCGTCTGAGCTATCGACCAAAGCTGCAATCCCATACAAACACTTCATCACTAAATCAAGACCCCCGCTCACAATTAAGAAGCGAATAATAAAATCAAAACCATAAAGATCCATCAAAACCAAAGAAATCTTGCACATCTGAAATCCCGATACTAAAACAGATTAAACACACAAAGAACACACCAAACTCTCACAAGGAGAGACAAACTAGGTCCAAATAAATTGGGAAAACTCTCACCAAGAAGGGAGATTATTGGAAAACAAGAACAAAAACAAAGAAAATTAAAAGATTTGGGGCTCCACCAGTAAAAAATCGATGGAAACCCCGACGATCAGGAAAAAAGTGAACGGTTATGGAGAAAAAAATTAGGGTAGAAAATTGCAGTTAGTTTTTTATCCGTCATTATTGACTTGAGTTTCGTTAAGTACAAGTCTTAAATTTCCATTTTACTTGCTCTTAGTTGGACTAACATCATTTTCTTTATTCAAGGCACGTGATCAAGTGAACCTCATGCTTAATACTCAACAACTACGAGCATGTTTGGGGAATTTTTTTTCAGAATAAATCAACTTATTTTAATTTATTTTTCAGAATAAATTAATTTATTTTAAAATAAAGTTAGAGATTCTTAACTTTTTTATGAAAAAGTTAATTTTTTTGCAACTTATAAAATTTCAAATATAAATTAAATACTTGTATAATCTTTTTTTTATATCAAAATATGAAATTTTTACCCGAAAATAAGTTTATAAAAACTTATTTTAAGACTCCCCAAACAGGCCCTGTATCATAACCGTTTCTGGTTGATATACATTAGTCTATACAATAGGGGCGGACCCAAGGTCAGACCAAGGGTGGTCTTGGCCCCCCAATTCTGAAAAATTGTCAAAATTTACCATGTAAATTTTTTTTTTATTTTTTTTTTCAAAAATTCACCATGTAATTTTTTTTTTTTAAGATTTGGCCCCCCACAGATTTTTTGGTCCCGACAGCCTGCGTCCGCCCCTGCATACAATGATAGGATATACGAGGGATCCTACAAGATTGATGATGCATGGTTAATGGACCATATCAGTTGCAGTCTTGCAGATGACGTTAATGGACCATATCAGTTGCAGATGGACAAGGTCATTGACGCAGTCAACTGGAGCTTACGGTCAATTAAAGGCATTATGATAATATATTTATTGTTTATTTTATATATGAGTTAGTTTGTACGAAGAAGTTCTTATTTCGGAGACTTTTCAAACTAAATAATAGTTATATCGAACATGATGGGATAATGTAATGACTAAGAATTTATTCTCTATTATTTCAAATTATAAAATTGATTTTCGTTCATTCTAAAATTTTAAATTATAGATTTGATTCTCGTTCATTTGAAATTTATTTAAAAATGAATTATTTATTAATTTATAAGTTATGCTCAAAAAAAGTAAAAAAAATTAATCACACTTGTTGATGGAGCATGCCCGTGATCAGTACTTCCTCGGTCCCATTAGATTCTTTATCCTTTTTTTATACTTTTCGGTACGCATTTTAAGTTGTATTTTAAAGATAATTTCGTAACTTATTTTTAATTTTTTTTTATATTTATAATTTTATATAAAAAAAGAAAATTTTAAAAATAAATTATGAAACTACCCTTAAAATGTACCTTAAATTACGTGTCAGAAACTTCATCCTGAAAGGTAAAGTATTTAATGGGATTGAGGGAGTACGTTATAAACAGATGAAGTCGCTTTCGAAAAAAAAAAGATAGATAAAGTCTATAAAGTCTCGAATTTATTGTGATGATCCATACAAATTCTACAAAGTATCTATATACACATAATAAATATTTATAATATTTTTTAAATATTTTAGATACAGCTAAAAGTTAATGGATGAAATCCTTAAATACTATTTTTTCAAATCAAATAACCAAAATATTTACCTGCGTGCCGATCTGTCTAAAATATCTCGTATTTCCAACATGCGTAACTTCATACACGCATATCCAACTTACGTATGTTTTATGTTTTTTTATCTCATATGCTGTTTGCCGATGACAGCTATATTTATTGCAGGGCAACAGTGGAAGAGGCTGTTCGAGTGTTAGAGATTTTGAAAAGTTTTGAGGATGCATCTGGTCAGAAGGTAAATGTGGAGAAATCTTCTGTTTTTTCCAGCAAAAACACGAAGTTGGAGGTTAAGAATTCTGTTATCAATGCTTTAGAGATGCGGGTAGCAGATGAAAATAGTTCTTATCTGGGGCTGCCAAGTTCAGTTGGTCGAAATAAATCGATGGTTTTCGGGAGTTTGAAGGATAAGATTCAAGGTCGTATTCAAGGGTGGGATGGCAAATGGTTTTCAGGGGCTGGTAAAGAGACGCTTATTAAAATGATTTTGCAGTCTATTCCTACTTATACTATGAGTGTTTTCTTGTTGCCAAATAAAGTTTGCCAGGAGATTGAAAGTTTGATTAGTAACTATTGGTGGAGGGTTTCAAAACAGAACAAGGGGATCCACTGGTGTAGCGGGGATAAACTTAGCTCTCACAAATACAATGGGGGTATGGGTTTCAAGAAAATAAGAGATTTCAATTTAGCTATGTTGGGAAAGCAGGGCTGGAGGTTGTTAAAATTTGAGAATTCTCTTGTTGGGCGGGTTTTTAAAGCGAAGTACTACCCTCAAAGTAGTTTCTTGGAAGCAAAGCTGGGTAGCAATCCAAGTTACGTTTGGAGGAGCATCTTAGAAGCTCAGATGCTGTTGAAAAGAGGAGCAAGGTGGCGGATAGGGGATGGCAGTAGTATTTCGATAGTTGATCAACCATGGTTAACTGATGTGCAGAACCCATATATTATTACTCATTCTGATGCTCTACAGGGGATGACAGTAAATCAGCTTATTGTAACAGACAGTAGAGATTGGAACGAGAATGTGGTTGATACTTTGTTCGTTGATCGTGATAGGAGAGCGATTTATGATATGGTGTTATGCAATAGTCAAAGATCAGATTCCAGGTTTTGGGCTCTTGAGCAGAATGGGCACTATTCAGTTAAAAGTGCGTATCAGTTACTGCAAAGGGATCATGGTAGTTGGGCTGTTAATACTGATAATAAGCTCTGGAGGAATCTCTGGAGGATCCAAATTCCAGCAAAGGTGAAAGTTTTTATGTGGAGGGCTTTAAATAGCTGCTTGCCGACGAAGTGTAAACTTCAAACAAGGATGGTGCAAATTGATGATACTTGTCCGTTATGCAGAAATGACATGGAAACCATAGCTCATTGTCTTATTCACTGTCCTTTCGCAAAGGATTGTTGGAGTTTAATTTGTCCAGAGGTCAGGTTTGACAATTCATGGAATCTTTTGACTTGTTTTTCCTTTGTAATGGAACAGATGAAGGAAAAAGTGGCAAAATTCAGTATGGTTTGTTGGAATATATGGAGAGCAAGGAATGATGTAGTTTGGAACAATAAGGAAGTACGAGTTTGGAATGTGGTGACAAATGCAGTTGCATATCTTTCACAGTGGCAAGATGCTCAGGAAAAAAGGGATTCTTCAATCCAAAGACCAGTTGTATCAACAGGTGGTGCTGAGTGATGGGCGAAACCAGAATTTGGAGGTGTTAAGATCAACTGCGATGCTGCTATATTCAAGAACTCTGGACAGTTTGGAGTAGGCTGGGTGGCGAGGGATGATAAGGGCGAATTTATCTATGCAAAACGTCGTTGTTTTAAAGGTAATCCGGAGAGTTTGCTTGCTGAAGCTATGAGCATTAGGGAACCTTTGAGTTGGACTAAAACTGTGATCGACAGTGGTGGGGAGGGTGGTGACACCAACCTTCAGGCGGAATTTGTAGTGGAGTCCGATTATCAAGTTGTAGTGAATGTAGTGCTGAATTGTGAGGAAATCTATTCACCTTTTGGTAGTGTAATAGATGAATGTAGAAGCATTCTAGAGGCGTATAACAATTTAAGTATTGTATTTGTTAAACGATCTGGGAATAAGGCAGCTGATTGGTTGGCTAGCTCGTCATATTCGAATCCAGGTTGTATTCACAGAGGGGAGTCTGATTCCTCCTGAGTTATCGTGTATTCTGGAAGATGATTTAAAGCAATGAAACTACTTTTTTTGATTAAAAAAAAAAAGAAGTAGGTCGCGCAATGATATCATGCGTTTTTTTTAAATTAGAGCACGAATTTGTGTCATGCGTACAAGATTATTTCCAATCTGCATTTGGTTGAAAACGTGCTGGGTCCTGGACATGCCGGGCTCTGCGTTTCATACGAATTTTTCTATTTTTCTTTTAAAATATTATATAAAATTTAGGTATAAAAAATTCCGTATACAATTTATTTGTCATACTCAATATTTTTCAAATAAAAAATGAAATAGTTAAACCTCAAAGGTTAATCGTTAAATTGAATACAGATAAATTTTAAAATTTTAATTAAAAAATTGAATATTTTAATAAGACCGGCGGCCTGATTTTTAAAAATAAGTATAAATTAGGATTTTGGTTCCAGGATTTTAGGTTGTAAACAATATTAAACCCTAAGTCCGTATACAGTTTATTCGTCATTCTGAATATTTTCAAAACCAAAAATGGAAAAGTTGAACCCCAAAGATTGACCGTTGAACTCCCAAAAGAATATAGATAAATTTAAAAATTTTAATTAAAAAATTGAATATTTTAATGAGTTCGGTGGCCAGATTTTAAAATAATCGGGAAGCAGCCCCGATTTTTTGAAAATCCGGATAAATTAGGGTTTTGGGTCTAGGGTTTAGGTTTGTAAAACCCTAAATCCTAAGTCCATATACGATTTATTCGTCATTTTGAATATTTTTAAAATCCCAGATATTAATCGTTGAACACCTAAAAGATAAAATTTAATATTTTTTTTAAATTAAATATTTCTAAACTCCAAATGTAACCCGTTGTCCGTATACGCATCAAGACATGCGTATCTGCCCTCTAACTGACCACAGGACCTGAGAGTCTGAGACCAACACATCATTTGTCATTTATGTAAGAGGAATGCCAATTCTGCATGTGCGTGTAGGGATGTTCACGCATTCAGCGGATAGAAAAGGCAAACTCGCTCTCTCGTTGATGAATATTTTGGACAATCATGTAACTTGATCATTTTTTCAAAGTTAATTATATGGGATTCTTTGAAGTCAATAAGTCATACTTCTAGTTTGAAAAAAGTGACGTACTAGTTTTCCAGAAGTGCGACCTACTACAAAGAAATTAGACTAGAATCATGCTATAAAATAACTCCATTTTTTTACTTGTCATCGCTAAAAATCAACTACATTTAATAATTTAAAATTTTCAGTCCCGTATCTTTATTACTTACTCACAATCAGGGATGGACAATTGTTCGATCCCGACCTGATTTCCGTACTAAATGAAATGAAAATTTGGAAAAATTTTCAGGTACAAATCGGAAAATGAGAACAATTTTAAAAGTACCGGGAATCGGGCTAGGACCGATATTATGGGAATGTTTGGGAAAACTTATTTTTGAGAATAAGTCAATTTATTTTAAGTTGAAAGTTAAGATTCGTAACTTTCCAACTTATTTTCCAACTTATTTTTTCAATTTATTGAATCTCAAGTATATACTAAATATTTGTATAAAAAAAGTTTATCAAAATATAAATTTTTACCCGAATAAGCTCTTAAAAGAAGCCAAGCCAAACAGGCCCTATATGTGTTTCTGGTCTGTCCTTGGCCCGATATCCTGCCCTGGCCCAGCCCGTTCTCCGATCTTCGGCCCGTTTCCTCAATCCGTGCTCTACAATTTAACAAATATAATATATATTATATAATTATATACTAAATTTCTAAATAGATTATAATTATATAATTTATATTATAATAATTCATCCATAAATTTTCTTAAATATGTTTGAAAAATATTTACAAGTCATTGTTTCAGAGAAAACTTCTTTTATAGAGTTGTGGAGAGAACAATTGATTCCACCATAGAATTTCATCAATAAATTAGAATTGATTCCACCCTAGAATTTCATCAATAAATTACAAATAAAATTTTTCAAAACATAAAATTTGATTATAATGTGGAATATTAATGACATATAAATTTTATAAAGGATTTAAGACATAAAATTTGAACAAAAAATCTGATTTGAATTTAATTCTACACTAAAATCATATTGGATAGAGTACGTCTGATCGGCTTCCATACTCTCTCTGTCTCAGCTATAGAAGTGAATGTGGGCGATTGAAGACAGAGATTTACGTTTTTGCATAATGTTTTTCAAGTAGTCCACATTCAGAGTGAAAAGTAAGTGAGAACGGAATCATGAATTATATACTGAATCTTTAATCAATGGATCAATATAAGAGTTACATTGTTGTGTAACATCTGCCATTTTGCTGGCAACAAATTCGTGCACTTTCTAGGAAACAATATAACTTGGTGGTTTGTGGGTATAAACTTGATTACAAAGTAAAAATGTTCTACGGCGCAACTAACTCATCCTTCATACAAGTCCTGATATTGACTTTAGCAGTGCTGCTATTATCAACTTGAGTAATGTCACAACATTCGCCCCTGTTTTCATCCTGTAACATAACGAAACAAAAAAAAATTGGATAGTGAACACAAAGAACTTTAGAAAGTTATGTACACTATAACTTTTATGAGATGAATAAACGGAACAAGCACCAACCTTTTTTGGTTTTACTGCAGGTGAAACAACTTCAATTCTCGAGATGTAATCAGCAGAACGCTTTGTTAACGGACACGTTTTTGCCAGCCGTTTTGCCAATCGGACATAATTTGTAACAATCATATTTGATGATGTATTTTTCTCAATTGAATCAAAGTAAAAAATATGAGGAGCATCACAAGGTTGTTTTGGTTCATATGGCCTAATGTTGAACATATAATCGGGTGGTCGTCGTTTAAGGCTCCAAGGAGTGAATGTCTCCAGGGGTTTACGAAGAATGCTTACAGGGAGAAGTAGCTCATATATGTGCGCTGAGTAGCCCCATGAAATGGAGAATGCCCATCTCATTTCTTTCTGATAACAAATGGTTTGTTGTAGCAGACGTGTTTCATCGAAACTTGCAGCTTCCATGAGGTGTTCCAGGGATTTATTGCGGGGTAATGGAGGGAAGATTGGGAGGGCAATATCGAGATGATGGAGAGTTACCAATGGTGATTGAGGGTGTGCTGAAAGAAACCCTGATATGTCTTCCACCAGGTCAAGCTGCATATAACAATTTGTTCAAAACACATGAACTGATTTTGTGGATACTTTACACACTTCTTAACAATACTTGCTCCTTCTTATTAATTGTTCAAAAGTTTAATCTACTTGCACAAAATGTTAACACAAAACAAAACATTATGCTAATAAAAACCCAAACGGACTACAAATGTTCTACAGATTTAATCAAATAGTATGGTATATATTAATTTATTAGCAACAATTTAGAACCACCAAATTTGACTTGTCAATAAATATGGGTGTGCACATAAGCTGAAAATTAATAATACCTGATGAAATCCCTTCTCAAGAGTAACAGAAACTCCGAGTTCTGATATGCAAAACTGTAATATCTGATCACTGGCATAAAGATATGGATACCTGCCGATACATGCATCCAAATTCTTCACAAGTACAGCAGCTAAAGGGTAGCTCAATGCATAACCTCCACCACCATAAGCCATATCAAATGAAAAATCATAATTTGATTTTGTACATTCAGAATTTGCACCAATATAAAAGTATTTTCTATGGTCGTATTTTCTTAAAACCTCTAATAAATTGTCCAAGAAAAATACTGTGTCGTCATCTCCCATAATGTACCATCTAACTCCTGAATGATCTTTCACTTCTCTAAACAACTCCAAAACCGTTCGTACAATCCGTATCACGTACGGCTTCACATGTTTCTTGTAAACTTTAAATTCAGTAGCATTCTGCGAAACTTTATACGGAGGAGAGGATGAAGGCCATGGAAGGAGATCTTCGGTGGGGGGATCGTCAAAAAACACAATTCCGCGTGTAACATTAGGCTTCCACCAGGACTGAATGTAGTCTTGTCGATTTTTCCAAGACTTGGTTGCAGCGGAGATGCCAAACACAAGGTGACTAATATTTGTTGTACTAGGAGAATTAGGACGAGAATGAGGACGAGCGGGAGCTGGAAGAGGTGGAGAGGAATCAGAAGAAGTATTAGTCTTACGCGAAGAATGCAGTACTGGATCTGGTTGAAATAATCGCTGTGTGGGAATTATACATTCAGCTGGTTGACAATGTGAGTTATGAGAGACATATACGAAAAATGCAAATAATATCAGGACTGCAATTATAAGTGCTTGACATAAACCTACAAAGAATCTATGTGATGAAGATCTTAAGTTTTCTTTCAACTTGCTGCCAATTATATGCGGCATATTCAAATGATTGACATAGATTAATACAGTAATACCAGAGTAACCATAGTCTGAATAATGACATGCAATACTTTAGTTCACTCTCTCTTGTTTCTGAAAGCTATTCTTTAGGATCACATAAGCTACAATGTAGATAGTAGTTGTTGACCATTTGTGTACAAATGTATGGTTTATTTTTACCTTTGCCACATCCAACATTACAAACTTTCATGATTATATGTTTATGCATACCAGTTAATTTTTTAATACATATATCTCAAAAGGGTTTGTTAAAATTCAAAAAATTGAAAAAATAGACTTTGAATTCTAGATTTTAATTTTCTTCAGTATCCAATGTTTCCTAAACCTTAATAAACACATATAAATTTAAGATTACTTTAATTAAAAATCAAAATTATGCAATATATTACATATATAATAATAACTCACAAAAATTTGCAAAATTTATTGTAAATTAACACACCAAAGAGATGATTTTAATAAGAGAAAAATGTGCATGAGACTATTTCACAAAAGTGATGATTTTAGTAAGAGGAAAATGTGCATAAGGCTACCGTGAAGAATGAGGATATATATATTTTTGAAGTGTAAAATTATAGGATAAATGGATAATTATAAAAAGATTTAACTTCTTGCTTACAATAATTATGCACTCAAATGTGTTTTAACCTCACACAATTATCGATTTGATTTCATCACATGTCGATTTTTTTTAATTTTTTAATAATAAAAAAAATGATAAATATGATATCGTATTTATCAAAACCCAGAAGTGGAGAGGATACCTCACTAGGTAATCAGTGTCAATTGTATATTTTGTTAATTTTATAATGTATTACCATTAAATCATTACATTTTACAAGCAAGCACTCACGTTACTTTACCAGAAAAATCTTCTTCAAGATGAATATTTACAGTCAAAATCCTCATTGAAGATGATAAACTGCTTTCTGAATGTATCCGATTGTACTCCGATGATTCAAGAAACCCATAAACCAAAACTCGAAATTATCGTCTGTCACTAGTAATATGTACTTTCTTGATGGTTGCTTCACATTTTCGCTTTCCATAGCTCTCATTATCTTTACTAGGGGGATCGCAACCTTGTAATGTACTCTAACACACTCCCCGTTTGGAGAACAAACTTGCATTGTTCTTTCACTGCAGAAGGCAACTCTTTCAGTGGATACAAATAGTAAGCCTGCTAATGGACCAGCTGTTGTGGACAAATAACACTGACAAACTTTCAATAGTTTCTCTCCTTCTTTAGCTTTAAAATTTTGCATAAATATTTTCGTTACTCCGCCTACTTGTAGGATTTTGGCTCCTAAACTTAACTTTCCTTTCACAGTTTCACTTATCTTGGACCCTATTCTCACTGCAAATTTTCAGAAGATATGACAGAAAATCAAGCAGAAAACAGGGGAAAGTTTTTGTAAGGAAATAAAAAAAATTAATTACCATGTTCCCGAATGTCTTGTGCAAAATTGTCCACTTTCCTAACAATCTTGCTCATGCTACCTATCAATGAACTTAGTTTGCCTGCATTTTCAAGATGTATAAAGTCAGAATCTTGTTAATATAAAAATTAACTCCCAACTGACTTCTAAAAATTAACAAGAAATTTATTTTAACTCCCAACTGACTTCCAAAAATTAACAAAACATATTTTTGCTCCGACTCTCTCGGAATCCTTATTCCGCAACCGCTTGTATATACCAACCCTTCATGCACAACAATACTCATACATGCATGGTAAAGTTAGCTAATAGATCTGAGCTTTCAGTTGTGTCATGTTTGAATAATGACTCATCCATGGGACAACCTCATGATTGAAGTGCAAACAATAGAGAATGGCCGGACTCCATTTTAAGGATATGTATTCAACAGCAGATAATGGTAGGTTATGTTTGTCTGCTCTCTTTCATAAAAGTGGTTTGCAGAAATGTGCATGCCATTATCTACTAAGATAATGGTAGGATATGTATCCTGATTTTTCCCACGATTTTATCCAAAATTTCAGAATTTATTATATAACGTTATGCATTTTTTCCTATGAAGCAATACATATGGATGGGCTTAAACAGAGATAATCAAATCTGGTAATTAGGGCGGCTGATTGAGGTTAATCATCATTCCTTCTACATGCACGTTGCCTTTTTCTTCTTAAGCTATGCATGGATGTGTCAGGTGTCATATACTCATATGTGTTAATTAGTGACGGACGCAGAAAGAGTTTTTAGGAGTACCAGAGAACTCGGACCGTGGTTTTCAGGCATATTTACACAACCTTTAATCAGCCAAGCTGCAGACACGATGCATATAACATGTATAATACCTCTTTTATATTCCAAATTTCAGGGATGGCCGGGACTTTCTCGACCCCCCTCCCCCATCATAATTTGTATGTGTGTATATGATAATAAATGAATTTTAGTTAAGGTTCCAAGGAATTAAAAATCTTGAATATTGGTCTTTTGAAAAGTGAAATTTACCTAGCCATGCTCTGCTTCCTCTGCTTGA
The DNA here is from genome assembly GCA_036435485.1 of Saposhnikovia divaricata. NCBI lineage: Eukaryota > Viridiplantae > Streptophyta > Magnoliopsida > Apiales > Apiaceae > Saposhnikovia > Saposhnikovia divaricata. The sequence goes on from CM071597.1 coordinate 162,491,090, forward strand.
CATGCAGCTTGCAGCATTCTTGAGACTAGGATTTGGGATGATAGCAAAGACAAGACCTTTTGTTTAGCAAAAAGAAAAGAAAATGAACAAGAGATTTTAGAAAAAAAAGTGAAAAGAATATTTACCAAAAGATTTTAGATTAAAGAAGGATTGGTGAATCTTAAATCTAGGAGACTTGGTAGTTGCTTTTTATTCTTCATTCCTTTTTTTTTTTAAAGAAAAATACTCGCAATATTCTTTTATTAAAGCAGGGTATAGCCTAGTTCTTTGGCGTGAGGGAGGGTGAAGTGCTCTATCGACAAAAAATAACTCTCCAGAACTTCCTGTTTTAACTTTGTTAGTATTAAATCTGTATAGTTTAACTCAATCAATTTTTCTCCTTAATCTAAAGATTTGTTAAGCCTAAACAGTTTTAAACATGTGCATAATTAACACTGGGATGACAATTGCCTCAAAATGGAAAAGTAACGATTAAGTAATTATGAGAGAACACTCTAATTCAAGATTGGTCAGCCTACGACTTTCTATGGATTCGGATAAGATCTCAAACCGAAACTTGTAGCTTTAATGTATCCAGAATATTCTTTATGGTTTAATTAACTTGTAGCTTTAATGTATCCAGAGTATTCTTTAAGGTTTAATTTGCATGGCTATATAAAGTTCAGTCCTTTACACATCAGAATGATGATGTTTCAAAGCATTCAAAATAGATTTTGAAGTCGAAAATGCCGGCAAACAAGGTAGGCATTTGGAAAGATTGTCCCCGGCAAACTACTCTTGCCTAAGAGCATCTCCAACGGTACTAGCTAAAATGGTTAGCTAAAAGAATATAAAATAATGATTATGTAAAATTTACTGAACCTGTAAAGAGTTGTACTTCAATGGTGTTAGCTATAATTGTTAGCTATATTTCAAAAAAAGTATTTTATTATTATTTCAATTAGTAAATATATATAAGATTAAACTAAATTGATGACGTGTCACAATATAAGTGGATGTGATATTTTTAGATGTCATGTATAATTTTTTGGATATCCTCCAAATATAGAGGATCTGTATCTTGTTTTCTAAAATTATAGCTAACAGGTTGATGGGTTGGAGTGATGGTTTTTTTGAAGGATTTCTATAAATGATGACACGTAGACTTTTATGGTTAACAGGAGTGAAGGTTGGAGATGCTCTAAGTCCGTCTTAAACTAACAATCCTTTATTTGAACTGGTCGGCAAACCTTCTTTACAGTCTTTCAGTTTATGATTCCAAACTAGTCTTGGATTAACATAAGCATTATGTCATTGAGATTATGTAGTTGTGAAGGTGTTTCCAAATATTATCTAATTTGCTTTTCAGTTTCTTGTTGGTTAATGGCCTCCTATTTTAGGAGGTTATACTAAATGATTATATTATAAATTGTCATGTAATGGTAAAAAGGAGAAACTGAGGAACCTTTCATCAGACTTTTCCTAAATAAAGCAGGCACATCATGCATGTTTCTGATCTCTCTTCTTATCTTGAATTTCATGCCTTCACTTTTGTCTTGTCAATGAGCCCACGATGAGTCATGGTACCAAGATTAAAGATAATTTAACACACTCAACTTTCCTATAAATACTACATCGAACACATTGTTTCAATTCATAGTAAATACTCATATTCAAGAGCATACAACTTTCAAACAAGAGAAAGAAGCAGAACAAAGCATTTCATATTTCATCAAATATGAAGAAGAAGAATGCAAAACATGTTTTTGGAATTCCAACAAGCTCAACAGCGTATTTGTCTGAGAGGTCACGCAAACAATGTCAATCTATCACTGCTAATTATTCTGAGAAGTTGCAGAAACAATGTCTGTCTATCACTGCTAATCAATACTATGCATCTCCTAAATATAGACAAGGTAAGTGTAGCTCCTTGTTCATTTTTTTCCAGAGTGTACAAAAGGAAAAAAAAGATGTTTGTTATATTTGTTCGTTGTTAGAGAACTTGGAACAATTCATAATGAGCCTAAAATAATGTATTATTTTTCTGTAATTTGCAGGTAAGATGGAGTTGATGTTTGATAAGATGAGCAAGATGAGTGAAAAAGTGGAGAATTTGGTGCAAGGCATTCGGGAACATGGTAAGCTATTGCATTAGATATCAAATTATATAGAATCGTTCTAGTTACTTATGTAATTTATCTTACTATGCAGTGAAAATTGGGGCCAAGTCAAGTGAAATTGTGAAAGGAAAGTTAAGACTAGGGGCAAGAATTCTTCGAGTAGGTGGTGTGAAGAAAGTATTCAAGCATAATTTTAATGTTAGGGATGGGGAGATGTTGTTGAAGGCTTCACAATGCTATTTGTCAACAACTTCAGGTCCAATAGCGGGACTTCTTTTTATTTCAACTGAAAGGGTATCTTTCTGCAGTGAAAGATTGCTTAAAATTACCAATCCAAATGGAGACTTTTTAAGAACTCTTTACAAGGTATCAATTCCTATACAACAGAAGATTAGGAGAGCCATTCAGAGCGAAAGCATGAAGGATCCATTAAGAAAATACATAGACATAATTACGAAGGATGGTTTTGAGTTCTGGTTCATGGGGTTTATAAATCATCAGAAAACTTTTAACTATCTTCAACTGGCAGTGCATCAAGAACACTGACGCATAGTGATGTTGATCATGCCTAGCTTGTATGTCCTATCATGTAATTATAATGTCGTACTATGAGAAAAAGGTCTATGCATAGTAGAACATTCTGTTTAATCTTTTGTACAGCTTTATTTATGCCAATGATGAGTTTTCGTGTTTTCATTAATTCGCAAATTTTATTGCAAGTTATTCGGTTGTAGGAATTATAGTAGATCTGAGAATTAGCTTTCTAATGCATGAGCACCACCGAAAGAATTAGCATTAGAAGGATATTCCATTAGTTAATTGCTTGGCAAGACATTCTGGGGTTAGATTTTTTTTATGTTTTGCTTTGGTTGGTCACATTAATGTTGTGTTTGGTTGGGATGAATGGAATGTAAATGAATGAAATGAAATTTGAACTATGAAATAGGTTAATGTCTAAAATATTCATTCATTCATCCATTCCATTCTTAATCATTTGAATTAGAACTCAAACCCACCTGTTTTAGAAGAAATGCTCCATCCTCCCCAACATTTAATTTCTTCACATTTCTTATCATAGAAATTTTTGTAACTATTCATTTTTTTTTCTAGATCTTCCATCTACCTCCATTTTTTTCTTTTAATTTCGTTGATTCATTCCATTCTCCCCAACCAAACACAACATAAGGGTCTAGGCAATGGCCTCTCCACTCCTCAAGAACTGAAGCATAATATGTATGTTTGGTTTGATTTGCTCATATCGTTTTTTGGTATAGTATGTAGACCTCCAACTGATCGAAAATTCTTTTAGAAAAACATAAAAACAGAACACACTTTATTTTTTTCAACATGTGAAAAAGTGATTGTTGATGTGGAGATCCTCTCTTTGGCAGACAAGGAAAGAATAATAACAATAATCTTATCACATGTGATTGTCAGTTCACAAGTGGATCCTTACTTAAAGATGAACTGCATCTATCTTCCCATTTTCAAATTCAATCTAAGGTGAACCCACTATACATTCCACAGTATACTGAAAAGATTAAAGTTGCTAGAGAAGTTTGCAGTAAAGTTTGTAACCAAGATAATGTCCCCAAAACACATATATGCCTCTATCACACTGAAGATTAAAGTGGATCCTCAGTACATACCTATTTTACACTCAAGATTTGGTTGCAATTTGCATGTGAGAAGTCTCCATGTTGTCTAACCTTACCTAACCCATTAAGAAACACTCGGCTACTCCAGAAATCATTCGTCATCCAGTTGATTCTTGAACAGTAAAGTGCCTAATTTTTCCTATATTATTCCTCTCAAAACTTCTGATGTTTAACATCTCAATTTGTTCCGGATAATTTAAACATTATATAAACTCTTCACAAAAATAAGAGTAGTGAGGTATACATTGTGACGTTTTGTAGAAGCCTTATGCAGTAGACGTTTTGTAGAAGCCTTACGCAGTACACCTTATACAATCTTCCGCCTTAAAGGTCATTATCACCCCACAAAGAATGACAATTTTTAGGGTCATTTAACCTGACTTGATGATTGATTTTCTCCTAAGATTACTTGTACAACTTACTAAATTAGATAAGTAACTGCTCAACACTACAAATTGAAAATTTTCAGTTCTCAAACCTAGTGAGATCAACCTAAAAAACAGCTAGCAAAATATTTTTAAACTGGAAACCTTTAGAATTTTTTTTTCTCAAAATAAGCAAAATATTAGGCACTGCAAAGTTCTAACACAAAGGAAATCTCCTGATTCAAGTACAGTACCAAGGTTAATCAAGCTTTAAAATCTCTCCACGGTCTTGAACACAATGGATACCCCTATATGTTTACTGTATTTTAAGATTACATATTCTTCTCTCAAAAGTATGACACCTTCTTTATCAATGGTGATTTCCTTTCAAGACTCGACTCGAGAAAATATGCGGAACTCCTTTATCTTTTTAATTTAACTTCAATTAATCAACTAGAAGTTGCATGACCTTTAACTAGTAGCAGCAAGGTTTACAATCCTCGGAAATCTTCTCCACATCTAGACCTTTGTATGTATCTGTAAGAAGTATAGTAAGAGATTGTACCTGAAATCAAGATTATACCAAGGAAAAATACCGAAAAAATGTTCGAGTCACGTGAAAATCTCCGTAAGGTGCTTGAAGGATGAATGACCTCCGTCTCCCAGGATACAACGAACAAAGGTGATTTTCAAGCACTTAGAAAACCCGCCTTCTACAAACCGAACAAGTACCACTCTATCACACAGAAATGAACCTAAAGCTCTAAAGAAGATGCAAGGAAACCAATGAAAGACTTGGGGATTTTTTGGTGTGTAAAATAATGAAGCCAAGGTCTCCTTATATAGGAGTAGAAGAATGTAACCCCCAACAACAATAACTTCGTAACCCCCAACATATAATTAATATTGGAGTTACAAAATTTAAAATGGAGTTACAAAATTTAAAATGGAGTTACAAATCAAATAATAAAATGTACTAAATTTTTTATTCAAAAAATAGTCCAACAATCCCCCACATGAATAAAAATTGACATTACAAAAAGACTCTTTGACACGGAGATAGAGCGCACGGTAGAAACCAACATAGGATAGGTAGGCGTACACCCTTGAACCTTCCCTTGTAAGAACATATTTACATCTCTAGAATTTCAGTAGTCGCGTTGACCTTGAACTGCCCTTCTGTTTTGTGAAATGATGATACATTCCCCACTGGAGTCTTTCCCTATATTTGTTTAGTTCTCACTGTTAAGCCCATTTTGGTCCTGAGCTTTAGCCTGGTTCTGTGAGTTTTACCCAGAATTAGCCCCCACAATTCCTTCTTGAAGCGACCCCACTTCACTCACATAGGTGATCTCTTAAACAATACATAAGTATTATTTGTTCGACATATCGACATATCAGGATCATTAAAAGCATAGCTTTGCCTTACCCAAATTTTATCACTGTTTTTCATCATAGGAATGGACCTGGGAGTAAAACCCCCCACAGTGATCTCACTAAGTCTTTACAGTTAGGTTGTCCCATTGAACCAAGATCTTGGGATCTCCAGTCAACAAGGTTAGGTTTCCTTTGTATCGACTTTTGATATGGGCTTTAGTCCCATTCCTTTCGATGATTTCTCAACTAACTCTCTTGTTAACCCTTTGGTTAGCGGATCCGCAGTGTTATCTTTTGACCTTATATGATCAATAGTGATAACTCCAGTTGAGAGTAGTTGTCTAACGGAATTGTGTCGCCGACGAATATGTCTCGACATTCCATTATATAGTACACGCTCGGCTGTACAAATTGCTGCCGTGCTATCATAATGTATACAAAGTGGTGGCACTGGCATTTCCCATCTTGGAATATCCTCTAAAAATTGGCGTAACCATTCAGCTTGTTCTTCTGCCTTATCCAAAGCAACAAACTCAGCCTCCATGGTAGACTTGGTTACCACCGTTTGTTTCGAAGATTTCCATGCGATCGCTCCACCTGCTAGCGTAAATACATATCCGCTAATGGATTTCGATCCTTTTACACCATTAATCCAGTTTGAATCACTATAACCTTATAGGACAGCAGGATATCTTAAGTAATGCAATCCATAATCACGCGTATACCTTAAGTACCTAAGCACTTTAGTTATCGCTTTCCAGTGATCCACACCTGGATTACTCGTGTATCGGCTTAGCTTACTAACAGTAAAGGCAATGTCTGGTCGTGTACAGTTCATCAAGTACATCAGACTTCCTATCACTTTAGTATACTCTCCTTGAGAAACACCCTCACCATTATTTTTCGATAGATGTAAAGTTGTATCAAAAGGGGTTCTTGACACACTAGAATCATCTTTATTATATTTCTCAAGGATCTTATCAACGTAATGTGACTGATTTATCATAAGTCCACTTGGAGTTCTCAGGATATTGATCCCTAGAATCACATCAGCTAAGCCCATATCTTTCATGTAGAATCTTGAATGTAATATGTCTCTGGTAGATTTCACCATTTTGTCATTACTACCAACGATGAGCATATCATCAACATAAAGACACAGGATCACATATCCCTCTATTGTATCTTTGACATATACACACTTGTCACATTCGTTGATTTTAAATCCATTTTACAATATTACACTATCAAATTTTTGATGCCAATCTCGTGGCGCTTGCTTTAAGCTATATATTAACTTCCTTAACTGACACACTTTGTGTTCCAATCCAGGAACTACTAAACCCTCAGATTGCTTAATGTAGATTTCTTCATGTAAATCTCCATTTAGAAAGGTAGTTTTTACATCCATTTGATGCATTTCAAGATTTCGCAATGCTGCAATAGCAATTATCATCCTTATAGACGCCATTCTTGTTACCGGAGAATACGTGTCAAAATAATCAATGCCTTTCTTTTGGCGAAAACCTTGAATCACAAGTCGGGCTTTGTACTTATCTATGGATCCATCTGGTTTCATTTTCTTAGTGAAAATCCATCTAGATCCTAGTGGTTTACAACCAGGAGGAAGATCCACTAATTCCCAAGTATGATTCTGCATAATAGAATCGACCTCACTCTTGATAGCCTCTTTCCAAAATGGACCATCCGGACAATGCACAGCTTCTGAATAAGTTTGTGGTACATTTTCAAGCAAGTAAATCAGAAAATCCGGCCCGAATGATTTTTCAACTCTCGCTCTTTTGCTTCGACGAGGTGCATCCTCTGTTTGAAGTTCATCCATGCTTTCTTGTTCCTCGTCATCACTATATTCATTTTCAGAATTAGTTTCACGTGTCCGTTTCGATGAACTTGTACATTCTTTGGATTTTCGAGGAAATATATGTTCAAAAAATGAAGCATTTCTCGATTCTTTTATAGTGTTCTTGTGTATGTCAGGGATTTTGACTCGTGCACAAGAAATCTATATGCCGTACTGTTAGGCAATACCCAATAAAAATACAATCCACAGTTTTTGGACCGATTTTCACCCTCTTTGGTTCTGGGACAAGAACTTTTGCAAGGCACCCCCACACTCGTAAGAATTTATAAGAAGGTTTCTTTCCTTTCCATAATTCATAAGGGGTTAGCTCTTGATTTTACCGGGGTATCCTATTCAAAAGATAATTTGCTGACATGACAGCATCTCCCCACATATTGGTAGGCAACCCTGAACTGAGCAACATTGCATTGCACATTTCTTTCAAGGTCCCATTTTTACGCTCAGCAATCCCATTTGATTGAGGCGAATACGGTGCAGTGACTTCGTGAATAATTCCATGTTTCGCACAGAATTCACCAAAAGGTGACACATATTCACCACCTCGGTCACTTCTTATTACTTTTATTTTTCCCTTAAGTTGAGTTTCAACTTCATTTTTATAGAGCTCAAACTTCTCTATAGCTTCATCTTTGCTTTTAAGCAAATAAACATAACAAAATCTTGTACTATCATCCACAAATGTGACAAAGTACTTATAACCATCCCTTGTTTGATTAGATTTTAAATCACACACATCACTGTAAATCAAATCCAAGGGTTTTGTATGTCTTTCTATAGTTTGAAACGATGATCTTGTTAATTTTGCCTCTACACAAATTTCACATTTGTGCTTCGAACTAATTTGGAATGTTGGGATATGGTTCAAGTTAATTAATCTACGCATTGTTTCATAATTAACATGACCTAGTCGACCATGCCACAAATTGGAAGACTCAAGCAAGTAAGCAGAAGAATTATTATTAGTATTAATACTCTTCGCAGTCATTACATTAAGCTTAAATAACCCCTCGTTTACATAACCTTTTCCCACAAACATTTCTTTCTTGGACAAAATAACCTTATCAGATTCAATCACCATGCGGAATCCATGCTTGTTCAGCAACGAGACAGAAACCAAGTTCCTTCGTATCTCCGGCACATAAAGGACATCATTGAGAGTCAATTCTTTGCCAGAGGTCATCTTCAGCACAACCTTGCCTTTCCCAAGGACTTCAGATGTTGCAGAGTTTCCCATAAACAGCTTCTCTCCAGTCTCAGTTGGTGTGAAGGTGTGGAACAACTCCTTGCTAGAGCATATGTGCTTTGTAGCACCAGTGTCAATCCACCATTCTTTCGGGTTAGAGCCGATCAGGTTCACTTCGGATACCATAGCAGAGAGACTGATTTCAAACATATCTTGAGCCACATCATCCACCATGTGGGCCTCGTGCTTCTTCCTCTTCGGTAGTCTGCACTCAGTTGACTTGTGACCCATCTTGTCACAGTTAAAACACTTTCCTTGAAATTTCTTCTTAGAAACTCCACCCTTAGGTCCCAAGTTGGACCTCTTGTCTGGTTTCCCCTTCTTGAACTTGGAGTTCTTCTTAACCTCCACAACATTAGCACTAGAGGATGAAACAGACCGATTCTTATTATCTTCCTCAATTCGGAGTCTCAAGACAAGGTCTTGCACCGTCATCTCCTTTCGCTTATGCTTCAAATAATTCTTGAAGTCCTTCCAACCAGGGGGTAATTTTTCAATAATAACGGCTACTTGGAAGGCTTCATTCATGGGCATACCCTCAGCTTCCATGTCATGCATGATCATCTGAAGGTCTTGAACTTGACTAACCACCTTCTTGGAATCTACCATCATAAACTCAAGAAGTCGAGACACTATAAACTTCTTAGTACCCATATCCTTGGTTCTATACTTTCTGTCGAGTGAGTCCCACAAAGCTTTGGACATTTTCAGCACACTATACACATTGTACAGTGAATCACTCAAACAGTTCATTATATAATTTCTGCACAAGAAATCCGAGTGGTTCCAAGCTTGTACCGCACTAACATGCTGAACATCGATTTCACCTTCTTTCAGCTTAGGTGCATCCTCAGTCAAGAACCTCACAAGGTTCAAGGTGGTCAGGTAGAACAACATATTTTGTTGCCACCTCTTGAAATTCAGCCCACTGAATTTCTCCTATTTTTCCGCATGAGCGGTTACCAGTACAGCCGTATTTGGCACCACAAGGGTCGCCACATTAGGCACTGCCTCAGCAGTCACATGCCCATCACCAGACAAGCTAGTTCCGTCAACTCCCGACATTTCTGAAATCAAAAAATCAATTAGTTATCATTTAATTATTTAGAATTCAGAAAATGCAATCTCATAAAACATTACAGTGAGATCAAATAGGTGGGAGAAAATATGTATTAGTTGCTAAAACTAAATTACAATAACTAATCAACAAGTAAGACATATTTATAAATTAATAATAATCCCCGCACAAAAACAGGAGCAAGCAAAAGAATTTGAGTATATGTTCCAAACATAAGTGATTCTCCAAATTCTTTATTAATTTGTAAGCTGCAGACAAGTGATATACTGATATGCATCATTTATCAATTCAACACCAGTTTATAGGCAAAGATTACAAATATAAAGCTAGGTCAAGCGTCTCTCGGCAAAACTCGAGACAGCAGCAAGCAAGTCATATAAATTATCAAAACTGACTAGCAAAAACTGAACTTAACATTAAAAAAGAAAAACTATTAGAGCGATTTTGACTAATTAAAAGACAATTATGCATTCATTAAAGAAAAACATAACCTTACCAATAATTAAAACCAAATCTACCTTCAAAAAAAAAACAAGACATTATGCGTTTTAAAATCAATCAATAATATTAAGAAAAGATTAGAAATAAATGCATGAAAATATTAGAGGAGCAACATGCGGATAATGATATGAACAAGGAAAACCATATAACTAATTATATGCAATAAAAGCAAGATAATGGTAGTAGGAATATTTAAAAAAAAACACTACCAGAAAACCGATCAACATATATAATAGGAATAAAAAAGAATAAATATAATTACACATGCAGCAAAAAAAAAACCATTTTTTTAAACAAAAAATTGTAAAAGACCTGACTACTAACACAAACTAAAGAAACTGAAGGCAGAGATCATAGGAGCCATGCAGAGCATCTCTAATGGTACCTTAAAGATAGAACATGCAATTCTATAAACTGAAACAAATAAACTAGATTAATGATTATGCAAAAGAGTAACCACCAAGCATCACAAAATTAATCAACATGACTGATCACCCTGTACATGCTATATATCATTTTAAACAACAAAAAACTAAGCCAAATCCTGGAGTCCCAAAAATATTGACATGAACAAGTTACTGAGGATGATGTTCTCATGGCATGAACCGCATTGAAAAATTCATTAACACTTTCCAAGTTAGTAACCATTATAGGATATAACAAACAAGCAGTAAAAGAAGAATTAGCATGGCAAAAAGGTGTCTACAAAATAACCAACCAAAGGCAAGTACAGAGGTCATGGTAATATACAAGTAATACAACTAATGAATAGAAACTTGTACATGCATATATGATAAAACAATAACAATTTCACAGTAGCAAAATCACTATACTCCGAAAAATTCAAACAAATTAGTTTATCAGTTAAACTAATTTATATGAATAATGTAATCTGTTTTAAGCTTGTAAGAAGTATAGTAAGAGATTGTACCTGAAATCAAGATTATAACAAGGAAAAATACCGAAAGAATGTTCGAGTCACGTGAAAACCACGCTCTCCTTAAAAAAGATTAGCCCCTTCCGTAAGGTGCTTGAAGGATGAATGGCCTCCGTCTCCCAGGATACAACGAACAAAGGTGATTTTCAAGCACTTAGAAAACCCGCCTTCTACGAACCGAACAAGTACCACTCTATCACACAGAAATGAACCTAAAGCTCTAAAGAAGATGAAAGGAAACCAATGAAAGACTTGGGGATTTTTTGGTGTGTAAAATAATGAAGCCAAAGTCTCCTTATATAGGAGTAGAAGAATGTAACCCCCAACAACAATAACTTTGTAACCCCCAACATATAATTAATATTGGAGTTACAAAATTTAAAATGGAGTTACAAAATTTAAAATGGTGTTACAAATCAAATAATAAAATGTACTAAATTTTTTATTCAAAAAATAGTCCAACAGTCTCAAATGCTCATAGCAGCATTACACATGAAAACGAAAACTACATATGTGCATGATATTAAAAAACTATTTGCCTGAACTCATTTGATATCAATTAGATGCTGAAGAATATGCTATTACCCATTGCCTTGAATCTTACCAAATCTGATAACAGATATCAACCATCTACATGAAATGACGAACAATGTACAAGATTCAATTATTAGCAATGCAGTTGATTGTTTGCAAGAGTTTTGCAAACTCCCGAAGCATAGGTCATTTGGTACAGTCGCACTGACATAAAAGTGAAGAATAACTGTGGATTTCTAACTTAACATTAATCCTTAATCTGTTCAACTGTTCCTATCATTTCTTCTTCATCTTGTCACCCGATCTTTCTTCAATACTAGCTTGTTCAAGATTGGCTTTGTTTTTCTTAATCTTGCCCCATATCTTTTTTCCAACCTTCAAAATTGTGTTAACCTAGATAGTTCTCAATCAGGGTTCAAACTTGCATACATGATCAACCCGACCTGATTTTAGTTCAACCAAGAATTTTGCATCATTTCCAAAAACTTGGCTCCTCTGATCAAACTCTCTTTGACCAATCTGAAACTAAAACCGGCACTCATTGGCCTTGTTCCTTTGCTGTCTTGACTCTTGAAATGAATCCATGTTTCTTGCTGGAGTCTCTGTTTCTTTCATATCATTGAATGATGAATTAGAATTTCTCATCAAGTCATCGAGGGCACCAGACTCTTCTTTGCGATGGATAGACTTGACTTCAAAGTTCTCAATCATTTATTTCATTTCTGCAACACTTCTCCCACTGACATCATTTTTCTTTCGTATTCAGGCCAGACTCAAGAATATACTAAAAAGATAAATCTTTATTGCAAAGAATACATTTTTTCAAAACTAGCAAACAAAATCCTAAATTTCAAAATAAACAGACATGATGATTAGGCAGAGGTAAAATGTAAATAAATCAAGATCTAATCAATCTCTAAAATCTATCAGAATTATTATGAAATCTAAGAAAATTATTCAACCTTAGATAGAGATCGTATGCGATTTGTTGTCCTACTACTGAGACCTTCGTCGCTAGTTCAATTAGAAATTTAAAAACACCTTAAACTAAACATTGATCACTTAATTTGAAGATCAGGAGTGTTACTGTAGTAAGTTACTGTTAGATTTGTTGCAAGTTAATCCCAGAAATCACTTTGCAAAGCAGAATATTGAACATTGGGCCTGTTTGGGGTTTCATATTATTGTTCACTTATGGCTTATAAGGCCGTAAGAACTTATGAGGGGTGTTTGCCTATTTAAGTTTTAGCTCAACTTATGACTTATATGTTGATAAGTTGAATGTTAGGAAATCCTAACATTCAACTTTCAACTTATTCTTATTTCCTGATACACGCAATATATAATATCCTTCAAATCTTCAAAATCATATATCTTTTGATCCGTTTTTGATATGTATATATCAAATTTCTCTACTCATCGAGATCTATCCATTGATATATATTAAAAAACAAATATTTTGAAAAATAATAAAAAAAGTTAACTTATAAGTTCTGATTTACCAAACACTTTACTGACTTATAATTTCTGATCTACTTATCACTTATATGACACTTATGCTTATAAGCCATAAGCTACTCATTTTAAGGTAAGCCAAATGGCCACATTATCTTTCCATTATTATTTTCATTAATTAATAGTAACTATCTACAGTATTTCATAAGAATAGGAAAGAGACACACATACACAAACAGATGTAACACCTTCCAGTATATTTAGATCCAAATTAAAAGAACAAAGAAGCTAAACAAATAGAACAGCTAAAAACAGAGAAAATTCATTGAAACCGTAGCAGTCTAGCAGAGCAAAGCAAAGAAAATAAAATAACATAATAATCTTCTCTGTCTTATTACAATCATTTCCTCACTATTTAGCTACTCCCTTTCTCTAGTAGGACACGTGTTGCAATTGCAGTGGCTCCATCCTTAAGAAACTGGTGTGGCACACGATCGTTAATTGAAACTACACCGGTTTGACATATAACGGTACATGATCAACAAACAAACGACACTGTCTAGGCTAACCCTTCCCTCCAGTTAAATTAATTATAATAATTTAAGATAGCTGTTAAGAGTAGAAAATCAAAGTAATCATACCTGGTTTGAAGCAGTATGTACACCAAAAAAAAATACAAGTGATTGAAAGATTAACTCTTTTTATTGGTTTACACAGCCATGAAAAAGCACATGTAATTCATTCACTTTTGATGTTCCAATAAGCATGTGAAAAAGAAAATTATAATCTTTCATTAATAGTAAATCATTCTTCTTTTTATGTTAGCAATGAATTTGATAAGTTGTGTGAACTCTGAAAATGTATACCATCTCATATTTTGTTACTAAAGATGTATGTTAGAGGATTTTTATTTTTTGGTTTAGAAAAGTTAAGGTGTCAGAGTAAACTAAAGAATATATTTGTCAAATCAAAATAATTTCAAAATTATTATATTAATTAATAATTCGGAAAAATATGAATTTGAATGTATGAGGACTTATTTATAAGTTCATAATCAACCTATTTGGTGTGTACAGTCTAATGGGATCACAGGTCCAACATGAGTTTAGACTAAGAATAGTCCCGATCTTTCTCGGTTTGGCTTAACTTGTAAGTAGGGTAGTTAACTAGTTATCAACATAAAGCAAGGTTTTCAATATAATCATAAAATTTGTAGTAGAATTTTCGAGATAAATTATCTATTCTTTATTTTTATGTTAAAAAAATATATTTATATTATAAAGTTGGGTTTTTTGATACCATTTTACTATAATATTCTATATCTTTTATCGTATTTACAATAGAATGCCATTTGATTACATTGACTTGTACCTTCTTTACATCATAACCATTCATTTCATCGTGTATGCGTATTTGCTCCGTTGCCGCTGCGAAGTTTATGAAGTAAGCTTTTTGTTTCTCCCCAAAATTTCAAATACATACTATGTAGTTCCTATTCAAATTGAAATTCAAATCACACGCTTTCCCTTGATTTGAATTTCATATTCTTAACATTTGTTATTTCTGTATTTTTTGCTCTCATACAATCATCTGTTCTTATTTTTTCCGTATTTTTTTCTTTCAATTTCCACTTTACTATTTATACCTTTCATTTATTCTTATTATCAATTTTTTGCAGGTTCAAATTTTTTTTTTTTTACAGCAGGAGAGATGGAAAATATCTATATAGAATTCTTACATGCTACGAAAATTAGGTAAGAATGAGAAAAGATCGGTCTTTTCTTTTTGAGTGCTATATATAATTGATGACTGCAGTTTCATGAAAGAGAATGGATGTATTGTATTGTTTCAGTTCAGGTGTTTTTCTTTCTTTTTCTTATGATTTGTTATTTTTTGTTATATCATCTCAATGCATAAATCAATATTGTGGTGATTTTGATTTATGCAGTCCAACTATTTGATTAAAGACTTGAAAGAATTTTTCACTATATACTTTTATGTTTAAAGGCGACAAATGCTATGTTTAAATATAAGATTTTGCTTTTTGCAGGTTGTGGTAGTGTTCTTTCCGATAAATCAGGTACACACTGTTTACATTTACAATTTTCTTTTAACCACTATTAGTTTTAGTTTGTTAGTTTTTGATCAATGTCGAGTAAATTACATAATTTTGAAATGTACAAAATGGAATGATGTTTGAAATTTCAGAACGAGAGAAAAATAGTACTACCTTATTTCGAATTTTTTTAAAAAAAAGTTTTTGCAATTTAGTATTGCCGTATTCGTATCTTATCTTTATGTGGGAATGTGGGATGAAGGTTGACAAAGAAAATCAGTTTATCCATATTGTTGGGTAAAAATCTATTCCCTTTCTTCGGGTTTTTCAAACTACTATTTAGATGGTGAAATTTATGTCATCGCAATTGCTAAAACTTTTGGAAAATAGAGATGATTTAATCATATGTGCAAGATGCCGGAGGATGGTATATTTACACTCATAATTTAATGATTTTGTTTTTCTAAATAACAAGTTTTTATTGTGTTCTATTAGTTGTGTTGCATTTACAATTGCTTATTTTTTTTTTATTTTTTCAGATTATATTTAATCTTCTGCAATATGAAGTATACAGGTTGTATGATTTGCACTACACCGGAAAAATGAGGTTAACTCTATTACCACGTTATTATTCAAAGTTTGCTATACTCGAACTTTTTTTTGAATCTTTTTAAATACTACCCACTTAAATTAGTATAACACAAATAAAAGTTCTATTCAGTACTTGTCTCTTACTTTCATGAAAATACTTCTCTCAATAATTTATGTTCCATGTGATCTGATCTGTTTGTGTAATGAACCAACTTTTGAATTTTTTTTGTGAACTTAGTGGGTGTTTGTGGTAAAGTTTACTCTACAATAAAATCATTTGAGACTTCAAAGAAAGGATAGAACTTTTATGAAATATATAGCAAAAGAAGGTACACCACTTGAAAGGAACCAGAATATTCAAGTTACCATATCTTGGAAACTCAGTGTGGTTCTTTGAGAAAAATAAGGACACAACATGGAGCATATGCCTCATGATTCTTTCACAGTAAAGTGGATTAACCATGAGGATTTCATAAAATGAACCAGTTTTATGTATCATTGGATAATAGAGTACTCAACCTTCTGATCAAGAAAGGGGAAAAGGTGTACCATGGACAGAAGAAGAACATACATAGATTTGTACTCATGTCAACATGATAAATATTGAATTTAATCAATATGAAGAGTATAAAGTAATGTAATTATAAGGACACGTTGTTATATTATAAACGTAACATCTTTAATTTTAAAAACTTGGTAAGATTGTATATGCTTTAACGAGAGGCTTTTATGTTTCTTGGTTACGGAACAATATTGAAATTTGTATATCTCAAAAGATTAAGGTATGCTTTGACACCAAATATTAGTATATATATACTACTATTGTTATCCTCAGCACAAATGAACATAATTATTTTTATGTTTTTAGATAATTCGAATTAATTATGTTAGTTAGAGAGAGGTTATGTTAGTTGATCAGGTAGAGAAAGTTATTGATTGATTAGTAATACCTGCTTTGTGTTATTGATACTAATTTGTATTTGCTACTTAAATTTGTTTTATGTGGAGTTACAAATTATCAAGATTGGTTATTTCAATTACTACAATGTAGTTTCCTTTTATTACTACATTACATTGGATCAACAATTTATTATGTTGTATTTGGTTGAATGTGTAGGAAAAGTAGTCAGTCGTTCTTTCATGTTTCAAACCTTTGCAGGTCACAAGTGACAAGGCACAATTTTAATTTTGCAATACCATGCCTAAACAAGTCCAAATATTATATTATGTAACAATATGTAAATTATAACTTGGTGTAGTATGTTTAGTTGTTTACGGAATCCGTATATACACAAGATACTACATTAAATCCTGTAAATGGTGAACCAAGATTGTGAGACTGGAGAAATTCATACATGGATGAGAAATTCAGTTTCTTTTTTTGTACAATGACTTCCAATGGCTTTCTTGGGACAACCATGTCCACGTTTAATGAATGATACGTCAAACGTAGTCTTCCAAGAGATAATTTTAAGTGTTCAGTCTAAATTTGACAATTCCTTTGCATCTCATATTTGATTTAATATCAGGTTGCTTTTTTTCACTTTTGGCAGGGAGGAATTTGACTTGACCATTGGCTCAGAACGCAACCAAGTGGCTATCTATTTGTCAAAACTAGGAGGTGATAGGTGCATCCAACTCCTCACTCTCAAGAGGCCAGTAGGCCCTGTGGAAGAACTTCTAAGCTTGGATCTCGGTTTTGGACGCATTGACCCTCATTTTCAGGCCATTGAAATTCTCATTGATGAAGAAGGCCCATTTGATTTTGGGCCAGCATCTCTCATTGGTGCAGCTATGATGCACACGGGTTATGCCTTTCATGAAGACTATTTCACAGTAGAATTAGTGGAGATCCTATAGTGGTACCAACTCACGAGGTGGTCTGGGCAAAGGTTACTGTACCTAAATTCATCTGGAAGTCTCGATTTTCAGTTTATTATCGCAAGTAGTATGTGTAATAAGTTGATGTGTGTCGTGTTTAGAGTTGTCATTGTCTAATGGGAGTAGTTATTAGCAGTCCGAGATGAAGGATATGGGAGTAGTTATTAGTAGTTTAAGTTCTCTCCCTTATTAGTAGAATGCAGTTGTTTAGTCTTTTGTCCCGAGACTGTTTTCGGTTGTATTTTCTCTTTTATTAATGAATGGCATTTTCAAAAAAAAGGTTCGAAAAAGATTACGATTTGACCTTTCATATCAATTTGAACGTGTCAGTATCAAGTTTAAATTATGTAGACATAGATGAAGGACATTTCAAAAGTATTCATTTGTTTATAAATTTACATGTGTTAATATATACAATGTCAAGTTGTCAAAATTAAAATTTAAAATTCAAGACTTGAATCACTGTTGAGGTGTGAGGAGGATAATTATGGGATTTTAATATTAATTTTAAATATTTATTAAAAAAAAGTAAAATTAACTAGTACAAGAAA
Organism: Saposhnikovia divaricata; assembly: GCA_036435485.1. Taxonomy (NCBI): domain Eukaryota; kingdom Viridiplantae; phylum Streptophyta; class Magnoliopsida; order Apiales; family Apiaceae; genus Saposhnikovia; species Saposhnikovia divaricata. Next base: position 162,509,298 of record CM071597.1, read on the forward strand.
AAAAGTCAAAAAATTTAGATATTATTGATGAAGTTAAATTTTATTTAATAAGTATAATAAATTTAGAAATTTAAATATTATATTCATTAAAAGTCGAGATATCGCCATACATGAAAATTAATTGTAAAGATTAAAATTTTTATAATTTTAAAAGAACAAATTTCGAAAAAGATTACGATTTGACCTTTCATATCAATTTGAACGTGTCAGTATCAAGTTTAAATTATGTAGACATAGATGAAGGACATTTCAAAAGTATTCATTTATTTATAAATTTACATGTGTTAATATATACAATGTCAAGTTGTCAAAATTAAAATTTAAAATTCAAGACTTGAATCATTGTTGAGGTGTGAGGAGGATAATTATGGGATTTTAATATTAATTTTAAATATTTATTAATAAAAAGTAAAATTAACTAGTACAAGAAAAAAAGTCAAAAAATTTAGATATTATTGATGAAGTTAAATTTTATTTAATAAGTATAATAAATTTGGAAATTTAAATATTATATTCATTAAAAGTAGAGATATCGCCATACGTGAAAATTAATTGTAAAGATTAAATTTTTTATAATTTTAAAAGAACAAATTTTGATGTATAAAAAACAGGAGTTTTTTTTTGAAAGAACAAGTAACATGGATTGTTTTTAAATTACAAATTTTAAATAATATTATCTATAAAAAATTTATAAAAATTGGTTTTACAAATAATAAAATATTCACCATATTGAAAACAAATTTTTTTTTTTTTGCTAATTGAAAACAAAAAATTTAATCAATAACAAGTAAGAATTAGAAAATAATCACCATAAAAAGGCTATTCATAGGTGCTAAATAAACTATAAGATTTGCAAAGAAATGAGTATCCCCAGGAAGTAAGAAAACAAGCAAGTTATCAAGGTTTCCAAGAGTTCTGTCAAAGGCCACGCGAATCAAAGTGTTGATTCGCGTTACCGCGGCCTCTTTGAATCACACCTAAACGTGAATGGGCGATCGGATCGAAGACGAACTACTTTTAGTCCCTTATGACTACGCCAATGTCAACGAGAATACTGTTGTAGCTAGGAGGTCATTCCCACCTCAACAGCAAATTCAGGTGCATCAACAGCAACAACAGGCACAAGTGGTTAAATCCTTCACAACACAAAATATGGGATCGAAATGCCTGATTAACGTGCAGCTCTAGACTTCCTAACTAGGCAAGTTAGGTATGTAATAACTCGATTATGAAAAGGATACGGAGTCGCTCGACCGGAAGGAGCGGCATTAGTAGAATTCTATTATTTGATAGGTACACGATAGCCTTGTCATTTGCAAGAGGACAGACTCATGTAATCAAAGAGACTCAAACTCCTAGCTCGGGCAATCAACCATCTTTATGATCCCTTCACTTTCGCCTTGCCTTGCTTCTTGCATCTTGGGACGAAAAGAGGGGGCTTAGATAGCGACTTATTCCACGAGGATGATCATTTTTATTTAAAATAAAAATGAGACTAAAGATATCTAAGTATATTTCATTTATTGCAGGGTCTTAAAAGGATAGAAAGTATGCATATTTTACTATGATGATGTTATTTCCAAAAACATCCCCGTCTTATGAGTGTAATGTGTGCGATATGTAAAATGTAAAAATAATCACACAATAAATACATATACATGAGAAAAATTAAATAGCAACTTAAAATAAAAATAAATATAATCGCACAATTTTGTTAAGTGATCGAAACAATACCTATGTCCACAATTGTTTTTCACAACATATTTGTAAGAATTTTAGTTTTACTCTACATAATCATGATGATTAGTTAAATTGATGGTTCGGTGATTTAATTTTATTTAAAATCCTTTATTATAATACCTGAGTCTACCACGCCTTGCGGTTAACCAATCAAAAATGAGAAATTATTTTAGGACCAATCAGATTCCATTCCTAAATTTTAGACCAATCATATCATATTAAAAGTTTTCCTTATTTATCTTTCTATACCCACTTTACTAACGGTAGTTAGTTAATAATTCTAATTAAAATATAATAACTATTTAATTTAACATGCTTATATATTATATATACTTTTAATCAAAAAATATTCGATAATAAATTTCTCATATAATTTATTTTCACTTTTATTAAATAACAACTATATATTTACGAAATTACGCTAATTATGGTAATAACTCAACCAACATGAAAATATTAGCATAGAAAGTAGCAAGGTACCAATAATTAAATAGCAAAGTATGTCCTAATAAACGGGAAAAAAAATCACGCTCCCCTACCCATTAATTTTTATGGGATTTCATCATGTGTGATAATTTTATTTAATTTGAACCCAGATAAAAATTCAGTCTCATAATCCAGTTATAAAATAGCAATCCGATTTCATTAAAATTATTTTTAAATATCAAGTCACATGTCGTGCCCTCTAGCCATTATCTAATTGTCTACTAATAAATTAGCTTGAATATACACTAATTTGTTACCCATACTTCATAATATAAAAATATAAATGCTACAATGATTACTAATATAACAAATATTCTTTTATTCCAGGTATACAGTTAGATGCAGTTAACCAATCAAAAAATTATGAATTATTTGAGGACCAATCAGATGTGATTCCTAAATTTTAGACCATTCATATTATATTAAAAGTTTTCCTTATTTATCATTCTCTTCCTATTATACTAAATGTGGTTGTTTAATAATTCTAATTTAAATATAGTAGTTACTTGATTTAACATATCCATATATTACATAATTTTTAATGACATAAATAGTATTTATTTTGACATAAATGTAATATAGCTACCTGTCATTTGACAGAGGAATGAATCCCTGTATTAATGAAAAATATGTACTTTAGCTATAACTGTAAACTACTCTTCACATGATTATGTGACTTTTCATGCAGTCATTTCTGTAGTTTTGAAACCTTTTCTTATTTTCTGTTGTAAAATTGCTGATTAGGTTGAGTTTAGTTCTAAAATATGACATGCATTACAGTTTCGCATGCATTGGAAAAAGAAGTGTTATGGAATGCTGCAAAAAGGTTGTCCTTAATAGTGATAGTTATGTAAAGTTTACCAACGGCCTGCTTTATGGCAATGGTTTCAACCTTTATGGCATAAAAATTCAAGAAGGGGTGATGAAAAAGACACTTATGGAATAAGCTTGAAGTACGGTTGCACAATGCCAGTTTGGAAGGAGCTAAGCATGACACATATGAAGGATATGAAAGCAATAAGAAGGATAGCGATTTAAGTCAGAGACTCAGAAAAAGGTAATCTTGCAATAAAAAGTTTCAGAGCATAGTCCAGTGCAGAATAAGTATAACAGAGCTCAACTATTTCAAGATAGGCAGTTGTTATGAATTCACAGGATGAATTACTCTCTGTGTTAGAAAAGTGCCAGAGTAATACTAATTTTGTGTGGGAAATAAAAAGGATTTGAAAAAATGTTGTTTATTGTTTTAGTGTGCATGTAGAAATATTTAAAATAAAATTAATTTCAATATATTAATTTGAATTTGAATATGTTATAGTTACATATTAGTAGTAAAGATAGGAGGAACACGTAGCACAAATATTAAATTTTAAAAAAAAATTCCAGCCAATTTTATAAAATATAAATTACATTTAATATGAACGAAATACTTATTTTGAATATATATTTTTTTGAACATTTGTTGATGTAGTTTTGAGAAGTTCGTTCGCAGGGAAGGACTTTTGACTCAAGTTTAAGTTTAAGTTTTAATCTCTTAATATTAGAAGTGTGAGAAATAATTGATGTGTTTGTTGTTAACTAAAGTAAACTAATTATAAGCCAGTAAAACTAAGTTTATCGATGAGGAGAAACAACCCAAGAACTAGGGTTATTCAATTGGTTCAATGATGTTGATGTAATGCAATATCTACTTCTCATACTTTGCTAAAAACAATTCTTCTAAACTTTTTAATGTTCTCTCCCGAGATACAATATAGTGCCTATAACTATACCACAAAAGTCACTACCATGATCAATTGAAATACAATTATAAACTATTAAGACCCAAGAATTATAAGTTTCACAGTCCTCTTATTAATCTCCCGATTCAATAATCAAACTATGTCTACCAAATCATGAACAAGAATTGTGAATCCTCTCCCAATTCATCACAATTCCTATAAATACAATTAAAGGTTAGCTACTCCCTTAATTGGGTTAAGCCCTCAATGATAGATTAGCAAAGTAGAGAATTCGCACATAATCAAACAAACATATATAACCAACGAATATTACATAATTCTAGGATTAGAGAATTAGTTACCCATGCTAGATAAAGAAAACAAGTATATATTAATGGGCAAAATCATTGTTACAAGAGAATAGAGTGAAGAAAATACAACTTGAAGAATCGCTTAAAGCTTGGATGGAATCCCTTCAATCCTTGCTCTCTTGTTCTCTCACCAAGTGTTTCTCTATCTCTCTCGTTATACAATACCCTCAAAACCCTCGTTCTAATGTTTTTATATACTTGGATGGGCTTTTTAAAAGTCATATATGGTAATTAAAAACTAATTACAATTAAATAAATAAATCTATTTTTATCCATCTCAAGACCCCTGAATGTGATGCCCATGCCCCCTGAACTTGCTGAAGCTTCCCTCAAGGCCCCTGAGTTCGAGGCTCAGGTCCCATGACTCCAAAAAGTGAGAATTCTAATCTGCACAGGGCCCTTGAGTGTGAGGCTCAGGTCCTGACGCTCCAAATACTAAAAATTCTGGTTTGTTCAAGGCCCTTGAGCCAAGGCTCAGGACCTATTTTCTCTACGTTTTGCCTCCTTTCAGCATGCCTTCTTGTCCCCAACACCTTACTCCTTTGGAAGATCCTACAAACATAGAAAACACCCACTTAGCATCCATGTAAATTATATAAACAATAACATTATTTATATAGGACCAAAGCATCATAAAACAAGGTTTTTGAGGATTAATATGAAGCAAAATATCTATATTTTAACCATACATCAAATACCCCCCAACTTAGCCTTTGCTCGTCCTCGAGTAAAACTAATATAATATAACTATATACAACTAACTAGTACCACTTCCGTAGGTGATCACAGTTGCATTTGGCATATGCAACTAGCTCATGTAAAAGATTGAATGCTAATACAACACCACACAAAGAAGTCCTCTCATGCCACATCAATTTAAGAATCAAAGTGAATAATGCAATGCCTTGGTGTCAATGGTGCAAGTATTCACATAGTCTACTCACTGAATATGCATAAGTTCTCAAAAGTCCATGTCAAGTGTAAGAATAAGTTGGTAATCATGCTAAGCCCACAAGAGTACATCTTTGAGTCAAAACTCGGGACATCATATGTAAAAACAAGTAATTACTCACTTTTCACTCACAAAACACTAGTACAAAATTGACTTTTTACGTCGGTTAAATAGGTCTTATACGTCGGTTAAATGGCGACGTATAGAGGGGCGACGTATAAAATCACGAGTCTTTTACGTTGGTTAAAAAGGCGACGTATAAAGTCTAAATATACGTCGCTAAAAAGCCGACGTATAATGTTGAAAAAACAGACGTATAATGTTGAAGAAAGGGGACGTATAATGTTCCAAAAGCCGACTTATAAAGTCTAAATATACGTCGCTAAAAAGCCGACGTATAATGTCGAAGAAAGGCGACGTATAATGTCCATAAAACCGACGTATATTGCCCACAAAAATTTAAAAAAAATATTTTTTCTTTTCTTTTTGTATACAAATATTCTTTATCAAAAAAAATTCTTATTATTGCTGTACACCAAATAACGGTTAAACAATCAAAAACTATAATTTGTACAACCAAAATCTTGTAATAATAGAAATTTCTCAACTTTCAAATTCAATCACAACACAATGTTTATACATTTTTGATATAATGACTGTACAAGTATTATAACTGAGGATAAGTAGTGGTTGTGGACTTGTGGTGCAAACAATGAGCAAATTCTTTGCATGACTTGGCTGTTCAGGAAGCATCCCACCTGGGGCTCCGTTAAAGAAGATGACTTAATTGCAGCTCCACGAGGATCAAAATAACAAGACACTCAGGTTAGTAAGCAATATTATCCACAGCAGAGAAGCAAAACTTGCATCCAATTACTGTCACATTAAGCACCATACCGCTTCATCAGCTTCACCAGCAAAAGTAATCTTCTGCCCATTAGTAAGCTTCATCCAAACAAGAATCCTATTTTCCCCGATGAACAAGGAGAATCAAACCAAAATTTACCATAAGCATGTCTGTAACTTTAATATTGTTAACCAATCCTACGTTACTGCCATATTCTTATACTTGAAACAGCGTCCAATTATGAAATCCTTGAAAAAAGAATATAATTACCAACAGAAAAAACATGTGTAATTGTGCACAGCAGGCTACTTCATAAAAAAAGACCTAATCATAAGACTAAACTGAGAAACACAAAACAAATCAGAAACTTGGATTTCAAACATTAGTGACAGACCTCAACTAAATGAAGCTGAATACTATCATCAGCAAACTGCCTTGTTAGCAACCTGGGTAGAAACAAAAAGTCAGATACGGTGAAACTGAAACAGAAACATTAATTACAAGCTATATGTAAGATTTACTTTTGCATCAGGATCATTTGTAACATGGAGCAGTTTTTCAATTGCAATCTCGACAGAATCCTCCATTGGGTCCTTCTGAGGAAAGAAAAGACTAGTCAAGAATTTTCAATGAAGGTAGTATGATGCCCATAAAATGTACCATAAAAGGACATAAGACCTGATTTTTCAGCATCTCTACCACCAAAACTAGAGCAAGCTCCCTAATAGATGGATCTGAGTCGTCCAATATCTCAAGTACAACTGTCAAAATCTGATTAAAGTACTGAAAATATACAGAAAACCATGTAAATGGTCATTTTCCAGGCCAAGCACAGTCTACGGTACTCACTAGAATTACAGGGAAAAAAATCATTTTGGATCTTCAATCTGACAAATAAAATTCAACCACAAAAGAAAATATACCAAGCAATAATGTAGAAAGTGATCATACCTTGGTCCAAATGGAATGATCATTTGCCACAGAAGTTTCAACTAGCTGTTGAAGTGCACCACGCTTGCTTGCATTAGAGCCCTCATCATTCCCATTGAAAATCTACCAAATAAATATTCAAAGAAGTCAGTCCATTACATAAAATATATTAACTGATATATATTAGTCTATTAGAAGAAATCCAAAAGTTTAAGTTCATAGAGAGGAAGAGGGTTGTGAGAGAAATGGTGAATTTCGAAGAACTTACCAGATGAAGGATTTGCGGGATGCTCAGTTCTGTATCTGGAACAGATTTGCTGTTTGTTTCATGTTTCGGATGGCCAATAGACCCATTATCAATATTAATCCCTGCAGAGACCCTTAGATGTTCAGTCTTAGCCATCCCATTCATATCATGTGGTGAGGATGAAACCTCTACATTCACGCCGTTGATATTATCCGGCCTGGTGTTCCAGGATTCCAGATTATCACTGGGAATGCTGACCCCGTAATTTACATCACTGGATCTTGGATTACGGTCCATGTTAGAACCCGTCTCGAGATCATGATACAAGCGTTCCGGAGTATCATTAGCTATTTGACCAATAATATTTATATTATGTGTTGACTCTTGTCCAGAACTCCACTTCCTGCCACCATCACTATCAATTGAACCAGAGGAGTATCTTTCATACAAGTGACTCCTCCTCGAGGCTCCAACATATCCTTCATCAGAAGATGTTCCAACAACATCAGAGGGATCATAATAGGATTTAGAGCGTTGATGATCTTTTTTATTCTGCAGAAAGTTCATCAAGTCAACTTCTATACGAGGTGTATCTGATTGAGAGCCCGTCTCAAGGAATTCTGTTCTTCAATAGACAAACTCAGAATAAAGTTAAGAACTGCTGATGAATCAAAATAAGAGTAAACTGATATAATGCACGTTATAGCTGCTTCCTTGAGTTTTGTATTCTTATCATACACCAATGGTGTCAACTCAGCAAGCCATAATTTAAGAATGACAGTGTTTCCAGAGCCCTCACCATTTAGAGCATGCTTCTTGAAAGAACCAATTGCAAACTCAATAACAGCCAATTTTGCCTTGGGTGATCTTTGTTCATCTAGCGAACGAAGCAAAGCTGGTAAAAGTGAATCCACCCCATACGTTTTATCTACAATATCCAGTGTCGTCGTGCATGGTTGCCTTACTGATTCAATCATCAAATCAACCAACACACACACAAAACATTCAATTACACTTTCCAAACAGTTGACTTGCTAAGAAATCTAAATTCCGAACTACAATAAAATTGAACAATTGAAAAAGGCGGGAAAATTACCGTAGAAGAACCGTTAATAGTGGAATTGAAGGATCTCCGTCCTTCCACTTGTCCTCAAACAGTTAGAAAATACCTGTGATACACAAGCATAGCCATTTTGTGAGCTCAACTTTGTTAAGAAACTTGACATAACTCAAAATATGAGGTAAACATAATAAAAACAGGGGCCTTGTATAGAACGCTAGACAGAACTAGGCAACACAGCGCCTCAAAAAAATTTTGAAATACTGATAAATAATCATGTATACCTTCCTCAGTTGTACTTCAATTTATTTATTTGACCAACAGCCACCATAACGCCGCCCATCACTTCCTCTCCTTCCATTCCTCCTTCACCTCGCACCTGCAACACTAGCAGAACGAGGAGTATTATCACCCATCAATCACTGTGAACAAAGAAAAATATAGCAGCAATTAGGCAAACTAAATACATAGGACTTGTGTATAAAACCCTATCTAACATAATATAAAATGTGCCCAAAAAATTCTCAGAAAATTATATGTCATCGTACATACAAGGATCTACATATACATACAACAAAAATTTAAAAAAAGCTTTAACAAAAATTTGGTCAAAACTTGATGAACTCCGGCAAAGATTAAAACAACCCTTATATACAAAACCCAATTCAAGATTGAATTTGAGGGTTACCACGATATGAAGAAAGAGATGAAGGGATTGTTATTCACGATTATGCTCGGATGTGAGGCTGAGAACAAAGAGGGAGAGATAAGGGAGGAGAGGTTGAGAGAGATGGAGATGGGGTTTCAGGGAGAGAGAGGCAGGCGGAGAGAGAGAGAGAGAGTCGAGGGCGGAGAAAGAGAGGTGGTGGTGGAGAGATTGAGCGAGGAAGATGAGGGAGACGGAGAGATTTGAGAATGACGAGAGAGAGATTGGAGAAATCAGAGAATTGAGTTAAAATGAATGGTCGAGATTAATTGCATCCAACGGCTCTAAGTAACGATCCATGTGCTCAAGTATTCTAGCACCCACTTTTATACGTCGGTTATATTAAGAGCGACGTAAAAGAGAATATTATATACGTCGCATTTTCCTCAACCGACGTATATAATAGTATCATATACGTCGCATTTTCCTCAACCGACGTATATAATAGTATCATATACGTCGCCTTTCACTTAACCGACGTATATAATAGTATCATATACGTCGCCTTTTCCTCAACCGACGTATATAATATTATCATATACGTCGCCTTTTACTCAACCGACGTATATAATAGTATCATATATGTCATCTTTTCCTTAATCGACGTATATAATAGTATCATATACGTCGCCTTTTCCTCAACCGACGTATAAAACACTCATATACGTCGGTCAAATAAAAACCCGACGTAAAAAGTCATCAATTTAACCCTTTTACGTCGGTTAAAACAATAACCGACGTATAAAAGTAGTATATACGTCGCTTTTATGTTTAGCCGATGTAAAATGGGCGACGTATAATGTCAGTTTTGTACTAGTGAAAGAATATTCACTCAAAAATAGGATAAGTGTATCACTCAATCCCAACAAGATCATAAGCATGCTTGACATTTGGTATCAATCTAACTTTAACACAACATACACTATTGATGATAATCAAAAGGTCTTTATTCGGGTTGTAACGGGACTAGGGACAAGGTATGTCAAGTAAAGCCAAAAAAAAGGTGAAGAGCCAAAGGCTAGTACCCAACAAAATAGACCATTCAACTCCTTATCTATCATCCCCACACTTGAATATTTTTATTCTTCCAACAAATAACCTGAATAGTCGAACAAAGAAGGATCACACAAACATAAGTATGCTCTCATATAAATAATATTTTTTCCTTTTTTTTTTCTTTTTTTTTTCGAGAGCTAAATATAAACAAGTACAATGATCCCATGATATTAATACAAAATTTGGCTAAAATGTAAACAACCATACCCCATATTCTTCCAAAGTAATGACCATCAATAAACCCCCCTTTTGCACACCTTTTTACTCCCTCAAACACTCTACTAGCCTTTGACAAGTTGGGTTCAAGTTAAAGTAAGGCCAATACAAGAAAAAGGTCTAGGCAAGTAATGTGGTGTGTCACCGAAAAAATAGGATTAAGCGCAACGGGTTAACTAATTGATCATGTATACATGGTGTGGTATATAGGAAATATGAGGTTATCCCTAAATGCCTTTATCACGTTATCATCAAATAATGTCATGCATTTCAAGAAAGGTCTCAAACAAGTGATAGCAATGCAAACAACATGTGGACACTCAAGCAAACGAATATAAAATGCAAAAGATATGCAAATAGGCTTAAAAGCTCACTTGGTGGTAAAACATAATCAATCCCAAGTAAAAAGTCTTTCTAACGCACCTACTTGTACTCAAAGCATGCAAACCAAATCATCTTGCACATATTCATGTCCTTTTAATCACTTACAACATTCAATAAGTCTACTAGCTTCAACTTACTAGTGTATGTGTGTGCACAAGAACAAAGCATCCTACTTCTCAATTAAAAGCGTCAATTAATAACACAAAATTCCTATAGCATGCATGGATGCATTAAGGAAAATTACAACAAGTAATCTTCACAAGGCTAGAATTATTTTTGTGATGTTTAATTTTTTTGTATTTTTTTACTACTATAATATATACCCACACAAATGCTATTAATATAAACAAACACCCCTCAACTTAACATGTTCCTTGTCCCCAAGGAACAACATTCACAATCCATAAGAATCTACGGAAATTATTAGTTATATAGTGGACTAGTAAGACATGAAGGGGAAGAAGAAGAAGAAGAAAAACTCCCCTAATTCTTTCCCCAACGGACCATTGAGACTTTGTTCAATTTCTTGAAGCTGCAATTCAAGCCCTTTAACATGTGATTCAAGGTCTTGAAATTTTCTACAATCCCCATATTTTGCACTTGTCAAAATATCTTCTCCTCCGCCTGTAGAGTCCATGCACACAAAAAAAATATTATACATGTATTTAAACCTAAAATAATACAAATAATAGTGAAATTTCTTGGGTTTCCTCCCAAGCAGCGCTTGTTTAACGTCATTAGCTCGACGCCTTAAGTTCTCTTGATCATTATGGTGGAAATTTCGAAACCATCTCGAATGGCCTAAGTGTAACATCTACCTCAATCGTACTCTTTTCTTGAGATTCATGTAATGGAGAAAATCGTCCATCAATTTCATTTAGCTCATGAAAAGTATTTTCATCCACTTCTTTCACAAGTTCCTCGATAATATCCACTCCATAACATGCAGGTTCAACTGATGGAACTTCCATAGCTTGATTAAGATCAAAGTGAACTTGTTCTTCTCCTACGTTCAATGTAAGCGTACCAGCTTTCACATCTATGTTGGCTCCCGCAGTCGCTAAGAATGGTCTTCCCAAGATAATTGAAATATCAACATCCTCATTCATCTCTAAAACAACAAAATCACAAGGGATGACAAATTTATCAACTTTTACCAAAACATCTTCAAGTATTTATTGTTCTATCCTCAAGTTGAAGTGGAATCCTTGTCTTCTTTAATCCTCCAAAACCAAGTCTTTTGTAAATTGAGTGCGGCATTAAACTTACACTAGCTCCAAGATCACACAAAGCTCGTTTCACTACCACTTTTCCAATGGTGCATGGCAAAGAAAAACTCCCAGGGTCCTTGAGTTTGGGAAGAATATTGTGTTGAATAACAGCACTACACTCTTCATTAAGAGTGATTATTTCCACCTCCTCTAACTTCTTCCTATTGGACAACACCTCTTTCATAAATTTAATGTAAAGAGGCATTTGAGCCAAAACATCAGCAAAAGTAATGCTAATATGTATTTCATGAAACATCTTCAAAAACTTTCATATTGCTTCTCTAGCTTTGAATTTTTCAACCTTTATGGAAAAGGAATTGGAGGCACATATGGTTTCATAGGAGCATTAGATGTAGGCTTGATGTATTTTCCTCTTTTTAGGAGGAAGAATTTCAACTTTAAGTTTTGGAGCTTCAATTTCTGGTAGTTCTCTTCCACTCCTCAAAGTGATAGCCTTACATTGTTCTTTTGTAGTCATATCAGGTTGACTAGGTAATGCTCCTTGTTCACGTACACCAATTTTATTAACAATTTGTCCCACTTGCACTTCTAACAACTTTTGTGAAGTAGCGACTTGCTCAAGCCTCGTGTCAATTTGCCCAAATTTAGTCTCAAAATTTGTAAAAGCATTAGTAGTCCCTTGTATCATTTTGTTTAGCACAACTTCCCGATCAGCAGGTTCTTTCTTTTCCTTTGGTCGTGGTTGATATTGTTGTTGTGCCTGATACTGGTGACGCGACTGAAAACCAGGAGGTTGATTTTGATTAGAACCTGCATATGATGGATTAGCCGCATTATTGATGCTGTAAGAAAGATTGTTATTGGGCCTCTGATTTGGATTGTAGTAGGAGTTATCCTGAACAGGCCACGACTGTCTTCCCTGAATAAAAGATGCTTCCTCCAGGATTTGTTGTGCATAAGAATACTGATTAACACCATAATCATTGTACCCTTCCATGGGAGAAAAAATAGCATTGACATGCGCTCTTTGTCCACGTACCTCTTGAGTAAGAGCATCCAATTTAAGAGTCAACAAGTTCATCATCTCAGCATCTTGTGCTGATTTAGCTGAGCTCGTCCCACTAGGTACCCAAGAATAGTTATTTGCTGCCAATTACTCAAGGAGTGCGTTTGCCTTATGTACTGGTGTTTTCTTGAAATCTACACCAGCTGCCACATCCAAACTTAAGCGAACATCTGCATTCAAAGATCCGTAAAAAGTGCTCAGAATCATCCATTCCGTACAATCGTGATGTGGACATTTTCTCAAATGTGCTTTGTATCTCTCCCATGCCTGATACAAGTCTTCACCTGGTTGTGTTTTGAAACTCGGAATTATTGTCCTCATTTGTTGCGTCTTGTCAGAAGGATAATATTTGGACAAGAACTCGGTAGAAAGACTTTCCCAAGTAGCAACTGCAGTTTCTGGAAGTTATTGGAACCATTCCATGGCTCTTCCTTTGATAGAGTAAGGAAACATGTGAAGACGAATCTGATCTGATGTAACTCCAATGATCTTGAATGAACCACACATTTGCACGAAGCACTCAATATGACGGTGTGGATCCTCTCGCTCAATATCCCCTTCAAAAGCTGAATTGCTCACCATCTGAATTAAGCTCGGATTGATGTTGTATTGAGCGGCGCTAATCTCAGGAGTCTTGTACATGCAGTTCGCAGGATTGGGAGTCTCATGATCCCAAATAGAAGTCTCATCAACATTAGCAACTTCTAGATTCTCGGCATTAGCCATCTTAGATTTCTCTTTCCTTTGCTTCGCCTCTCGCCTTAGAATTCGAAAAGTACGATCGATTTCTGGATCAAATTCTAGATTTCCAGCATTTGTAGAACATCTCATGCAAGAATAGTAGCACCTGAAAAGAGGACACCAATAAGATAGATCTTCGAAACAAATTTGATAAAACCTAAACAATAAAAAATAATTAACCTAAACTTAATATTGCTACCTTCCCCGGCAGCGGCGCCAATTTGTTGATGTAGTTTTGTGAAGTTCGTTCGCAGGGAAGGACTATTGACTCAAGTTTAAGTTTAAGTTTTAATCTCTTAATATTAGAAGTGTGAGAAATAATTGATGTGTTTGTTGTTAACTAAAGTAAACTAATTATAAGCCAGTAAAACTAAGTTTATCGATGAGGAGAAACAACCCGAGAACTAGGGTTATTCAATTGGTTCAATGATGTTGATGTAATGCAATATCTACTTCTCATACTTTGCTAAAAACAATTCTTCTAAACATTTTAATGTTCTCTCCCGAGATACAATATAGTGCCTATAACTATACCACAAAAGTCACTCCCATGATCAATTGAAATACAATTATAAACTATTAAGACCCAAGAATTATAAGTTTCACAATCCTCTTATTAATCTCCCGATTCAATAATCAAACTATGTCTACCAAATCATGAATAAGAATTGTGAATCCTCTCACAATTCATCACAATTCCTATGAATACAATTAAAGGTTAGCTACTCCCTTAATTGGGTTAAGCCTTCAATGATAGATTAGCAAAGTAGAGAATTCGCACACAATCAAACAAACATATATAACCAACGAATATTACCTAATTCTCGGATTAGAGAATTAGTTACCCATGCTAGATAAAGAAAACAAGTATATATTAATGGGCAAAATCATTGTTACAAGAGAATAGAGTGAAGAAAATACAACTTGAAGAATCACTTAAAGCTTGGATGGAATCCCTTCAATCCTTGCTCTCTTGTCCTCTCACCAAGTGTTTCTCTATCTCTCTCGTTATACAATACCCTCAAAACCCTCGTTCTAATGTTTTTATATACTTGGATGGGCTTTTTAAAAGTCATATATGGTAACTAAAAACTAATTACAATTAAATAAATAAATCTATTTTTATTCATCTCAAGACCCCTGAATGTGATGCTCAGGCCCCCTAAACTTGCTGAAACTTCCCTCAAGGCCCTTGAGTTCGAGGCTCAGGTCCCATGACTCCAAAAAGTGAGAATTCTAATCTGCACAGGGCCCTTGAGTGTGAGGCTCAGGTCCTGACGCTCCAAATACTAAAAATTCTGGTTTGTTCAAGGCCCTTGAGCCAAGGCTCAGGACCTATTTTCTCTACGTTTTGCCTCCTTTCAGCATGCCTTCTTGTCCCCAACACCTTACTCCTTTGGAAGATCCTACAAACATAGAAAACACCCACTTAGCATCCATGTAAATTATATAACCAATAACATTATTTATATAGGACCAAAGCATCATAAAACAAGGTTTCTAGGATTAATATGAAGCAAAATATCTATATTTTAACCATATATCAACATCTAGCAACGTTTTTTTTAGTTTTTTTTTTCCTTTTTTCTCCTTTTATTGATGTATCTATTTTTTTTAGACAATTTTAACTTTTTTTAATACTTATTTCAATTTAAATGATTTTCAAGTTTCGAAAAAAGGCTACACTACGGTATTAAAAATAAGCTTAAATAATTAGAAAGTACCTCATTATATATATAAATATATATACAAATATATAATTTGAAATCAAATATTTTAATATAGTAAAGGTTGAAGCCAAAATTAATTACAGTAATATTCAATTATTTTATATATTTAATAGATTTTATAGTAAGTTAAAGAAATTGAGTGTGCGATTGTTGCATGGATTAATTATACATTTTTAATGAATATATGCTGAGATTATTATTTTTTTAATAATTTAATTTCAACAAAGTTTTAGATATGTTTTAATAAAATAATAAATTTTATTCTAATAAAATGTAAAACAACACCATAGTTAACATTGAGTAACATTTTACTAAAAAATTGACGGAGTAATATTAATTGAAAACTTACAAATTCACAAAGATAATATTTTGTTGAATACAAGGTGAATGTATTGTATTTAATTTTTTAAATTTCTTTTTCTCAAACTTGAAATTGTAGATAGATTTGTGCGTTATAATTTTGAAAGTAATGCAAAAATAATAATATAAATTTTTACTTTTAATCTAATAATTTCATCATATCATAGTTTTGCCATAATTCGTGAATACAAATATTAAAAAATATTGAATGTTTAAAATAGTAAAATAATATAACTAAATTATTTTAATAAATTTTTAATTAACAATAAGTAAATATTTTTTAATAAATCATTCTGAAGTTATTATTTTATAATATTTCAACGATATTAAATAATTAGGTATCAATATACACTAACATTATATCAATTAAATTAAATTGAACAAGTTTTTGGACAAACTACCACAACCATTTCACAATTAATAGATATCATTTTTATTATGTCCCTTTCTAATTCATTTTTCTATAAATATGTTTTTAATGTTTAATACTTTTTTTCCTATGTTTTCTTTTTCTTTCTTTTTTGTGGGGTGTACGATTAATAAAATGCAATGGGTCGCTTGCAAGTGATAATGAGTAACCTTTAACTCAGAATTCAAAGTTGAATTAACCATTTTTTGGTTTTCATTATAGGATTTTAAAAAAAACTTTAACAACAATATTTTATTTATATATTTATTAATTTTATGTTGCATTCATTCTATGGTTATAAGTTTATTACTATTTGAAGTTGAATCTCAAATTGATTTTCAATTTTTTTGGACAATTTTTTTATCGTATGTTTTTCAAAATGCGAGTCGTCGCCGACAGCTTTTCATTACATTTTAATTATAAGTTTATTATATTTCATATTATGTTGTATTTATGCTATAATTAAAATTTTATTAGAATTTAAAGTTGAATCTTGAATTAATTTTCATTACTTTTTGATCAAGTACAATTTTCAAAATGCGAGTAGTCGCAACAACACATATTCAATACTTCACATAAAATATATTTTGTTATTCAATAGAATTAGACATATGGTTATTGCAAACCGAACGGATATATAATAACCGTTGATTATCATTAGAACCAGACATATGGTTACTGCAACAAAACGAATATATAACACTCCTTGGTTAATCATTATTAATGTCTAATATTAGTTCTAAGTTTCAATTTAAATTAAAATTCTAATTTAAACCTCAACCTGTATAAATTGTTTAGATTTACTATAACTTGAATTAAAAAAATATTTAGTAAAATTTGGAAAATAAAAAATCACCGTGTGCGAAGCACAGACATATTGCTATAATGTCAAAAATGAACATTGAATGTGTTTAATTTTGAGTATTTCTATCTAGATCGACATTAGTCACGAAAAATAACTTGCACAAGAACATGATCATGCTGAGGACTACCGCATGATCATGCTAATATAGGAATTCAAAGGCGTCGTTTACACCAACAACAACATGGTAAATCTGATCATTTTGATCATTTTGTGTGATCATGCCAAAGAACAACATGGTCATGCTGATGGGATTGCGCGATCTGCCCAAAGTGGATATTATAACAGTAGTAAGTGTCTGATTGTTGGCCATTATTCATGCTCATATTGTTGGATCGCGTGACCATGCAAAAATAAGCAAGAGCAGCCGAGACATCACTTTAGTTGCTAAAAGAGTTCCATGATCATGCTTTAAGTTTGCATGATCACACTACTTTATAATAATTCACCACTTTATGTAAAGGTTTTTTTTATCCCATTTAACATGAAGTTTTGTATCTTTAGGTAGAACACGTGTATTCACGAGGCGTGAATATTGCAATAAATTATATTTCAACATCATTGAAATGATATATACTAAGTACATATAGCCTTCCCAATGCAGAGTTTTTTTGGTCCAATTTGCTGTTCCTTTCAGTTCCATGAATTTTCACTCCGTGTTAATAAAATTAACAAAAGGCGAGGTAGAAAACATGTAAACGTAGACCAAAAATTGATATTTAAAATTTAGCAGATATGATAATAATAATTGATACTAATTGATATTTAAAATATAGTAGATATGATAATAATATGATTTTAATTAATTAATCAGATTATGTAAAAAAAAATATAAGTTACATATTAGAAACTACGTAAGGTCAAATCCATAATTTATTACAGCCTTGATAATTCGAAACACATTTGAAATTTATTTCATCAGCCTTAATTATTTATTTCTTTTTGTTTCTATATTAATTTCTTGAATAATGATTTTAGTTAGTCAAATTATAACTGACTGCCATCTTTATTTCTTGAATATTTATTTTATTCCACAAATATGAAGATGTATAACAAAAAAAAGATCAAGTAACATATCTTATAAATTAAATCAAGATTGTTTAATATCATCCCTATCTACAATCATTGTCCACAACTACATTATTTTCTTAGAACATACATATCAAAAAACAATATCACTTAATCATATAGCTATGATTTAATCTCCTTATTTTCTTACAACTACCTTATAATAATACACTATGATTTAAATTCCATTAATCATATCACTTAAACAGCACCAAAGGTTAGCCTCCATTAATCAAATCACTTAAATAACACCAAATGTTACTTTCTTCTTTCTCATTATTGTTTTTATTCAATAAGGATATGGAGTTCGAGTTCATGCACTGTTAAAATTTGGTGCATAATTAAAATTAAAAACGGATATGTGTCCATTCGGCAAACTCCGTTAAGGATATTGGTTTTATTTTAACGGAGGTAACGGACACATGCATCGTTAAAATTGATTCAACTGTATTTAGCAGAACGATTTGCATTCTTCAATTAATAAAGTAAAAAATTAAAAAAAAAAAAGACCCGTGTGCGTAGCACGGGCATGAATGCTAGTTAAGATATATATTCGAGTAACGTAATTTTGGATTTTATATTGTGTTTGCAAACAAACAATGTAAGGATAAAATTTTTTGTGTGAAATTAGTCTTTTGTACAACGCCACACTGAAAACAATTAATCTATAACTGTTGGCTAAATAACAGTATTGAAATATTCAAAAAAACTATCGTACTTAAAGTGAATCACACGAGTAATTGGTTAAACAACTGTATTGAAATATAAATTTCATTTTTGAGGGGGTTATTTTTTCTTTCCCTGTTACGCTTCTTCCTCGAAATTCATGTTACACTGAAAACAATTCTATGATTGTTGACTAAATAAATTAAAGTATTGAAATATTCAAAAAATTATCGTACTTAAAGTGAATCACACGAGTAATAGGCTAAACAACAGTATTGAAATATTTAAAAAAAACTATCATTATTACGGTGAATCACACGAGCAATTTTTTTCTAACGATTATATGAAATTGTCTGTTAAATTTGTGCAGCCTTGTCTTGTAAGTTTCTTGTAAATTTGTTTTTCTTGTAGTGAGTTGAGCTAAAAGAAACGTAATTTAATAAGGGATTGTTTCAAGTTGATCGATTGTTTTCATGCTACTTTCAAGCGTTGTCTTAATTAATTGGACTGTCAATTATATCGAATTCGAGCCGTGTCTAGCTGCATTTTCACCTGGCTCTTACACTTTGTTCTACAAATGCTTTTTTAAAAAGAAACGAAAAGTGAATATTTTAATTTCATCAACTTGTCATGAACGATGGTTTTAGCTAGTAAGAAAAGAAAGGGTCTCAAAAAAAGCTGGGAAAAAAACTCCTATATTTGTTTTTAATAATTCTCCTCACTATTAGAAAGAAAAAGAAAGTAAAATAACACATTTATCTTCTTTTCTATTCTTTCCTGCATTCTAGAACACAGATGCTTGTGTAATTTAATGCATGACAAAGAAATCCTATAAAACAGTACGTGTTTGTACCTTCTGGATTCATGCGAGTTTGCAAATCATGTGCCGTATGTTGCATTTGTTCAGGAAGTGTTCATACACTGTACACTAACTTTAGGGTTGTAATATGTAAATCATATAAATTAATCGCTTAGGTTTTGATTTATGAAGCTTTTCACCGGCAAACCATGCAATTCATCAACCTTTCTCATTTCACTCCTATTGCCCCAAAGCACAACATATAATCCACATATTATAATTACTCCTCCAAGCACACTGTGACCAATAAAGTATATACAAAGTGGTGTCAATATATCGTTAAGTAATGTCTTCTCATATATGCTTTAGTTAGCTATAATTAAAGGATCCGGATTCGGAACAAGTATTTGCTGTAACAAATTCATCGAGTGTATTAAATCTGGTAAATCATGTTGTATTACGCGATCAGTTTACAGTAACAAAAGTTTGTTCTAAAACATCTGTCTTATTCAGACCCCTGTATTTATGCGGATCATACTATTGAAATGCCCAAAGCCCCGAACACAACACTAGTGCTCGTGTGTTGTCTTAAACACACCATGAGTTAAGTGGCAATCGACAAACATGTTCATCTAAAATGTTGACGAAGTTGGAGTTTTTAAAATTAATACATTGGTGATGATCAAACGATGACTATAGGGAATTGTTCAACGAAGAATTTTTGGTTGTTTTGGGACTAGCGGAATGTGAAAAATTCATTAAAGCGCTATCAAAGATGACACAGAGTATGCTCACCATGAGACTAATAACGAGGGTTCCAGAAACAAGGTAATCCGGGGTATACATGCAAACAAAAGGCACTAATTGGTCTCTGGGCGCTCTAAAACCTGAAATATCATTCCTGTTGGAATATGTATATTCAAGTCGAAATTGAATGATGTTATTGTTTTGGCTCGAATGATAAACTTACAACTTCAACAAGATGGATTTAGTAGACCTCCTAAAATTTGACAACCAGCACTTAAACTTAAACTATCTTATGCCAGCAAGATCTAATATTAACACGCTATCATGTGAAGCGACTATCTTGTGAAGAAATGTAAAAAAAATGTGCTACTGTGCTCAAGGTTTGTGTTTCAACCACAAGGAAAAATTTGTGGTAGTTCATAAATGTCGAGGACCAATACGGCAACTACTGTTTGATTATAAAGTAAGAATAATCAAGTCAGTAAGTACCTTCCGAGGTGTAACATTTCATCTAACAGCAAAGATGCAGCAATGACTCCTACTAGTAGCGTTAGAGGATTAAATGCCGAGACAAATATCGGCCCTCTCATTTGCACACACCATGCAGCCATCGTAAATGTCACTCCAGAAGCCACTATCCCCTGTACACTTCATATTAATCACTTTGTAATTTCAAATAATAATATAAATATTCGTCAAGACAAAAGATTTAGCATAATTATACGGAATAAGCAACGGTGAAGAGCCTGATGTTGAATCCTAGTTTCCACTGACTCCAATCCCTCTCCAAGAAAAGTGTAAAGATTGTGCACTGAATTGAAGCCCCTATATTCATCAAGGCTATGCTCGTGTAGGGATAAGGATATTGCTCGTTGATCTTTGCCTGGACATGATAAAACTGCAAATTGTAACAGCCTGTTTTTTTGGTGTAAGTAAATGTATATGTGTAAATGCATATCATACCTGAAAAATCAGCCAGAGCGCATAACAAAAGGAGCCACAAAAACACAAGAAAATACCCAATATCTGGATTAATCGGGGTTGTTCATCAACGTGGCCACGGCCAGTTTTAAGAAGGTCAGTGTGAGTATTCCAGAGATCAATACTTGGGCCTTTATAGAAGGTAAGGATCATTGCACCAGTTACTCCAACTAGTGTTCCTACCACTTTTGCTTTCCCTGCCACTCTATCCCAACCCAACTTCTCCGACCTATATATGTGTATAAATGACACAAGTACTGACAACATTTGTAAATGTATAAAGGATAACAGTGTGAAAAATCAAATTCTAAAATTTTCTCCTGCGACTGTATGTCAATTAGTTGAATCCATGTATGAGGAGAATAAGAAAATGTATCGAATATATTTGTATTAGAGAATAGAGACGTTAGTGTGTTGGTGTAGGCGCGCACCTGAAGCTCACAGCCAAGACAAAAGTCATGGTGGGAATGAGATTAGTAGTGACCATCGCAAATGTTGCCGAGGACATGGCCAAGCCCCGCAAATACAAAGTTTGCGCAAGTGATGCTCTGACATAATTTCGTTTCAGCTCAGTATTAAACTACCATTATTGACTTTATCCATTACAAGTAAGAAGCGAATCTACCCTTGCACGATTTTTATAATATTTAATAATAAAGTTATATTTTAGTAGTTAACAAATCGGCTTACCCAACTAAACCAGAAAGAAATGTCTGGAAAATTACTTTCCAGGTTAGCTTCATTATGTTTTTCCTGTACAGAGACGTAAGAACAAACACACACGGGTGAGACCTCCCTGTCAGACTTATGTTAAAAGTTTGTAGCTTGTGGTAAATTTAACATAAATAATAAAATTATGATACAATGAAAAATGTTGAATAATCACTAATCAAAGTTTATTAGTTAGTATATTATGATGACTTAAGTTAGTTTGATATTCTGCTAGACATATGAATAATGATAGATATATAGGTGTTTGGGGGGGGGGGGGGTTAGTACCTTTCAACACAGAGAGCAAGGGGTAGCATGAAAGCAGCAGCGAATAAGAAGCGATAAGCAACCAAGATGGTCAAGTTCATTCCATCCAGTGCAGCCAACTTGTAGAAAATATTCACCGCTGCAAATGAGATTTGTACCACTACCATGACCAGTGTTGGCTTCAATTCATCTGCTACATTACTTATTTTCCACATTATTGACTATAATATTTTATAGCTAGTGCCTAGCTAGCTCTATGTTCAAACTATCACCTCAGAAACTATTGACCAAACCTTCCCTTATGTAGGAGAGAAGTATGAGTTCTTCGTACAAAAACCATTTGGTGCTAGCTGGTATTAAAAATCGCTAGTTTATTAGGTAATTAGGTTACCAGCTAGCTTGTTGCCTGCCCAAAAAGATCGGTAATATACATTTAATTTAACAAGACAGCTTAATTACAAAGTTTGGCTGGCTAACTAGCTTAACATCTTAACATCATTTAACAACTGTGTGCTATGCGACATGCAGTCAGATTAGAAATCATACAAATTTTGTGTTTGTGTTGCGAATGCAACCAGGCAAACCTAATTATATATGATTTCCTGGTCCAACTTAGGCCACAACTTATGATTCTTGTAATTTTTTGAAGATAACAACAATATGTAATGAATTTAGAATTTCGGTTACAAATAAGAACGGCTCGAAACATATTTTAACGGGAAGACGACTCATTAGAAAATATTGTATTAGCTAATAGAATTTGATACTAATGTCATAATTTTTTGTTTTATTTTTAGGGTTCGATTTTTATGGATAAAATTTATTTTATAAGTCTTTATATGTTAAAGTTTGGATTTCGGTTTTAACGAAAGAGTAGCTCAATCGAAAGAATTGTGTTTAAGAAGAAATCGGTTAATTCGAAAAAATTATGTAACTATTAAAATTTAAGATATTAATAATATAATATACCGTAAATATGTATTATTTTTTTTAAAAAAAATTGTAATACCGCCGCGAAACGCGACTTTATTAACTAGTTATACATAATAAATGCAGTATTAATTATATTTTAGGATTTTATCTTTACCCATATTACCATGTAATTGTAATCTTATGCCATGAGAAAAAGCTCTATGTACGGTAGACTTTCTGTAAAATTCTTAGTACGGCTTCATTTTTATTTCAATGATGACTTTCGTGTTTTCATTATTTCGACAATTGCAAGTTATTCTGTTGTAGGATTTGTTAGAAATCTGAGAACCAGAATGTCTAATACGAAAAGCATTATTATTGGGATTTTCATCAAAACACAGCACTTCTTTGCAGCATGGCTTAGTTTTCAATCATATCTGATCTTTCCTTCTGCAAACATTAATCAAACTAGTTTATAACCCGCAGGATTATTTTTCTAATATCTATAATTATATATTAACTTATAATATCCGTATAATGTACGGTTCATTTTTTTAATATCTATAATTATTTTACGGTTTACTTTTTAATATTTTTAAATTTATTAATTTACAATATTTTTAATATTTATACGTTTTAAGTTTACATAATCAAATTGTTGTTAAATTTTGATATACATTAAATTTTACACGTTTGGTTTACTATGTGTGCTCTATTTAGAGTATTAAAAATTTAATTTGGACGATTTTATTGGCCACATTAAATTCATAAAAGAATCTTTAATTTAGTGATGGTTTTATAATTATTTTTCAATTAAAATTACCCAAAAACAAAAGATAGAAGAAATTTACAAATTTTTTGGTTGAGAATTTTATTTGATTTTGAAAATTTACTTATATTTGATTTATATTATCAAAATACCTTTTATGGTAATTGATTAAAATTATACTAAGAACCAAATATATTTTAATATTAGATTCAACGTTTCCCATCAATCTATTTTAAGATCTAATGATCATTATCATTTTGGTACATAATAAAATTTGAATATAATTTAAGTATTAATTAAACTGGTGTCCTTATTATATTTTTATATATATGATGAATAGGATTGTTAATGTAAAAATTCGTAATGGTATATTTTTTTCATCTCATAAGTGTTTCCATTTGGATAATAATTGTTAAATCATGACCGAGTAAAAGATAATTTTATGAGTTTTATGCGGACTGTAAAATCATCTAAATCCAATTCCTAGATTCCAAGATATAGTCTGAATCATAAATAAGAATTTTTATATTAATAAAAAAAATTCAATTATATTACAATTTCTTTAACTTATATCATATATATATATATATATATATGAAAAAGTATATGTCAATTATTTAAATCAAGTATAATCGGGTTTCTACATTGAATATAATTAATAATGTTGATTTTCTACATTAAATAGGATTATTAATGTAAAAAAATGGTAATTGTTTTCTCTTCATATTCTGAGTGTTTTCATTTGAATAATAAATGTTAATTATCACTGAATCAAAGATAATTTTGTGAGTTTCGCGTGAGTATATCTGATTTCTAGATTAAAAAATAGAGTCCAGATAGTAAATATGGACTTTTTTATATTAATAAAAAGTTTATTGTACTTTTAACTTACATATCCTTTTTAGAAAAAAATTATTTATATGATATAATTTTAATCATTTATTTGTTAAAAATATTAGATCTAACAATTTAGATTATTTTGGATGTACCTAAGTTTTTATACCAAAATTTTCGATAAGATCATTTTTACATTTATTATATATATATATATATATATATATATATATGATATAATAATTATATACCAACATTTAATTAGAAATATTATTATTCTTTTTTATTATATTTTTAATATAATTTTTATTTTAAATCAATAATGCTAATTAACTCATTATTGAAAAATAACAAATGTTTTTAGTTCAGTTGCAAATTAATGTAGGCACATAATAGCAATGAAAAAGATTTAAACAGAAACTTAACAGCTTGATTAGTGTACTTGCAGCCAATAGGATACATATAAAGCATTTATAAATTGAAATTCAAAAATTATTGAATAGAAATATAATATTAGAAATAGCGAGGATAAAAGCATAGAATTATTATTATTATTATTAAAATTGCACATATCAAACGCAAATTCGTAGAGCCAATGCCTTTGTTATATTACTAGTACTAGCTTCAATACCCGTGCAAGGCACGGGAATGTTTTAATTTGATTAAATTATATTTTTGCTAATTTTGTTTACTGTATTTGTGTGTTGACGGTTCGATATTTGATGCATTTTACATTACATATTAGAAAAATTTGTTATGATGATGTACAATTTTTGATTTATTGTGACTTTATTTCACCATAATTTAGTATGATCTTATCAATAAAAATTGTGTTGCATCTATTAAGTCTGTATAGTTAATATTTCTTCCATCTCTAAGTTGGCAATGTCATCTGAATAATTGTAAAAAGCGAGTATGACCATGAAGTGCAATTTTAATCCTCGTTATAATTTCACCACATTTTAGGTATGAGTGACATGAGAGACTCGATAAATTTTGCTAGTTTCATGCTCTATAATCCCTGCTATATAAAAACAAAAAAGCACCATACCCAAACAACTCGTGCAATTTTTGATTTTGAAATAGGACCACACATGACAAAGATTCGAAGAATTTAATTAAATGCATATGCGTGCATTGGACAGACTTCACAATACTAAGGCCCCGTTTGACAAATTTTAACTCGACTTATAAGTTACTTATTTCGAAAGAAAATTCGTATTTACATACTTGTTTTAGAGAAAAATGTGTATATGGAGTTTAATATTCGTTATCTTGCAAAAATAAGTTACTTATTTTAGAAAAAAGTACATATTTACGTACTTTTTTCCAGAATAAGTAAATTATTTCTGAGAAATAAGATTTTCCAAATGGGGCCGAAGTGTTTTTGCAAATAATTATAGTAATGATATTTCTTTTTTCTAATAAACGACCCTCTAAATACTCTATAAATATTTACATTCAATTTTTAACTTTTACATTAAATAAAATGATACAAGTTTTATTAATAGAATAAATATATGATTCTTGTATGTGTATAGAGATATATAAAATTATATAAAATTTATTTGGCACATGATATGTGTAATAACCGCGAATTTTTCGAATAAATTTTTCTACTCTATATATAATTTTATTTAAGAGCAATGCACTAGTATATTTTAATTAGCGCGTTTTTGTAAAATTTTGAAATTTATATATTCGTATGTAGTAATATTATATTATATCTATTTAATTATATTTATTTGGTATTTATTAAAATTAGAAAAAATAAAAAAAATAAAATTTTAGTTTTGGGTCAAATTTATTTTAGGAAACGAAATTAGAGTCTCGTTTTAAGTAGCCAGCAGGGGAGAAGCGGGATTACTGATGAGACAACACTAAAATCTAAATTGGAGCATTTCACTTTGTCCCCCATGTTTTGATTTTTTTTTAATTTAATAATTATCCACCTACAAAACATGATTCTGTTTTTATGGAGCACTAAATATTCCATAATCTTTTGTCCCCCACGTTTTATCCCTTTTAATTCAATAAACAGAAACCGTTTACAGGCTCACTTTGTCACAAAACGAAACAAAATCATCTCTTCTTTTTTTTCTGCACCACCGGAGATAGCCAAACCCAGTTTACTACTCCTCTTTAAAACAAAACTCGACCATATAAATTATATACAAATCGAGTACAAACAATCATCAGGTAGTTATATTTTTTTTCTTTTAATTAACTGTTATGTCAATTTCATTGTTTCTCTGGTAGGCTTGTTTGGTTCGTGTCTGTTTCTCCGTTTGAGTGTAATCGGAGAGGGAGAGAGACCGGAGAAAGGAGAAGGAGGGCTGTTGGGTGTTTGATTTGTTGTTCAGTGGTGGGGCGGTTGTGCGGTGAGTGAGGAGGAGGGGAGGACAGAGATGGTGACGAGGGAGAGTA
Organism: Saposhnikovia divaricata; assembly: GCA_036435485.1. Taxonomy (NCBI): domain Eukaryota; kingdom Viridiplantae; phylum Streptophyta; class Magnoliopsida; order Apiales; family Apiaceae; genus Saposhnikovia; species Saposhnikovia divaricata. The sequence continues at coordinate 162,536,595 of CM071597.1, forward strand.
TGGGCGACGAGAGAGATGGTCGGAGATAGAGGGAGAGATGATCGGAAAAAGAGAGAGAGAGAGAGAGAGAGAGAGAGAGAGAGAGAGACGAGACGGGGAGAGAGACAGGGTGAGAGATTGAGGAGCAGAGTCGAAGAAAGAGATTGAGAGAGAGATGCGAGAGAGATAGGCGGAGAGAGAGATGATAGAGGGAGAGAGATGACAGAGATAGAGACAGAGAGAGAGAGGAGAGAGGGAGAGAGATGGATTGGGAGGAGAGAGAGTTTCAGGGGGGCGGATGGACGGCGGTGGTGGCGCGTGGGCCCCAAGCGCCGTCGTGGAAAAATTATGTTCTGTATTGTTTTTAAATCTATTATAATTGGAATATATATATATATATATATATATATATATATATAATACAGTTCTAATAATAAAATAAAAGGGTTGAAGGTTTTAAAATTGGTTTTTAATAATGTGTTTATTATTTAAAAATTGTGAGAAATAAAAGAGTTTAATAAAAATTGTTTAATTATTAATTAGTTAAAAAGAAATATTTTGTGGTTTTGGACATAATTTAGAGATTTAATTATTTGTCGATAAAAAAAGGAATAATTATGAATAAATAGGATTAAAATACAGTATTATTTTAGAAGATTTATAATTAGCGTTTCCGGTTTATTTTAATTAACCGGATCGAGTCAGATTATTTTAGAGACTAAAATCGGAGTAATATTTAATTATTTACGAGATTAGAAATGGAGTATTTCCGTTAATTTCGGTAACCCTATTTTCGTTTTAGCGGGATTTACGGATAATTAAAAATAGGATATATTTTCTAGATTTAATTCCTAAGTTCGAAGAGGGATTTATTTATCCGGGAATTATTTTCCGTTAATTATCGTAGAGATTTTCGAGAGATATCATATTATTATTATTATTTAAATATTATATTATCGGTTGAGAAATATTATATTTTGACGAAGCGCTCACGTTTTTCTGGTTGCCATTTTTAGAGAATGATTCTCGAGTCGTAGATCGAAGCCAAGTTCACGGGTAGAGTATAAATTTTATCTGCATTTAATTGCACTTCGAGATCGAGGCAAGTTCCTTCCTACTCTAACTCTTAGAGACTGGTATTTCTGTTCATTTTATTTCATTCCTTATTTATTTTCGAGCTGTTAATTATGTGATTTATTAGTTGCTCCATATGATGCAATAATTCTTTTGAGCATTATTTTCTCGTTGCGATATTTTGTTACTATTAAAATTAGTTTACTTACGAATTATATCCCTTATAAGCGTGGAATCAATTTCATTGCTATCGGGTCGATCTCATTAATTCGAGATGACTATTATTGTGATTCAGTGAAACTAATCTCATTTGTTCGAGATAGTTAAATTTATTATTTTCAGTCGAATTTATTGTACAAATTCCACAATAATTATTGATTATCTTTTATTTGGTTCATCTCTCGAATCAACAAATAAGAGTTAAAAAATTAGAATCGTTAGAGTTGTCACTCGTTGATCAAGTGAAAAATATTCTATTTAACGTTCATTAATTATGAGTATTGTAAATATTTGAGAAGTACTATTTGTTCGGTACAACTAAAAACATTCCATTTTAAGACTATTCTCATTGGTTCGAGATAGTTGCCGTTATTGTCAAGGTTTGGTATTCTGATCGTGTCAACCAATAAAATATTATTATTGAGAATTTACCTCAGTTCATTGTTCGGATTGGTGGAACAATTGAGTCAGACTGGCAGTCCCCTAGATTTGTAAATACTTTCCTGGAAGAATTATCTCAAGTTATCTGTTCATCAAATATTCGGGAATTCTGTATTCTACTGGTCAATTTTGGGAAAGAGGCCCATTATAGAGAAAGAGAGACCCGTGTACCGTTATACGGACACGAGGATTTAGGCACTATGCTTCCAGGGTTGAATTAATAACCCACTATGATGCTAGCATTCATACATTTATATTATATTGTTGATAACGTATTGTAGCCGTGATCCGGCGAAGTGCGATATCATTGGAGGACGGTATTCCCGGTCGGTTAGTTGATCGCCCCACCGAGATACAGATAGGTGGAAGACCAGTTTATTCTTAAATCATGAGTCATCAGAGTTATACCAATTGAGTCTTTCGAGTATTCTGATTTTGATATGAGCATTGAGTCAAAGTCAGATTATGATATCCGATTTATTTTAAACTTCGAGTATTTCTTTCGGTCAATCTTATTATATTTATACCCCGAGCAAGAAGAGAACTTGCTGAGCACTATAGTTGCTCATTCTTGCTTTACAACATTTTATTCAGCTGTCAAGAGGGAAAAAGGCGAGACGTCCAGCCAGGGATCCAGAGGAAAGGGAAAAGCTCCAGGCTATGCTGACAAGAACTAGAATATCAAGTTGGAACCTTTATCTTTCTACTTTTGTGAAATTATGTAATATATTATCAAGAGATTGTAATATGTCGTATTGTAATATTGTGTGAGACTGATCTTGGATCTGCGGAGTGGGACACTTATGCTCCGTTGTAATGAATATTTCGTTTTATTATTGCGTTATCGTGTGCTACAGGATATTGAGACAATGTGATGACCCGGGTCCCCGGTCAGGGCAGATCTGGGGGCGTTACAATATGTGAATAATATGGGGCACCTGAGCGAAATAATTATTTTTTCTTAATTTTTTTAAACAACATTGCTGCATAAAACTAATGTATTCTAATATTTAACGAAATAGGCATTTGGTATAGCGGTTGTAGTGGTAATTAAATTTATTAAAATTTATTAAAATTATGATATAAAAGTTAATTGACACATGATATGTGAATAATATGGGGCACCTGAGCGAAACAATTATATTTTCTTGATTTTTTTTAAAAAGCACGGCTAGACAAAACTAATGGATTCTAATATTTAACCAAATAGGCATCTGGTACAGTGGTTCTAGTGGTGAACTAAATTTATTAAAATTATGAATTAGATGCCATGGGTTCAATTCCCAACAACATGAAGACATTTTATTATGTTTATTGATGTTGATTCTTGGGGGCATAATTGTAAAATTATAATAATTTGAGGGCATAATTGTAATATGAATTAGATGTCATGGGTTCAATTCACAACAACATGAAGACATTTTAGTATTTTTATTGATGTTGATTCTTGGGGGCATAACTGTAAAATTATAATAAGTTGAGGGCGTAATTGTAAATTACATATGAATAAAATGTGACATGTTGTCCTATTATATATATACTAGCTTATAACCCGTGCGATGCACGGATTTCTTTTGATATGTTATAAATTTTATTTTATGTTATAATTATTTTTATATAATCATTATTTAATATAATAAACAATTATATACCTTATATAATATATTTATCTAAGATAATTATAATCATAATTATGTAATTATGTTTTTATTACGATTATATAATTACATAATATAAATATACCTTATCCAGCTGTTCTTATTTTTTATGGTCATTATTCTTTGTATAATTGGAATATATGATTTTTAATATATTTTATTAATGATTAGAAGATATGATGTGATTTTTTGGGTATGCATTAATGATTAGAAGATGTGATGTGATTTTTTTGGGTATGCATTAATAATTGCAAGATTATGTTTTAAATTAAAAGGTTACTCGCCTTAATTAGAAAAAAAAAATGTTAATGATTCGAAAATATAGTACAATTGATATTTTTAGGTGTTTATAAAAGGTAATATCTTTTCATTAAAAGTAACGTATTTTAATTAGAAAAGGCAATCGGCTACTTATCATTAATTATATTATTTTTTATTTAGTAATTAGGATAATCGCTACTTATTTGTTTTATACGGATTTCTATTTAGGGATTAAGAGATATGGTGTGATATTTTTGTGTATATATTAAATATTGGAAGATTATGTTTTAAATTAAAAGTTAACATTTTTTAATTAGAAAAGATATATTATTGATTGGAAGATACTATATTTTAGGTATAATCAATTAAAAGTAAACATCTTTTAATTAAAAAAGGCAATTGGCTAATTATCATTAATACTATTATTTTATTATTTAATTGAATAATTAGGACGATCGTGCCGAAAATTGAACCGACAAACTTTCAATACCCGTGCGATGCAGGGGTTTCTTTTATTATGTTATAAATTTTATTTAATACTAGCTTATAACCCGTGCGATGCACGATTTATTTTAATTTTCTTTATTTAATAAATTATTTTTTGTGTGTTTTATTTAAAAATTGCTATTTTTATGTATGGCATCATCGAAATTATTTCATTACATTTGAGAGTAATTTTTAAATAGTTTACAACACGATTTTAAATTTTATTAATAATATTTTACAAAGTCTTTAAATAATTATATTTTTTTATCAATGTTAAATTAATGATTTCAAATTTTGTAAAAAACATTGCAACGTTAAACCAACATAAGAATCAATTTTCTTTTCATTATTTACATTAATATATTCAATCTTAAAAACAGTGTTTAAATATTTGTATCTTGATAATTTTATTTCTTATATATATAATGTATTGTTGGGTTTATATTGTTATGCCGAATACACAATTATAATCAACAAAGTATGAGAGAATAACAATAAGTTCTTAAAAGACTTTAAAAACTGTTTGGAATTAACTCCTCTCTCAATGATGTAAAAATATCACAGAGAGCTGCTTAGGTTACAATGAAAAGATATATTGTGTTACACAATCGATACCCTTCTAGGGTTAACCTAATTGTATTTATAAAATATACAGCTGCTATACAATCGATAATTGATACTCCTATAAATTAGCTACACAAATATTATCAATTACGATTGCTACACGTCTTTCTAGTCAGCACGACTTCCTTTGACAGCTATCCAATCTTCAAAGATATCGCTTCCATAATTATCTTCAATAATTCTGTTACTGACCAGCAAACGCTTCTGTTCAACAGAGTTTAGCTGCTTCCTCTTATCGGCGTATAGAAAACTCTGTCGAGCTTCCAACTGTCAGAGTTTAACTAAACTCTGACTGCTTCCAGTTTCAAGTTAAACTCTGTTTTTCCCTGTAAAACTTAAACACTGATATTAACCATATCAATTATATTTAACAATCTCCCCCAACTTGTTCATTAGTAAAAATGCACAAGTTAACAGTAATTGATGATGTCAAAACAATTTTATACAAACACAGTGTTTATTCAAATAAGCAGAGTTTAATCTTGACTTAACAAAATTTACAGAAAAGAAGAATTACTTACAGACTTTTTCTACCTAACCTCCTCAATATCTGGTGTTGTTCTAAGGTAGTCTATAAGCAGTCTTCTTTCTTCATTCTCGAGCTCTCTCTGCATTATCTCCTTGATCTCTTTCAACTTAGGATCATCTTCTCCTGTTTGATAAATGGCAGCTCTCAGAGAATAAATTTTGTTTTTCCTCATTTCATTTCCAAGCCTGATAAAATATGCTTTCTCTGATTCAGAAATGAAGTCCAGCACAGTTATACCCAAGTCAGTCTTCAGTCGAGCACTATTCCTCTTCATTTCAACAAGATTTCCATGATAGTCTCTGTACTTAGGAACATACTCTTCTGTAGTTTTTGAACCAGTAAGTACCTTGGCTTTCTTCATATATTCTCTTATAGAATCAGCAATAAGCGCTATTCTTCGATTTGTAACCCTGAATAAGTACAAAACATATTGAAGTTCTTCACACAGCTTCAGCTTGATGTCATCTTCATTCACCCTATACACTGTTCCATCTTCCATGAAGTACAGTAAAAAGTATTTATCCAAACTCTTCTGACGAACCAGCTGAACTGACTCCAGTTTGTCTAAATTTTCTTGAATCATACCAGCTCCAGGAGAAATAAGTGATGAAGGATTTCTAGGACTGTTGCTTATTCTGACATCTTTGTGAGAACCTAAACCAGATGTGTTCTTACCAGGAGGTTTTCCTAAGAAACCTCTATCATGCTGAAAAGTACCAACTCCTTTCTTCTGAGCTTGAACAGGAATTGTAGGCTTGGAGAAAAATCTTTGCATTTGAGCAGACAATTGATTATTTTGAACAGGTAGGGATTCACTTACAACATGTGTAGCAACAGAGGTTGTATCTACCTTTTTCCTTTTGTCTTCTTGACCCATTATACCTTTAAGCTTCAACCTGGCATTAAGTGATGATTTTCTTATCAATTTTCCTTCTTCTTCTTCTTGACTACCAGCAAGATTTTCTTTAATCACTATCCCTTTTTGAACAGGCCTTGGGGCTTTAGCACTTTTCTTGGCCTTTCCAGATTTCATAGCTTTCAAATGCTCTTCTTGCAAGAGTAATTCTTCAGCATGAATATCTTCTAAGGTAGCTCCCTCAGCATTCTCTTCTAAGAAAATCTTAGCAGCAAGCTCTTCATCAGTTTGTGGATTGTAAGAGAATAACAAATCCATTTGCCTTGAAGTACTCTATACATTTGTATCCACTGCTATACTTGATCTTGTAGACTTGCCAGCTTTCAATTGAACATCAGACCTTGATCTTAACCTCCTCTCTGGATTAGTTCCTTCATCATCAAGATCATCTTTCTTTGACAGAGTTTGAGACTGCTGCTTACAGTTAGATCTAGTAACTGTAGCAACTCTCTCCCCCTTTTTGACATCATCAGGTATCAAGATGGAAGTAATTAACTCAAGAAAGTTGGCAATGGATTCAATCTTGTCAGCCAACAAAGTCTGATTTTCTTCAACTTTGCCCAATCTCTGAAGTACAGTCTCTTGAGCTTTTGAGAAAGTTTGAAACATTTTGTTGTTGTCTCTTTGTAGACTCATCTCTCTACTTACAACTTCATTTCTCAGATCTATTGACTTCTGATTTTCATTAAATCTGTGATTCAAGGCCTTAACCTGAATCACTGTGCCTTGCAAGCATGTCAGAATGTCTGGATTTGAAATCTTCTTAGAATTATCCCTGAGAAAATCAACTGCTCTTCCAGGAGGAAAAATGCAGTCTTCTTTGTACCATTCTGCAGTTTGTTTTTCCAGATAAGCATTTTCAATATCTTTTGCAGAAGGTCCAGCAAAATCTTTCTTCTCCCCTGTTTTCAGTCCATCAGTCTGAACTTCAACATTTGGAGCAGATCCAGCTTCTGCACTCACTTCTTCAGAAAGATCTTTTTCAGAAACATCTGCAACTGCAACTGAGGCAGTTTCTTCATCATGTTCAGGAACAGGTTCTCCTTGAGCAACTTGTTCTTCTTGATTAGCAGAGTTTATCATGATAATATCTGAGGAAACATATTTAGCAGGCTGATCAATTTCCTCACCATGGTCTGAGATTTGATTTGCATCAGAGAATAACTCAGTGTGAAATGCAACCTCTGTTTCTTCTAGCACCACAGTAGGTTGATCAGCAACACCAGTTTCAGCAGAGTTTGCAGCCATGGGTGTTGGAATAGGATCTTCAACTTCAACAGAGAATGACATGAAATTTTCATCAAACTCTTCCATTGCAGGTAACTCAGTTCTATCATCTTTTTCAGTTTGAACCTCAGCAAGTACAGGTTCATCAACTCTGAGTTCAGGTTCTGCTATAGTAGGTTCTGAGTTAATAGCTGTCTCAACAGCATGAGTCTCTTTAGAGATATCCTCTGGAGCTTCAATTTCAGCTTCTATCTCATCATCAGATTCATCAATTAATACCCTTCTTCTCTTGGGCCTAGGAACTTCAGCCTCATCATCTTTTGGCCTGTTGGCTCTTTGCTTCCTTGGTGGTCTTATAGCCCTGTGTTTCTTGGACTTAGGAATTTGTTTAGATTGTGGTTGAGGTTGTGAAGTAGTAGCAACAGTGGATGGAGTGGATGTAGGTTTAGAGGGTGGTTCTGTGTTTAGGGTTATGTGAGGTTCAGTGTTTGTAGATTGAGGATTTGGCTGTGGAGGTTCAAGTACAGGTTCAGGTGCTTGTGCTTGTGGTTCCTGTGGTTGATTGAGAAAATTTCTAAGGGCAAGTGGAAAAATAAACTCTGGAACTTGATCCTTGTTTGCATCTTTGTTGGTCAAGTCAGAGAACATTCTCTTATGGACTTGGAAGGGTTGAATGACATCATCATCAGAAATTTCCTCATTAGGCAAACAAGCAGAGAATAAACTTTGACAAAAACGTGAGAAATAGATAGTTGTATTAGACTTTACTAGTTTTTCACCTAGATTCATAAGAACTAGTCTACCAAAATCAAAATTACTCCCATTGAGAAGAGAATACCCGATTTGAAGACTATTAGTGGGAATTGCATCCCAGTTGGTGACTTTCTTTCCGAATGCTCTAGTGATGCAGTCAAAGAAAAAGCTCCACTCTTTCCTGAGCCCTGGCCTTTTAACATTACCGAGCTTGTCCAAAGGGCCAGAAAACCGCAGCTGCTGTAACATTTCCTTCAATTCATTCTCACCAGCAACAGCGAATGAGGTGTGAGTGTTAAAGTCCATAATATCTCGAATAGTTGCAGGAGTAATTACAAACTCTTGGTCTTCATGAATGAACACAATGGATGGAGTTCCATTCTCTCCACCATCATCATAAACAGAGTTTCGCCAGAAAGTAGAGATCTATGTGGCAGAGAGTTTTGTTGGTTGAACAAGAGCTTGACCTATTTCAGAATCCCTTAGGAAGTTCTGAATCAAATGAAACGGTTCTGGAGCTTTATCAGTGTTTAGTGGTGCTGCATAGTTGTTAGAAACAAAAGATAATCCCTGAGCAACAAAAGGCTTGGATGCCATTAGAACAGTTTAGAAATTGTGACAAAAGAGAATATGTTAAAAAGTGTTTGTGAAAATGCTTAAGTGAAAATAACAGATTGTGTGTAAAGTTGTGTGTTCGTGAGTGTAAAAGTGAAAAAGTGAATATTGAACCGAGTTTGATTAGATCTGTAATTGAAAATTAAAAACCCAATCGTTTTAGACATTAAACACGCAACCAATTTCTTGTTAAGTGTGTGAGTGGGATACGTGTCACGTAAATAGTGGAACAACCATTTACACGCGCAGTAATAATGGCTATTATTACTGCTGTTCTCTCTCCTATTACCAATACACTAACTGTCTAACACCAATAAACAGTTGGCACGTATCACATGCAAATTTCAAAAACTCTTTTTGTACTCCAAGTATACGCGTTGTCTGAAATAAAATATTACCTTAGAGTACTCAACAGAATCCCATAGTGTTTATCAATTCTCAAACTTTATTACTGTAATCCTTTCAAACACTGCACAGTTGTGAATATGAGTGTGTGTATAGCAGAGTTTACTAAATCAGTATTTAGAGCATCTAATATTTCATAAAATCCATAAAGTAAATCAGTAAACACTGGATGCACAAACTCTCATTTTAAACACTGAATGTATGATGAATGCTAAACTCTATAGTAAATGATTTATATACAGTAATATTTAATTAATTTATAACCCCTTTTTTTTTTGTTTTCTCCAGTAATCAGAGGTTGGAACTAGTCACCAAAAATCCTATAATTTTAGCCCTTATCAGTTTAATAAGTTTCTGGATCTTCCTAGTCTTCGACTAGTCACCAAAAATTAGAGAATTTTAGCTCTTACTATATACCAGTAAGTTCATGGGTCGTCCTAATTACAAACATGATCTCAAAGGAGTTTTAACAGTCTATATACATAAGCTTTTTCGGGGTATTCTAATAACAGAATTTAATTTAACAGTGTATAACTAACAGAGTTTAGAGCTCATCAACATCATAAAATATTCATGAGAGGCAATGCACACAGTATTTACAGACTCAGAGTTTAGGATAAATAAACTAAGAGATGCTATAAATATGAAACAGTATCATGTTGTGTTAATTTTCTGCACAATCTAAGATTAGATCACAAATAACTTAGAAAGATTCATGATTAATTAATGAGAATAATGTTTCATACAAATTTCTTCATTGGTATTAACATTCAGACAAAAACATTATCAGAGTTTCTTAGAGTTTATCCAACATGTCAACAGTGTATGACTTACAGAGCATGCTAACAGAGTTTAACAGTCATTGAGCAGAGTTTGCATAACAGAGTTTAACATACCACAGAAATATGAGCAACACATTATATAAGTAGAATTTTGAGTCTAACCAATATCTCTAGTCAAAACCAGAGATCATTCCTAGTTCATTTACCAGCCTTGTAAATATAGCTTCACTCAATGGATTGGTGAAGATATCTGCAAGCTGTTGTTCTGTAGACACAAAATGAAGCTCAATATTCCCTTCCTCTACATGTTCTCTGATAAAATGGTACCTTATGCTGATGTGCTTGGTCATTGAATGTTGTACTGGATTACCTGTCATAGCAATAGCACTTTGATTATCACAGTAAATAGGTATTTTACTGTACCTCAATCCATAATCCAGTAATTGATTCTTCATCCACAGAATCTATGCACAACAGCTACCAGCAGCAATATACTCTGCTTCAGCTGTAGATGTAGAGATTGATTTATGTTTCTTGCTGTACCAAGAAACAAGTCTATCACCAAGAAATTGACAACTTCCACTGGTACTTTTTCTATCTATCTTATAGCCTGAAAAGTCTGCATCAGAGTAACCAAGTAGCTTGAAGTCTGATTCTCTTGGATACCACAAACCTAAAGTTGTGGTGCCCTTAAGATATTTGAAAATTCTCTTTACAGCTGTTAGATGTGGTTCTCTTGGATCTGCCTGAAATCTTGCATAAAGACATGTTGCACACATGATGTAAGGTCTACTTGCTGTTAGATAAAGAAGAGACCCAATCATCCCTCTATAGCTTGTCATATCCACTGATGAACCTGTGTCTTTGTCCAACTTTGTTGCTGTTGCCATGGGAGTTGTTGCAGATGAGCAGTAAAGCATGCCAAATTTCTTGAGAAGATTTCTGGTATATTTTGCTTGATTGATAAAGATTCCATCATCTGTTTGCTTCACCTGTAGCCCTAGAAAATAACTAAGCTCTCCCATCATGCTCATTTGATACCTGGACTGCATGAGCTTGGAAAACTTCTTACAGAGTTTATCATTAGTAGACCCAAAGATTATGTCAACAACATATATCTGAACTAAAAGCAAATCATCACCATAGTTAAAATAGAACAATGTTTTATCAATTGTACCTCTGTTGAATCAACTTTCTAAAAGAAATTGAGCCAGAGTTTCATACCATGCTCTTGGTGCCTGCTTAAGTCCATAGAGTGCCTTGTCAAGCCTGTAGACATAATCTGGATACTTGGGATCTACAAATCCTAGTGGTTGTTCAACAAACACTTCTTCTTCAAGTTTTCCATTCAGAAAAGCACTTTTCACATCCATCTGAAAAACCTTGAATTTCTTGTGAGAAGCATATGCTAGAAAATTCTTATTGCCTCCAACCTTGCAACTGGAGCAAAAGTTTCATCATAGTCTATGCCTTCTTGCTGTGAATAGCCTTTGGCCACAAGTCTGGCCTTGTTTCTTGTAACAACCTCATCACTGTCAGTTTTGTTTCTGAAAACCCATCTAGTACCAACAACAGATCTATTCTTTGGTCTAGGAACAAGGGTCCATACTTCATTTCTCTCAAATTCATTTAACTCCTCCTGCATTGCTGTTATCCAATCAGCATCTTGAAGAGCTTCTTCCACTTTCTTTGGCTCATTCTTAGACAAGAATGCATGAAACAGACATTCATTTGTTGTAGCACTCCTTGTCCTTACTGTTGCATCTGGATCTCCAATAATTAAATCAGGTGTATGAGATTTTGTCCATTTCCTAGCAGAAGGTAAATGGCTTCTATCAACAGTTGATCCTCCCCCTTGATCAATGTTCTCCTGATCATATTGTTGCCTTTCTTCATTCTCTGAGGCTCCCCCTGAATTTGATCGCTCAGAGTTTGAACTGTCAGACTTTGGACTTTCAGAGTTTGAGTCATCAGAGTTTGAGTTTGATCCAGATTTTTCAGTTGACTCACTATCAGAATTTGAGTCATCACTATGATCATGCTCCCCCTCAACTGGTTCTCCTCTTTGTTCTGGCTGTACTATTTCTTCTTTGTGTACCAGTAGAGGTTCAGAGTTTACATCAACAGAGTTTGTTGGACTGGTTTCATCAGAGTTTATTTCATCAGAGATTAGATCTTCATTTTCGAAATGCAACTGATCATGTTCATCAACATCTTCAAGTCCAGTGATTTTCTTGTCATCAAATGACACATGAATAGATTCCATAATCACCTTTGTTCTCAGATTATAAACTCTGAATGCCTTGGTTGACATTGGATAGCCAACAAAAATTCCTTCATCTGCTTTCAACTCAAATTTGGTCAACTGTTCAGGATGAGTTTTCAACACAAAGCATTTGCACCCAAAAATATGAAAATATTTCAGGTTTGGCTTCTTTTCCCTCACCATCTAATATGGTGTTTTTCCATGCTTGTTGATCAATGTGGCATTTTGAGTAAAACAGGCAGTTTGAACTGCTTCTGCCCAGAAATAGGTTGGCAATTTTGCTTCATCAAGCATAGTTCTAGCAGCTTCTATCAAGGTTCTGTTTTCCTCTCAACTACACCATTTTGCTGTGGTGTACCAGGTGCAGAAAACTCTTGCTTCAATCCTCTGTTCTTGCAGAATTCTTCCATTGTTGCATTTCTGAATTCAGTTCCATTATCAGTTCTGATTATTTTGACTTTGTGTTTTGATCCTTTGTCCAGCAGCTTTACATGCTCCATCAGAGTTAATGCAGTTTCATCCTTCTTTGCTAGAAAATACACCCAAGTGTATCTGGTATATTCATCAACAATGACTAGAGCATATTTCTTCCTTCCAAGAGACATAACGTTTACTGGTCCAAAAAGATCAACATGAAGAAGATGATAAGGATCAACAATTGAAGATTCAGACTTGCTCTTGAAAGAAGTCTTCCTCTGTTTGGCCTTTTGACATGAATCACACAGACCATCAACATTTAAAAAAGACTTTGGAAGTCCTCTAACAAGATCCTTTCTTTTCAGCTCATTGATGTTGTTCAGATTCAAATGATAGAGTTTCTTATGCCACTTCCAACTCTCTTCATTGGACATTCTTGTTGACAGGCACATAGTTTTTCCATCAGAGTTTGTCAACAAGCTTGCTTCATAGATATTGTTGCGCCTTTGTCCAACTAAAACAACTTTCCCTGTGGTTTTGCTGATAACCTCACAGTATTCAGGTTGAAAATCTACATGAAAACCTCTGTCACAGATTTGACTCACAGATAGCAGATCATGCTTGAGTCCTGGAACCAGAGCTACATTTGTGATGATGACACTTCCAAGATTGATATTGCCATATCCCAGAGTATGTCCTATGTTGCGATCTCCATAGGAAACTCTTGGGCCAGCCTTCTCCACATACTCTGATAGCAGGGCTTTATTTCCAGTCATGTGTCCTGAACATCCACTGTCCACGACTAGGATACTCTCCCTGATGCCCTACAATCACAAACAATTACTGAAGATTAGATTTAAGGATCCAGACTTGCTTGGATCCTTTGGTTTTCTTAATTTTGTTAGCTTTAGCAGCGGAATTTACACTATCAGAGTTTAAGCTAACTTTATTAGAGTTTACACTTACAGAATTAACCCTAACCTATTTCAAATTAGGTTTCAGTTCATAGTAATTATGATAAATAGCATGATAATTTCTGCAAGTATAAATAGAATGCCAAGTGCTTCCATAGTGTTTGCATAAAGTCTGTGGTCTAGTTCTAACATTATCTTTCTTTACTTCAGACTTGGAAGGTAAAGAATTAATGTTTTTGTTCTTCCTGCAAAAACTAGCAAGATGGTTAGTGCTACCACAGTTATGACATGTCTTTCTCGGAGCTAAAGTAGCAAGCATTGGATAATTACCTTGGGTGATGCCTACTTTACCATTTCTGTTCTTTCTAGACACTTTCTGTTTCTTAACAGATTTTAACTCCTTAAGCTTATGCTTGAGTTTTTTATCTGTCATTAAACCAATATTAACCTGTTTAACACTAGTTTTTATTGGTTCTTTCTTAACAGCTTCTTTTCCACATTCAAACCTAGGTTCACTTATTCCATTAACAAATGTTCCAAATTTCTTAGGTGGAAGAGGTGGTTTAATCTTGACTGTATTCTGAAACCTAAGTTCATCTTCCTCAGAATAACCTTGACCTACAGTGTCAGATTGAAAAACTTCTTGAGTGTCTTTTCCAGAGTGAGTCCAAGTTTTAATAATGTGACTTGCCTTCTCCAATTCAGATTCTAGTTGTTTATACTTACTTAACAACTCTTGGTCAAGATAGACAGCATCATCTCTCTCCTTTTGAACCTGCTGCATGTTAGCAAGTTTCTCTTCTACAACCTTATTTCTCTCTTTTAGTTCAGAATTCTCAGTTTTGATTCTCTCATTCTCTAAAGTCTGATCCCTATAACTGATATGCAAAGCCTTAAGATATATTCTTAATTCAGTTATATCATCAGTATTATAAGCATAGGTAGTTAGAGGTACCTTGTTTTCAGAATCTTCAGATTCATCAACAGTAGTAGCCATGAGAGCATAGTTCACATCCTCATCTGAGTCAGAGGTGTCTGCCCAATCTCTGCCTTTAGTGAAGAGTGCCTTCTCAGTTTTACCCTTCTTGCACTCAGGAGCATAGTGACCCATCTCCTTACACTTGTAGCATTGAATCTCAGACTTGTCTCTCTTCCCAGATTTGGTATCCTTTCTCTCAGATTTTCTGAAATTCTTCCTGTCAGACTTTGAATCATTCTTGGAGAATCTCTTCCCTTTCTTGAAGTTCTTGAATCCCATCTTCTTAAAGGTCTTTACCATCAAAGCAGCCATTCACATCATTTCCTCATCATCTTCAGAATCAGATGATCCATCTGTGTTTGAGTCAACATCAGAGTTTGATGACTCACTTTCAGAATGAATGACCAAAGCTTTTCCTTTTGCTTTCTTCCTTGATGCTTCCTTCTTTGAGGGTCTTTCTTCAACTCTTAGAGTAACAGACTTTGACTTCCTGCCTGATCTTCTGCTTCTCTGTTCCATTTCTAGTTCATGAGTCTTGAGCAATCCATAGATCTCATCAATATCAGTATCAGCCAGATCATAGTTGTCTCTAATAGTGGTTGTCTTAACATCCCACTTTTCAGGTAGAGAAAGAAGAAACTTGAGATTTGAATCTTCTAGATCATATTCTTTATTAACCAGTGACAGATCATTAAGTAGCTTACAGAATCTGTCAAAGGTTTCTGTCATTGATTCTTCAAATTTAGCCTCAAATTGTTCATACTCCTGTGTGAGTATGTTCCTTCTATTCTTCTTGATTGCAGCAGTTCCTTGACATCTAACCTCCAGGGCATCCCAGATCTCTTTTGCAGTTTTACAATTGATCACTTTGTTAGACATAACATTATACAATGAACTATAAAGCAGATGTCTAACCTTTGCATCCTTAGCAATGGATGAAATGTCCTCAGGAGTCAAATCTTTCTTCTCCTATGGAATAGATTTAGCTTCCTGTCCAGCAGTAACGACAGATAATTTTGTAGGCTTATGGGGGCCTTCATAAATTCTGTCAAGATATTCTGGATCTGTAGCCTCCAGAAACATAGCCATTTTCACCTTCCAGGTTGAGTATTCTGCTGGCTTGAGAATAGGAACCCTGATTGTCTCATATCGGCTCACAGTTGCAGGTTGAGCCTTCTCAGCACTAGAGCCTGTTGTTGGAGGAGGAATTTCTGCCATTGATTATAGTAGTGTGTGTGTGTGTGGATCTTAAACTGTATTAAATTAACAGATTAAGCTCTGATACCAATTGTTATGCCGAATACACAATTATAATCAACTAAGTATGAGAGAATAACAATAAGTTCTTAAAAGACTTTAAAAACTGTTTGGAATTAACTCCTCTCTCAGTGATGTAAAAATATCACAGAGAGCTGCTTAGGTTAAAATGAAAAGATATATTGTGTTACACAATCGATACCCTTCTAGGGTTAACCTAACTGTATTTATAAAATATACAGCTGCTATACAAATTTTACGATTGCTACACGTCTTTCTAGTCAGCACGACTTCCTTTGACAGCTATCCAATCTTTAAAGATATCGCTTCCATAATTATCTTCAATAATTCTGTTACTGACCAGCAAAAGCTTTTGTTCAACAGAGTTTAGCTGCTTCCTCTTGTCAGCGTATAGCAAACTCTGTCGAGCTTCCAACTGTCAGAGTTTAACTAAACTCTGACTGCTTCCAGTTTCAAGTTAAACTCTGTTTTTCCCTATAAAACTTAAACACTGATATTAACCATATCAATTATAATTAACATATATGATAATGGACTTTTATATATTTTATCTATTTTCGAAATAAACATAAAGAAAAAAAGCATTGAAAAGTTTTTCAGACACGAAAACATACATATGAACACGGACAGTCAATCACCTACACGAATAGACATGTACTATACGTTTTTCAAATGAGCAGGAATAGAGATACAGATGTCCAAATCCATTTTGATTGCATGCCATCGGTGATTTTGATTTATTCTAGTAGATCTATTTTTATTACTAATTTTGATTGCAAATTTTATGGATTAAACGACCATTGATTTTTCTATGTAGAAGATTGAATGCCTTTATGAACTGGTAGATAAATCATTACCAATATTTTTGTACAGTTCTTTGTTCATGCATTGTGGTTCCTTGGTTTCGTTTCTCTTATTCAGCTTTGATGTACTGTTCCCGATGTTGCTCATATTGCTCCCGACGTTGCTTGTTCCGTTCAATTCTTCATTTATCAGTTATAGACTCGGATATATCCGGCAAATCAATGATATGGTCTTCAAACAAATTTAAAAAATTGATTAGATTCAGCACAAACAAACTTTGACCAAATTAGGTTAGTTAACATTGATGTATATTTATTACCTGTGTTTACGGTTCCTTTTTTAATATCTATAATTATATATATATTTTTTAATTTTATATGTCATTAATTTACATATTAAATTGTTGTTAAAAAATTGATATATATAAGATTTTACACACTCGATTTAATATTTGTACTCTATCTTGAATTCTTAAAATTTAATTTGGACGATTTTAAAGCCCACGTGAAATTAACAAAATAATCTTTAATTTAGTGATGGTTTAACAATTATTTTCCAATTAAAACTACGCAAAATTGATGGTTTTTTAGGTTGAAAATTCTATTTGATTTGTGAATTCTACTTATAATTCGTTTTGATTATCAAAATACCCTTATAATTATTTAAAGATAGTTCTACTAACAAACAAATACAATTTTAGTAATAAGTGTAAGAGAAATTTTGTTCAAAATTTTGATAATCGGTAGTCTGGTCCTCCGTACGACAAAGATCTTAAAATAAATAGATGAAAACCGTTGGATCTAGCATAAAATATTTTATATTTTAATATGTTATAAACTAAAAAGTATATTTATTTTGAAATACGAAAATGTATATGTGAATGATTTGAATCATATGTAATTATTTTTTGTACATTGAATAACATTATCAATGTAGGACTTCTACATTGAACATGATTAATGTAAAACTTCGTAATTATATTTTCTCTTGAGATTTTGAGTGTTTTCATTTGAATAATAATTATTAAAGCATCTCTAAATTAAAGATAATTTTATGAAGTTCGCGTGGATTGTAAAAGCATCCCAATCTGATTTCTAGATCTAAAGATGGAGTCCAAATAGTACATATGATTTCTTTTAATACTAATAAAAAATAAATAAAATTTAATTCTAATACAACCTTTTTCAGTTACATCCTTTTCAGATTATAATTTTTTTTAAAAAATTCAATTATAATACAACCCGTTTTAATTATATCCTTTTTAGATTATAACTTTCATTTTAAAATTCAATTCTAATACAACATTCTCTAATTAAATTCTTTTTTAATTATAATCATGTGGTTTCTTTTAGGAGAATATGACCAAAATGCCTCATCTGGAGGATCAATGGCCCGAAATACCGTTTTCCAAAAGTTTTGGCCCGCACTACCCACGGGATACGCCGTTGGTACTGGCGTATCCCAAGCTCAGTTTTTTCAGCAACTTCGCTAAGTCCAAGAGCAAGCTCCCGACCAGAAATCGCCATGGCCTCTCCCCTCGTTTTTCGGCGTCTTCCAACCCTTCTCTGCACATAAAAACTATCAGCGGACCTTGCTCTTCATCTCTCCAATTTGCGTTATCAAAAACTGACCCCGTCGATGTGTGTAAACGGAGATCGAAAAAAGAATCGGAAAAAATGGTTAGTTTTGGGGTTGTAAAATCCGACACTATAATTGAACAATTAAGGACATAGGTTTGTAGTGGATGTTGTGGCGATTCTAGTGACATAAAAAACCCCATGGGAAAGTGTCTGGAAAGTGGTGAACGAGCATTCGTCGGAAAAAACTCGAAAATCGCCCGATTAGTCGCCTCCGAGGCGTTTTCTGGAGAGCACGATGCTGACGTCATCACGCATTTTAGTGATGCGTATCCTCTGTTGCGCCCTTCCTAGTGGCGTATCCCATGCTGGATAC
The DNA here is from genome assembly GCA_036435485.1 of Saposhnikovia divaricata. Taxonomy (NCBI): domain Eukaryota; kingdom Viridiplantae; phylum Streptophyta; class Magnoliopsida; order Apiales; family Apiaceae; genus Saposhnikovia; species Saposhnikovia divaricata. Next base: position 162,555,175 of record CM071597.1, read on the forward strand.
TCCTCTCCCAGTAGCGTGACACGAGGATACTACTCTCCCACTGACGTGTCTCAAGACACGGTTCTGTCAGTAGCGTATCTCGTGAGTATTTAGGACCGCGTTTTTGGATCTGGGTATTTTGGTAACCCCTCCCCCCAAAATGGGGTAGAAAGGGGCATCACCCTTTTTTTAGAATACCGATAATCATAATACCATAAGAGTCTATTCGATAAGATTAAAATTCACATCGGTATTATGATCATCTAGATCATGTTCAATAAGAAGACTCTTATCGAATTGACTCTTATAGCTGATCATAATTTTTTGTGTTCTGTTTTATCTGAATTTGCATCTGTATAATGATATAATTTTTTTAGATTATAATTTTCTTTTTCATACTTTTTTAATGATATCCTTTTTAGATTATAATTTCCTTTTTAATATGATATAATTTTGATCGCTTATTTTTAAAAATATTAAATTCGATGATTGAGATTATTTTGGTAGTACAACGACCAAACCAAACCAAACCAAAATTATGGATAAGATCCCTCTTACGCTTATTATATATAAGGATATAATATAATTACAATTATGTTTTTATATAATCATTATCTTTAATAATTTTTTAATTTTAATTTAATATACTCATGTTTACGGATTATACTAATGTTTCCATATTATAAATAACGTACACGAATTTTCAATATATTTTTATTAATAATTGGAAAATATGGTGTGATATTTTTGGGTATATATTAATGATCATAAGATTAGTTTTAAATCAAAAAGGCAATATGTTATAATTAGAAAAAAATATTAATGATTGGAATATATGGTACGATTGATATTATTAGGTGTTTATAATCGGTAATATCTTCAATTAAAACTATATGTAAAAAATGCAATCGGCTAATTAACATTAATTATATTATATTATTATTTATTTTAATAAAAAGATTAACCAAATCGAAAACCAAAACTTTGAAAACTTTCAATGTTTCGGCTTTAATATAATAGTATCGATAGTAGATTAGGGGGTTTTGCCGAGACTATGCAGATATTAAATTCGCATATCATCTCGTTGAATTATTATCTTCGAAAACATAATGGATGTGTCTAAAATTATATTAAATTGTATCGGATATTTACCAGATTTAACACAGTATGATTATAGAGTCTAATTTTAAATTAAAAATCTTTGTTTTAGTCTTCTAAACTCTACAAATATTTAAATTGTACCTAAACTATTTATATTTACTTCGGAGTTTATTATAATATTTTTAGAACTAAGGAGATGAAATATAAATATATGTAGCTCACGAGAATCAAACTCTTGATCTGTGATAGTACTCCTTTATTATCGTTTTTACTTTTATTATATAATAGAATATAATGTTGGCCACCTGTGATCAGCAGTCTAACCTAACTTGTCCTGCCACACTATAGAGCTTCAGCATATGAATAGTGAGAAAAAAATTCAAAATTTGTTGACATGTATTGTAGTGCCATTGCTAAGACACCACTCCAGTCATATGAATGAGAGACGTTAGATAGGTGAGGATTGTGTTTGATGCTAGAGAATCTTAGTACATAGCATAGAAATCAATACTATTGTATAATAACCGAATTTTAGTACATGGCGTTTATACTTCTTATTAATGTGTCAAATCATGTTTTAAAGGTACATAATAGTACTAAAGTACCAATTTGGTACCAAAATACCAAATTTGGTTGTTACTAAATTCGGGGTTCGATTCCCTACAATTACATAATTATACAAGATTTATTTACTTTAATTTTTTTTTTTTTAACTTCACCTAGGGTTCGATCCCTTACAACTACATAATTATAAATATTTATTTACTTTAATTTTTTTAATTTTATCTCGGGTTCGATTCTCTATATTACATAATTAAATAGTACGGAGTATATTAATATTAGTATTTTAGTTTTGACTGGTGTTTAATCTGTGTGCCCGTGCGAAGCACGGGTTATCAGCTATTAGAAATCAATACTATTATATAATAGTCGAAACATTAAAAGTTTAGTCGATCAGTACGGTACCTGTTGCTTTTACTAATCTATCCTTACTTAATTACAAATAAAATCCATCCTGCTGACTAATTAATTTCCTTTTTCAGGTTAAACATATTATTTATACTATTTTTCAATAACTAAATAATTTATTTTTTCATGTAAAATACAATATCTTTTATATTTTATATAATTAAAATTCCTACTTTACTAATCAATTTTCTTTTTCAGGTAAAATACAATATATTCTATTTTTTATCTACCTAAAATTTCTCTTTTTTAAAAACAATACGAATAATTTTTTTTTATAAAATAACATAATTATATTATAATTACTATTAAATAATTTCAGGTTAAACAAATTATCTTTTCTATTTTTCAATAACTAAATAATTTCTTTTTTCAGATAAAATATAATATCTTTTATATTTTATCTAACTAAAATCTCCCCTTCTTTAAAAATATTACGAGCAATTTTGTTTAATAAAATAACATAATTATATTATAATTATTATTAACTAATCAATTACCTTTTACAGCCAAAACACATTACCTTTTCTCTAACCAAAATCTCTCTTCTTCCAATTATAGTAGGGGCAGTTACTTTTTTCAGCCAAAACACGTTATCTTTTCTATTTTTTCTAACTAAAATCTCTCTTTTTCCAATTATATCACGGACATAATGAATATAAAATTGTAATATTATAATATCTTTTTATATATATAAAGGAAAACCCCCGGGAGCTCTAGAATCTTTCGATTCGTATTTATCTATTTTTCTAGAGCTCCTCTATTTTAAATAATTAAAATCAAAACTTCCTTCTTTAGGCCCTACTTTTTAGAAAAGAAATCAGAACTTCCTTTTTTAACATTAACATTAACATTTTCGAAATAGTTAAGGTTTTCAAATTTGTAGGGAAGAAGAAGTCAAGTTTATATATTCGAAATAGAAAAGAAATTTTTAGAACTTCATTTTTTAACATTAACATCTTCGAAATAGAAAAAGTTTTTGAATTTGTATGGAAGAAGAATTCAAATTTACATATTCGAATTAGAAAAGAAATTTTATATTTATATATATAAATAATCATTACTTCTAACAATCAAATTTTATCACCAAGTTTGTAACCTTTTTTCTTGCTTCTGTTTGCTTTTGTCTTCGTCTATTTTTTTTTTTTTTAATTTTTCAATTCATTCTTATTTATTTTTAATCTTCAAAGTACATGGCTATGTGTGTGCTCCACTGATTTTTTTGATTTTCAAGTTGCTTTTTTTGTTGGTTTTTAAGGTTTGAATTTACTGATTTAATATTTGCTTTCTACGTTTTATTTTTAAATTTATAATTTGTTATGATTTTAGTTATAATTATAGATTATTAGTAAGCATTGGTTGTTCTTTGCTTTGTATTTTGTATTTTTTTTGTTCGTGATCTCGGTACAGAAAGACGTGATCGTGTGAACAAGAATTAGGAGATATTTCACTGTTTGAGAAGTAGAAGCACTTGAGAAACTTGTAACAAAAGTTTTGCACTTTTACCATTTCCTCTTTATTTATTTATTGTTAATTTGTCATTATTATCTTCTCATTGTTCTTGATCATAATATTCCGAATTCTTCTTTTAATTAATCCAATCAAATCTGCTTTTTTTTATCAACATGTAATTATTACACCGGATGTCGGCCTAATAAAACGTGACACAAAATCGACGTAAACAATCAGTATATGATTTATTTTGTTGTCCATATATATATTAAAATTTGTACAGTATTGTGTTCACTAATTTATAATTATAAATATTTTCTTTTGTTTCTTTCTTAAAAAATCTATATTTTGAAAAAAAAATAAAAAATATTACAAGACCGTCGAGAAACGTGTCTTATATGTATTTAAAAATTTAAGCCTCCAAAATTAATGTTTTAAAAAAATTTATTCAAAATTAATAAAAAAATTCATATAATATTAAAAAAAATCTGTGCATAGAAAACGTGATACAAAAGCAACATAGAAAATAAATATATAGTTTATTTAGTTGTCTATATATATTAAAATTTATACAATATTATGTTCGTTAATTTATTTATAGATATTTTTTTTCGATTGGTTTCTTAAATTTATATTTTGAATTTTTCTTAAAAATATTATAAGGCCGCCGTAGCGCGGCTTAGTCAACTAGTTAATAATTAACCGATTACCTTTCCAATTAAAATGTATCATCTTTTTTATTTTTTCTAATTAAATTCTCTTTTTTTTTTAGAAATATTTGGGCAACATTAATTTCTTATTTTATAAAAACATTACTAGCAATTTTATTTAGTAAAATAAGATAATTAAATTATAATTACTATACACAAATTAGTTACCTTTTTCACTTGAAACATGTCACCTTTTTAATTTTCACATTACCTTTTCTATTTTCTCTAACTAAAATATCTCTATTTTTCCAATTATATCACGGGCGGTTTCATTTAATAGAATAAAATAATAATATTATAATACGAATAATTAACCGATTACCTTTTTCAGCTAAAACATATCATTTTTTCTATATTTTCTAACTAGAATCCCTCTTTTTCTAGAAATATCACGGGCAACATTAATTTCTCCTTTTCTAGATACATTACGAGCAATTTTATTTAGTAAAATAACATAATTAAATTATAATTATTATAAACTAATCAATTACCCTTTTCACCTAAAACATGTTATCTTTTTAATTTTCTCTAACTAAGACCTCTATTTTTCCAATTATATAACGGGCATTCTACTTAATAAAATAAAATAATAATTTTATAATTACTAATAATTAACCGATTAACTTTTTCAACTAAAACCTATCATCTTTTCTATATTTTTTTTTTACTAAAATCACTCCTTTTCTAGAAATATCACGGGTAACATTTATATAATTATTATCAAATCATCTTATTTAAAAATTTAAGCCTCCAAAATTAATGTTTTAAAAAAATTTATTCAAATTAATGAAAAAATTCATATAATATTAAAAAAAATCTGTGCATAGAAAACGTGATACAAAATCAACGTAGAAAATAAGTATATAGTTTATTTAGTTGTCTATATATATTAAAATTTGTACAATATTGTGTTCGTTAATTTATTTATAGATATTTTTTTTCGATTGGTTTCTTAAATTTATATTTTGAATTTTTCTTAAAAATATTATAAGGCCGCCGTGAAGCGCGGCTTAGTCAACTAGTTAATAATTAACCGATTACCTTTCCAACTAAAATGTATCATCTTTTTTATTTTCTAATTAAATTCTCTTTTTTTCTAGAAATATTTTGGCAACATTAATTTCTTATTTTATAAAAATATTACTAGCAATTTTATTTAGTAAAATAAGATAATTAAATTATAATTACTATAGACAAATTAGTTACCTTTTTCACCTGAAACATGTCACCTTTTTAATTTTCTCATTACATTTTCTATTTTATCTAACTAAAATATCTCTATTTTTCCAATTATATCACGGGCGGTTTCATTTAATAGAATAAAATTATAATATTATAATACCAATAATTAACCGATTACCTTTTTCAGCTAAAACATATCATTTTTTCTATATTTTCTAACTAAAATCCATCTTTTTCTAGAAATATCACGGGCAACATTAATTTCTCCTTTTCTAGATACATTACGAGCAATTTTATTTAGTAAAATAACATAATTAAATTATAATTATTATAAACTAATCAATTACCCTTTTCACCTAAAACATGTTATCTTTTTAATTTTCTCTAACTAAGACCTCTATTTTTTCAATTATATCACGGGCATTCTACTTAATAAAATAAAATATTAATTTTATAATTATTAATAATTAACCGATTATCTTTTTCAAATAAAACCTATCATCTTTTCTATATTTTTTTTACTAAAATCACTCCTTTTCTAGAAATATCTCGGGTAACATTTATATAATTATTATCAAATCATCTTATTTAAAAATTTAAACCTCCAAAATTAATTTTTTAAAAAAAATTATTCAAATTAATGAAAAAATTCATATAATATTAAAAAAAATCTGTGCAATCAACTTGCAAACGATATAGAAATGACATTAGTGTGCATGACACCCACACTAGGAATAATTACCATCAAAAGGATGTTGTACACCCTTCCTCCTATTCCCGTTTCTTTGATTTTAATCCATTATTTAAACTCTTTAATAACTTTTAATCATGTTATAGTGTAAAATTTATACACTTACTAGATAATTAATAAATATAAAAATAATAAATAAATTATTAACACTTGGATTATTTATAAACATGGAATCAACAAAATAATATTCTAAAATACATGCTAATTTATATAGTGGAGATGAAAATATAATGAAACTAATAATAATATTTATTCAAATTATTAATTCAATTTCTTTGGTCAAAAAGGAATACTTTAATTTTTTTCTATAACTTTTATTTCAATTATAAATTATTATCATATCATACAAATCAAATTAGTAGCGGAATAAGAAAGGGTTAATGTATACTATTTATGATTATATTTCAATAGTTAATAGAATTTTTCTCAAAATTTTAAATTTAGTTATTATCATACACCGTTTATGACTAAAAACAGATAATAAAAAATATGAATAGTAATCGTTGATGTGGAGATCCTCTATTAAGCAAACAAGGAAATAATAATAAATTTATCACATTCACATGTTTCACAAGTGGAAGATAAACTGCATCCATCTTCCCAACTTTTTGTTTTTTGAATATCAATCTTGGATGAACCCACTATCTACTCCACATTATACTAAAAAAATAAAGATTACATAGAGAAGTTTACAGAAAACACCGAACATTCCGTAGGGATTTGCATGTGAGAAGCCTCCGATCAAATATACGTTATTAAAATTGTTGATAAAAAATACCAATTTATTACGCATTTTTAAATTAGATATTACTAATACACATTTGATAGATGGGTATCATGTAAAAAAATTTAAAAAAATGAAAAAAGATAATACAAGAATATATTAAAGAGATGTGAACCCTGATGCGTAACACCACCCGTTTATTTTTTTTATTTTTATTGTTAATTTTTTTTTATGAAATATCCATTTGTAATTCAAAGAAAGTGTACTATTTCTCTAACATTAGTCCTTTTAAACTTTTAATTTTTAAAATCTCAGTTTGTTTTTTATGATTTAACCATTATCTGAACTCTTCACATATATAACAGTAATGAGACATACAGTATGTTGTGAACTCTATCCATAGTAGTCGGTAACTCGTGGGAAGCACGGTTCGTATCAATTATCTTAAATTTCTATTTTTAAATTTTGTTAAATTAAACTATTATTATATTTTTTAGGTTAAATAATATAATGACATTTACTTACTTTGACATTAATATTTTTTTTATAAAAACTCATGTTTCAGTTGACCGTAATTTAATTATCAATAATATTTATAGGGTCTGGATCAAGAAAGAATCAAACACTAAAAAAGAACTGAAGAACCATTATTATGGATTACTTCTAAATCAACTGTCCAGATACAATCCATTTTTAAATAATTTTCGTAACGGTATTGTTGGAAATAAAAATTACACTTGAAATAAGAAAATTTAATCAGTTACTCATTTATTTAAATTTTTATTTTTATTAATATTTTTTATCTCACATAACTTTTGGCTATTTTTTCAATTTTTTCAATCTTCTTTCTTCAAAAATTTTAATTAATTTATTTTATTAAACTTATTTTACAAAAAAATAATACTTGAAATATTAGGGGTTCTACTACAAAACCTATTTTGTTTCGTAGTAAAAATACAATATATTTTGCTACTGAATTTCAAAGTTATGCACACAAATTAAAAATTGGGTTTGATGTGCTTGAGGTTGTCCTCAGGGTTCTCCCTTGAGGTTAAAAGATTTTTTTATATAAATTTAAGGGTATATATGTAAATTACTGTAAAAAAAATATATTTACAAAATTGCCCATGCGGGGTCACTTGTTTTATAGGAACAAAATCTTTTAACCTCAGGGTTCTTCCCTAAGGACAACCTCAGGCCAAGTTTTCTCTTAAAAATTTTACAACTAAACTTGTTTTGTTTACAAAATTCTACAACTAAACTTACTTTGTTAACAACATTCAGCTGTTGAATACTATTATCTCATATTATATTTATATCATAATTTTAATGTTCTACAACTAAATTTAAAAGTTATGCATCCGAATTTTAAGTCAAGTACATGAATTCTAATGTTGTGTAACTAAACTTATTTGTATCTGAATATGCTGATGTTGAACATTTAATCTTACATTGTATTTATACCATAACTTGGGTATTCTCACAAAATTTGATGAAAATACTGGAAAATTTTTATGTCGGTTGTTTATAGAGGATTTTGTGATCGATTTTGGTGTATGATTATAATTGTCATCAAATATGAATTGTCTCTAAATTATATATCTTGTGCTTTTGGATAACTTTGCCCCTGATATATATATATATATATATATATATATATATATATATATATATATATATATATATATATATATATATATATATATATATATATATATATATATATATATATGAGTTGCACTCCATGAAGAACACCTTATATAAAGAACAATAAAGAACACCTCATATTTAATTCAATATAAGAGTTCCGTGATGACACCCAATACAAAAAGTTCTTATTTTTTTATCTTCTATCCATTTAGCAAAAAAAAATTAAAATATTTTTTTTTGGAAAAATCACTGTTCATGATGACATCAGTAGTGACGTCATCATGAATAGTGATTTTTTTCAAAAAAAAAAATTTTAAATTTTTTTTTTTGCTGGATGGATAGAAGATAAAAAAATAAGAAGTTTTTGTATTGGGTGCCCCTGGCGGGGCCAATGGATCTATTGAAATAATTGATTTTATAGTGTTCTTTATTGTTTGTTATATAAGAGTGTTCTGTATGGAGCAAAGGCCTATATATATATATATATATATATATATATATATATATATATATATATATATATATATATATATATATATATATTATGAAATTTATATAAATAAGAGTTTTTAGTTTCTCCGTTTAAGAATTCTACAAGGTACATGATCCAATATTTATAATTCATTATAATATATGTTAACTATCATAAAAGTATAGAGATCCGGTAATATAAGGGGTAGCTATATTATTAATTGTATTTTGTGATTGATTTTGGTGTATGATTATAATTGTCATCAAATATGAATTGTCTCTAAATTATATATCTTGTGCTTTTGAATAACTTTGCCCCTCATCTATATATATATTATGAAATTTATATAAATAAGAGTTCTTAGTTTCTCCGTTTAAGAATTCTGCAAGGAACATGTTAGGCCGAATACACACTAATAATCAATATTAGATGAGAGAATAACAATTAAGATGATTATGCACTTTAAATCTTCTCGTATTAAAAACCCTCTTCGTGATGTAAACTATCACAAAGAGCTGCTAGGTTACAATAAGAATGAATAATTCTATTGTACTTAATCCTTCTAGGATTAACCTATCCGTATATATAAGAATACAGCTTCAATACAATCTCTAATTGATATTCCTAATAATCAGCTATACAATGATATCAATTACAGATTGTTACACGTCTCCTAAGTCAACTCGATCTCTTTGATAGCTATCCAATCTCCAAAGATCTCGCTTCCATATTAATCTTCAATTGATCTCTAATATCTTCTGTTGACTTCGTACGCGCTGCTTCTAAACAGACTTTACTAAACTCTGTCCAGCTTCTGTCAGTCAGACTTTACTAAACTCTGACTTCCTTCCAGTTAAACTCTGATATTTCACTGTTACACTTAAACACTGAAACATTACATCAATTATATCTAACAATCTCCCCAACTTGTTTATTAACAAAAATGCACAAGTTAATAGATAATTGATGATGTCAAAAACAAATAATCATATACAGTGTTTAACAACTAAACAGAGTTTAAACTGTTACTTAACAAAATTACAGAAAATATGAAAAACTTACAGAGCATAAATTACTTAATCCTTTCAACATCCCATGTTGTCTTCAAGTACCCTGTTAGCAATCTCTCTTCTGCAACTTCAAGTGCTCTTTCCATCTCTAGCTTGATCTCTCGAAGCTTAGAATCTGTACCATCTGTCTGAGAAATGGCTGATCTCAGATCATAGATGATGTTCTTCTTCATTTCTTTTCCAAGTCTGATAAAGTATGACTTTGCTGATTCTGAATTAAATTCAAGCACAGTGACACCCAAATCAGTTCTCAGCTTAGCACTGTTTCTCTTCATTTCAACCATTCTTCCATTGTAATCTAAGTACTTTGGTACATATTCAGACTTGTCTTTAATTCCACAAATCATCTTTGATCTTTCCATCTGGTATCTGAGCACTTATGCAGCTTGATAAGTAGGACTGTTATTTACCTTGAAAATATGTAAGACATACTGCAGTTCTTCATACATCTTCAAATGAATATCATGCTCTCCAATTTTGTAGACAGTCCCATCCTCCATGAAATACAGCAAAAAGTCCTTTTTTAGACTTCTTTGATGGATCAACTGTACTGATTCCAGCTTGTCCAAATTAACTTGAGGGACACCCTTGCCTGGAGCAGCCAGTGATGAATGATCTTTAGGAGTAATATTCAAAGTCCTTTCTTTGTTTGACCCTAAACCAGCCAAATCATGAGGTTGCTTAGCAATCATTGCTCTGCTTTGAAAAATATCACCTCCTTGAACTTGCTCAGTATTATCAGGAATAGTAGGTCTCACAAAACCATGAATTGGAAGAGTAGTTTGTACAACATGTGTAGAAACAGAGGTTGTAACTTGCTTTGACTTCTTTAAACTCTTATCATCTTCAACAACTTTTCCTTTAAGCTTTAATCTAGCCTCATCTGCTGTTGGTTTTCTTGAATGAGACAATCTCTGATCAGCATTGACATTTTCATTGATTTTAATGCCTTTAAGAACAGGCCTTGATGCCTTTTCAACTTTCTTCTTGAATTTCCCAGACTTAAGCTTTTTCTCATGTTCAGCTTTAAGTCTTAGCTCTTCAGCCTTTACATCTTCTAGAGTGACATCATTTCCATGTTCTTCAAGAAACATGTTTGCAGCTAACTCTGTATCATTCTGTGGACCTTCAGCAGTGTTTGCTTTAGCAGAGTTTACTCTAGACCTTGTAATTGCTCTTTTGGTTCTATCAGATCCACCTCCATCTGCAGCATCATCCTTCCTCTCCAAGGATTGAAGTTGTTTGCAAGCAGTGTTTGCAACTTTCTCCCCCTTTTTGACATCATCAGGAATCAGGATGGAAGTTAGCAACTCCAAAGAGTTTGCAATGGAATCTATTTTGGTAGCCATCAGAGTTTGATTTTCTTCTACCTTGGCCAATCTAGCTGAATAAGTTTGATGTCTAAGAGTAGCTTCCTTCTCCCTCTTGAAATCAATTTCAGTAATATCTCTTCTAAGGCCATTAATATCTTCTGCAGCGGCATCAAATCGTTTATTTAGGACTTTGACCTGAACAACAGTTGCCTTCAAACAGGAGACAATGTCAGGATTTTTAATTTCATCTGCAGCCTTTTTCACAAAGTCTGCTGCCCTGCCAATTGGAAAAATGCAATCTGATTTATACCATCTGGCAGCTGATCTTTCAAAGTGTTCTTTTTCAAGATCATGACATGTAGGAACCTCAGGACCAGACACAGGATAGGCTTGCACCTTGGCATTAATTTGTACTAGTCCCTGAGTGGAAACAGATTTGGCACTGTCCTCTTCTTCATTTGTAACACTTGTCTCAGCATTGACAGTGTTTAAGAAATTATGTTCAGGAAGATTCTCTGCTACTGCAGGATCGACAGTGTTTAGCATAGGCTGTGTCTCAACATTACCAGCTTCATTTACATGCTCAATTTCAACAAAATTCTCAGTTGTGTGTTCTGCAAGATCATCATCAACTGCAGGTTTTTCAAGAACAATTGATTCTTGAACAATTTGAGCATCAGAGATTGCAGCCTTTGATGGTTGGTCAATTTCAATTCCAACATCTATTGCTCGATTGGCATCAGACATTAAGTCTGTATTTGTAGCCAATGATTCTTCAATGACAGCAGTTGCTTGCTCAGCTAGCAATGTAGCTTCAGAGAGAGCAGCAGTTGGAGTAGCAATGTGCTCAGAAAATTGAAACAATGGCTCTAAGACTTCAATGGCAGCCATGCCATCCTTGTGTCCCTGCTGAACCTCTACTGTGTCAACAGTAGGCATCTCCTTAGAAATCACTTTAGGAGCTTCAAAAGGAATGTCATCATCTGATTCATCAATCAGTGTTCTCCTTTTCTTTTTCATGGGCATCTCAGGCTCAGATTCAATATTGTCAGTGGAAGGCACCTTGGAGAGAAACACTCCTGCCCTTTGTCTCTTGCCAATTGTTTTCTTTGATCCTCCTCCCTTCTTTCTCTCAACACGAGAGAACTTAGAAATTGGCTCATTAATGTCTATGGAGGGTGCAGGTTGAGTTTGGGGGTTGACAGTGTTTGATGGTTGAGTTTGAGTTACAGGTGATTTAGGATGAGAAGTTTGTGGGTGAGGTTGAGGTTGATGTTGTGATGATGTGGCAGTGTTTGAGAGTGATTGGTGTATAGGCTCAGTTTTTGGGTTTGTAGATGTTGATGGTTGTTGCGGTTCTTGTTGTTGTGGTTCTTGGGGTTGTACAAGAAAGTTTGCAACGGCTATAGGATATACCATTGCATGTAAATCAGCCTTAGCTGCATCCTTGTTGACCAAATCAGCAAATATTCGTTTTGTTAACTTGAAAGGTTTGATTTCATCTGCTTTAACAACTTGTTGACCAGGCAGACAAGAATTGTATAGTAATTGACAAAAACGAGCATAGTAAACAGCAGTAGGAAAATTTGCTAATCTCTCTCCTAAATTCTTTAAGACATGAGTACCAAAATCGAAATTAGTACCGTAGAGAAGAGAGTACCCCATCTGAAGACTGTCAATTGGAATAGCATCCCAATTGGTTATTTTGTTGCCAAACGCCCGTGTGATAGAGTCAAAGAAAAAATTCCACTCCTTGCGCAAGTTTGGGCGTGTAATGGACCCAAGCTTGTCCATTGAATCAGCATACCCAATCTCTGTGAGCATCGTCCTCAAGTTCACATCAGTCACAATATCATGAGAAGTGTGTGTCTCGAAACCAAGAACCTCATTCACTGTCCTTGGAGTAATAAAAAAATTGTTCTCTGGAGGAGTGAAAGTGATAGACGGAGTGCCATTTTCTCCATCATCGTAACTGGAATGATGCCAAAAACAGGCAATCTGAGTGCCATACAGATGTTGTGGAGCAGTGAGAGCCGTGCCAATCTCGGAATCTCTCAGAAAGTTTTGAATCACATGGAAATCAGCAGGAGAAACATCTGTACTCAAAGATGCAGCATAGTTATTAGTAGGATATGCCAATCCATTATCATGAAACAGTTTAGTTGCCATTTTGAGTAAGAAAAGAGTAAGCAGGTAAGGTGTTTGATGAAATGTGGGAGTTAGAAAGCTAGAGAACAGAGTGTAGATGTGTGCAAAGTGAAAATCGATTAAGTGAATAAGTGAACCATTGTGTGTCAAAAGATTAGAGAAGTAATAAAAAATAAAAACTCAAGAGTTTTAATCATTAAGGCACACAGCAGTTCTCTTGTGAAATGTGTGAGTGGGACACGTGGCACACATGCATTGATGCAGTTAAACCGTATGCACCGTAAAAATAGTTAATGATTACCATTCACTCACATATCTTTAACTCCTCACAACTCTCTCTCTCTCCTGTTTCCAATGCCAAGATTAACTTCCCATTACCAAATAACAGTTGGCAATAATATGAAACAATTTCCGAAATACTCCAAATAAATCAATTATCATGAACAAAAATTTGTACCTCCGAATAATTCACAAAATCCAACAGTGTTTATCAATTATCCAACATTATTATCATGACTTCCTCAAAAACTATGCAGGTGTGCAAATATGTGTGTGTGAAGCAGAGTTTACCGAAACAGTATTTAAAGCATCTAATATTTTATAAAATCCATAAAATAAACGAGTAAACCCTGTCTGCACAAACTCTTATAGTCAACTGCTAGTATTTAATGACAGTGTATAAAATCACACAAGTCCATGTCAAATGCAGAAATAAGTTGATAAACATGCTAAATGTACAAGTATGAATTTTCGAGAAATTTCTTGGGATTTAGGAAATTGATAAGGACTGACCTTTCACTCAATGAAAATATCACTCAAGAATCAACAACATCAGAAGCATGCTTGACATTTGATATTAATCTAACTTTGAACACAATATACATTACAAATGATAATCAAAAGGTCTTTATTGGGTTGTAATGCAGGCTTGGGACAAGGTATGTCAAAGAAGGCTAAAACAGGTTAATGTCAAAAGCTAGCAAGTGACATCCTTATACCATCCAATTTATTGACCTCAACTAGTTGACTCTAAAACAAGGATCAGACAATAATATGCTCTCTATATTTTTTTTTATGTATAGAGAGCTAAATAACATATAGTAACGCAAGATATACTGATCCTTTGTAATTTATTGCACTAGTCAACTATTAGGTACACAATCTCAAATCATAAATGAATGCCCTTTCTTAAAGATTAATAACCCTTCACCTTATTACTCCTTTTGTACAGTACTAGCCTTTGACAATTTGGGTTCAAATTTACAGATTGGCCAATACAAAAAAAAGTTTATAGGCAGTAATATGGTGTGTCATCGAAAAATATGATTAGGCTCAATGGGTTAACTAATGGATCATGTAAACAGTGTTTGGTAAATATGGGAATTATGTGGTGTAACCTACTGCCTTTATCATCTTACCAGAATATAATGTTATGCATTTCAGGAAAGATTTCAAGCAACTGCTAGCAATGCAACTAAGCTGTGAACACTCAAGCAAATGAATAACTTGCAAAAGATATGCAATATGGCTCAAAAGCTCACTAGGTTTGAAATTAGATTAATCCCAATTAAAAAATCTCTATAACACAGCTGCTTGTATCTAAAGCATATAAATCAAATCAGTATACATATATTCATGTCCTTCTAATTATTTACACAGTGTCATTTAAAACAAATTTGTTTTATGAGAGGCAATGCAGACAGTATTTACAGATTCAGAGTTTAGGATAAATAAACTAAGAGATGCTAAAAATAGCAGGACAGTATTATGCAGTGTAAATTTGTCTGCACGGTCTAAGATTTAATCACAAAAAATTCAGAAGAATGCATGATTAATTACTGAGAATATGCTGCATACAATTTCTTCATAGGTGTAATGTTCAGACAATGACAGTATCGGAGTTTAACCAACAGTATACGAAAACAGTGTTTGACAGACAGAGTATGAAAGACAATGTTTAACAAACAGAGTATGCGGAACAGAGTTTGAGGAAAAATGAAGTTTTTAGTCTAACCACTTTCTCTAGTCGAAACCAGAGATCATTCCTAACTCATTTACCAGCTTTGTGAACGTTGCCTCACTCAATGGCTTGGTGAAGATGTCTGCTAGCTGTTGGTCTGTAGACACAAAATGCAGTTCAATGTCTCCTTCTTCCACATGCTCTCTGATAAAATGGCACCTTATGCTGATGTGCTTGGTCATAGAGTGCTGTACTGGATTACCTGTCATAGCAATAGCACTTTGGTTATCACAGTAAATAGGAATTTTACTGTACCTCAATCCATAATCCAGCAACTGATTCTTCATCCACAAAATCTGTGCACAACAACTACCAGCTGCAATATACTCTGCCTCAGCTGTTAAAGTAGAAATTGATTTCTGCTTCTTGCTGTACCATGAGACCAGTCTGTCACCCAGAAATTGACAGCTCCCACTTGTGCTTTTTCTGTCTACCTTGCAACCTACAAAGTCTGCATCTGAGTAACCAACTAGCTTGAAGTCTGTTTCCCTTGGATACCTTAAGCCCAAAGTAATAGTGCCCTTTAGATACTTGAAAATTCTCTTCACAGCTGTTAGATGTGGTTCTCTAGGATCTGCCTGAAACCTTGCACAAAGACAGGTGGCATACATGATGTCAGGTCTGCTTGCAGTCAGATAAAGAAGAGACCCTATCATGCCTCTGTAATTTGTCATATCCACTTGTGCTCCTGTGTCTTTGTCCAATTTTGTTGCTGTTGCCATGGGAGTAGTTGCAGATGAGCATTCAAGCATACCAAATTTCTTGAGGAGATTTCTGGTATATTTTGCTTGATTAATAAGAATTCCATCATCTGTTTGCTTCACCTGTAATCCTAGAAAATAGCTAAGCTCTCCCATCATGCTCATTTGATACCTTGACTGCATGAGCTTGGCAAACTTTTCACAGAGTTTATTATTTGTAGACCCAAAAATTATGTCATCAACATAAATTTGAACTAGAAGGAGGTCACTCCCTTGATTGAAATAAAACAGAGTTTTGTCAATTGTACCTCTGTTGAATCCACTTTCTAGAAGAAATTGAGCAAGTGTCTCATACCACGCACTTGGTGCCTGCTTAAGTCCATATAATGCCTTATCTAGCCTGTAGACATAATCTGGATATTTGGGGTCCACAAAACCTGGAGGTTGCTCCACAAACACCTCCTCTTCTAGCTTTCCATTGAGAAAAGCACTTTTCTCATCCATCTGACATACTTTGAATTTCTTGTGAGAGGCATATGCTAGAAAAATTCTTATCGCTTCCAATCTTGCAACTGGAGCAAAAGTCTCATCATAGTCTATTCCTTCCTGCTGAGAATAGCCTTTTGCCACTAATCTAGCCTTATTTCTTGTGATTACACCCTCACTGTCAGTTTTGTTTCTGAAAACCCATTTTGTACCAACAACAGATCTGTTCTTTGGTCTAGGTACAAGTGTCCAGACTTCATTTCTTTTAAATTCATTTAACTCCTCCTGCATTGCTGTTATCCAGTCAGCATCTTGAAGAGCTTCCTCATCTTTCTTTGGTTCTGTTTGAGAAAGGAATGCATGAAACAGACATTCATTAGTTGTTGCACTCCTTATCTTTACTGTGGCATCTGGATCTCCAATAATTAAATCAGGTGTATGAGATTTTGTCCATTTCCTAGCTGAAGGTAAATGACTTCTTTCAGTTGTTGATCCTCCCCATCGATCAATGTTCTCCTAATTGTTTTGTTGTCTCTGTTCATTTTCTGAAGCTCCCCCTGAATTCGACTGCTCAGAGTTTGAACTGTCAGTGTTTGAGCTTTCAGAGTTTGCGTCAACAGTGTTTGAGCCATCAGCGTTTGATTCAACAGTGTCTGATCTAGATTCACCATGTGACTCGTTTTCAGTGTTTGAGTCATCATTTTGATCATGCTCCCCCTCAACTGGTTCTCTCCTTTGCTGGGGCTGAGTAAGTTCTTCAGTATTCACCAGTAGAGGCTCAGAGTATACTTCGACAGTGTTTGTTGATTCAGCTTCATCAGAGTTTATCTCATCAGAGAATAAATCTTCATTTTCAAAACGAAGTGGATCATGTTCATCCACATCTTCAAGTCCAGTTATTTTCTTGTCATCAAATGACACATGAATGGACTCCATAACCACTCTTGTTCTCAAATTATAAACTCTGTATGCCTTTGTTGACAGTGGATAGCCAATAAAAATCCCTTCATCTGCTTTTAACTCGAATTTAGTCAGCTGTTCAGGATGAGTCTTCAAAATAAAGCATTTGTACCCGAAAATATGAAAGTATTTCAGGTTAGGCTTCTTTTTATTCACCATCTCATATGGTGTCTTTCCATGCTTATTGATCAGTGTAGTATTTTGAGTAAAACAAGCAGTTTGAACAGCTTCTGCCCAGAAATAAGTTGGCAATTTTGCTTCATCAAGCATAGTTCTGGCAGCTTCTATCAAGGTTCTATTTTTCCTTTCAACTACACCATTTTGTTGTGGTGTACCAGGTGCTGAAAATTCTTGCTTCACTCCATTGTTCTTGCAGAATTCTTCCATTATTGCATTCCTGAACTCAGTTCCATTATCACTTCTGATGATTCTGACTTTGTTACTTGATCCTTTGTCCAGAAGCTTCACATGCTCCATCAGAGTTAATGCAGTTTCATCCTTCTTTGCTAGAAAATACACCCAAGTGAATCTAGTGTATTCATCAACAATGACTAAAGCATATTTCTTCCTTGCTATAGACATAACATTTACTGGACCAAAGAGATCAACATGCAGAAGATGATAAGGATCAGTGATTGAAAATTCTGTCTTGCTCTTGAAAGATGACTTCCTTTGCTTGGCCTTTTGACATGAATCACATAGGCCATCAACATTTAACAAATTCTGTAAACTGTTGAATGATTTGTCATTGGTTGACAAAGAATATAATTTGGAAGATTCAAATCTAAAGTTTCTTCTGTCTCTACCTGAAAAGTGGGATGTGAAAACTACTACTATTAGAGACAATTATGAACTTGATGAGACCCAAATTGATGAAATTTATGGGTTGCTCAAAACTCATGAATTGGAAATGGAACAGAGAAACAGGAGATTCAAAAAAAGGCTAAGTCTGTTGCTCTTAAGGTTGAAGAGAAGCCTATGAAGAAAGAATCATCCAGGAGAAAAGCTAAAGGAAAGGCACTAGCTGTACAGTCTGATAGTGAGTCACCAATGTCTGACAATGACTCAAACTCAGACGAATCATTTGATTCTGAGGATGATGAAGAAGAGATAATGCAGATGGCTGCCTTGATGGTTAAGACGTTCAAGAAAATGGGCTTCAAGAATTTCAAGAAGGGAAAGAATTTCTCCAGGAATGTTTCCAATTCTGACAAGAAAAGCTTCAAGAAGTCTGATAAGAGAGATTCAAGGGGAAAGAAAGACAAGTCTGAAATCCAATGCTACAAGTGTAAGGAGATGGGCCACTTTGCTCCTGAGTGTAAGAAAGGTAAAACTGAAAAAGCACTCTACACTAAAGGCAGAAATTGGGCAGACACTTCAGATTCTGATGAAGAAATAAACTATGCTCTCATGGCTACTACTGAATCAGAAACTTCTGAAAATCAGGTACCTCTAACTACCTATGCTTATAATATTGATGACATTTCCCAATTAAGAATTTATCTTAAGTCATTGCATATAAGTTATAGGGATCAGACTTTAGAGAATGAGAGGATTAAATCTGAGAATTCTGAACTCAAAGAGAGAAATAAAATTGTTGAAGAAAAGCTAAAAAATATGCAACAAGTTCAGAAAGAGAGAGATGATGTTGTTTCTATAGAACAGGATTTGCTCCAGAAATATAAACAACTAGAATCTGAGTTGGAGGAAGCAAATAAGAAAATTAGGACTTGGACTAATTCTGGAAAGGACACTCAACGGGTTTTTCAAACAAACACTGTTGGTCTAGGTTATAATGAGGGAGATGAACTAAGATTTCAAAGTCAAGTTAAAATCAGACCTCATTTTGTACATGGAGCCAGTAAATTTTTGTCTGATAATGAAAAAGAAACTGTTAAGGTCAAATCAGTAAAAACTTGTGCTAAACAGGTTAATATTGGTTTGATGACAGATAAACAACTCAAACATAAACTGAAGGAGTTAAAATCTGTTAAGAAACAGGGAGTGTCAAATAAGAACAGAAATGGAAAAGTAGGCATCACTTCAGGAAATAAACCAATGCTTGCTAGTTATGCTCCAAGAAAGACATGTCATAACTGTGGTAGTACTAAGCATCTTGCAAATTTCTGCAAGAAAAACAAAAATATAAATTCTTTACCTTCCAAGTCTGAGGTAAAGAAGGATTTTGCTAGAACTAAGCCACAGACTTTATGCACACACTGTGGAAGCACTTGGCATTCCATTTATACTTGCAGAGAGTATCATGCTATCTATCATAATTACTATGAACTGAAACCCAATCTGAAATGGGTTAAAGTTAATACTGCAAGTGTAAACTCTGATACTGTTAGCTCAAACTCTGATAATGTTAATTCCGCTGCTAAAGCTAACAAAGTTAAGAATGTCAAAGGATCCAAGCAAGTCTGGATCTTTAAATCTAACTCTCAGTAATTGCTTGTGATTGCAGGGCAACAGGGAGGCAATCCTAGTCGTGGATAGTGGATGCTCAGGACACATGACTGGAAATAAAGCCCTGCTATCAGACTATGAGGAGAAGGCTGGCCCAAAAGTTTCCTATGGTGATGGCAATGTAGGAAGAACATTGGGATATGGCAATATTAATCTTGGAAATGTCATCATCACCGATGTAGCTCATGTCCCAGGACTCAAGCATGACTTGCTATCTGTGAGTCAAATCTGTGACAAGGGATATCATGTAGATTTTCAACCTGAATATTGTGAAGTTATCAGCAAATCTACAGGAAAGGTTGTTCTAGTTGGTTATAGGCAAAACAACATTTATGAAATCAAGCTCTTAACAGACTCTGTTGGAAAAGCTGTTTGCCTGTCTACAAGAATGTCTAGTGAAGAGAGTTGGAAGTGTCACAAGAAACTCTCACATTTGAACTTGAACAACATAAATGAATTGATCTGAAAGGATCTTGTAAGAGGACCCCCAAAAGCTCTGATACCAATTGTTAGGCCGAATACACACTAATAATCAATATTAGATGAGAGAATAACAATTAAGATGATTATGCACTTTAAATCTTCTGGTATTAAAAACCCTCTTCGTGATGTAAACTATCACAAAGAGCTGCTAGGTTACAATAAGAATGAATAATTCTATTGTACTTAATCCTTCTAGGATTAACCTATCTGTATATATAAGAATACAGCTTCGATACAATCTCTAATTGATATTCCTAATAATCAGCTATACAATGATATCAATTACAGATTGTCACACGTCTCCTAAGTCAACTCGATCTCTTTGATAGCTATCCAATCTCCAAAGATCTCGCTTCCATATCAATCTTCAATTGATCTCTAATATCTTCTGTTGACTTCGTACGCGCTGCTTCTAGACAGACTTTACTAAACTCTGTCCAGCTTCTGTCAGTCAGACTTTACTAAACTCTGACTTCCTTCCAGTTAAACTCTGATATTTCACTGTTACACTTAAACACTGAAACATTACATCAATTATATCTAACAGAACATGATCCAATATTTATATTACATTATAATATATGTTAACTATCATAAAAGTATAAAGATCCGGTAATATAAGGGTAGCCATATTATTAATTGTATTTATTATTGATCTATTATATATACTTTTTAAATATTAATTAATGGAATCTCAAGTTATATATAATACTATGTTCTCGATTTATATTTCGATTTTTAGTTAATAGACTCGTAGTATAAAATTTCACTATTAAATTAAATTAATATTTAATATTAATATTTTAATTAATTGAATTTACAAAACTTCATTCTGGTAATATAAGAGTAGCTAATATAAGTGTAGCTATATTATTAACTGCATTTATTATTAATTTATTATACATACCTTTTAAATATTAATTAATGGAGTCCTAAGTTGTATATAATATTATATTCTCGACTTTTATTTCGATTTTTATTTAATATAGACTCCTATTATATAAATTCACTATTAAATTAAATTAATATATAATGTATATATATATATATATATATATATATATATATAATATTATTATGAAATATATATAAGAGTTCTTGGTTTCTCCATTTAATGATTTTGCAAGGAACATTACCCAATATTAATAATTCATTATAATATATGTTCACCATCATAAACGTATAGAGCTCCGGTAATATAAAAGTAGCTATATTATTAATTGTATTTATTATTAATCTATTATAGATACTTTTTAAATATTAATTAATGGAGTCTCAAGTTGTATATAATATCATGTTCTCGACTTTTATTTCGATTGTTAGTTAATAGACTTGTAGTATAAAAACTTCACTATTAAATTAAATTAATATTTAATATTATTATTTTAATTAATTGAATTTATGTAACTTCACTTTGCTAATATAAGAGTAGTTATATTATTAATTGCATCATTATTAATCTATTATAGACACTTTTTATTATTAATTGCATTCATTACTAATCTGTTATAGACACTTTGTTAAATATTAATTAATGGAGTCCTAAGTTATATATAATACTATATTCTCTACTTTTATTTCAATTTTTAGTTAATAAACTCCTAGTATATAACTTCACTATTAAATTAATTAATATATAATATTGTTAAATTATTTAATTAAATTAATTTAATATTTAGTGGCATACCGCAGTATGCATGGCATACCATATTGACATACCATTAAGAGCATCTCCAACGACGTTGGCTAAAAATGATTGGCTAAATTATATAAAATATTGATTATGTAAAATTTGTCGAACTTGTAAGATATTATGCTCTGAGAGTATTGGCTATAATGATTGGCTATATTTTAAAAATGGTATGTTTATTAATATTGAGGTTCAACAAATATAGTCAACATCAAGATATCAACATTAATACTAAATCCTGAATGAAAAAAATGTGATGTCATGCTTACATCATAAATCATTGAAAAATATAAAAGCCCGTTGCTTTCCAAAGTAACCCTAAACAATCCTTGACTCTCTCCTCTTCCTGAACGCTTTTGAAATTCTATACCGCGTCCCCGTAAAAAAACCCACCGGCGGATCGAAGAAATCCAACCAAAATCACCAACAATCGCAGCCGTCCAAGTTCGGAATCCAGCATTTCTTTGATCACCACACTCTGAACTCCCAAAACCCTAAATTGAAATCCCCAATCTCAAAAAACCCCAATTCAACTGGAAACCACCGTTTTGGAGCATTGGAACGATGAAATCGAGAGTTGTCGTGGATCGAAAATCGGAGCATTTGGGAGTGGAGGGAAACCCTAGCGTGGGAATTAGTGAAGTGTGGTAAATCATTATACCATTCATCTACTTTTCTTCCTCTCAATTTTCTTCGTTTGATTGTACATGAATTTTCGGTATATGATATATGATTTAATCATTCTGTAATAACCGCGAATTTTTCGAATAAATTTTTTGTACTCGATATTTAAATTTTAATTAAGAACGATGCACTAGTATATTTTAATTAGCGCGTTTCTGTAAAATTTCAAAAGTTTATATATTCATATTTAGGTAAATATCATATTATATCTATTTAATTATATTTATTTGGTATTTAATAAAATTAAGAAATTTAGAGAAATAGGATTTTAGTTTTGGGTCGAATTTATTTTATGAAACGAAATTAGAGTCTCGTTTTAATTAGCCTGTGACGCCCCCATATCCGGGGTCGGAGATCTAGGCGCTCACGGTCCATTTTCCATTAATAACATACCTGTTCTTGTACATAATATATAAAACAGCCATCGACCCCACAATAAAACTCACACCGCACACACGCACACAGGTTAGAGTCTCAGAAACGTCATACACTTGATTGAGCAAAAGTAAAAGTTTCAGAGTTATTACAGATCAAATTAAATAGCATTTATGCTACCAGCAACACTTCGATATGAAGCGGTGTTGGCGGCTTGAATGTTTGTTACGGTACATTGCTTTGCACATGTCATACTTATAAATAAAAGGTACTAACAAAAGTTGCCAACCAATCCGGCTAATGGGGCCTACCGGTGGAATCTCGACTGCTGCCTCGGGTCTAGTCACCTGCTTTCAGGCAGTCTGTCTGGGTCTTGCCATTTCTCTTAACTGTTGTGTTTGTAAATTTGAAAACAAGCAAGAGTGAGCAACTTTAGCTCAGTGTTACGACCAAACTCAACACGCAAGTGCACGTGATCTCAAGTAATATAGATAGCAAATAAGATTCGTTCCTACAGGGACTCGTTGTATTGTCTAGTTAATTCACTCACCAATGTATGATTATTATTCGATGCTACGACAAATTAACAATTGGATTTTTGTTTATCACTACACTTACTCTAAGATTAATAACTAATTATCAACTACTTGAACTAAGAATTATGTCGAATTACTTATGCGAATAAAAAATGGGATTTTAACTTCATTAAACAATCCATCTATAGTCTCCACTTCTCTAGCCTTTTCATGTGATTTGTTAATACCTGATCGAATACACAAAACTGATATAAGCCAACCTTCGTTGCACAAATACCATCCTAAATAACATCCACAATAAAGATAGAAATCACTTAGTCTCCCAATTATGCCTAATCTCCATATGTCTATAAAGATTGAAACATAATGGTTGAAGTACAAGCATTCAATTGATCACATAGTCGTCATAAAATGGTTAGAGTTACGACACTAATTATGAATGATATTCTCACGCATAAACCTATGCTAGCATGGCAAGTTCTAAACTCCTATATCCACTTTCGCTTCAATAAGAATTAACACACAATTACAGGAGTTAGCTACTCTCCTATAACGAATTAAATCAACCATGATAGGATATCACATCAATCACACTATAGGCATCGAGAAGATTCAACAAATAAACTTCATGAATAAATCCGCTAAAACCCCATGACAACGAATTAGTTCATAATCAAACAAATCGTCACCATGGGTTCAAATGTAAACATGATAGAAGAAAACAAATAATGATTAAAATAAATATCAAGGGTTCTAAAGAATACACCCAAACCAAGCATCCACAAACTAGGAAGAATACAAGAATAAATTGAAAACTATCTTCTTCCTCGGTTCTTCGTGCTTCAAAACTCCGTAAATAAAATACGTGGTCAGACCTCCCTATTCTAGGGTTTTTTCTTCCTTTATATAGGCCTCCAGGTGCAAGTAGTTCGAAAGGAATTTTATTTTTTACTTTATCTCGAAAAATCAGTAAATCAGGAATTTCCCGTCAGAACAACCGGCGCTGCCGCGCCACTTCTGTGCAGTAACACGGCGCTGCCGCGCCAAAGACTTCCCTCAGCGCTGCCGTGCCATCCATGAGCTCCAACACGGCGCTGCCGCAGCGTACCTTCTGTCCAGAACATTGCAGTTTTCCCTTTTTCTTCATTATAACTCCGATTTGCGCTCCGATTGCTCCGCTTCATTCCTTTAACACCTGTGATTGACATTCCTGCACAATACCCTTAAAGGAGATCAAAAATACCACAACTCGAGTACAAACATTCGTTTTAAGCCAAATGGAAACGTTTTAAGTGAATAAAATACCCACTCATCACACCCCCAAACTTAAACCGATGCTTGTCCTCAAGCATAAACAGACAAATTATTTACAACTAACTAGTACCACTTCCGTAGGTGATCACGGTTGCATTTGGCATATGCAACAAGCCCTTTAAACCCCTAGGCAGCCCTAGTGGACGAGTAAGGTCTCGTGAGGGCCTATAGCGAATGTAACCACAAAATCCAATGCAATGCATGAATGCAACTAATATGAAAATACAATTAACTATATGTATGCAACTACATGAAAAATGCAAGGATCCCCTTTAAACTCACCAAAACCAACTAACAAGCAACTATCTCAAAGAATGCAACAAATCCAAATAGAGCTCGACTAAGTCCCCGTATACTAACAATACATGAACAGAAACGTGCGTGTGTGCGATACTCATCAGAAATACTCCCAAAACTAGGTCAAAAATCATACATGCTTTCAGTAAGGACAATCACAGGTTTATAACTAGAATAGACTGTAGACACTTCATAGCCTAGGAACACCTTCACCCTTATCCAAGGTAGACAGAAACTCATGCTTTATTACTATGACACATAATACTATATACAATACGCATGCTTATTTAACCGTGCAATGAATGAGACCCCAAAAGGCTTATACAATAATACCCATGTAACGAGTGTTGGGCCAGTGGATCCCAGACTATAAAAGCCTTAGGTCACTAGGACTAAGTCCCCTCAGACTTAATTACTCGAGTATTAAAGATCTCACTCTGGTTAATTTTGCATTTAACAATTAGACTTTTTTTTTTCTTTTTTTTTCTCTGATTTTTTTTTTCTTTTTTTTTTTTTCATTGCGATCTGGAATGAGCCTTTCTCATTTCCAACCCTAGACTTCTCATATAAATATGAGCCGGCTACTAGCCATTTGACATCTAGCCATTATTAACAAATATTTACAACTAGCATGATATCCCTATTTTCCCCCAAACTTAGACTTTAGTGCTCCTACGCTATCAAGGGAATAACGAAAATTCTAAATATAATCAAGCGATTAAATCTCCAAACATCCAACAAGCATGACCCTAACCTAGCCCAAAAGCACCCAATGAGTCTGTGTAAAAGTTTTGTTTCTGAAACACGCAAGTCAATTTCATAGGCACTATAAATTAACCCTCTATTCATCATTACCACACTCAATTAGACACCTACCTACCAGTCAGAATTATGTATTTCTGGCGCGGCAGCGCCGCACAGGCTGTTGAGGAAAAAAAATTATTCAGCAAATTTTGAAAAAAAAATAGTTGTTGTTATTAGTGACCCACGACCCAAGCCCACTACTTACACCCACTAACCCTAATTTCTCTTATATATACCTACCCTTACACAACCCTACCTATACATACACAACTTACAGATCTCAAAATTCTTAAACACTCTAAACACTTCTTCCAATCAATTCAATGGCATCCAAGCGACAAAGGGTTATTGGTGGTGGTAGTGAGGGTGCTGGTAGGAGTGGGGCTGGTGGTAGTGAGGGTGCTTGCTGATTCTGACTGGTAGGTAGGTGTCTAATTGAGTGTGGTAATGATGAATAGAGGGTTGATTTATAGTGCCTATGAAATTGACTTGCGTGTTTCAGAAACAAAACTTTTACAAAGACTCATTGGGTGCTTTTGGGCTAGGATAGGGTCATGCTTGTTGGATGTTTAGAGATTTAATCGCTTGATTATATTTAGAATTTTCATTATTCCCTTGATAGCGTAGGAGCACTAAAGTTTAAGTTTGGGGGAAAACAGGGATATCATGCTAGTTGTAAATATTTGTTAATAATGGCTAGATGTCAAATGGCTAGTAGCCGGCTCATATTTATATGAGTAGTCTAGTTTTTTTTTCAAAATTTGCTGAATAATTTTTTTTCCTCAACAGCCCGTGCGGCGCTGCCGCGCCAGGAATACACTTAGGAACGGCGCTGCCGCGCCGTAGCTATTGTTGCTACATTATTTTTTTTTCAACAACAATCCACGTGGGTTGCCTCCCACGAAGCGCTCTTTTCACGTCATTAGCTTGACGTAGCTCCATTTCCTTACATTGCGCAAATTAGAACCGCGGTCTCAACTTCGCGATTCAACTTCTCTCCAAAATATGGCTTTAACCGCTGACCATTGACCTTGAACGACTGATCCGGTAACTTGTCGAAAATCTCCACTGCCCCATGCTGAAAAACTGTTTTAACTGTAAATGGACCTGACCAACGTGACTTCAACTTTCCAGGAAATAACCGAAGTCGAGAGTTGAACAACAACACCAATTGCCCGGGCTCAAACGTCTTAAGAACCAACCGACAATCATGCCACCTTTTTACTTTCTCTTTGTATAACTTGTTGTTCTCATAAGCTTGCAATCGAAACTCGTCTATTTCATTCAACTGAACCATACGTTTTTCACCTGCTGCTGTAAGATCAAAATTCAGCTTCTTCAACGCCCAATAAGCCTTGTGTTCTAACTCAGCTGGAAGATGGCATGCTTTCCCATACACTAGCTGAAATGGTGACATTCCCAAAGGTGTTTTATAGGCTGTCCGATAAGCCCACACCGCTTCATCAAGCTTCAACGCCCAATCCTTCCTAGAAGGACTAACTACCTTCTCAAGAATCCGTTTAATTTCCCGATTAGACACTTCGGCTTGCCCATTGGTTTGAGGATGATAAGCTGTAGCAACTCGATGATTGATGTTGTAGCGTGCCATAAGAGATGTAAACTTTCGATTGCAAAAGTGTGTACCTTCATCACTGGTGATCACCCTTGGAGTGCCAAACCGAGTAAAAAATATTCTTGTGAAGAAAATTGAGTACCACCTTAGCATCATTCGTGGGAAGTGCTTTTACCTCCACCCACTTAGACACATAATCCACGGCTACAAGAATATACTGATTACCACATGACGGAATGAACGGTCCCATGAAGTCGATTCCCCACACGTCAAAGATCTCTACCTCCAACATGACATTAAGAGGCATCTCGTCCCTACGAGAAATATTACCAACTCGTTGACATCGATCACATCTCAACACAAACTGATGAGCATCCTTGAATAGAGTCGGCCAATAGAAACCCGCTTGAAGAATACGTGTGGCTGTCTTCTCACCCGCATAGTGGCCTCCATAAGCTGTAGCATGAAAATCACTAAGAATAGCCTCGGTCTCACTGTAAGGAACACAACGTCTAATAATCTGATCATCTCCTTGCTTGAACAAAAACGGTTCATCCCAAATATACTGCTTGACATCGTGCAAGAATTTCTTCCCTTGAGCATAAGAGAGCTCAGGCGGAATGATGTTGCTTACTAGATAATTCACAATGTCGGCAAACCATGGTTCATCATCTTGCACTCTGAATAGTTGCTCATCAGGAAAAAACTCATTAATAACCGTGTTGTCCTTAGGTGACTTTCCATGATCTTCCAATCTAGAGAGATGGTCAGCTACCTAATTCTCCGTCCCCTTTCTATCCTTGATTTCCACATCAAATTCTTGCAACAGAAGAATCCAACGAATCAACCTTGGCTTAGCATCTTTCTTTGCAAGGAGGTAGCGAATAACAGCATGATCCGTGTGAACTGTCACCTTAGTACCAAGTAGATAAGAGCGAAACTTTTCAAACCCATAGACAATAGCAAGTAGTTCCTTCTCAGTGGTGGTGTAATTTAACTGGGCATCATTGAGAGTTTTGCTCGCATAGTAAATAACATGGAACATTTTTTCTTTCCTTTGGCCTAGAACGGCCCCAATTGCATAATCACTAGCATCGCACATCAAAGCAAATGGTTGGCTCCAATCAGGAGCTGTAATAACTGGAGCAGAAATTAGTTTCTTCTTCAAGATCTCGAACGCATGTAAACAAGCCTCATCAAAATTGAATGGTACATCTTTTTCCAAGAGATTGCAAAGCGGCTTAGAAATTTTTGAGAAATCCTTTAAGAAGCGCCTGTAGAACCCTGCATGACCAAGAAAGCTACGAATACCCTTGACTGAGATAGGCGTAGGAAGATTCTCAATCGTTTCCACCTTTGCCTTATCAACTTCCAAACCCTTACTCGAAACCTTGTGTCCCAGAATGACACCTTCTTGTACCATGAAGTGGCACTTTTCCCAATTAAGAACAAGATTTGTCTCCACACAACGTTTTAAAACCAAACTCAAGTTTTCCAAGCACTCAACAAAAGAATCCCCAAAGACTGAGAAATCGTCCATGAATACTTCCATATTAATTCCAATCATGTCAGAGAAAATGGCCATCATACACCTCTGAAAAGTAGCTGGTGCACCACACAACCCAAAAGAAACACGTCTGAATGCAAATGTACCAAATGGACAAGTGAATGTAGTCTTCTCCTGATCCTAGGGTGCTATGCAAATCTGATTGTACCCAGAATACCCATCAAGCAAACAATAGTACTGACGTCCAGCCAATCTGTCAAGCATCTGATCAATGAACGGGAGTGGAAAATGATCTTTCCGAGTGGCTTTGTTCAACTTTCGATAATCCATGCAAATTCTCCAACCAGCAACTGTTCGCGTCGGAATGAGCTCGTTCTTCTCATTAGTAACCACTGTCATGCCCCCTTTCTTAGACACACATTGCACCGGACTCACCCAAGAGCTATCAGAAATCGGATAGATAATGCCCGCGTCAAGCCATTTAAGAATTTCCTTCTTCACAACTTCTTTCATAACAGGATTCAGTCTCCTTTGATTATCGACTGTAGGTTTAGCTCCCTCTTCCAAAGGAATTTTGTGCATGCAATACGAAGGACTAATACCCTTGATGTCTGCTATAGTCCACCCAATGGCTGATTTGAATTCCCTTAAGATTCTCAATAGTTTTTCCTCTTCGTTGCCTGAAAGCTTAGATGATATAATAACAGGTAAGGTAAAAGAATCACCAAGATAGGCATACCTTAGATGTTCAGGCAATGGCTTAAGTTCCAAGGTAGGTGCTTCCTCAATGGATGGTTTAATTCTAACATGAGACTTCTTCAATTCTGACAACCCCAATGATTCAAATGGAATCCAAAACTTCTTCCATGGAGATGCATTAAGATATTGCAAGTGTTCTTTATCCTCTTCGTTCTCAACCTCCGAGTCATTAGCAAGAACTCTTTCCAACACATCAGCTTTTATTAAGTGTTGAGCCGCGGAGTTAACCACCTTGTCGACCATATCAATTTTGAGACACTCTTCATCATCAGTTGGAAGCTTCATTGCGTTGAAAACATTAAAAGTGACGTTTTGATCGTGCACCCTCATGGTGAGTTCTCCTTTTTGGACATCAATAAGAGTTCGGCCCGTAGCCAAGAATGGTCGTCCCAAGATAATAGGAATCTTCTTGTCTTCCTCGAAGTCAAGAATAACAAAGTCGGCTGGAAAGATAAGCTTGTCGACCTTCACCAAAACATCCTCAACTATCCCTCGAGGATAAGTAACTGAACGGTCCGCAAGTTGTAGAGTCATGGTAGTTGGCTTTGGTTCTGGAAGACCAAGTTGCATGAAAACTGATAAGGGCATGAGATTAATACTTGCACCCAAATCACACAAGCATTTGCTGAATGAGAGATCTCCAATAGTACATGGAATGGTAAAGCTCCCGGGGTCCTTCAACTTAGGCGGCAACTTTTGTTACAAAATGGCACTACATTCCTCCGTCAAGGCAACGGTCTCTAGCTCCTCAATTTTCAATTTCTTTGAGAGTATTCCCTTCATAAACTTCGCATAGCTCGGCATTTGCTCAAGAGCCTCCGCAAATGGTATGTTAATCTGAAGCTTCTTGAAGACATCCAAGAACTTAACAAATTGCTTGTCAAACTTTTGCCTTTGAATTCGTTTTGGGTATGGAGGAGGTGGAAACACCTTATCTTCTTCTTCTTTCTGAGCATTATCATTCGTACAAGTTATAGGAGTCGAGGGAGTAGCATTATGTAGAAATTTAGGACCAGACTCAACCCCAACATCAAAATCAACTTTTTCTTCCAGAAGCTGCGGCGTTGCCGCGCCAGTATTATACTGGGAAACGGCGCTGCCGCGCCGTGCAGTCTGTTCAGATTTTTCATTTTTTTCCTCGGTTGATTTTTCATTGTTCTGACCTTGTAGAATTCTTCCTGATCGTAATGTTACTGCCTGGACCTGTTCCTTGTGATCCTTCTTGCCTGGATTCAGCTCTGTGTCACTCGGAAGCGTTCCTGGTTGACGGTTCAACAATGCATTGGCCAGTTGACCAATTTGATTCTCTAAAGTTTTCAATGACACCGCCTGACTCTTGTACATCATTCGAAGCTCTTCCAATTCAGACTTCTCAGACTGATTCAATGAATTCCCTTGAGATGGTTGAAATCCCGGTGGGTTGAATGGTTGCCTTGGAGCATAAGGTGGTGGTTGATAGTTCTGATTATATGGCCTTGCATTGAACTGCTGATTTTGGGGTTGCTGAACACCACCCTGATTGTTGCTCCAACTGAAATTAGGATGATTCCGATTGTTGGGATGATAAACATTAGGCACTGGTTGCTGAGCTCTTTGAAAATTACTAACAAATTGTGCAGATTCAGATGAGATAGCACACAGATTCGTGTCATGAGCCCCTGCACACAATTCACACACCATAGCAACCTGGTTAGTCCCATGATTAGAAAGGGAATCTACCTTCATTGTCAACGCCTTGAGTTGAGCAGCAATAGCAATAGCTGCATCCAAGTCAAGAACTCCAGCCACTTTAGCAGGTGGCAAGCGTTGAGTAGGATTCTGAAACTCATTGGCCGCCATCATTTCAATAAGATTATAGGAATCCTCATAGCTTTTTGCCCATAGCGCACCTCCAGAAGCTGCATCTAACATAGGCCTGGACTGAGCTCCCAACCCGTTATAGAAATTGCTGATTATCATCCAATCCGGCATCCCATGATGAGGACAACGTGCCAATATCTCCTTGTACCTTTCCCAAGCTTCCCCCAAAGATTCCTGAGGTTGCTGAGCAAACTGAGAAATAGAATTCCGATAAGTTGTTGTCTTCGCCATAGAGAAATACTTCGTCAAGAACTTTTGAGCACAGTCTGCCCATGTTTTAATAGAGCCTGATGGCATAGAATGTAACCAACTCTTGGCTTTATCCCTAAGAGAGAAGGGAAATAGTCTCAATCTGATTGCGTCATCTGTAACTCCGTTGAATTTGAAGGTGTCACAGATCTCAAGGAAATCCCTAATATGAGCATTTGGATCTTCAGCAGGACTACCCCCAAACTGTACTGTATTCTGAATCATCTGAATGATGTTTGGCTTAAGCTCGAAATTATTAGCCCCAATAGCTGGGCGAACAATACTGGTATGAATATCCTCCACTTTTGGCTGAGAGAATTCACTCAAAGCCTTCGCTGGTTGTGCTTGATCTGCCATTTCTTCTATTGATTCAAGATCGTCTTCTAACCCGATGTTCTCAAAATCAAGTTTTCTTCTTGCTAGTTCTTCTCTACGTGCTTGAGCTCGTGTACGCATACACTCTCAAAAAGTACCTGAAATTCACCAACAAGAAATTTGGTGAGAACGACCTAGTCACCGAACTTTAATGACCACTGATGGCAAATACTGAAACTAAACAAACAAAACCGCATCCCCGGCAGCGGCGCCAAAAACTTGTTACGACCAAACTCAACACGCAAGTGCACGTGATGTCAAGTAATATAGATAGCAAATAAGATTCGTTCCTACAGGGACTCGTTGTATTGTCTAGTTAATTCACTCACCAATGTATGATTATTATTCGATGCTACGACAAATTAACAATTGGATTTTTGTTTATCACTACACTTACTCTAAGATTTATAACTAATTATCAACTACTTGAACTAAGAATTATGTCGAATTACTTATGCGAATAAAACATGGGATTTTAACTTCATTAAACAATCCATCTATTGTCTCCACTTCTCTAGCCTTTTCATGTGATTTGTTAATACCTGATCGAATACACAAAACTGATATAAGCCAACCTTCGTTGCACAAATACCATCATAAATAACATCCACAATAAAGATAGAAATCACTTAGTCTCCCAATTATGCCTAATCTCCATATGTCTATAAAGATTGAAACATAATGGTTGAAGTACAAGCATTCAATTGATCACATAGTCGTCATAAAACGGTTAGAGTTACGACAATAATTATGAATGATATTCTCACGCATAAACCTATGCTAGCATGGCAAGTTCTAAACTCCTATATCCACTTTCGCTTCAATAAGAATTAACACACAATTACAGGAGTTAGCTACTCTCCTATAACGAATTAAATCAACCATGATAGGATATCACATCAATCACACTATAGGCATCGAGAAGATTCAACAAATAAACTTCATGAATAAATCCGCTAAAACCCCATGACAACGAATTAGTTCATAATCAAACTAATCGTCACCATGGGTTCCAATGTAAACATGATAGAAGAAAACGAATAATGATTAAAATAAATATCAAGGGTTCTAAAGAATACACCCAAACCAAGCATCCACAAACTAGGAAGAATACAAGAATAAATTGAAAACTATCTTCTTCCTCGCTTCTTCGTGCTTCAAAACTCCGTAAATAAAATACGTGGTCAGACCTCCCTATTCTAGGGTTTTTTCTTCCTTTATATAGGCCTCCAGGTGCAAGTAGTTCGAAAGGAATTTTATTTTTTACTTTATCTCGAAAAATCAGCAAATCAGGAATTTCCCGTTAGAACAACCGGCGCTGCCGCGCCACTTCTGTGCAGTAACACGGTGCTGCCGCGCCACAGACTTCCCTCAGCGCTGCCGTGCCATCCATGAGCTCCAACACGGCGCTGTCGCGCCGTACCTTCTGTCCAGAACATTGCAGTTTTCCCTTTTTCTTCATTATAACTCCGATTTGCGCTCCGATTGCTCCGCTTCATTCCTTTAACACCTGTGATTGACATTCCTGCACAATACCCTTAAAGGAGATCAAAAATACCACAACTCGAGTACAAACATTCGTTTTAAGCCAAATGGAAACGTTTTAAGTGAATAAAATACCCACTCATCACTCAACAAGAAATATATGTATAAGATAAGCAATATATCATTACATGTATTTAGCAGTTATTAAACTCGTTTATATCATTCAGTTATAAAATCACTTGACATCGTTGATAAATTTCAAAGGTGCACCAATACGTGCCCTTGTTTTCAAAGTAAACTTGCAGTTCTAGATACTGCATGGAGTCAACATCTTTCTTATCAAAATAGAACACTATCGGCAACTTGGCACATAGGCCTAAGAAGCAGTGTCAGAGCATTTTTCCAAAGTGGAGGAATGGGACTTAAAGAAAACATAAATCCTGACAGGGATTGACGATGATCAGTTGCCACATCCAAGTCCAATAATCCGCGGGTCTTCTCTACCGGTAGAAGGATAGAAACTACATCCGTAACTATCCCCGGGTGACAACTACATCCGTAATCACCCTCGATGAAGACTACATCCGTAATCATCCTTCGGCAACACCTGGGCCGGAATAATAATTGATGGACCGCCTGACTTAAGGCCGCTTACACATCCCGGGAATCGTTCGTCAACGATTCCCACACCTGCCAGAGTCCCTTTTTCTTTTTCTTTTAAAACTTGATTTTGAATGAAAACTGAGTAGTTGAAGTCCGCCATCAGTCGACCGATGATTCTTGAAATCGTACAAGAAGCAAAACCTGACCGGGGATTTTCGAAAATGTTTTGAGTTCGAAAGTGTTCGAATTTGAAAGTGCTAAAGGTATCTTGGATTAGCTTTGTCTTTAAAATAATGAACAATAAATAATAAATGATATTTTAATATTTAATATTAATAATTAATAAAATAGTTATTTAATTAAATAAGCGTTTAATCCAAGATAGGTATTTTTGAGTATTTATGATGATATAAAAATAATTACTTAAGTATACGATACTTGCCGAATGTCCCTTCGGGTTTTCGCAATTTAATTACGATATAATAATATACCGCTCCCCGGTCAATGGTATATATGGACCGCTACGACCTCTATTGCTAGAGTCGTTGTCCAAAGAAAACATTTCATTCTAAGTTCAAGGGGTACAAGCATATATATGCATATATCTCAAATTTCATCACTTCTTCAACAAGCATAAACATATGATACGATTGAAAACTACAAACACAACAGTGAAGTCCTTATATATGTAAGTTTTGAAGAGTAAACTTGCCTTGGTGAGGTTGGGGTGGTCGAGCTTGCGGAGTGGAATGATCTATACATAATCAATAGCCGTTCGTTAGTACCTTAACAATATCTTTTTTAATTGCGAGGTTTTAGGGGGTACAAAATTAACTTAATGACTTCGTCTTATGACTCTCTAGCCCCACTATAGGTTCATGTCATCAATCGATTACGCTCGTCACTTATTCGACTTAATTTGGTTACCATATCCGAATCATATTCATTCCCCCTTAAATCACACTCCACTTACGACTTTTTCACTTGCGCGAATTTTACTCTAACATTTTTAAAAAATTGAAAAATAAATATTTTAATCCAATTCTTTTTGGGTAGCCTTCACCACTGCATTTACTAGCTCCCCTAATTTTTCCATGCTCCTACATAAATTTTTAGGGGTTTAAACAAGGTTCACAAATGGACCATTTAGTGCAGTTTGGATTCCAGAAACACTTTTCACTTCTCAGGCCATAACTCAAAATCTATACATCACCTAGTCATGAACCTTATATTTCTGGAAACTACATTCAAATACCTTTCCAACAATATATATTAGGACTTCAGGGGACAAGATTTAGGGGTTCAAAACCCTCCTACAAGACAGTACAAGTTCCAAGAAAATTTACACAGCATGCTTTATCCACTTAACCATTCAAGAATCTTATATAAACATCACCACCACCATCTAAACCACCAAGATCATACTCTATAGCATACATGGAGTTACATACACTAACCACAAGCTTAAAAATCACAACCACAACATTTAAACTCAATGTTAGTCACAGAGGCATACCTGAATACATCTAATAACAAGCCTAAGTATGTGTAATGTTATGCATTACCTACATGACCTCTTAACTGAGGGAACCTCTAGTTGTAGAGTTTCTATTTGTTCTGTACTTGTAATAGCATCAAATTATAGTTGTGTTACTGTACTTATAAAGTCAAGAATAATGCTTGAAAGAAGTTCCAAGGTTCATGCCTCAAGCAAGGAGATAAAGACTGCCAAATAATCACAGTTGGGATTTGAAGGAATGAAGAATTTGCCTAAGTACCAATTCGAGAAGTACATTTGTCTATTCGAGAAGTCTAGCATTCGAGAAGTCAGAGATTCGATATCTCAGAAGACACTATTCGATATCTCTAAATACACTATTTGATATCTCATTCGATATCTCAGAGATTCGATATGTCTATTACTCTATTCGAGAACTCATGGAGTCAACAAGTCAAAGCATCATTCGAGTTCTCTAAGGGTCAACAAGTCAATGCTCTATTCGATATCTCAAGGACTAAAGAAGTTATTCGACATCTCAGGGATTCGATATGTCAAAATGCTCTATTCGATATCTCAAGGAGTCCCAGAGAAAAGAGCTATTCGAGAAGTGATTTGATATGTCAATATAATACTATTCGAGAACTCAGAGTTATCGATTAAGTCAATTCGAGTTCTCGAATCAATCACTTAGCCACTTCTCGAATACATTCTTGGAGACAAAATACTGAAGAATTGTACAAGTTAGAAACCTGCAACAAGCCAAGTCGCTTTATTTGACTATGTACTATAAAGCACATTGGAAAGCCTACAAAGAAGCTTGGAGAGATAAGACAAAGGGACAAGGAGCTAAAGAAGTGGATCTGAACAGGCTTTGCAAAGTCAAATCTGTAGCCGTTTGGACTCTTACTCAAATAAGATAGACATACTGGAAAGTAGTTTGTTTAACCTACCTTATTTGTAGTAAGTAGGTGTATCCATGTCTATAAGGGATACAGCCTCACTTCTTTAGCAGATAAGTTTTTCAAGATACATCACAAGAAATATCTCTCTAAGAAAAACGAAGCTGAGAATACTATCATTTGTATTCACAGATTGTAGCAAAATCTTTATCTAATAAAATATTAGATTAAAGTGGGCACAATAGTCGTTCCTAGATCATATGTTGCAAAAGAGCCATCCAAATGGACGGACTCAGAGAAGGAAAAGGTTGCCCTAGACAGTCATCTCATGTTGTTGATCATAGACTCCATGGATATGTCGATGTTTGCCAATATATCATCATGCACATCAGCCAAGGACATGTGGAACCACATCGAGGTGTTATGTGAAGGGACAGAGGAGGTAAGAGAAAATAAGAAACAGATACTGGTCACACAGTATGAAGCTTTCATGGCACAGTCCAAAGAAAGTATTATTTATATGTTTGAGAGATTTCACAAGCTGGTGACTGATCTTCAAATGAATGGGAAGGTTTACAGCACTAAGGAATTAAACATGAAGTTTCTACTATCTGCACCAAACAATCTAGAGCAAAGGGTCATATCTCTAAGAGAAAGAGATTTGAACAAAGTCACATATGATGTGCTCTATAGGGTTTTAAAAACTCATGAGCTTGAGTTGCTTCAGAAGAGGGCTATCCAAGCCAACCAAGGCAGAATGATAAACACATCTTGTGCCTTGATTGTCAACAAATCCGTTCAAGACCTGGAAGCATCTACAAGTCAACTGAGAATAGAAGAGATAGTAGATGATGAAGAGACTGAAGAAGAAGTGACTGAACCTGTTGATGAAAAGGAAGAAGATGAGTTCTATACTCTTGAAGAGTTGGATTCCATGGAAAACACTTCATATTCTTTTATGGCTAGAAAATTCCCAAACATCAGATTTAAGAGGAATCAGCCCTTCAAGTCTAGATCTCAAAATCATTCATTCAACAAGAGCAAGGCACCTGTGAAAGCAAACAAAAACAAATTCAAAACCAGCTATGTGGATAGGTCATCTGTGAGATGTTATAGATGCAATGACCTAGGGCATTTTGCCAGTGAATGCAAGAAGCCTAAGAAGAAGGATAAGGAGTTTCTTGAGCTTGAAGCTAAGTATGAGGTTCTGCTAAAGAAGCATACACCAGGTAAGGCCTACATAGCTGAAGGGAAGTGTTGGGATGATTCTGATAGTGATGGAGAAGAACAAGAATTCTGCAACTATGCCTTGATGGCCAACTCCAAGGAAGAACCATCTGAATCAGACTCTCAGGTACCATCCCTCACTACTATAGACATGTCTGTTTCTGAATACAAATCTATGGCTGAACAACTATCTGTTGAGATGTTTAATATTCATACTAGTATGACTGCTGCTAATGAAGAGATTGCTAAACTGTCTACTAAGAATGAACTGTTGAACAAGAGAAATGAGGAACTAGAACCAACTGCTATGCAAGTAGAAAACCTTAAACAAGAAATCGAATATCTAAAGAATAAGGTTCTATGTGCTAGTCAAGTTGAGAAAGCTCTTAGGGATGAACTAGCTGAAAATGAATTTAAATTGAAAACATTCAAGAATTCCTCTAGTCTATTGCTGTCCTACCATGAGAAAAATCTAGCTAGACCTAAGGCTGCTATTGGACTTGATTATGACACTCTCAAACAGAGGAAAGGCTTTGCAGTCATTGAAGATGACATTGTTGTTCAAGAGGAAGTGCCTCAGGTTTTGAAAAAGGCTGAGACCCCAATATTTAAAACACCAACACTTGAGATTGATGAGGATGCCTTACTCATTAAGAAAATGTTGGATGATGAAGATAAAGCACAATCAAATGAACAACAAGCATCCTCTAAGAGTGAGAATGTCAAAACCAAAGCCAAGGAGTCAGTAGGAGGTAGACCTAGACTTGAGAAATTTGTGAAGTTTGTTTCAGCTGGGAATAATGAGTTTGAGAAGAAAGTGGCTAAAAAGAAACAAAACAGGAATGGCAAATTAGGGATTAACAAGGACAACAATTATGCTTATGTGCCAAATGCCCCTAGGAAAGTTTGTCAAAATTGTTTTAGCACTAATCATTTAACTCATGCATGCAAGAAACCATCTGGTAGTGTTGCTAAACCATTCTATGATTGCTCTGTGCCTTTAAGACATAGAGACTCTCCTTTCTGTGATAAATTTGATTGTATGCCATGTAACATGAATGTAATGACTAGTTGCTTTAATTTGAGAAGACAATTCATGGAAGGTTGCATCAGTCACAATGTTCACACACACTACACAAGAACAAAGTCTTCAAGTCCTCCTAAAGTTAGGAAGGTGCCTCTGTCACCTAAGTCTAAGAACCCTGATTCTAAGACTTCTAATAGTGACAAGAAGACTAACATCAAGAAAATTGATAAGCATGCTGTTTATGATAAAACTGTTGCTAAGCCACATGGACCCAAACTTGTTTGGGTACCAAAGGAGAAGTAATACCTTTGTGTTTGCAGGGCAAAGAAGGTGAAAGAAAGGTCATGTGGATTTTGGACAGTGGATGCTCAAACCATATGATTGGTGATATGGCCCTGCTATCACAGTATGAGGAGAAGGCTGGCCCAATGGTTGCTTTTGGAGATGACAGCATTGGCAACACACTGGGATATGGCAAGTTGGAAATTGGAAATGTCATCATTGAAAATGTAGCACTGGTCAAGGGACTCAAGCACAATCTACTGAGTGTTGGTCAATTTACTGACAGAGGCTTCAAAGTGAATTTTGACAAAGATGAATGTTTGATCACCCACAAGAAGACTAGTGACTTTGCTCTATCTGGAGTAAGGAAAGGAAGCCTGTTTGTAGCCAATATGAACTCTGCAAACAAGGACAAAATTTGTTGCTTTTACTCAAAAGCATCAAATGAAGATAGTTGGCTGTGGCATAAGAAGCTATCACACTTGAACTTCAAAGGCATTAATTCTCTAGTCAAAAGAGAGTTAGTGAGAGGCATGCCCACACTTGAATTCTGTCAAGAAGGAGTGTGTGAGGCTTGTCAAAAGGGAAAAATGAAAAGATCAAGCCACAAGTCAAAGACAGTGACATCAATAACCAAGCCCCTACAACTAATTCATATGGACTTGTTTGGGCCTGTCAATATTATGTCACTAGGAAGGAAAAAGTATGCTCTGGTGATGGTTGATGATTTCACAAGGTATACATGGGTAGAATTTCTGGCATCAAAGGATGAGGCTCCCCAAGTAATCATTGAGCATATAAAGAAAATTGACAAGGAAGCAAAGGCCAACAATGCAAGTGTGATTGCATTAAGAAGTGATAATGGAACAGAGTTCAGAAATGCCATGCTTGAAGCATTCTGCAAAGAAAATGGTATTTCTCAACAATTCTCAGCTCCAAGGACTCCACAACAAAATGGAGTTGTTAAGAGAAAGAATAGAACTCTGATTGAGGCTGCTAGAACAATGTTACTTGATGCAAAGATGCCTACATGTTTTTGGGCTGAGGCTGTGAGCACTGCATGCTATATCCAAAACAGAACCCTCATCAACAAAAACACTGGAAAGACACCTTACAACTTGATGACTGGAAAGAAGCCCACTCTAAAGCATGTTCATACTTTTGGAAGCAAATGCTTTGTGTTAAAAGATAACTCAGAATATGTTGGAAAGTTTGATGCAAAAGCATTTGAAGGAATTTTTCTTGGCTACTCTATGGAAAGAATTGCATACAAAGTTTATGTCATCACTCAAAAGAAAGTTATGGAAAGCACAGATGTGACATTTGATGACAGCAAACTACCTGGATTAGAAGAAGCCAATGATGAAGATAAAGATCCTTTGAAGTTTGACAATCTAGATGATTCTGATGAGGAGATTGAAACTGAAGTTGAGCCCACAATCCAACAAACTCAAGTGAATGAAGAACCTGTGTCAACCAACAATGAAGAAACAAGCATCCATGACACACCTGTGATTAGTGGAAACTTCACAGGGGGAGGAAATATAAATGATCATGATCTGGATGATGAAGCAACATCAAGGCTGAGAAATCAATCTGAACATACAAGGAAATGGGATAGATCACATACTGCAGATCAGATAATTGGAGATCCAAATACAGGAGTGAGGACATGGAGAGCAACTCTAAATGAATGTCTCTATGGTTGCTTTCTATCCCAAGTTGAGCCTAAGAAACTTGAAGATGCATTGTTGGATCCTGATTGGATAATTGATATGCAAGAGGAGCTAAACCAATTTGAAAGAAGCAAAGTATGGGAACTTGTGCCTGCACCAAAGGATAGAACCATTGTTGGAACAAAATGGGTTCTAAGGAATAAGATGGATGAAAATGGTGTAGTAATAAGAAACAAAGCAAGGTTGGTCGCAAAAGGATACTCTCAACAGGAAGGCATTGACTATGATGAGAATTTTGCCCCTGTTGCCAGACTAGAGGCCATCAGAATTTTCTTGGAATTTGCTGCACATTCTAATTTCAAGGTCTATCAAATGGATGTCAAAAGTGCATTTCTGAATGGGGAGTTGGAAGAAGAAGTATATGTGCAACAGCCACCTGGCTTTGAGGATCCACAATTTCCTCACTTTGTCTACAGATTGCTTAAAGCATTGTATGGACTTAAACAAGCTCCTAGGGCATGGTATGACACATTGTCACAATTTCTACTGGAGAATCAATTCACTAGAGGCACATTGGACAAGACACTATTTTACAAGAAACATGGTGATGATATTATCTTAGTTAAAATCTATGTGGATGATATCATATTTGGCTCTA
Organism: Saposhnikovia divaricata; assembly: GCA_036435485.1. NCBI lineage: Eukaryota > Viridiplantae > Streptophyta > Magnoliopsida > Apiales > Apiaceae > Saposhnikovia > Saposhnikovia divaricata. The sequence goes on from CM071597.1 coordinate 162,597,193, forward strand.
CAAATGAGAAGCTGTGTGAGAAATTCTCTAAGCTCATGCAGAGCAGATATGAGATGAGTATGATGGGAGAATTAACATTCTTTCTTGGGCTGCAAGTGAGTCAAAGGAAGGATGGCATTTTTATAAGTCAAACCAAATACATCAAGGATCTATTGAAGAAATTTGACTTAGAAGAATGCTCACCTGCAAAGACACCCATGGCCACTGCCACCAAGTTAGATGAAGATGGTAAGGGCAAGAAGGTAGATATCTCAATCTACAGAGGCATGGTTGGTTCTCTACTCTACCTCACTGATAGTAGGCCAGACATCATGTTTGCAACATGCTTGTGTGCAAGGTTTCAATCAAACCCAAAGGAATCACATATGATAGCAATAAAGAGGATTTTTAGATATCTGAAGGGCACACCAAACTTAGGATTATGGTATCCTAAGGACACAGGGTTCAATCTGATTGGTTATTCTGATACTGATTATGCTGGATGCAGAGTGGATAGGAAAAGCACCTCAGGTAGCTGCCAGTTTCTTGGACAAAGGTTAGTCTCTTGGTACAGCAAGAAACAACAATCTGTGTCAACTTCCACAGCTGAAGCTGAATACATAGCTGCTGGAAGTTGCTGTGCTCAAGTGCTTTGGATCAGAAACCAACTTAGAGATTATGGACTTGTGTTGGAAAGAATTCCAATCATGTGTGACAACACAAGTGCAATCTCTATAGTTTCCAATCCTGTCAATCATTCTAGGACAAAGCACATTGACATCAGATATCACTTCATAAGGGAGCATGCAACTAATGGAACCATTGAGTTACATTATGTTCCCACAGAGAAACAACTAGCTGACATATTCACTAAGCCATTAAATGAAGCCACCTTCACAAGGTTGGTTAGTGAGATTGGAATGCTGAATTCTTCAAATTCTGGCTAAGTGAATATATCAACTAGATTGTTGCAGCAGTAAATACTTACTTTATCAAATGCTCAATATTTTTAAAGTAAGTATTGGCTGGATTATGATTTATAAATATTCCACAATGCTGCATATGTTGAAAATCATACATCTTTAGCTTGAAATTTCTGTGAAATTTTGAGAGAATCACTATTTAATTTAGTAGAATATTCTTCAGTGAATATTTCTGGTAAATTTTAAAAGATAGTGAAAATTGAATTTTATGAGTGAAAAGTATAGTTCGATAAGTCAGACTTCTCGAATGGTTCATTGTTTTGTCATGGCTCGAGTTCTCGAATAGGCCTATCTAGAACCCTCCTGAGTTCTCGAATAGTGTCTTTTGGAGAAATCGAATAGTACACTTTGAGTTCTCAAATAGAGTATTTTAGTTCTCTAATGATGGAGTTCTCGAATACTGTATTTGAGTTATCGAATCATTTGAAAAGGCTGATTTCTCGCTGACACTTAATCGCTTTTTGGATTTATATTCAAAATTTCATTTCGCTCATAAAAACATATTTTATTTAGCTTAGAATTATTTTCTGAGTTAAATAACTGCCAGCTGTGAGTTACAAACTGCTTGAGATATCGAATAAGCCTTTCTTGACTTATCGAATAGTTGTTTTATACTTCTCGAATGACTGTCTTGTCGATACAAAACTTATATCTAATCGACAACTCAAGTCACTCACATATATACAATTTCACAACTGTTCAACTCATTTCGTTCGATTTCTCAAGCATCTAAACTCTTAAAACCTCTGAAAACCCTAACTGCGAATTTCTTCTTCAACCATAATTCTCTTCTCTTCTCTACCCACATGGCAAACACTCAACTCACCATACCATCCCAAACCAATTTCATCGCAATTACCAGTGATGTGGAAGCACCAAATGCTAATTTCAAGTGCTTTGTTCGATGGTTGTCTGAATCTTACATCAAGGGTGCACTATCAGCAACCCAACCCTGTACATAGACATATTAGAACAATTCTGGAGGACATCTACAGTGGAGATTATCACCCTTGAGAATACTATCACCTCATATGTTGTCTACTGCAAGATTCAAGGCGTGGATATTTCTATCACTACCGCAGACATGATTGAAGCCTTGGATTTGCAGCAAGAGGCATATGACTCCCTGGTCACAGATGCTGAGTTGGAAGAATTCTTTGAATTTATCAACTACTCAGAGGCTATTAAACTTGGAAAGCTGAATAGGAAGTACTTGAGAAAAGAATGGAGCTATGTTTTTGCTACACTCCTTCAGGTATTCACTGCCAGGAAATCAAGCTTTGATCAGATTAGTACACCTGTGCAGTAGCTTGCCTATGCCTTGGCTCATGGGAGGAAGATAGATGTTGGACATCTCATCATACAAGAGCTATATGGGAGACTTGGTAAGAACACAGCCAAGAGAGGTACTGAAATTTTCTTTCCCCGCTTTATTCAATCAGTACTTAATTTTAAAAATGCTTCATTGATTGAATTGCCTGGATTAGATAAAAGTAAAATAGGCTATCCTAGGTCCATGACCAAACTTATTTTTGGTAACTTGGAGACTAGGAATGATGTAGATGTAAGGCTTAAAATAACTCCCCACATGGAGGGTTTGTTTAGGTCTTACCCCCACAACATGCCAATATTTGAGTCTAAGTCTCAGTTAACACAGCCTAAGCAAGAAGAACACAATGCTAACCCAAGGCTTGCTAACCAACCCTCTCAGATAAACACTCTACCAAACAGAGAGCCAACTGCATCATCCTCTCAAAAGGGTGATGTTAGTAAAAAGAAGAGAAAATAGGTTGCTTCTGAACCTTTAACTATCTTAACTGAAGCAGCCTTGGCTGTGGAACTAGGTTTAGGAGGTGAGGAAACTGAGTCACCTATCATTAGCCTAAAGAAGAAGAAGAAATCTAAAACCACCTCTTCAGTCACCCAAATGGCTGAAGTTGTAAAATCAGGGGCAAACTAATGACTCTGTGCCTGTGTCAACTAATGTTGTAACTCATCCCACTTCTGTGGAGACAACAGTAGCAGAGTCTTTCCATCCGGTTACAGAAGTTGCATCTGTAACTGAGGAGTCTAGCTTGCCTAGCTCTAGCTCTCACTTTTTGTCCCAATGGCTGAAGCCTGTGCAACATGACAGTGCTTCAGGATCAGGGTCTGTTCCACCACAAATGTCCATTGAAGCTCTCCAAAGCTATGTTGTGGATCAGATTCTTGAGTTTGTAAAAATAGCCCAGAACCTTGTCACCTCCAACATCTCAAATCCAGATTATGAAGCCATCCTTCTATGCCATAGGGATGATGTGGAGATGCAGAAGGCCAAGATTATTGATGATGCTGAGAGAGATGGCAATGTAGATGCCTGGATGCAAGGAAAGTATGATGTAACTCTCAGTGAAGCACTTCAATATCTTATAGAGGAATACATCACTTCACTGGGTTCAAATGCCAAATCCCTGTCCCCTAGTGAAGTGTATGAAGCTGTCAATGATTCTTACAAGGGTTTCCTCAAGGCTGCCCACTATCTTGGCAAGGGAGTCAAAACTGAAGTCAACAAGGTGAGTGACAAGACAGCCACTTCAGTAGAAGAGATAAAGAGGGCCTTTGATGCCAAATTTCCTCAACTAGACAGTGTGGTCAAAGATCTCAGACACTGCAACACCACCTGCACCAAGATGAATAATGGTCTAGCTCTACTTAAAGATACAGTCACAGGTCTAGGAAGCAAACTTCAAATTCTATCTGACCAGACTACAGACGCCAATGCCATGCTTAGGACACTCTTTGCAAATCAATATGGAGACAAGCTGGTCACTGAGGTCCCTGTGCATGAGCTGTCTAGATTTGAAGTGCAGAGACTTAAAGAACAATCCCTGTCTGGCTTCAAATCTACTGCATTATTCAGTAAGGTAGATGCACTTGAGAAAGAGGTAGCTACTCTCACTAAGTCTAATGCTCATCTTACAGACAAGGTACAAACTCTGATTGAGCAGTTGAACACTCAAGCCACCACCACAGCTGATGTTCTTCTGCATCAACAATCAATGTTGTCTGCAATGATGAAGGACATGGGTCTTCCTCTACCTGAAGAATCTTCAACCCCAAAGGTCAATCCTGCAGCCTCTGTGCCTGACAACAAGCCTAAGCGGGAGAAGAGGACATCAAGAAATTCAAATACAAAGGGGGAGAAACCACCAGCAGTAAAGGGCATCAAAATCATTGAAGGTGCTCATCAAAGAACTTCCAAATCTCTAATTCATGTGCCTGGCAAAGGAAAAGACAAAGTTGATGAGCCTCCCACTTCTCTGCCAGTTGTCACTCTACCAACTGTGCACATCACTACTTCCAGTGGTCAAAAGCAATCTATCACAACCACAGTGGTTGCAGGGAGTATGCCATCTGACAAACCTTCACTCTCCATATCTAAAAGTGCCAAGCCTGTAGAAGTGAAGGTGGTCACTGAGGCCAAGCTACAAGAAATTGCAAACTCAAATGTCTATCATGATGATGCATTCTTGGAGTTTTTGAAAGTCTATCATGATGTCTATCATTTGTTTTTGAAAGCAAATGATATATTTCTTAGTTTAGTGGCCTAAATGTCTATTGGGTTTTATATCAAACGGGCCACTGATCTCATTAAAAAGTATCAAGTAGCTCCCCAGTCTCCACGGGGACTCATTTAAGCCACTAAACTAAGAAATATATCATTGGCCCCCCTGCATTCACAAAAATAATACAATTTATGGTGGCCTAAGTGAGAATAATACAATCTATCCAAGATTGAACTTTTTTTGGCCACCATAAATTTTATCCAAGACACTTAGGCCACCATAAATTGTATTATTTTTGTGAATGCAGGGGGGGCAAATGATATATTTCTTAGTTTAGTGGCTTAAATGAGTCCCCGTGGAGACTGGGGAGCTACTTGATACTTTTCAATGAGATCAGTGGCCCGTTTGATATAAAACCCCAATTGTATCTAAGGAGCTTGAAGGATCAGATCGATTACTTCACTGTGGTACCTAGAAAAGTTGATAGCTCATGGCTCAAGGAAGTAATGATGGTAGCAAAATCCAGAATCTGGCATCTAACCTACAAAACTCTACAAGCCTTGAAACACTCAGAGATAGATGCACTGATTGAGCTCATAGAGAAGAGGAATGTAAATGAAAACAATAAGAGTCTGTATGATGACTTGAGGAATGGCCAACCTTCAAGGCTGCCAGAAGTGATTAAGAAGCCATGGACAATCATCTATCAGTCTGGCACCAGAATTGAAGAGATTAAACAATTGGTCATTCCCAATGATCTCACTTCTCGAAATCACAGACTCATTATTGCCATCATTGATCTACTGCAAAAGAAGAAGGGGACAAGTACTGCTGAAGAGATAGAGGCACTGCACATTCTCAGATCATACATTGCAACTGGTGTAATTCCAGAAATGGCCAAGCCAAGGAGGAATAAGGATGATGAAGATGAAGACAAGAGTGATGGGAGGAGAAGTCATCACAGGAGTGGTAAGGGGGATGAGGATAAGAAGAAGAAGAAAGACAGCAAGGATAAGAAGGATGATGACCAAGGCAAAGTCTATGAGAGGAAGAATGGAAAACAGCAAGCCTTAGGCATTGCTAGCAGTAATCTCACCACAACACAAGACTCTAAGTCTAGGGTAAATGCTGTTAGTAATGACCTACCAAAATCTAATCCCTTGGCTTCTGCAATTGTTTTACCACCTCAAGAAGAGAAGAAGATTCAAGTCAAGAAACCATCTGTATATTTCAAAAAGCATACTGCTAATGGAATACTACAATGGTCCACAAACAAAGGTTACATGCTACTGCCAGGCAACCATGTCAAAAGGATCAAATTCAAACAAGCTGCAAGGAAACCAAAGCTATCCAAATCATGGACTCTGACAATCTATCCAGGCTTAAAACTCCAACCACTAGATGAAGATTTTGATGAAGACCAACTGCAATTCTTACAAGCTCAAAGAATCTATCATGTTGCCATTGTTGATAACTGCCTTGAGATCAAATATACTGATGGGAGGGAGGAGAAATTCAAACAAGGAGGAAGTCAAAACTGGGGCAAGCTACATGACATAGAAAGAATCATTGCATTGTTGAGCTCAGAAGATAAGGTGGAAAGAGTATGAAAGCTGGAGCTAATTGATTTTGTGAAGATGAAGAGAGACCATGAGGAGAGAATCAGAAAAGAGTGTCTTGAGAAATGGCTAGCAAGGGAGAAAGAAATTGAGAGACTGGAGATTGAAGCAGAAAAGCTAAGGGCAAAGGGATTGTGTAGAGTTCAGTTTAACCCCTATGTGGTGAAGTATAGGAGGAGAAATGGGAATCAGATCCACATCAGAATGAATCTACTCAACCACTATCCTACAAGCATTCTGAATTCAGTACTTGAAGATTTCAAAGACTCAATTTTGCTTGAAGAATTGGATGCTATGGCAGAAATCATAAAAGCTATGGATGAGAATACAAGGAAGGAGAAAGAAAGAAGACAGAAAGCATATGATGATTTGCAAGCCAAGGCTATGGAAAGGGAAACAAATGACAATGGCTAGTACTTCATCATAGGTTGTAAGATTACTCATCCTGTAGCTCTATCCACATTGCTAATCGAAATTCATACATGTACTGTCAAGTTTTTATCTTTATGTATGTTAGGCTTGTTATCAGACATGAAATTGTGACTAAGGGACTTACTCACAATTTGGGGGAGATTGTTAGTCACAGAGGCATGCCTGAATACATCTAATAACAAGCCTAAGTATGTGTAATGCTATGCATTACCTACATGACCTCTTAACTGAGGGAGCCACTAGTTGTAGAGTTTCTATTTGTTCTGTACTTGTAATAGGCATCAAATTCCAGTTGTGTTACTGTACTTATAAAGTCAAGAATAATGCTTGAAAGAAGTTCCAAGGTTCATGCCTCAAGCAAGGAGATAAAGACTGCCAAATAATCACAGTTGGGATTTGAAGGAATGAAGAATTTGCCTAAGTACCAATTCGAGAAGTACATTTGTCTATTCGAGAAGTCTAGCATTCGAGAAGTCAGAGATTCGATATCTCAGAAGACACTATTCGATATCTCTGAATACACTATTTGATATCTCATTCGATATCTCAGAGATTCGATATGTCTATTACTCTATTCGAGAACTCATGGAGTCAACAAGTCAAAGCATCATTCGAGTTCTCTAAGGGTCAACAAGTCAATGCTCTATTCGATATCTCAAGGACTAAAGAAGTCATTCGACATCTCAGGGATTCGATATGTCAAAATGCTCTATTCGATATCTCAAGGAGTCCCAGAGAAAAGAGCTATTCGAGAAGTGATTTGATATGTCAATATAACACTATTCGAGAACTCAGAGTTATCGATTAAGTCAATTCGAGTTCTCGAATCAATCACTTAGCCACTTCTCGAATACATTCTTGGAGACAAAATACTGAAGAATTGTACAAGTCAGAAACCTGCAACAAGCCAAGTCGCTTTATTTGACTATGTACTATAAAGCACATTGGAAAGCCTACAAAGAAGCTTGGAGAGATAAGACAAAGGGACAAGGAGCTAAAGAAGTGGATCTGAACAGGCTTTGCAAAGTCAAATCTGTAGCCGTTTGGACTCTTACTCAAATAAGATAGACATACTGGAAAGTAGTTTGTTTAACCTACCTTATTTGTAGTAAGTAGGTGTATCCATGTCTATAAGGGATACAGCCTCACTTCTTTAGCAGATAAGTTTTTCAAGATACATCACAAGAAATATCTCTCTAAGAAAAACGAAGCTGAGAATACTATCATTTGTATTCACAGATTGTAGCAAAATCTTTATCTAATAAAATATTGTATTAAAGTGATATTGTGTTGTGTTTGTCTTTGTTATCTGCACTTACATATCTCACACACTCAACACATATCTTGTTGCAAAGATTCAAGAACAAAGAAAAGTTCAAGAATCCAATCACCCCCCCTCTGTATTCTTTTACTGTATTCAATACTCAACACTCAAGATCTACATCATCCATAACTTATATATCCAAGATTCACACTAACATCCATGGATCTAACATTAAACACCATAAATAATTCATGGCCAAGAGGGGTTAGAGTTTTATACCTTCTTGAATATCTAGGAGCCTTGGGTAAGCCTTACAAGTCTCAAGAACACCTTGGATGAGCCCCTACAATCCTTACAACTCAAGATCTTCCTTATGTAGTGTAGAGGACCTAGGATTTTTGTCTTGAGTTATGAGTGATGAGAAGTGGAAGAAAAAATTTTCTTCTTCCTTCTCTACTAGCTTGGCCGAGAGCTTCAAGAACAAGGGGGGGAGAGTGTTTTTTTTTGCTTTTTGTGTTGGGTGAAATAAAGTGAAGTGATATGTATTAGGTGTATGTATATTGTATCACATGTTGCAAGTCTAGTACCTAGGCCAACCATACCTCCTTGTCTCCTTGGACAATGCACCATAACTAGTTACTATTCCTCTAGTTGTTTTTGCATTACTAGTTTACTTTTCTAACTACTTAGTTGCATGGGACTTGCATGTAATATCTTTCCTTGTATCATTATTCTTCCACCAATGCTTGTCACTTAACCTTTAATTCGTATCGTAACTTAATTAATTCCTCGTAATAATATTTTGTCGCGTAGAGATTTCCCTTGTAATTCCCTAAGTACTTAATGGTGTAAATTCCTTGAATATCCATAACTCCTCGTCATAATTCCTTAAAATCTTTTAATATTCTAATAACTCTCAAATCCCAAGTTCTATAAATCTTACTAACAATAAGACTCTTGCCTTCAACAACCTTCCCTTTATCTTACACAGTGAATGTAGCAACATAATTTCTCACATAATTCAATTCCATTAAACAACATGGATGACTCAAAAGGTTCCAAATTCACAATGTCATATGATATTATATAAAAGAAAATATTACGAAAATTAGGGTTCTTACATAGCCAGCAGGGGGGAAACGAGTTCTTTTCACCAAACATTGCACTAAACATGATCATTATTTTCCCAGCACTTGCTTTTATCCCCCACTCTTGTTCCTTTTGATTAAATAAACAAAAAACCCGCACAAAAACACGGTGCCATGTTTTGTGCCTTTTCAGTAAACAAACAAGCCTCGTCTTTATTTACAATCAGTGATACATCACTTTGTCATAAAACAAAACATAAGCCCCCCATATTTCTCTTTCCTGCAAGACCCATCTCCTACCTTTTTAATCAAAAACACTCGACCATATTCATATATACAAACAGAGTACAGAACAACTACAGGTAGTTCATTTAATTTTATTTTTTTTGTTTTTATTCTTATTATTTATTCTCCGATTTCTTTGTTGAATCTGGCGTGTGGAGGCTTGATTCCGAATTGTTGTATTCCGGAGTGTGTTGTCTAGGTGTTGCCGTGAGAGACAGTGAGGAGGAAGAGAGTGCAGAAAGATTACAATTGAGTTGAGAGAAGAAGAAAGGGAGAAGTGAGGTGATTGTTGTGTGGATTGTGGGTTGTAATCGGAGTAAGGGGAAGCTGAGGATGATGTTGTTGTTGTTGTCGGAGAAGAGAGGTATGCGAAGGGGGTTGTCGATGTTGGTTGCCTGGCGAAGAACCACCACCGATTGGTAGTGGTGGTAGCGGTGACTGTTTAACAGAGAGAGAAGAGAGAGTAGAGGGAGGCAGGAAGAGAGATTAGGAGGGAGAGATAGAGAGACCAGGAGAGACGAGAGAGTTTGAGATAGAGACCGAAGAGAGAAAGAGATCGACAGAGAGAGTGAGATCAAGAGAGAAGATAGGGGTTTTGAGAGAGAGCTAACGAGAGGGAAGAGAGGGAGTCGGAAGAGGAGAGAGATGTAGCGGGGAGAGAGAAGGAGAGAGACATCGGGAGAGAGAAATGGAGATGAGTGGGTTTGAGTGGTCGGAAAGTTTGGCAGAGAGATAGTGGAGGGAGAAACGCGAGAGAGAGAGAGAGAGAGAGAGAGAGAGAGAGAGAGAGAGATGAACGAGAGAGAGAGAGAGAGAGAGAGAGAAATGCGGGCTGAAGAGTGATTTTCGGGGAGTTGCACAGTGGTGGTGGCGCTAGGTGGGGCCCACGCTGCCGTTAAATAAAATGTAATAAAATAATAAAATAATACAGTTTTAATAAAAATTGGTGATCAGATTTTATAATTTGGAATAAAATAATAAGGGTGCTGTTGGTTTTAAAACTGGAATATTAATTAAAGTTGTTAGTAATAAACAGTTTAATAAAAATGGTTTAATTAATTAATTAAATAAAAATAATTTGTGATTATTGGACGTAATTTAGAGATTTAATGATTCGTTGATAGAAAGAGGGAATAATTATGAATAAATAGAATAAAATATGGTTTTATTTTGGAAAGCTGATATTTAATATTTTTGGACTAATTTAATTAACCGGATCGAGTGAAATTAATTTAGAGGCTAAAATTGGAGTATTATTAAATTATTACGAGATTAAAAATGGAAGAGAAATTAGTTAGTATAATATTTTGGATTTAAATTGAATAAAAATGGATTCTGGAGTTATTTCATTTTGAATAAATAGAGATTAATATTAATTAAATTAGAGAATTTTAGAGCCCTTTTAAATGAGAGTTTTCTTGCAATTAAATAAAGTGGGATTTACGGATATTAAAAATAGTATATATTTTCTAGATTGAATTCTTGAGTTTGGAGAAGAGTTATTATCCGGGAATTTCTTTCCGTTATTTATTGTAGAGATTTTCAAGAGATATTATTATTATTATTATTTAAATATTTAAATATTATATTATCGGTTTAGAGATATTTTTAGTTGACGAATTGCTCACGTATTTCTGGTTGCCATTTTTAGAGAATATTTCCCGAGCCATAGATCGAAGCCAAGTTCACGGGTAGAGTATAAATTTTAACTGCATTTATTTGCACTACGAGATCGAGGCAAGTTCCTTCCTACCCTAACTCTCGGAAACTTTGTATTTCTGTTCGTATTATTTCATTCGTTAATTATTTTCGAGCTATCAATTATGAGATTTATCTATTGCTCCTTATGATGCAATTATTTCTTTTGAGCATTATCCCTCGTTAAATATTACGATACTGTTAATTTAGTTTACTTGCGAATTATACTCCCTATAAGCGTAGAAATAAATTCGTTGCTATCGGGTCGATCTCATTAATTCGAGACGACTATTATTTTGATTCAGTGAAACTAATCTCATTTGTTCGAGATAGTTAAATTCATTCTTCTCAGTGGAATTTATTGTACAAATTCAACAATAATTTATTGAGTATCTTTTAGTTGGTTCCTCGTTCGAATCAATCGATAAGAGTTATAAAATTAGAATTGTTAGAGTTGTTACGTGTTGATCAAGTGAAAAATATTCTATTCAACGATTCATCAATTTTGAGTATTATAATCATTCGAGTGGTACTATTTGTTCGGTACGACTCAAAATATTTCATGTTAAGACTATTCTCATTATTTCGAGACAGTTGCTTTTATTGTCAAGGTTTGGCATTTTATTCGTGTCAACCAATAAAATATTACTATTGAGAGTTTACAACAATCCATTGTTCGGATTGGTGGTAAAATTGAGTCAGACTGGCAGTCCGCCAGATTATTAAATATTTTCCTGGAAGAGTTATCTCAAATTATCTGTTCATCAAATATTCAGGAATTCTGTATTCTACTGGTCAATTTTGGGAAAGAGACCCATTATAGAGAAAGAGAGACTTGTGTACCGTTATACGGACATGAGAATAATTAGGCACTAAGTTGCCAAGGTTGAATTAATAACCCACTATGATGCTAGCATTCATACATATATATTATATTGTTGATATCGTATTGTAGCCGTGATCAGGCGAAGTGCGGTGTCATTGGAGGACGGTATTCTCGGTCGGTTAGTTGATCGCCCCACCGAGATACCGAGAGGTGGAAGCTAGTTTATTCTTAAATCATGAGTTATCCGAGTTATATCAAATGAGTCTTTCGAGTATTCTGTTTCGAGATGAGTTTTGAGTCTTTCGAGTATTCTATTATCAAGATGAGTATTGAGCCAATTCCAATTGTGAAATCCGACTGTTTATAAAAGTCTGAGTATTTCTTTCGGTAATATTATTATATTTATATACCGAGCAAGGAGAGAACTTGCTGAGCACCATAGTTGCTCATTCTTGCTTTACAACATTTTATTCAGCTGTCAAGATGGAAAGAGGCGAGACGTCCAGCCAGGGATCCAGAGGAAAGGGAAAAGCTCCAGGCTATGCTGACAAGAATTAGAATATCCAGCTGGAAACTTTATTTTTTTATTTTTGTGAACTTATGTAAGATATTATCCTAAGATGTACTAAGACGTATTGTAATATTGTGTGAGACCGATCTTGGATCTGCGGAGTGGGACATTTATGCTCCGTTGTATTAAATATTTTGCTTTATTATTGTGCTGACGTGTGCTGCAGGATATTGAGACAATGTGACGACCCGGGTCCCCGGTCAGGGCGGATCTGGGGGCGTTACACATTCAGTCTTTGATATTCAGTTTTTCTTTGCAGATGTTTCAACTTTACAAACATATCTCGAGGTAACTTCTGTAAGTTTCTATGGATTTTGAAACTTTTAGATGTGAATATGTATAAAATTTGACACCACTATGAATAATAGTTCATATTAACCGTCTACATTCCAAGTAAGCTATAATTTTTTTTGTTTGATTTTTCTTGCTTGACAATTAGGTTTAATGTTTAAATGATGTACTTTTTTCATCCTAATATTTTTATATAATGAGATCTTTTTAACCTTTTGTGATTGTAATTTTTTTGCTGTATACTGGAGCATAATTAAGGTACGCAATCTGGTTAATGTTCTAATTGATAGTTGTGTTTCGAAGGTTATTTCTAGACACAGCCTCTTATGTGCTTTTGTCCACCTTTTCTTCAGTATGTCAATATAAAATACTGTTAACTTAATCGTGAAGTCAGAGGTGATTTCTATTACAGGATGGAATGACCATACCCTTGATTGAGCGAACACGATGTCACTTTGATTTATCTCATTGGTAACTTCTACGGTCTAAATTCTAAACAATCCAAATCTCTATTACAAATTATATTATTTATCATCTAAATGCAATTTTAGCTTAGTTATATATAAAAGAACTCAGTCACATGTAAGTCTACATTCTTTAGATTTAAACAATCTTCATGTCGCATCAAGTGTAAGTGTATATATCACGGTAACTTTTAATAAGTAGTAAAATTGATCCCTTTGATCCAATTGACTCCAAATATTCAAGCTCCCTTAAAAATGACAAAAGGTTTCCAATTTTGGGGATAAAGTTTTCACTTTTGACAAAAAGTTCTCGATTTTGTTTCCAGACATGTATTTATAATTAATATACTAAAATATAAAATTTTGATATCAACCTAGAATTTGAGAAAATCGTTTGTCATAGTGATAAAATGATAGATTTTTTTTGTCACCACAATCAGAATTATTAATGACATAGATTGCCAAAGAATATAGCTACTTATAGAATTTATTATAGGGAATTTACCAAAAATACTAGCTTTAAAGTTTCTATTTGCAAAAATACCATCATCTTTAATTAATTGCATATTTATTATCTTAATTGCAAAAATACTATCTTTCTTTTTCCAACCCAATTTTAATTTTTTTAAAAAAAACTTTTTTTAAAAAATAATTCGGATGAACAGTGACCTGCCACGTGGCAGGTTACTATTCATCAACTTTTTTTATTTTATAAAAGGTGGGGTGATTTTGGTGGATTTGGGTTGCAAGGACCCGCCAGGGGCCATATTCAACTGAATGCAACCACATGCAACTTTTTTTTTTTAAGGTGGGGTGATTTTGGTGGATTTGGGTTGCAAGGCCCCGCCAGGGGCGGGGCCATATTCAACTGAATGTAACCACATGCAACTGAATGCAACCACATGCTACTTTTTTTTAAAGTGGGGTGATTTTGGTGGATTTGGGTTGCAAGGCCCCGCCAGGGGCCATATTCAACTGAAAACGAAAGTTGCATTCAGTTGCATGTGGTTGCATTCAGTTGCATAAGAAAGTTCCATTTTTCAGTTGTCATTTTCGACCACTTTTTTGAACTATATATATATATATATATATATATATATATATATATATATATAGTTATTCTGCTATATTTAGTCACCAATCTTACTTAGAACCACCTACCACCTAGTGTCGTTGCCAGGAATCCGTTGTAAGTCTCAGAGTGGAGAAGTATAGGATAAGGGCGTTAGACTTAAGTATGTGTAGGTATGAGTTTGCTTAAGGTAAGAAGGTCTGAACTAAATTCCCAGAATCACTAGTGTTAAACAGAAACAATTAAAACAAAATCAATGAATAAACTATTTAGGTCTAGTTCTTCAGTTAGCTCAAGGTCACCGATGACTTCAATTCCGTCAATCCCAGATTTCGTTAATCAGGAAGAACATAGTTATGAAAACATTAGTCAAGACTTAGGTAATTGGAATATACCCAGTATAGATCCAAAACAAATCTATCAGTCAACTTTTACAGATAATTTTAAAACTAATTACAATGTTAAAACTGTAGAAAAGATTTATGCTATTAACAAAGAACATGAAAACTGTTCCCTATTAACAAATGAAATTATTAAAAAATATAAAAGGAAAGTTTGTAATTTCATTCACATAGGATTAATACAAGTAGCAGTAAAACCATTATCAGTAAAAGGAATTAATTCTAGCATTCTTTTATGTTTAAGAGATGCGAGATATTTAAACTATGTCCCTAGCATATTAGGTATAATGGAATCTAGTCTCCATAATGGACCAGTCCATTTTAATTGCTTCCTAGACTTTACGTTAAGTCTGAATGACCCCCATCTATTAAAAGCATTAACATTAAATATTAAAACAGCTGGTGAAATCAGTCATATGATTGAGGGTTCTCAACCTCTTGCATTAATTTACAGAATTTATTATAAAACAATGATAACCAATTTAAATATTCATGCACTTAATAAATGTCCAAAAGACAAAACTGTTTTAATTCAAAGTAGTACTAGTGACGCTAATAACCAAGTACCAAAAACAATACTTTGGAAAGATATTAACCTTCCTAGCCAGTGGGTCTTAGATAATGAAATACCTCAGTCACCAATAACTAATAATATAATGAATTTAGACAACATTAAACAATATTTAGATGGAACTGTTAGGATAAGTTTCGATAACCCTGGTAATAGAAAACCATTTCTGTTAGAAGAAATAACTAATCACTCAGTTACTTCATCTAGACAAGATTCAGAATTACTTAGTAAAACATCCATTACTAATAGAAAATTAAAAGGAATGATTAACGAAGGTCAAACTAGTCAACCATATTATAATCAAACTAACAACGAATCTGAAGACGATAATGAACAATTGTCTCCTACTCAATCAGATTTCGAACCTAAACCTATTAATCACCAATTAAGAGTAATAAATAAAGAAGATAAATTCAATTGGAATATACTAATAAGAGATTTCAATTCAAAAGAAAATAAATTGAAAAGACATCAATTTAGAGAGAATCATAGTCCCGAAGAAAGGGAAAAAATAGTTAACAAATGGAAGAAATTTTTAAGTAAAGAAAAATTAAATATTACTTTCTATAATTGGTATGAAAAATATCATGGTAAATGCAATGTAATTACTAAAACACAATGGATAAAAGAAGATAGATCAAAAGTCTTATCCAGTCATCCCCCAACAGAAACAATAATTATCCCAGTCAAAGATACTTTAGTTACAGCTTCACCATTTAAGATATCTGATGGTAAAAATGGTGAAAAGAAATTAATTGAACAAAATAATTTCACAAATCAATATCTAGTCACCATAGGTAAACAATTAGATAAAATTGAAGATAAGATTAAAGATCCACATATTCAATATCCAAATATTATTAAACAAGAATCCATTCAAAATAATGAAGAAAAACCCATAATAAATTTACCTAGTAAAAGAGAAAATTTAAGTTTACCTGATAAAGACAAAACCTTAATTAAAATATTAGATAAATTATTTAAAAGATTAGAAGTTCCAAATACCCCAGAATCTAGTAAAGCTATAAAAATCTTAGACTTTCATGAAAGTTCTAGTAACGATAGTGATTCTACATTTCATGAAATAGAGAATCAATTTAATAAATTAAGTTTTAACAAACACAAACCTAATATCACAAGTCAAACTAAAAATTGGTATTCTAGACCAACCCCTCCTGACTTACAATTTGAAGAAAGAAACCTAGATAATCAATTTTCTGTTTCAGCTAAGAAAATGTATGAATGGAATATTGATGGTCTAAGTGAACAAGAAATATTAAACAAATTAAATCATATGTCTATGGTAGCTAATAGTTATATAACTACATTTGAACATCTAAATCAAAGTGAAATAGTTGAAATTCTAGCTACTGGGTTCACAGGAACCCTTAGAGCTTGGTGGGAAAAACATCTCACTGAAGATAGTCGATTTGCTATAATTAATGCTTATCAGTTAGATAATGATGGTAACCCAATTTTAGAAGAGTCAATATGTCCATCTGATGGAGTCAACACATTAATTTATGCAATCATAAAACATTTCATAGGAACCCCTAGTAATATAACTGAAAGAATTCATGATCAACGTAGTAATCTAACTTGTCCAACTCTAAGTGATTTTAGATGGTACAAGGATGTATTTTTATCCAGAGTTATGATGCGAGATGATAGTAATAAACCATTTTGGAAAGAAAAATTTGTTAATGGTTTACCAAATTTATTTGCACATAAAGTTCGTGAAGAATTAAGTAAAAATTTAGGATTTATAAATTATGATGAATTAACATATGGTGAAATAATAAGTGTTATACAAAAAATAGGATTAAAAATGTGTATTGATCATAAAATTAGTAAACAAATTAACAAAGATAAAAAGAAAGTTAAATATGAGTTAGGAACTTTCTCTGAGCAATATGGTTTACCCCCCATAGCTCCATCAAGAAATAAGTCTAAAATTCATAAATATAAGAAGTTTAATAAATATATTAAGAAAGAAAATAAGGAAGAATATTACAAAAAACCCCAAAAGTTTAAAAAGAAAACATTTAGTAATAATAAGAAATTTACTAAAAAATTGGATAAAAGTAAAATTATTTGTCACGGTTGTGGCAAATCAGGTCATTATAAGAACGAATGTAGAGTTAAAGACAAACTTAACCAGCTACATATATCTAATGAAGATACTGAGTTAATTCTCCAATTAATGAGAATAGAAAACGAAGACAGTAGTAATAACGAATTAAATTCAGATATTCCATCCCTATCTACTACTAGTAATAATACAGATAGTGATAGTAATAACCCAAACATTACAATAGGATAAAGATAATTGTAATAACAATTGCTGTAGTAAAACATTAAATGTATTAACAAAAGCCCAAGAAGTGGAAACAACTTTGTTAATAGAATTAATCAGTAAAATTACAGATCCCTAGTTAAAAACACAGTATGTTAATAAATTAAAAAATTTACTAACATCAGATAAAAAAATTAAGACTAGTAAGAATAAGGAAAAACCTAAATTCATTCTTAATAAAACCCTTGAAAGATTTAAGAATCCAGTTAAAGAAATAACCTTAGCAGATTTAAATCAAGAAGTTAATATTTTAAAGAAAGAAATTTCTAATTTAAAACAAGAAATTCCCAAACTAAAAGAAGAAATGGAACAAATTAAAACTAATTCACAAATGCTTGTTCATGAATCATCTGAGGATGAAAATCCACTAAACAATGAATCAGCAACTATTGAACAACAAGGTCGTTCATTATTAATATTAAAAGACATTACCATCCAAAAGTGGTATACAAATATTAAATTAATAATTAATAAAACTTTTACTATTGAAACATATGCTCTTATTGATACAGGAGCAGATTTAAATTGTATTCAAGAGGGACTAGTCCCAACAACTTTTTATGAAAAAACTAATGAAAGATTAAGCTCAGCTAATGGTAGTCAAATGAATATAAAATATAAGTTGCCTAATGTTCATATTTGTCAAGACAACATTTGTTTTAAAACCTCCTTTGTTTTAATAACAAACATGACTGATAAAATTATATTAGGATTACCTTTTATTTATCTACTATATCCTTTTACGACCTCAACTAAAGGATTAGTTAGTAAACATTTAGGTCAAACAGTAACATTTAATTTTATTCTAGAAACAGGAGAAAAAGACTTAAAAACTATTCAAGAACAATCAGTTACTAAAACCCTTATAATATTAAATAATAAAAAGAGTCATTTAAAACATTTAAAAAATGAAATAAAATACAAAAGAATTGAAGAACAGTTATTAGATAATAAACTCCAAAATAAAATTGAACAATTTAACAAAACACTAATAAAAGAAGTATGTTCAGATGTTCCACATGCCTTTTGGCATAGAAAGAAACATATAGTTAATTTACCTTATGCTAAGGAATTTAAAGAACACTTAATTCCAACAAAGGCCAGACCAATTCAAATGAATCACGAACAGTTAGAATATTGTAAAAAAGAAATTAACGAATTACTAAGTAAAGGATTAATTAGAAATAGTAAATCCCCTTGGTCATGTGCAACATTTTATGTTAATAAAAATGCAGAGAAAGAAAGAGGAGCACCAAGATTAGTAATTAATTACAAACCATTAAACAAAGTACTCGAATGGATTAGGTATCCTTTACCTAATAAAAAAGATTTAATTAATAGATTAAACCAAGTAGTTATATTTAGTAAATTCGATCTCAAAAGTGGATTTTGGCAAATCCAAATTAGTAATGAAGATAGATATAAAACTGCCTTTACCACCCCATTTGGACATTATGAATGGAATGTATTTCCATTTGGACTTAAGAATGGCCCTAGTGAATTCCAGAATATCATGAATAATATATTCAACCCATTTAGTCATTTTACCATTGTCTATATTGACGTTGTCCTTGTTTATTCCAATTCAATCGAAGAACATTGGAAACATTTAAACTCTTTTTTCAACATAGTTAAAACTAATGGATTAGTACCCTCACCCAGTAAATGTTCATTATTCCTAACCAAAGCAAGATTCTTAGGTCACACAATCCAATACGGGAAAATTAAACCAATAGATAGAGCCATTGAATTTGCTGACAAATTCCCTGATGAAATACTTGATAAAACCCAACTCCAAAGATTTTTAGGATCCCTCAATTATATAGGAGAATTCTATAAAGATCTTAGGAAGCAGTGTAAACCGTTATTTGAACGATTACAAAGTAATCCACCTCTTTGGACTTCTATCCATACTTCAATTGTCCAAGATATTAAAAAATATGTCAAAACACTTCCCTGTCTTGGCATTGCCAATCCTTCTGCATTTAAAATTGTGGAAACTGATGCCTCCGAAATTGGTTTTGGAGGAATTCTCAAACAAAAATTAAATTCATCTTCTCACGAAGAAATTGTTTGCTTCCATTCAGAAGCATGGGATGATACACAGAAAAATTATTCAACTATTAAAAAAAAAATTCTAAGCCTAGTTTTAGGCATTAATAAATTTCAGCATGAACTCTTAAATCAAAAGTTTTTAGTCAGAATTGACTGTCAGTCAGCAAAATATATTTTAGAAAAAGATGTTCAAAACATTGCATCAAAACAGATTTTTGCTAGATGGCAAGCATTACTAAGCATATTTGATTTGGAAATACAATATATAAAAGGAAGTGAAACTTCTATTCCTGATTTTCTGACTAGAGAATTTCTACAAACAAGAGTGAGAAATGAGTGTCAGAGGTAACCCCCATGGTCGGGGAGGGAATCGCGGTGGAAGTAGATCTCAAGAGAGGGACAGTTACGACAGTAAACTCAAGGGGATCATGGTTCCCCATCCCACTATTCCGGTACAACCGATAGATGTAGTTAACCGATACCAGGTTTTAGGCCAAATCCCTAAACCATATAATACAGTTCTTGCCAGTAAACCACCAGTTATTGATCCTTTTTCAAACACAAGTAAATCAATTGTCAACCCTAAACCAGTTATTCCATTTGATATATGTGGAAAAGCAGTAACCGAATATACTTAAAGAACTGAGTATAATTTATTTTTCATAGAAGATTTTATGAAACCCAGTAACAACCCAGTTAAATTAGCAGCACAATACTTTCCACCAGGATGGCATTTTGCTCCATTAGCACCATACAAATCTTTGTCCTACTACAAAGATATTTTATTTCAAACAGATTCAGAAACCATTAAACCAATCATGGATAGAAGGGATGATTCTAAAGTCCTCTATCATTCCATTTACATTAAACATATAATTTCTCAGGATAAATGGGGTAACCACCCATCTGATCTCCAGTTATTAAATACCAGTGACACACCCAGTCATTTTTGCTATTATGACTATATCGAGGCATGGGATAAAATATTCCTATACCAGAACCAAACCTTTAGTCATTCATGGTTTATACAGTTCGATCATAAATTCAAGAGTCAAATACCATTATGGTTCACAGATTGGTGGAAAACCTTCGGTCCCATAAGATCCATCATCCCAGAAATACTTCTAGAACAAATAGAGTATTTCAAGTCAGTTAGAACCAGTAAGAATCCTGATTACACAGGATATGAAATTCTGCATTTCTTTAGTAAGTATAAAGTCCCCTGGATATCAAAATGGCAATACAAAATAGCTACTATTGTCTAGGACACCACCACAGTTCATGAAGGTGAAAATCACAAAGCCTTAGTAACCCAACATGATGGGCATAATTGTGTTGCTAGAGTCCATTATGTCAAATGGTGGGACAAATTTGACATCAATCGAATCATCAACCAAGTCCAAAAAGAATTCCCATCAGTAAAACCTAGTTCAACTATTAAAGAAAAGAATATAGGTGAAGGTCCATCATCATCTTTGGACATTTCTACGATCAACAGGTTATCAGCATCAGAGTTAACTACTTTATTAAAAGCTATCCAACAAAGAACTGGTAGTCTCAAAGAAGAAGTCACTGAAGAAAATTCTCCAGATACCAGTCAACATTCCAGTCAGAATTCAGTTTCAAATAATCCATATGGAAGCGCAGATCTACAGGACGCCCAAGATCCATATGCATAATTCAACTTGGTCAACCGACAAGCCGACAAATTACCCAGATAAGTTACCGAGTGAACTACTTTTACCCAAGTTAAAAGTGAAAAACTTTTGCTTTCACTTTTACCAGACAAGTTACCCAAGTGAAATGCTTTTACCTAAGTTAAAGTGATTTGCTTTTGATTTCACTTTTACCCAAGTTAAATTACTTTTTCTTTTACTTATGTAATATGTTTATTACTTTTACCTTGTAATAATGAAAGGCATATTCTAGGCATATTCCTTTCCCTTTGTTTCACCCTATATATATGGGTTTCAGATGTATGTTTTAGGCAGGACGAAAATCACAACTAGTTTTGTAATTTTGCTTTGCTTTGTTCTGTAAGTTCTTCTCTTCTTCCTAGTTCTTTAGTTTGTATGCAAATCTTGTAAATAGCATAAGTAACTTCCTGTAATAAGTAACTATTTTCAGTAAACGAGTTTTAATCAGTAAAACAAAATTGTTTTTGTTATGTATGCTTTTGTTTAATTCTGTTGTTATCTATCTCTTATTTCTGTTCTTCATCTGTTCTTCATCTATTTCCCAGAAATCTCTCTTAATGGTATCAGAGCCATTAATATTCTTCCTTATTTTCTTCCTTAGAGTTCAAAAAAGTGGTCGAAAATGACAACTGAAAAATGGAACTTGCAATCAGAAATTCAGTTACATGTGGTTGCATTCAGTTGCATAAGAAAGTTCCATTTTTCAGTTTTCATTTTCGACCACTTTTTTGAACTCTAGTTTTCATTTTTCAGTTTTCTAGGCTCGTACGATTCCTAAAATATATATATATATATATATATATATATATTTTAGGAATCGTACGAGCCTAGAATTATAACACGACGTGAGAATTTAGAAGTATTACACGACGTTGAGATTTTAGCACTAAGTGCCTTACACCTTTAGCTATATCTATATACGTATCTAGTCGATTAGAACTTGTTTCTGAGCGAAACTATTTACTTTTGTAGATGTCTTCATCAGGATCTACCAGTTTCTTACCTATGCGAGACAGATCTCCTACACCATACCCACTAGGACCTCTAGATCATCCATCTGAGGAGTATATGCTGATCGTCAGTGACTCGGAGGACTCTTCTATTCGGATTCTTACACCTTCTCCTCCACACGTGATAGACTTGGTAGATTCCCCTGACCAGGTCATTGAGGTAGCTGATTCTCCTATGCCAGCGATCGACCTAGAGGCTCCTACTCCTGAGACTACACTTATTTACACTCCTAAGATGTTCAGAATTGAGACCCTAGTGCCCGAGATTACTGATCCAGTTGATGAGAGCCAGCTTTCACCTGTCCACACTGAGGTGGTGCCTAGCTCAGCTGTTCCAGTTTCCAGAGTTGCTACACCTACTAGGGCTACAGCTTTCCCAGATTTGGTTACTGCTCCTATCCCGATTTATACTTCGACTTCGACAGTCCCTACTATACTTGATTACATGTTCCCACGTATCGGCGACACTTCTGTTTGTGATACTGCTCCATCTGCACCCACTATACATGTTCCTGCTCCGACTCAGCCCACTGTGGCTACTATTGCTACTGCTGATATGCCACCTGTTCCCCCTGAGTATGCTGGGGGTGGCGGGAGAGATGGTCCCTTGGCACATTCACCATACCCTGTTCCAGCATTACCGATGGTTATGGTCTCGCTATGAGGAGATCTTTGCTACTAGGGATGGTATCCTTAGACTGTTGGCTGTTCCAGATCCTTTTGTTGTGCATCATGGAAGGAGTCTACTGGTTAGAGACGTCCCGATGGAGATCATGCATCAGATTGCTCTCACTGTTTTGACTGGACTACAGACTGACTTTGCTACCTTGCCATCATCCAGTACCGGGCTGATTGATCGGGCCAGAGTTGCCACTATGATTTCAGATATCGTCACAGAGTTCCATAGGAGGGTCGGTGAGATGTTCCCCCACTGATGACATATATGCATGCTTGAGCATCCCCATCGTTTGGTTAAAATAGCTAGTGGTGACCCACTTTCTGGAGGGCATCATGTTAGATTTTTCTGTATCAGGGTGCACATATTCTCATGATCTATGTACTTGATGTAGTTGATTTTATGATCAGCATGTAGGGTAGTAATCCTTATTATCCCCCGATGTATTATATTCAGGTTTTCGGTCTGTATTATTATGGATGTATTTAGTATTATGACCTGGACTGTATCAGTATGGTACCTCTTTATTATTACATGTTCTGATCTGTTAGTAGAACTGCTGTCTTACTTTATTTATTAGAAAATTGTGTTACGGTAGAGTATCATGTGATATTGTTTCCCCATGCTACCCCAATATAGATAACAACTCCTTTTCAGAAGTTACGACTTAAAATGAGTTTAACCAAAATTCGAGAACCAAAGATTAATAAATATTGAATTTTAGAACTTATAAGGTTTTCCCGAGAACCGCCATTTAAACTGAGATAGAATTTTACAGGTATCTGAAACCTTTTTATAACTAGGAATAAGAGTAATCGTTTATAAAGAGACCAGAGAAAATCACGATTTTGAGTATGATTTATTTTGAGAAACCAGGAATTTGACCGAGTAATTATTTATGAATGCCTATCATAACTGTGCCAGCAATGGTGTCGTATAACTGCATACCTGAGACATAACATACCCTATTGTTTTCGCTCTTATAGAAAAAGATGCCACCTAAAAGTGGAAGACCCCCAAAGAATCTTCGTCCTCAACCTGAAGCGAATCAAGATTATGAGGTTCCACCTCGGAACCCAGTCCAGAATCCAAACCCGGAACCAGGGCCCGCTCAGAATCCCAACCCGATGAACCTACTTATGAACTTTCTTCTTCAACATGCTCAGAACCCTCAGCCTCAACAGAACCAACATCCAGTAGGAGGAAATCCACCTCCAGCTCAACTGACTCAAGCTACCGAGAGTTTCAAATCATTCAAATCTTTGAATCCACCTGAGTTTAAAGGTACCACTAACCCAGTGGAGGCTAGAATCTGGTTACGAGAGATAGAAAAAACTTTTGAGATTGTGGGAGTGGAAGAAGGCAAGAAGACAGTGTTTGTAGCGTATATGTTAAAAGGTGAGGCTAACTACTGGTAGGAAGCGAAGAGAGATATAGAAAGTAATGAGGTTATACCGTGGGCCAGATTTACAAAATTGTTCTTAGAAAGGTATTTCCCCAAGTATCTGGAGAACCAGATGGAGATTAAGTTTTTAGAACTCAAGCAAGGACGATGACTGTTGCAGACTACGAGGCCAAGTTTACAGAACTCTCGAGGTTTGTACCCTATCATGTAGACACAGAGGAGAAGAGAGCAAAGCGTTTCCAACAAGGATTAAGGCCCTGGATACAGAATCGAGTTGCAGTGTTCGAGATCACCAATTATGCAACCTTAGTTCAGAAAGCGGCTATAGTGCAAAGTGGAAGTGAACTGTGTTAGGTCCAAATGTGTTGTAGAGGGGGGGGGTGAATACAACTTTTCGAATATGAGAAGCAATAAATACGATGCAATAAATGAACACGCAGATTCAAGAAATATATGTCTTATATATAACTTGAAAGGGTTGCTACAACATTCATTACAAAGTATAACAGAAGTTCAGAGAGAAGTGAATGATACTAAGCTCTGTGAATGCACTCTCTCTTTTTCTCTTGTGTTTTTCTCAAGAATTGCTCACTAACTGAAAACATTACACAAGTACTTCTATTTATACTACATGTAATCTATGTCCTGTAGACTTCAAAGACTAAGATATACGTGGCCCAATGATATCCACATAAATCTTGCCTTATCTTGAAAGCTTGGAAATCTGCCAATCAGAAGATGCCATGTGTCATGTTGAAGCTGCACTCTAAGTAGAACTTCTACTTGAGAATTTCTACTTAGCCATCTCGAATTTCTAAGTAGAACTTCTACTTAGAAACTTCTACTTGGTCATCTAGAATATTTAGTACTTAGAAAATATTCTGGTCTTCAACTGAAACTTCAATGCACATCTTGAACTTGTGATATCTTCATGTCTTCTTTGTTCTTCATTAAGCTCTTGAATATGGATCTTTATTACTGACATAAACTTGCTATCAATGTCCTAACACTTGATGCAACGGTCTGGTTCATAAGTGACTAGTCTTGATAGGGTTTTTGCTTCTTGAATAAATTACCATATCCAATTAGTAGTGTGGCTTTCCAATAATTGCTTTCCTTCTTGTTCACTTGAAATCAATTGGTCTTATTGATACTGATAGTTATGATCTTGATTCTTGGCTTTTCAAATCACTGAGGCATGAACAACTTTGACTTGAACTTCTCTCAATGATTTCTTCTTCGATTGATCATAGTTAACATGTTGAATTGTATCAATTACCTTGTCTTCATTTAGTGTTGATTTCTTGTGACTTCTTGTTCTTGATTGTCTTCTGGTTAAGTATCTTTTCCTTTAGTTTGAGTTACATTAGTTATAGTGTTACAAGTTTACACACTCTGCCTTTCAATCTCCCCCAATTTGATTGTCTAACAATGACATTCAAATTAATGAAGGATAACTCAACTAAACAATGAGACGAGAAAAGATAATTAACATTACAGACTTGAATAATTTACAATTGAAATTTACATGAAAACAATACAAAGAACTTAAACTAGAAACAGAATTCGAACTTCGAATTAAAGATCATTTGAGTGATTCCTATCACCTGGATTATTTCATATCTTTTAGTCAAACTTGTATCACCTTATTGGATTCACTCTAAGGTGAATTTTCCTCAAGTGAGTTAAAGCAACTGAAAGACATGAAGTTTTTCCAACTTCAAGTTCACACCACTCTGACCTTTAACCCTAATTCCGTTTCCTCTTTCTAGCTTCAGCAGCTTGGACTCTCTCTTCTTTCTGCCTTTTGCGCTTCTCCTTCTGTTGCTGTTCTTTCTTGTACACTGGATCTTTAAGCTGCTTCCACCTAGCATTCAATAGACTTACAGCTTCCATTTCTAGAGGGTTCTTGGGCTCTTGATAAGGATGTTTGAAAAGCCTTCTGAGTTTGTCCACCTCCTGAGTAGTCCTGATCTTTGGAATATCCTCAAAGTTCTTCATGATGAGCTGAGGTTTCCAGTGAGATTTATCAGATTTAAACTGACAATAGATCATCTTGGGGTAGCCCTTGACACGGTCAGTATTGTGGACACTGGCCGCATCTCGCTCCATTCGCTTCTTTTCCACCACTATCTCAGACAGGTAACTCATGAGTCTCTGCTTTTCTTGCACAAACTTATCTTCCACTTCGCCCCATTTAAATACATATAATACTCTCTCCAGAAATGCAGCATCTTGAGTCCGTAGCAGCCATTGTCTACTCATATGCAAGATTGTTTGATTCTGGTCTGCATCTATGAAAACTAAGGCATCAGCTGTATCTTCAACATAAGCATGTATCCAGTATACACTATCACTTCCTGGAACACCAATAGCCTCCCTTATCTCTCCTTGTTCCAGTGCTCCAGAAGGAAGAGTCAGAGCTTCATCTACATTCTTCATTGCTTGAAGAATATTCCATTTCTTCTCCATCAGCTCCGGCTCAATCTTCACGTTATCAAGAGGGTTTGGAGCAATGATATCACACTTCCACACCTCATTGCTCTTCTTGAATATGACTCTTTCAATGATCTTCACGGATTTATCTTTAAGCTCAGAAGCGAATCCCTTACTCATCATTTGTCTACAGACAGCTTTGAGAGATTCCACTGAAAGCTCCATTAGATCATTTTCCTCCATGCTAACCCTCTTCATCTTTCCATCAACTACCATCCGGACAAAATTTGGATAAGCTGAGAATTCTGGACCCTTGTCCTCTGCTAGCTGCATTAACTGATCCCTATACAGAATGCTTAGCTCCTCAGAATGAGAGTATTGAATTTTTGTCGCTAGCAAGAACAACTCTGACGCAGATCTTCTCGTTATGAATTGGTCATCCACATATAGGAAAGATGTTGGGACTCCTTCTACCAAAGACAAAATAACCTGCCACTCCTTAAGATTTGCATTGTATCCAACCCTGACTTTAGAAATTAATCTCTTCAAAGCATTTATATAGTCCCCAGTCATTGGATTCTGCAAATTCAAGTTGTAGAACAGATCATCTGCATCCTTGTTATGAACTCCTTTCGCACAGGGTCCCATCATTATCTTCCTTGCTTCATCCCATTTCTGCCCTATCCTTCGTTTGTCCAGATCAACTTGAGGATCAGCTAGCCTTGCAAGCTCATGATCATACTGCTTCCCTTGTAGCTCCACCTTCTTTTCTAGGAACGCAGCATGTTCTTACATCATCTTCATTTTATGGAACTGAGCTTGTTCCAAGGCTAACTGTTGAGTTTTAAGGGTTTCCTCATCAACAGGAAATTCTTCAGGCATTCCGGAAGACATCCCAGCACCTCCACCTTGTTCCTTCAAAGATCTTTTTATAGCATGTGCCAACGGTACGTCTTCCATATCAGAATCTGAGTCAAGTACCTTCTGTACTGTTTCCTGATGACTCAGGTCAACGAATGGTTCATCAACTATCACTGCCTTACCCTTTCTCCTCCTCAGAGCCTCTTCATCAACAGACGGCTAAACTTCTGGTTCCTTGACAAGATCAGCGGGTTCTTCAATTTCTTCGATGTGAACTGCCTGCTGTCTCGTCTCCTTTCCACTCTCCCCCTTAGGTGAGTTATCCTGAGCTCCACCTTGGTAATCAGATCCACCAACTGCATAAGAACCTCCAAAACCAGAACCAGAGGCTCCCGCTCCACTAGCACCACCTGCACCACCTGCACCAGCATCGGGGGGAGGTTGTTGCAACTTGAAACACTCCGGGGGCACAAAACTCCTGACTGCGAACATCATTCTACTGATCTCCACAGCCATTGTATGCATTGTAGACTCCAATGCCCCCATCCTCTCATTGAGAGTGCTTCCTAAGACACCACCAGCATGGCCCAAGTCATTGACCTTATTTGTCAAATCATCAAAAGCTGTAGCTTGACTTGCCATTCTTGCTGCGTAGTCGTCTAGAGCCCTTTGGTTGTTTCCAATGTTCATCCCGAACTGCCCCATCGTCTGTCCGAACTGCCTCATCTGATTTTCCATAGAAGCCATACGCGTATCAAGATTTTCAATGTTAAGGGACGGTGTTTGGTTTAGGTGACCTCGCTCTAATACTCGTTCTGTTGGTATTTGGCGCTCGGTTTCGGGCCTTGAAAATGAAGGTCCCTCTCTCCCTAACCTCTCACACACACTCCCTGTCTCACGCTCGTGTATGTCTTCAATTATTGATCCGAAATGTGAAGCAGTACCTGCAGAAATTTGATAAGCAAAATAATTGGCAGTTATGGGATCTAAGTCTGTTATGTCCTGAGTTGGAATCTCAGGCTGAGTGGCTGCAAAGTGTCCTTGTACGACATCAGAACCGATCCTCTTTGCAGCATCAGTACGTACCGGTGAAGGTACGGCTGAAGTTGTTAAAACTCCATGTCCTTTTGAAGCAACAGGATCTTCAAAAGGTACAAAAATGTCATCAAAATCCCTATGTGTAGATTGTTTAAAGGGAGAACCACTCTCGTGAGGTGGAGTGGTTGCGTGTGACACACTAGGGTTTGACTGTGGTTGTGAAGTAGCAGCGTGGAAAAGTTTGGCTTTCTTTCGAATAAGTTGCTGCTCTTCGGGTTCATTCTCCTCATCATTTTCTATATATACACGTGCTGGCTTTCTGACTTCCGTTAATAGGGGTGAAAGAGAATAAGAATGTGTATTGGTTTCAGAAATATAGCTCTCACCCTGGGATAGATCCTGCGGGTTAGCAGTCTCTTGGGTCTCGGAATCAGATACATAGGAGGAGGAATGAGTAGTATGCAGGGAGAGATTACCTGATTGATTACCTTGTGCATCATCGCTTTGCTCATCATGAATCTCATCAAATGCCTCAGCATGAACAGATGGATTCTGAGCATGTGATGAAACTTGTGATGATGCCTCCAAATTGGTAACTCCTGCATCATATGTAAGCCACATTTGAATATTTTCAGGAATTGACATAGGTTTACCTTGATGTTTATCCTGATTAGCAATGGTTGAAAGTGACTTAGTGCCCATCCCTAGCGATTCAGATGTTGGGCTTCTGGCAAATCCCTGTCGAACAGCAAGAGCATCCTTCGGTATTAAGTCATTAATCAGCATTTGTAGAAACCGAGGAAACCAGCAGACGACATCAGTTGTAGTGAGGTCTCTGCTTGCAGGAGATCCCATTGAGCCCACTATTTCAGAGAGAACTATGCGTCCATAGTTTATATCCAGTTCTCTTGCTAGGGCAACTGCAAAGATTTGCATTGGAATTGGAATTTGATGAAAATCTTTTTCGCGTGCCCGAAAACATCGTGTGATGGCCTCGAAAAAGTAATTCCATTCCACATGGAAGAATTGTTTTTGGATATTTCCCGTGATTGGGCCTTTTGGAGGATAACATCCAATTTCTTCAAAGAATCTGAGGCGTTCTGCAGCAGTAGGTTCTGGATCATAGGCATCTTTAATTGGAAATCCCAGAACCCTGTTGACAATTTCTTCGGTCACCTCATATTCCTGACCCGCTAAGGTAAACCTGAAACCGAAGGGGGTTGATTTGCTCCCAAAAGTAACCACACTAGTCCATAATTGCTGTAACGCATCATGTACTAGTGTAGGTTTAGCAGTAAAAGCATGGCTAGCTTTGGAGTACAAATTGAGAAATCGTATCCAAAACTTAAACCGCGGGAGTTGATCACCAATTTCCGTAGAAATATTATAAAAATTGTTTTTAGCAAGTGAAAATTGGTGAGCCATTTTAATTAAATGTTTTTCTTTGAAAGATGTGAATTTTTTATTTTAATAGAGAAAAACAAATAATTTACGAATTAATCAGTTTTATTCCTTTTAATTTTTCGAGAATATCAAAAGATAATCTGAAAATTTAAACTACGGAATATGAATAGTTGCCAATTACTAGATCTGAATATTCAACAAAGATGAATATTCGTGTGTTTATCAGTGAAATCGTGTGTATATGTGGAGAATATGAAATCGTGTTTTGAACAGATACACAAAACTAGATGTTTGTGTGTATGTATATGCGCGTGTATATGCGGTTACGAAACACAGTAACACAATGATTTATGATAACACAGTGATTAACAGTCAAAAATTTGGCAGTAATTCGTGATTAGTATGAGTTTAATCACAAAAACACGGGTTAATTGTATGAAGTCTGTGAAATCGCACTGTTTTTGTGAAATGGCTGCTGTGAAAATGAAATTAGGTAAAGTGAATTAGGCATCGAGTTAGAGATGTATATATAGATGAATGTGAAATGACAAAAATGTCCCTGTTAAAAAGAGTGAAAATTACCAAGTCCATACAGGGAACATCTAAGTCGAACTCTATCTCGAACATCTCTATCTCGAACATCAAGTCGAACTTCGAGATAAAGTTCGAGATAGAGGTTAACTCGAACAATTAAGCACAAATAAACACTTTAACCAATTTGACAGCAGAAACTATAGGGAAATCCTATCTCGAACATTATTGATTTATAGTAAACTTGGAAAATTTCCCTCTTAAGAAAAACAGAGAAATTCAAGATACTTTTCGAGTTAGAAGTCTATCTCGAACATCAAGTCGAAATTCGAGTTGAGTTTCGAGATAGACTAAGAACTCTATCTCGAACATCAAGTCGAAATTCGAGTTGATTTTCGAGATAGACTAACACGAAGTTAATCTCAAATTCTTTCCAAAATACCCCCTTGAAGCAAAAAGTACAGGGTAATTCAAGATATGTTTCGAGTTAGGAGTGTAACTCGAAAAATTCCCTTTAGCTTAACTGAGAACTCTTATCTCGAACATCAAGTTGAAATTCGAGTTGAGTTTCGAGATAGACTAACTCGAAGTTAATTCTCAGTTCTTTTCAAAATATTCCCTTAATGGAAACCTCATCTCAACTTTTGAGATAAAATTCGAGATAGACTGTATCTCGAATATTTTGAAGATAGAACTAGGCACACTGGTAACTCGAACTCGAACTCTAAGTCGAATTTCGAGATGAATTTCGAGATAGCCAACTCGAAATTCTTCCCAGACTTAGAATTTTCAAAACTTCACTCTGACAGCTTAAGTCGAAATTCAAGTCGAATTTCTAGATGAGTTTCGAGATAGAACCTAACTCGAAATTTTGAAGATTTTAAATTCTAAGGCCTCTAATTACATGAAAATCATAGGTAAATTCATCTAAAAATCATGCAATATTTAGAATATTATGAATTTAACTCCCCCTATGATCATGCAATCTAACAGGCATAAATTCACAGATTTGTGCTATAAAAGACACTTAAAACACAAGGAATTTATGCAAAAACACACTATATGCAACCTATAACAATCTTTAATTAGGCATTTTAAAGTCTAAGCACATAATGATTGAGTAGCTTGCACATACAAACATAAACATGGATTTTACAGATAGAAGGCTTTACTAACTTGTGTTAAGCATTCCCAATTCACCAACCAATCTATTGAATGTTACTTCATCAAGAGGTTTGGTGAATATATCTGCAATTTGTTGCATTGTGGGCACAAAATGTAGCTCCACAGTCCCCTCCTCGAGATGTTCTCTTATGAAGTGATACCTGATGTCGATGTGCTTGGTTCTTGAGTGATCTACAGGATTGTTGGTTATGGCAATGGCACTTGTGTTGTCACACATGATTGGAATTTTCTTGTGCTCCATGCCATAATCCTTCAATTGGTTCCTCATCCATAGTATTTGAGCTACACAGCTTCCAGCAGCAATGTACTCAGCTTCAGCAGTAGAAGTAGATACTGTATGTTGCTTTTTACTTTGCCAGGACACCAATCTTCTGCCAAGAAATTGGCAAGCACCAGATGTGCTTTTCCTATCAATCCTGCAACCTGCATAGTCTGAATCCGAATAGCCAATAAGATTAAAACCTGTATCTCTTGGGTACCAAATCCCTAGATTTGGTGTGCCCTTGAGATACCTAAAAATTCTTTTGACGGCTACGAGATGTGATTCTCTAGGATCCGCTTGGAACCTTGCACATAAACAAGTTGCGAACATTATATCGGGTCTACTTGCAGTTAAATAGAGGAGTGAGCCAATCATACCTCGATAGCTTGTGATGTCACCTGATTTACCTGATTTGTCTTCATCAAGCTTCGTGGCTGTTGCCATGGGAGTCTTAGCTGCTGATGCATCTTCTAGATTATACTTCTTGAGTAAATCTCTGACGTACTTGGATTGACAGATAAAGATACCATCTTTTCTCTGACTGATCTGTAATCCAAGGAAGAAGGACAGCTCTCCCATCATGCTCATCTCATATTTTTCCTGCATTAGCTTGGCAAATTTCTCGCACAAGCGCTCATTTGATGACCCAAAAATAATATCGTCCACATATACTTGAACAAGTATTAAGTCATTTCTCACAAATTTATAGAACAATGTTTTATCAATTACTCCCCTAACAAAACCATTTTCAATTAAGAATAAGGATAGGGTTTCATACCATCGCCTTGGGGATTGCCTGAGGCCATAGACGGATTTGAAGAGTAAATACACAAAATCTGCATGTTCTGGATCAACGAAGCCAGGCGGCTGTTCCAGATACACTTCTTCTTCTAACTCTCCGTTCAGGAAGGCACTTTTCACGTCCATCTGGAAAACCTTGAAGTTCTTATGTGCTGCAAATGCCAAGAACATTCTGACTGCCTCAAGTCTTGCAACTGGTGCATAGGTTTCATCATAATCAATTCCTTCTCGCTGAGAATAACCTTTTGCAACCAAACGAGCCTTGTTTCGTGTTACAAGTCCGTTTTCATCCAGTTTATTTCTGAATACCCACCTCGCTCCAATTACGGATATGTTCTTTGGTCGGGGTACCAGTTTCCAAACTTTCTGCCTTTCAAACTGATTGAGTTCCTCTTGCATTGCAATCACCCAATCAGCATCGCCAAGAGCTTCTTCTATTTCTTTAAGTTCAAGCTTGGATAAGAACCCAGAATATAAGGAGATATTAGCCATGTCAGCTCTTACAGTTCTTCTAGTAGTCACACCAGCATCTGGATCACCAATAATTAATTCAAACGGATGGTCTCTATTCCATACCCGTTCACCTGGAAATTATCTTGATGATTCAGCTTGACTTTCTGAGTTGGGGTGCTGACCACTTTGATTATTTTCACTAACTCCCCCTGAGTTAGTGCCAGCTCCTACAGAACTAGAGTCAACTCGACTCGAGCCTTGAACAGTAGTCCTTGAGCTGCTATTTACTCCCCCTGAGTTGTGGCCGGTTCGTACTGAAGAAGTCTCTCCTGATCTTGTAGAATTAGCTTGTTCACTAGACTTAGGTTCTTCATGTACACTTGGAACATTTAA
The DNA here is from genome assembly GCA_036435485.1 of Saposhnikovia divaricata. NCBI lineage: Eukaryota > Viridiplantae > Streptophyta > Magnoliopsida > Apiales > Apiaceae > Saposhnikovia > Saposhnikovia divaricata. The sequence continues at coordinate 162,630,845 of CM071597.1, forward strand.
TGGAACAACCAACTCAGGTTCATCTTCAAGATCTTCTAAGTCCAGATTCTGAAATTTTAAGGACTCAGGTTCGCTAGAATCTCTTGAAATTGATGAGAGTTTGGTATCGTCGAATCTGACGTTGTAACTTTCAGTCACTTTTCGATCATTCACTAAGAACACTCTATAAGCTGCCACCACGTCTGTAGAGTAACCAACAAAGATTCCTTCACGAGCTTTTGCTTCAAACTTGCCTAGATTTTCATCATCTATAAGCACATAGCATTTTGCTCCGAAGACATGAAAGTATTTGATTGTTGGTCTTCTGTTGTTCATTAATTCACATGGTGTCTTTTCTTTATCTTTTATAATCAAGGTTCTATTTTGAGTGTAACAAGCGGTACTCACTGCTTCGGCCCAGAAATACAAAGGAAGTTTTGAATCATACAACAAAGTTCTTACTGCTTCAACCAAAGTTCTATTCTTCCTTTCAACTACTCCATTTTGCTGTGGAGTTCTCGGGGCTGAATACTGACGATGTATTCCTTTAGATACACAGAAGTCATTCAGCACTGCATTTTTGAATTCAGTGCCATTGTCTGATCTAATCGTCTTCACAGTAAGTGTTGAAACATTCTCAATTTGAGTGATGTGATCAATGATTAAGAAAGGTACTTCGTCTTTCGTCATTGCGAACAATACCCATGTATACTTGGAGAAGTCATCCACGATTACCAAAGCATATCTTTTCCTAGACAAAGATAGGACATTCACTGGGCCAAACAAATCCATATGAAGAAGTTGCAGAGGCTCAGTAATACTAGAAATTTCTTTGCTTTTATGCGATGCTCGCTTCGACTTTCCCATTTCACAAGCTTCACAGAGTCCTTTCGGAGCGAACTCCATTTAAGGTAGATCTCTCACCAATTCTCGCCTCGCGAGAGCATTCATCGTTTTGAAGTTTAAGTGAGATAACTTTTTGTGCCATAACCAGCTTTCATCATCCGAGGCTTTGCTGTAGAAATAGGTGACCTCATTCTGATTTGCTGAATCCATATCTGCAACAAAAAGATCTGCCTTTCGAACTCCTCTCAAAGCTAGTGAGCCTTCCTTGATGTGAGTGATTGATACACCTTTCTTGTTGAAGACAATTTCGTAACCTTTGTCACAGAATTGACTGATACTCAACAGATTGTGCTTCAGTCCCTCAACATAGGAAATATCTTCTATGATGACATTGCCAGTTTTCAGTTTGCCATATCCCTTAGTCACACCTATGCTGTCATCTCCAAAGGTAACATAAGGGCCAGCCTTCATAACCAACTCTGTAAGCAGGGACTTGTTTCCAGTCATATGCCTCGATGCTCCACTATCTAGCACCCATATAACTTTATTTCGATTCTGCTTAACGCCCTGCAATGACAGATTGGTTAGACATTCTTCGGAACCCAACTTTGATTGGGCCCGGCTTTTCGATAAGATCGAGAATCAACAGATTTAACAACAGGAGATGCACTTTTCTTCACATTACTAGAGCTTTCGACTATCTCCTTTCCTTTCTCAGACTTGACAGATTTGTCAGTCTTAGGAGAAGGTTTGTCACTCCTAACTTTAGGAGGACTGATAGTCTTGGCTCTCCCATACTTCTTCTTGATGTTTGAACTAGCAACAGTATTTGAGCATGACTGGCTAGATGCATTCATTAAATGCACAAAAGTTTGCATGATGTTAAAAGTGCATGGCATACAATTAGGTTGACCACACTGTGCATGATTCTGATGCAGATTATTCATTGTATGTGTGTTAGGCATGGCATGTGCAGCAGGAACATTCATGTTAGCTTTGCATGCATAAGAAAGATGTTCAGTAGATTTACAATGATAACATGCTTTCTTTATTCGTTCAGCCTTAACCTCTTTTATGCCTTTCTCTCTCTTTCCTTGTTGTTTAACAGCCTTAGCTCCTAATCCTAGTCTAGATTCATCTCTAGGGAAATTGATTTTAACTTGTTTGATAGGAGTTACATGTTGTGCTTTCTGGCGATCTTCCATCTCAATCTCATATCTAGCTATCAATTCAGTCTCTTCTTCTTCTATTCTAGGAAAAAGGTGTTTGTACATAGGTTTGACAGCGGATTTAAGAATTCTAGGTGTTTCCATTTTAAGGTCACTGGAACTAGGGTCAATATGTCTCTTTCCTTCTTTCTTAGGAAGGTCAGAATAATCAAGTCCTACACCTACTCCAGTTATCCTCTTAAATGTGTCATTATCTACATACACTTTACTAGCAGCTAGTTTGTAAGCTTCGCATTTAGTTTCTAACTCAGCTAGATTGTTCCTAAGACATGCTTCTACTTCTTCATTAAGGACGAGCTTGTGTTCCAGAGATTTAATAAAGTCTCTTAGAGAAGTATCTATAGTGCAAGCAGGCTCTAGCTCTTCCACTTTTGCCTCAAGCATTCTGCATTTGGCAACAAGTGTTTTCTGTTCCTTTTGAGAAGAGTCTAGGCTTTTGCACAACATATAGATCTCTTCACTAAGAGCCCCGTTCTGTTCCTTATAATCATCAATAGACATTTCTACTTTAAGAGTCAGAACTGGTACCTCTGGTTCCTCTGATGTCTCAGCCATGAGGGCAAAGTTTGCTACATGAGTAACATCTTCCTCATTTGAATCATCCCAAGCTCTTCCTTCTGTCACCAATAAAGCTCGTTTTCCATGTCTTTCCTTCACCAGTGCTTCATACTTGCTTTTGAGGGCTTCATATGTCTCTTTTGGATAAGTCTGTTTAGGCTTTTTGCAGTCCGAGGCAAAGTGTCCAGCTTCACCACAATTATAGCATTTGAACTTCATTTTGAAATCCAATGGAGATTTGTAACTGGTATTCTTGCCTTTACCTTGGTAGCCTGACGAACTACCACCACCCTTAGCAGCCCGATAGAAAGATGAAGAATTTCTTTGTGGTCGGTTGCTCTTTCTAAATCTCATGTTGCTGAACTTCCTTGCCATGTATGCCACGACACTATCGTCCATGTTGTCCAGCTCTTCTTGGGTGTAGTAGTCATCATCACTATCAGATGCGCACTCGTCATCATTATCAACTTGATGTGGTGCAAGTGATGATTTAGGCTTTGCTGCAACCATTGCCTTCTTAGACTCTTCCTCATCAGCAACTAATCCTGATGCACTTTCTTTTCCTTTTGAATCATTGTCCCATGCTTGATCTTGAAGTGTTTCCAGCTCATAGGTCTTTAATATTCCATAATATTCTTCCAGAGAAGTTGTATGCAAATCTCTGGTTTCTCTTATTGCGTAGACCCTATGTTCAATGCTTTTTGGCTGGTTCCTCAGATATCTCGTATTAGTTTCAACCATGGGGAGAGTTACACCTCTCAGATTCAAATCCAATACCAACTGACTGAATCGTAGGTAGACATCTGTTATGCCTTCTCCTTTCCTTATTCTAAAGGTGTCATACTCCATCTTGAGTATGAGTGTCTTGTTGCTTCTGACCTCTGCAGATCCTTCCATGACAACTTCTATCTTGTCCCAAATCTTCTTCGCTGTAGTCAGACCTTTGACTATATTAAACATTTCATGATCAAGAGATTCCATCAAGGTTTGTCGTACGGCAGTATCACATGCTATTTGTTCCTTGTCAGCATCCGAAAACTCCGAGACCTTTTTAGGCTCAGACAGAGGTGGTATAACCACTCCTCCTTCCGTATGTGCAGGAATAACCACCATTGGGACAAATTTACCCTTGTCAAGGACTTCCAGATATTCAGGGTTAATAGTCTCTAAATATAGTCTCATTCTGAAAACCCATTCTTCATAGTGATCTCGGTTGAACATTGGGATCTTGAATGCATTTTTAGGAGCCATCTCAATTCTGGTCACTAAAAGTTTCTAAGTACCCAAGACTAGGCTATGTAGAATTTATATGTAGAACTTTTGCCTAAGTCGAAATTTCTCTAAGTAGAAATTTTGCTCAAGTCGAAATTCACCAAGTAGAAATTGTCCAAGTCGAAATTCTATGTAGAAATTCTCAAGTAGAAATTCTATGTAGAACTTTTGTCCTTAGAATAATTTTTCTGCAGATTACTTTAATATTGAATAAACAATATTATCTCTTTAACACCTTTTGACTTTGAATGCTTTACTCACCTAACCCACCTAACCCACTTGCTAGGCACTGAGTATGTCTTGTTTCACTTTCGGCCGTGAATAATGCAAATCACAAAGTCCAAAAACACCTTTTTATTCTTTTACTATTTATCTGTTTGAAAAGGAGATCAAAAAGTTGTTGGGTTGTCTTCTTTGATAAGAACAGATGATGAACACTCAAGAACACCAAATATGAAAGTACCCAGATTAATTCACAAAAATTAATTAAAATATATCCAAGCTAAATAATTACACCTGGATTATTTAAATAATTTTTCAGATGAGTTTTTCACCACAAACGATTTAAAGCACACTTTTCAAGAAAATGAAAAGTAGATCTAGAAAATGAAAACTCACGATTCTTCTACTCAACACAAGGATCTATGTTTTGTATGTTAAACATATAGCTTTGATACCAATTGTTAGGTCCAAATGTGTTGTAGAGGGGGGGGTGAATACAACTTTTCAAATATGAGAAGCAATAAATACGATGCAATAAATGAACACGCAGATTCAAGGAATATATGTCTTATATATAACTTGAAAGGGTTGCTACAACATTCATTACAAAGTATAACGGAAGTTCAGAGAGAAGTGAATGATACTAAGCTCTGTGAATGCACTCTCTCTTTTTCTCTTGTGTTTTTCTCAAGAATTGCTCACTAACTGAAAACATTACACAAGTACTTCTATTTATACCACATGTAATCTATGTCCTGTAGACTTCAAAGACTAAGATATACGTGGCCCAATGATATCCACATAAATCTTGCCTTATCTTGAAAGCTTGGAAATCTGCCAATCAGAAGATGCCATGTGTCATGTTGAAGCTGCACTCTAAGTAGAACTTCTACTTGAGAATTTCTACTTAGCCATCTCGAATTTCTAAGTAGAACTTCTACTTAGAAACTTCTACTTGGTCATCTAGAATATTTAGTACTTAGAAAATATTCTGGTCTTCAACTGAAACTTCAATGCACATCTTGAACTTGTGATATCTTCATGTCTTCTTTGTTCTTCACTAAGCTCTTGAATATGGATCTTTATTACTGACATAAACTTGCTATCAATGTCCTGATACTTGATGCAACGGTCTGGTTCATAAGTGACTAGTCTTGATAGGGTTTTTGCTTCTTGAATAAATTACCATATCCAATTAGTAGTGTGGCTTTCCAATAATTGCTTTCCTTCTTGTTCACTTGAAATCAATTGGTCTTATTGATACTGATAGTTATGATCTTGATTCTTGGCTTTTCAAATCACTGAGGCATGAACAACTTTGACTTGAACTTCTCTCAATGATTTCTTCTTCGATTGATCATAGTTAACATGTTGAATTGTATCAATTACCTTGTCTTCATTTAGTGTTGATTTCTTGTGACTTCTTGTTCTTGATTATCTTCTGGTTAAGTATCTTTTCCTTTAGTTTGAGTTACATTAGTTATAGTGTTACAAGTTTACACACTCTGCCTTTCAAACTGTACCCGAAGGATAGACAGAAAAGGAAGTTTCAGAGCAGCGGAAGTAACTTTGTGAGAAGGACTGATAATCGGAGCGACAAGAAACCATTTGTGAAGAGGGAGAATAGAAGCACTGATACAAGAAGGTTTGGGAGTCATGACACCAGAGGAAGCAACCAGAGGTTCCAACAGCCACAGACAGTTAGTGTGATGCAAGGAAGGCCACCATTACCAGAATGTAAGACATGTGGGAAGAAACACCCTGGACCCTGTCATCAAGCGAGCGTGAATTGTTATAACTGTGGACAAAAGGGTCATTATGCTTCTAGTTGCAAGGATAAATCTGTCACCTGTTTCAACTGTGGAAGAAAAGGTCACGTGTCCCGAGACTATCGACAGCCTGCGAAGGAAAATCCAGTGCCTCGACTCACAGAACCTCCCAACAACAAGCCGACAGCAAGAACCTTCAACATGACTGTACGAGATGCCATCGATGACAGCGATGTGATAGCGGGTACGCTTCTAGTAAACTCCGAGGATGCGTGTGTTCTAGTTGATTCTGGAGCTACCAAATCTTTTATTTCTGAAAACTTCATGAATAAGTTGAATCTTGAGTCTGTGCCCTTAGAGGGAATTCTGAACATAGAAGTAGCTAATCAAGAAGTCATACCAGTAAACCGTTTATGTCCGAATTGTTCTATAGAGATACATGGGCAACGTTTTGACGCAGACCTCATTCCTTTTAAGTTAGGGGAATTTGACGTAATCCTAGGGATAGATTGTTATCACGTTATGATGCTCAAATAAATTGGCATCGTAAGAGGGTCAGCTTAAGTGGACCTAATGGTATAAGAATTTCTTTTCACGGACGAAAACCGATTAAGGATTTCCTGTCAATAATTCAAGGTAAAAGATTACTTCGGTAAGGATGTCAAGCCTATCTGGCTCATGTGATAGATACCGAGAAGCAAACCCCTACGATCGAAGAGCCCTATAGTTAATCAATTTCGAGATGTTTTTCCTGACGAGCTGCCTGGAATTCCACCAGATCGAGAGATAGAATTCACAATCGACCTAACACCAGGAACCGCACCAATCTCAAAGGCGCCATACAGAATGGTACCAGTGGAAATGAAGGAATTGGCAACACAACTGCAAGAATTACTAGAAAAAGGTGTAATCAGTCCAAGTGTATCCCTGTGGGGAGCTCCAGTATTGTTCGTGAAGAAGAAGGACGGATCTATGTGACTATTTATTGGTTATCATGAACTGAACAAGATGACCATCAAGAACAAGTACCCTCTGCCTCGAATCGACGATCTGTTTGACCAACTTAAGGGAGCTATATATGTTAGGTCGAATACACAATTATAATCAAGATTGTATGAGAGATTAACAATAAAACACACGTTTAAACAATTAAAAACTGTTTGGAATTAATAACTCCTCTCTCAGTGATGTAAAATATCACCGAGAGCTGCTTAGGTTACAATGAATGATATTGTGTTGCACGATACCCTTCTAGGGTTAACCTAACTGTATTTATAAGATATACAGCTACTATACAATCGATAATTGATACTCCTATAAATTAGCTATATAATTGATATCAATTACGATTGCTATATGTCTCCTTAGTCAACTCAATCTCTTTGACAGCTATCCAATCTTTAAAGATATTGCTTCCATAATTATCTTCAATAATTCTTCAAACACTGTTGACCAGTAGACGCTTCCTCCAGACAGAGTTTAACAAACTCTGTCGAGCTTCCATCTGTCAGCGTTTAACTAAACTCTGACTGCTTCCAGCTAAACTCTGATATTTCACTGTAACATTTAAACACTGATTAATATTCACATCAATTATATCTAACAATCTCCCCCAACTTGTTCATTAGCAAAAATGCACAAGTTTACAATAATTGATGATGTCAAAACAAATAAACAAATACATTGTTTAATATACAAACAGAGTTTAAACTTCTACTTAACAAAATCTAAAAAAACAAGAAAATTCTTACAGAGCTTTATTCCTTAATTTCCTCAACATCTGGTGTTGATCTGAGATAGTTTATAAGTAATCTTCTTTCTGCATTTTCAAGTTCTGTCTGCATAACTTCCTTGATCTCCTTCAGCTTAGGATCATCTTCACCAGTTTGGTAGATAGCAGATCTCAGAGAATAGATTTTGTTTCTTCTCATTTCATTACCCAGTCTAATGAATTATGCTTTCTCTGACTCTGAGTTAAAATCAAGAACTGTTATACCCAGATCTATCTTCAGTTTAGCACTATTCTTCTTCATCTCAACAATATTTCCATCATAATCTTTGTACTTTGGGACATACTGACTATTGTATTTTATACCTCTAACTGCCAAATTATACAGCATCTTCTTTCTTAGCACATTTGCAGCTAGCTGAGTCCTTCGATTTTTCACTTTGAAGATATATAAAACATATTCTAATTCCTCCCATAGCTTCAAATCAAGATCATTCTCACCAATTTTGTACACAATCCCATCAGCCATGAAGTACAGAAGAAAATCCTTCTCCAAACTCTTCTGATGAATCAACTGCACTGATTCAAGTCTATCTAAACTCTCCTGAGTAACACCTTGACCTGGAACAGCCAGTGATGAAGGATCTCTAGGACCAGTATTCATTCTAACTTCTCTGTGAGAGCCCAATCCAGATTTATCTCGACCTTGCTTACTTGTTAAAGTTCTGTCTTGTAGAGAAGTAATACTTCCAATCACCAGATTTGGATCATGAAGTGTTGGTTTTCCAAAAACCATTTGCATCTGGTTAGACAAAGGTTTCAGTACAACTTGTGTAGCAACAGAGGTTGTATTCACTTTCTTTGAAACCTTCCCTTCTTCAACAATGCCTTTCAGCTTTTGTTTATCCTCTGCTTCTGTTGGTTTCTTAGACACTTGTGACCTTTGATCAGCACCAACATTTTTCTTAATAACAATGCCTTTAAAAACATGCCTAGGAGCTTTTTCTCGCTTCTTGAATTTTCCAGACTTCAAAGCTTTTTGATGTTCTTCTTGTAGATTCTTTTCTTCAGCTTGAATGTCTTCAATGGTAACTCCTTCTTCATTTTCTTCCAAAAACAATCTAGCAGCCAATTCTTCATCAATCTATGGATTTTTAGTGAATAACAAACTCCTAGTTTTTGAAGTACCCTGAGTATCAGTGTATATTCCATCAGACTTTGATTTAGAAGACTTGCCAGATCTCAGATTTAGTTTGATCAGCTCTTAATCTCTTGCCTTTGTCATTTACTCCTCCATCTTCAGTATCATCCTTCTTAGTCAGAGTTTGAGATTGCCTGCATTTATACTTAGCAACTCTCTCCCCCTTTTTGACATCATCAGGAATCAAAATTGATGTAATCAGCTCCAAAGAGGTAGCAATGGAATCAATCTTACCAGACAAGACAGTCTGATTCTGTTCAACTTGACCTAGCCTTTGAAACAGAGTTTCTTGAGCTTTAGAAAAGGTCTGAAACTTCAGTTGATTATCTCTCTGCATATTCATGTCTCTTGCAACAACTTCAGCTCTTATATCAGTAATAGATTTTTGAGAATCATCAAACCTTTCATTCAGTGTCTTGACTTGAACAATAGTTGCTTGCAGACTTGAGAGAATGTCTGGATTTGAAATCGTGTTAGCAGTCTGATGCACAAACTTAGTTGCTCTTCTAGTAGGAAAAATGCAATCTGCTTTATACCAATCCTTTGAATACTTGGAATAATGTTCTGCTTCAATGTCATGTACATGTGAAGGTTGAGAAAAAGGTGTGTGCTTTCCATCAGTTTGCACTGGTATGCTCTGACAAGAGTTAGACTCTGCACTTTCTTCATCTTCAACATCTGCATCTGCAACTGGATCAATAGGCTCTGCAACATTTTCAGCAACAGTTTCTACAACATTCTCTGCAGTTTCAACATCAACTTGCTCTGCAGGTTGCTCTGCAGACTCAACAATCTTATCAACAGACTTTGCAACTTCAAGAACTGCATCCATAGGCTAAGAAAGTACAGCCTTGGTTGATTTCTCAACTTCTTCACCTTTTTCAGAAACTTGGTGAGCATCAGAAACCTGGTGAGGAATGAGCATCAGAGAATAGCTCAGTGTATGATGCTACTGTTTCATCAAGTACTACAGTAGGCTGATCAACTGCACCAGTTTCTCCAGAATTAGCAGCAATAGGTGAAGTAGGAATATCAATGTAATCAGAGAATGGAATGAATGTCTCAAAAAAATCATCCATAGCAGCAAAACCATCTCTGTTTGCCTCATCCATTTGTACATTTTCAGTTGTATGGACAGCTTCTTCTGCAGCATTTATCTCAACAGCAGGTATCTCTTTAGAAATCACCTCTAGAGCTTCAATGTTCATCTCCTCATCAGACTCATCAAGTATCAACTTTCTCCTCTTAGCTTGAGGCACCACAACTGCCTCTTCTTCTTCAGTAGAATCTTCTTCTATAACAGATGGTGATAGAGGTCTGTTTGCTCTTTCCTTTCTTTTCTTTCTAGGCCTGACAGACTCCTTTTTAGCTTTAGCAGATTCCTTTTTAGCTCTAGCAGATCTATACTGTGTATTTTCTGCTGTATGCTTTGTTCTACTTCCACGTTTTGATTTGGTCTGTGTAGGTGGTGGTTGTTATTCAGGTTGAGCTTGAGGTTGAGTTTGTGGTTGAGTGTGAGTGTTTGTACGCTGTTGTGGTGCAGTGTTTGGATTTTGTTCAGTGTTTACAGGTTGTTGAGGTTCAGTGTTTGTAGGTGATTGTGGTTCAGGCTCAGGCTGTTGTGGTTCTTGAGGTTGATGTAGGAAATTTTGAAGAGCAAGAGGCAAAACCAAGTTAGGTAATTGCTCCTTGTTGGTATCCTTGTTAGTCAAATCAGAGAATATTCTCTTATTGACTTTAAAAGGCTGAATAACATCATCCTCAACAATTGCAATACCAGGCACACAAGCAGTAAATAATAATTGACAGAATCTAGCAAAGTAGACAGTAGTAGACTCTGACAATCTATCACCTATGTTCATTAAAAAAAGTCTACCAAAATCGAAATTACTTCTATAGAGAAGAGAATACCCAATTTGTAGACTGTCAGTAGGGATAGCATCCCAGTTTGTGACTTTCTTTCCAAAGGCCCTTGTTATGCAATCGAAAAAGAAACTCCACTCCTTCCTCAGAAATGGCCTTTTCACTTGACCAAGTTTCTCTAAAGGACCTGAATAACCAAGTTGCTGCAACATCTCTTTCAGGGTATTGTCAGAAGCAACACTGTAAGAAGTGTGTGTATCAAAACTGTGACACCCCAGATCCGGGGTCGGAGATCTAGGCGCTCACGGTCCATTTTCCATTAATAACATACCTGTTCTTGCACATAATATATAAAACAGCCATCGACCCCACAATAAACTCACACCGCACACACCCACACACAGGTTAGAGTCTCAGAAACTTCACACAATTGATTAAGCGGAAATAAAAGTTTCAGAGTTATTACAGACCGAATTAAATAGCATTTATGCTACCAGCAACACTTCGATATGAAGCGAAGTTGGCGGCTTGAAAGTTTGTTACGGTACACTGCTTTGCACAGGTCATACTTATAAATAAAACGAACTAACAAAAGTTGCCAACCAATCCGGCTAATGGGGCCTACCGGTGGAATCTCAACTGCTGCCTCGGGTCTAGTCACCTGCTTTCGGGCAGTCTGTCTGGGTCTTGCCATTTCGCTTAGCTGTTGTGTTTGTAAATTTGAAAACAAGCAAGAGTGAGCAACTATAGCTCAGCAAGAAATATATGTATAAGGTAAGCAATATAACATTTCATATGATTAGCAGTTATTAAACTCGTTTGTATCAATCAGATATAAAATCACTTATCATTGTTGATAAATTTCAAAGGTGCACCAATACGTGCCCTTGTTTTCAAAATTTACTTGCAGTCTAGATACTGCATAGAGTCAACATCTTTCTCATCAAAATAGAACACTATCAGCAACTTGACACATAAGCCTAAGAAGCAGTGTCAGAGCATTTTTCCAAAATGGAGGAATGGGACTTAAAGAAAACATAAAACCTGACAGGGATTGACGATGATCAGTCGCCACATCCAAGTCCAATAATCCGCGGGTCTTCTCTACCGGTAGAAGGATAGAAACTACATCCGTAACTATCCCCGGGTGAAAACTACATCCGTAATCACCCTCGATGAAAACTACATCCGTAATCATCTTCGGCAACACCTGGGCCGGAATAATAATTGATGGACCGCCTGGCTCACGGCCGCTTACACATCCCGGGAATCGTTCGTCAACGGTTCCCACACCTGCCAGAGTCCCTTTTCTTTTTCTTTTGAAAACTTGATTTTGATTGAAAACAGAGTAATTGAGGTCCGACATCAGTCGACCGATGATTCTCGAAATCATACAAGAAGCAGAACCTGACCGTAGGTTTTCGAAAATGTTTTGAGTTCGAGTTTGAAAGTATTAAAGGTATCTTGGATTAGCTTTATCTTTAAAATAAAGAACAATAATTAATAAATGATATTTTAAGATTTAATATTAATAATTAATAAAATAATTATTTAATAAAATTAGCTTTTAATCCAAGATAGGTATTTTGAGTATTTACGAAGATATAAAAATATTTACTTGAGTATACGATACACCCCGAATGACCCTTCGGGTTTTCGCAATCTAATTACGATATAATAATATACTGCTCCCCGGTCAATAGTATATACGGACCGCTACGACCCCTATTGCTAGAGTCGTTGTCCGAAGAAAACATTTCAATCTAAGTTCAAGGGTGCAAACATATATGCACTTATACATCTCAATTTCATCGATACTTCGATAAACATAAAATTTGATATGATTGAAAACTACAAACACAACAGTGAAAGTCCTTGTATATGTAAGTTTTGAAAAGTAAACTTGCCTTGGTGTGGTTGGGGTGGTCGAACGTGCGGAGTGGAATGATCTATACATAAGCAATAACCGTTCGTTAGTACCTTAACAATATCTCTTTAATTACGGGGTTTTAGGGGGGTACAAAATTAACCTAATGACTTCGTCTTATGACACTCTAGTCCCACTACAGGCTCATGTCATCACTCGATTACGCTCGTCACTTATTCGACTTTAATTTGGTTACCATATCCGAACCATATTCATTACCCCTAAAACTACACTCTACTTACGACTTTTTCCCTTGCGCAAATTTTACTCTAGCATTTTTATAAAATTGAAAAATTCATATTTTAATCCAATTCTTTTTGGGTAGCCTTCAACACTGCATTATCTAGCTTCTCTAATTTTTCCATGATCCCACATAAATTTTTAGGGGTTTAAACAAGGTTCACAAGGGGACCATTTAGTGCAGTCCGGAATCCAGAAACACATTCCACTTCTCCGGCCATAAGTAAAAATATATACATCACCTAGTCATGAACCTTATATTTTTCGAACCTACATTCAAATACCTTTCCAACAATATATGGTAGGACCTAAGGGGACAAGATTTGGGGGTTCAAAACCCTCTTACAAGACAGGTCAAGTTCCTGGGAAAAACTCAGTAAGCTTGTTTCACTAAATCAACCAAGATTCTTACATCCACATCACAACCAACATCTAATTCACCAAGTTCATACTTTATCACATTCATGGAGATACATACACTAACCACAAGCATAAAAATCACAAGCATAAAAATCACAACCACAACACTCAAACTCAAGATCTATATCATCCACCACTTATATATCCAAGATTAACACAAATACACATGGATCTATCATCAAACATCATAAACACTACATGGCCAAGAGGGGTTAGGGTTTTTATACCTTATTGAGTATCTAGGAGCCTTGGGTAAGCCTTACAAATCTCAAGAACACCTTGAATGAGCTTCTACACTCCTTATAATCCAAGATCTAAAAGAAAACTTAATAATGTTACTATTCACAATAACTTTAACAATTAATATCATGAAAATTAATGGATGAAAGGGCTTGGAATTCTTATTATACCTTTCTTATATGATGTAGAGAGCCTAGGAATTTTTCCTTGAATTATGAATGAAGAGAAATGGAGGAAAGAAAAATTTTCTTCCTTGGTTTCTTGCTTGGCCGAGAGCTTTGTTCTTGGAGGGGGGGGAGAGCTTTTTGTGTTTTGATTTTGTGTTGGTTGGTTAAAGTAAAAAGGTGTTGGGTGATATATGTATTAGTGTATAGATATGTTATACATGGTACAAGTCTAGGTATGGCCACCATGTCCTCTTGTCTCCTTGGAAAGTGGTGCAACTAGTTACTATTCCTCTTGTCCATTTGGTACTACTAGTTTGCTTTTCCTAACTACTTAGTTGCATGGGACTTGCATGCAATACTACTCCTTGTATCATTATTCTTCCACCAATGCTTGTCACTTAATCTTTAATTCGTATCGTATCTTAATTAATCTCTCGTAATAATATTTTGTCGCGTAGAGATTTCTCTGGTAATTCCTTAAGTACTTAATTGTGTAAATTCCTCGAATATCCATAATTCCTCGTCATAATTCCTAATAAATCTTTTAATACTCCAATAATTCTCAAATCCCAAGTTTTATAATTCTTAATAACAATAAGACTCTTGCTTTCAACAACCTTCCCTTTATCTTACATAGTGAATGTAACAACATAGTTTCTCAGACAATCAATTCCATTAAACAATAGGGATAACTAGAAAGGTTCCAAATTGACAATGTCACATGATATTAAATAAAAGAAAATATAACAAAAATTAGGGTTCTTACAGCCTCCCCTCCTTAAAAGGATTCCGTCCCGGAATCAGGTTGAAAACAGTTGGGGGTGCTTTTCACGCATCGTGCTCTCTAGTTCCCATGTTGATTCTTCGACATTCTGGTTCCTCCACAAAACTCTCACTAGTTTGACAACCTTGTTCCTCAGCACCTGTTCTTTTCTATCCATGATTTCTACGGGTTGCTCCACATATGTTAAGTCTGGTTGCAGATCCACTTGGTCATATTCTATCACATGTCGGAAGTCGGTATGGTAGGGTCGTAGCATGGACACATGGAACACATTATGTACTTGCTGCAAGTTCGGGGGTAAAGCCAATTCATAGGCTAACTTTCCAACTCGTCTCAAGATCTCAAAAGGTCCGATAAATCTGGGGCTCAGCTTTCCCTTCTTACCAAACCTCATCAATCCCTTCCACGGTGATACCTTTAACATCACAAACTCTCCTACCTCATATTCTTTGTCCTTGCGGGTCTGGTCCGCATACCTCTTCTGTCTGTCTTGGGCCGCTACCAGCCGTCCTCTTATGAGCTCGATAGTTTCTCTCGTCTGTTGGACCAGTTCGGGCCCTAAAATCTTCCGCTCTCCAACTTCTTCCCAACACAAGGGAGACCGACATCTTCGTCCGTATAAAGCTTCATATGGGGGCATTCCTATACTCGCATGGTAACTGTTGTTGTAGGAAAATTCGATCAACGGCAAGTGGTCATCCCAACTTCCCTTAAAATCTATGGCACATACTCTCAACATGTTCTCTCACTCTGTCCGTCTGTTTGGGGATGGTATGCAGTACTCATGTTCAACTTGGTCCCCACACAATCCTGAAAACTTCTCCAGAACCTCGAGTTGAATCTCGGGTCTCTATCTGATACAATGCTCACAGGAACCCCATGCCTAACCACAATCTCCTTCAAGTAAATATCTACCAGCTTGTCGACAGTGTATCTCTCGTTGATTGGAAGAAAATGTGCTGACTTGGTCAATCTATCGATAATTACCCAAATGGCATCATGATTAGTCTTGGTCCTTGGTAATCCGACCACAAAGTCCATCGCAATATGCTCCCACTTCCACTCTGGTATCTCTAAGGGTTGCAACAATCCACTGGGCCTCTGGTGTTCGGCCTTTACTCTTTGACATGTCAAGCATTTACTTACCCACTCTGCCACGTCCTTCTTCATATTTGGCCACCAATAGTACTCTCTCAGATCTCTATACATCTTAGTGCCTCCAGGGTGAATTGAGTACCTTGAACTATGAGCCTCTTGCAAAATCTCATCTTTTAATTCCTGAACGTTCGGGATCCATATCCTAGATGCGTACCTCATAATTCCATTCCCGTCCTTCTCACACTTAATTTCCTCGCCAGTCAAAATTTTCTCCATCGAATTCTTTTCTTCTTCTATCTTCTTTTCCTGGCATAACTTAATCTTTTCCAATAGCGGTGGTTGGACTCTTATTTCCATTAGACTCTCTTGTCCAATTCCTGGTAACCTCACTTCAATCTCCAGTTTCTCGAGGTCCTTGATCAACTCGTCCACTGACGTTATCATCTTGAGTTTCTCCTTTCGGCTAAGTGCATCGGCCACTACGTTGGCCTTCCCTGGGTGATAATGAATCTCACAATCATAATCTTTGATTAGCTCTAGCCATCTCCTCTGCCTCATGTTTAACTCTTTCTGAGTGAATATGTACTTTAAGCTCTTGTGATCCGTGTAGATTTCACACTTTTCTCCGTAAAGATAATGTCTCCAGATCTTCAAAGCGAAATCTATCGCTGCTAATTCCAAATCATGGGTGGGGTATCTTATCTCGTACTCCTTAAGTTGTCTGGACACATACGCAATCACTTTACCGTGCTGCATAAGCACACACCCTAAACCTTTATGGGATGCGTCGCTATAAATCACAAAATCTCCCTTATCATCAGGTAGGGCTAGTACTGGTGCTGTCACCAACCTCTTTTTCAACTCTTGGAAGCTCTGTTCGCATTTTTCAGTCCACACAAACTTCTCGGTCTTGCGAGTTAGTCGGGTCAAAGGGGCTGCTATCTTGGCAAAGTCTTGGACAAATCTTCTATAATAGCCAGCCAACCCTATAAAACTTCTCACCTCTGTCGGAGTGGTTGGTCTCTCCCAATTTGATACAGCCTCTATTTTGGCTGGGTCCACTAGAATTCCTTGTTCGCTAATCACATGCCCCAAAAACTGAACTTCCTTCAACCAAAATTCACACTTCGAGAACTTAGCGTACAACTTTTCTTCTCTCAATGCTCCCAATACAATCCTCAAGTGCTCTGCATGTTCCTCCTTCGTCTTGGAATAAATCAAGATGTCATCGATGAAGACTATAACACACTTGTCCAAGTACTTCTTGAAGACTCGATTCATTAAGTCCATGAAAGCTGCAGGGGCATTCGTTAATCCAAATGACATCACTAGGAACTCATAGTGTCCGTACCGGGTGCGAAAGGCCGTCTTTGGTATATCTTCGGGCTTAATCCTTAACTGGTGGTACCCGGTCCTCAAATCGATTTTAGAGAAATAAACTGCGTCCTTTAATTGATCAAACAGGTCATCTATCCTGGGCAAGGGATATTTATTCTTTATAGTCACCTTGTTCAACTCTCTGTAGTCTATACATAACCTCATACTACCATCTTTCTTTTTCACGAATAACACCGGGGCTCCCCACGGTGACACACTAGGTCTTATCATCCCTTTATCCAACAACTCTTGTAACTGAGTGGCCAGCTCTTTCATCTCCACTGGGGCTAGCCGATAGGGGGCTTTCGAAATTGGGGTCGTACCCGAAACTAAGTCTATAGCGAACTCGATGTCTCTATCAGGTGGTAGTCCGGGAAGATCATCCGGAAATACGTCCGCGAACTCATTAACGACATGGATTTCCTGTAGGTTTGGTGCCTCCTTCTTGGTACCCTTCACATAGGCCAAATAGGCTCCGCATCCTTTACGTAACAGCTTCTTAGCTTGAATCATAGTCAGGAACTTTTGGTTTTGCCGTTTTCCACTAAACACTACTTCCTCGTCCCCTGGCAGTTTCAAACTTACTTTCTTCTTTACACAATCAATCTGGGCTCCGTGGGTTGTTAACCAATCCATACCTACTATTACGTCAAACTCTCCTAGTTTAAAAGGTATTAAATCTACCCGAAAGTGTCGCCCTTCTATTTCTAGGTCACAACCTGGACATACTTGGTTAACAGGAATAATTTCATGATTAGCTATCTCTACTTGCAGTCTGTCTTTCAATGGTTCAGTCTTAAGGCCTAACTGACATACAAAATCTAGAGATATGAAAGACTTGGTAGCTCCCGAATCAAATAAAACATTTGCCTTAACTGAGTTGAGTAGTAGGGTACCTGCAATCACATCTGTGTTCCTCACGGCATCTTGCACCGTCATGTTAAAAGTTCTTGCAGTAGGGGCCTTGTTAGAAGCAGTTCCACTCACTCTCGATGCAGCTGGCCCAGAGGACTTACATTCCCTCATTCGGTGCCCTAGTTTCCCACACTTGAAGCAATTACCTCCGACACTGGTGTTGTTACTAGTTCCTCGATAGGCGTTAGCATAATGACCTGTCAGCCCACACTTGAAGCACTTCACATCCTGTAGGTTACATACACCCGCATGTTTCCTGCCACATTTATTGCATTCTAGGGGTAGGGCTCGGGATGGGGTAGAGTAAGACGATCCCTGTGGTCGGCCGCTCTGGCCCACACTCCAACTTTCAGCTCTCTTGGTTCCAAAGTTTCCGCTGGGTTGGGACATCGTTCCTCGCTTAAATTTGCTCGGAAAGCTCCCACCCGCAGAGTTTCCCTTTCGACTATCAAACTTCCTCTTCTTTCCTTCCCTCTCCTTCTGCATCTTTTCACTCCCAGCCTCAACAATTGATGCTTTCTGCACCAGGGTGGCATAGTCTGTCAGCTCAAGCACCGCCACACGATTCTGAATCCATTGCTTTAGCCCCAGCTGAAACCTTCGGGCCCTCTTTGCCTCAGAGTTCACATATTCCGGCACAAACCTCGACAGTTCAGTAAATTTGGCCTCATACTCGGCCACCGTCATGTTACCTTGCTTTAGTTCCAAAAACTTCAGCTCCATTTGTGTCTCCATGAACCTAGGGAAGTACTTCTCCAAGAACAGCTCGCTAAACCTCTCCCAGGTCACCACACCTCTTCCTTCCAAATTCTTCTTAGCTTCCCACCAATAGTTTGCCTCACCTTTCAGAAGGTAAGTGGCGAAAATAGTCTTCTGCTCCTCAACGACACCTAGTATCTCGAAAGAATTTTCCATTTCCTTCAGCCAGGCTCTTGCCTCGACCGGATCGGCAGTTCCTTTAAATTCTGGGGGTTTCAGGGATTTGAAGTTCCGGAAAGCATTTGCATTAGCATTGCTGGGTGGTTGCTGAACCGGGGGACGGTCCAAGTTCTGCCTAAGTAGTTCCATGAACTGTTCCATAGGGCCTCCCCTTGGATGCTCCACCTCTCGGGTGTCATCACCAGCTTCTTCTTCGTCATACTCAGAGTCATCAAACAAGTTATGATCGTTGCCCTCATCCTCACTCAGGTTCACATTCTCCCCTTCATGGTTCTGGTGGCCTCCGGTCCCATGGTGGCTACCCTGGCCTTCAGAACTGACCGGGTGAGCTCGAGTGTTCATTCTTCTGGGAGGCATGATTCTGATAATGAAACAATAAATGGGTTAGGGTTTTCTAATTACCTAACAGCGTTTACACGGGTCAGGAACGTATCGTTCCTCCTCATAAGGGTGGAAGTTGCAAAAGTTTTAATAACCCGATGCTAGAGATAAAACGTCAAAACATTTTTGGAAAAATCTCTATGGGATGCGAAAACATTTGCAAGAGTTTTCAAGATTTCAAGCCTCAAAAAAATTTTTTTTTTTTTTTTTGAAAAATTTATTTTAAAAAAATTTGTAGGAACATTTTTGGGAATTTGTAGAGAACAATTTGAAATCGCATGTCGAAATTTGAAACAGCATGGTTGCATTCGTGGTTTGTAGCAATTGTATAAATTCACAGTTGTATATCAAAACAGTAAAGCAAGGCATCGGAAAGTAAGGCAGTTGAGACAATATCACGGAAACTGAAACTAAATAAGTACAATACAAGGGTTATCACAAAGTTTGGATGTTAGAGCCAAATACATAGTTCCGATGTCAAAGTCTAGCAAAAGTGGAACAATAACAAGTACATCATCTGAATAGTCAGGGCTACACAAAAGTAGGGCTACATCCGTACATACTATCCGAAGTCACATCTACATATCTGTAGGTCAGTCTACTCATCCACTGGTCAGAAAGGATACCACTGCACAAGTCAACTATCCCGCAAAATCGACACACTAATGTCATCTGAACCTAGAGGACTGAGCTATCAGTAACACATCACGGGGCCGTACCGCGGCGGAGCAAGGTCCTCACTCGGGAAAATGCACGACGCACAACACGCCTAGCATCCCTAGCCTGGATCACCCCGCCCCCGCGGATCCCTAAACCAAGAATCCTCTCGCGACTCCTCCTCTCAATCCCATGGAGTCGAGCCCTAGTCCTCCTAGCAACAGCAGTCCTCATCTCAGCCTGGATCCTCAAGCGCGCCTCGCGCTCCTCCACTAGTGCCCGCCTCACCTCATTAAGTCTGGCCTCTGCAGAAAGCAAGTCTCGGGTCAGGAACTGCACCACGTAAGCGTGCTCAGTACCCGACACTGGGGGTAGGTCCATCGGCGGGGGTGGTATGACAGGAACAGGAGCAGGTGCAGTAGCAGTAGCAGGAGCAGGAGCAGGGGCAGGAGCAGGAGCAGGGGTAGGGTCAAGCTCCTCCTCGCCAGAAGTATCATCCTCGGAGTAACCGTCCGATGAAACAGGGCTCGATGACTGCGGAGAAGGTGGGGGTGACACAACACGACCCTCACCAGATCTCACACTCTCCTCATCAGTAGCTACAGGTGATGGGGTAACAGGCTCTGGTTCAGGCTCAGGCTCAAAGGGCTCCTCAACGGGATCCTCATCATCAGTATCTCCTATCAGCATAATCCAGGGGCCAAGCTCAGAGTCAGCACCCATATCCTCCTCAGGATCCTCGGTATCTCGCATCAGTGCCTCATCATGCTCTCTCTCAAAAGCCTCAGGGTCTGGTATCTCCTCCATCTACACAAGGGAAATAAGGTGGGTCAATAACCATAAAGAAAGGTTTAAGGAGTAGTTCCCTCACGGGCCTTAAAGTCAGGGTTATATCCGATAACCCGACTGCAAACTCGATGAGAGTTCTAAGTATTATTAGGGTTGTTATTAGGGTTATTATTATTGTTATTATTATTAGGGTTGCTTTCTTAAATTACTATCGTTTCTGAGAACTGTAACCTCGCTCTGATACCATTTCTGTGACGCCCCCAGATCCGGGGTCGGAGATCTAGGCGCTCACGGTCCATTTTCCATTAATAACATACCTGTTCTTGCACATAATATATAAAACAGCCATCGACCCCACAATAAACTCACACCGCACACACCCACACACAGGTTAGAGTCTCAGAAACGTCACACAATTGATTAAGCGGAAATAAAAGTTTCAGAGTTATTACAGACCGAATTAAATAGCATTTATGCTACCAGCAACACTTCGATATGAAGCGAAGTTGGCGGCTTGAAAGTTTGTTACGGTACACTGCTTTGCACAGGTCATACTTATAAATAAAATGAACTAACAAAAGTTGCCAACCAATCCGGCTAATGGGGCCTACCGGTGGAATCTCAACTGCTGCCTCGGGTCTAGTCACCTGCTTTCGGGCAGTCTGTCTGGGTCTTGCCATTTCGCTTAGCTGTTGTGTTTGTAAATTTGAAAACAAGCAAGAGTGAGCAACTATAGCTCAGCAAGAAATATATGTATAAGGTAAGCAATATAACATTTCATATGATTAACAGTTATTAAACTCTTTTGTATCAATCAGATATAAAATCACTTATCATTGTTGATAAATTTCAAAGGTGCACCAATACGTGCCCTTGTTTTCAAAATTTACTTGCAGTTCTAGATACTGCATAGAGTCAACATCTTTCTCATCAAAATAGAACACTATCAGCAACTTGACACATAAGCCTAAGAAGCAGTGTCAGAGCATTTTTCCAAAATGGAGGAATGGGACTTAAAGAAAACATAAAACCTGACAGGGATTGACGATGATCAGTCGCCACATCCAAGTCCAATAATCCGCGGGTCTTCTCTACCGGTAGAAGGATAGAAACTACATCCGTAACTATCCCCGGGTGAAAACTACATTCGTAATCACCCTCGATGAAAACTACATCCGTAATCATCCTTCGGCAACACCTGGGCCGGAATAATAATTGATGGACCGCCTGGCTCACGGCCGCTTACACATCCCGGGAATCGTTCGTCAACGGTTCCCACACCTGCCAGAGTCCCTTTTCTTTTTCTTTTGAAAACTTGATTTTGATTGAAAACAGAGTAATTGAGGTCCGACATCAGTCGACCGATGATTCTCGAAATCATACAAGAAGCAGAACCTGACCGGGGGTTTTCGAAAATGTTTTGAGTTCGAAAGAGTTCGAGTTTGAAAGTATTAAAGGTATCTTGGATTAGCTTTATCTTTAAAATAAAGAACAATAATTAATAAATGATATTTTAAGATTTAATATTAATAATTAATAAAATAATTATTTAATAAAATAAGCTTTTAATCCAAGATAGGTATTTTGAGTATTTACGAAGATATAAAAATATTTACTTGAGTATACGATACACCCCGAATGACCCTTCGGGTTTTCGCAATCTAATTACGATATAATAATATACCGCTCCCCGGTCAATAGTATATACGGACCGCTACGACCTCTATTGCTAGAGTCGTTGTCCGAAGAAAACATTTCAATCTAAGTTCAAGGGGTGCAAACATATATGTACTTATACATCTCAATTTCATCGATACTTCGATAAACATAAAAATTTGATATGATTGAAAACTACAAACACAACAGTGAAAGTCCTTGTATATGTAAGTTTTGAAAAGTAAACTTGCCTTGGTGTGGTTGGGGTGGTCGAACGTGCGGAGTGGAATGATCTATACATAAGCAATAACCGTTCGTTAGTACCTTAACAATATCTCTTTAATTACGGGGTTTCAGGGGGGTACAAAATTAACTTAATGACTTCGTTTTATGACACTCTAGCCCCACTATAGGTTCATGTCATCACTCGATTATGCTCGTCACTTATTCGACTTAATTTGGTTACCATATCCGAACCATATTCATTACCCCTAAAACTACACTCTACTTACGACTTTTTCCCTTTCGCGAATTTTACTCTAGCATTTTTATAAAATTGAAAAATTCATATTTTAATCCAATTCTTTCTGGGTAGCCGTCACTACTGCATTATCTAGCTTCTCTAAATTTTCCATGATCCCACATAAATTTTTAGGGGTTTAAACAAGGTTCACAAGGGGACCATTTAGTGCAGTCCGGAATCCAGAAACACATTCCACTTCTCCGGCCATAACTAAAAATCTATACATTACCTAGTCATGAAACTTATATTTTTGGAAACTACATTCAAATACCTTTCCAAAAATATATGGTAGGACCTCAGGGGACAAGATTTGAGGGTTTAAAACCCTCTTACAAGACAGGTCAAGTTCCTGGGAAAAACTCAGCAAGCTTGTTTCACTAAATCAACCAAGATTCTTACATCCACATCACAACCAACATCTAATTCACCAAGTTCATACTTTATAACATTCATGGAGATACATACACTAACCACAAGCATAAAAATCACAACCACAACACTCAAACTCAAGATCTATATCATCCACCACTTATATATCCAAGATTAACACAAATACACATGGATCTATCATCAAACATCATAAACACTACATGGCAAAGAGGGGTTAGGGTTTTTATACCTTCTTGAGTATCTAGGAGCCTTGGGTAAGCCTTAAAAATCTCAAGAACACCTTGAATGAGCTTCTACACTCCTTATAATCCAAGATCTAAAAGAAAACTTAACAATGTTACTATTCACAATAACTTTAACAATTAATATCTTGAAAATTAATGGATGAAAGGGCTTGGAATTCTCAGTATACCTTTCTTATATGATGTAGAGAGCTTAGGAATTTTGCCTTGAATTATGAATGAAGAGAAATGGAGGAAATAAAAATTTTCTTCCTTGGTTTCTTGCTTGGCCGAGAGCTTTGTTCTTGGGGGGGGGGAGAGCTTTTTGTGTTTTGATTTTGTGTTGGTTGGTTAAAGTAAAAAGGTGTTGGGTGATATATGTATTAGTGTATAGATATGTTATACATGGTACAAGTCTAGGTATGGCCACCATGTCCTCTTGTCTCCTTGGAAAGTGGTGCAACTAGTTACTATTCCTCTTGTCCATTTGGTACTACTAGTTTGCTTTTCCTAACTACTTAGTTGCATGGGACTTGCATGCAATACTACTCCTTGTATCACTATTCTTCCACCAATGCTTGTCACTTAATCTTTAATTCGTATCGTATCTTAATTAATCTCTCGTAATAATATTTTATCGCGTAGAGATTTCCCTGGTAATTCCTTAAGTACTTAATTGTGTAAATTCCTCGAATATCCATAATTCCTCGTCATAATTCCTAATAAATCTTTTAATACTCCAATAATTCTCAAATCCCAAGTTTTATAATTCTTACTAACAATAAGACTCTTGCTTTCAACAACCTTCCCTTTATCTTACATAGTGAATGTAACAACATAGTTTCTCAGACAATCAATTCCATTAAACAACAGGGATAACTAGAAAGGTTCCAAATTGACAATGTCACATGATATTAAATAAAAGAAAATATAACAAAAATTAGGATTCTTACAAAAACCCATGGTTTCTCTGACTGTAGTTAGAGTAATCACATACTCTGTCTCGTCATTTGTAAAAATGATTTAAGGAGTCCCATCCTCTCCTCCATCGTCATAAGTAGAGTTCTCCCAGAAAGTAGCAATCTGCGTGGCAGAAAGCGTTGGTGGTTCGACTAGGGCTTGACCTATCTCTGAATCTCTCAAGAAATTTTGAATCAAATGAAACGCCTCTAGAACGTTTGCATTGTTCAATGGGGCTGCATAATTATTAGGAACAAACAATAACCCTTGAGCAGTAAAAGATTTGGTGGCCATTAGAATCGATGTGAGAAGAAAATAGCAGTTAAAAGTGATATATATGCAAGGTGTTTGCAAAAATGCCCAAGTGAAAGAACGAAGTAACTGAGTGGTTGTGTGAAAAGTAACTGTGAGTGGATGTGTGTAAATATGAATCGTGTATGTAAAAGGATTAGATATGTAATTAAAAATTAAAACTCAATCGTTTTAAGCACTAATACACGCAACAGTTTCTTGATTAATGTGTGAGTGAGACACATTAGTGGGTGAGTGGGACCCGTGGCACACATGCAATGAAACAACTATGCACGCTCAATAATTATAGAAATAATTACTGTTACTTTCTCTCTCCCATTACCGACACACTTTAACATTCCAAAACTCATTAACAGTTGGCAAAACTCTTTTTACCCCAAGTATGTAAATTATCTGAAAGAAAATATACCTTAGAGTATTAGACAAAATTCTTCAGCGTTTGTCAATTCTCCAACTTCATTACCATAATCCTTTCAAAAACTGCACAGGTGTGAATATATGTGTGTGTGTAGCAGAGTTTACCAATTCAATTTTTAGAGCATCTAATTTTTCATAAAATCCATAAAGTAAATCAGTAAACACTGGATGCACAAACTCTCATAGTAAACACTGAATGTATGATGAATGCTAAACTCTGTAGTAAACAATTTATATACAGTAACATTTAATTAATTTATACCCCCCTTATATATATATATATATATATATATATATATATATATATATATATATATATATATATATATATATATATATATATATATATATATATATATATATATATATTCTATTCATTCCAGTAATCAGAGGTTGGAACTAGTCACCAAAAATCCTATAATTTTAGCCATTATCATTTTGATAAGTTCCTAGTCTTCCTAGTCTTTGACTAGTCACCAAAAATTAGAGAATTTTAGCCCTTACTATATACTAGCAAGTTCCTGGGTCATCCTAGACACCAACATAATCTCAAAGGAGTTTTATCAACCTATATACATTTTCTTTGGGGGGTAGTCTAATAATATCATTTAAATTAACAGTGTATAACTAACAGAGTTTAGAGCTCATAAACATCAGAATTTATTCATGAGAGGCAATGCACACAGTATTTACAGACTCAGAGTTTAGGATAAATA
This sequence comes from Saposhnikovia divaricata, assembly GCA_036435485.1. Classification (NCBI taxonomy): domain Eukaryota; kingdom Viridiplantae; phylum Streptophyta; class Magnoliopsida; order Apiales; family Apiaceae; genus Saposhnikovia; species Saposhnikovia divaricata. The sequence continues at coordinate 162,656,642 of CM071597.1, forward strand.
AACTAAGAGATGCTATAAATATGAAACAGTATCATGCTGTGTTAATTTTCTGCACAGTCTAAGATTAGATCACAAATAACTTAGAAGGATTCATGATTATTTACTGAGAATCATGCTTCATACATATTTCTTCATCGGTGTTTACATTCAAACAATAATAATATCAGAGTTTCTGAGAGTTTATCCAACATGTCAACAGTGTATGACATACAGAGCATGCTAACAGAGTTTAACAGTTAACGAACAGAGTTTGCATAGCAGAGTTTAACAACAGAGTTCACATAGCAGTTAACATATCACAGAAAAATGAGCAGCACATTACTTAAGTAAAATTTTGAGTCTAACCAATATCTCTAGTCAAAACCAGAGACCATTCCTAGTTCATTTACCAGCCTTGTAAATATAGCTTCACTCAATGGCTTGGTGAAGATATCTGCAAGCTGTTGTTCTGTAGACACAAAATGAAGCTCAATATTCCCTTCCTCTACATGTTCTCTGATAAAGTGGTACCTTATGCTGATGTGCTTGGTCATTGAATGCTGTACTGGATTACCTGTCATAGCAATGGCACTTTGATTATCACATTAAATAGGTATTTTACTGTACCTCAATCCATAATCCAACAATTGATTCTTCATCCACAGAATCTGTGCACAACAGCTACCAGCAGCAATATACTCTGCTTCAGCTGTAGATGTAGAAATTGATTTTTGTTTCTTACTGTACCAAGAAACAAGTCTGTCACCCAGAAATTGACAATTTCCACTGGTGCTTTTTCTGTCTATCTTACAGCCTGCAAAGTCTGCATCAGAGTAACCAAGTAGCTTGAAATCTGATTCTCTGGGATACCACAGACCTAAGGTTATGGTGCCCTTGAGATACTTAAAAATTCTCTTCACAGCTGTTAGATGTGGTTCTCTGGGATCTGCCTGAAACCTTGCACAGAGACAAGTTGCATACATGATATCAGGTCTGCTTGCTGTTAGATAAAGAAGAGACCCTATCATGCCTCTATAGCTTGTCATATCTACTGGAGCTCCTGTGTCTTTGTCCAACTTTGTTGTTGTTGCCATGGGAGTTGTTGCAGATGAACAGTCAAGCATACCAAATTTCTTGAGAAGATTTCTGGTATATTTTGCTTGATTTATAAAAATCCCATCATCTGTTTGCTTCACTTGTAGGCCTAGAAAATAACTAAGCTCTCCCATTATGCTCATTTAATACCTGGACTGCATGAGCTTGGCAAACTTCTTACAGAGTTTATCATTAGTAGACCCAAAAATTATGTCATCAACATATATCTGAACTAATAGCAAGTCACTGCCAGATTTAAAATAGAACAGGGTTTTATCAATTGTACCTCTGTTGAACCCACTTTCTAAAAGAAATTGAGCCAGAGTTTCATACCATGCTCTTGGTGCCTGCTTAAGTCCATAGAGAGAGCCTTATCCAGTATTTGGGGTCCACAAATCCTGGTGGTTGTTCAACAAACACTTCTTCTTCAAGCTTCCCATTCAGAAAAGCACTTTTTACATCCATCTGAAAGACCTTGAATTTCTTATGAGAGGCATATGCTAGAAAAATCCTTATTGCCTCCAATCTTGCAACTGGAGCAAAAGTTTCATCATAGTCTATTCCTTCCTGTTGTGAATAGCCTTTTGCCACAAGTCTACCCTTGTTCCTTGTAACAACTCCCTCACTATCAGTTTTATTTCTGAAAACCCATCTAGTACCAACAACAGATCTATTCTTTGGTCTAGGTACAAGGCTCCATACTTCATTTCTTTCGAATTCATTTAACTCCTCCTGCATTGCTGTTATCCAGTCAGCATCTTGAAGAGCTTCTTCTACCTTCTTTGGTTCTGATTTCGACAGGAATGCATGAAACAGACATTCATTTGTTGTAGCACTCCTTGTCCTTACTTTCGCATCTGGATCTCCAATAATTAGATCAGGTGTATGAGATTTTGTCCATTTCCTAGCTGAAGGTAAATGACTTCTATCAGTATTTGATCCTCCCCCTTGATCCATGTTCTCCTGATTTTCTTGTTGCCTTTCTTCAATCTCTGAGGCTCCCCTTGAAATTGACTGCTCAGAGTTTGAACTGTCAGATTTTGCACTTTCAGAGTTTGAGTCATCAGAGATTGATCCAGATTTTTCAGCTGACCCACTTTCAGTATTTGAGTCATCATTATGAAGTGATCCTTCATGCTCCCCCTCAACTGGTTCTCCCCTTTTCTCTGGCTGAGAAGTTTCTTCAATGTTTACCAATAAAGGTTCAGAGTATGCTTCAACAGATTTTGTCGACTCAGCTTCATCAGAGTTTACTTCATCAGAGATTAATTCTTCATTTTTAAATCGCAGTTGATCATGATCATCTACATCTTCAAGTCCAGTTATTTTCTTGTCATCAAATGACACATGAATCGACTCCATAATTACCATGGTTCTCAGATTATAAACTCTGAATGCCTTAGTTGATAGTGGATAGCCAACAAAAATTCCTTCATCAGCTTTTAACTCAGATTTGGTCAACTATTCAGAATGAGTTTTTAACACAAAGCATTTGCACCCAAAGATATGAAAATATTTCAGGTTAGGCTTCTTTTCCCTAAGGATGGCAGCGGCTCTGGTCGGGTCGGGTTTTTCAATATCCAGATCCAGACCCGATTTTTTTGACAGGACCCGGACCCGAAAAATACCCGAAAACTAAGACCCGGATCCAACGGATTTCGGATCGGATTTTACCCGAAACCCGAATGTTTGGATTTTACCCGAGATCCGAGACCCGAACCCGAACCCGAATTACTAAAATATTATAATTAAAAGAAAAATTGATTATTCAACTATTAATTGTAAATATTAATAATAAAATTATATAATAAACAATAATTAGATTAAGTGCATGTAAATATTAATAATGAAATAATACAATAATTAGTGAAATGTATGTAAATTATGTAATATGTATCATGGTTATAAAATTATGATATTAATATATTTAATAATTCATTATATATATATCGGGTTTTAATCGAGTTTCGGGTTCGGATCGGATTTCGGGTTTCGGGTCGGGTATCGGATCGGGACACCTAAGATCCAAATCCAGATCCAAATTCTTTCGGGTCCAAAAATAAGATCCAGATCCAAATCCAAATCCAAAAAATCAGGTTTGGGTAGACCCAAACGGATCGGATCGGGTCGGGTATCCATCGGGTCGGGTATTTCTGCCATCTCTACTTTTCCCTCACCATCTCATATGGTGTTTTTCCATGCTTGTTGATCAAGGTAGCATTTTGAGTAAAACAAGCAGTTTGAACTGCTTCTTCCCAGAAATAGGTTGGCAATTTTGCTTCATCAAGCATAGTTCTGGCAGCTTCTATCAAGGTTCTGTTTTTCCTCTCAACTACACCATTTTGCTGTGTGTACCAGGTGCAAAAAACTCTTGCTTCACTCCTCTGTTCTTGCAGAATTCTTCCATTGTTGCATTCCTAAATTCTGTTCCATTATCACTCCTGATTATTTTGACTTTGTGTTTTGATCCTTTGTCCAACAGCTTTACATGCTCCATCAGAGTTAATGCAGTTTTATTCTTCTTTTGCTAGAAAATACACCCAAGTGTATCTGGTGTGTTCATCAACAATGACTAAAGCATATTTCTTTCTTTCAATAGACAAGACATTCACTGGTCCAAACAAATCAACATGTAAAAGATGATAAGGGTCAACAATTGAAGATTCAGACTTGCTTTTGAAAGATGACTTCCTTTGTTTGGCCTTTTGACAGGAATCACACATGCCATCAACATTTAATAAAGACATTGGGAGTCCTCTTACAAGATCCTTTCTTATCAACTCATTGATGTTGTTCAGAGTCAAATGAGAGAGTTTCTTATGCCACTTCCAACTCTCTTCACTAGACATTCTTGTTGACAGGCACACAACTTTTCCAACAGAGTTTGTCAGCAACTTTGCTTCATAGATATTATTGCGCCTGTGTCCAACTAGAACAACTTTTCCTGTAGATTTACTGATAACTTCACAGTATTTAGGCAGAAAATCTACATGATATCCTCTGTCACAGTTTTGACTCACAGATAGCAGATCATGCTTGAGTCCTGGAACCAGAGCTACATTTATGATGATGACACTTCCAAGATTGATATTGCCATATCCCAGAGTACGTCCTACGTTACCATCTCCATAGGAAACTTTTGGGCCAGCCTTCTCCTCATACTCTGATAGCAGAGCTTTATTTCCAGTCATGTGTCCTGAACATCTACTGTCCATGACTAGGGTACTGTAAGAACCCCAAATTTTAGATATAATTAAAACTTTTTATTATGTACTGAGGTATTGGTGAATAGTGACACTACTAGAAAAAGGTCAATAGACATCGGCTAAAAACCGATGTCTGGCCATTTTTCAACCGATGTCTATGTGGGTGTAGAGAAAGGTCCAACCCTTTTAACATCGGTTTTAAACCGATGTCAAAGAGTATCTATTACATCGTTTCCTGGAACCTAACTGATGTTAAAGACTATCTGAAACATCGTTTACTAGCAACTAACTGCTGTGAAATAGTGGTTTAGACATCGTTTATTATATAAAATCGATGTGTATGATATATATTAACATCAGTTATAAACCGATGTAAAAAGCATCAACAATGTGACACCATTTTGTGTCAATTACATCAGTTTTTTTTGTGGTAGTGATGTTACTGTGTGTCAATTACATCAGTTTGTTTTGTGGTAGTGATGTTACTTCTTATTATAAACATCGGTTTCATTGAGTTTAACTGATGTGTTAGTGTTATAACAATACTAGCTAGCCAAAACAATAACAAACAACCAAAATCATTCCAAAATGAAAAACAAGCAAAAATTAATGGTTCTAAAAATTACCAAGTCATTTCTCCATTCCAAATATTCCAAATGACAATACCATGTACTACTCGATCCTTACAAAATTACATGTAATAATAGAAAATTTGATCAGGTCTTTCTTATATCCTTCAATCATAAGTGGCATCACCAACGCTCTCTGATTGTCTTCCATCCTATTGTGATAATTGGCAATTCAGAAAAAAATACATTCAACATATATAAAGCCCATAATGCAAGTATGTTAATTACTTTAGGGAAAGATGAAAACATATTCAGTTAATTCAAATATATGATGGTTACCACTTCGCAGCAATGATGTGAAACCCTTCCATGTCAAAGCTGATTCTATCACTGCTGGCCAAAATGGAGCAACATTTTCTGACCAATCTGCTGTTTTTATATCCTACAAAAGAAAAGTAAAAGCTTCAGCTACCAACTGTTTCAATACCTTAGGGTGTTACAAGTACTACTTAAATTTACCTCCTTGCAAGGAATTGAAAATTTCGATTTCTTAGCTTAAATATAGAAAATTGAAATTAATTAATACCAAATTAAGCCACTACCCCAATAATTTTAATTTCTAATTTGTGAAAATTTGACAAATTCAGCTTATTCATTTCTATCCGATGCAAGTCTAACTTTATGCATATCTTTCACGATACTGTAACTAGCTTTTGGAATTACACATGCACGTCCAGTTGACTGATCAGTAAAGCTAAGTGCATTCTTTGGTTTAGTAGAAACAGTCATTCCCCCAATAACATATCCAGTTAAACATATAACAAGTCACCTACATCTTTATAACCTCAAGAGACCAAATTGTTACTTATAACAAGAATAAGACAAATCTAGCCTCTTAACTCAGAGAAGACAATTTTTGTGTAGACAAATAACATTCAGTTACATAAGACATCATTAAATATGACAACCGAAGTATAATCCGAAAAATGTAGCATTTAATGTTTCTTGTACAGCCATAAAAGTATGCTGATATGAAATCTATTGAAAGTAAGAAATTCTATAGACTAATAAACTAAATATAAATTATTCTAACACCAAGCAGGCATGAAAACCAAACAGAGATGACAAAGTCCCTTGATTAGAGGCTTGATACCGTATCAAAAAAATCATACTATTTAACTTAAAATCAGAAGTGTGTTAACTAGTAATTAAAATATCAACCAAAAAACACCATTTATATGATAAAATGAAATCTTCGAAAAACAGGATAATACATTGCTACTAACAGTTTATATATTCACATGTTATAACAGGCAGTAGGCCAGTAAATAATGATTGTATACACGAGTATAAATTCGACACCTCCTAAAAATTTGTAAACAGTAAGGCATACAGAGTTACCGGCTCTCCAAGAAAATGAGCAGAAACAGAATTCAACTTGTACGAGTTTAACGAATAATCCATATGCATAACCTGTGGAAATGTAAAAGGACAAGAGGATGATTGAACTTCTAGTTGATTAACATGAACATAAGATACAATTTCTAGCAGTGACCATGCAAGATTGAGTGTAACCTGAAACAAATCAAATTTGACTCTCCCTTCCATGGTAACTTCTTTACATTTCATTGTACTGTACTCCCTGCAAGAAACTATCGGTCAGCAAATCTGTAATTTTTCCGAGAGATGCAGAAAGAAAATCTCGGCCAGTAGCAGAATATAATATTCTAAACCAATATATATATATATATATTCATTTGAATGATACTTCTAAAATAAAGAATCAAACATCTCAATTTTAAACCATCTAATACCTTTGTTTGATGTTTTAAACTAAAGATCTAACCTTGACCAGAAGGTTGCATCGCTGACACGGACCCTGCTATTTTTAATGCGACCCAATATTGGAAAGTCTGCTATTCCCAAAACTTCAGCCCTCTACAGCAGAATTTTTTTGTCATAGTATTTAAAGCAACAAAGTGAAGAACTCACAAAATGACTTTTATCTAATTTTAACAGAACATGCCTTTTATTCCCGTCGCAACTCGCAACAAGTATTTAACACTCTAATAATCACAATGAGTTAAAGACAGGTAACGGAAGAGAACAAAGTATACAATAAACAGTCAAAAAAAATATGAAAATCAGTCAAATTAACACCATACCTTGTCGGATAGTCCTTGAGCTACAACAAGAGCTTGAGCTCGTTGGGCTTGTACAGGGCTCAGAGTGATGCCTTGACATTGAGAGCCATATTTCCTTGCTAAATACCTTGAACTACCTCCTATTCCACACCCAACATCAACTATCTTTTTTGGTATTTTAGCTGGCTCCGCTGGGAAAAATATAACATTTTATTAGAATTAGAATGCAAATGTTGGCAACACACTTTGAAACTAGACTATACATTCTCATAGTCCTTTATGCAATCAATAAAAACTTTCTATCGCTATCTGGCTCTAGATAGCAACTATAAGAAAATAAAAAACTGCTAGAATTAAGCTGTGCTACATGAAAATAAAAAACTTTTCTATATCCAGAAGCAGCATGTGCTAGACTATGCAAGTGTTCACCTGTTAAGGCATGGCAGGAATTAATTATCCTCCTGTTTTACCATTTATGTAGCATTTGTGGTTTGGTAGAACTATACCTAATCCATGGACCTCGTCTTGATACTTGATTTGCAAATTCAAGTATCAGCCTTTGTGGTATAGAGATCATGTTTTAGTACCTACATTAATTACAAACGTGAAGGTATTAGCCACTACGTGAAGGTATTACAAACGTGCAGTCAATATGCATTTGAAATACCAGTAAATTCCTGTGGTGATGTTCGATTAGCTGCTTCAGACTCTGTGTATTACCTCCATCATCAAGTTTATAATTTTCATTGAAACATTCCTCTTTCACATACTTTGAACTTTCTTTGTCTTCCACTTTAAATAAACAATATATGTACCGGAAAATGTTAGAGAATCTTGTTCTATTCTAGATTTATTCTGGAAACTCTGAATTTAAAAAATATACAACAATATATCTTGCATATGCGTGCAGACCTCCAGGCATTCATAAACTTAACACATACAAATATACAACCCTTACTCTATCAACTTAGTCATTTTCCAGAACAGAGAGCTATCACTGGTAACATGTGGACGAAGAATATGTATACATCTTTTGAATTATTTCTACTATCACTGCTATATCACACACCAGGTGAAAGGATGAACATGTATATAAGTCTATCCATTATAGCTTTATTCTTGCAGCAGAGAGGGACTACATATACAACTTGCAACAAACATATAATTACAATAAAACACATTATACCGACACACAAAACCAGATTGAAAAAATAAAGAAAACATGGTAAGAACTACACAACGAAAGAAGATATGAATCATCATTAAATATCAAGCAATTCAACTGACCAAGTATCACTAACAAATGAAACCAAAAATCCAAAATTCTAAACAAATCAAATACCCAAATAAAAAAAACATTCCAGAGCATAATTCAAATGTAAAAATTCTTCAACAAGCAGTAACTAAAACAAAAAAAAATTGAAACATAAACTATAAAATGAACACTTACCAGGCAAGAATTCAACTCTGAACTTGTTGCTGTAGTGTCTGTATAAGCCCAAAAGCCGTGTATCTCATATAAAAACCAAAAATCATTATTAATAAATCAAGAACACAGAAAAAGACTCAAACTTTATAAAAACCCAAGATGCCAAAATAGTAAAAATGTGGACAATCACACATAATAAACAACACATCCTAAATGCTAAACAAACAGAATCGTGGCTCGATAAATTCCCTAATTCCTTATACAAAAAATAAAAAGAAAATTTACATTATTCACAATAGCTTTTACCCAAAATAAAACAAGATCGAAAATAGCTTATCCATTTACTAAATCAAGTTGAGATGAACAATTAATCGATTAACAAATCAATTAAGAACATGTACTAGCTATTTGACCAAGTAACTACAGTAATTGGGAAATTAGGGTTACAAATTGAGTTTAAAAGAGAGAGTGAAAGAGGGAGTGAATTAGGGTTCTTAAGAGGGGGTTGAGAGTAAAAGCGAGAGTGAAAGAGAGAGAGGGTGAGGCCGTCGAGAGAGAAGAGAGAAAGAGAGAGAGGGTGAGGCGTCGAGAAAGAGAGGGTGAGGCGTGAGAGAGGCGAGGTGAGAGAGAGAGTGAAAATCGAGAGAGAGAGAGAGAGAGAGAGAGTTAAGTCGGATGTATATGTTTTTTTGTTTTTGTTTAATTTGAGAGCGGGGAAGTAAAAATTAGCTAAGGGGGAAATCAAAAAATTGGCTGGGGGGGGAAATTTTTGGGAAGCCGGGGAAATTTGTGTGGGCAGGGAAGCAGCAATTTTTTTAAGCCTACTTTAGACATCGGTTATTTTTTGACCGATGTTATAATATGTTAAAGACATCAGTTGTGGTACTAACCGATGTCATTGATATTTCAATTATATGCCAATGACATCGGTTTGCTTTCAATGTGATTTCATAATATATCAAAGACATCAGTTTTTTTTCGACCGATGTTAGTGATAGTTTTTACATCGGGGAAATCATAAACCGATGTGAAAGGGGCGATGTCTATTCTACTTTTTCTAGTAGTTTGATTAGGACTATGATGTAACGATTGAGATAATGAATGAAAGGAATAGATTTGGATTCAAATGTTTATATGCCATGAAGAATACTATTGGTTGACACTTTAGATAAGAATTATCTATCTCCTAGGGAATTGATATTTGATAATTCTAAAGGAGAAGATTGTTCTTATGTCATCCAAATCGATGTCTGTTATTGGTCCAGTGGATCCGTAAAAAGGTTAAGGAACGATCGAAAGAGATCAGGGACAATTGTACAACCCTAAGAGGATGAGTAAAGAAAAAAGAATAAATAGTGTTTTGGTGGAAATGAGAATATTATGAGATGACACTATATAGAAGTATTCGGAACGGATTTCCGAGTTCGTATTAGTGATCCAGGGGGAAAATAAGTGTATGTAAAAGCTGTCGGATTCTGAAAAACCGCACTTTTATTTTCTCCGAGAGTTCCCTGGACAATGATAGACTTAAGAATTTAACGAAGGGATTTAAGGAAGATAAATTCGAAAGTTAGTAAGAAAGATGGAGAATGATAGTATTAATATTAAGAAGATTCCCGGTAAACCCTAATTAGAAATTCCTGAAATATTCCTACAAACGATCAATCGAAACGAGCAATAACCGGACAAAAGAAACAAGCAGAGGAAGCAAGAGTCATGCATAAGCTATTCAAAAATATCTAGCATCCAATTGGTGACTCAAGTAACTAGGATACTTAGCAAGAAACTAGTACTTAGAAAACCAACCACTTAGTTAGCTTGTAACCATCCAAAACTCAACACTTGTCTTGCCAAATACATCACTCCATGCATCATCACTTTAATAAAGCGAACATAAGATGAGGTATTATTCAAGACATAACTTTATGCATTATTTTTCAAAGACATCAAGCAAGACATCCATTCTCCCCATTTTCTTAAACCTGCCCAGCAAGAACCACTATGAAAGAAAAATTCATATCTCCATTTCTATCCATGATAAAACCACCAAATTTTAACCATAGCCTCTCCACTCCATGGTTAATATTCTCTCAAAATTTCATGGCCAACAAAGTAGCATAGCCTAGTCAAATCCATGATCAAAGTTGGCGAAACAAATCTGCCCAGTTTCTGTCCAGCAGAAAAAGAGGGCTCAAAAACCTAGCTAGGAAGCTTCATATCTGATGATCTAGGACTCAAAACAAATCTTATGAAGAGCCCAAGATGTGGTAAAAATTTGAGAGCTAAATTCTTATTTTTCAATTTTCTATGATTTTTACAAGTTTAGGGTGAATAGTAACTTCCAAGAACTAATCTTTGATTTCTTGTTTTCTTTGGTTGATCCAAGCTTTGTTAAGGCTATACAAGGACTAGATCAAGCTTAGTAAGGCTAGTACATACTCCAAGGAAGGTAATCATCTCAAGAAACCCTAGCTCTTAGTTTAAGTTTTGATGATTATTGGATGATTTTGAGATTAGTTATGAAATGGTGTATTATAAGCATGATTATGTAATTAGCTTTATTGATCTAAGAGATATAATTAATATGATGGTGAAGTATGATATTTCTGGACTTGTTGAGATGAGAATCATGTGTATAAGATGTATGTATGCCCGGTGTGGCTTGGTGATTGTTGTAACAATTTGGAAACGTCCGATTTATAGCCGTCGTAATGCCCGATTTTCGTTAACATCTAGAAAACCGTGCATAACATTTAGGATGAGTTTCTGGCCTTGATGAATAAATGACATGCCCTTGTAGATCTCGAGCCATAGATCGTTTTGGCACAAGAATCGAAACATTCCGACTTACGGTTTAGGAGTTATGGTCAAATTACTAAAATTGGTTCGGAACCGTAAGTAAAAGTTCGTAACTTCAATTGAACCCTCGTAAAGCATGTTACTCAGTGGCGAATCTTGGTAAATAAATACTAGGGGTCATAAGGAAGGTATAAAGGAAAACCACATATCAAACGGATCGTTTTCTGATTTTATAAAAATGTTTGAATCGAAGTTAAACGCGAACGAACCCCTGAAAACCCGTTTGGTTATAACTTTGGTAAAACACTTAGAAAACGAACGTTAAAACTCGAGGTATAATCTCGATTCGTAATCAATCGACTTTAGAACTTATACGACCTAAGTATATACCGAGTGTGGGTATGATGACATGTCGTAATAACAAACAAATGTCGGATCGTATCGGTAATAAAAAGAGTTACACTAAAAGGTGTATAACGAGATAATTCGAAAACGTGTTTCGATTTAAGTGAAGTTATACTTAGACTTTTAAAAGGTGTTAAGTGGTTAATCTCGAATGTTCTGATTGTTTATAGATCATCGAGCAGACCCGGGACACGCTATCTCCACCCACACCCGATTACCAGGCAAGTGTTCAAAACTTTGAACCTGTTGTTCTGATAATATATATATGTGATTGCCATTTTACATATGCCATAGCATGCATGCCTATTGTCAAATTATATTATGATACCTGTTCCCTGAATTGATATTGGCTTATAGACTAGATACGAATTATCAGTTATAAGCCGGATTGTTTTGATAAGACCCTTAGCGAAGGGCATATGATATTCATTCTTAAATATAGACCGGGAGTCGGTATTTTGAGATATAGATAGTCGTGGAAACCCGGAGGGATTCCAACGGCAGATTATTATTTATTTTAAGGAATGTTATTATTAAACGTTATTTATATTTCCATAAAGTATCAATTACTTGGAAATATTTCGAGGAATGTTATTCGAGTATTATCTCAGTCGAGAGATATTAAATGAATGTTAGTTTCGAATATTCATTTAGAGTTGATTATTTAATGAATATTATTTTGATATTCATTAGAATGTTATTTATTAAATGAATATTACTTTCAAATATTCATTTAAGGTTTTATGTACTTGATGAATATTATTTTAAAATATTCATTGGAAGTTCTATTTACTTAAGGAATATTATTTCGATTATTTCTTTAAAATTTTTTATTACTAAATGAATATTATTTGGATATTCATTTAGAAGATTATTTATTAAATGAATATTATTTTCAAATATTCTATTAAGGATTGACTTATTTATTGAATATTATTTTAAATATTTATTGGAGTTTAATTATTTAATGAATATTATTTCGAATATTCATTTAAGGAGGGATTTATTTAGTAAATAATTCTATATATTCATTCGAGGATTACTTACGAGCAATATTATGATTTAGTAATATTCCATAATTATTACTTAGTTAATAAATATTCTTGGAATATTTATTTAATTCTTTTAAATTCTTCTTAAAATGATTTATATTATTCGAAGATTATATTTCACCTCTAGATATTATGTAAAATATTTCGGAGTCTTTTTACGACTATTTTATCAAGGAAAGGTTCCCAACTCTTTTTATTTTTCATTTAAATCTATTTTAAAAGGATTTAAATGCTCGCTCAAACTTTCATATTATAGGGGAACCTACTTGAGCAATGTTATTTATCTTGTTGACTTCCCTGTCATAAGTCTTGTAAAACTATTCATTTCCCTCGCAACGTGGTTGCTGTTTATCAATTGAATCTTTGAGTAATCTTCTCATCATTCGAGGGGTAAGATTATTGAAACAAGATGGTATCCTCTAACAAGAAGCAGCTTGGGAGATAAGATGTTGAATTTTCCTTTCCAACTAGATACGACTACTATGTGGAGTCTTATCAACAAGTATTATTCTTGGGGAAAGGGGGACGAACTTTGCGTTCAGAGTCATGAATTTCTTTTCGAACTTAGAGTCGTGTAAGAGGCCGAGTAGCGCCGGTCCACCCCCTTTGGCCCAACCGTTGGCCGGGGAAAGCTAGTAGGGCGGTAGACAAGTAAAGCCGTCAGTTCTTCCTTCTACCGGTAGTAAATCTAAATTGAGCTGTACAATCTGCGACTGATCATCGTAAGATTGGCAGTGGGCACGGTGAATACTCCAGCATAAGTTCATTATTCAAATTCTTTTATTTTCTACAACATTATCATTGTTGGCAGTATTGGAAAAGTATTCATAGTTGGAATTGCAATATTTTCCCTGCAAGTTCCTCTTTTATGATAAATGATGATATCTGGCTTATCTTTGACATAGCAGATATTCCCACCTATATATGCATTTTGAGTTACCTTGTAACTTCATCGTTTATGTTATTCTGGCATCATTTCCGTAAATGCATGGCATGTGGTTTGAAAGATACTTTTGAACTGTTATATATTATCGTTCAGTTATATATTATTGTTGGTGGGCTATTGCTCACCCTTGCTTTATTATTATATCACCACAACAGCTAGACCAGATGACTCGCACAAGGCACACTCGACGCGGGCGAGGACGATGAGATTACCAGAGCTGAAGAAGAAGCTATTGGTAGGATAGATTCATTCTTTCAGTACCAAGTATATGGTCTAGTATGACTTATGCAAATGGATGGCAAAGAGTCTGTATTCATATTGTAACTCTTTTCGGTTGTAAGAACTCATAATGTGTTTAATAAAATTTGGTTATTACTCTGATTTCATCTTTGGGACTATAACGGGTGTGTTTTATATTGTTGTGTTGGGTCATAAAGATATAATTTATTTTATGTTGAGGTAAGTTCAAGTGTTGTGGACAGAATTGGAGACCGTAATGACCGGATCCCGGACCCCGGATCTGGGGGTGTTACAGAAATGGTATCAGAGCGTACGTTATAAACCCCAGAGATGAGGCAACGTTAAAACAATAAATTCACTAAGATAATAAGAACTCTTGCCAAGTTCATAGTCGGACTACTTAATGTAGTGATGACATATAAAACCCTTATGGGAACTCTTAAGTATCATGATAGTAACTTAGCTCGATATCGTATCGACGAGTAAGGCGACAAACCTTGAGGCATACGAGCAGTAGCGCGATGATGCTATATATGCTGAAGATCAGCGGGTAATTCGATGGAGTACCCTACTGGAGACCCGGAAGAGGTTCCAGCAGATAAGGAAAAATCCTGTTAGGATAAGGAGCTTACCCTTGAGGAATTAGGGCTGCAGCCAGAAAGACTGTGATGATTAAAGTGTAGTGCTCAGAAAAGGGAGCATAAAGAACTGAGTTATTAGCAAGAGAACTGAAGATTCATGTTGGATTCGTAGCCGGACTACTGGAGGTAGTACCAGCAAGTAAGACGGATTGAAATGATCACTTGAGATCTTATACGGGAATAGACGAGAATCCCTAGAGACTTCCATATTAACGAAGAAAGAGCTAGAGGGATGTATGATTATCAAAGACATCGATTTAGGGTGAGGAGCAGAGTCCCTAGGAATAGTTGAGAAGGAGGCAGTACGTGCCATATCATTTGATAAATGAATTAGTATGAATATGGTCAGTAATAATTCGCCATGAGAAGGCAGGTGTCATAGGTTGTAAATTATGGAACCAAATTGAGGTTAATGGGGTGGTTTTATTAAGGGAAATGTTCATTTTATGAATGAATCAGTTAAAAAGTAAAGACATTAGGAAGTGACAGCATGATTGGATAAAGTTATATAAGGAAGTAGTAAGCAAGACAATGATCTCAGAACCTACCGGAAGATATGACCAGTGAGTCAAGATGAACTCGTAATGAGACTACTGCCAGAGACTGAGTATAGGGTTAATTTCAACTCAGTAAAATGATGAACCAGAAATGTTAGATGCGTGTGATTCAGAGGAATATTAAATTCTTTCTTTGAATGGATTATAGTAGTTACCTTAAGTTTACTCCGATGCGGAGTTATAATGGATCAAGTAATACGATCAGCAGTTAAAGAGAAAAATGCGAGAAAATCTTCCTGGAGCTAAAAGATGAAATTGGTAATGACCAAGAGTTGGCATTGCTTAATGGAAAAAGGAGACTTTGTGCTTCCAACGACGCTTCGCATAAAGGATTAGGATGTGTGCTTGCGCAACATGATAAAGTACTTGCGCAGGCATTCGGACAGCACGGTTCACCAGGTTCGGATGGCCCTAGTAGTGCCAATTTTGTGGAACAACCAACTCCGACGGTAATGTTCCTTCTGAGATTAGTGGTCAGGTAGACTGACATTTGGTAATATTGAATCTCAGAACGTATAGGTATCAGGACGTTGTGACAAGTTTCAGTTTAAAACTGTTGATTCCCTTCTAAGGGATGTATATAATTGATTCCTCTCCAATGGTTAAACTTCCAATTTGATGACTATTATTTCGTAAATTAGGACTGCTTATGGTTCTACCTGCTTGGAGGTTCATAGAACTATTCTTCAGGTTTCGAAACTGGTCTCCTTAATGTTACCAGTAGATGGATAGATTGACCAAAATTTCCCTAATTCTAGGAAGAACTTCAACGAATTTTGGCAAACCTTGTCTTTCTGATTATCAGAGAACATCATGGAAGAGAGTAGAAACTGGGGTGAACCCCGTGAATTGGGTAAAGTAGCCGCTATATGGGTTGGTGGACAAACCCCGGTTATCGCGATTGCTTGTAGAAATACAATGATGAAGTGAGATTGGACGAAAATAGGAAATGTAAGTAAGAAACCAGCCGGACTGAGAAACTCCGGGATTGAATTAAGTGAAAAGGCTGTTATGCCAGGAATGGTAAGCTTGCGTGGCACGTGGGATCGATAAGAATAGTTGAAAAGATAAAAGTAGAAGAAAGGTGACCAGAGACGGTGCCGAATAGTCGATTAAGACTTATATGAAGTAAATTTTTGGAAAGGTAGAAAGGTATCAAAGAAGGCACTATGCCGGCAATTGCTAGAAAAGTAATGCTATTAGCCAACCCCTAAAATCATATATTTTTTTTAGTGTGGCCAATTGAGGCCAAGTCACAAAGGATTATCAAGTGACTAGACCAGCAATGAAAGGAAAAAGTAGGGTTACTTCTAAGCAAGCACCGACTGTAAGGGCTTCTGATATAAAGGAAACATTAATGAGATCGTAGGAATCTTCTGCTGAACAACCCATGTTTTGATTGGGAATTTACTATACCTTTTTGGGATGGGGTCACCCGTACTAAAGTGACTCATGTGTATATGGTTGTCCAAGATTACAAGTAAAAAAAATGGAAGTATAATGACTTGAGATGTATGATGTTAGGGTATCATGAATACCATGAATATATTATGACGGAGGAAAGTAAACAATGAAGGTATATGAAGAGAGTATAGAAATGGTCAGAGATTGATCAGTATGCTGTAGAAATTTTGTCTAAGGTAAGTACCTTTGAGAAGAGCGATAAGCACTATGAGATTCATGTTGAACTCGACCAATATCTTCCAGAACATCCTTGCTACCATTGCCAAATTCTGTAAGAAAGTAGATAGACTTAAGTTGTCTTTTAGAAGGTCAAATAGGCTGACAACTATCTGAAAGAAGAGGTTAGCATTAAGCCACCGATCGATTATCAAATGAGAATGATTGAAAAGAGACCCTTATTAAGGGATACATGATTTCATTGCCAATTATAGGATTCAGGAATTCCTTGGCAGTGAATTAAGGATAGGACATCCACAAATTAAGACAAACCCTGGGGAATGTACAAGGGATGGCATTAACCCTAATAAAGACATTGTGAATTCAGATGATATGAGTTGGATTTGCTAAGGCAACAATGACCGTAAGGATTATTAAAGTGAGTTCTGGAAAGAACATAGATACAATTATTAGAGTATTGATCAATGACGTTTTGATATACCCTGTACCTAGAAAATACAGGAGGAATGATGAGGACGACCTAAGAAACCTTACAAGGAAAAAGTTAACATTCTGAGTTTCAAAATAGAAGCTTGGTAGAGAATGTAAGACACAATAACAATAATGCCAGATAAGGCATGTATGAAACCATGATGAGGTATGGATGGAACCAAAGAAGGTTGAGATTATCCTAGAACAAGAAAGAACTAAGAAAACAAATATCCTAGGTATGACTGAGGGTAACTCTGATAAAGTTCCCACGGGAAGGTGGAAGCAATGACTTATGGAAAAAGACTGATAGTTATATTTTTCTCCTTCAACAGAGCTTAAGGGAGAATGCTTTCACCCAACAGTGATGGGAATGAGGTAGAAAAGTTTGAGTTGGAACGTATCCAGAGAACATTGATTATAAGAAATTATTATCATCAGAAAAGGCCAATGAGGTGGCCGACAGTCTAAGTATAAAGGAATAATTACAAATGTTCATACCGAAAAAACAAAATGATATTTGGAAAGACCTTGAAGGTCATATCGGAGTGGAGGAATTTACATTCCTTTTGATGATTGTGCAAGAATCGAAGGTAATAATAGTTTAAGTAAAGATTCGATTCTTGATGGAATCTTAAGCATATTACGTACCTTAGAAGGTCTCGTTTTGAGGCAAACCAGGACCATGATACAAAATTGACGAAGTAAACCATTAAGTTTCCAGTCTTTTATGGAAGATGTATGAGTGATACTTTTATCAACTGGATATA
Source organism: Saposhnikovia divaricata (assembly GCA_036435485.1). NCBI lineage: Eukaryota > Viridiplantae > Streptophyta > Magnoliopsida > Apiales > Apiaceae > Saposhnikovia > Saposhnikovia divaricata. The sequence continues at coordinate 162,674,583 of CM071597.1, forward strand.
GCTGCGATGCTTGAAACTCTTCTGCAATTTTATCTACTTCATGTAATATCTACATCAAGTTCAGGAAGTGTTCCTTATGGATAAGGAATAGTGATTACTTTGTCTCCATAAAGGATTTGAAACCCGTAGGGTTAGATATTAACTCATTACATAAACAATAAGCGATGGTGATTCTTCTAAGAAAGTAGATGACAACGTAAAGATAAAGACAGTGCTTCTATTGATAAGCTAAATGGCATGTTGATGAATGACAAGCAAGTTTGTGTTAGTGTACTTCTGCGCAAACAAGATAGAGAATATGAGGTTGATGATTCATGATGCTAAATGTATTCTCGTAGAAAGAATTAATGAGACTTAGAGAGAAGGGCAGTTGAGCCCGAGACTTATTAGGCCACCTGAGAGTTTAAAAGTGTTCGGAAGGTGGCATTCGAGCCAGTTTTACCCCCAAAGCTTATAGCATGGTAGTAACGTGTTTCATGTGGCAAAGCTACACCAGTAAAATGCAGATGCTCAACAGATGATAAGAGTGCGAGCAGGTAGGTGTACGACCTGGTCTGACTTACGAAAGACAACCTGTGGAAAACCGCGGGTAGAAAAGAATAAGTGATGAGAAACAAGTTGACAGAAGTAGATTATATTGGATCTAAGCTAAAGAAATCGGCCAGATTCATTTCGAAGGTTTTAAATTGGAATAATGTGATGATTATAGAGTAAATGTGATGGGATACCAATAAGGAGGTGCCAAGTGCAAAAGATGTCTCAATAAAAAGATGAAGGTGGAAGTAAATAACAGAAGTAAATAAGAATCAGATAATAAGAAGGATGTGATTGATAAAGAAAAGACTGGGAAAGCAACTATGGAATGTGAAGCAAGGAATGTTATGAATGGATTAATAAATGGGTTTTCTGATGAATTCTCGGGATGACAACCTAATAGTGTTAATATTATAGATATGAAAAAGCTAGTAGCGTGACATGGAATGTCACTAACAATGATGTCAAGCGAGAAACCTAAGATTTAACCTAAGAGGTTGAAAGATTTTCCAAAAGTGTTGCTAAGGTTGAACCAGAGTATAGGTCCATAGAATAATGGACAAAGCAGCAAGATATGTTGACACGTAAAATTGCGATCAAATGGTATTGGATATAATCATGATTATTTCTTCTTTGATGAACCTCTATAGTTCAGAGGTAAATTCTGAGTATGATATTTTACAATCATGAAAACTTTCTATAATCCTTTAGAATTCTTTTCTTTTCTTCTCTCTTATTCATCTTCTTTATGAATTGAGAAGAACAACCCTTTAAGGAGGGGAGGTACTGCTACGTGACTATCTGTCTATGTGATAGAAGTCTAAGTGGAATACCATAACTTGTTTAATTGCTTGTCAAGTACTAAAGGCTGGCCCCCTTCTGTACTAACTATGCAATATAACAAATGTTCAATTGATCATAGTGATCTCTCAATAAATCTTTCCACTTCTCTATATTGATCGAGATTGCGAAGATTAAAGCGATCAGGAAATGCACAATGCGAGCGAGGTTATCTCCGAATTCGCAGCACGATAGTGATACCAAAGCCACTGCGGATATCAATAAGAACAATAAGGATAAGGCTGAGTAAGAGCATAACCCGAATAATGTGTTGTACAAAAAGTAGCAAAGTTGATGGGAAAAGGATTAAGTACGTATTGTAGCACCAGTAGATGTGTTGAGAAAGGGCAAAACGACTAAGAATTGACCCGGAAGCTGAAAGGTGAAACGACAAACAATCGACTCTTTGCTTCCTACCTGATGCCGGGACGGAATCCTTTTAAGGAGGGGAGACTGTAAGAACCCCAAATTTTGGATATAATTAAAACTTTTTATTATGTACTGAGGTATTGGTGAATAGTGATTAGGACTATGATGTAACGATTGAGATAATGAATGAAAGGAATATATTTGGATTCAAATGTTTATATGCCATGAAGAATACCATTGGTTGACACTTTAGATAAGAATTATCTATCTCCTAGGGAATTGAGATTTGATAATTCTAAAGGAGAAGATTGTTCTTATGTCATCCAAATCGATATCTGTTATTGGTCCAGTGGGTCCGTAAAAAGGTTAAGGAACGATCGAAAGAGATCAGGGACAATTGTACAACCCTAAGAGGATGAGTAAAGAAAAAAGAATGAATAGTGTTTTTGGTGGAAATGAGAATATTATGAGACGACACTATATAGAAGTATTCGGAACGGATTTCCGAGTTCGTATTAGTGATCCAGGGGGAAAATAAGTGTATGTAAAAGCTGTCGGATTCTGAAAAACCGCACTTTTATTTTCTCCAAGAGTTCCCTGGACACTGATAGACTTAAGAATTTAACGAAGGGATTTAAGGAATATAAATTCGAAATTTAGTAAGAAAGATGGAGAATGATAGTATTAATATTAAGAAGATTCCCGGTAAACCAAATTAGAAATCCGTGAAATATTCCTACGAACGATCAATCGAAACGAGCAATAACCGGACAAAAGAAACAAGAAGAGGAAGCAAGAGTCATGCATAAGCTATTAGAAAATATCTAGCATCCAAGTGGTGACTCAAGTAACTAGGATACTTAGCAAGAAACTAGTACTTAGAAAACCAACCACTTAGTTAGCTTGTAACCATCCAAAACTCAACACTTGTCTTGCCAAATACATCACTTCATGCATCATCACTTTAATAAAGTGAACATCATAAGGAAGGTATGAAGGAAAACCACATATCAAACGGACCGTTTTCTGATTTATAAAAATATTTGAATCGAAGTTAAACGCGAACGAACCCCTGAAAACCCGTTTGGTTATAACTTTGGTAAAACACTTAGAAAACGAATGTTATAACTCGAGGTATAATCTCGGTTCGTAATCGATCGACTTTAGAACTTATACGACTTAAGTATATACCGAGTGTGAGTATGATGACATGTCGTAATAATGAACAAATGTCGGATCGTATCGGTAATAAAAAGAGTTACACTAAAAGGTATATAACGAGATAATTTGAAAACGTGTTTCGATTTAAGTGAAGTTATACTTATACTTTTAAAAGGTGTTAAGTGGTTAATCTCGAATGTTCTGATTGTTTATAGATCATCGAGCAGACCCGGGACACGCTATCTCCACCCACACCCGATTACCAGGCAAGTGTTCAAAACTTTGAACCTGTTGTTGTGATAATATATATATGTGATTGCCATTTTACATATGCCATAGCATGCATGCCTATTGTCAAATTATATTATGATACCTGTTCCCTGAATTGATATTGGCTTATAGACTATATACGAATTATCGGTTATAAGCCGGATTGTTTTGATAAGACCCTTAGCGAAGGGCATATGATATTCATTCTTAAATATAGACCGGGAGTCGGTATTTTGAGATATAGATAGTCGTGGAAACCCAGAGGGATTCCAACGGCAGATTATTATTTATTTTAAGGAATGTTATTATTAAACGTTATTTATATTTCCATAAAGTATCAATTACTTGGAAATATTTCGAGGAATGTTATTCGAGTATTATCTCAGTTGAGAGATATTAAATGAATGTTAGTTTCGAATATTCATTTAGAGTTGATTATTTAATGAATATTATTTTGATATTCATTAGAATGTTATTTATTAAATGAATATTACTTTCGAATATTCATTTAAGGTTTTATGTACTTGATGAATATTATTTTAAAATATTCATTGGAAGTTCTATTTACTTAAGGAATATTATTTCGATTATTCCTTTAAAAGTTTTGATTACTAAATGAATATTATTTGGATATTCATTTAGAAGATTATTTATTAAATGAATATTATTTTCAAATATTCATTTAAGGTTTGACTTATTTATTGAATATTATTTTAAATATTTATTGGAGTTTAATTATTTAATGAATATTATTTCGAATATTCATTTAAGGAGGGATTTATTTAGTAAATAATTCCATATATTCATTCGAGGATTACTTACGAGCAATATTATGATTTAGTAATATTCCGTAATTATTACTTAGTTAATAAATATTCTTGGAATATTTATTTAATTCTTTTAAATTCTTCTTAAAATGATTTATATTATTCGAAGATTATATTTCACCTCCAGATATTATGTAAAATATTTCGGAGTCTTTTTACGACTATTTTATCAAGGAAAGGTTCCCAACTGTTTTTATTTTTCATTTAAATCTATCTTAAAAGGATTTAAATGCTCGCTCAAACTTCCATATTATAGGGGAACCTACTTGAGCAATGTTATTTATCTTATTGACTTCCCGGTCATAAGTCTTGTAAAACTATTCATTTCCCTCGCAACGTGGTTGCTGTTTATCAATTGAATCTTTGAGTAACCTTCTCATCATTCGAGGGGTAAGATTATTGGAACAAGATGGTATCCTCTAACAAGCAGCAGCTTGGGAGATGTTGAATTTTCCTTTCCAACTCGATACGACTACTATGTGGAGTCTTATCAACAAATATTATACTTGGGGAAAGGGGGACGAACTTTGCGTTCAGAGTCATGAATTTATTTTCAAACTTGGAGTCGTGTAAGAGGCCGAGTAGCGCCGGTCCATCCCCTTTGGCCCAACCGTTGGTCGGGGAGAGCTAGTAGGGCGGTAGATAAGTAAAGCCGTCAGTTCTTCCTTCTACCAGTAGTAAATCTAAATTGAGCTGTACAATCTGCGACTGATCATCGTAAGATTGGCAGTGGGCGTGGTGAATACTCCAGCATAAGTTCATCATTCAAATTCTTTTATTTTCTGCAACATTATCATTGTTGGCAGTATTGGAAAATTATTCATAGTTGGAATTGCAATATTTTCCCTGCAAGTTCCTCTTTTATGATAATGATGATATCTGGCTTATCTTTGACATAGCAGATATTCCCACCTATATATGCATTTTGAGTTACCTTGTAACTTCATCGTTTATGTTATACTGGCATCATTTTCGTAAATGCATGGCATATGGTTTGAAAGATAATTTTGAACTGTTATATATTATCGTTCAGTTATATATTATTATTGGTGGGCTATTGTTCACCCTTGCTTTATTATTATATCACCACAACAGCTAGACCAGATGACTCGCACAAGGCGCACTCGACGCGGGCGAGGACGATGAGATTACCAGAGCTGAAGAAGAAGCTATTGGTAGGATAGATTCATTCTTTCAGTACCAAGTATATGGTCTAGTATGACTTATGCAAATGGATTGCAAAGTGTATGTATTCATATTGTAACTCTTTTGGGTTGTAAGAACTCATAATGTGTTTAATAAAATTTGGTTGTTACTCTGATTTCATCTCTGGGACTATAACGGGTGTGTTTTATATTGTTGTGTTGGGTCATAAAGATGTAATTTATTTTATGTTGAGGTAAGTTCAAGTGTTGTGGATAGAATTGGAGACCGTAACGACCGGATCCCGGATCTGGGGGTGTTACAGGTACTCTCCCTGATGCCCTGCAATCACAAACATTCACTGAAGGTCAGATTTAAGGATCCAGACTTGCTTGGATCCTTTGGCTTTCTTAACTTTGTTAGCTTTAGCAGCGGAATTCTTATTATCAGAGTTTAAGCTAACATTTTCAGAGTTTACACTTGTAGAATTAACCTTAACCCATTTCCAATTGGGCTTCAGTTAATAATAATTATGATAGATAGCATGATAATCCCTACAAGTATAAATAGAATGCCAAGTACTTCCACAATGTTTGCATAAAGTCTGTGGTCTAGTTCTAACAGAATCTTTCTTCACTTCAGACTTGGAAGGTAAAGAATTAATGTTTTTATTTTTCCTGCAGAAACTAGCAAGATGGTTAGTACTACCACAGTTATGACATGTCTTTCTTGGAGCGAAAGTAGCAAGCATTGGATAATTACCTTGAGTAATGCCTACTTTACCATTTCTATTCTTCCTAGACACTTTCTGTTTCTTAACAGATTTTAACTCCTTAAGCTTATGCTTGAGTTGTTTATCTGTCATTGAACCAATATTAACCTGTTTAACACTAGTTTTTACTGGTTCTTTCTTAACAGCTCCTTTTTCAGCTTCAGACTTAGGTTCATTTATTCTATGAACAAATTTTGTAGATGGAAGATGTGTTCTAACTTTGACCTTATTTTGAAACCTAAGTTCATCTTCCACACAGTAACCTAAACCAACTGTGTCTGACTGAAAAACCTCTTGAGTGTCTTCTCCAGAATGAGTCCAAGTTTTAATTATGTGATTTGCCTTCTCCAATTCAGATTCTAGTTGCTTATATCTTCCTAGAAAATCCTGTTCTAGATAAACAGCATCATCTCTTTCTTTCTGAACTTGTTGCATGTTTTCAAGTTTCTCTTCAACAATTTTATTTCTCTCTTTAAGTTCAGAATTCTCAAATTTGATTCTCTCATTCTATAAAGTCTGATCCCTATAACTGATATGCAAAGACTTAAGATAAATTCTCAATTCAGATATATTATCAGTATTATAAGCATAGGTAGTTAGGGGTACCTTGTTTTCAGAATCTTCAGATTCATTCTCATTAGCGGCCATGAGAGCATAGTTAACATCCTCATCTGAGTCTGAAGTGTCTGCCCAGTCTCTGCCTTTTGTGATAAGTGCTTTTCCAGTTTTACCCTTCTTGCACTCAGGAGCATAGTGACCCATCTCCTTGCACTTGTAGCATTGAATCTCAGACTTGTCTTTCTTCCCAGATTTAGTCTCCTTTCTCTCAGACTTTCTGAAACTCTTCCTGTCTGAATTTGAATCTTTAAAGAACCTGTTTCCCTTCTTGAAGTTCTTGAAACCCATCTTCTTGAAAGTCTTCACCATCAAGACAGCCATTTTCCTCATTTCTTCTTCATCATCCTCAGAATCAGATGATTCATCAGTATTTGAATCAACATCAGAGTTTGATGACTCACTTTCAGAATGTATGACTAAAGCCTTTCCCTTAGCTTTCTTCTTCAAGGGTTTCTCTTCAACCTTAAGAGCAACAGACTTTATCTTCTTGCTTGATCTCATGTTTCTCTGCTCCATTTCCAATTCATGTGTTTTGAGCAGCCCATAGATTTCATCAATCTCAGTATCAGCAAGATCATAGTTATCTCTTATGGTGGTTGTCTTCACATCCCACTTTTCAACTAAGGCAAGAAGAAATTTGAGATTTGAGTCTTCTAGATTATACTCTTTATTAACCAGTGACAAATCATTGAGCAGTTTACAGAATCTGTCAAATGTTTCTGTCATGGTTTCTTCAGATTTAGCCTCAAAGTGCTCATACTCCTGTGTGAGTATGTTCCTTCTATTCTTCTTGATAGCAGCAGTTCCTTGACATCTAACCTCAAGGGCATCCCAGATTTCTTTGGCAGTAGTGCAGTTAATCACTTTATTAGACATAACATTGTCTAAGGCACTATGAAGTAGATGCCTAACTTTTGCATCCTTAGCGATAGATGAAAGATCTTCAGGAGTCAGATCTTTCTTCTCCTTTGGAACTGTTTTAGCTTCTTGACCAGCAGTAGCAACAGATGGCTTTGTAGGTTTATGAGGATGTTCATAAATTCTGTCAAGATATTCTGGATCTGTAGCTTCCAGAAACATAGTCATCTTCACCTTCCAGATTGCATAGTCTGCCGGCCTGAGAATAGGAACCCTAATTGTCTCATAACGACTCACTGTGGTAGGAGTCTTCTCAGAACTTGAACCTGTTGGAGGAGGTATCTCTGCCATTGATTATAGTTATGTGTGGATCTTAAACTGTATTAACGTAACAGATCTGCTCTGATACCAGTTGTTAGGCCGAATACACAATTATAATCAAGATTGTATGAGAGATTAACAATAAAACACACGTTTAAACAATTAAAAACTGTTTGGAATTAATAACTCCTCTCTCAGTGATGTAAAATATCACAAAGAGCTGCTTAGGTTACAATGAATGATATTGCGTTGCACGATACCCTTCTAGGGTTAACCAAACTGTATTTATAAGATATACAGCTACTATACAATCGATAATTAATACTCCTATAAATTAGCTATACAATTGATATCAATTACGATTGCTACACGTCACTTTAGTCAACTCAATCTCTTTGACAGCTATCCAATCTTCAAAGATATTGCTTCCATAATTATCTTCAATAATTCTTCAAACACTGTTGACCAGTAGACGTTTCCTCCAGACAGAGTTTAACAAACTCTGTCGAGCTTCCATCTGTCAGCGTTTAACTAAACTCTGACTGCTTCCAGCTAAACTCTGATATTTCACTGTAACATTTAAACACTGATTAATATTCACATCAATTATATCTAACAATATATTTTTCGAAGATTGATTTGAGATCCGGCTATCATCAACTAAAGATCAAGCCTGAGGATATTCCTAAGACTGCTTTTAGGACCCGATATGGACATTACGAATTCTTAGTTATGTCTTTTGGATTGACGAATGCGCCAGCTGCTTTTATGGACCTGATGAATCGTGTGTTCAAGAGGTTCCTGGACAAGTTCGTGATTGTATTTATTGATGACATCTTGATATACTCGAAGTCTCCTGAGGAACATGCTGAATACCTCCGATTGATTCTGGAAGCGCTGAGAAAGGAAAAGTTATATGAGTGTGAGTTCTGGTTGAAAGAAGTTCAATTTTTAGGACACATTGTGAGCGGCGAAGGGATTTTTGTAGACCCCGCAAAGATAGAAGCCGTAGCAGATTGGGAGAGACCCAAGACTCCAACAGAGGTTAGAAGTTTCTTTGGATTGGCCGGATACTATCGTAGATTTGTGAAGGATTTCTCAAAGATAGCTACGCCACTGACTCGACTTACCAGAAAGAGTAAAAAATTTGAGTGGACCCCCAAATGCGAAGACAGCTTTCAAGAATTGAAGAAGAGATTGACTACTGCCCCAGTGTTGACCTTACCCGATGAGAAAGGTAATTTCGTTATTTTCAGCGATGCTTCTCACAAGGGTTTAGGATGTGTTCTGATGCAACATGGGAAAGTAATAGCTTACTCATGTCGACAACTGAAGGAATATGAGTCCCATTACTCTACTCACGATTTGGAACTTGCTGCTATTGTTTTTTCCCTCAAGATTTGGAGACATTACCTTTATGGAGAGAAATGCGAGATTTACACGGATCACAAGAGCTTAAAGTATATATTCACGCAGAAAGAATTAAACATGAGACAGAGAAGATGGTTAGAATTAATCAAAGACTATGATTGCTCGATAAACTACCACCCAGGGAAGGCTAATGTTGTAGCTGATGCTTTAAGTAGAAAGGAAGGACTCAACCTGTTGACAACCTCAAAAGAATTGGTCAGAGAATTTGAGATAATGGAATTAGAGGTCAAGGTCCCAGTCCAAAACAATGAAAGAGTTTACAGCATTCAGTTTCAACCAGAGCTACTCGAGAAGATCCGCTGTTGTCAAGAACAAGTAATGGAACAAAGAAGATCAGAGTTGACCGGAGAAGAATTTCTAAGTTCAAAAGATGATAAGGGAATTAAGCGATTTGCATCGAGAATATGGGTTCCTAATGTTACAGAGTTGAAGGAAGAAATTATGAGCGAAGCGCATAACTCGAGATATTCCATTCACCCAGGGAGCACAAAAATGTATCAAGACATCAAGCTGAATTATTGGTGGCCTAACATGAAGAGAGAGATTGCAGAATGGGTAAGCAAGTGTTTGACATGTCAGAAAGTGAAAGCCGAACATCAGCGACCAAGTGGACTTTTACAACCCTTAGAGATACCCGAGTGGAAATGGGAACATATTACCATGGATTTTGTCGTAGGATGGCCCCGAACTAGAGCCAGCCATGATGCAATTTGGGTTATTGTCGACCGACTCACTAAATCTGCGCATTTCCTACCAATTAGTGATAAGTACTCCGTTGAGAGATTGGTGAACATATACCTAAAGGAAATTGTGGTTCGTCATGGAGTGCCCGTTTCAATTGTATATGATAGAGATGCCCGTTTTACTTCTCGATTTTGGAAAAGTTTTCAGGAATGTCTTGGCACGAAGTTAAATCTGAGCACTGCATATCATCCACAAACCGACGGACAAAGTGAAAGGACAATTCAAACAGTTGAGGATATGTTAAGAGCCTGTGCACTTGATTTCAAAGGAAGTTGGGATGATCATTTGCCCTTAATTGAGTTTGCTTACAACAATAGTTACCACTCCAGCATATGTGTAGCACCATATGAAGCATTGTACGGAAGGAAGTGTAGATCACCTCTATACTGGGATGAAGTAGGAGAAAGGAAAATACTATGACCAGAACTACTACAACAAACTAAGCAAGCAACCGAAGTCATTCGAAAAAGGTTAGTTGCAGCTCAAGATCGACAGAGGAAGTATGCAAATCAAAAAAGAAAAGACAAAGCATTTGAAGTGGGAGATAAAGTGATGCTGAAAGTTTCATCTTGGAAGGGAGTAATGAGATTCGGAAAGAAAGGCAAGTTGAGCCCCAGATATATAGGACCTTTTGAGATTCTCAAGAAAATAGGACCACTAGCTTATCAGTTGGCCCTACCTCTAGACCTTCAGCATATCCATGATGTGTTTCATGTTTCTGCGTTAAGAGAATATCATTCTGATTTCAGGCATGTTATAATCTACGAAACAGTGGAAATACGTCCTGATTTGTCATACGAAGAAAAGCCAGTACAGATCCTAGATTTCAAAGTGCAAGAGTTAAGAACTAAGAAAGTAAATTTAGTAAAAGTACTTTGGAGAAACCACCAGGTTGAGGAAGCCACGTGGGAATTAGAGAGCGAAATGAGGAATAAATATCCTGAATTGTTTAGTGCGTAATTTTGATTCCGAGGACGGAATCCTATAAGGGGGGAAGACTGTAATAACCGCTAATTTTTCGAATAAATTTTTCCTACTCGATATTTAAATTTTAATTAAAAACGATGCACTAGTATATTTTAATTAGCGCGTTTCTGTAAAATTTCGAAATTTTATATATTCATATGTAGGTAAATATTATATTATATCTATTTAATTATATTTATTCGGTATTTAATAAAATTAGGAAATTTAGAGAAACAGGATTTTAGTTTTAGGTCGAATTTATTTTATGAAACGAAATTAGAGTCTCGTTTTAATTAGCCAGCAGGGGGGAAACGAGTTCTTTTCACCAAACATTGCACTAAACATGATCATTATTTTCCCAGCACTTGCTTTTGTCTCCCACTCTTGTTCCTTTTGATTAAATAAACAGAAAACCCGCACAGAAACACGGTGCCATGTTTTGTGCCTTTTCAATAAACAAACAGGCCTCGTCTTTATTTACAATCAGTGATACATCACTTTGTCACAAAACAAAACACAAGCCCCCCATATTTCTCTTTCCTGCAAGACCCATCTCCTACCTCTTTAATCAAAAACACTCGACCATATTCATATATACAAACAGAGTACAGAACAACTACAGGTAGTTCATTTTATTTTATTTTATTTTTTGTTTTTATTCTTATTATTTTTTCTCCGATTTCTTTGTTGAATCTGGCATGTGGAGGCTTGATTCCGAATTGTTGTGTTCCGGAGTGTGTTGTCTGAGTGTGCAGAGAGATTACGAGTGAGTCGAGAGAAGAAGAAAGGGAGAAGTGAGGTGATTATTGTGTGGATTGTGGGTTGTAATTGGAGTAAGGGGAGGTTGAGGATGATGTTGTTGTTGTCGGAGAAGAGAGGTATGCGAAGGGGGTTGTCGATGTTGGTTGCCTGGCGAAGAACCACCACCGATTGGTGGTGGTGGTGGCGGTGACTGTTTAACAGAGAGAAGAGGGAGTAGAGGGAGGCAGGAAGAGAGATTAGGAGGGAGAGATAGAGAGACCAGGAGAGACAAGAGAGTTTGAGATAGAGACCGAAGAGAGAAAGAGATCGACGGAGAGAGTGAGATCGAGAGAGAAGACAAGGGTTTTGAGAGAGATAACGAGAGGGAAGAGGGGGAGTCGAGAGGGAGTCGGGAGAGGAGAGAGATGTAGCGGGGACAGAGAATGAGAGAGACATCGGGGGAGAGAGATGGAGATGAGTGGGTTTGAGTGGTCGGAGAGTTTGGCAGAGAGATTGTGGAGGGGGGAGAGAGAGAGAGAGAGAGAGAGAGATGAACGAGAGAGAGAGAGAGATGCGGGGCTGGAGAGAGATTTCCGGGGAGTTGCACGGTGGTGGTGGCGCTAGGTGGGGCCCACGCTGCAGTTAAATAAAATGTAATAAAATAATACAGTTTTAATAAAATTGGTGATCAGATTTTATAATTTGGAATAAAATAATAAGGGTGCTGTTGGTTTTAAAACTGGAATATTAATTAAAGTTGTTAGTAATAAACAGTTTAATAAAAATGGTTTAATTAATTAATTAAATAAAAATAATTTGTGATTATTGGACATAATTTAGAGATTTAATGATTCGTTGATAAAAAGAGGGAATAATTATGAATAAATAGAATAAAATATGGTTTTATTTTGGAAAGCTGATATTTAATATTTTCGGACTAATTTAATTAACCGGATCGAGTGAGATTAATTTAGAGGCTAAAATCGGAGTATTATTAAATTATTACGAGATTAAAAATGGAAGAGAAATTTGTTAGTATAATATTATGGATTTAAATTGAATAAAAATGGATTCTCGAGTTATTTCATTTTGAGAATAAATAGAGATTAATATTAATTAAATTAGAGAATTTTAGAGCCCTTTTAAATGAGAGTTTTCTTGCAATTAAATAAAGTGAGATTTACGGATATTAAAAATAGTATATATTTTCTAGATTGAATTCTTGAGTTCGGAGAAGAGTTATTATCCGGGAATTTCTTTCCGTTATTTATTGTAGAGATTTTCAAGAGAAATTATTATTATTTTAATATTTAAATATTATATTTTCGGTTAAGAGATATTTTTAGTTGACGAATTGCTCACGTATTTCTGGTTGCCATTTTTAGAGAATATTTCCCGAGCCGTAGATCGAAGCCAAGTTCACGGGTAGAGTATAAATTTTAACTGCATTTATTTGCACTACGAGATTGAGGCAAGTTCCTTCCTACCCTAACTCTCGGAAACATTGTATTTCTGTTCGTATTATTTCATTCGTTAATTATTTTCGAGCTATCAATTATGAGATTTATCTATTGCTCCTTATGATGCAATTATTTCTTTTGAGCATTATCCCTCGTTAAATATTACGATACTGTTAATTTAGTTTACTTACGAATTATACTCCCTATAAGCGTAGAAATAAATTCGTTGCTATCGGGTCGATCTCATTAATTCGAGACGACTATTATTTTGATTAAGTGAAACTAATCTCATTTGTTCGAGATAGTTAAATTCATTCTTCTCAGTGGAATTTATTGTACAAATTCAACAATAATTTATTGATTATCTTTTAGTTGGTTCCTCGTTCGAATCAATCGATAAGAGTTATAAAATTAGAATTGTTAGAGTTGTTACGTGTTGATCACGTGAAAAATATTCTATTCAACGATTCATCAATTTTGAGTATTATAATCATTCGAGTGGTACTATTTATTCGGTACGACTCAAAATATTTCATGTTAAGACTATTCTCATTATTTCGAGACAGTTGCTTTTATTGTCAAGGTTTGGCATTTTATTCGTGTCAACCAATAAAATATTACTATTGAGAGTTTACATCAGTCCATTGTTCGGATTGGTGGTAAAATTGAGTCAGACTGGCAGTCCACCAGATTATTAAATATTTTCCTGGAAGAGTTATCTCAAATTATCTGTTCATCAAATATTCGGGAATTCTATATTCTACTGGTCAATTTTGGGAAAGAGGCCCATTATAGAGAAAGAGAGACTTATGTACCATTATACGGACACGAGAATAATTAGGCACTAAGTTGCCAGGGTTGAATTAATAACCCACTATGATGCTAGCATTCATACATATATATTATATTGTTGATATCGTATTGTAGCCATGATCAGGCAAAGTGCGGTGTCATTGGAGGATTGTATTCTCGGTCGGTTAGTTGATCGCCCCACCGAGATACCGAGAGGTGGAAGACCAGTTTATTCTTAAATCATAAGTTATCCGAGTTATATCAAATGAGTCTTTCGAGTATTCTATTTCGAGATGAGTTTTGAGTCTTTCGAGTATTCTATTATCAAGATGAGTATTGAGTCAATTCCGATTGTGAAATTCAACTGTTTATAAAAGTCTTGAGTATTTCTTTAGGTAATATTATTATATTTATATACCGAGCAAGGAGAGAACTTGCTGAGCACCATAGTTGCTCATTCTTGCTTTATTCAGCTGTCAAGATGGAAAGAGGCGAGATGTCCAGCCAAGGATCCAGAGGAAAGGGAAAAGCTCCAGGCTATGCTGATAAGAATTAGAATATCCAGCTGGAACCTTTATTTTTCTATTTTTGTGAACTTATGTAAGATATTATCCTAAGATGTACTAAGACGTATTGTAATATTGTGTGAGACCGATCTTGGATCTGCGGAGTGGGACATTTATGCTCCGTTGTATTAAATATTTTGCTTTATTATTACGTTGACGTGTGCTGCAGGATATTGAGACAATGTGACGACCCGGGTCCCCGGTCAGGGCGGATCTTGGGGCGTTACACATTCAGTCTTTGATATTCAGTTTTTCTTTGCAGATGTTTCAACTCTACAAACATATCTCGAGGTAACTTCTGTAAGTTTCTATGGATTTTGAAACTTTTAGATGTGAATATGTATAAAATTTGACACCACTATGAATAATAGTTCATATTAACCGTCTACATTCCAAGTAAGCTATAATTTTTTTTGTTTGATTTTTCTTGCTTGACAATTAGGTTTAATGTTTAAATTATGTACTTTTTTCATCCTAATATTTTTATATAATGAGATCTTTTTAACCTTTTGTGATTGTAATTTTTTTTGCTGGATACTGGAGCATAATTAAGGTACGCAATCTGGTTAATGTTCTAATTGATAGTTGTGTTTCGAAGGTTATTGCTAGACACAGCCTCTTATGTGCTTTTGTCCACCTTTTTTTCAGTATGTCAATATAAAATACTTTTAACTTAATCGTGAAGTCGGAGGTGATTTCTATTACAGGATGGAGTGACCATACCCTTGATTGAGCGAACAAGATGTCACTTTGATTTCTCTCATTGGTAACCTCTTCGGTCTAAATTCTAAACAATCCAAATCTCTATTACAAATTATATTATTTATCATCTAAATGCAATTTTAGCTTAGTTATATATAAAAGAACTCAGTCACATGTAAGTCTACATTCTTTAGATTTAAACAATCTTCATGCCGCATCAAGTGTAAGTGTATATATCACGGTAACTTTTAATAAGTAGTAAAATTGATCCCTTTGATCCAATTGACTCCAAATATTCAAGCTCCCTTAAAAATGACAAAAGGTTTCCAATTTTTGGAATAAAGTTTTCACTTTTGACAAAAAAGTTCTCGATTTTGTTTCCAGACATGTATTTATAATTAATATACTAAAATATAAAATTTTGATATCAACCTAGAATTTGAGAAAATCGTTTGTCATAGTGATAAAATGATAGTTTTTTTTTTGTCACGACAATCAGAATTATTAATGACATAGATTGCCAAAAAATATAGCTACTTACAGAATTTATTATAGGGAATTTACCAAAAATACTAGTTTTAAAGTTTCTATTTGCAAAAATACCATCATCTTTAATTAATTGCATATTTATTATCTTAATTGAAAAAATACTATCTTTCTTTTTCCAACCCAATTTTAATTTTTTTTAAAAAAACTTTTTTAAAAAAATAATTCGGATGAACAGTGACCTGCCACGTGGCAGGTTACTGTTCATCGACTTTTTTTTATTTTTTAAAAGGTGGGGTGATTTTGGTGGATTTGGGTTGCAAGGCCCCGCCATGGGTCATATTCAACTGATTGCAACCACATGCAACTGAATGCAACCACATGAAACTTTTTTTTTTATTAAGGTGAGGTGATTTTGGTGGATTTGGGTTGCAAGGCCCCGCCAGGGGCCATATTCAACTGAATGCAACCACATGCAACTGAATGCAACCACATGCTACTTTTTTTTAAGGTGGGGTGATTTTGGTGGATTTGGATTGCAAGGCCCCGCTAGGGGCCATATTCAACTGAAAAACGAAAGTTGCATTCAGTTGCATGTGGTTGCATTCAATTGCATAAGAAAGTTCCATTTTTCAGTTGTCATTTTCGACCACTTTTTTGAATTATATATATATGTATATATATATATATATATATATATATATATATATATATATATATATATATATATATATATATATATATAGAGAGAGAGAGAGAGAGAGAGAGATTTCAAAAAAGTGGTCGAAAATGACAACTGTAACATATATAGAGTTCAAAAAGTGGTCGAAAATGACAACTGAAAAATGGAACTTGCAATCAGAAATTCAGTTGCATGTGGTTGCATTCAGTTGCATAAGAAAGTTCCATTTTTCAGTTTTCATTTTCGACCACTTTTTTGAACTATATATATATATATATATATATATATATATATATATAGTTCAAAAAAGTGGTCGAAAATGATAACTGAAAAATGGAACTTGCAAACAGAAATTCAGTTGCATGTGGTTGCATTCAGTTGCATGTGGTTGCATTAAGTTGAATATGGCCCCTGCGGGGCCATGCAACCCAAATCCACCAAAATCACCCCACCTTAAAAAAAAATTGCATGTGGTTGCATTCAGTTGCATGTGATTGCATTCAGTTGAATATGGCCTCTGCGGGGTCTTGCAACCCAAAATCACCCCACCTTAAAAAAAAGTGTCAAGTCGGTTGGGTAGGGGGGAAGGGTTGCCCTAATTTGTAGTATTTTTGCAATTTTGAAACTTAGTTTAGTAAAATTGCAAATAGCTTTTTTTAACAAAATTAAAATTGCAAAATTTTACTTTTTTATATATATTTGTCAAAAAACCTCTTTATTATACGAACCTAATAAATTATAAATTAGATTTTAATTCAAGTTTGTATTCCTATTACACATTACATTTCTAAATTTTATAAAATTCATAAAAATATATAAAGCAACATACTAATTGATCTCTACAAAATTCTATCAATTGAAAAATATTATTATTACAATATATTATTATTTCAAATCATAATATTATTATAACAATTTAATATTATTTAATATTATATTGAATGTGTACATGATAAATGAATGTAATTTTAATCATCCATATTATTTCAGTTTCAACTTAAATCTTAAAATTTTAATCTAAAATAATGTATTTAAGGCAAGATAGCAACAATGAACAATTAACTTTGCACAACGCAAAAAAAAAAAATTAAAACCCTGATTACAACTTATACCAATTCTTTTCGTCCAACATGAAATTTTATTGTTCTTTTGAAAAATAATTTAGCACAATTCAATTCATTTTAGGGTAATAAACATAACACGCGCGTAGCGCGGTTGGAATGACTAATTTTTTACATATTATGTATAAGTTTTATTTTTGAAAAGTTACGTAGACTTTTTAGGTAAGGGCTTATATGGTTGGAAATAGGGATGGCAACGGGTTGGATATCTGTGATATCCAAATACAATTGGATTTGGAAATTCAAGATCCAAACCCGATTCGGATTTATCCAACCCCGAATTTTTGAATTCTTGTAAATAAGTAGTAATATTTTTTTTAAGCTAAATTTCATAAAAATTAAAATTAAAATTGCAAATAAATTATAATATATATAAGGAATAAATTATAATATATATATATAAGAATAAATTATAATATATATATATAAGGAATAAATTATAATATTATATATATATATATATATAAATTATAATATATATATATATATATATAGAGTTGCACTCCATAGCAAACACCTTATATAACAAACAATAAAGAACACCTCATATCTAATATAATTTAAGAGTTCCGTCATAGCACCCAATACAAAAAGTTGTTATTTTTTTACCCTCTATCAAGTCTACAAAAAAAAAAAAAAAATTGAAAATTTACTGTTCATTGATGACGTCATCAGTGAACAGTAATTTTCAAAAAAAAATTTTCTTTTTTTTTGCAGACTTGATAGATGGTAAAAAAATAACAACTTTTTGTATTGGGTGCCCCTTGCGGGGCCAAAGGATCTAATAGATCTAAGGTGTTCTTTGTTGTTTGTTATATAAGAGTGTTCTGTATGGAGCAAAAGCCTATATATATATATATATATATATATCGGGTTTGGATCGGGTTTTGGATTTCGGGTTTGGATCGGGTTGGATTTGGCTAATATCCAAATCCAAACTCTTTCGGGTTTAAAAATAAAATCCAAATCCAAATCCAAAAAATCGGGTTCGGTAAGATCCAATCGGGTCGAATTGGATCAGGTATTCGTCGGATCGGTTTTTTTTGCCATACCTAGTTGGAAATGCTTGAAGAGGGGGTTTCATGGGTGTTGGCCCCCTATATCACAATTTGAAAGAAAATGGTCCCAAATATCACAATCTAAAAAGTTGGTCCCATATATCACTTTAAAACACTACATCGTGTAGCGTTTTCATTTTTTTTTATGAAAACGCTACATCGTGTAGCGTTTTGACTTTTTTTTTACTGTAAACGCTACTTGAAGGTTGGTTTTGGGCTAGTAACGCAACTTTAATTTTGGTTTTGGGCTTGTAACGATACTTTAAGTTTGGTTTTGGATTATTTTTTTTTTGAAACGTTACTTTAAGTTTGGTTTTTGTAATTTCTAAAAGCAAAATGGAAACGATGAACCCCTAAATTTAATTAAAATTGTATTTTTTTAATTTAAAAATTTTAATTAAAAAATTGAATCCGGTGGCCTGATTTTTAAACGCTAACGCGTTTAAAAATCTGGATAAATTAGGGTTTAGAGTCTAGGGTTTAGGATTGTAAACAACCCTAAACCCTAAGTTCGTATACGGTTTATTCGTCGTTCCGAATATTCTAACCCAAAATGGAAACGTTGAACCCCAAAAGTTAACCGTTGAAACCCCGAGGGAAAAAAGATAAAATTTAAAAATTTTAATTAAAAAATTGAATCTGGCGGCCTGATTTTTAAACGCTAACGTGTTAAAAATCAGGATAAGTTAGGGTTTAGGATTTAGGGTTTAGGGTTGTAAACAATCCTAAACCCTAAGTTCGCATACGGTTTATTCGTTGTTCCCAATATTTCTAAAATCAAAAATAGAAACATTGAACCCTAAAAGTTAATTATTGAACCCCTGAAAGGATAAAAAAGAATAACTAAAAAAAATCCCAAAACGCAACTTTATGTGGTGTTTTCCCCCAAAAACACCACATAAAGTCACGTTCCCCCCCCCCCCCCACTTGAAGTCACGGGTGTAGTAGTAAACGCTATATCAACTTTGGTTCTTAGGCCCAAAACGCTGAACTATCCAGCATTATATTAAAAAAAAAAAAAAAAATTCCCCCAAAACGCTAAGCGATCTATCGTTACTAAAAAAAATCAAAAACGCTATATTGGAATGTGTTTTGGAGTGATATTTGGGACCAAATTTTTTAGTTGTGATATTTGGGACCATTTAAGTTCAAATTGTAATATTGGGGTCTTTTTTTCAGGTTTCATGCGAGAGCTTGTATAACCTAATAGACTCTTCCGTCGAGGATATATACTCTTTTGCTTTGTGTACATCCATCCTGCAAAGAGCGACAGTTTTCAGGCTCATCTAAGTAGAATCACCGTTCACAGCAAAATTAACAAAATTATCAAATATATATTTTAATTTCTAAAAATTATCAACTAGCTGATGCATAACCTTTTACTAGTAGCAACAAGTATCACAAGCCCCTGAAATTTGCTTTACATTCCAGGCCCTGGTAATTTCAAATGATAATAGCAATTAACAACATTACGCATGAAAACATATACAGTACATAAAATATTAAAATCATATCTGCGTGTATTCATATAACATTAGTTGGAGGTTTCATCCATATATTACTACACATTGTGTTGAATCTTTACCAAATCTGATAACAGATTTCAACCATCTAAAAATAAGACAAAAACAATATACATATTCTAGTTGCTAGTAATGTAGTTTGCGAGAGTTTTGCAAACTCTAGAAACATAGATCGGTTGGCACGGACATAAAAGCAAAGTATAACTGTGGATTTCTAAATTAATTAATCCTCGAGCTGTTCAACCTTCCCCACCATTTCTTCTTCAACTTGTCACCAGATCCTTCTTCAGATCCTAGTTTATTCAAGATTACCTTTGTTTCTCTTAATCTTGCCCCATAATCCTTTTTCCAGCCTTCAAAAATTTGTTTTAACCTTCTTAATTCTCGATCAGGGTTCAAACTTGCATCCACCTGACCTGATTTTACCTCCACTAAGAATTTTGCATCATCACCAAAAACTTGGCTCCTCTGATCAAACTCTTCGGCCAACCTACTTATAACACTAAGACCAGCACTCATTGGCCTCACCCCATTGCTATCTCGACTCCTGAAATTACTCCCTGTTTCCCAGCTGGAGTCTCTGTCATCGTTGACTGATGCATCGGAATTTCTTGCCGTGTCATCCAGGGCCAGACTCTTCTTTGCAATGGAGAGACTAGACTGTAATGACCTCATTTGTTTTTGCCATACTTCTTCCATTGACTTCATTTTTCCTTCGTATTCGGACCAGCGGTTCTCGTATTGTTGCAGTCGTTGGTGGAGAATGTCATTTTCTTCATCCTTCACTCGTAAAGCTGACTCAGCTTTAAGTACACGTCGTTGTAGCTCCGCAAGGAATGATGACTTTACCAGCACCTCATCCGACTCATTGCTCTGTTTACAAAGCCACCATTGCCAATGCAAATGTTAAAAAAAAGGGAAATTTACAGAAGGTTACAGATAAGCTAAAATGCTCTTCAAATCTGTAATGTTCTCAGAAAGCTAGCAGTCAAAGCCCTCAAGTCAAATGTTAGAAAGATAAATCTTTATCGCTAAATAGCCCTCTGCCGGGCTTGTCTGATGGCTTGTACTTCAAAAAGAACATCATCCTCACTTGATTTTAAAGTTGAGAAAATATTTTAGACATATTAAGTTAATATGCATAATCCAAAATTTAAGAAACACCAAACATAATGCTTCGGCAGAGGTTAACTAATTGAAATATCATTCTCACTGTTTATACAAATTTCAAGCCATTTTATCTAAAAAAATTGGATCTGTCAAATTTCAAGCCATTTTATCTGAAAAAATTGGATCTTCTAGCTAAGTTAATACCTTTTTAGCTCCAAATTGTAGTAATCCTATGTTCCCTGAACATCTTCTGACCAACCAGCCACGAATTCCTGGAGACGAAAAAAATCAGTTAATCTCAAGAAAAAGAGCAATTAATGGACAACATAAAATCATAATACTTTCTTGCCCTCTTCTTTATATGACTAGTAGACTTATTAGAAACCTGAAAGTTGGGAAAGTCCAACATTAGTCTACCATAATTAGAAGAGTTTCTTTCTATATATACTGCAAGGCAAATAGCTCAAGCCAACAGTAGTTTATCCCTCTTGAAACTTGTCAATTATTTTAGGCAATACATGCAAAATTTTCAAATAGTGCCAAGTCCAACACTTTGGACATGTATCCTTGTTGCACACTTCCAGCCAAGTCTAGGTAACATAGGTTCCCCGTTCATACTAAAAGATCATGCAAGAATAACCTGTATATATTTTCATTAGATTACAAATAACTTCTAATACAACTTGTAATGAATAAAATTCCACTGTAAAGGTCCTAAAAGACAATACAATCCAAGAAAGCTATTCATTATATATACCTCCTAATCAATTCTGATGAAAGATATTACTGATATCTAAAGTCCACCAGGATTCTACTAGACTCGAAAGTTTTTCAACCTTGAATAAATTTCATATATAACCTATTGAGACAGCCAGACAGGGTGGTGAGGGGATACATAATTTCTGACATGTCAGAAAATGATCAAAGCCTTTTCAAAAAAGGCCTATGTTTTCAATCTGACGTGTACATAGAAGTTCCACAAACAGAATAGGAAAAGAAATCACCTTCAACAGACAATGGACTGGCAACAAGAAATGAAAAAAATTAGGTACCTGATTGTAACAGAACTGATGCATCATAGACATCTTTATAAATATTCCTGCTGATCCTGCCTTTGTACTGCTTTTGAATAATCACAGCCGCCCGATGTTGCCTTAATAAGCGAGAAAAGTCCTTTCTAGTTTTCACACCTCTAACAACTGCAGTAATGATAATTATTAAGATCATTTCCCTAGCCCTTAAAGAGATAACAGATATCTCAAAACAGCCTGGAATTAATAATGTAAAATTCTAAAAAGAATCTGAAAGGCAATACATGATTGCAGAGTGGTGACTCCTCTCCTTATCTCCCTAAATTGACGGCGAGCTTGATAACCTCTAAAGCAACTCTGAACATGTAAGATACCACGGAGCGTACGATTTCTTGTGTCCTCAAGCACCCCAATCTGAATGGATATTGTAAATGTTTGTTTCACTTTGACCAGCCCAAAGCATTGACACAAATATAAGGAATTGAAGATTAGAAAGAAGTTTTAATTACTTCAAAAGACATGTCTTACCTGTCCAGTTCTAAAGAACAATTTTGTGTAGCCAACTTGATACATATCAGCCAGAATACCAAATTGATGAAGAATAGAAACCGACACACCTAGTGGATCTTGTGATGGAACGTTGTCTAATAGAAGGAACCCATACCTGATTCAAAGTTAAGATTAGAAGAGAGGAAGTTGACACATGAGACATGTGAATTTTAAACACACAATGGAAATTCTGTGAGAATAAGTTAACTATGCGCTTATACCTTTGGGCAAACTTATGATGAGTCATTCTGGTAGGAAATCCAGATCTCGATATTCGAACAACTTCTAGGACTCCGCAGCATCTTAATTGCTGCAGTACAAGTCCTTGCTCATATAATCCAGGAGACTGAAAGTTGTTGGGCTTAATACAACGTATAAAATGTGGTGTTGTATTCTCCAGACGTTGCATTAGTTGGAATAGTTGTCCCTATTACCAAAAGAATATAAAAGTTAGCAAGTGGAAACTAACATTTGCACTAGATAAAAAATTTCTTAGGTACATAATATTATAAATTAAGACTTACCACAGAGTACAAATATTTATTTAAGATGATCATATGATCATCTGTGTGATTATATCAGATATCAATCCACTGTATCTATTAAAGCAAATGACATCTATAACTATGCAGAAAATATTCTTATACAAAGTTAACGGGCATGTTTACATCATCCATACAGTTTCAACTATATCTTATTTAATATTTGCCATCTTCATTTCATGCCCCACTATTAGAGTATTCTGGAAAAGAGATTGGCAATATACTAACGAGATTTGCATGGAATAAACAAATGGTCAAATAAGTACACAACATAGGAATAAATCACGGGTGACCTTGATCAACTGCAACCTGATAAACACATTTAACTGCGTTATTACCTCCGCTGAGAATTAATCAACAAACAGAACAAGAAATGCATATTACTTTATCAACTAAGGTGAAGACTGAAGATAGTAGTGTAAGGAATATGTAGAAAACATTTTGGAAACTTTGGATGTTTAATAACCGGAAGCCTGGAATCATTTTGGAAGACAAAGCATTTACTACCATATTCAGCACCTCAAATATCATATTTAAATAATAGCAGCAAGTATTAATATAAAATTCTTGGTACCTTAAATTTCGAGACAACACTGAGCTTTTGGGATTCTGCTCCACCTGATTTATATAATGGACCAACCACAGGCTTCTCAGATTGAGTGCGCAAATTGGATGCAAAAGCTTGAGGCAGATGGCATGCGCAAGATGACAGAAGTTGAATGGTGTCCGAGTGCAGTAGATCTCTATTCTTCTCTAGGAACCCTGTTGTATCATACATGACCTAGGAGGACCAAGCAAAAAACAGTGATCACTGATGAGGAGAAAGAATTCAAAGGGATAACTGCATCATGTTTATCAATCATTTTCCAAATGAGAAAAGTCTGCATTATCTGACTGGTGACCATCCAACTTATAATGTAATCAAATTTTTGCATGAGAATTGAAATATATAAGCCACAATACTATAACTTACATCTCCAGGTTGTATCTTTGTAGAATATAAAGTATTAGATGAATAAATAAACTCTATTCTATATACATAATTATGCAGGAACTATTTCTAAGGACAGCATCATCAGAAAAGAATGGTAGATCTGTTTGGCAACAACAAAAGCCAAAGGAAATAAAGCCAGACAGCGAAAAACATAAAATGGTATTGCAGTAATAAAGTACATACTTCGCCTGCATAGTGGCATACAGTAAAGGCATTTTCTCGTTCTCCTTTGAAACAAGAATTAGGATTCAGGTGCTGCTTAAGTTTATTGGCAAATGACAAATCTGTTCCATTCGGAAAGGTGGACTCTTCATCTAATAGAGACAATAGCCCCAGTGGTTTCTGCAAAAATGGAAAGAATTATATGTAGAAGTTAGTTAATTACATAGTCTAAATAAAAGTGGCAGACAACACCAGCTCTTGTATTTTGTACTTTACTAATTTTATTTTTTTGTTAGGGGTCCCGGGGGGGGGGGGGGGGGGGGCAAGGGGACATGTGCTTTAATATTCATTGAGCACTTTAAAAACCCTAACCTTAATGCTAGAGATGCTCTAATCAATCCTTCAGAGAGTTTTACGAGTAGCTCAAAAACAAGTACGAAGCAACTTTAATGTATTATGAACCGTTAACTGGGTTCTAGACTGATCTGGGTTCTAGACTGATCATTTTGCATCAAATTGAATTTAAAATCCATGTCATAATTTTTTCTTATGAAGATGTTTACAACTAAGAAAATAAATCTGAAAAATTAGAATTTGTAAGAAATTGGATCAGTAAGCACCTTCTCAAAAAGATTGAGACAATCTTGGTTGTCTTCAAAATCCACTTTGGCCCAGTCAATACCATCTTGGATATATTCCTGAAACATAATTTTATATTTCCATTTAATAATACTCAAGTCTATGTAATTCTGAGTGATAAATAAAATGCCTTGATAGACGAATATGATTCAAAACATGTTCGGGTTAAAAAAAGATATTGACCACTGCTAAATTGTGACAATTTGAATTTAAATATGATGCACCAAATTTGGAGCTTCATTGTCAGGAAGTAAGAAGAAGTTGCAGTTACAGCGCTACTAGAAGGGTAATGAATACAATTGTAAATGTTTATAAGATACAAGAGAACAGGATTCTCACCTCCTGCTCCAGCTTAAATAAGTGGCGATTAAAGTGTTGCTGCAATCTCTCATTAGCATAGTTAATGCAGAACTGTTCAAAACTATTTCTCTGGGAAAAAAACAATGTATACAATACAATAATTAATGTAAAGTAAGAGAAACGTGTAGATAGCAATTAAAATCACAAGAGCAAACCTCAAATGATTCAAATCCATAGATATCGAGGATGCTGATTGATCTTCCCGTACGATGCTTGCCTACGGCCAGTGACTTGTTTATTTGTGCTATTAGCCAATCAAATAAACAAGAATACATAGATTTTGCCAAAGCATCTCGTGTGTCAATGGCCTGAAAGATGTGATTAAAATATGGTAAAAATTTTATTAGATTATCAGATATACATCTAGATGAACAGACATGATAACGTCAATCATAAAAGCCATTTGAGCAGATTCCATAAAGTTACTCTTCCAGTCTTACCTGAGAGTGAGTCAATTTCTGGACAATATTATCATTTCGTACTTTCATTTGTCGAGTCGATAAAGCTTGCTTTAGGTCAGTAATATTACACTCCATCAATTTAGCAACATTCACAAGACCTGAAAATTATGTATATATAACTTTTAATATATATCCACAAGTGCTAAATTTCGATACATGCCATTTATCATCATAAAAAGTTCAATAGAATGAAATGATATCTTAAGATTATGTCTAAGGTACAACTAACTCCTAACAAAGGAGTAGGCAAAAGATGTGGAAACACAACTTCCATACGACATAGAAATGAAAATGCTTTAGTAACTGTCAATTAGCCTGGGCCATTAGATTTCAATTTATTACCATAATTGGAACATGTAAGAGCTGCCACTTTGGCATCAAAGATTTGTTTTACCCATTTTGTAGGACATTTGGTCATGGATTTCAGAATCCTAGACCGCATTCATCCACTGTGTAGAAGTTAATGCAGAACATTTTGTATTTGATTAGTATCATTCCTTAATAGGAGATTGATATATTTATATTAAATGTACCAGATATTTAGGAACTGATTTGAGGGTAGTTAGTTAATTGTACAGCTAGGTAGATTGTACCACAGCCTATTTAACAGGCTCCTTTTCATACAGAATGTGAAATGTCAATAAATCTCAACATATTCTTCTTCTTTATGGTATCAGAGCCTTAATTTTTGAGCATCTTCTTCTTCAACCAATGATAAATAACAATGCCCAATAACAAAAACTCCACAGTATCATCAGATGACATTTCCGTCAACTCAAAAAAAACATCAACCGGTACTGGTGCTTCCAATCTTTCTTTTGAAAACCAGCCTTCTGTTCAAATCACAATTCATAAGTTAAATGGTCAAAACTTTCTGCAGTGGTCACGTTCAGTGACTTTGTACCTTCGTGGTAGAGGTTTGTTTGGTTATTTGAATGGTAACACTCTTGCACCAGAGAAAACTGATACTTCATTCGCCAAATGGGACTCGGAAAATTCTTTGATAATGGCATGGCTTATAAATTCTATGGAGGTGGATATAGGAAAAACGTATTTATTTCTTTCTACTGCTCAAGAACTATGGGAAGCCGTTAAAGAGGCCTACTCTGATCTTGAGAACTCTGCTCAAGTATTCGAACTCAAGTCCAAACTTCGTGACCAACGACAACAAAATCTGACGGTAACACAATTTTATAATGCTCTTAATAATCTCTGGCAAGAAATTGATTTATTTTATGTGCCTGACTGGAAGTGCAAGGAAGATGCCTCTTTTTATCAAAAAATGCTTGATAGAGAAAGGTTGTTTGATTTTCTTCATGGATTGAACCGTGAATTGGACGAGGTTCGTGGTCGTATTCTTGGAAAGTCTCCTCTTCCTTCTGTGCGTGAGGCATTTGCAGAGGTGCGTAGAGAGGAGAGTCGAAAGTGTGTCATGATGGGTCCCACTACTGCTACAGAAATTGATAACTCTGCATTTTCTGTCCGCAATCGCTCTGCGCTTGCTGTCCGTGGCCCTAATTCTGGTGCTGACTTGCGTGGAAATCGCAAAGAGCGTCCTTGGTGTACTCACTGTAACAAGCCTGGTCATCTTGTAGAAAAGTGTTGGATTATCCATGGAAAACCAACAGACTGGAAACCACGTGCTCCTCCTAAACAAGCACACACTGTTGTCCAGGCTGAACAGTTTCCGTTCACAGCGGAGCATATAAATAAAATTCATCAGCTTTTAAATGCCAATACTGTTTCAGAACCAGCAACTGTATCTTCCAAGTCAGGTATTCCTGTTGCTCTTACTGTACAAAACTCCCCTTGGATTGTAGATTCAGGTGCCTCAGACCATATGACTGCTCAATCGCATCAGTTCACTTCTTACCACCCTAGTCCAAGTAATTTAAAAATTAAAATTGCTGATGGTACCCTTTCGACGGTGGCTGGGAAAGGATCAGTTGTTTTATCTCCACATGTTACTCTTACAAATGTTCTTCATGTTCCAAATTTGTCATGTAACCTTCTTTCTATCAGCAAACTTACTCTTGACCAAAAATGCGAAGCTAAGTTTTCACCCCTTTAATGTATTTTTCAGGATTTATCATCGGGGAAGACGATTGGGAGTGCGAAGGAGTGTAGTGGTCTGTATTACTTTGATGTGGATCTGCCCTCTACTCAATTGAAAAATAACACCATTTATGGATGTAATGTCTCTGGTTATGATGATATTATGTGGTGGCATTATAGGCTAGGCCATCCTAGTTTTCCCTACATGAAACACTTGTTTCCTGAATTTTTTCGTAATAAAAACTTGAGCATGTTTAAATGTGAAGTGTGTGAATTTGCAAAGCATACTCGAACAGTTTTTCGCCCTCGCCCTTATAAAGCTTCGCATCAACTTTCTCTTATTCACAGTGATATATGGGGTCCTAGAGTTTCAAACATCACCAATACACGATGGTTCATTACATTCATTGATGATCATACACGTGTGAGTTGGGTATACCTTCTTAAAAATAAATCTGATGTTGCATCTCAATTTAAAAAATTTCATTCCATGATTCAAACTCAATTCAATGCTAAAATCCAAGTGTTACATACTGATAATGGAACTGAATATTTCAATTCTATCTTGGGAGATTACCTTCTTTCTCATGGAATTATACACAAAAGCTCATGTGTTGGCACACCCCAACAAAATGGAATTGCCGAAAGAAAAAATTGCCACTTATTAGAAGTAGCCAGAGCCCTTATGTTTACCACATCTGTTCCAAAACATTTTTGGGGGGAAGCTATTCTTACGGCTGCATATCTTATTAATAGGATGCCTTCACGAGTTTTACAATATAAAACTCCACTCTCAATCCTTCTCACAGTTTATCCTAATATTCATCTTCTCTCTAACCTTCCTCTAAAAACATTTGGTTGCACCTCTTATGTTCATGTGTTAGGACCTAATACAAAATTTGATCCTCGTGCCCAAAAATGTATCTTCTTAGGATACTCCTCTTCAAAAAAAGGATACAAATATTATAATCCTGAATTACGACGCATCTATGTTTCATTGGATGTCACATTTAACGAGGAAAAACCTTTTTATTCCAACACTTCGTTTGAGGGAGGGACAAAGAGTGATGCTTCGTATTGGGACACATGTTTGCCTATAGCCACACCAAATATAAGTGATATTGATTCTAATATCACATCTGATGTCACTCATTCTCATTTACAAGAAGATACAGGGCAGCAACCTCAACAAAAAAATACAGAGGTGTTAGTCTATTCTCGGCGACCAAAGAAACATCAAGTAATACAGCCAACTACAATTCCAGCAACCCATGAGTCTGAACCATTGACAAATCCTTCTGTAAGTAATCTCGTCAATCCTATCTTACATGATTCTATTCCTAACCATGAGTCTTCTAACTTGTTAGAAACAGAATTATCCATTGCCAAAAGAAAAGGTGTGCGGGCCTGTACTATACATCCTATATCTAATCATGTACTCCCTCCGGTCCATTATATAAGGCATTTGACTTTTGTGCACGTAATTTTAAGTGCTTTGACTACTTAGCTAAAATTATTATTTTTTAAAATTTCTTTATTTAAATAAAAATTAAAATATTATATTTTTATTCAAAAAAGGAAAAATTGAAAAATACTAATTTTTAATATATAGTCAAAGCACCTAAAATTATGTGCAGAAAAGTCAAATGCCTTACATAATGGACCGGAGGGAGTATGTTATAGCAAGCTTACTCCGAAGTTTAAAGCTTTCAATCCAAACATTTAAAAAATAGACATCCCTTGAAACATTAATGAAGCTCTCTCACATTCTGAATGGAAGAAGGCTGTTTATGAGGAAATTGGAGCATTGGAAGACAATAACACATGGACGATAGTTGACAAACCAAAGGACAAACATGTGGTGGGATGCAAGTGGCTGTTTACAATCAAATACAAAGCTGATGGAACTATAGAAAGATACAAAGCGAGATTGGTAGCAAGAGGTTTCACTCAAAAATATGGAGTGGATTATACAGAGACGTTCGCGCCAGTTGCAAAATTGAACACCGTAAGAATCTTATTATCAATAGCTGCTAATCTTGATTGGCCCTTGCATCAATTGGACATCAAAAATGCTTTTCTCAATGGATTACTAAAAGAAGAAGTGTACATGAAAATCCCTCCTGGATTTGAAGGAAGGTATGGGAACGGAACCGTATGCAAGTTAACAAAATCAGTTTACGGATTGAAGCAATCCTCGCGTACATGGTTTGAGAGGTTCAATCAAGTACTCAAAAAATACGGGTATAAACAAGGTCAGTCAGATCATACATTATTTTTCAAACATTCGGTAGGTCGTAGGTAATAAGATTGCTATTCTTATTGTCTATGTGGATGATATAATATTGACGAGTAATGATCTTGGTGAGTTGAAAAAACTTAAAAGTTTGCTAGCTCAAGAATTTGTAGTGAAAGATCTTGGTCCAATGAAATATTTTCTAAGGATGGAAGTTGCAAGGTCTAAACAAGGCATTTTCATATCCCAACGAAAGTACATTATGGATCTACTTAAAGGAGACTGGCATGCTCGGATGTAGATGAACACCTGTGGAGCCAAAAGGAAAATATAAACAAGTAACAAAGGAGAAGCAAGTCGACAAAGGGATGTATCAGAGACTAGTGGGAAAATTAATATATTTGTCACACACTAGGCCAGACATTGTCTTTGCTGTTAGCCTGGTCAGTCAGTACATGCATAATCCTTTGGAAGAACACCTGGAGGCTGTATTTAGAATTCTAAGGTATCTCAAGAACACACCAGGAAATGGACTACTGTTTAGAAAAAATGTTGAAAGAAGTATAGAAGCATTTACGGATGCTGATTGGGCTGGATCAGTTGAAGATAGGAGGTCGACAACTGGATATTGCACCAAAGTATGGGGAAACCTGGTTACTTGGAGGAGTAAAAAACAACCAGTTGTAGCTCGAAGTAGTGCCGAAGCTGAATTAAGAGCACTTGCACAAGGAGTATGTGAACTAATATGGATTAAACGAGTACTGAAGGAATTGAAACTTCCAAGCAATGGTCCTTTAAGGTTGTACAGTGACAACAAATCAGCGATCAATATAGCTCATAATCCTGTTCATCACGATAGAACTAAACATGTGGAAATAGATCGTCACTTTATCAAAGAAAAAATTGAGAGAAAGGATCTATGTGTTGTGTATATACCGAGCAAGCAACAAGAAGCTGATTTATTAACAAAAGGTCTTTCTCAGGAGATTTTTGATGCGTTGGTGTGCAAGCTGGGCATGTGGAATTTGTATGCTCCAGCTTGAGGGAGGGTGTAGAAGTTAATGCAGAATATTTTGTATTTAATTAGTATCATTCCTTAATAGGAGATTGATATATTTATATTAAATGTACCAGATATTTAGGAACTGATTTGAGGGTAGTTAGTTAATTGTACAGCTAGGTAGATTGTACCACAACCTATTTAACAGGCTCCTTTTCATACAGAATGTGAAATGTCAATACATCTCAACATATTCTTCTTCTTTACACTGTTAATCTAGAATTACCCGATAGTCTTGTTAATCGAAAGAATTGAGTTTTGATATTTCCTCTCAATTGTGGCAACTGAAGAATGTCGTCCCACCCCAAGAACAACACGTTCATGTTCCATAAAGATAATAATAAATCATGCAGATGTGTCTTAATACCGTCGAAATATGTAACTTGTAAGCCGTCAAACAACTTAAAAGTACCTCAACTATTTTCCCAGTCACAGTTAGCAACACCAATTGTAAAATAAACCTGAACCTAGTAACTGTACAGATAAAGCCACCCGATTTTACAGTAACAAGAATTAATTGGAGAGTATATTTGACGAATTTAAAGATCAAGTATCATAAACTGTGTGAGGACTTCAATATAGGATGAATAAAATAAATATTCAGAAAACGTATAAATTAGAATCAGAGAAGCAACAAAGTGTAGATGTCAGATCGCTATTCCAGAATATTGTTACCTTCATCAACTACAGGTTCGACATGGTTTTCATTATCAATGACAGTAAAGGACACATTCCCTAGCCACAGTACTGCTGCAAGCATTGCAAACACTCTCTCTTGGTCCTCTTTGCTGACATGAACAACATCAAGAGCTTCCTGAAAAATTGGAATGTCTATGTTATACTTGCACATAATCCTGCATTTTACGAATTCACTTGATTTTATTCAGTTAAATATCTGTTTTAGCAGCTCATACGCCCACTTGCAACCCTTTGCCATAAAACATGGCCATGTCATAGCTCACAAAGATGATGAAATTAAATTATAATAATAATTGTAACAATAGTTATATATAAAAATAAAATAATAATGATATTTAACTTAATTATAATGATAATGTTGGATAGATAATTAGATAGGTTTGCAGTACCACTACAACACGGAACTCTGCAGCATCATCCACCCCAGAAATCGAATAGCAATTGCTTTGGCTCAAATATTTGTACTCATTTACACTTCTGAGATTCAGCTTTTCTGCATGTGCAAAACAATCAGACAAAATTTAAGCAATAGTTGTATATAAGTATACAAATAAAACACATGATTCTGTTCAAACTTCTGACTGAAAATCCAATGTAAAATGCCAAAACTCGAGCTCAGCACAATATATTTGCCATTAATACTTTTCCAAATTGTTTATGGTTTCACCATATCTACATCTGTCATCATGGCAGCAATCCCCGTACCACATGCAAAAATTAACTTTGCTTACAGTATAGCGTATACTTAAAAAGTGGCTTCAGCGGATGTCATTGGTGGGTCTCAGATCCATGTATAACATTTTTCCAGAAACAAACATCAAAGTTATTCAGCAGACAATTAGGTCATTCAGCAGACAATTAGGACCATTTTTACAATGAAATGGAGACTATGCATACATGTGATTTTCCAAAGATTAAAGCCTTTTTTTCTCAGACATATTCAAATCCTCTGCTCCATTTGGCAGTTAAATGATACAAGAAAGAGATTGTGATCTATCATTTGTCAAAAGTAAAATGTAGAGGACCGGAGGTTACAAGAATCAGGGGACATCCTTATCCCCCTCACCCTTGTATTAGAAAGTAACAGTATAAGAGTTTAAAATTTTAAAATACAAAAGTCTGGTTATAAGCAACGAGTAGGAAGTCAGAGCGCCGTCAATTGACAATCTATATCATATTTATAATTTGTTCTTAAGTCAATGCTTATATTCAGTGTGCTAATATATACACGTGTATAAACAGCACCACATAATCAATTGATGTAATATACAATGTAGCAAAGGCAAAGATAAACAAGGAGAATGATATCTACATTACATAGACCTGTAGAGCTCGCAAATAATCATACTATAATACGCTGCAAAAAAGTGTAACTGAACCTGGGGCAATACATACCTTTAAGAGCGGGGGGAGCCCCTGCACACAGCTGATAAAATGAGTGGTATGACCTTTCTCCCTCCGTACATTGAACCACCCTAGACTGTTCAAGGAACAACATGGAGTTAATTGTATAAGGAAAATGATTGGCCAAAATGCATTCCATGTGATTTATGAAATACCTTCTCGAGTAAAACTGTAACCAACCATGATCCACATTGATGAAAGCAAAGACAAAATTGACATATATGGTCAGTCACAGATTAACAATAATGGGAAAAAGAAAAATCACTGTAAGATATCAATTAATATACAATCTTACAGGTCTGAATATTGGCACCCGATATTTTTCCGGTTTCACTAAAGTGAATTTCAATCAGCTTTCCCTGTGACAAGTTCACTTACAAATAATTACTCGCAAACAATTGGTCAACTCTGAAGTTCACTAGGTGTGTTTGCTTCACAGCTCCTAACATTACAACCAAGAAAATTTCTGTTTATCTGTTTAAGAATGATGTTACTTACAAAACGACTTGAATTGTCATTCCTTGATGTCTTCGCATTACCAAAGGCTTCCAAAATTGGATTAGTTTTTAGTATCTCATATTCTATTCCACTACCACCTCCTAGTGCAGCCAAATATTGCATCGCTATCTTTGCTGTTTCGGTTTTACCTGCTCCGCTTTCACCACTGAACGCAAATAAACATAAAAGTTTACACATGTCTGTAATAAGATCAGGAGCTTTATTAAACACATCTTTATTAGTAGCTGCTTTTGTTCTATGATTTTATCTTGAATATAAAATATCACCCAATGAATAAAAAAGGCATCATCACACATACTGGTGAGGTGTCAACCTAATGATATGCAATAACCTATCAATAAAGGCCAACTTAACATTAAAAATCTTTCGAGTGGGACAGAGTGTAAGTCTTTGGCTTTGATTAGTATTACAAAGCTTTGCCAGACTACTTGTGATTTGAAGCTATTTGTTTGGCGGATTATAGTCCAAGGATTATAATCCTTACATTTTAGTCCCATCACAATAATCTTTGGATAACTAGTCCTCTAAGTCTAATCTTATCTTTGTTCACCACATTATATTTAAAGTAAAAGGACGATCATATCCTTCCGTTAAACAAAAAAGTATAGGTCAAGTTAAATAGACAAGGGTAATTTTGTCTATAGATGAAGTTAAACCCTCATAATACTTGGTCTGGATGGGATTAAATAATTTCAAGGTTTAATTCAGTCCCATGCTTAATCTCTCAAGCAAACATAGCCTGAGTGCTTTACAGAACAGCAGTTCACAAAGTTGTAAGCAATACACTAGTGATTCTTTTCTTTAAATCATTTCATTAGAGATCATGACAGAAAACAAATTGATGTCTGGAGCACATATATTTCCATATTAGCATCTGACTGAACGACGAGTCAATCGCTCATTCAACTACATTGTTAAGACTAAAATAGGTGACATACAGGTTGTGGACTAAAAGAACATATTGCAAAATCGTAATTAATTTAGCAGATACATAGATAGATACAGTATTTAATGATAACAAGTTTTACATATACCGTAGTTCCAGAATCCTAACTAGCAAACAAAGTAGCAGCACTAACTCTGGCTATAAATGGTGGATGGATGATTCATCCGAATGGAAGGAGAAACACGGGGCCATAGATGCACAAAAGTAAAGTTAAATATAGGCACCTAGTATCACCCATAATATAAACATTTTTACAAGCATATCATATCTGTATATCCAATAGAGTAAATCTTTATTTAAACAGTATTTTTAACATGCAGCATTTCTTTAGATAGAATATTAAACCGCAGGTTGGCGATTCCGATTAAGTCCAATAATAATGACTTATCACACTCTTAGCATAAACAACTCTTTCATATAATTGCAAAACACAAAACAAATTAAAAGGTAACAAATTCTTAAGGTAATCTTAACAGGACAAATACAGAACCCAAAATCAATGTATTGAAATTCAGAAATTGTGCAACTGACCTTATAACAATAGATTGATTGACTTCATCTGGAGAATTAAACAAAATAAAGCAATCATATTAAATATCTTTTGAGAAATAACCTTGGATAAGTGGTTCTAATGTATACAATGATGCTGCAAGTAATATAAACATACCTCGTATCATTTCACGCATGGCAGCATCTGTAATGGCATACACATGTGGGCTATCATTGGATCTACGCTTATAAGCTTCAATGTAATCATTCCCATACAAAGGGACCTTCTTAAAGGGATTAATGGCAACCAACACTGGACCTGCTTTCGTCTAGAAACACAAAGAAACAGAGCCTCAGTATTTCATGATATGCTACAAGATTGTAGGAACCAATTTTTACAAAGTATTGAGCATGAAATGGTAGCTTACATAAATTGTATCTCGGTCATATCTATATTGAAGATTGTACAATACTGATGGTTCATTCAAGTAACTTAGTTGCATGAGATCATCTACTCCATCAAGGATGTCAGGATTTGCAGGAGTCAGACTATCAGAATTCACTTTTAGAACCTATATGATTGAGAAAGGGAAATTAGCTGGACTGCGTCAGAAGTATCTATCCAAGACTCTCAGAATTGTGCTTACTTTTTCTCCTGACAGTGTAACAACTGATTGCGTCCCTGAAGTTGAAAGGATCCTTGCCAGTTCCCACTTGCCATCAGGAAGTTGAAACCATGACTGAACCTTCTGGGAGAATGGATTTAACAAGTCATAAGATAAGATCACGATAAATGACTGATGTCCTTGGCAAAGACGTTAAAAGGCTTAATCATGAGCATGACTTTAAAAGGCTTATTAGGGATCTTCCCGAAGGGAATTTCTTTGGTACTTCGTATCAGAGGTACAAAGGAGTACTAGGCGGGTGAAATCCTGTAGTCTAGGCTCTTAGAGGGCCGAAGGCCTTTGAAAGAGGGAGAAATCCCGCTTGCCCAAACTTAGCAAAAAAAAAAGATCATGATAAATGACTGATTATTCTAACCTAAGCCATAATAGTTTCTAGTAACTTTCTCCCTATAAATGCATATTTGCTATCTATATTTATGGTAGGAGAAAAATTAAAATCTCTTCTAGTGCAATGACAGAAAGATCGATGAGATGACAACTAAGATAAAATCAAGTTTGAAAAGGAAAAACCAACTATTACTAAGCTAAACAAAGTTGAACGAGTTACAATTTTATTTGAAAAACAGATGACCACCACAAAATATTTTTCATATGATATTTATATTATGTTTTACTAACTTTTTCACCTAGATCCCTGGAACTTATGAATTTAGAATCTGAACAGTGTCTGCGACAATGACCGAGACAAAGATGTATCTATGCAAAGCGAGGATTAGATGGAGAATACAATAATATGCAATGTGCCAATCTTTTTGCAAGTACTGATTCTTTACTATGTTGAATTAATTCCCAGAAGTAAGTGCTTTAAATGATTTTCTTTAATAAGATAGAAATTAAAGAACCTGATGATAACATATATTTGGCAACTCAAACAAGAGGGAAAATTGCACCAGATACAATTATGTATTCCTCTATTCAATGTCAGATAAGTGTCACATATGTGAACAAAGAACGAGCGTTGAACAATTACTTTACGAACTGATTCAGTAGTTACCATTTATTATAATGCGAAGTAGGTCTTTGACATGCACAAATCAACAAAATTTGAAGAACCACTAATAATCATAGCAAACATATACATTATCACATAAAAGTTGATTTTTCATCTACATTTACGTTTATAAAAGATGACTCACATTTACACGTAAACAACACTGCTTTCTTCGGATATCTATAGGCATATAATATGAACACACAGTTTCAGGTCTACAAAAGTTTTATAAGGAGTATTTATATAGGGTTTTTTGGCAAACTACATAAAGCAGTTAATTACCTTCTTGGCAACATAATAGGTGGTGTCATTCCACTTTGATTCCTTACGCCGTAATGGATCAGCTGCAAAACCCAAGTTTTCATCACTATCAAAACGCCCTTCTTCAGGTGTTCGGTTCACACTACTATAAGGCGATTCATCCTCATTCCGAGCAATCTTGTTTCCAGCATCCCCACCAGCTAACTCACCACTCTCAGGAATATTCTCAGAGATCATTTCCTTCTTGCTAATATTTAGAGCCTCAGCCTCCCCAACAGATCGAGGTTCCCCTGACCCCACTAACCTAAAATCAACAGGAAGAGATTTAATCGATCGTAAATATGGCGACCCTTAAGCTTTCCACGACATTATCACAAAAGCTTCCTCGGTGTTGTGCCTTCCAGCAAAACAATATACATTCATCTCAAAATTCAAAAAGCTAAACTTTTTCACCAAAAAAGCAATTTCAATTATCAAACTTTAACAAGGTCCCATGACTTAACTGCCCACCTCACGGAGGGGACCATAATAAGCTAGAAATCTACCTTAGTGCTGGACGGTCACTGATGAATCATCAACATCATCGACTTTTCGATATCTTAACACCTAAACCTATGCACAAAGCTACAAAAACCTATCAACTAATATTGGCAATTCCACACTAACACTCATATGCATATATAGAAAAAGCAATTACAAAATCCAAAAACCCAAAATTGATCAGATTATACACGAACACATTCCTTATCTGATACTAATCTATATCAAGAAACATAAAAATGCCATGAATTTCACATACAGATCTCAAAAATTTCCCAACTTGACAATGTGATTTATAAGTCATTAACCAACCACATAAATATTTTCTTGGCAATTCTTGAAATAATCTTAAAAACCAATCTTGAATACACTACACAAATCCCAAGAAAACAGAAACAATACCTCATTCAGCCATCAAACTGTATAATCTTGGAAGATGTATGTATGTTGATGAGAGTTGAGCTAATGTAAGTTGAGAGAGCAGAGAGTGAAGACAATAGAAACTTGAAAAAGAAAATAAAGAAACAGAAGTGAGTGAGATTAATGAAGTTGAAACTGATGCTGCTTTTGCTTTTTAATTGCTTTTCCCTCTCTCTCTCTCTCTCCCACCCTCTCTCTCTCTCTCCCCAAATGCAAAAGCATGTATGCTCTTCTGTCACTCTCACTCTCTAAACTACTGTAGAAGTAATTTTGTTTGTTTATTTTCAATTTTTGGGCACCAACCGAATTTGAATTCATTTTGGTCCTGTGACTTTTTATGACGTTCTTGCCCCCATATCATCTCTCTCCAAATATATATTTGAATATTCTTTTGGATAAAATATATACTTAATTTAAATAATGTTTTGACAAAAAAAATTAAATAGTTTTATACAAGTCATTTGGGTAAACATTGCAACCCTTGCTTTAATATAATAGTCTGTAGGGTAGATTGTAAATGAGGGGTCGAATTTTATTTTTAAAAATAATCGGTATCAAAATTTTAAAAATTAAAATTTATTTTATCTTTAAAAAAAAATGGTCACTGACTGACTGCCTCTCCACCTCTTTGAAGAAGTGAAGCATGGCCTTCATTTTAATAAAAAAAATAGAAGTGCAAGCCTTCAATGTGGCAGTAGAGTCGCAAGCCTTCAATGCGGCAGTAGTAAAAATAGAAGTGGCGCAACCATTCATTGTGTCAGCATTTATTAGTTGTTTAATTAAAAAAATAGCATAAGCTTGGATTCAAACTCTCGACCTTTTGCAAATTATACAAAACTTTTCCCACTCCACCAGCTTGTACTCAAATAATTTAAACAGTATTTATCTTATGTATTATTTAAAATTATTAATTTGGTATATATCTATTTATAAAATTAATAAAAAAATATTAAATTAAAACCATTCGTTTGGATTCGAACTCTTGACCTTTTCCAAATGAAACAAACATTTTGCCACACCACCAACTTGTACTCTTGTAATTTAAGAAAAATTACCTTACATATTATTTTACATTATTAATTTGATATATATTTATTATAAAATTAATAAAAACTAGTAAATTAATAGATAATAACATATAAAATGTGTATAGACGGTTAATGAACATGGGAATGACTTCCAACCATGACACATTCAAATTATTAATTAATTAATTTTTAAAACAAATTTAGGAAAAAAATGTTATGTAAAGTCAAAACTTGAAAATAATGATAATATATATTATTATATTCTTAAAAATGAAAAAAATAGCATAAAACAGTAATGTAAGTTAAAGTGGATGAAAGCGTTAAGAACAAATTTATATTGAATATTTTAAATAGAAAAAATATCAAAAAATGTTACCATCCTAATTTATTTTTCAACAGTTATCATAAATTGCAAGGACTAGAGAGAGAAATGAAGTTAAGAAGTACCTAGGATGCACGACGTCTCTGTTCGATGAAGGAAACAACACACCCCCAATGATGTAAAAAAGATAAGCACGGGTGTACACAAGGTTATCATGCTCGATAAACTCGGGAGAAGGGTTCTCCGGTTTCTTTTTATAGATTTCCCTCAACCTATGAAGCTTCACCCCACCTAAATTGCAAAGAAATGAAAATTTAATGTATAACATGCAAGAATTAAACAAATTAAGGACTTAAATGCAAGAAATTAGAATTTATGGGCTAAAATACAATAACTAAATAATTATCTTCCTAAATTGCAAAGAAATGAAAATTTAATGTATAACATGCAAGAATTAAACAAATTAAGGACTAAAATGCAAGAAATTAGAATTTATGGGCTAAAATGCAATAACTAGATAATTATCTTCCTAAATTGCAAAGAAATGAAAATTTAAGGTATAACATGCAAGAATTAAACAAATTAAGGACTAAAATGCAAGAAATTAGAATTTATGGGTAAAATGCAATAAATAGATAATTATCTTCCTAAATTGCAAAGAAATGAAAATTTAAGGTATAACATGCAAGAATTAAACAAATTACGAACTAAAATGCAAGAAATTAGAATTTATGGGATAAAATGCAATAACTAGATAATTACCTTCCTAAATTGCAAAGAAATGAAAATTTAAGGTATAACATGCAAGAATTAAACAAATTAAGGACTAAAATGCAAGAAATTAGAATTTATGGACTAAAATGCAAACCTTTTTTATACATATTTTTGGGGTCGGTCTCAGTCAACCTCAAATCATGCCACCGTCTCAGTCAATATGGAAGCGGTGCGGAAAGCTCCGTATGAGTAACAACACGACCACGAATAAGCAAACCCAATATCATGTAAACATCCTCTAGAGTGATGGTCATCTCACCAAATAGGAAATGAAAGGTGTTGGTCTCTGGCCTCCACCTCTCCACCATCGTCGTGATCAATCGGATGTCGTTCTGGGGAATCGAGTGTGGGTTGGCAAACACTCGGAAACCCCAGTCTGTCAGCAAACTAACCTGGCTCTCGTCAAATACCCACTCGTCGAGGTTGGTTGTCAACTGCTGGACATCCAACTTCTCCCTCTCACCCCCTGCCATATGTGACTGCTATTATGATCATCCTGCATGGTCAAGAGGGACCTATCGAGAGGCCCGCACTGCATATCCATAGTATCTGCAATGTGCAAAATCAAAGAAATAAGGCACATTTCATAAACATGTACCAAAATTGGCTAAAATTATCATTCCATGAAGACATATTTAAAACAAGAATAAATTAACAACGAATATCATTTATCAAATAAAATGCAGTACTAATAACATTAATTAATCAAAATTCGAATTAATAAATCATATTAATTCATAAATTCGAATTTTAAACTCAAAAATTCAAATTAATAATTCAAAAATTCGAATTAAAATTTCCACAACTCATAAAAAAATTATAATTATAATTTCAAAATTATAAACCTTAATAATTCAATTAATTCATAGTTTTAATAAAAATTTGGATAATAATTCGAATCATAATAAGAAATTGGGCAATTCGAACTAATTCAACCTAATTGAAGATGAGAAACCCTAATTTCAACTCAATTGAGGGTAAAACCCCTAATTTCAAACTAGTTCAAACCAAAAATGGGTAAAATTCGAACTATAAACCCTAATAATTCGATTTAATTCATGATTTAACTAAAATGAAGCAAATAAACACCACCCACAGTTAAAAACGAATCAAACCATGTAAATATAATCGTGAGTAGCAATGTATATAGTAGTGCGTGTGTGTATGTATAACTATGTGCGTGTATGTGTAAGTATCAATTAGAAGATACCTAGAGGAGGAAATCGCCTGAGGAGAAAATCGGCTGGAAATTGCCTGAGGGTTTAGTTTTAGTCGCCTGAGGGTTTACTTTGGGTCGCGAAAACCGCAATGGGTGGTTGTATATCTTCTAGACTCCGCATTGTAACATTGCGGCAGAAGAATTAAGGGTAAAAATGTAATTGCAAATTGTTAGATATACACAATGTTTCCTTGCGGTAGCCACTAAGGGTAAAAAGGTAATTTCATATTTCAATCTTCCGCTACGTATCATTGCTGCAGTATTTTAGAGGGTGAAAACGTAATTTCATATTTTACTGGTTTCTATATCTGAAATTAACAGCTTTTATTAATTTATTATTTTTTATTAATTTTATTAAATATAAAACCATAATAATTTATTTAAATTTTAAATTTATAAACATTTTATATTTTATTATGTATTAATTTACCATTTTTTATTAATTTTAATAAATAATAAATATAAAAGTATAATAACTTACAATGATATGTAACACTGTTTTGAAAATAATTACTAAATCGTTTAGTTGATGTAGTGGTTAAGTTGTTGTTACCTTTGGTGAAGGTCCTGAGATCGACTCCACAAAATATAAAGTTTTTTTTAAAAACACTACCGCAATGAAGCATTGCGGCAGACTGTGTTTTTTCCTGCCGCAATGAACACTTGCGGTAGTGTACGAGATGGTGGTTGCGCACAATTTTCCAACCAACGGTGGCTGTGGAAGGGCACCCTATATATATATATATATATATATATATATGCCTTTGCTCCATACAGAACACTCTTAAATAAAGAACAATAACAAACACTTACAAAAGATCTGGTCCATTAAATCTTTATCTAATCTAACGGCTCAGATTAAAATCTAATCCTAACTGTATTCTGTCTCTCTCTCTCTCTTTCGCGCGAATATTTATCTCTCTCTCTCGTTCGCGCTAATCTCTCTATCTCTCTCTCTCTCGTTTGCAGGAATCTCTCTCTGACTCTTTCTCTCTGTCTCTATATCTCTTTCGTAGCAGTGATCTCTCTCATTAGCATCATCTTCAAAGTATGTTGATGGATTCTAGTTGCGGATTGAATACTCTTGATTTCGTTGAATTGCTATCAGGTTCGTAGTTTTTTTGTTCTTATTGTAAATTTTATCTTCAATGTGTCATATTTTTAGATTCAATATCATCAAATCATGTTCCTTTGTTTTTGTTAAGACTTTTTAATTGTTCATATGTTGATTCTACTTTAGATTCTATAATATCTACAGTTGTGTTCCGTACGGTTTAGTTTTTTATACGGATTAAGTAAATATTTTACTATGATTCTACAATAGATTCATTACTCTCTGTACTATCAACATCAGTTTTCATGTGTTTCTGTTATTTGTGCTTAGATTCTACATTAGATTCTGTATTCTGTGTAATAGTATCTCTGTTTAATCATTCCTTGCTTTTTAATCAATTATAAAATGTTCTTTTGATTCTATGTTAGATTCTATACTCTCTTTACTAGCAGCTGAGTTCTCTTTTGTTTTGTTTTCCCTTGTGTAATTTCTGAGTTTTATATAGTTTGATTCTACACTTGATTCCATTTCTCTGTTTGAACAATTTTGTTTAATTTATAATCATTTATTAAAGTTTTAACATTTTGATTCTATGTTTGATTCTAATTTTATGATTCAAATTTGCATCAATTATGCCTTGTCCAGGTGCTGGAAATAATGTCATTGTTGACACTGGTTGTGATTCTACTGCAAATAATGAAGTTGAGGAATTTATAGAGGGCTTTGACGATTCGTTCAGTAGCAGTGCTCAGTTATGGATACCAAAAGTTGCTGATAACAAATTAAAACCATATGTTGGACAACGTTTTCCAGATCTTGAATCTGCTTGCCAATTTTACACTGAGTATGCAGGAATGGTCGGTTTTGATGTTCGTCGAGACACACAATGGGTTCGGAATAGTGTTCTTGTACACAAGTACTTAGTTTGTTCAAAATCAGGAACTCATGATACTTCTATGTCCGTTAGTTCAGATAATAGCAGTGGATCGTCTCATCTGTGTAGTAGTGTCTCCAGTACGTCTATAAGAAGGAGGAATACAGTAACGAAAAAGTGTGATTGTAGTGCTAAATTTGTTGTAAAGTTTGATGGGAAGGAACATTATGTGATTGATCGTTTCCTTGAAGCCCATAATCATCCCATGACTTCTGATTTTGGCAAACAATTCTTAAGGGCTAATCGTTATATGACTGCTATTCATTGTACATTTGTGGTTGATGCTGCAAAATCGAATATCGGTTCATATAGGGCGCACGCTTTTTACAAATTTTTAAGTGGTTCATATTCTGCTGTCGGTGCAACTGCAAAGGATTTTCAAAACTTGATGAGGGATGTGAAGTTGTTTATCGGGAAGAGAGATGCTGATCTCTTAATTGAGAAATTTAAAACGAAAAAGGATACATCTGATAGGGGGTTTTTTTATGAATATGAGACCGACTCAAACGGGCATTTGACTAGAATTTTTTGGGCTGATGTGCAAGGACGTCAAAGCTATGAAGTTTTTGGTGATGTTGTTTCTTTTGATGCAGCGTATCGTACGAATAAGTAAGTGTTTTTAAAACTTTTATTGACTTATGATAAAGATTTAGTTCAATAAGAG
The DNA here is from genome assembly GCA_036435485.1 of Saposhnikovia divaricata. Taxonomy (NCBI): domain Eukaryota; kingdom Viridiplantae; phylum Streptophyta; class Magnoliopsida; order Apiales; family Apiaceae; genus Saposhnikovia; species Saposhnikovia divaricata. The sequence goes on from CM071597.1 coordinate 162,718,717, forward strand.
ATGCTATTTATTACCATTCTTGAAGCGTAGTTGTCTCATATTGTGTACTTACTTGTTTATATGACTGTTGTTTCATTATTTGGCAACCTATCTTCATGAGAGATATAATTTGATTTAAATGTTTATTGTATGTTGTAGGTACAGTATGATTTTCGTACCATTTATCGGAGTGGATAATCATTGGAAAAGCATCACTTTTGCTGCTTGTATGCTTAATCATGAAGACATAACAAATTTCACTTGGGCATGTGAAATGTTTTTAAAAGTTTTTAAGCACCCTCCAAAGTGCATAATCACATATCAATGTGCTGCAATGAAAGTTGCGATTTCTGTCACTTTTCCAGCTTCTGTGATTCATCGTTATTGTATGTGGCACATAATGCAAAAGTTTCCTGCCAAGGTATTAATCATGTAATTTGATTGCTTTTATTTTTAGTCAGATCATTTTTTATATTTTTAGTTTTAGTCTACATTGATTCATTATGCATTCAGTTTTAGTATATTTTCCTAATATACCAATTTTTATTTCGTTTGTCCATGTAGATTGGTGCTGTTTTCTGTGCAGAATCTGAGTTCATGAAGAAGTTAAATCGTTTTGTCTGGTCATCTCATTTGTCGGTTGTTGAATTTGAAGAAGGATGGAATAGTGTATTGAATGAGTTTAAATTGACTGCGCACGTTTGGCTGAATGAGCTTTATGAAATGAGGAAGTCGTGGATACCTGCCTTTTTCAGGGACAAACCTATGGGAGGCTTATTGAGAACTACATATAGGTCCGAAAGTTCTAACTTTTTCTTTAATCATTTTGTCCAAAAAGGCGACACCCTTTCAGAATTTTACATGTGCTATGAAAGTGCAATCGATAAACAAGTTTACAAATGTAAAAAACTTGATGATGGAGATAGTTCTTTTCCACGTCCAGCAACAGAAAAGGAAATCGAGAAAGATGCATCTTGGCTCTACACTAGATCCATATTTTACAAGGTTCAGAAAGAAATTAAAGCCATTTGCTATCATATTAAATTGGCTGGACAACCAACTGTAGTGGATGGGATTAACAAATATGTTGTCAAGGATAAGAGTTTGAACGATACTTTGTTTGAAGTTGATTTGTCTTTTTCATCAAATGATGTATCGTGTTCATGTCACCTTTTCACGAGAGTTGGATACTTGTGCCGACATTGTTTTTTCAGTCTTGGTTTGTGGGGAATTGAAGAGATTCCACGATAGTTTTTGTGCAATCGATGGATGAAGAATGCAGTGAATAGATTCTGCACTCTGAAGTTGGGTAGTACAGTGATAGAGTATATATTTATATTTATTTTGGGCCCGTTTGGGAAATCTTATTTTTCAGAAATAAGTTACTTATTCTGGAAAAAAGTTAGGAAATATGTACTTTTTCTGAAATAAGTAACTTATTTTTGCAAGATAATGAATATTAAACTCCCGATACACATTTTTCTCTAAAAAAAAGTAAGTAAATACGTAATTTTTTCCGAAATAAGTAACTTATAAGTTGATTGGCAGATTTGCCAAACACCCCAAAAATATGATTTGATTATCATATTTATTGTATTTTATAAATAATTAGATATTATTAATTAGAGTTTAATGTTTTATGACAGGAAATAAAGAATTCCCAAACTTGGAAGGAATTCAGCTTATTTGGACTTAAATTACAAGGAAATTCGGATTTATTGGGCTGCATGCGCATACATCACTGTTTGGGCCACAACTTGAGTTCTATACATCAGAATTTGGCGATCTTAAAATCCATGCGAAGCTAACGAAATTATCTACAACTCAGAACTAGTCCAACATCAATATTCCAACTGGAGCAGCCCAGAAATAGGCATGGAAGATAGATTACGAATTTTACATTCATAATTCAATTTGTTTTGGGAAATTACTTATATTTTCTTGGAAAGCAATAAAAACTCTTTTATATTAGGTTTATATATTGTAGAGAGACATCATAACATATTATAGAATAGAATAGAATAGAATAGAATAGAATAGCCGTACTTTTGGAGAGAAAAGGGAGAGAAGCACCTTGAGAGGGAGATTGGAAGAAGGAGTGAAGGGATTCATCCTGATTTCGAGAAGCCTTTAAAGTTGTATTCTTCGTACTTCAATTCTTTAAAACTCATGGTTTGCATTTTTAATTCAAATTTCCTTTACCTTATCATGAGTAGCTAATCCCTTTATCCAAGAGTTGGGTAGTATTCGTTGGCTTATTGAGTTTATTTGATTGTATTGTGGTTTTCTTGTTATTGTTAATCTGCCATTGAGCACTTTATACAATTAGAAGAGTCGCGAACTTTTAGTTGAATCTCTAGGAATTATAACGAATCGGGAGAGGAGTTGTAATTCTAGTACATGATATGATAGACACAATTTAAGTATTAGATCGGGAGATTGATATGCGAATTGTGAAACTGATAATTCTTGGTTCTTAATAGTCTTTAGTCATACTTTGATTGACCATGGGAGTGGCGATTAAGGGATGATTGTAGGCACTATAATTTACCTTGGGAGAGGATTTTATAAATATTAGAAGGATTGTTTTTAACAAAACAAGAGGCACAAATTAGACATTCATGATAGCCAATTGAAAACCCCTAATTCTTGGATTGTTTTCTCTCATACTGATTATATAGTTTTTATTTGTTTATTAGATTAATTAGTAGATAATTACACACCCACATATTCTTCCACACTTCTGAACTGTAAGAGATAAAAGACTTGGAATTGGTATTGATATTAGTCCTTCCCTGTGAACGAAACTCTAAAAATACACATCAACATACAGTTGAGGATAGCCAGGGACATAAGACTAGAGATACTTCCAAAAAAGTTTGGATTGAGTTTCAAGGATGTTTGGGCGACGTTTCCAACAATAATGATGGTATGGATTATCTTCTTGAAGAGATGAAGTCTTTGAGAATTAGAGTCAAGCAGAAGGTCAAGAATCCCCGTGCAACAAAGGATGATATACTACAACAAATGTTTGGTGTCAGGCCTTCAACTTCGATTAATGTTCTTCCACCGTTTCCAAGCAATAATAAGGGATGTCGCAAGCGAATAATAGGACCTGCTGAACGAAGTTGTGATGGCAAAGACAGGCCTATGAGGCTTTGTAGAGGTTGTAATGAGAAAGGCTTCCATGATTCACGAAACTGTCCGAATAAGCGTCAAAAGGCTCAACAGGTTGAAGACAATTCATTAGCGAATGCTCAGAATATTGATGTTGCGGAAGCTGAACCTCCAAATTCTAATGTTCTCAGGTTGTTGATGTCCCGGAATCTGTTCATCCAAATTTGAATGTAGTTTAATGCTTCCATTTTCAACTCTATTATTCTAGCAATTTTTTTTGTTCTTTAAAGATTATAGCTGTTAGATTTTTTCAGATTATTATGGATAAGACTTGTTTTCTTTGGTGGTTTTATAAATGATCATTTTTATAATTTCAGTTTGATTTGGTTATGACTAAATTTATTAGGTAACAAATACTATTTATATGAGATTCTGTGTGGAATTCTGTTCTACCATCGTTTTGTTTATCACTAGTTTTTGGTAAATGATTTTGCACAATCAAAGGTTTTCTTATTTACTCATTTCGAATTCTTTTTCCCCAACTCTATTGATTATTTTATACAATAGAATCATGTAGAGAATTATTAATTTTTTTTTATTTCTTAAAATTTTACCTTGAGGGGTTCCACATTTCGGGTTCAACTTTACCATTTCGGGTTTTAGCAATATTCCGAACGACAAATAAACCGTTCATGGACTTAGTAAGCAAACCATTTAAAAAAATTTGTATATAAATACCCACTTAATGTGGCGTTCTCCCGTTCCCTTTCAAAACAACATGCTAGATGGAAATGTGTCTTGAATTGATAGGGCCAACTCCCATTTTTTTATAGCTTTTTTAATTATTAAAATTTTCAAATTTAATTTTAAATTTTAATTAATATGATTTAGGGTTAAGTTATGATTTATGGTAATAAATCAACTGTTACAGAATCTACCATAGAATCTAGCATAAAATATTATATACAATTTTTTTTATTATAAATTAACAGGCGGGAAGACAAATCGTTTTTTCTGAAGGTTCATTTTTTAAGGTTCATAATGTATCCCGCGTGCAGTTATGACTGGAAGGTGTGTCACTTGGCTCTTCATAGTCACAACCCTCTACTATAAAACTTTCGCCCCTTTCCTTTGTCTATCATCCTTTTTCCACAAACTTTATACCATTCTTCTACTAAAATTTACAATGGTTCTCCAAGATTCTGATTTCTTTTATGAGGACTACACCGTCCGTATTAATGGTGTGTTCTACAGAGTTGATATGATCCCAGACTCAGTTCATGCAACCCTCTGTTATGCAGACACTGTGCAGATAAACTGGTTTTTAATGGACTATATGTTTCACGACCAGGAGGAATGGGACCGGAATATAATGGAGCGTAATTTAAGGATTATTGCGTTTGCTTCCACAATGTCTCGGATTCTGCATTCAAAGGAAGATGCTTTGAAGAAAAATAATGAAAAGAAACAGAAGACAGAAGGATCTAGTAGTTTTTAAAATTATTATATGTAATGAATCAATGATTATCTGAAATATTGAAATGAATTATTATGATTGTAATGATGAAGAAATATAATGCTTTGTTTATTATTCTGTTTTTGTTGATTCTGTTTTGTTATGTTTTAGTTTTTTTTTTATATTTCAATGCTTGCATATGAAATTTTTTTGAATCATTTAAATCTTCCTAAATGCAAAAAAAAAAAAAAAAATACAACATTGTGACTAATATATTGCATCGTATATCTAAGATAATAAACGGATATTATTAATCAAATATGGGAACAAAAGAATCAAGTGGAATAAAAAATAAAAAAATTAGAAAAAAAATTGAAAATGATTGAAAATGTAAACTTTGATTAAATGACTAAAAATGAATAAATAATTAAATAATTAAATGGAGAAAGAGATTTCAAATAGAGTCATTTTATTTAAGTTTAGAAAAATATTTAGAGATTTTATGTTAATTTTGGCACAGGATTTAGACTGTCTAGATGGGATTAATCGATCGCCTAGACCGATTTTTATAACACCGCTTTTAATTTCTTAAAATTTTACGATATCTAATATGAGATCCTCTTACCCATAATTTAACTTGTTAAGATTCAAGAACCAGAAAAGAAGGGTAGGTTGTTGTTCATGAAACAAGGAGGATCAATGATAGAATCTAATATAGAATAAAAAAATATTATATGAATGAATGATGTTTTAATATAATGAAGAATTGTTTGTGTTAGGAATATGTTGTACTTGATGATAATTTCACAAACAATCAAATTGTATAAGTATTGTAGCTGTCAACGGATGAGGATTTATAACTCTATCCGTTGACAGGTAGCTCATCAACGGATGAGGTTTTGTAGCATACTGCAGTATCTCTATGTTATCAATTGATAGTGTTTTTATCCACAGTCATGTTGACCATCAATGGATAGGCAGAATAGGGTAGCCAATTGTAAATAAGCTATGCTATGTAATTCTGTTTAAGTGAAAGTGTATCAACGGATGAAGACAGAACTCTATCAACGGATACAACTCAAATCTACAATATCAACGGATACAGCTCAAACTATCATCAATGGATGACAGTGTACAATGTCAACGGATAATCATTAACACTTACTTCTATGCTAAGCTGGGGATTAGCAGTTGATAAAGACAGGTTTGACTGACAGATCACATGGGTTGATAGTAGATACAAAAAGCAGTATGGCAGCCATACTTTGGAAACACAGAAGAAAGAAGCATTCCGTTTACACTATGAATACAAGAAAGGTGCAGGGGACATGTCTGTTCATAAGGACAACCTTTCGGCTACATGTGTATTTGGAGTGAAGTAGCAAGTCAACTTGAATTAGATTAGTATTATCTTATTCCTGTAGTACTTGTAAACTTGGGATATAACCAAGTGTAGCAACTCTTTAGAAGCTAAGAAAATAGATACATTTGCTTAGGGTTTTCTTGAATAACCTTAGAAAGCAAAGAGTTGTAAAATGGCAGCTGTGTACATTTGTATCACAGAGTTTTCTTCAAATAAAAGCTTCAGGTGGTGCATTTAACCACCTGATTTTATATGTGTTTGTGCATTAATCGTTATACAGCAATTATCTAAGTATAGATTTCTGGAGTTCTTATCAGAAATTTATAAATATCAAGAATTGTATTCAACCCCCCTTATACAATTATACAAGTGTGTAATCTGGGAATAACAATTGGTATCAGAGCAAGCTTCTAACATATTTGAAGTTTAAAGATCAACACACTTCCAACATGTCTAAGAATGATTATGGAGTAAAAATACCAGTTCTTGATAGAGAGAATTACTTTCACTAGAAAGTGAAAATGCGTCTACATCTCTTGTCCATTGATGAGGGTTTTGTGGATTGCATTGACAAGGGTCCACATGTTCCGATGAAGACTGCAACAAGAGTTGGCCTTGCTGAAGATGCGCCTGACACTCTCATTCCCAAACCTGTTTTTGAATGGAGTCTTGAAGATATGGCAGAAGTCCACAAAGACAAAAAGACCATGAATATACTGTTCAATGGTCTAGAAACAGACATGGTTGACAATGTTATCAGTTGTACTACCTCCAAGGAAGTATGGGACACTGTTCAAACCCTTTGTGAAGGAACAGAACAGGTGAGGGAAAACAAGATGCAACTACTAATCCAACAGTATGAACACTTCCATTTCAAGAGTGGAGAAACATTATATGATACATTTAGTAGATTTCAAAAGCTACTAAATGGTTTGAAACTGTATGGAAGAATCTATCAAGTTAAAGACTCTAATCTCAAATTTCTGAGATCACTGCTCAAAGAATGGAAGCCAATGACTGTTTCTCTAAGAAACACTCAGGAGTACAAGACATTTACTCTTGAAAGGCTCTATGGAACTTTAAAGACATATGAGCTGGAAATGGAGCAGGATGAAGAGATTGAGAAGTCTCAAAAGAAAAGTGAGTCAGTTGCACTTGTTGCCAACTTGGAGCAGAAGGAGGAAAGGACAGAAGCTGCTTGTTCTACACCAAACAGAGAGGTTTGTAAAGGTAGAGCAGAATCAAGCATGAGCAAGGAAAAAGTGTCTGAAGAATTGAATGTCCTTCAGCAGGATGAATTGGATGAGATAGATGAGCACTTAGCCTTTCTATCTAGGAGATTCTCTAAGCTGAAATTCAAGAGAAACTCTGGGGTGGCCAAGCCATTTAACAAGGATTATTCCACAAGCAACTTTGTGGATAAATCCAAATTCAAATGCTACAATTTTGGAATTGCTGGTCACATGATAAGTGAATGCAGGAAGCCTAGATCTGAGAACAAGGGAAAGCCAACTGAAGCTGTTGACTACAAGAAGAAATATTTTGATCTTCTCAGGCAGAAAGGAAAGGCATTCATGACCCAAGAGTATGATTGGGCTGCTGATGGAAATCATTTTGATGATGATGTTGAGTATGTCAACCTTGCATTGATGGCTGATTCTGGAAAGCAGGAAGCAAGTTCAGCTAGCAATCAGGTATTTTCTACTAATCTCTCTGAGCTCACCAAAGAGGAATGCAATAGTGTTATAGATGAAATGTCTACTAACTATATCACTTGAGTGTTACTCTTAAATCACTTACTAAAGAGAACAATAGGATTAAAGAGACTAATTTGTTTTTAAGTGATAGAAATGCTGCTCTAGAAGCTCAATTTCTAGAATTTGAGAAAATGAGAGTTGATTGTAATAATGCTAAAAGTGAACTTGAAGCTGTGTTAAAAAGAGAACTGATTTTAAGAGACCAGCTTGAAAAAGAACAAGGGATAATTGCTAAATTTCAAAGCTGTAGGAATATTTCACAAAACATAATAGAAGTCCAGGGAATAGAATCGTTTGTGAAGGAGACCTGGACTCAAAAGAAAAAGGAGCTGGGACCTTACCTTGAGGATCTAGAGACTATTTGTGAATCAATGGATAGTGATCATCCGTTGACAGATGAACCATCAACGAATGAGAGGTATCCGTCGACTAACAAAAAGTTTGTTAGTAAGAAGGAACTCAAGAAACTGGATATTAAGTATGGTCCAGTCAACAAGAACTTTGTTACTGGTGAGTGTAGCCAAACCAAATCTAGTGGGAAGGCTAAGGCAGGTGACTTACACAACAAAAAGGCTGTTGGTAAATCAGATAATGAAAAGGTAGAAATTAAGGGTAAAAAGAAAAAGAACAGAAATGGTAAGATAGGCATCAACAAGAAAAACAATTATTCTCCTGACAAGTTTGCCCCTAGGAAAACTTGTAGTAATTGTAATAGTATCAATCACCTATCTTCTAATTGCAAGATTGTTAACAAGGCTCCTATTCATGTACCTCAAACTATACCATGTATGCCTGCAATGCCTGGTTTGTATCAAAATGCTAGTTTTTCTAATCCATATGTGAACATGCCATATGTGTCTAATCCTTATTTTCAATCTGTGAATATGCCACAAATGTCATGGAACATTCCTAGCATGAATAATATGTATGCCAATCTTCCACAAATGCATGCATCAAATATTCATGCAAATAAGCATTTGTCAAACCCCATCAATCAGGCATCTACATCTAAGGTGAAGAATGCCAAGATTGTAAAGTCAAAGGCTAACAAGAAAGGACCCAAGGAAGCTTGGGTACCAAAATCAACTTGATTTGCTCTTGGATGTGTGCAGGGAAACAGGAGGAATCTATGGTACCTAGACAATGGATGCTCTAGGCACATGACAGGAGATTCAACCCAGCTCACAGAGTTCAAGGAAGGAGCTGGCCCTAGAATTACCTTTGGAGATGACAGCAAAGGATATACTAAGGGATATGGCCTGATTTCAAAAGACAATGTCATCATTGAAGAAGTGGCCTTAGTTGAAGGTTTGAAGCACAATCTGCTGAGTGTCAGTCAGATTTGTGACAAAGACTATGAAGTAAGGTTCACAAAAGAAGCCTGTGTTGTTTCTGCCAAGGAAGACAACAATGTGGTATTGACAGGCTTTAGAAAAGGAAATGTTTACATAGCTGACTTCAATTCAGCATGCTCAGAATCCGTTACTTGTCTCTTCAGCAAAGCAAGTAAGGATGAGAGTTGGCTATGGCATAAGAAGCTGTCACATTTGAATTTTAAAGTTATGAATGACTTGGTAAGAAAAGATCTTGCTAGAGGAATCCCTCAACTGGAATTTATCAAAGATGGACTGTGTGATGCCTGCCAATTAGGGAAACAAAAGAAATCATCCTTCAAGAGCAAGACAGAGTCATCCATTGTTAAGCCACTTCAACTGCTGCATATGGACTTATTTGGTCCAGTTAATGTCATGTCTATTTCAAAGAAGAAATACTATCTGGAGATTGTAGATGATTTTTCTAAGTTTACATGGACCTTCTTCCTACACTCCAAGGATTGTGCAAGTGAAATCATCATCAATCACCTCAGAATACTAAACAATGGTTCTGAAGACAAAGTACAAAGAATCAGGAGTGACAATGGTACTGAATTCAAGAATTCCACAATGAAGATTTTCTGTGAAGAAAATGGAATTGTCCATGAGTTTTCTGCTGCCAGAACACCTCAACAAAATGGGGTTGTTGAAAGGAAAAACAGAACTCTCATTGAAGCAGCTAGAACAATGTTAAGTGAATCAAGATTACCAACATATTTCTGGGTTGAGGCTGTCAACACTGCATGCTTTACTCAGAATATTTCCTTGGTCAATCAAGCTAGAGGAATGACTCTTTATCAGTTGTTAACCAACAAGAAACCAACTTTAGCTTTCCTTCATGTCTTTGGATGTAAGTGTTTTGTACTAAGGAATCATGGAGATAACTTGGGCAAATTTGAAGCAAAGGCAGATGAAGCTATTTTTGTTGGATATGCAGCAGGGAAAGCCTATAAAGTCTACAATCTAAGAACCAACATTGTTATGGAATCTATACATGTGTTTGATGATCAAAAGATTCTAGGTCTAAATGATGGAGGCTCTCATGAAAAGTTAGAATTTGAGAATGAAGGTGAAGGAAGAATGTATTGTGATGATGATGAGGAAGATGAAGATCATGGCCACAGAGATCCACCAAGAGTTGTTGTACCAACTAGAAGTGATGCTCACACTGGAAATGAAGCATCCGTTGACAATATTAGAGATGCATCCGTTGACAGAAATTCTCAAGCATCCGTCGACAGGCAAAATGATGCATCCGTTGACAGTCAACTTCATAATTCTGCAAGGACAACAAACTCAGGGGGAGTTTCTCAGGGTCAAAATTCAATGCTAAATCAACATGATCATGCTCATGAAAATGAAGCAACCTCATCAAGATCAAACCTTCCACCTGCAACAAAATGGGCTAGAGATCATCCATTTGAGTTAATCATTGGTGAATCAAATTCAAGAGTCCAAACTAGGAGGGCCACTCAAGCAGAATGCCTATACAGTAGCTTCCTGTCTCAAGAGGAACCTAAGAAAGTGGAAGATTCCCTTCTAGATCCAGATTGGGTCTTAGCAATGCAAGAAGAGCTAAACCAATTTGAAAGAAATAAAGTATGGAAGCTTGTGCCCAAACCTGATGATAGAAGTGTCATAGGTACTAAATGGGTTCTCAAGAATAAGATAGATGAAAATGGCATAATTGTGAGGAATAAAGCTAGATTAGTGGCAAAGGGCTATTCTCAAGAAGAAGGGATAGATTTTGATGAAACTTTTGCTCCAGTGGCAAGAATTGAGGCAATCAGAATCTTCCTAGCCTATGCAACACATGCCAATTTCAAGGTCTATCAGATGGATGTCAAAAGTGCCTTTCTAAATAGGGAACTGGAAGAAGAGGTCTATGTCCATCAACCTCCTGGCTTTAAAGATCAAGAATTTCTAGAATATGTATATCTTCTCATGAAAGCAGTTTATGGTTTGAAGCAAGCACTAAGAGCCTGGTATGACACTTTATCTCAATTTCTTTTGGAGAATCACTTCACCAGAGGTAAAGTAGATAAAACTTTATTTCGTAGGAATATCAATGGTTCTTCAATACTTGTTCAAATCTATGTAGATGATATTATTTTTGGGTCTACAGATGAGAAGCTTTGCAAAAGGTTTGCCAAACTTATGCAATGTAGGTATGAAATGAGCATGATGGGTGAATTAACTTACTTTCTTGGCCTACAAGTAAAGCAAGTTAATGAGGGCATTTTCATAAGTCAAACAAAATATATTTATGATCTTTTAAAGAAATTTGACTTAATGGATTGTACCTCTGCAAAAACACCTATGGCCACTGCAACTAAGCTTGAGTTAAATACTAAGGAAAAGTCTGTGGACATCTCAAGCTATAGAGGCATGGTAGGTTCACTTCTATACCTAACAGCTAGTAGACCTTATATAATGTTTTCTACTTGTCTTTGTGCTAGATTTCAAGCTGACCCTAGAGAGTCTTACTTGATAGCTATTAAGAGAATTTTCAGATATCTCAAGGGAACACCAAACCTTGGCATTTGGTACGCAAGAGAATCTGGTTTTGATCTAACTGGCTACTCAGATGCAGATTATGCAGGTTGCAGAATTGATAGGAAAAGTACTATAGGTTCTTGTCAATTTCTAGGAAACAGGCTTGTTTCATGGTTCAGTAAGAAACAGAACTAGTCTCCACTTCTACAGCTGAAGCTGAGTACATTGCTACTGGAAGTTGTTGTGCACAGATTCTATGGATGAAAAATCAACTTATTGACTATGGTCTAAAAGTTGAGAAGATTCCAATTTTCTGTGACAACACAAGTGCTATTGCCATCACAGGGAATCCAGTGCAACATTCGAGAACCAAGCATATTGACATCAAATACCACTTCATTAGAGAACATGTGATGAATGGTACAGTAGAAATGCACTTTGTGCCAAGTGAAATGCAGCTTGCAGATATCTTCACCAAGCCTCTTGATGAATCCACATTCACAAGATTGGTAGGTGAACTAGGTATGCTTAATTTGTCATAATTCCTAGTGATATTTGATCTTACTGCATTGTAACTAGAAATGTGTCTTGATTTACTTGAGAATTAAAAACTCTCAGAAAAATTTTCTGCAGAAATTTTGTCTAAGGCAAAATTATCTTATCAACGGACATCCTTTTACCCGTTGGTAGTATAAACACATTCCTAGATTTTCGTATATCAACGGATAACAGGTTGTCCACATCATCGACGGATAAACCGTTTCTCAACCGTTCATTTTATATCCGTTGATATACATATTTTCTTTTATATATAGCTGTTGGTAAACGTGTATATATGTAGGCATGGCTATATTTATTTTCTTTTATTAACTGACAGTTACTTTTGACCAATGGATAATTACTTTTAATTATTTCATTTTCAACTCTTGAAAAATATAAAAGGCTGTCTTGTGCTCTCACATCTCAATTTTTTCGACTTTCAAGATTCTCTTAAGTAAACTGCATCTTCTTCACTAAAACTCTCTGCAACAAAAGTTCAAACACTTCAATGGCGCCTATTGTTAAGATGATGTCTTCCACTGGGTTCACCTATGAGAAGAACAATTTCGCGGCCTATGTTGATACAGTGAATGCCCCAGAAGCTTATCACACCTTGATGAATTTTGTGAAGAAATGTAAACTGTCGTATGCTATGACTGCCACCACTCCTCTAATCCACGAGGTAATTGAAGAGGTGTGGGCATCTGCTGAGTACAATGGCACAGATGGTACAATCGCTTTTTCCTTAAAGGGTAAAAACTATGTAGTTAATTCTGATGTGATAACTACTTATTTAAAATTGCATGAGAATAACTGTCTGAAAGTACCCAGTGATGCTGAAATTGTTACCATGCTTAATTCCATAAATTATGCCCTTAGTACTGAGAATTTAGGGAAAATTGTTAGGAAAGGAATGGTTAAAGAATGGAGTTATTTTTGTGATGCCTTCATTAAAACTTTTTCAGGCAAAATTAGTAATTTTGATGCTGTTACCCATTCCATGCTAGTTATGATGTGTATGCTTCTGACTGATAAATTCTATAACTTTGGCACACTAGTCATGTATGAGATAGCAGCAAAATTAGGTAAAAAGGAAACTAGGAGCAAGAATATCTATTTTGCTAGATTTTTGATGCTTTTAGCACTGCATGTATCTGAGAATAAGCTATCCATTGCTAACCCGGATAGCAAGTTCACATGTTTTGTTCAGGAGAAGAGAGTCTTAAGTGATTTAATTCGAATGAACTCCAATGCAGGAGTACAATTGGTATATCTACCAATTGTTTAGGTAACTACTTCTAACCTTGAAACTCCTATCTCTAACCCCCAAATTTCTTTGCCTTCCACTGTCACAATGGAGTCTGTAGTAGTGACCAAACAGGCTCCTACCCAAGTGACTAAAACAAAAGTTTCCAAACCAAAATCTAAAAGACAAACCTCAGGTGCTTCTCAAAAAGCACCTGTTGCAAAAACTACCACAACTCTTGAGGGGAGTGTGAAGGAAGTAGTGAGTGGTGAGGGACAGGGTGCAAGCCCTAAGAATAAGGTAGGTGAGGAGAGTGCACCAAATAGCCAAGCCCAAGTTACATCCTCTCAACAGGGTGTGACTACTAGTTCCACAAAAACTCTGCACAAAAGGGTAAGAGACACTAGCCCACTCTCAAAAACCTATGAAAGAAGAGTAAAATCTAAAACCGTAGGGGAATCACATGGTGCACACACAGTACATCAAACTGTACCTTCTCAAATTCAGTTTGATGTGACTTCAATAAATGTGGAGTCACAGCCCCTTGATCTTAACCTTCAAATCGATACACATTACAATCCACCATCACCAACTCCATCTCTGGATGTGGATATGATATCTACATCAATTCCTGATTCTCCATCTTTAAGATTCTTGGAGAAGCCCCACTCTACAATTGGTGGTCATCATCTTCTAGATGATTTGTTGGGCCATCAATCTTCCATTCCTGAATTCACAACAAAATCTGTGGCCTCATCTTTAAAATCAATCTCCACAGATTCTGTAAGATACTAGATTATTTTAGGATTTATTATTATTATTTTATTCTTATTTATTATGTTAATTAGTATTTAAAGAATAGAATTGGATTTGAGAATATCGTTGTGGAATTCAACGATATTTAGTATTGAGTTTATATGAGTATATACTGAGTTATGTGTGCCCCAGTATTTATTGGTATTTTTAGTGATTTAAAAATATTTAAATCAAGTATTATTGATCTTCAAAAATCTTTATTTGATTATCGGAGGGCTTAAAAATCATGAAATCTTTTGTAAAATTATCTTTATATATTTATTGAGTTTTTAAAATTGTTGGGTGGATTAATTTGGGTGGTCGAGTATTTTAAAATGATTTTAAGAGTTTTATTGTATTTAAAGGATCAAAACTTTGAAAATTCATATTTAATTCATTTTTGATCCGAAAAATATTTTAAAAATATGTGGGTGTTCGTAATTTTATATTCTTTATTTTGAAAGTGAAAATTTTAAATTGTGAATTTTCACAATTTTCTATTTAATTTCGATTTATAAGAGTCGTTTAGTAGTGTTATAATTGGGCCGGAATGAGTGAATAGTGGTATATTCGTTATTGGGCCAAGCCCAATAGAAAAAAAATAAAGAAGATAGACAGAACATTCAAGAGAAGTCAGGAGAAAAAAAACGAGAGAAGAAGAAGAGAAGAAAGGAGAAGAAAGAAGAGAGATTTGGGGATTTCAATTGGGGTTTGATTGTTGAACCAATTGAGCAACTTATTTATATATATAGATATACGTGTGTGTATATACACGGGTGTGTGTGTGTATATATGAACCGCAGGTGCGTGGTGTTGTGTCGAGGTAGGGAGGTCGTGAGCGGGGAAGAAAGGCGCGGTGTCGGGGCTGTGCCGTGGTGGCGGCGGCGTGGTTGTATGTAAACAGCAGGAGGGGGCTGGTGCTGGTGTTGCGCAACAGAGGTGAAGGAGAGAGAGAGGGAGGCAGTGCAGAGAGAGAGGAATTTTCGGGGAAATTGGACCGAAAGGTATCCTCTTTCGTTTAATTACTTTATGTTTTTCGATATAATTAATTAATTGTCATTTTATATAATTATGTAGATTATTGTGATTTAGTTAGTTTAAATTTTGATAATATTGTTTTGATTTCCGTGATTTAATTCGGAGGATTTATAGTTGTTAAATATGATTATGGAGTTAAATTTCGAATTAAATGTATTAATTCTCGTAATTAGAATAATACTGTAAATTACGAGTATTATTATGTTTTGTGTATTAATTCGGAAAACATTTTTTTTGCTAATTGTAATTGTGGGATGTATTATGAGCCCTATTATAAGTCGAGTTTGAGTAATTGTCGAAATTCGTAATTGTCAAGTACTTGGTATTGTTGAGTAAGTGATTACTAATTTACCTTGATAATTGTTAGTGATTATCGGATATGTTATGTGATTAGTAAATTGTGTGTTGAATTTGGAGTGACAATTATACTTGTTAAATCACTATTTGTGGATATGGGTTTTAGGATAAAAGAAGTTACATGTATATTTTGATTGGATTGTGATATATGTCCGTAATATGAAACTGTCTCCTGATTGTATAGTTTTCAAATGTAATCTATAGTAAAGTTAAACTGTTATTTAATTTTCTTTATATGTTTATCTGCGAGGAGTTGTAATGAGATCACGAGTCTTAAATGTCAATATTTAACGACTTGTGTAATTCTCTTCAACTAGTTCCTCGGGCTTACGAATATCCATGATCAGCTATCACGAGTATAATTAATATACTTAAGTGATGTGATCATCGATATAGCGTAAGTAATAGTTAGTGCTAGGGGTTGTTCCCTAGGGCTTACGAACATCAATGATTGATTGTCATGTGTATCATTAAAATGCGTAAGAAATACGATCATTGGTGTAGCGTAAGTAGTAGTGTAATGTAAATTATTATGTGCTATGTGCCGCATGTCAGGGCGGGTACTTTTCATTAATTGTTTACTTTTATGTTGCTGCAAGTTGAGGCAGCTTTATTTTGTAAAAACAGGGTTGAATTGTATTTGAGGGGCTGTGCCCATAGTCCGATAAACGAATACTTCATGCCGAAATTTTCTAAAAATCCCCTGTATTTAAAGTTATTTAAATTATTTGATTTAAAGATTTAAAGGCATGTATGTGTATGAGTGTTTAAGTACATATGTATTGATTAGTGAGGTGTGGGTATATATACTTATGTATGTATTGCTTTGCGAGTTATAAGTAATTAGTTATTAATTGGGTTGTTTATGTACTAAATAGTACTTTACTATTATTTAGAGTATAATTAGGGATTCGATATGGACCCGGCGAGCGTGTTTGTAAGAACCCAGATTTTCGGTAGAATTAAAACTTTTCTTATTAAGAATAAGTATATACGTGAATAGTGTTTGTCATGCATGAATAGTAATTTATGGATGAATAGTGATTTTGAGGACCAAGAAAATTTTCACGCCACCCTATGTACAAGACATGGTATGGATATTTCGAAGTCATATTAGTGATTCACGGAGCAAATAAGTGTATATAAAGACGATCGGAATTTAGAAATTCCAATTTGTATTCTGGTGTAATATTTGACCGGGAAGGGAATTATATATTATTATATTCAAGAAATGAGATATTAATTTTGAGGAATTAAGGATTTAATTATGTCAGGATTTTATTATATTTGATTCGAGAATTTAGAACCAAAACCCCTGAGATAGTGAAACGAACGTTCTAGAAACCGCTGAGACTTTATAACGAGATTAAGCGATCAAGCGAGCGAATCATGAATTGAGAATAGTAAATATTAGAAGTCCAAGGAAGGATATATTATGAGAGGAAAATGGAATTGAGAATAAAATCCTAGAGTTAAAGGAAATGAGAACAATTGAGAAACCGCGAGAATTTTTTTCTGAGATAAAGAGAAAATACAAAGAAAATTGGACACAACGATTGTTTGAGGTATTGGGCCACACTATTACAATGAAGTGCAACATATAAGTTGTAACATATTGATTTAGTAAATATACAAGAAGGGAAGCCCCTTGGTGCAAATAAGAAAAGGAAGGAAGGACTTGGAAATAATATGTATAAAGCAAGGGACTTGCTTGCAATTATGGATGGATAAAGGTAATCCAAATGAACCAATGAGGAGATGACACCACATGGCAAGAAGATAAGATGCATCCAAGTGAAAATATCAAGCATTATTGATCACTTTATCACTTTAATCAAACAAAACAAACACCAAATACTCCATTCTGCCCAGCAGGAAAGGAGCTCACTAAAATGGGCCTAGAGACTTCATTACTCAATGAAATTTTTTGTTCTTTATATGGTTAGAAAGCTGTTAAGACGCTCTACAATTTTCATTCAGGAGCCTCGACCAGGAAACGAGTGCAAGGGCTTCGTTTTGGCTGATCTTTGGGGCGTGTTTTTCCAGTCAGGAAACTCACTTCCATGTTCTTGATTTCTTTGGTGAGATTGAAGATGGTGAGCATAGAGTAAGGCTTCCCCAAGGTTAACCAAGCTTGTTTGAGATTGTAAGAACATCAGGAAGGTATACAAACCCTAACCCCTCTTGGCCATGTAGTATTTGTGATGTTTAATGTTAGATCCATGGTTATTAGTGTGAATCTTGGACATATAAGTTATGGATGATGTAGATCTTGACTTTAAATGTTGTGGTTGTGATTTTTAAGCTTGTGGTTAGTGTATGTAACTCCATGTATGTTATAAAGTATGATCTTGGTGGATTAGATGATGGTTGTGATGTGTATATAAGATTCTTGGTTGGTTAAGTGGTATAAGCATGCTGAGTATTTTTCCAGGAACTTGTACTGTCTTGTAAGAGGGTTTTGAACCCCTAAATCTTGTCCCCTGAAGTCCTAATATATATTGTTGGAAAGGTATTTGAATGTAATTTCCAGAAATATAAGGTTCATGACTAGGTGATGTATAGATTTTGAGTTATGGCCTGAGAAGTGAAATGTGTTTCTGGAATCCGGACTGCACTAAATGGTCCCCTTGTGAACCTTGTTTAAACCCCTAAAAATTTATGAAGGATCATGGAAAAAATAGAGAAGCTAGTAAATGCAGTGGTGAAGGCTACCCAAAAAGAATTCGATTAAAATATGTATTTTTCAATTTTATAGAAATGTTGGAGTAAAATCCGCGCAAGTGAAAAACCACTTAGGAGATTAGTTTAAAGTAGTTTTAAGAGTATTCACTTGAGTTTCGAGTTTGAGGAATAGATTTGAGTCGAATGGGTAAAGAATGTGATAATGTGATGACATGGTCATATAGGAGGTTTAGTGGGTCAAATGGTGGAGTCGCTAAGATGGCCTTGTATTCTTTAAAACATTATGATTAAGTGGTGTTGCTAAGATACTAACGAGCGAATATTGGATATTTATAGATTGTCGCTCCACTCCACGAGCCCAACCACCCCAACCTTCCCAAGGCAAGTTTTCCAACCCTAAGCATTTATTTTCAAGATATTATGTTCCTGATTCTACCTATGCAAGTTTACTTTTCAAAACTTACATATACAAGGACTTTCACTGTTGTGTTTGTAGTTTTCAATCATATCAAATGTCTATGTTTATCGAAGTATCGATGAAATTGAGATGTATAAGTACATATATGTTTGCACCCCTTGAACTTAGAATGAAATGTTTTCTTCGGACAACGACTCTAGCAATAGAGGTCGTAGCGGTCCGTATATACTATTAACCGGGGAGCGGTATATTATTATATCGTAATTAAATTGCGAACACCCGAAGGGTCATTCGGGGAGTATCGTATACTCAAGTAATTATTTTTATATCTTCGTAAATACTCAAAATACCTATCTTGGATTAAAAGCTTATTTAATTAAAGATTATTTTATTAATTATTAATATTAAATCTTAAAATATCATTTATTAATTATTGTTCATTATTTTAAAGACAAAGCTAATCCAAGATACCTTTTGCACTTTCAAACTCAAACTCAAAACATTTTCGAAAACCCCCGGTCAGGTTTTGCTTCTTGTACACTTTTCAAGAATTATCGGTCGACTGAGGTCGAACTTCAACTACTCGAATTTTCTATCAAAATGATTTTTGAAAAGAAAAGAAAAAGGGGACTCTGGCAGGTGTGGGAATCGTTGACGAACGATTCCCGGGATGTGTAAGCGGCCGTGAGCCAGGCGGTCCATCAATTATTATTCCGGCCCAGGTGTTGCCGAAGGATGATTACGGATGTAGTTTTCATCGAGGGTGATTACGGATGCAGTTTTCACCCGAGGATAGTTACGGATGTAGTTTCTATCCTTCTACCGGTAGAGAAGACCCGCGGATTATTGGACCTGGATGTGGCGACTGATCATCGTCAATCCTTGTCAGGTTTTTATGTTTTCTTCCAGTCCCATCCTCGACTTTGGAAAAATACTCAAACACTGCTTCTTGGGCCTAAGTGCCAAGTTGCCGATAGTGTGGTTTTTGATAAGAAAAATATTGACATCGTGCAGTATCTAGAACTGCAAGATTTTCTATAAAGATTGGCACGTGTTAGTGCACTCTTGCAATTGTTTCAAAGAATGAAATGTTTTTGTATGAGAAACCTTCTAAGCTAATGGAAGGAAAGAGGTTTGCAATGATGTATTCCCTGTACAGTTTGTTAATCGTAGAGTGTTTTGCCGAAAATGATATACTCATATGTATAATTTTCAAACTTGAGATATATTGAGATGGGAACCTTATAAAGGGTTCATATGTTATTCTTAAAGCTCCTTAGTGAGTATAGATGTTTTATTCAAACTCGGACATACACATTGTCCAATTATGTTTTGAAATATGAGATATATACCCATATAGTTGGGAATGTTTTCGAAATAAACCACATTATTATTTTACAAAATGGTGAACTTGCTGAGCATTATGTAGCTCATTCTTGCTTTATAAAAACTTTTCAGAAAGAGAAGAATTTGATCGGTTAACTCCGCACCAGCAGAAGAGGAGTAGAAGATTTACCCCTGAGATGATTTAGTTCCTGATAAATACTACAGAGTAAGTCTGATAGGTTTTCAACTGTAATAGTAAGACTTGTCTTCAAGTGTAGTTATATAAATGGAAGTGTGCAAGATTCTAGATTGTACAGATGAATTGTAATATTTAGTGTTACTTTTGATTATCGTTTCTGAGGCTCTAACTTGTTTGTGTGTAAGATTGAGGTCTGGATGGATGTATTGTTGAGTTGTAAAGTTAATACAGGTATGATATGGTTGGATGGTGACGTGACGACCTGAATCTCTGACCTCGGATTTGGGGGCGTCACAGAAATGGTATTAGAGCGATAAGTTACAGTACTCAGAAACGAGAGTGTTGAAAGTTGAGTCTAAGTAGGAGAATGACATAAGAGATCGTAGTAAACTTATTATTGGACTTCCGGAAGAGGTACCGGTGAGTAGAATGGACTGGAGTGTTTACTGGAGGTATTATACTAGGATCGATAGAATCCTTAGAGACCTTCAGAATGATGAATAGAGGTTTGAGAGTCGTACATGACCTATCATAGGTAATGATATAGGAAGCAGAGCGAAATCTCAAGAACAGCTGAGGTAGAGGCGATATTGCCAATATGATCGGATGACTAGGCTGGCATAAATTTTGTGGCCCATAGTCCTCCACAGTTTAGGAGGCGGCATTTTAAGAATCAAGAAGTTTAGACTTCCCTACACAATTAAGAGTACTTAGTACTTGGAATAATGAAAGTCTTTTACTTTGGCTATAAGATCCGATTTTCGATAAGTAACGGGTTTACCTGAAAGTTGGTCACTATGTCGTTGTGGATTTCATTACCCTTGATGGCGAATTTTACATGTGTTATACGAGAATGTTATCATAAGACGAGCGTGCTAGATAATTCCACGCATGATTCGGACGCTAGAGCATGGTAGTTCAACTTAGAGAACAAACAAGTGGGATTAACAAAGGGACTCAAGAGAAGTTGAATATGGTTGCAACGAGCGATACAGTGATCTTAGAGTCTACCAAAAGAAAAGACCAGCGGGTCTAGAGTGGGATCCTTTGATAGAGATGTTAGCAGGGACTACGTATATATGTATTGTAGACCTCAATATTTTTGGTATATGTTCACATACACACACCCGCCACTGAACCTATGGACTGCACTGAGATCCCTGAGAGATCTCTTTGTTCTGTTCCCAGGGGGAACTGGCCACTTGTGATTCATGTCGGAAGGCATGAAGTAGGACCCTATGGACTTAGCAGGTGTCCCCAAAATGATGTGAAGTTTGGTCTTCAAGATAAAGCACGGAAATGACAGATATATTTGTGAAACCCTAACTCGATAAATGACTTTAAGATGATGATTGAGAGACGCACTAGTTGGTGTCTTGTATTACGAAGAAGAAGAGGTGGAGTTACCCTCATAATGGTGATAATGAGATGCACGAATGATCATTAACTTATTTTGGTAACTACCGGCAGGTGCACTACTTCATTTTAAACTGTTCACTAACCCTGTTACCTCGATTAGTTTATATCAGGTAACCCTTCTAGCTTTCTACTTCATACTTCTGGAATAACAACCAGTGAGATATTTTCCCTAAAGCAGGACTTATCCGAAGTAATTTTATTTGATCCATGAACATTCTATTCAAAAATTCATGATGATCTTGTTTGGCTCAGGACTATTTACACTTCCTTTCAATTATCGAAGGAATGTTCAACAATTGTTTCCTTAATTAATCAATGAATATTCCTAAACGAATATTGATATTTGACTACTTCTTTCATACTTGCACTCTTCAGTTGAGCCCATAAATATTTATCAACTCGTTGAGAAAATGGATGATCTAACATCCAGACATCCCTCATAAATTCTTTTCTTCTATTCAAGATGAGATTGTACATCGTACATTGAAATCATAGTAAGGATATCATTTTGATACTGGTATTCTGAATTTCATTCTACTGTAAGATCCGATAAAGTATGTGTACGGAGGCACCCTTGGGTGGACCGCTTCACCGATAAGTAATATTTGATGAAAGGTTATCGATTGTTCTGATACCTAGAACATTCTCTTCAAATTCTATATTTTCCTTTTTCAAGTTTAATAACCTCTTATTTCAATTCATGGTCCGAGTAGCCTAAATTTTCTTCAGTGGCTACGATGTTGAAATTCCGTTCTAGCCAATTGAAACTGGATAGCCGATATGTCAATATGAATGACTAGTTGATTGTTCTAACTAGTCAAAATTGTAATGTTGTGAAGAACACCTAGCTAATTGTCCTAGCTAGTGGTGATGTCTCAAACAGGTGAACTAGCAAATTTTGTCTAGCTAGTTGCTAGTGTTTCTTAAAAAGGACTAGTTATTGTTTCACTGGTCCAACTCCCAATTTAATTCATTCCGAAATGCATTTTGCATGTGGTAAAGTATGATGATGAAAGTTTTGACGAATAACTTGATTGAGACCTAGTGAGGTCGCCCACTCAACTTGAATTCTACCCATCTTCGTATCAGACCTTATATCACTTGAATATTTTATTCTTTCATTCATACAATGAGAATTCATTTGAAACCATTGATTACTTGAATGACAAACTACTTCATTCTTTAATTGTCATGGAGTAGAATTGCTTTCTAATGGCTGACCTTCATCAATGCGACTTTAGATTTCCTCTTATTATTCAGGAGGAAAAGTATCCACCCGATGTAAGAATTGTATAACGACCGTCTTTCTGACTTTTGTATCCAACAATCATTGCCCTCGTGCAACATTCTCTATGATATCATATTACAGAATTATCAGGACCTGAAGGAATAAACCTTGTTGTACTCTTTCGGTCCATCCTTACATCTCCAAAAATCGAGACTCCTAGTATTTGGAACCATCAACATTCTTGGAACATCCAATGTGGAATTCTTATTTAAATTATCTATTGGACCTTGTTATTTTGAAACCATTCCTTTCAAAGTGATTACTCTAAGGTGAACGGGAGGTACAATTATGAACCGTTACACCAATATGAGATCAAAAACCAAATGTTGTAATTGTGCAGCCAGAGCGTTATGCCGAGTAATTATTAAAGTAGAAATAACATGTCGGGGCATACCACAAGACCTTTAATATTAGTGTGAGGAAAGTTATAAGAAATGATGAGGTGGTTTGGAGTACGCTCCTACCAACCGTTGTCAGGATGTTATATTAATGAATTCTGGAGTTACCAAGCCTTTCCCTGATCCAAGAAATGAAAATCGATTGCAATGTAAAACATATCCTTAGAGGAAACTAACATGGAAGTGAGATGGACAAGAAAGGAAGAAGTATCGTGGCAAGAATGTGAAGCTTTACTTAGCTTAAAGGGATTGATGCACATAGAGAGACATAAAGTTTAACAGGCCCCTAATAGCAAATGGATGCATGGATATATCCCAATGATCCTTCGAGATTACCACCTAATCAAGTTTATTGGGAATCGCAGTAGCATGCAGGCCTCAGACTGATTGGCGCCAGTTGTGAAAGAGGACGAGCGTATGACATCTTACATATGCCATCGAGAATCGATACCCCTAACTGGAGATGTAGGAATTGTTGACCAGTTAAAACGCGTAGTTGTTTTTCAAGGATAAGGTTGAAAGGCGGGTTTCACCAACTCAAGATCGACCTCTGTACTGTGCCAAAGTTGGCATGTCACCCTAATATAAACGTTATAAAATTATGGTAGTATCATTTGAGTGGAATAGCGAGTCAGAAGCCTTTATGGATTAATGAACAAAGTTTTGGAATGAAATGAGATATTAGTAACAACCTCGTTGTTAGCTATACTTGATGATAAAAAGAGGACTTTGAGGGTCACGATGATGCGTCTTTCGAGAGTTTAAGAGGTGTGCTGATGCAGTAGAAAATGGATGATAGCCTATACTTCTAAACAACATAAAGGTTACGGGATAGGATATACTAACCGTGAGTCGGGGATTAGTCATGATAGCGTTCACGCATAAAACTGAGACGTTAACCTTATGGGAAAAGTGTGAAATTTTTTCCACAAGTGCCATAAGTATATCTTCATATTAGAACTAAACATAAGAAAGAGAAGGTGACGAAAGGGAGCAGGAAGTATAATGGAGAAATTTGTTATTTCCCAGGAAAGGCCAGTGTGGTGGCCGATACCTATAGAGGGGATTATTCAAAATTGGAATTCAGTCAGTATTGACCAAGAAAATAGAGTATATACAATAAAGAATAATGTTAGAGGAAAATGACTAAATTATGGGGAAGGACAAAGATGTACAGAGAATTAAGAGAATGTTTGGCAAACGGATATGAAGAATTGTATTGGCAAGCTATTAAGTACAAACGCAACATGTCAAAAACAAAATGATAGAGATCTAGTGGATCAATTCCGCCCGTAAAAAATCTTGAACGTGGACAGAATTATAATGAATTTCATGAGTAGGTCGCCGAAGACCGAGCCAAGAGATGGCCCTAGTTGATTTATAATTGCTGGACCAAGTGATTTACCTACGAGAGACTTTCCATTTAGAAGATTATCGATTTATATACGGAAGAGATGGTGGTGCAATATAAAACTTCTGCAGTGATTACATCAGATAGAGACTTAAGGTTAAACTTCGAATATTGAAGGTGCTTTCAAGTATAATTAATAAAGAGATTGAGCGTATGTACTAATTTGATCTGTGGCTGACGGACAGGGAAGAAGAATTGTCCAAACGATCGAATTTATATTTAGTGTCGTGCCTTAGATTTCACGGGGCAGTCGAGAATAAAAACTTATCCATGAAATGAATGTTGTTATCACGATCGGCACCATGCGAACGTAAGGACGTCTCTTGTAAAGCGTACTACTAAAGAAGAAGTTTCGCTTTTCTTGCGTTACGAAGAAGTCAATGAACGAGGGATATAGTAGCTGAACTGGTTCGACGTATACCGAAGACTATACAGTATCCATAGCAAGTGGTAACGACTGACGGGAGGCAACACATGCGTGCTAATCAATCCAAGGAAAATGAGGAATACCGTGCGTATTGACGTTGTCTCATATTATAGAACACGACCACAAAGTATTCACGGCCCAACTATACAAGGACTCAACACGGATACTATGAACAAGGTAGAAGAGGAACGTATAAGTAGCGGGATAGAAATTTTCATTCATAGAACAACCGATGAGAAATTTTTGCAATCACGATATGTACGAATTATTAAATGAAGATTTCGAATTGATATTACGCCTTTACGGTGCAGACGAGTGTATGTAAAAGTCATTAGTTTTTACGAAACCCATTATTTCGAATGGTCAAATTTTATGAGATATCAAAGGAGTATGGGGTGGGAGACTTCGTGATGCTAAAGGTATCCCCCTGAAAAGGATTGATGTGGTTTGGTAAGAAAGGGAAGCTAAGTCTGAGGTTTATTGGACCTTTTTAGATTTTGAGGCGTATTGGGAAGTTAGCCTACGAGTTAGCCTTGCCCCAAGCTTGCAGCAAATTCATAATGTGTTTCATATGTCTATGTTACGACCCTACCACACCGACTATCAGCATGTGATAGAGTACGACCAAGTGGACCTACAATCAGACTTGACCTATGTGGAGCAACCCGTGGAAATCATGGATAGAAAAGAACAAGTGCTGAGGAACAAGGTTTTCAAACTAATAAGGAATTGTGAGAAAATCAGGATGTGGAAGAATCCACCTGGAAGTTAAAAGAGTGAAACAAAGAAGGAGTAACCCCAGTGATTCCTAAACTGATTCCGGGACGGAATCCTTTTAAGGAGGGGAGACTGTAAGAACCCAGATTTTCGGTAGAATTAAAACTTTTCTTATTAAGAATAAGTATATACGTGAATAGTGTTTGTCATGCATGAATAGTAATTTATGGATGAATAGTGTTTTTGAGGACCAAGAAAATTTTCACGCCACCCTATGTACAAGACATGGTATGGATATTTCGAAGTCATATTAGTGATTCACGGAGCAAATAAGTGTATATAAAGACGATCGGAATTCAGAAATTCCAATTTGTATTCTGGTGTAATATTTGACCGGGAAGTGAATTATATATTATTATATTCAAGAAATGAGATATTAATTTTGAGGAATTAAGGATTTAATTATGTCAGGATTTTATTATATTTGATTCGAGAATTTAGAACCAAAACCCCTGAGATAGTGAAACGAACGTTCTAGAAACCGTTGAGACTTTATAACGAGATTAAGCGATCAAGAGAGCGAATCATGAATTAAGAATTGTAAATATTAGAAGTCCAAGGAAGGATATATTATGAGAGGAAAATGGAATTGAGAGTAAAATCCTAGAGTTAAAGGAAATGAGAACAATTGAGAAACCGCGAGAATTTTTTTCTGAGATAAAGAGAAAATACAAAGAAAATTGGACACAACGATTGTTTGAGGTATTGGGCCACACTATTACAATGAAGTGCAACATATAAGTTGTAACATATTGATTTAGTAAATATACAAGAAGGGAAGCCCCTTGGTGCAAATAAGAAAAGGAAGGAAGGACTTGGAAACAATATGTATAAAGCAAGGGACTTGCTTGCAATTATGGATGGATAAAGGTAATCCAAATGAACCAATGAGGAGATGACACCACATGGCAAGAAGATAAGATGCATCCAAGTGAAAATATCAAGCATTATTGATCACTTTATCACTTTAATCAAACAAAACAAACACCAAATACTCCATTCTGCCCAGCAGGAAAGGAGCTCACTAAAATGGGCCTAGAGACTTCATTACTCAATGAAATTTTTTGTTCTTTATATGGTTAGAAAGCTGTTAAGACGCTCTACAATTTTCATTCAGGAGCCTCGACCAGGAAACGAGTGCAAGGGCTTCGTTTTGGCTGATCTTTGGGGCGTGTTTTTCCAGTCAGGAAACTCACTTCCATGTTCTTGATTTCTTTGGTGAGATTGAAGATGGTGAGCATAGAGTAAGGCTTCCCCAAGGTTAACCAAGCTTGTTTGAGATTGTAAGAACATCAGGAAGGTATACAAACCCTAACCCCTCTTGGCCATGTAGTATTTGTGATGTTTAATGTTAGATCCATGGTTATTAGTGTGAATCTTGGACATATAAGTTATGGATGATGTAGATCTTGAGTTTAAATGTTGTGGTTGTGATTTTTAAGCTTGTGGTTAGTGTATGTAACTCCATGTATGTTATAAAGTATGATCTTGATGGATTAGATGATGGTTGTGATGTGTATATAAGATTCTTGGTTGGTTAAGTGGTATAAGCATGCTGAGTATTTTTCCAGGAACTTGTACTGTCTTGTAGGAGGGTTTTGAACCCCTAAATCTTGTCCCCTGAAGTCCTATTATATATTGTTGGAAAGGTATTTGAATGTAGTTTCCAGAAATATAAGGTTCATGACTAGGTGATGTATAGATTTTGAGTTATGGCCTGAGAAGTGAAATGTATTTCTGGAATCCGGACTGCACTAAATGGTCCCCTTGTGAACCTTGTTTAAACACCTAAAAATTTATGTAGGATCATGGAAAAATTAGAGAAGCTAGTAAATGCAGTGGTGAAGGCTACCCAAAAAGAATTGGATTAAAATATGTATTTTTCAATTTTATAGAAATGTTGGAGTAAAATCCGCGCAAGTGAAAAACCACTTAGGAGATTAGTTTAAAGTAGTTTTAAGAGTATTCACTTGAGTTTCGAGTTTGAGGAATAGATTTGAGTCGAATGGGTAAAGAATGTGATAATGTGATGACATGGTCATATAGGAGGGTTAGTGGGTCAAATGGTGGAGTCGCTAAGATGGCCTTTTATTCTTTAAAACATTATGATTAAGTGGTGTTGCTAAGATACTAACGAGCGAATATTGGATATTTATAGACTGTCGCTCCACTCCACGAGCCCAACCACCCCAACCTTCCCAAGGCAAGTTTTCCAACCCTAAGCATTTATTTTCAAGATATTATGTTCCTGATTCTACCTATGCAAGTTTACTTTTCAAAACTTACATATACAAGGACTTTCACTGTTGTGTTTGTAGTTTTCAGTCATATCAAATGTCTATGTTTATCGAAGTATCGATGAAATTGAGATGTATAAGTACATATATGTTTGCACCCCTTGAACTTAGAATGAAATGTTTTCTTCGGACAACGACTCTAGCAATAGAGGTCGTAGCGGTCCGTATATACTATTGACCGGGGAGCGGTATATTATTATATCGTAATTAAATTGCGAACACCCGAAGGGTCATTCGGGGAGTATCGTATACTCAAGTAATTATTTTTATATCTTCGTAAATACTCAAAATACCTATCTTGGATTAAAAGCTTATTTAATTAAAGATTATTTTATTAATTATTAATATTAAATCTTAAAATATCATTTATTAATTATTGTTCATTATTTTAAAGACAAAGCTAATCCAAGATACCTTTTGCACTTTCAAACTCGAACTCAAAACATTTTCGAAAACCCCCGGTCAGGTTTTGCTTCTTGTACACTTTTCAAGAATTATCGGTCGACTGAGGTCGAACTTCAACTACTCGAATTTTCTATCAAAATGATTTTTGAAAAGAAAAGAAAAAGGGGACTCTGGCAGGTGTGGGAATCGTTGACGAACGATTCCCGGGATGTGTAAGCGGCCGTAAGCCAGGCGGTCCATCAATTATTATTCCGGCCCAGGTGTTGCCGAAGGATGATTACGGATGTAGTTTTCATCGAGGGTGATTACGGATGCAGTTTTCACCCGAGGATAGTTACGGATGTAGTTTCTATCCTTCTACCGGTAGAGAAGACCCGCGGATTATTGGACCTGGGTGTGGCGACTGATCATCGTCAATCCTTGTCAGGTTTTTATGTTTTCTTCCAGTCCCATCCTCCACTTTGGAAAAATACTCAAACACTGCTTCTTGGGCCTAAGTGCCAAGTTGCCGATATTGTGGTTTTTGATAAGAAAAATATTGACATCGTGCAGTATCTAGAACTGCAAGATTTTCTATAAAGATTGGCATGTGTTAGTGCACTCTTGCAATTGTTTCAAAGAATGAAATGTTTTTGTATGAGAAACCTTCTAAGCTAATGGAAGGAAATAGGTTTGCAATGATGTATTCCCTGTACAGTTTGTTAATCGTAGAGTGTTTTGCCGAAAATGATATACTCATATGTATATATTTTCAAACTTGAGATATATTGAGATGGGAACCTTATAAAGGGTTCATATGTTATTCTTAAAGCTCCTTAGTGAGTATAGATGTTTTATTCAAACTCGGACATACACATTGTCCAATTATGTTTTGAAATATGAGATATATACCCATATAGTTGGGAATGTTTTCGAAATAAACCACATTATTATTTTACAAAATGGTGAACTTGCTGATCATTATGTCGCTCATTCTTGCTTTATAAAAACTTTTCAGAAAGAGAAGAATTTGATCGGTTAACTCCGCACCAGCAGAAGAGGAGTAGAAGATTTACCCCTGAGATGATTTAGTTCCTGATAAATACTACAGAGTAAGTCTGATAGGTTTTCAACTGTAATAGTAAGACTTGTCTTCAAGTGTAGTTGTATAAATGGAAGTGAGCAAGATTCTAGATTGTACAGATGAATTGTAATATTTAGTGTTACTTTTGATTATCGTTTCTGAGGCTCTAACTTGTTTGTGTGTAAGATTGAGGTTTGGATGGATGTATTGTTGAGTTGTAAAGTTAATACAGGTATGATATGGTTGGATGGTGACGTGACGACCTAAATCTCTGACCTCGGATTTGGGGGCGTCACAGTGTTGGCGAGACGATTGAAGGAAATGAATGTGTGATCGAGTAAAGACCGAAGTATAGTAAGTAGGGAATCGACGCATTGGAATCGAGGCAAGTGTGCTAACCCTCGCTTATCGTTCAAGCAAGATAAATATGTTTCTATTCAATATAAGTATTCCCTTCAAATCCTTATTGCTAGTATCCTCTCCTTCAAATTATTGATAAGGATGTATTTTATTCATATATCATGTGGAAAGTAGAATTTCAGTTTTATTGCCAGTATTATTCTTTCTTAAATATTGTCAGTAATATTCTGTTAAAGTTTTATTGCAGGTATTGCATTCTTATTCCTTGTTTTAGTATAATGTTCATAATGTATATAGTTTCACTGAGATTAATTGATAGTAAAGTAGTTTAATGGAATTGGAAGAATTTTATAAAAATGTGGACCAGCTTCGTGGTCAGAGTAGTAAAGGCCAATGTCAATAAGTGCCTAGTGAGGGATCCCAGAGTATTGTTTTTAGCTGGACTTTACGTGGCTGATCACCCGTAATGTCCAGAGTATGATGAAAACTCCAATTGTATTAAATGTTGTTTTTATGCAAATATATTCTTATGATAGAATGTTTAAGTTAAAGTACATTTTCATTTCCAAGTATGTTGGATATAAAGTTATGATTTGAGTTAATAAATACTATTAGTATAAAAATGGAAAGCTATCATACTAGTGTTTTGAACGGTGAAAACTAATTCACGGTTATTATGGTCGCTGTGGCATTTGTTGCACAGTGATAGTAAGGACCGAGAATGAATTGAGATCTTCTTATTTATTCAAACTCATGATTGTCAGGCCGGTTAGGCAGCTAGGTGTGCAAATGCTTAGTGACATGAATGAAATTTGAGTAACTGAGAATTTCTTGGAGATTTTGTTAAAGCGATAGTTAAAGTATTTTGCAAGTATTAAAAGTATTGAATCTAGTATTACGAACCTTCTCAATTATTAAATTCTGATTTCGAGTTATAAATGTTTTAAAGGATATTAATCTTCTGTTAGAGTTAAGAATCCAGATTTCAATTGTAGTATTGATTATAAATTGGTGAGCATTCCTTCGCTCATATTTAGTGTGCCTATTTCTTGAATTGCAATTATTGCATTCTTATTTCATCCAGTTCAGTTATATATATAACTTGCTGAGCATTCTTTGGCTCACGCTTGTTGTTTTTAAAATCTAACTTTTCAGTAAATTAGTTGGCGAGGCGTAGATTGTGCAGTTCAGAAAGTGAAAAGAGGAAGCAGTGTGTTGTTATGAAGCTGACGTGGATCAGGGTAATTAGATTTAAAGTTTGAATTATTGTATGTAAATATAGTTTTAGTAGTTATAGTATGTATTTGATTAGTTGGCCTGGTATACTTCTATTCGAAGTGATACCAGTGATTTTAAGTCTGTATAAAGTTTTGTATATAGAGTTGTATTTAAGTTGGTTTTGGGTTTTCTTGTTTCTAGAACTGTAACCTAAGATCCTTAGTTGGGAGTTGGGGTCAAAGAAATTTTGATTGAGTTTTTATTTTTATTTCAGTTTTATTTTGATTTCAGATTTTTAGTTTAGTATTCAGCAGGTTTATGATGTATTTACGAATACATCATGGCCAATTTTTGTTAGAATTATTGAGTTTGTTAGCGTGACACCCAAATCTACTGACCCCGGATTTGGGGGCGTTACAAGTTGGTATCAGAGCGTAGGTTATAGTAAACTAGAAACGAGAGTGTGTAGGAGTGTGTATAGTTAAGTAAGGAACGTCAGAGTTCATATAGGACTCGTGTTGGACTATCGGATATAGTACCAGTTAGTGAGTTAAGATGTGAGTGGTGACAGATAGTTGAGCGGAGTTGGGTAGAAACCCTTGAAGCTGTAGGTAGTGGAATCTTCAGAGTCTAGTGCGAGTGACGACGACGTATAGAATAGATAACTTTAGGACATGTAGCAGAAGAGTCTAGATCGAATAACGAGTCAGCGAAGGAGTCGACAAAGAAGATGTACGTGGAGACCCTGGCAATACCTTTCTTTTTTTTTTTTTGTAATCAATATTCCTTTGATGAGTTTATTTTGACAATTGTCTTTCCCTGAAGTTGGATTTCCAGTTATGATGGAGGCTGTAATGCCTATTTCTTTTATTTCTAAACCCTGTCAAGTTTGATATTTGAGTTTCAAAATTTTTTCATTAGTGAATTATCCTATTGTTGATAGATCATCATTTCTTAGTATTGTGCTAGTCATTTCTTTCCCGATTATCCTTTTCTTCTGAAATAGTACCCATGGAATCCGTTTAGTTGTAATCCAGGGGTATGTCTGAGAATTTCTCATCAATTGATTGTTAATTCGATGTTCGAATCTTTTTTATGTTTCTTTACTCCAACTGAGGTGAACAACCCTATTTATAGGGGACACAAGGACTGTTTGTCTGTGTGATAGCAGTCTGATGGGACGCCATCACTTGTATGTTGTGAAGTACAAGAAGGTTAATTACCTTTAGTCATGTCTTGAATAAGGCACGCAACAAGGTTCATTTGATCATATTGATCACTCAGTAATCTTTCATTTCCAAGAATATTTGTTTGAAAAACTCATAAATTAATTCTACAATTGTGGAACCTTTGCTACGATGTGAAATCGTTCTCTTCAATTATCATGAATTATAATATCTCGAGTAGTCTTGAGCGTACGCCAATCGAGTTTAGAATACTAGTAACGCGTGACGTATAGTGCTACAATTAGAGTTGTTCTATATAGAGAGATCAGTAGAGATCCCAGTATAGTAAATAAGTATCCAGAGTACAGATTAGTAGAGTTGCGGATGCAACCCGAGGTTGTAGAGTAAACCCCAGTAACCCTTCTTTACCTGATTCCGAGGTCGGAATCCTTTTAAGGTGGGTAGAATGTAAGATACCAGATTATTTTAGGATATATTATTATTATTTTATTCTTATTTATTATGTTAATTAGGATTTAAAGAATAGAATTGGATTTGAGAATATCGTTGTGGAATTCAATGATATTTAGTATTGAGTTTATATGAGTATATATTGAGTTATGTGTGCCCCAGTATTTTATTGGTATTTTTAGTGATTTAAAAATATTCAAATCAAGTATTATTGATCTTCAAAAATCTTTATTTGATTATCGGAGGGCTTAAAAATCGTGAAATCTTTTGTAAAATTATCTTTATATATTTATTGAGTTTTTAAAATTGTTGGGTGGTCGAGTATTTTAAAATGATTTTAAGAGTTTTATTGTATTTAAAGGATCAAAACTTTGAAAATTCATATTTAATTCATTTTTGATCCGAAAAATATTTTAAAAATATGTGGGTGTTCGTAATTTTATATTCTTTATTTTAAAAGTGAAAATTTTAAATTGTGAATTTTCACAATTTTCTATTTAATTTCGATTTATAAGAGTCGTTTAGTAGTGTTATAATTGGGCCGGAATGAGTGAATAGTGGTATATTCGTTATTGGGCCAAGCCCAATAGAAAAAAAATAAAGAAGACAGACAGAACATTCGAGAGAAGTTAGGAGAAAAAAAACGAGAGAAGAAGAAGAGAAGAAAGGAGAAGAAAGAAGAGAGATTTGGGGATTTCAATTGGGGTTTGATTATTGAACCAATTGAGCAACTTATTTATATATATAGATATACGTGTGTGTATATACATGTGTGTGTGCGTGTATATATGAACCGCAGGTGCGTAGTGTTGTGTCGAGGTAGGGAGGTCGCGAGCGGGGAAGAAAGGCGCGGTGTCGGGGCTTTACCGTGGTGGCGGCGACGTGGTTGTATGTAGACAGCAGGAGGGGGCTGGTGCTGGTGTTGCGCAACAGAGGTGAAGGAGAGAGAGGGAGGCAGTGCAGAGAGAGAGAGAGAGAGAGAGAGAGAGAGAGAGAGAGAGAGGAATTTTCGGGGAAATTGGACCGAAAGGTATCCTCTTTCGTTTAATTACTTTATGTTTTTCGATATAATTAATTAATTGTCATTTTATATAATTATGTAGATTATTGTGATTTAGTTGGTTTAAATTTTGATAATATTGTTTTGATTTCCGTGATTTAATTCGGAGGATTTATAGTTGTTAAATATGATTATGGAGTTAAATTTCGAATTAAATGTATTAATTCTCGTAATTAGATTAATATTGTAAATTACGAGTATTATTATGTTTTGTGTATTAATTCGGAAAACATTTTTTTGCTAATTGTAATTGTGGGATGTATTATGAGCCCTATTATAAGTCGAGTTTGAGTAATTGTCGAAATTCGTAATTGTCAAGTACTTGGTATTGTTGAGTAAGTGGTTACTAATTTACCTTGATAATTGTTAGTGATTATCGGATATGTTATATGATTAGTAAATTGTGTGTTGAATTTGGAGTGACAATTATACTTGTTAAATCACTTTTTGTGGATATGGGTTTTAGGATAAAAGAAGTTACATGTATATTTTGATTGGATTGTGATATATGTCCGTAATATGAAACTGTCTCCTGATTGTATAGTTTTCAAATGTAATCTATAGTAAATTTAAACTGTTATTTAATTTTCTTTATATGTTTATCTGCGAGGAGTTGTAATGAGATCACGAGTCTTAAATGTCAATATTTAACAACTTGTGTAATTCTCTTCAACTAGTTCCTCGGGCTTACGAATATCCATGATCAGCTATCACGAGTATAATTAATATACTTAAATGATGTGATCATCGATATAGCGTAAGTAATAGTTAGTGCTAGGGGTTGTTCCCTAGGGCTTACGAACATCAATGATTGATTGTCACGTGTATCATTAAAATGCGTGAGAAATACGATCATTGGTGTAGCGTAAGTAGTAGTGTAATGTAAATTATTATGTGCTATGTGTCGCATGTCAGGGCGGGTACTTTTCATTAATTGTTTACTTTTATGTTGCTGCAAGTTGAGGCAGCTTTATTTTGTAAAAATAGGGTTGAATTGTATTTGAGGGGCTGTGCCCATAGTCCGATAAACGAATACTTCATGCCGAAATTTTCTAAAAATCCCCTGTATTTAAAGTTATTTAAATTATTTGATTTAAAGATTTAAAGGCATGCATGTGTATGAGTGTTTAAGTATATATGTATTGATTAGTGAGGTGTGGGTATATATACTTATGTATGTATTGCTTTGCGAGTTATAAGTAATTAGTTATTAATTGGGTTGTTTATGTACTAAATAGTACTTTACTATTATTTAGAGTATAATTAGGGATTCGATATGGACCCGGCGAGCGTGTTGGCGAGACGATTGAAGGAAATGAATGCGTGATTTAGTAAAGACCGAAGTATAGTAAATAGTGAATCGACGCATTGGAATCGAGGCAAGTGTACTAACCCTCGCTTATCGTTCAAGCGAGATAAATATGTTTTTATTCAATATAAGTATTCCCTTCAAATCCTTATTGCTAGTATCCTCTCCTTCAAATTATTGATAAGGATGTATTTTATTCATATATCATGTGGAAAGTAGAATTTCAGTTTTATTGCCAGTATTATTCTTTCTTAAATATTGTCAGTAATATTCTGTTAAAGTTTTATTGCAGGTATTGCATTCTTATTCCTTGTTTTAGTATAATGTTCATAATGTATATAGTTTCACTGAGATTAATTGATAGTAAAGTAGTTTAATGGAATTGGAAGAATTTTATAAAAATGTGGACCAGCTTCGTGGTCAGAGTAGTAAAGGCCAATGTCAATAAGTGCCTAGTGAGGGATCCCAGAGTATTGTTTTTAGCTGGACTTTACGTGGCTGATCACCCGTAATGTCCAGAGTATGATGAAAACTCCAATTGTATTAAATGTTGTTTTTATGCAAAATATATTCTTATGATAGAATGTTTAAGTTAAAGTACATTTTCATTTCCAAGTATGTTGGATATAAAGTTATGATTTGAGTTAATAAATACTATTAGTATAAAAATGGAAAGCTATCATACTAGTGTTTTGAACGGTGAAAACTAATTCACGGTTATTATGGTCGCTGTGGCATTTGTTGCACAGTGATAGTAAGGACCGAGAATGAATTGAGATCTTCTTATTTATTCAAACTCATGATTGTCAGGCCGGTTAGGCAGCTAGGTGTGCAAATGCTTAGTGACATGAATGAAATTTGAGTAACTGAGAATTTCTTGGAGATTTTGTTAAAGCGATAGTTAAAGTATTTTGCAAGTATTAAAAGTATTGAATCTAGTATTACGAACCTTCTCAATTATTAAATTCTGATTTCGAGTTATAAATGTTTTAAAGGATATTAATCTTCTGTTAGAGTTAAGAATCCAGATTTCAATTGTAGTATTGATTATAAATTGGTGAGCATTCCTT
This sequence comes from Saposhnikovia divaricata, assembly GCA_036435485.1. Lineage (NCBI taxonomy): Eukaryota > Viridiplantae > Streptophyta > Magnoliopsida > Apiales > Apiaceae > Saposhnikovia > Saposhnikovia divaricata. Next base: position 162,755,001 of record CM071597.1, read on the forward strand.
CGCTCATATTTAGTGTGCCTATTTCTTGAATTGCAATTATTGCATTCTTATTTCATCCAGTTCAGTTATATATATAACTTGCTGAGCATTCTTTGGCTCACGCTTGTTGTCTTTAAAATCTAACTTTTCAGTAAACTAGTTGGCGAGGCGTAGATTGTGCAGTTCAGAAAGTGAAAAGAGGAAGCAGGGTGTTGTTATGAAGCTGACGTGGATCAGGGTAATTAGATTTAAAGTTTGAATTATTGTATGTAAATATAGTTTTAGTAGTTATAGTATGTATTTGATTAGTTGGCCTGGTATACTTCTATTCGAAGTCATACCAGCGATTTTAAGTCTGTATAAAGTTTTGTATATAGAGTTGTATTTAAGTTGGTTTTGGGTTTTCTTGTTTCTAGAATTGTAACCTAAGATCCTTAGTTGGGAGTTGGGGTCAAAGGGCTTTTGATTGAGTTTTTATTTTTATTTCAGTTTTATTTTGATTTCAGATTTTTAGTTTAGTATTCAGCAGGTTTATGATGTATTTACGAATACATCATGGCCAATTTTTGTTAGAATTATTGAGTTTGTTAGCGTGACGCCCAAATCTACTGACCCCGGATTTGGGGGCGTTACAAGTTGGTATCAGAGCGTAGGTTATAGTAAACTAGAAACGAGAGTGTGTAGGAGTGTGTATAGTTAAGTAAGGAACGTTAGAGTTCATATAGGACTCGTGTTGGACTATCGGATATAGTACCAGTTAGTGAGTTAAGATGTGAGTGGTGATAGATAGTTGAGCGGAGTTGGGTAGAAACCCTTGAAGCTGTAGGTAGTGGAATCTTCAGAGTCTAGTGCGAGTGACGACGACGTATAGAATAGATAACTTTAGGACGTGTAGCAGAAGAGTCTAGATCGAATGACGAGTCAGTGAAGGAGTCGACAAAGAAGATGTACGTGGAGACCCTGGAAATACCTTTTTTTTTTTTGTAATCAATATTCCTTTGATGAGTTTATTTTGACAATTGTCTTTCTCTGAAGTTGGATTTACAGTTATGATGGAGGCTGTAATGCCTATTTCTTTTATTTCTAAACCCTGTCAAGTTTGATATATGAGTTTCAAAAATTTTTCATTAGTGAATAATCCTATTGTTGATAGATCATCATTTCTTAGTATTGTGCTAGTCATTTCTTTCCCGATTATCCTTTTCTTCTGAAATAGTACCCATGGAATCCGTTTAGTTGTAATCCAGGGGTATGTCTGAGAATTTCTCATCAATTGATTGTTAATTCGATGTTCGAATCTTTTTTATGTTTCTTTACTCCAACGGAGGTGAACAACCCTATTTATATGGGAAACAAGGACTGTTTGTCTGTGTGATAGCAGTCTGATGGGACGCCATCACTTGTGTGTTGTGAAGTACAAGAAGGTTAATTACCTTTAGTCATGTCTTGAATAAGGCACGCAACAAGAATATCAGAGATGAGAGGAGAGAAGGGACTACAGGAGAAATAAGACAGGAAGATCCAGCCATTGCAAGTGAGTTAATGGAGGTTAATGAAGCTTCTAAAGAGATGGAATTTCAACAAGAATATCAGTCAATCATTGACTCCATCTCTTTGGATCCTGAAACCTTTACTCATCCTGTTTCTGCCTATCAAGTCATGGCACAACAGGGCAATGTGGAGGCAGAGGAGGCAATGCACCTAGTGCACACCTCACAATCTCTACAAAGAGCAAAGGAAGCTTTAACAGCTCTGCCTTCAGAAGCTGAAAGTGAAGAGTTTGGCAATGATGACAGTGATAGCACAGAAGATGATGAAGAAGTCAATGTGGAGGATACTCCAGAATGGCTATTTTCTACTACCACTGGGGCTGGTGACTTCAATGTGGAGATTATGAAGCAATATCAATCTGCTATGGCTGAGCACCAGACTGCAGATCCACTGAGGAAGGCTGTCCTTCAGCAAATAATGGCCTCCCTGAAACTTCACAAGATGCAAATGGTTATTCAAAGAACACAACAGGAAGAGGTCCAAACTGCAATCAGAGAAATGAAAGTAGAACTAGATGCCAGGATTGAGGCACTAGCCCCTACTACCACTCAGAAGGTGCTGACTAACAAACTATTAAAAGAAGATAGCCTGGCCAAGTCTGTTCAGCATCTTTCCTCCAAAGTGGATGGTATGGAATCTCAAATGAAGACAATCATTGCCAACCAAGCAAAACAGACTGAGCTACTGGAAAGGCTACTTGCAGCCTCACCTCCAGCCCTTGATGCTAACAAAAAGGGGGAGAAAAAGGAAACAAGAATAGAAGAGGTTGCAGCTACTACTAGTCAATTTCAAGCTGCCAGTAGCAAGATAGCACAGACTGAGGGGGAGCAACAGCCAACTATAGTGGTCAATCCAATAGAATTTTCTATAGAGGCTTCCCCTGTGAAGAAACAAAAGGCTTTGCCTGTGATTCCTGACTTATCAGAAATCTCAGATGGTGAGAGGCAAGCCAGAATTGAAGAATTATAGAAGATCAACAAGGAGGCAAATGAAAGAATAATGAGGACAGAGAGGATGATCAATGAATCAATTGCATCAGCTTTGTTCTCTACTCAAGCTTCTACTCCAACAATATCAACTACAATTCTGAAGCTGCTCACTCCAGAGATTGTGGCTCCTACATTTTATGATGCTGAACCTTCCTTTGTCAAAGAATTTGAACCCTGCATAAAAACCAGAGCTTACTCTCCACCTAAAGCAAATAGGAAGAACAAGTTACAATTGGACTTTCCATTTCCCAAGGATGATGAAGGGAAGCTAATGGGAAAGCAAATTAAGGAGTTCAAGGAAAATGCCAATAGGAGTGTAAAAGAATGGATGGCTATAATCATGAGGAATGGAAAAGTCTTAAATATATCCAACAGCCATCCTAGATTTGTTGAAGCAAAAAGAGAGGAGACCTCCAAACTTCTCAGGGAAGCTCATCCAAGTGAAGAAAATCAATATGAAAACTCAGATGAGAAGCAAGCCAGGCTGGCTCAGGAGTTATTGGATGAGGTAGAGGATGAAATGAGGGAACCTGAGGAAGTCCCCAAATCCAAACCCAAAAGGAGAGTGAAAACAAAGGCAAAGAGGCCTGTCTCTCCAGAAAATGTAAGTAAGAAAACTATTGGCTCATCAAAATCTATGTCTGCACAAGTATTCAACCCAGCTGTGAATTTCCATGGTGACCCTATAATACCTAAAGAGGAACCAATGAATCTTGATTCCATTGAGGTTCCTTCATTCTTGCTGAAGCCTCAACAGAAGCCTAAACAGAAGAAAAGGATACCAAGGAAGCAACCTTCAAAGGAACCAATTCAAGTTGCTAGGGTGCCTGTTATTGTCAAGCAGCCAATCTTGAAAAACAAGGATGATTTTATCTATCAGGCAGATATTGAAGAATACTCTGGCATGAATCTGTATCTGGATGAATTGTCAGAAGTAAGAGGAATTGATATATACAAGCATTTGCTTGAGAGATTGGTCTTTGAATACAAGGGAGGAAAGGAAAGGACATGGCCACTACAGAGGGTTCTTGGAGAAAATTATCTGACTTTAACCAAGGTGTTCTCTGCAATTAAGAGATACACAGGGTTCTCCAAGATAGCAAAAGAGGAGATACTGGACAGAATAGAACAGATAAGGAGAGAATGGAACTCACTATCAAGACTACCAAAGAAGATAAAGATCCCATACAATGGACAGAAAATCCACATTCAACCATTCTGGATGTTGGAGTTCAGGGATGAAGATGGAAACAGGAGATTCTTCATGTTAGAGGACCAACTATCAAAGGCTAGTTCTCAATACCTGAGATGGTTACAACAAAAGCTAAATCTAAAAGTTGTTGAAGAAGATGCCTTTTATAGGCAACTCCAAATGCAGATTGAGTCCAACTGTGCCAAAGAAGGAAAATCAAGGGTGATGCTAACCAGAGAGAAGAAACAATTTTAATCTGCTCAGTCTAGAGGAGCACTTCTCTGTAAATTTCTCAAACTTTCTGTTTTTAATTTTTGTAGCTTAATACAATTTTTGCATTGTTCTATATATATATATTTAGGATTGTTTTGTTATCATCAAGGTCCTGAATTTATGCTTTATTGCCATCAAGTATAAATTGGGGGAGAATGTTAGGAATATGTTGTACTTGATGATAACTTCACAAACAATCAAATTGTATAAGTATTGTAGCTGTCAACAGATGAGGATTTATAACTCTATCCGTTGACAGGTAGCTCATCAACGGATGAGGTTTTGTAGCATACTGTAGTATCTCTATGTTATCAATTGATAGTGTTTTTATCCACAGTCATGTTGACCATCAATGGATAGGCAGAATAGGGTAGCCAATTGTAAATAAGCTATGCTATGTAATTTTGTTTAAGTAAAAGTGTATCAACGGATACAACTCAAATCTACAATATCAACGGATACAGCTCAAACTATCATCAATGGATGACAGTGTACAATGTCAACGGATAATCATTAACACTTACTTCTATGCTAAGCTGGGGATTAGCAGTTGATAAAGACAGGTTTGACTGACAGATCACATGGGTTGATAGTAGATACAAAAAGCAGTATGGCAGCCATACTTTGGAAACACAGAAGAAAGAAGCATTCCGTTTACACTATGAATACAAGAAAGGTGCAGGGGACATGTCTGTTCACAAGGACAACCTTTCGGCTACATGTGTATTTGGAGTGAAGTAGCAAGTCAACTTGAATTAGATTAGTATTATCTTATTCCTGTAGTACTTGTAAACTTGGGATATAACCAAGTGTAGCAACTCTTTAGAAGCTAAGAAAATAGATACATTTGCTTAGGGTTTTCTTGAATAACCTTAGAAAGCAAAGAGTTGTAAAATGGCAGCTGTGTACATTTGTATCACAGAGTTTTCTTCAAATAAAAGCTTCAGGTGGTGCATTTAACCACCTGATTTTATATGTGTTTGTGCATTAATCGTTATACAGCAATTATCTAAGTATAGATTTATGGAGTTCTTATCAGAAATTTATAAATATCAAGAATTGTATTCAACCCCCCTTCTACAATTATACAAGTGTGTAATCTGGGAATAACAGTTTGTTTTAATTTTTTTTTTATTTTTTTTATCAAACATTGTTAAGTACCAGATTATATATTGTACTGTTTGTTTTTGTCTCAAAATTAAATTCGGTTTGATAATGTTAACATATGAGAAATTATTTCTAAAAAATGTTATTTTAGTTTATAATTTGTCATATGTTAGAAAAACCTAATGTAGTTTGTAATGAACAAGCCTTCTATTTGAATCTAATATAGAATCATACTAAAACCATGCTAACTATTTGTACAATGGATATCTATAAACACAAAGTGACTCAAATTGAAGACTCAGAAAACTCAGCTACTCAAAGTGAAGACCGAGTGAACTAAAAGAAAACACAATAGCATTATAAACATTTGGATCCCATATTAGAACTCAATAAACTCATCACACCAAACACAAGCACTGAGTTAACTCGGCAGTAATCAAAACTTAATACAATTTGGTAAACTCAGTAAACGGCAAAACTCGACTCAGCAAAATAACAATCGAACCAGCTAAACACACAAAACAGAACGGAGAAAACGAGAAATGGCCACTGCACTCGCCTGCAGGGCTCATCTACCATTTTAAGATTTATCACCAAATAAAAATAAAATACTCATGAAGAAACATTGCAAGAAGCTGTTAATAAACCATTTCAAAAAAGGTTAAACATTATAGATTCTGTTTGCTGAATTTGCAAAATATGATTTGCATACCTATCATAAAAATACTGAACAGCCTTAACTACATTGTTAATTGAAATCATACCCAAATTATCAAGATAATTCATTACAATGTATTTAAATCTATCTAAAAAAGCCGCTGGTGATGCAGTCAAAGTAGTCTAGATTTTGTAGTTTATGCAACATTTATGTATTGAAAGTTGTCTTCTAAGGTTGCCGTTGAAACGTATCTGGACCTCGATAATATCAAATGGCTTCAAAAAGGGGCGTTCTTGATGTTTCAAAATGACAAAATATAAAGGGTTTGGCACCGTCTCGAATAAAGTTGCAGTGATGCACTGCGTATATCTTAATTCCTCTCTCGTTCTTTCATCCATGTTGAGCAACTGAAAAGAAAAACAGTTTGTAAATAAAACTACATTTTGTGAATAAACCATAAAGATAAACCAATATCCCTGTTAGATTCTACATTAGATTCCGTTTTCTGTGTAAACCATAAAGATAAATCGTAAAGAGACCTAAATGCATTAATCGATATACCTGTCTGATTAATTTCTTCTTGCATCTCAAATCGTAGGTTATTAAGCTGACAAGAAATTATTTTGTACGCATAGAGTTGCCTTGCCTTCTTTAACGGCCTCTTTTGAGCTTGCTGCACAAATGTTAAAAATAAACTTCTTCAGTAACATATACCTTACATACCATAGAAACTCACAAAGCATCTAATACAACAATGAAACAAACATATAATCTACTCATAAGAAAACAAAAACATGTATTCCAAGTTACAACAGAAGGATGACAACCTTGCGGCTCTTAAACATGCATTCAGAAATTTACAGGTATCCTTATCATCATAAATGACTTAAACAAGAAAGTAATATTCCAAGTTACAACAGGAACTTCTAGGCAAATCTGCTAGGTCAAGCGACTAGTTTCATGATAAACAGTATACTGATGTATGTTTAATTATTACTTGTCTTTGATTACCTTGTCATTGTCAGTTAATAACTTGGATTCCCAGCCGCGCACTCCATTTCCTTTATAGGTCTCCATATGCCGAATTGCATAAATTCCACAATCAAACTGATTTTTCTCCGTGCGCCATTTCATCTCAAGCCTTGTAATTGGCGCTTTAGCTAAGTCTGTGGCTTTTTTCACATTGATATCCATCATATATGTCACGAAATTCTCTTGCTGTAATTTAAAAAAATGCCACTTATTAGTTAGTATATTGAGAATATTAATCATAACAAAAGTAATTGAATTCCTGTCTTACCAAGATTTCTGGGATTCCATCATAAATGGATGTATTATCCTCTCCTACTTTATTATTTTCCAGAATTTCAATTGCTGGGGACTTAAGATTGAAGCAGATGACATAGTAGTGGTGGGTGTAATGTATAGAGAAGATGACCTACATTTTAGTTGTCAATTTTTAAAACTAGTTTGTATATGCAGACTAGAAAACTAAAAATTACTAAAATATAGTTTGAAAAGGTATACTAGATCAACATTTTTTAGTTGAACCAAATGTTTTGGAAGCACATGATCCAAATTATCTTTGAATCTCCTATATTGATTTTCTTTCATGATAAGCTCTTCTTGAATGTCCTTAAAAACATTTCGAGGCTTCAATCCACTTCTTGTATTCAATGTTCCAATCTGTTGAAGAAATAGATACATAATTAGGTTTACAAAATTGTCTGATGCTATATAAGTAATTGATTACCTTTTACAAGTTATAAATAAAATACCATATTGTAAGTGTTGCAAAAAAATCTGTGTGGAGATTCCACCGATCTGAACTTTTCATCCTCATTTAATATGCATGTATAAATGTCTAAAACACCACAGACAAGTTGCCTATCTAGCTGCAATGTCTGAATTTCATGTTTCATACACACAACCTTATTTTCCCATATGAAATTTTTTTGCCTGCATTCATGTTATAGAAGGAAAATGTTATTAGGAATAATTCATAAGTTGTGATGTTACGAATAGAATTTTGCTAATACTTCTTGTATATCCTGATCTTATAAAGGATTTAGCACCTTGTATAGGATATATGTGTTAAACAGTAATCTGTAGAATTTAGTCAGGAACAGTGCGTCAGAGACTACATGTCAGGAACAGAGGAGCAGATCCTGATACATTAAATCAGATCCTGATCAAATACTGATGGGATAATCAGATCCTGATACAATGGGAAATCCTGATATCAGTCATGTTACTGATGATGTCATTCGTGTTACTGATGATGTCATTATGGATGCTACAGAAACTGGCAAGTGCTATAAAACAGGATCGTTGTTTTGAAAAACAAGCAAGAAGATATCGTGAAGGAAACGAATTCTCTATTGATGGAAACTATCAACTGGACGGCAGAACATTGTCATAGATAGATTATAATTCTATTATTAGTTGATAGGTAGCATTATAAATACTCTCTCAATATCATTGTAAAAAGAGCGAATTGTGAATTATAGAGTGCATATCGTGTGAAGCTCTGTATAAGGTTTGTATTCGAGAGTTCGAAACAAACAGAGAGAGAGAGATTTATATTGTCAGCAGCTGTTAAAGGTATTGTACACCTTTGGTAGAGTTTGTATTTGATTATTTTAATACAAACAAAGTTTGATTCATTCATTTATTCTTGTTCATATAATCAAGCAAAAATCAGACACCATTATATAACGTGTATTCAACCCCCCCCCCCCCCTTCTACAAGTTATTCGAGTTAACATTGAAGTCAATTCTGAAATTCTTAAGGACATTCAGAAATCTCAAAGTGATATTCAATCGAGATTTCTAATTCTTGAAAATAACCAAGTCACTATTATGGAAAATCAAGCAGTTCTGATGAATCTCATTTGTTCTGTTACTGAATCTCTTGGAATTAATGTTGCTGATGTCAAAAAGGGGGAGATAAAGACAATTCAGAGACAACAACAACAACAGACTGGGGGAGATAAACAGACTGGGAGCAGAACTAAGGGTGACAGAGTTGGTAAATTTCATCGTGGGAGTGGTAAAGGAAAAGAAGCATCAAATAGTTGAATTCTTTCTTCTAAGTACTAGATACATGTCTACATCTAAAGAAGGAGGTACTTAACTTCATGATCTTGAATTCATAAATTCTATTCTGGTTGTATTGTTATATGTTTTGACATCTACAACTTAGATTTATGCTTCAGATTCTAAAGCATAACTAGGGGGAGATTGTTGTGCTAGAAATAATTAAGACATTTGAATCGCAAGCGCACAATTCGTTTCGTTGTAAAATTTGTGATTCGTTCCTCGGAGACTAATATTTCGCAAACCTTAATTTTTAATTAATCGAATTAGACAATTGGATTTTGGAAGATTGGTTTTATTAATTACAACTAAAGAAATGATTCAATCTAATAATTTTTTTTTGAAAAGTAAATTAACTAGCATCTAATAAAAGCTAAAATTCAATTAAAGGAGTATGTGAAAATCTATTTAAAAAGGAAAGTAAAATTATTCTAAATTAAATTAATTAAAAACTAAATTATTCAAAAAAAAATCCTAACTTTAAATTAAAACCCAATATCATTCTTAAATACTTTTTTTTATTTAACTTGAATTTAAAAATTACTTACAAAATTTTAAAATTAAATTTTAACATAAAACTGCAAAAACTCAACAACTAATTTAACGAGACCACTCAGTAATTTAAAACAGGAATAAACCAACATCTCCAAAAACAAAGCAATTGCAAAAATAAACACAGCTCAGTTTGGCTTAAATGAACTCAGAAAATGCAGTAGCAATGACTCGAATTACAGCAAAACGATAAACTCGGACACACAATAAAACTTCACAGAACAAGCTACACATTAGCTCAGTAGTGAACTCGCGCTTAAACACAACTCGCAGACTCAGCAAGGCAATGATCAACTCGGCAGTTCAGACTCTAAATCGCAGCAAAGAACTCAGGTGAACTCGGCAAAGAATCAGGCAAACAACACAGTAAAACAGTGAACGAAGACTCAAAAAACTCAAAACAGTAAACACCAACAATCTTGATTACAATCTAACACCAACAGCAACACGAACAAACAACGCAGCAGCACAGAACTCGGAAAACCATAAATCAAAACAACAATCCTAACTCAATGAATTGCCCATTACAAACACAAATACAAACTGGACTACCCATTACACACACACAAACGTAATAAAATCGGACTCAGCGACGAAAAGAAACTGAGAAAAAAAAATGCAAACTCAAAGCGTAATAATAGGGGACTTGTGGGATTCAAATTGATTTGAAGTAACAATAAAAGAAGAAGAAAAGGTTATGTAATTTGGAAGTGGAGGAAGGAAAAGAAAACGGAAATAAGATGAGGAGAGTGGGCGGGGCTCGTTGGAGAGGAAAAGAAGAAAAAAGGTCGTGCTTGATTTAGTATAGAAATAAGAAGAGTAAAGGGGGAAGGGGAATGACTACAGCTCAACAAAAGAAAAAACTGGGGAGAGGAGTATTCGAGTAAAAACAGATAATTAAGCTTCGAATAAATAGATAAAAACAGGAGATAAATGCTGGAAAATTATAAAATTAATATTTTTGGTTTTTTTAATTAAATACGAAAATAAAATTTAACTACGAAATTGAAATTGCACTAAAACGAGGATTTGGAATTATACGGCCCACAATAAAATTGAGATTTAAAGGGGCAAAAATTACGAATTAAAACTACGAACAAGAAATTAAATTTCGTTAATTTCAACCCATTGTGGTTAGCTTTTCACTACTTTGTCCACTACTTGGATTTACGAAAATAACGAAAGCAAAGTAAAATAAACGAGAGAGCAAGACAAGAAGTAAAGAAAATAAAAATTACATTAATTATAATAGGAGTGTTTACAAGATTTGAAACTAAGAAAAGAAATACAAGAAAATAAAACTACCCTAAAATCTAAGTTACTAAATACAAGGGGGGGTGAGGGGGTATTTATAGGATAGGAATTAGGGTTAAGGGGGATGTTGGGTAAATCCCCACCATACATTTGTGGTGTGTGGTGGTGGAATCCTAGCCATCTATTTGTTTCCTTCCCCCTTAAGCTTTGAAGAGTTGATCTTGGCCATACACTTTTCTAATGTGTTGGGATGATCTCCACCTTCCACTTGTCTTGAAATATTCCTTTTGCTCCAAGCTCCTAATTCTTTTCCTTCTTTCATTTTTTGGTTCTTTTTCTTCCTCTTTTTCCCTTCCTTGCTCTTTATTTCTTTATTTTGTCATTTCTTTATTTATTTACGAATTTCCTGAAATGCAACAAAATAAATTATTAAAATACGAGTTCAAGCAAATAAATAGGTAATAAAAATATGCAAAAATATGCACTTATCAAATGCCCCCATACCTATCTTTTGCTCGTCCTCGAGTAAAAACAAAAACAAAAACAAAAAGAAAATTTAGATAAAAAGTCCTATACTCCTTTTCGTAGGTGTGACGGTTGCATTTGGCATATGCAACAAGCCCTTTAAACCCCTAGGCAGCCCTAGTGGACGAGTGAGGTCTCGTGAGGGCCTATAATGAATGTACCCATAAAATCCATCTAGTTTGTATAAAAGATCACATGGCAATGCACACCACACATACATGTCCTCTCATGATACATCAACTTAAGAATCAAAATGAATTTGCAAAGTCTTGGTGTGGAAAATGCAAGGATTCACATAGTCTACTTAAAGAACCATGCAAGAGTGATTATAAGTTCATGTCAAGTGCAAAAATTATTGGTAACCATGCTAAGTCAACAAAGGCACACCTTAGAGTCAAAACTTGAGATCTCATATGCAAAACAAGCAATACCTCACATTTCACTCACAAACAAATATTCACTCAAGAACAAGGGTAAGTGTATCACTCAATTCCAACAAAATCAAATGCATGCTTGACACTTGGTATCATCCCAACTTAAATCACAACATACATTAATAATGACAATCAAAAGGTCTTTATTAGGGTTGTAATGGGGCTAGGGACAAGGTATGTCAAGAAAGGCCAAAGCAAGGTGAAGTGTCAAAAGCTAGTAGTCACCATGAATATCATGCACAACACCAAACTTCCTCCCCACACAATTTATTTTCATTTTTCAACAAAAAGACTTGACTAGTCGAATGAAGGAGGATTACAAAAAAAACATAAGTATGCTCTCATATTTTTTTTAATTATTTTTTTTATTATATTTTTTTTCTTCTTTTTTCTATTTTTTTTTATAAAGGAAAATGATAAATGTAACAATAATCCTCCTTTAGATTTAATTTTGAAAATCGACTATCAAGGTAACAACAAATATTTCCTCAAAAGTTATGAACAAAAGTAAACCCTATTTCACACACCTTATTGCTCCCTCAAGTTCCTACTAGCCTTTGACAAAATGGGATCAAGAATACGTAAGGCTAAACAAGAAAAAGGTCTTAGGTGAGTAATGTGGTGTGTCACCGAAAGAAAATGATTAGGCTCAAAGGGTTAACTAATTGATCATATAAGAATGGTGTGGATAATTTGGAAATATAGGTTATTCCTAAGTGCCTTTATCATTTTATCATCAATTAATGTCATGTATTTTAAGAAGGAACTCAAACAAGTGCTAGCGATGCAAATGACAAGTGGACACTCAAGCAAACGAATATAAATGCAAAAGATGTGCATATAGGCTCAAAACTCACTTGGTGTGGTAAAACATAATCAATCTCAAGTAAAGGTATCCTCAATGCACCTACTTGTACTCAAAGAATGAAAACCAAATCATCTTACACCTAATCATGCCCTTCTAATTTCATGCACAATTCAAATAAGTCTACTAGTTTCACCTTGCTAGTGTAAGTGTGTGAACAAGAACTTTAGCAAATCACTTCTCAAACAAAAACTAATGGATCATAAGATTATCATAGCATGCAAGGGTGCATCAAGCAACTAGCAATCAATTAACAAGACTAGAATACGAAAAGAACTCTTTTTGTGATTTTTTCATTTTTTAATTTTTTTGGATTTTCTGATTTTTATATTTACACTAAAAACCCTCCCCCATACCTAAATCATGCATTGCCCTCAATGTATGCAAATGCAAGAGAAATGAGTAAATGAGAATGAGGAGATAATACCTGACAAGAGATGAAGGAGAGAATTTACCTACTGAAAGAAACTTACATGAATCACGGGTCGATGAGGTGGGTGACCTCATCCTCGGGATCAAATGGCAGCTCTAAAAATGGTTTGAGTCTTTGTCCATTAACTTTAAATACATCACCATTTTAAGGATTTTCAATTTCAACAGCACCATGAGGAAAAACGGTCCTAACAATGTAAGGACCTTCCCACCTAGATCTCAATTTCCCGGGGAATAAATGAAGCCTAGAGTTGTAAAAAAGAACTTTTTGACCCGGAGAAAAAGATTTTCTCAAAATGGATTTATCATGAAAAAGTTTTGTTCTTTCTTTATAGATTTTAGCATTTTCATAGGCCTCATTTCTTAGTTCCTCTAGTTCTGACAATTGCAACTTCCTATGACTACCGGCGGTTGGTAAGTCAAAGTTCAAATCTCTTATGGCCCACAAGGCCCTATGCTCTAGTTCAACGGGCAAGTGACAGGCTTTGCCAAACATAATTCTGTAAGGGGACATGCCCAAAACAGTCTTAAAAGCGGTCCGATAGTCCCATAAGGCATCTATCAGTTTGATTGACCAATCCTTCCTGTTCGAGTTGACAGTCTTTTCTAAGATTTGCTTAATTTGCCTATTCGAGACTTCAACTTGACCACTAGTTTGAGGATGATAAGGGGTAGCCAGCCTATGAGTAATTGAGTACTTTTTCAAAAGGGACTCAAATTGACGATTCTTAAAGTGCGTACCTTGATCACTAATGATAGCCCTAGGTGTGCCAAATCGAGAAAAGATATTCTCTTTTAAGAATTTAAGAATGACCTTGTTATCATTGGACTTAGTCGGTATGGCTTCTACCCACTTAGACACATAATCAACCGCTAAGAGAATGTAGAGGTTGCCAAAAGAGCTAGGAAAGGGACCCATAAAATCTATGTCCCACACATCAAAAATCTCAATGATTAAGATGGGACTCATAGGCATCATATTTCTCCTAGTGATCTTTCGTAAGTGTTGACACCTACTACAAGCGGCACAGAATTCAGCAGCATCCTTAAACAAACTAGGCCAATAAAAACCGCTTTGGAGGATTTTAGTTGCTGTTTTCTTAGCACTAAAATGACCTCCACAAGCTTGATCATGACAAAAGGAAAGGATACTTCAAAACTCATGGTTTGGGACGCACCTCCAAATGATTTGATCGGGACAATATTTAAAAAGATATGGGTCGTCCCAAAAGAAGTGTTTGACTTGAGAGAAAAATTTCGATTTATCTTGTGTGGACCAATGAGAGGGAATGTCACCGGTTGCAAGGTAATTGACAATGTCGGTGAACCAAGGAGGAGTAGAGATAGAAAAGAGATGTTCATCCCGAAAAGATTCATTCAAAGGCGAGTCAGTGGTGGACTCCACCACTAATCGAGAAAGGTGATCGGCAACGACATTTTCGGACCCCTTCTTATCCATAATTTCTAGGTCAAACTCTTGGAGCAACAAGATCCACCTAATCAATCGGGCCTTAGAGTCTTTCTTAGAGAAGAGATATCGAAGGGCGGAATGATCGGTGTAAATAATGATTTTCGAACCAATAAGATACGACCTAAACTTCTCTAGGGCAAAAACTACGGCTAGGAGCTCCTTCTCGGTGGTTGAATAATTGAGTTGCGCATCATTTAAGGTCTTACTAGCGTAGTATATGACATGAGGTATCTTATTGATTCGTTGTCCTAATACCGCCCCTAATGCGTAATCAGACGCATCACACATTAACTCGAAAGGTTGACTCCAATCGGGAGACTTGATAATCGGAGCCGAGGTCAATTCTTTCTTAAGGTGTTCAAAAGATTGTAAACAATCTTTAGTGAACTCGAATTTGACATCTTTACCAAGAAGGGTGGTCAAGGGTCTAGCCTTTTTGCTAAAATCTTTAATGAAACGCCTATAAAAACCCGCATGTCATAAAAAGGAACGAATTCCTTTGACCGATGTTGGTGGGGGTAGATTGGCAATGAGGTCAACTTTGGATTTATCTACTTCGATCCCCTTTTCAGAAATTCTCTGTCCAAGAACGATTCCTTCTTTAACCATGAGATGACATTTTTCCCAATTAAGAACGAGGTTGGTTTCTTTACATCTCTTTAAGACTAACTCAAGATGGTTTAGGCATTGATGAAAAGACGAACCAAAGATGGAGAAGTCATCTATGAAAATCTCTAGGAATTCACCTACCATGTCAGAAAAGATGCTCATCATGCACCTTTGGAAGGTGGCCGGGCAGTGGTTAGTCCGAAAGCTAAGCGACGATAAGCAAAGGTTCCAAAGGGACATGTGAAAGTGGTTTTCTCTTGGTCTTCGGGAGCTATAGGAATTTGAAAATAACCGGAATAACCATCTAGAAAGCAATAGTAGGCATGACCCGCTAACCTTTCTAACATTTGATCTATGAATGGCAAAGGAAAGTGGTCTTTTCTAGTGGCATCGTTGAGTTTCCTATAGTCTATGCATACCCTCCAACCGGATTGGACACGAGTAGGAACTTGCTCATTGTTCTCGTTAGTCACCACGGTAATACCCGACTTTTTAGGTACTACCTGAATCGGACTAACCCATGAGCTATCAGAAATGGGATAAATGATTCCATTATCTAGACACTTAAGAATTTCCTTCCTAACGACTTCCATCATGGTAGGGTTCAACCGCCTTTGTGGCTCACGAACTGGTTTGGCATCATCAACTAAGTGAATCCGATGTTGGACAATGGCCGGACTAATTCCTTTAATATCCGAGATACTTCAACCTATGGCTTCCTTATGTTCTCTAAGCACACTTACAAGCTCATCCTCTTGTGACTTGGTCAAATTAAAGGCAATTATAACAGGAAGAGACTCATTAGGACCTAAAAAGGCATACTTAAGAGTGTCGGGAAGAGGTTTGAGTTCTAAATCGGGCGGCTTTGACTCAACGGGTTCACTAGCTTCGAAAAGTGGCAAAGGAGGTGGTTCACATGCTTGGTTATTTGTAGGAATGGTGGAATCTAACATTGCATTGACCTCATTTGTATATTCAGAATCATCCCAATCTTGACCAAAGTGTTTTAAACAAAAATCAAGAGCATCATTAGGGTTGATGAATTCTTGATCAACTATATCATCAATTAAATTGACATCCATAGGTTGATCATAGAGATCATCGGGTTGTTTCCCTATGTGAAAAATATTGAGGTCAATGGTCATGTTCCCAAATGTTAGTTTCATTAATCAATTTCTACAATTAATCAAAGCATTGGAGGTGGCTAGAAATGGCCTTCCTAAAATGATATGAATCTGATTCTTAGGGTTCTTGACCGGTTCGGTTTCTAGGACGACAAAATCAACGGGAAAGAAAAAGTCACCTACTTTAATTAGCACGTCCTCAATAATCCCTTTAGGAATTTTGACAGAACGATCGGCTAATTGAAGTGTAACATTAGTTCTTTGAAGCTCTCCTAAACCTAGGGCTTGATAGACCGAAAATGGAAGCAAGTTCACACTAGCGCCTAAGTCAAGTAATGCCTTGTCCACAAAGGTATTGCCTATGACACATGAAATTGTAGGACAACCGGGGTCCTTATATTTCACGGGAATTTGGTTCGAAAGAATTGAGCTTACTTGGGACGTCAAGAAGGCTTTCTTAGGGACATGAGTAGTGTGTGCACAAATCTTTTATACATTTCGCATACGAAGGAATTTGTTGAATCGCGTCTAAAAGAGGAATGTTGACTTTGACTTGCTTAAAAACTTCTAAGATCTTGTCCATTTGGACCGTTTGTTTAGGAGAAATGAGTCGTTGGGGGTAAGGAGCTTTTGGCTTAAAGACTCGTTCATTAGGTTCTTCGGGGACGGGTTTTGTCCCACTCGTTGATCCTTGTTCCTTAGAACTCTCGGGTTCAAGATTAGCGTTTGGTTCAGAATTTGATTCGTCTTCTTCGGGAGACTTGTCACCGACATGATTTTCAACTTGCTTACCGGACCTTAAGGAAATGACAGCGTTCACATTGTGAGAAGGTCTTTGATTGATTGGAAATTTAGGGTTTACCTCGGTTTGACTTGGAAGTTTGTTCTTCTCGCGTTCACAAATGGCGTTGGCTAATTGGCTTACTTGAACCTCTAACTTAGATATGGCTTGAGTACTAGCATTTAAAATTTGCCTATCTTGAGTCATGGTTTGCATGAAGGTCTGTTGAGATTGAGCCAAATTAGTTGTTGATTTTAGAAGCGCATCGAGAGTCTTTTCCAAGGAATTAATTCTCTTATCCGACTCATGAAAGCCGGGTGGGTGGGAGGGAGCTTGAGTCGGATAAGAAGCATGATTTTGATGTGAAAACGAATTTGAGTGAGGTTTATGAAAAACCGGAGGTTGAGATTGGAATTGAGGAGGTTGAGATTGTTGATTCCATGAAAAGTTTGGGTGATTTTTCCAACCGGGGTTATAAGTGGGAGAATAAGGATCATTTCGAAGACCCGATTGGAACATCGTGTTGACTTGTTGAAAATCTTGAGGACTTTGTATCCCTTGATTGGTTGGGTTATAATTTGGGCACATAGATACTTGGGAGGAGGACCCGTTGGTTTCTAAAGCTTCTAAACGTCGAGTGAGAGTGGCTAATTTAGCCTCGGTCGCGATAGAGTTACCAACTTGATGTAAACCCTTTTGATGCATGGTAGCTATTGAATCGTACGGTTTCTCGGGTTCCCTAGTGGGCTCCCTAGTCGATTCCCATAACATAGTCTTTTCCGCGAACTCTTCAAAGAATGCCCAACCCTCATCCTCGTCTTTCTCCATAAATTTTCCTTGGCACATAGATTCCAACAACGCGGTTGTTGAACTATCTAGGCCCTCGTACACAAGCTTACAGAGCCTCCATTTTTCGATTCCATGGTGGGGACATTGAGATAGAAGATTTTTAAAATGGTCAAAACAAGTCCATTGTGTTTTTGACGAAATTGATTAATCTCATTCGTGAGTTTCGTAGTCTTGTGGCTTGGAAAGAATTTTTTAAGAAAGATGACTACGAAACCCTCCCAAGTGGAAATCGAATTGACGGGTAAACTATACAACCATTTTTTCGCATTATCTTTAAGGGCAAAGTTTATTAGTCTAAGCCGTATGGAGTCCTCAGAAAGTTGTTGGAGTTTTTGCAATGCGCAAACCTCTTCAAAGTCTTGTAGAAAAAGATAAGGATCCTCACCGTCACTCCCGGTAAATTTGGGTAACATGCTGATTTGATGAGCTTTGATCTCGAAATTATTACCATTTACGGGAGGAAGAGTAATGCACGAAGGTTGAGCGGAACGGGTGGGGTAGCAACGGTCCTTAAGAGACATGGCCATGTTTACTACGGGTTCGGAATAATCTAAAGATTCGGAATTAGACGATGAAGAAATCTCAAATGATCTCACTAGTCTAGAAGAATTATCCCTAATCCACGTAGTTCGCATAAACCACAAAAGGAAACACGTAGCAAGAAAGTGCGATAAAATAAACACACAAAAAGAAAGGGGTGAAAAATTAAAAGGAAAAAAAATTATTCTAACCCTAGGGTTCCTTAATAAAATAACTAGACCTTGTTCGTAACTGTAAGGGCTACCAAAAACTAGGTAAATCAATAATTATTTGAACCGGCTTGGCCAGGTAGGTGCAAGCATTGCCAAGAGGCTAAACACCAGCCTAGACACCAAAACCTTAATTGGCCAGGTCAGCTTTTGCTTTCCTAGACACCAAAAAGTCGGAATAATTAAAGATTACTTCGTTTCTTAAGCACCTTCCTAAATGAGCGCGATATTCCTAGGGGCAAACGTCTAATTAATTTTATTAAAGGATAGGTATGCAAAATGAGGAATTAAATTGTTTTTGGGCTAAGGAAAGAGTGATGAAATCCCTTCCCTTATCTTTTAAGAGGTTTTGCCCTTAAGATTTATTTACAAAATGATGCAACAAACAAAGAGGTATAAAAAACTATAAACATTTATGGATGCTTTAAACTACGTGCTCTAACTAAAGAAAAGAAAGAATTTAACGTACCTTGGGGTCCTCCAGCAATCACCACAATTTATATGGTACGAAAAATTAAAAACAAGAAAATAAAAATCTAGATGATGTGTCCTAAGTGATTAAATGCATGATGCAACAATTATGTAATTACAACTAATTTTTTTGGAGTTTAAATTTTTCAATTTTTTTGTGAATTTTGAATTTTTTGAATTTTTTTGTGTTTTTTTAAAAATAAAAAGGGCGAAAAGAGTGAGATATGGTTACCGAAGCAAGCTTTCCATAAATTTCAATTTTCCACGCTTCTTGAGAAGAGTTCCGAAATCTCACAATTTCCTAAAAAGAACGAAATAAAAATAAGACAAGAAATAAAACTAACTTGAAAAATTAAAAATTAAGGCGCGAAAAATAATCAGTCCCCGGCAGCGACGCCAAAAACTTGTTGTGCTAGAAATAATTAAGACATTTGAATCGCAAGCGCACAATTCGTTTCGTTGTAAAATTTGTGATTCGTTCCTCGGAGACTAATATTTCGCAAACCTTAATTTTTAATTAATCGAATTAGACAATTGGATTTTGGAAGATTGGTTTTATTAATTACAACTAAAGAAAAGATTCAATCTAATAATTTTTTTTTTTGAAAAGTAAATTAACTAGCATCTAATAAAATCTAAAATTCAATTAAAGGAGTATGTGAAAATCTATTTAAAAAAGAAAGTAAAATTATTCTAAATTAAATTAATTAAAAACTAAATTATTCTAAAAAAAATCCTAACTTTAAATTAAAACCCAATTTCATTCTTAAATACTTTTTTTATTTAACTTGAATTTAAAAATTACTTACAAAATTTTAAATTAAATTTTAACATAAAACTGCATAAACTCAACAACTAATTTAACGAGACCACTCAGTAATTTAAAACAGGAATAAACCAACATCTCCAAAAACAAAGCAATTGCAAAAATAAACACAACTCAATTTGGCTTAAAT
Organism: Saposhnikovia divaricata; assembly: GCA_036435485.1. Lineage (NCBI taxonomy): Eukaryota > Viridiplantae > Streptophyta > Magnoliopsida > Apiales > Apiaceae > Saposhnikovia > Saposhnikovia divaricata. The sequence goes on from CM071597.1 coordinate 162,774,921, forward strand.
GAACTCAGAAAACGCAGTAGCAATGACTCGAATTACAGCAAAACGATAAACTCGGACACACAATAAAACTTCACAGAACAAGCTACACATTAACTCAGTAGTGAACTCGCGCTTAAACGCAACTCGCAGACTCAGCAAGGCAATGATCAACTCGGCAGTTCAGACTCTAAATCGCAGCAAAGAACTCAGGTGAACTCGGCAAAGAATCAGGCAAACAACACAGTAAAACAGTGAACGAAGACTCAAAAAACTCAAAACAGTAAACACCAACAATCTTGATTACAATCTAACACCAACAGCAACACGAACAAACAACGCAGTAGCACAGAACTCGGAAAACCATAAATCAAAACAACTATCCTAACTCAATGAATTGCCCATTACAAACACAAATACAAACTGGACTACCCATTACACACACACAAACGTAATAAAATCGGACTCAGCGACGAAAAGAAACTGAGAAAAAAAAAACGCAAACTCAAAACGTAATAATAGGGGACTTGTGGGATTCAAATTGATTTGAAGTAACAATAAAAGAAGAAGAAAAGGTTATGTAATTTGGAAGTGGAGAAAGGAAAAGAAAACGGAAATAAGATGAGGAGAGTGGGCGGGGCTCGTTGGAGAGGAAAAGAAGAAAAAAGGTCGTGCTTGATTTAGTATGGAAATAAGAAGAGTAAAGGGGGAAGGGGAATGATTGCAGCTCAACAAAAGAAAAAATAGGGGAGAGGAGTATTCGAGTAAAAACAGATAATTAAGCTTCGAATGAATAGATAAAAACATGAGATAAATGCTGGAAAATTATAAAATTAATATTTTTGGTTTTTTTTTAAATTAAATACGAAAATAAAATTTAACTACGAAATTGAAATTGCACTAAAATGAGGATTTGGAATTAAACGGCCCACAATAAAATTGAGATTTAAAGGGGCAAAATTACGAATTAAAACTACGAACAAGAAATTAAATTTCGTTAATTTCAACCCATAGTGGTTAGCTTTTTGTTACTTTGTCCACTACTTGGATTTACGAAAATAACGAAAGCAAAGTAAAATAAACGAGAGAGCAAGACAAGAAGTAAAGAAAATAAAAAATGCATTAACTATAATAGGAGTGTTTACAAGATTTGAAACTAAGAAAAGAAATACAAGAAATTAAAACTACCCTAAAATCTAAGTTACTAAATACAAGGGGGGTGAGGGGGTATTTATAGGATAGGAATTAGGGTTAAGGGGGGTGTTGGGTAAATCCCCACCATACATTTGTGGTGTGTGGTGGTGGAATCCTAGCCATCTATTTATTTCCTTCCCCCTTAAGTTTTGAAGAGTTGATCTTGGCCATACACTTTTCTAATGTGTTGGGATGATCTCCACCTTCCACTTGTCTTGAAATATTCCTTTTGCCCCAAGCTCCTAATTCTTTTCCTTCTTTCATTTTTGGTCCTTTTTCTTCCTCTTTTTCCCTTCCTTGCTCTTTATTTCTTTATTTTGTCATTTCTTTATTTATTTACGAATTTCCTGAAATGCAACAAAATAAATTATTAAAATACGAGTTCAAGCAAATAAATAGGTAATAAAAATATGCAAAAATATGCACTTATCAGAGATTGTTAGGAATAATTCATAAGTTGTGATGTTAAGAATAGAATTTTGCTAATACTTCTTGTATATCCTGATCTTATAAAGGATTTAGCACTTTGTATAGGATATATGTGTTAAACAGTAATCTGTAGAATTTAGTCAGGAACAGTGCGTCAGAGACTACATGTCAGGAATAGAGGAGCAGATCCTGATACATTAAGTCAGATCCTGATCAAATACTGATGGGATAATCAGATCCTGATGCAATGGGAAATCCTGATATCAGTCATGTTACTGATGATGTCAGTCGTGTTACTGATGATGTCATTATGGATGCTACAGAAACTGGCAAGTGCTATAAAACAGGATCGTTGTTTTGAAAAACAAGCAAGAAGATATCGTGAAGGAAACGAATTCTATATTGATGGAAACTATCAACTGGACGGTAGAACATTGTGACGAAAAGATTATAATTCTGTTATTAGTTGATAAGTAGCATTATAAATACTCTCTCTATATCATTGTAAAAAAAAGGAGTGTGTAAGCGAGTGAGTTCGTAAGATTTGTATTCGAGAGTTCGAAAAAAACAGAGAGAGAGATTTATATTGTCAGCAGCTGCTAAAGGTATTGTACACCTTTGGTAGAGTTTGTATTTGATTATTTTAATACAAACAAAGTTTGATTCATTCATTTATTCTTGTTCATATAATCAAGCAAAAATCAGACACGATTATATAACTTGTATTCAACCCCCCCTTCTACAAGTTATTCGAGTTAACAAATGTAATTAAGATTCATTTTCCGGTCATTGATTATGAATTGAAATATTTCATTACTTTAACATACATTGGGTAATCATTGCTTGCATTTAGCCATTTATAAACATCCTCTTCCGCTTTGGTCAAATTTGGCTTCTCAATGTCAATTGTGCGTTCACGGAATGGTGATTTGTGCAACTCACCCAATTTCTTGGTCTTTCAGCAAATTTCACCATTGGAGGAATGCTGTCAAATTCAAGATCAATGATTCTGCCTTCTAGGGTTAATTCTCCTAAAAAGAATGCTTTATTTGTCATTTTTAAATACGGTCTGTCTGATTTTGGGTGGCCTAGAACATCAACAGTGTTCCAATCTTCCTCAGTCAATTGATTCCAATCCACCTCAAAGCTGTTTAAAAACTTCTTTATGTCATATATACTTGTAATTTTTGTTTAAAAAAAACTAATGGAATATGTCCTATAATCTAAGAGCATAAAACCTAATGTATCATGGTCTACCAGTTTTAGTTGCCAACCTTAAATTGAGTAAATATTTTTTTAAATTAACCTGGTTGTATTTTTATAGTTAAAGGTTTAACTTTCTTAAAACAATACAGTAAAACTATTACAAACTAACAATGCATAACAACCAAATGTATTCTTTGTTTAAAACTATATACAACAAGGTTGAGATTCAGTTTATAAATAATACCTTTCAACTGCATCAGATTGGTTTATCAACTTCCGAAAATCTTCAAGATTTTTAATTTCATGATTTGATGGGAACAATGCCTTTGCTGTTTTTAAACTGTCTTGGCATACCTTCTTCATCATTTCATTTCATCAATATCCTTTTTGATTTGTAACATCAAATCCTAGTTATTTTTGCCATACACAATAGTTAGTCAAAAAATAAACTAGGATTAATTTAGTTGTATAAGTACAAAAAACTTACTTGTTATTTGATAAGTTCATCTTCATCTGCATAAGCATAGCTTATGTCTTTAGCTATTGAAAGTATTCCAACCCTAACTCCATCATTTTCAAATGAGTCTACTCCTTTTATTGTTTCGGTTGGAGTTTGGAATTGTTGTCTTTCCACAAAATTCTGTACACAAAAATAACCAAAAATAACAATAAAATAATTTATACTAACTGTTTGTACAATGGAGATCTACAGAAACCTAAAGTTTCTACAAATGTTATAGAATCTAATATAGAATCAAAAAACTTAATAAGTGTTATTTCCATTTAGAGTCTTATTGACTTTGGGCCCGCAGGGCTCATTTACTCTTTTAAGATTCATCACCAAATAAAAATAAATTTCTTATAAGGAAACAAATTAAGAAATCACCTTCTCTGGAAATGCATTCTTATTGTCACTAGTGACAATTGTTTCTTTATTTCCTTCTTCAATTCCGATTTTTACAACACTGACATCCTCAATGACCTATAATAGTAAGATAATTTCAATCAATACGTCAACTAATAATCCATTTTTAAACACGACTTGTTATAAAGATTATATAATCTAATATATAATCAAAACTGGTTATAAAGATTATATAATCTAATATAGAATCAAAACTATACTAGTTGCACATAGCAAACTTACTAAGTGTTATTTGGTCAAAATCTGTTTTTTGGGGCTTTAAGTTGTTGTGCTCAAGTGGTAAAATGGCACTTATAAGATACCATACTAACTATTTCTACAATGGAGATTTACAGAAACATAAAGTTTCTACAAATGTTATAGAATCAAAAAACTTACAAAGTGTTATTTCCATTTATAGTCTTATTGACTTTGGGCCCGCAGGGGTCATTTACTCTTTTAAGATTCATCACCAAATAAAAATAAATTTCTTATGAGGAAACAAATTGTGATATTCGCAACACTGACATCCTTAATGACCTATAATAGTAAGATAATTTCGATCAATACGGCAACTAACAACACTTGGAAGCAAACAAAATTAGAATGTCAGTTAACTTTCCAATATCGATCTATAAATTTCACATAATGACAGTTCTTACAAAACCTACTACATAATTTTGGATAGAAACTGATATATATATATATATATATATATATATATATATATATATATATATATATATCTCAAAATAAAGATATGAAGCTAAGCAACATCATATATTAACAATCAATCAAATAAAAATTCACCTTCTCTGGAAATTGATTGTTATTTTCAGCAGTGACAATTGGTTCTTCATTTCCTTCTTCAATCACGACATTTGGAACAGTAACATCCTTAATGACCTATTACAGTAACATAATTTTGATCAATAACTATTCAGCAATATATATTTCTGTTATTGAACTAATTCTATACCTCAGATTGATTTTCTTGAGGCATGTCCTCTCTTTTTTCAATGTTTACAGCTTCTAACTCGCAATACTGAATAATCAGTAACAAAAATTAAACTCATATCGTGTTATAACCTATAAAAACAAATGGCGTCTCTAACGATAATAATTTTGAAATTTATACCTCAGGCTCGGAATCTCCATGTACGTCAATGTTATCTTCCTGACTTGCAAAATATTCCGCAGCATCTTCTTGTGAATCTCCACTTACTTCATATTTCCCTTCCTGCATAAAAGTTTGAATTTGTCAATTTTACAATCAAATAAGGGCAGAAATAAATGTGTAATATAGATAATAAATACTTACTATTTTCCCTTTTCCAAAAGTTTTGTCAACAATTTCGGCCTGATTTCTTTGAAGTACATTAAAATTAGACCATCCAAGAAAAGCAGGTGCTTTTCTATCAACTTTAACAGTATCATTCTCCACTCGGTCAAGATAGAAAAACTAAAAAACACGGCATAAATAAAATATAATTCAGCTTACAACAAATATGGAATTTGAGATTAGTTATACAGGAAAGGGTATATAACATCTTACCAGTAAAAACATTAGTGGTCCTGTGTAATATTGAGATATTGGATCCTCAAGCCACGCCACAGAAGCGCCTTTTAATCCCTCAATCAAAATTTTGCACCAGTTCATTTGTGAAACATCTTCGAGTGATCTAACTAGTCCTAGCACATCCTGACTAACAAATGAACCTCTGGTGCATCGGACGAAAAGATTGTACATGAGTACCATAAAATTCTGCTTGAACTGGAGATCTAAATCGTCTATCCTTACAATTTGCTTCATTATCATCAATTCGGTCACTTTATGACCAACATTTTTTTCTAGGTATTGATCCCTCCATTTCTCCTTGACATCACTATCCACTGGACCTAAAATGACATTTCTATCTCCTTTTGGTAAGCCCAGTGTGTTGTGAACATCGTCTTCAGTAATTCTGATAATCTTGTTATCAGCTAGATTGAGCCAGTTGTTGTAAGGATCATAAAACCACACAACATCTCTAGCCATTTCAACAGGTATGTGGCGGAACGAAAATGATAACAAATGTCCAAAGCCAGGATCTTTAATCCATTTCTTTTGACCATCAGTCAAACTTTGCATTGCGTTAGAAAAGTTGCTAGGATGTGCTCGAAGCATCAGCTTCTTTGGGATTTGGATAGAATCTTTCTGTTTTTCAGACTTCTTCTTTGCCTTTCCATCCTGTAAATTTTATAAATTATGAAACAAACTCATATATATTCTTTTTAATGACACAGAGAATCTCAAACAAATATCTACAATCTAACATAGAATCTAACATTTTATGCCTAACATTTATCAAGCAAAGAAAATTAACGATAAAAGTAATGATTTAGGTGTACCTTTTTCAATGAAAATTTTCTTTTCTTTCTTTCATTTGTTTGTCGTTCCCTTTGATTTATCTTCCGTTTTGCAGATATTTTCCTCGTTTCCTCAATTACATCAAGTTCGTTCTCAGTTTCAGTTTCTTCATCTCTGTTGTTTTCTTTCCTACTTACAGACCTAGTCACACGAGCAGGAGGTGGTGTTTTCGCTCTTCGTCTCTTCTTTGTAGCTACTTTAGCTGAACGACTTGAACTTAATATTTCCACTTGCACCGGTTTAGTTTCTACTGATCTTTTCTTTGCAATTGGTGTAACTAAACGCAGTGATCGCCTTTCACCCTTTTCTTTCAGTTTTATTTTTAGAATCTTCTTTTGGAATTTTACTTCATGTTGAACTTTTGTATCTGCAACACCTAGATTTTTTCCCAAAAAATAAAAAATAAGTCAATCCATGTTAAATATGAGAACTGAAAAACAGGATTTTAAAGAAATTGACACATTTAATCTTACGTTGAGCAACTGGATCTGGAGAACTATTTGGAATGGAGCTCTCTGGTGTGTAAACAACAATTGCAAGTTGTTCTATTTTAAAGTACAATAAATGCAAGAAGAAAGGTTAAATGACGTTATATGCAAAATAACATAAAAAAACATAAAAATTATTAAATTAGTATTGGAGGTTTACCTTCTTGTCAAGTTTCATAGCTTTGGTTTCACTATCAAGATTAATGACTTCAACATCATTTTTGTTGTTAGCCAAATCTGAAAAAAAAAACATATCCTAATAAGTTTCTTATACTAGCAAATGTGTGTCATGTTGTATTAAATTTATTGATAAAAGTAATTACAACTTTTATTCTACACTAGTTTCAAAGCAGTATTAGTATATTACTTATACCTTTCCTTGGTTGCTCAGAATTAAGTCCCATTTCCATTTCTTCGAGGTCCACTTCTTCCCAAACATGCATAAGATTATCATAGAATATATTGGATTCAGTTAGAGTGAACCAATCTGCTTTCATCTGCATGATTTCAAAGTATTAAAAGACATATAATATAGAATCTCAGTGAGCATAACAGACATATATCTTACACTAAAAAAAACATAGAATCTCAAAAAAGTATCTCAAACAAAAAATATGTATAATCTCGACTAGGGACCTTTAAGAATATGATATATTATATAATCTCAAGTTCAAGTCATGTATTTAAACTATACAATGTGTATCATGATTCTAAGGACATTTATTATGCTAACAAATATATCGCAGTAATTAAAGTCATAATAAATACGTTTAATGAATAATCAAATGACATAAGGGTTTATTAAAAGAAACAATGTATTGCCTCTAGGGCACCTACACTAACAATCTCCCACTTGCACTAGAGTCAATCACCCATGTATCTAATACCCATGGAACTAGTGTGACCATCGTGCTTCTGCTGCGACAAGCCTTTGGTCAGTAGGTCTGCAATGTTATCATTTGTGTGCACTTTACATATGTGTATGTTACCTCCGTTTAGACAAAACACAAAACATGACTGTGATACAGTATCATCCCTGTCTATTTGGAAACTTGCATCGGTGTAACCTTTTACAACCAGTTTCTCCCCTCCTCCATACACCAAGAATGAATCTTTAGTCCTGTTCAGGTACTTTAGAACATTCTTGACTGTCGTCCAGTGACCTTCACCTGGATTAGACTGGTATCTGCTCGTCATGCTCAAAGCATACAAAACATCTGGGCGAGTACATACCATTGCATACATGATAGATCCAATTGCTGAGGCATATGGAACCTTACTCATGTGGTCCTTCTCATCCAATGATTTCGGACACTGGTCTTTAGAGATCGTTATCCCTTGAGACACGGGGTCATATCCCCTTTTTGCATTTTGCATACCAAAACGATGCAAAACCTTATCAATGTATGTGCTCTGACTTAGACCGCTCATCCTTCTAGATCTATCTCTATAGATCCACATTCCTAGAATGTAGGTTGCCTCTCCTAAGTCTTTCATGGAGAAGTTACTCCCTAACCAAGTCTTAACAGCCTTTAGAGAAGGTATGTCATTCCTCATTAGTAGTATATCATCAACATATAGTACTATGAATGCCACATGGCTCCCACTAACCTTCTTGTAAACACACGGTTCATCTTCATTTTGAACAAAGCCATACTCTTTGACTATTTCATCAAAACGAATATTCCATCTTCTAGTGGCTTGCTTCAATCCATAAATGGATCAACGTAATTTACATATCTTGCCAACATTCCTTGGATCGACAAAACCTTCAGGTTGTGTCATGTACACATCCTCTTCAAGGCTTCCATTAAGGAAGGCTGTTTTGACATACATTTTCCAGATTTCATAATCATGGAATGCTGCAATGGCAAGCAAAATCCTTATGGACTTGACCATAGCCATTGGTGAGAAAGTTTCATCATAGTCAATACCATGAATTTGTTTGAAACCTTTTGCAACCAGCCTTGCTTTATAGGTCTGAACATTTCCATCCATGTCAGTTTTTTTCTTGAAAACCCATTTGCACCCTACGGGTTTTACCCCTTCAGGTGGATCAACCAAAGTCCATACTTGGTTTTCGTACATGGAATCCATCTCAGATTTCATGGCTTCAAGCCATCTCTTAGAGTCTGGACTGTTCGTAGCATCTTGGTATGTGAGAGGCTCATCTTCATCTATAAGCATCAAATCACCACGTACATTGAGTCAAGAGAAATCCATATCTCTCTGGCTCATGGCGAATTCTACCAGTTCTACGAACAACCTGTGTTTGTTGAGCATTATCATTATCCTGCTCTTGTTCCACTTCAGGTTCAATGCTATTTTGTGGTTCTCGATCTTCATCGAGATCTATAGTTCTCCCACTGTTTCTTTTGGAAACAAAATCTCTTTCCATGAAGACAGCATCTCGAGCAATAAACACTTTCTGCTCAGAAGGACTATAAAAATAATACGCCTTTGTTTCATTAGGGTATCCCACAAAATTGCACTCTTCGGATTTAGGTCCAAGCTTGTCAGATACTTGACGTTTCACAAACGCCTTGCATCCCCAAACTTTCATAAAGTTCATGCCTGACCGTTTCTCCTTCCATATTTCACATGGAGTCTTTTGAACCTTCTTAGTAGGAACACGGTTAAGTGTGAAAGCCGCTGTTTCTAGAGCATAACCCCAGAAACTTATTGGAAGATCCGCATGACTCATCATCGATCGCACCATGTCCAACAAGGTGCGATTTCTCCTCTCTGAAACTCCATTCCATTGAGGTGTACCTGGCGGAGTAAGTTGTGATACAATACCACACTCTTTTAAATACTCTTTAAAATCGGTGCTTAAGTATTCACCCCCACGATCGGATCGTAAGATCTTAATACTTACACCTCCGCCAATTTGCTTCTTTACTTCAGCCTTGTATTCTTTGAATTTTTCAAAAGAATCGGATTTATTCTTCATAAGATATACATATCCATATCTACTGAAATCATCAGTAAATGTTATGAAGTAGTAGTAGCCTCCTCTAGCCATCACACGCATTGGGCCACATACATCACTATGTATTAGCTCCAGACGTTCAGTGGCCCTTTGACCCTTACCAGTGAAAGGGGCTTTAGTCATCTTACCAAGCAAACAAGATTCGGATTCTTTGTATGATTCAAAATCAAACTTATCCAAGTATCCATCCTTATGTAATTTGGATATGCGTTTCTCATTTATATGGCCTAGACGACAATGCCAGAGGTATGTTTGATTTGAGTCATTAACTTTAAGTCGTTTGTTTTCTATATTATAGACAGGATTATCTAAATCAAGAACATATAAACCATTAAACAAACGCGCAACACCATAGGTTAAATCATTCAAAGCAAAAGAGCAACTGTTGTTCTTTAATGTAAACGAAAAACTTTCTTGTCCAAACAAGAAACAGAAATAATGTTTCTGCGAATCGCAGGCACGTAAAAACAGTCTTCTAGTTCTAGAACAAGCCCAGAGGGTAAAGATAAATAATAAGTGCCTACAGCTAAAGCAGCAACTTTTGCTCCATTGCCAACTCGTAGGTCCACTTCTCCCTTAGCCAAAGTCCTACTTCTCTGCAGTTCCTCCACATTTATACAAATGTGAGAAGCACATCCGGTATCCAATACCCAAGATGTAGAAATAGACAAATTGACTTCTATAACATAAATACCTGATCCAGAAATCTGAACACCCTTCATTTTCTTCAGATCCTCCAAATAAACAGGACAGTTTCTCTTCCAGTGACCAGTTTTCTTACAGTAGTGACATTCACCCTTAGCAACACCACCTTTAGGCTTTAAAGCCTGTTTGGGACCTGACTTTGGCTTGGGTGTAGAATCAGATCCAATCTTCTTCTTACCCTTCTACTTGCCTTTCCCCTTGGCCTTACCTTTATTGCCCACCATCAGTATGGGAGCAGGTTCAGCTGTCTTCATGTTGGTTTCATATGTCCTCAACATAGCCAACAATTCAGTAGGTGTTTTGTCAAATTCATTCATATTGTAGTTCACAACAAACTGAGTAAATTTGCTGTTCAAAGAATTCATGATTAGGTCAATACCAGTTTCCGGACCAATCGGGAAACCCAAAGTAGCAAGGTACTCAATGTAACCAATCATCTTCAAAACATGTGGGCCAACTGGTTCACTTGCCCCTTGTTTGCAATTAAAGAGTGACTTACTCGTGTTGAACCTTTCTTGACGAGTTTGGCTTGCAAACATGCTTTGCAAGTGCTCATTGATAGTATATGCATCCATATGCACATGCTGTCTTTGAAGCTCAGCACTCATAGTTGCCAACATGAGACATGCAACATCATTTGCATCATTCTCATCCCTTGTGCGGGCCGCTCGTTCCTCAACAGTAGCGTTCTCAGGAAGGGGACCTGGCGGAGGGATATCAATGACATGAAGCTTGCGCTCCTGCCTGAGGACAATCCTCAAATTCCTCTGCCAGTCTAGGAAGTTGTTTCCTCCTGTCAGTTTGTCCTTTTCAAGGACTGATTGTACGGATAATGTGTTTGTGTTGTTTGCCATTAGTATCTACAATGATAAATGCACAAAATAAACATTAGATTGTCTTGGTTATAAATTATGTTCAAATGATTATGATATATTCATAATATATCTCCCACTATTTTTATCAAATTAATAGCCCTTACTATTAATTCGGAAAGCATATCCCATAAATCTTTCTAGTGAGCCAAGATCCATATTTCGTCATGTCCTAAGTCAACCACTGGTAGTCCTTAAAACATGATTATTTAGGTAGACAACAATTGTCAATTATATCATATAAAATTCTTGGATAGTTTGGTGAACAATGATTGATCTTATCTATCTAATAAATTTTTAACCAAACTCTATGCTTCTAAGTTCATAATAGTTGAATATAACCGTTTATTTCCACCTCATTATGACGACTCAGTTAAGTTAGACCCAATGATACAACGACCGAATATAACCGTTTATATTCGTCGCATCTCACCACGATAGACAGGAGTCCCCTGCCACTGACAGTCATTCCCTTTGTCGATCTAGGATTCGATGAGTGTTCATTCATTGGAAAGCATCTGATTAAAACTTAATATTTTGTTAAGGGGTTTAAAGAATTTAGGACGATCATGATCACATCATAAAGAGATCCTCAATTTTCCTTGAACCAAATACTTCAAATTGACATCTTAGATTGTTCATTTCCCAGGTAGATGGAGGATCCCAATGGTCACACTTAATACCCGTTAACCTTACGAATACGCATATCCGCTTTTGACAGAAAATCCCAATTTTAGATATCAAAAATCCATATTTAATTCCGTGTTTTAAAATCCATATTTTATAAACACAAGAATCTCATGATCGTTTGTTAATTTTAAAATCTTGAATCATTACAGATTTTATCTTGTTTAAGCAGGCATGGCATGGGTGATGTATCTAATACATTCATTCATACATGATTAATCTAATTAAAGCATGCATCTCTATGTATCCTACACATACATTCATACATCATATGTAAAGTAAGTGCAGTATGTAAACGTGATTGGTTATGGCCTTTATCCTATATGATCCTCTCAAGCTAATGAAAGGATCAAGGTCAATCTATGGTGGAATGAACATAAATACAAATTACATGTCTTCATTCTTCTTGTCTTCTTGGTTGCTCCTTCTCTTGGACCATCCTTCAATCTTCAATTACATTACATTGAATAATTGAATACAATCTACACTAAAGTACTTACATGATAAAACTCGAGTTACATTCGAGGTTCAACAATTACAAGAATGAAGAAAACGACATGCAAATCGTTGGCAATAATTTTAATATCTAATAAAATTATAAACAATGAGCGGTATCTAGTAATATATCATTGCTACCCAAGTAATAATAATAATCGGTGATTCAATTTAAACCTTTTGTGATTAATGTTTTTGTGTAATATAATCCCTTTAACCAAATATTATAGATTAAACTCGAGGCATGTGTTTAGTCATCCTCTCCAACATTTAATCCGGGTTTACTTGATGCATGAGTAGACTATTAAAACAAATCATTATTTGAGCATGGCCATGCATTTTATAGTCTCACTCAATCAAGAGGCCAATAATATCTCTCCTAATTCTAGGAGGGTTAAATCCTTTATCTATCATTCATATTTCTCATACTACTCATGATATACCCGATGTCCACTTTTATCATCACCCGGTCAAAGGTAACTTTTAATGTAGTCAAAGTATATTAATCCTCGTATAGAAATATAATGACTCAAGTCAAAGGACCATTACACCATTATCACTATGAGTCTTTCTTATGACTTTATTAAACAGGAAGAATCTCACTGTGGGTCTGTCCAGTACCATGTACCCCTACATGTACCTATGTTTTTGACTTTAGTATCTCCATACTTATAACCAATGAGATGTGGTTATCTGTCAAACAATATACTAGTCTATTTACGTATTATTATTGCCCTGTAATAATAATACTCGACTAGGGACCTTTAAGAATATGATATATTATATAATCTCAAGTTCAAGTCATGTACTTAAACTATACAATGTGTATCATGATTCTAAGGACATTTATTATGCTAACAAATATATCGCAGTAATTAAAGTCATAATAAATACGTTTAATGAATAATCAAATGACATAAGGGTTTATTAAAAGAAACAATGTATTGCCTCTAGGGCACCTACACTAACAAAATGAACACTTGCTTCTACCTGAAATAAGTTATCATTACATCATTTTCACATAAAATTGATACAAAATCGGAAATAAACACGTTTTTCACATTCAAACCCTAATTTCTTGTAATTTCATTAAAATTTCAATTAATCTAAGAAATTACATATATTACCTCGATGAATTTTCGATTCTACATCAGTTTCTTCTTGTGAATCGAGCTCAAGAAGCTCAGAACGTATACTTTCCGTTAGAGATGCTCCGTCACGTTGATTGTGCTCTCGACCTCGGGTACTGTGCTCTCGACCTCGTTGTGTAATTGTATAACTGTAATTTTAATTTCCATTTTTGTTTGTCTGAGTTAATTGTGAAAATGACTGTTATGTCCCTGTTTTATCTTTTAATCCTGATCATTGGTTTTTTTAACGGTGTAGATGGGTGTTCTTTATTATTCTTTATTTAAAGTGTTCTGTATGGAGTGCAACTCTATATATATATGTATATATAGAAAGAGAGGTATTTATCTCTTCTTGTTGTGACCAAAATCTTGCATGGGTTAGATTTAGGCCCACTAGAGGATTAGGGTCCAGATCCATGAAGAGAATGTGTAATCTGTCGGGTTTCCGGAGGCCTGCGGTAGCCCTAGGGGTTACCATGTACACTGCAGCACGGGAACGTATAACTAAGGGTCTCAAGGTATCCCCTTGAGGATAACCTATAACTATTATCAGTCATCCAGTAGAGCTTCCAGAGTAGCTTCCGTGATAGGGGTTACCGGAGGGGGTACCGGAGCCAGGCTACCGGGCGGTACCCCCAGCTTCCGCTGGAAGCCTGATCAGGCTGCCAAATCAGATAAGGCACGCCTCCTACTTTTTAGGAACACGTTTATATCATCTAAAAACACTCTCAAATAGATAAACATTCAGTTATTTGAGGATATATGTCATATATACTTGATAAATGATACAAAATCATGATAAATACAAGAGATAATCATTCTACGTTACCTAAACTGCTTGGTAACCTGATTATACACATCATACTCGATTATTATCAGAAATAACAGTCATTATCCCACTGGAGAGAGGATAACTTATCATAAACAAATGATCATATCCTTCAAGAACTACATTCGGGCTTGATCCACTATAAATAGTGGTATGTAGGCAGTTTACGGGATCTTCTTCGACACTTACACTCCTTGAGTAGCTAGAGCACGTGCACTCTTGTGTGACATAGTCAAATTAGGGTTCTTGGCTGACCAACATTTGGTCCTTGAGCTCTCATCCCGTAGATTCAGTCCGATCCTTCCGAGGAACCACATCCCGTGTTCTTCGGTAACCCTAGTCGTGAGCCTTCCCGGGCGGCTAGCTATTGATCTTCAACCACGAGCCTTTCTGGGTGGTTGGAGGATTCCTTGTTTATTGGCGCTATTCCAGCACGAGGCCTCATAATCTGTTGTGCTAAATTCCTCCCACAACAATTGGCGCCCGAAGGAGGGGCCTCAAAAATCGTCATTTGGAGGAGATATGGCGAGTGACAATTCTGAAAGTTATAAGACACCGTCTCAGGATGGTAATGGACGAAACAAAGGTGGTGATGATGTTAATAACAAGGACATCATGGACTATCTGAAAACGATGAATGAAAGAGTCAACAACTTAGAAAAAGGTTCCGAGAAAATGAAAAAATGGCAAAGAAAGTGCAAGTCGAAGTCAAAAAAGAAGAACGTGACTCCGACAAGGCTGAATTTCGAGTCTGAGGATAATATTGAGGACAACACTGATCATGTCCCATCTGAAGAAGATGTAGAAGAGCCTGTGGAAGAAGAATATGAGGGCGACCAATCTGATGTCCCGGAAACCCAGGGTGCCGAAGGTTCACTGTAAGAACCCCAAATTTTGGATATAATTAAAACTTTTTATTAAGTAATGATAAAATGAGGAACAATGATTCCGACAACAAGGTCACCAGCTCTAATGAATGGTGGTTTCAAAGAACAATGATTGTAATGAATGGATATTGCTTTGGACAATGATCCTGATGCATTGGTATATTGTCAGAATAGAGTAATTCGATGGTTGAGGACCTAGATAAGAATAATCTACCATCCAGGAAGGAGCTAATGGATCCTGGAAGGGAAATGAGTACGTGCATAGTGTTTCCCGTACGTGCATAGTGTCTCCCGTACGTGCATAGTGTTTCCCATACGTGCATAGTATTTCCCGTACGTGCATAGTGTTTCCCATACGTGCATAGTATTTCCCGTACGTGCATAGTGTTTCCCGTACGTGCATAGTGTTTCCCGTACGTGCATAGTGTTTCCTGTACGTGCATAGTAATTTGGTGGATGAATAGTGATTTTGTAAGTTGGAAAACTTTTCACGCCACCCTATGTACGGGACGTGATATGGATGTTTCGAAGTCATATTAGTAATACACGGAGGAAATAAGTGAATGCAGAGACGATCGGAATTCAGAAATTCCAAATTCTTTTTCGGTATAATATTTGACCGGACAGTGGATTAAATATTATTATAATCCAAGAATTGAGATATTAACTTTAAGGATTTGATATTTTGGGATGTTATTACATTTGATTTAAGAATGAAGGTAGGAAACCACTGAGGCAGTGAATCAAGCGTTCTAGAAACCGCTAAAACGTTATAACGAGATTAATCAATAAAGCGAACGAATCCTAGATTACGGATTAAGTTCGTATCGAGATTAAATATCCTACATGGTCATCACGAGGATTATATTAAGGATTGGGGAAGGTATTATGAATATCGAGAAATTTCCCGGTAAACCCTAGAGGTGAAACTACTTAGTTATTCGTCCGAACGATCAATGAATTGAGCAATAAACGGACAAAGAAACAAGCAGGGAATCAAGATACATGCATGTAGTGGTGGAAAATATCTAGCAAACCAAGTGATGACTCATGCAACTAGCATACTTAGCAAGGAAACTAGTACTTAGAAAGCAAACCATTTAGTTAGCTTATAACCATACAAAACACAACACTTGTCTTGCAAAAATACATCATCTAGTGCATCATCACTTTATTAAAGTAAAAAGAGATGAGATATTATCCAAGGCTCATCCACTTTATGCATTATTCCAAGAAAAACCACAAGAACACATCAAACTCTCTCTAGCTTTACCATTCGAATTTTTCTTTAATTCCAAGGGGGAAATCCCACTTCCAACCATCATTTGATCTTGTAATTTTTATGGTAAGTCCTATATTTCATAAAAGTGATACCCTAGAAATTTTAGCTTCAAATTCCTTAGTTTCCATTTTCAAAAAAAATCATGAAAGAGGAGGATGAATAGTAACCTTCTTGAATTAACTTTGTTTATCTTGATTTCCATGATGATCTAAGGTTTGTTAAGGCTAGGAAAGGCACATACAAGGCTTATTAAAGCTAGGACATATCCCAAGGAAGGTAATCCACTTGAAACCCTAGATCTTGTTTTGAGAATTATGCATGTTCTTGATGGATTTAAGCTTGGTAATGATGTTAGTATGTTATAAGCATGATTAGTTAAGTGATTTAGTGATTTTGGTAACATGATGATTATAGTGGTAAAGTAGATGTTCTTGGACAGATTTGGGATGAGAAATATGTGTATGAGTTGTATTGATGCCCGGTGTGGCTTGGTTGTGTTGCTATGATTTTTAGAACGTTCGATTTATAGCCGTCGTAATGCCGAAATTTTGTTAACACTTAGAAACCAAGCATGGCAGTTGATATAATTTCCTGATCTTGATAATATTATGACTGGCCCTTGTAGTTCTTGAGTCATAGATCATTTTGGAAAAAGAATCGAATCAAACAGACTTACGGTTTAGGATTTATGGCCGATTTACTAAAAGTAGTTCGAATCCGTAAACGAAAGTTCGTAACTGAAATTGAACCCTCGTAAAATATGTAAAGTCATGACGAATCTTGGTAAATAAATACTAGAGGTAAAAAGGAAGGTGTGAAAGAAAACCGTATGTCAAAAGGATCATTTTTCGATTTATTAAAAATATTCGAGTCGAGGTTAAACGCGAACGAACCCCTAAAAGACGACTCTATTATAACTTCGGTAAAACACTTAGTAAACGGGCGATAAAACTCGGAGCATAATATTGGTTCGTAACGATCAACCTTAGAACTCATATGACTTAAGTATGTCCCAAGTATAAGTGCAGTGACATGTCGTATTAACGAACGAATGTCGGGTCGGATCAGTGATAATAAGTAATCCACTAAAAAGGGGTATAACGAGATAACTCGAGAACGTGTTTCGAATTAAGTATAACTTAACTTTTAATATGTTAATTGATTAATCCCGAATGCCTTGGCTATTTATAGATCACCAAGCTGAACCGGGACCCGCTACCACTACCCCTTACCGTACTCGACTACCAGGCAAGTTTCAATTCCCTTCTTTTAGGCTGTTGTTGTGATTGAATAAATATATATATATGATTGCTGATATACATATGCCATTGCATGCATGCCTACTTTCAAGTTGAATTGATATACTTGTTCCCTGAATGTTATTGTTGGCTTATAAGCTAGATAGTTATACATCAGTTATAAGCCGGTTATTGTAAGACCCTCATAGAAGGGCGTATACATCTTATTCATCAAATATAGACCGGGAGTCAATATTTCTTGATATATCGAGATTACCTCGGAGGAAAATATTATTTTCCATTATTCGGGCGACGAATATTATTTGAATATTCGTTCGAGATTATTTATTTTAACGATCTTTACTTCAAATAATTATTTGAACGTAACTATTCGACGAATAATATTTTTAATATTCATTCAGAGTCGAATTATTTATCGATTATTATTGCGAATATTCTTCTAAAGGTTGGACTACTAAATGAATATTAATTGGATATTCATTTAGAATATTATTCATTAAATGAATATTACTTTTGAGTATTCATTTAAGACAGTAATTACCTATCGAATATTATTTTAATGTTCATCTGAAACTTGATTTATTTATCGAGTCTTATCTCGAATATTCCTTTAAAGTTTGGATTACTAAATGAACATTACTTGATATTCATTTAGAATATTATCCATTAAATGAATATTACTTTATCAATATTCATTTAAATTCCTAATTAATTATGAATATTATTTTGAATATTCATCCAGGGTTCTATTTAATCATCGAATATTATTTTAAATATTTTAAATATTCCTTTCAGGTCTTATTAATTAATGAATATTATTTGGAATATTCATTTGAATATTTAGTTATGCAATAAATATTCTCTCGATATTTCTTCAAGAATTATTTGAGAGATACTCTGATTAAAGATATTCTTTCATATTCCTAAATATTCCGTAAAATATTTTAATTCAATAAATATTCTCTGAATATTTATTCCATACTTAGAATAACCTCGATAAGGTTCATCTTCTTCGATTATTACAGAAAATATTTCGGAGTCATATTATTATTAATCTTATATCAAGAAAGGTTCTCAGACATCATTCTTCTTTGAGTCTATCAACTTAATAATAGGGAACCTTACTTGGAAAATGTTATTTATCTTGTCGACTTCCCGGTCATAAAGTATTCCCTTCACTCGCAACTCGGGTGCTGTTGACTTATTAAGTCGTTGCTTACCTTCTCATCTTTCGAGGGGTAAGATTACTGGAACAAGTTGATATCCGTTACCAAGTAATAGCTTGGGAGTTATTGGTAAATTTTCCTTTCCAACTAGATACGACTACTTTGTGGAGTCTTATCAACAAGTATTATACTTGGGGAAAGGGGGACGAACGTTACATTCAGAATCATGAATTCTATTTGAACTAGGAGTCGTGTAAGAGGCCGAGTAGCGCCGGTCCATCCCCTTTGGCCCAACCGTCGGCCGGGGAGAGCTAGCAAGGCGGTATACAAGTAAAGCCGTCAGTTCTTCCTTCTACCGGTAGTAAATCTAAATTGAGCTGTACGATCTCGACTGATCATCAAGATTGGAACAGCGGGCGCGGTGAATACTCCATCATTGGTTCATCATCCAAATTTATTTATTTCCTGCAACATGATTACTGTTGGCAGAGTTGGAAAAGTGTCATAACTGGAATTGCAACCTTTTCTTGCAAGTTCCTCTTCTTAATAACAATAAGAATATCTCGCTTACTTTGATGTAGCAGATATTTCTTCAAACAAATACTTTCAGTTACCTTGTAACTTCATCGTTCATATTATACTGGCATCATTTCCGTAAATGCATGGCATATGGTTTGAAAGATACTTTTGAACTGTTATATATTATTGTTCAGTTATATATTATTGTTGGTGGGCTATTGCTCACCCTTGCTTTATTATTATATCACAACAACAGCTAGACCAGATGACTCGCACAAGGCGCACTCGACGCGGGCGAGGACGATGAGACTACCAGAGCTGAAAAAGAAGCTATTGGTAGGATATATTTATTCTTTCAGTACCAAGAATATGGTCTAGTATGACTTATGTAAATGGATGGCAAAGAGTATGTATTTATATTGAAATTCTTTTGGATTGTAAGAACTCATAATGTGATTAATAAAAAATTTGATTTTTACTCTGATTTCATCTCTGGGACTATAACGGGTGTGTTTTATATTGTTGTGTTGGGTCGTAGAGACGTAATTTATTTTATGTTAAGGAAAGTTCAATTGTTGTGGACAGAATTGGAAAACCGTAACCACCGGATCCCGGACCCCGGATCTGGGGGTGTTACAGAAGTGGTATCAGAGCATACGTTATAAACCCCAGAGATGAGGCGACGTTAAAATAATAAATTCACTAAGATAATAAGAACTCTTGCCAAGTTCATAGTCGGAAGAGGTTCCAGCAGATAAGTAAAATCTTGTTAGGATAAGGAGCTTACCCTCGAGGAATGAGGGCTGTAGCCAGAAAGACTGAGATGATTAAGGTATAGTGCTCAGAAAAGTGGGCATAAAGAACTAAGCTATTAGCAAGAGAACTGAAGATTCATGTTGGATTCGTGGCTGGACTACTGGAGGTAGTACCAGCAAGTAAGACGGATTGGAAGAATTATTTGAGATCTTATACGGGAATAGATGAGAATCATTAGAGACTTTCATATTAACGAAAAGAGTGCTAGAAGGATGTATGATTATCAAAGGCATCGATATAAGGCGAGGAGCAGAGTCCCTAGGAATAGTTGAGAAGAGGCAGTAAGTGCCATATCATTTGATAAATGAATAAGTATGAATATTGTCAGTAATAATTCGCCATGAGAAGGCAGATGTCATAGGTTGTAATTTATGGAACCAAATTGAGGTTGATGAAGTTGTTTTATTCAGGAAAATGTCCATTTTATGAATGAATCAGTTAGAAAGTGAAAACATTGGGAAGTGACAGCGTGATTGGATAAAGTTATATAAGGAAGTAGTATGCAAGACAATGATCTCAGAACCTACCGGAAGATAAGACCAGTGAGTCAAGATGAACTCGTAATGAGACTACTGCCAGAGACTAAGTATAGGGTTAATTTCAACTCAATGAAATGATGAACCAGAAACGTTAGATGCATGTGATTCAGAGGAATATAAAATTCTTTCTTTTCTTTGAATTGATTATAGTAGTTACCTTAAGTTTACTCCGACGCGGAATTATAACGGATCAAGTAATACGATCAGCAGTTAAAGAAAAAAAAATGTGAGAAAATCTTCCTGGAGCTAAAAGAAGAAATTGGTAATGACCAAGAGTTGGTATTGTTTAATGGAAAAAGGGAGACTTTGTGCTTCCAATGACGCTTCGCATGAAAGATTAGGATGTGTGCTTGCGCAGCACGACAAAGTACTTGCGGATGCATTCGGACAGCATGGTTCACCAGGTTCGGATGGCCTTAGTAGTGCTAATTTTTGTGGAACAACCAACTCCGACGGTAATGTTCCTTCTGAGACTGGTAGTCAGGTAGACTGACATTTGGTAATATTGAATATCAGGACGTTATGACAAGTTTCAGTTTAAAACTGTTGATTCCATTCTAAGGGATGTATATAATTGGTTCCTCTCCAGGGGTTAAATTTCCAACCCGATGACGATTATTTCGTTAATTATGACTGCTTACGGTTCTACCTACTAGGAGGTTCATAGAACTATTCTTCAGGTTTCGGAACTGGTCTCCTTAGTGTTACCAGTCGATGGGTAGATTGATCAAAATTTCCCTGAGTCCGGAAAGGAATTCGGTGAATTTTGGCAAACCTTGTCTTTCTGATTATCAGAGAATGTCATGGAAGAGAGTAAAAATTGGAGCAAACCCTGTGATTTGGGTAAGGATGCTGTAAAATGGGTTAGTAAACGGACCCTGAGCATTACAATCGACGGTAGTGATAAAATGATGAAGTGAGATTGGACGAAAATAGGAAATGTAAGTAAGAAACTAGCCGGACTGAGAAATTCCAGGATTGACTTAAATGAAAAGGCTGTTGTGCCAGGAATGGTAAGCTTGTGTGGCACGCAGGATTGATAAGAATAGTTGAAAAGATAAAAGTGGAGGAAAGGTGACCGGAGACGGTGCCGAGTAGTCGATTAAGACTTATATGGAGTAAAGTTTTGGAAAGGTAGAAAGGTATCAAAAAAGAAGGCACTATGCCGGCAATTGCTAGAAAAGTAATGCTATTAGCCAACCCCTAAAATCATATATTTTTATTTTTGTGTGGCCAGATGAGGCCAAATCACAACGGACTATAAAGTGACTAGACCACCAATGAAAAGACAAAGCAGGGTTGCTTCTAAGTAAGCACCGACTGCAAGGGCTTCTGATATAAAGGAAATATTAATGAGATTGTAGGAGTCTTCTACTAAACCCTTTGCAACCCATGTTTTGATGGGGAATTTACTAGACCTTTTTGGGATGGGGTAACCCGTACTAAAGTGACTCATGTGTATATGGTTGTCCAAGATTACGAGTAAAATGGAAGTATAGTGACTTGAGATGTATGATGTTAGGGTATCGTGAATACCCTGAACATATTACGACTAAGGGAAGTAAACAACGAAGGTTTATGAAGAGAGTATAGAAATGGTCAGAGATGGATCAGTATGCTGTAGAAATTTTGTCTAAGGCGAGTACATTTGAGAAGAACGATAAGTACTAAGAGATTCACGTTGAACTCGACCAATATCTTCCAAAACATCCTTGCTGCCATTACCAAGTTCTGTAAGAGAGGAGATAGGCATACGCTGCCTTTTTGGAAGGCCAAATAGGCTGACAACTATCTGAAAGAAAAGGATGGCATTAAGCCACCGATCGATTATCAAATGAGAATGATTGAAAAGAGACCTTTATTAAGGATACATGATCTGATTGCCAATTATAAGATGCAAGAATTCTTTGGCAGTTGAATTAAGGATAGGATATCCATAAATTAAGACAAACCCTAGGGAATGCACAAGGGGTGGCATTAACCCTAATAACGACATTATGACTTCAGATGATATGAGTTGGACTTGCTAAGGCAACAATGACCGGTAAGGATTATAAAAAAAAAAGAGTTCTGGAAAGAACATAGATAGAATTATTAGAGTATTGATCAATGACATTTTGATATACCCTGTACCCAGAAAATACAGGAGGAAGGATGAGGATGACCTATGAAACCTTACAAGGAAAAAGGTAATATTCCGAACTTCAAAATGGAAGTTTGGTAAGGAATGTATGACATAGTAACAGTAATGCCAGATGAGGCATGTATGAGACCATGAGGAAGTATGGATTGAACCTATAAAGGTTGAGATTATCCTAAGATAAGGAAAGAACTAAGAAGAGAAGTATCCTAAGTAGGATTGGGAATAAACGTGATAAAGTTCCCACGGGTAGGTGGAAGCAATGACTTATGGAGAAAGACTGTTAAATATATTTTTCTCCATCAGCAGAGCTTAAGGGAAAATGCTTTCACCCAAAAATGATGGGAATGAGGTAGAAATGTTTGAATTGGAATATATCCAAGGAACAAGGATTACCAGAAATTATTATTATCAGGAAAGGCCAATGAGGTGGCCGACAGTCTAAGTATAAAGGAATAATTATAAATGTTCATACCGAAGAAACAAAATGATATTTGGAAAGACCTTGAAGGTCATATTGGAGTGGAGGAAGTTACATTCCTTTTGATGATTGTGCAAGAATCGAAGGTAATAATAGTTTAAGTAAAGATTCAATTCATGATGGAGTCTTAAGCATATTACGTACCTTAGAAGGTCCCGTTTTGAGGCAAACCAGGACCATGGTACAAAATTGATGAAGTAAACCGTTAAGTTTCCAGTCTTTTATGGAAGATGCATAAGTGATAGTTTCATCAACCGGACCTAGCTGCGATGCCTGGAACTCTTCTGCAATTCTATCTACTTCATGTTATATCTACATCAAGTTCAGGAAGTGTTCCTTATGGATAAGGAATAGTGATTACTTTGTCTCCCTAAGGGATTTGAAACCCGTAGGGTTAGCTATTAATGCACTACGTAAACAACAAGTGATGGTGATTCTTCTAAGAAAGTAGATGACAATGTAAAGATAAAGAAAGTGCTGCCATTGATTAACTAAATGGCATGTTGATGAATGACAAACAAGTTTATGTTAGTGTACTTCTGCGCAAACAAGATAGAGAATATGAGGTTGATGATTTATGATGTTAAAGATATTCCCATGGAAAGAATTAATGAGACTTAGAGGGAAGGGCGGTTGAGCCCGAGACTTATTGGGCCACCTGAGAGTTTAAAAGTGTTCGGACGGCGGTATTCGAGCCAGCCTTTCCCCCAAAACTAATAGCACGGTCATAACGGGTTTTCATGTGGCCAGGCTATGCCAGTAAAATGCAGATGCTCGATAGATGATAAGAGCATGAGCCGGTAGATATACGACCTGGTCTGACTTACGAAAGACAACCTGTGGAAAACCACGGATAGAAAAGAACAAGTAATGAGAAACAAGTTCGGCAGAAAAAGATTATATTGGATCTAAGTTAAAGAAATGGGCAAGACTTAGTTCGGAGGTTTAAATTGGAATAATGTGATGATTACGGAGTAAATGTGACGGGATACCAATAAGGAGGTGCCAAGTGCAAAAGATGTCTCAATAAAGAGATGAAGGTGAAAGTAAATAACCGAAGTAAATAAGAATCAAATAATAAGAAGGATGTGATTGATAAAGAAAAGACTGGGAAAGCAACTATGGAATGAGAAGCAAGGAATGTTATGAATGGGTTTTCTAATGAATTCTCAGGATGACAACCGGATAGTGTCAATATTATAGTTATGAAAAAGCTAGTAACATGATATGGGATGTCAGTAATAATGATGTCAAGTGAGAAATCTAAGATTTAACTTAAAAGGTTGAAGGATTTCCTGAATGTGAGTATCGCTAAGATTGAACAAGAGTATTTGTCCATAGAATAATGGACAAAGCAGCAAGATATGTTGACACGTGAGATTGCGATCAAATAGTATTGGATATAATTATGATTAATTTCTTCTTTGATAAACCTCTATAGTTCAGAGGTAAATTCTGAGTATGATATTCTACAATCATGAAAGCTTTCTATAATCCTTTAGAACTCTTTTCTCTTCTTCTCTCTTATTCATCTTCTTTATGAATTGAGAAGAACAACCCTTTTAGGAGGGGAGGTACTGCTACGCGACTATCTGTCTATGTGATAGAAGTCTAAGTGGAATACCATGACTTGTTTAATTGCTTGTCAAGTACTAAAGGCTGGCCCCCTTCTGTACTAACTATGCAATATAACAAATGTTCAATTGATCATAGTGATCTCTCAATAAATCTTTCCACTTCTCTATACTGATCGAGATTGCGAAAATTAAAGCGATCAGGAAATGCACAGTACGAGCGAGGTTACCTCCGAATTCGCAGTATGATAGTGATACCAATGTTACTGCAGGTATCAATAAGGATAAGATTGAGTAAGAGCATAATATGGATAGTGTGTGGTACAAAAAGTAGCAATGCTGATGGAAAAAGGATAAAGTTTCGATTGTAGCATTAGAAGATGTGCTGAGAAAGGGTAGAACGACTAAGAATTTACCGGGAAGCTAAAAAGTGAACGACAGGAAAACGACTCTTCGCTTCCTATCTGATTCCGGGACGGAATCCTTTTAAGGAGGGGAGACTGTAAGAACCCCAAATTTTGGATATAATTAAAACTTTTTATTAAGTAATGATAAAATGAGGAACAATGATTCCGACAACAAGGTCACCAGCTCTAATGAATGGTGGTTTCAAAGAACAATGATTGTAATGAATGGATATTGCTTTGGACAATGATCCTGATGCATTGGTATATTGTCAGAATAGAGTAATTCGATGGTTGAGGACCTAGATAAGAATAATCTACCATCCAGGAAGGAGCTAATGGATCCTGGAAGGGAAATGAGTACGTGCATAGTGTTTCCCGTACGTGCATAGTGTCTCCCGTACGTGCATAGTGTTTCCCATACGTGCATAGTATTTCCCGTACGTGCATAGTGTTTCCCATACGTGCATAGTATTTCCCGTACGTGCATAGTGTTTCCCGTACGTGCATAGTGTTTCCCGTACGTGCATAGTGTTTCCTGTACGTGCATAGTAATTTGGTGGATGAATAGTGATTTTGTAAGTTGGAAAACTTTTCACGCCACCCTATGTACGGGACGTGATATGGATGTTTCGAAGTCATATTAGTAATACACGGAGGAAATAAGTGAATGCAGAGACGATCGGAATTCAGAAATTCCAAATTCTTTTTCGGTATAATATTTGACCGGACAGTGGATTAAATATTATTATAATCCAAGAATTGAGATATTAACTTTAAGGATTTGATATTTTGGGATGTTATTACATTTGATTTAAGAATGAAGGTAGGAAACCACTGAGGCAGTGAATCAAGCGTTCTAGAAACCGCTAAAACGTTATAACGAGATTAATCAATAAAGCGAACGAATCCTAGATTACGGATTAAGTTCGTATCGAGATTAAATATCCTACATGGTCATCACGAGGATTATATTAAGGATTGGGGAAGGTATTATGAATATCGAGAAATTTCCCGGTAAACCCTAGAGGTGAAACTACTTAGTTATTCGTCCGAACGATCAATGAATTGAGCAATAAACGGACAAAGAAACAAGCAGGGAATCAAGATACATGCATGTAGTGGTGGAAAATATCTAGCAAACCAAGTGATGACTCATGCAACTAGCATACTTAGCAAGGAAACTAGTACTTAGAAAGCAAACCATTTAGTTAGCTTATAACCATACAAAACACAACACTTGTCTTGCAAAAATACATCATCTAGTGCATCATCACTTTATTAAAGTAAAAAGAGATGAGATATTATCCAAGGCTCATCCACTTTATGCATTATTCCAAGAAAAACCACAAGAACACATCAAACTCTCTCTAGCTTTACCATTCGAATTTTTCTTTAATTCCAAGGGGGAAATCCCACTTCCAACCATCATTTGATCTTGTAATTTTTATGGTAAGTCCTATATTTCATAAAAGTGATACCCTAGAAATTTTAGCTTCAAATTCCTTAGTTTCCATTTTCAAAAAAAATCATGAAAGAGGAGGATGAATAGTAACCTTCTTGAATTAACTTTGTTTATCTTGATTTCCATGATGATCTAAGGTTTGTTAAGGCTAGGAAAGGCACATACAAGGCTTATTAAAGCTAGGACATATCCCAAGGAAGGTAATCCACTTGAAACCCTAGATCTTGTTTTGAGAATTATGCATGTTCTTGATGGATTTAAGCTTGGTAATGATGTTAGTATGTTATAAGCATGATTAGTTAAGTGATTTAGTGATTTTGGTAACATGATGATTATAGTGGTAAAGTAGATGTTCTTGGACAGATTTGGGATGAGAAATATGTGTATGAGTTGTATTGATGCCCGGTGTGGCTTGGTTGTGTTGCTATGATTTTTAGAACGTTCGATTTATAGCCGTCGTAATGCCGAAATTTTGTTAACACTTAGAAACCAAGCATGGCAGTTGATATAATTTCCTGATCTTGATAATATTATGACTGGTCCTTGTAGTTCTTGAGTCATAGATCATTTTGGAAAAAGAATCGAATCAAACAGACTTACGGTTTAGGATTTATGGCCGATTTACTAAAAGTAGTTCGAATCCGTAAACGAAAGTTCGTAACTGAAATTGAACCCTCGTAAAATATGTAAAGTCATGACGAATCTTGGTAAATAAATACTAGAGGTAAAAAGGAAGGTGTGAAAGAAAACCGTATGTCAAAAGGATCATTTTTCGATTTATTAAAAATATTCGAGTCGAGGTTAAACGCGAACGAACCCCTAAAAGACGACTCTATTATAACTTCGGTAAAACACTTAGTAAACGGGCGATAAAACTCGGAGCATAATATTGGTTCGTAACGATCAACCTTAGAACTCATATGACTTAAGTATGTCCCAAGTATAAGTGCAGTGACATGTCGTATTAACGAACGAATGTCGGGTCGGATCAGTGATAATAAGTAATCCACTAAAAAGGGGTATAACGAGATAACTCGAGAACGTGTTTCGAATTAAGTATAACTTAACTTTTAATATGTTAAGTGATTAATCCCGAATGCCTTGGCTATTTATAGATCACCAAGCTGAACCGGGACCCGCTACCACTACCCCTTACCGTACTCGACTACCAGGCAAGTTTCAATTCCCTTCTTTTAGGCTGTTGTTGTGATTGAATAAATATATATATATGATTGCTGATATACATATGCCATTGCATGCATGCCTACTTTCAAGTTGAATTGATATACTTGTTCCCTGAATGTTATTGTTGGCTTATAAGCTAGATAGTTATACATCAGTTATAAGCCGGTTATTGTAAGACCCTCATAGAAGGGCGTATACATCTTATTCATCAAATATAGACCGGGAGTCAATATTTCTTGATATATCGAGATTACCTCGGAGGAAAATATTATTTTCCATTATTCGGGCGACGAATATTATTTGAATATTCGTTCGAGATTATTTATTTTAACGATCTTTACTTCAAATAATTATTTGAACGTAACTATTCGACGAATAATATTTTTAATATTCATTCAGAGTCGAATTATTTATCGATTATTATTGCGAATATTCTTCTAAAGGTTGGACTACTAAATGAATATTAATTGGATATTCATTTAGAATATTATTCATTAAATGAATATTACTTTTGAGTATTCATTTAAGACAGTAATTACCTATCGAATATTATTTTAATGTTCATCTGAAACTTGATTTATTTATCGAGTCTTATCTCGAATATTCCTTTAAAGTTTGGATTACTAAATGAACATTACTTGATATTCATTTAGAATATTATCCATTAAATGAATATTACTTTATCAATATTCATTTAAATTCCTCATTAATTATGAATATTATTTTGAATATTCATCCAGGGTTCTATTTAATCATCGAATATTATTTTAAATATTTTAAATATTCCTTTCAGGTCTTATTAATTAATGAATATTATTTGGAATATTCATTTGAATATTTAGTTATGCAATAAATATTCTCTCGATATTTCTTCAAGAATTATTTGAGAGATACTCTGATTAAAGATATTCTTTCATATTCCTAAATATTCCGTAAAATATTTTAATTCAATAAATATTCTCTGAATATTTATTCCATACTTAGAATAACCTCGATAAGGTTCATCTTCTTCGATTATTACAGAAAATATTTCGGAGTCATATTATTATTAATCTTATATCAAGAAAGGTTCTCAGACATCATTCTTCTTTGAGTCTATCAACTTAATAATAGGGAACCTTACTTGGAAAATGTTATTTATCTTGTCGACTTCCCGGTCATAAAGTATTCCCTTCACTCGCAACTCGGGTGCTGTTGACTTATTAAGTCGTTGCTTACCTTCTCATCTTTCGAGGGGTAAGATTACTGGAACAAGTTGATATCCGTTACCAAGTAATAGCTTGGGAGTTATTGGTAAATTTTCCTTTCCAACTAGATACGACTACTTTGTGGAGTCTTATCAACAAGTATTATACTTGGGGAAAGGGGGACGAACGTTACATTCAGAATCATGAATTCTATTTGAACTAGGAGTCGTGTAAGAGGCCGAGTAGCGCCGGTCCATCCCCTTTGGCCCAACCGTCGGCCGGGGAGAGCTAGCAAGGCGGTATACAAGTAAAGCCGTCAGTTCTTCCTTCTACCGGTAGTAAATCTAAATTGAGCTGTACGATCTCGACTGATCATCAAGATTGGAACAGCGGGCGCGGTGAATACTCCATCATTGGTTCATCATCCAAATTTATTTATTTCCTGCAACATGATTACTGTTGGCAGAGTTGGAAAAGTGTCATAACTGGAATTGCAACCTTTTCTTGCAAGTTCCTCTTCTTAATAACAATAAGAATATCTCGCTTACTTTGATGTAGCAGATATTTCTTCAAACAAATACTTTCAGTTACCTTGTAACTTCATCGTTCATATTATACTGGCATCATTTCCGTAAATGCATGGCATATGGTTTGAAAGATACTTTTGAACTGTTATATATTATTGTTCAGTTATATATTATTGTTGGTGGGCTATTGCTCACCCTTGCTTTATTATTATATCACAACAACAGCTAGACCAGATGACTCGCACAAGGCGCACTCGACGCGGGCGAGGACGATGAGACTACCAGAGCTGAAAAAGAAGCTATTGGTAGGATATATTTATTCTTTCAGTACCAAGAATATGGTCTAGTATGACTTATGTAAATGGATGGCAAAGAGTATGTATTTATATTGAAATTCTTTTGGATTGTAAGAACTCATAATGTGATTAATAAAAAATTTGATTTTTACTCTGATTTCATCTCTGGGACTATAACGGGTGTGTTTTATATTGTTGTGTTGGGTCGTAGAGACGTAATTTATTTTATGTTAAGGAAAGTTCAATTGTTGTGGACAGAATTGGAAAACCGTAACCACCGGATCCCGGACCCCGGATCTGGGGGTGTTACATTCACCCACCAGAAGTCTAAGTGTTTTTGATCGAGTTGGCAAAAAACTGACTAACAAAGACCTTCGTCACAAACTGATTCACATTGGAAGCAAAGATCGAAGGGATGGCAATGGGGGTTCCATAACTCAGGGTTCCCGAGAACGCCGAGAGAGGTCCCACTCGGTACCCCCAAGAAGTACTTCCAGGAGGTCCAGATCTGATGGCAGAAGGAGTTATAGGCAAAGCAGTCACTCTTCTTGGCATAGAAACAGGAAATCCCACTCTACCGGAGTCCCAACCGGTGGGGGTACCGATCAGGATTCCGGCTCCCATCAAAGTTCAGTCCCTAGAAGAAGCAAGACAGCCAATGAAGATGATGACTCTGGAAGTGATATGCTTTCAGATGGTGAAAATGGACAGTTCAGGATGTCTGACTGGAAAAAGGCCTTGGAAAAGATCAAGGAGGAGAAAAAGTTTAAGTCCGGTATCACTGCCGGTTCCCCATTTTCTGTAAAAGTGAAAAAGGCAGCCTTGCCAAGGTTCTTTAAGATGAATACTGACCTGAAATTCAATGGAAACTCAGATCCAGTTGAATACTTGAGCTGTTTTAATACGGAAATGGATGTCTACCAAGTGGAGGACTTAGCAAGGTGTAGGCTACTGGCATCCACACTGAGTGGGAATGCCCACCAATGGTTCAAAAGGTTAGCCGAAGGGTCTATCAAATCCTGGAGGAAGATGGGAGACCAGTTTATCTCTCAATTCAGGGCTACCGTGGCCTATGCCCCACCGGTGAATACTCTGGCTAATATCAAGCAAGAACCCCACGAATCTTTAAGACAATACTTCAAAAGATTTAATGAACAAGTGCCAAAAGTGAAGAAGGCCTCTGATGAAACTCTGAAGAATTTCCTGATAGCCGGGGTTAGGCCTGGAACCGAGTTTTGGAAGGAATTGCAAACTGAGGAGCCCGGAACCCTGGCGGAATTCTACCAACAAGCAGAACGCCACAAAGTGATTGAGGAATCCATGGCAAAACTGTCCAAAGATTCCAATTCCCGAGGTTGGAGCAGGAACAAAAGAAATCGTTCTTACAGCCCTAAAAGGGATTCAAATAAGAGGGCTTCCGGGAGTGGTACTGCCGGTTTGGGAGCCCCCCGGTATGATGACAAGACTGCCCCTATTGCTGTTAATGCAACTAAGGATAGAGTTTCTGCCAAGGACAGACTCACTCCAAAGGTAAATTTTCAGAAATACTCAGAGTATACTCCTTTGACTTTGACTATCCCAATTAGTCATATTCTCGAAGTGAATGAGAAGAATGGGCTATTCCGGAGGCCCTACCGGGCAGGCCCCCCGGGAGTGAAAGATCAGGGAAAGTACTGTGCATTCCATAAAGTGAATGGTCACGAGACTGCTGATTGCAGGCACTTGAAAGATCAAATTGAAGAATTGATTAGAGGTGGATACCTGACTGAATTTGTAGCCCAAGAGGCTAAGAAGTATAAAGAAGGTAGAGATAACAAGGACAAGGCTCCTGGAAACCAAGAAAGGACTACCCGAGCTAATAGCATCCATACCATCTTTGGCGGCCCTTATTTGGGGGGTGCCAGTCGGAATGCCAGAGATAGGTATGCCCGGGAAGCCAGGGGCAAACCCCTAACTAATGTGTTCCACCTTGCAGAAAGGCCCCCTAAGCTGTTCAAAGGGGAAACCGCTGATATTTCCTTTACCGAGGAGGATGCCAAGTGGGTTCACCACCCTCATAATGATGCTTTGGTGGTAACCGTGAGTATTGGTGGAATGAATGTGCACAGAGTGCTGGTTGATAATGGAAGCTCAGTAAATATCTTGGCATATACCACATTCCAGAAATTGGGACTTTTGGACAAAGAGTTACTGCCTACCAATAATGAGTTATATGGGTTTACCGGCAACCCTGTCCAAATTATGGGAAAGATCAAATTGCCCCTGACATTGGATATGGATCCCTGCAAGGCTACCCAAATGGCAGAATTCATGGTGGTGGATGAAGACATTTCCCACAATGCAATTCTCGGTAGACCAATATTGAAGGATATGAGGGTGGTAACCTCAATATACCACTTTTCAATGAAGTTTCCTACACCAAATGGCATTGGGTGTGTGAAAGGGTGTCAACATGAGTCAAGGGAATGCTATAACAGAGCTGTGCAGGCTGCCGAGAAGATAGATAAATCTTTTCATGTTGAAGAAAAGACTGATGGGGAAGCCCTAATGAGAAGCCATGGGCTTGAGCCAAAAAAGTTTGGAAAAGCATCGTGCAGTGCCATCATGATAGTGGAATTACCAGAGGAACCTACTGAAGAGGTTCCCGTTTTTCGGGGGGTAATACCACCACAAAGCTTGTTGTTGGAAGCTGCCGAGAAAAATGATGAAATTCAAAACATTTCATTGGAAGGCATAGTAAGAAATGCCTCAGATGATGATCTAGGCGAAGCAATGCTAGAGAATGAGAACCAGGGAGCGGAGAAAGGACTCCCAGTTGAGATTGACATTGATCCCAGGATGCCCGGTACCCTGGAAAAGGCAGGGGCTGCCGAAGATACTATCCCCATACTAGTGGATGCTGAAGATCCTGGTAAAATCTTGAAAATTGGACAACAGCTAGATGAAAAGACAAGAGAAAGGTTGACTGCTTTCCTTAAAAGCAACCTTGATGTGTTTGCATGGTGTCATTCTGACATGGTGGGGATCGACCCGAAAGTCATGTGCCACCACTTGAACATTGACCCTGAGAGAAGGGGTATCCGGCAGAAAAGAAGGCCTGTCAGTGGTGAAAGGGCTATCGCCCTCCAGGAAGAGGTAGACCGGTTATTGAAGGCTGGTTTGATCAAAGAATCCTTCTACCCAACATGGCTAGCAAACCCGGTACTGGTCCGGAAGCCCAATGGGAAATGGAGGACATGTGTTGACTTTACTGATCTGAATAAGGCATGCCCTAAGGATAGCTTCCCGCTACCCAGAATTGATCAACTGGTGGATGCCACGGCAGGCCATGCTTTGCTAAGTTTCATGGATGCCTACTCCGGATATAACCAGATACCGATGCATGAACCAGACCAGGAGCATACCAGCTTCATAACCGATAGGGGACTGCACTGTTATGTGGGGATGCCGTTTGGGCTATTGAATGCCGGGGCAACCTACCAAAGGCTGGTAAACATGATGTTTAAAGAACAGATTGGTAAGACTATGGAAGTCTATGTTGACGATATGTTGGTCAAATCAAAGGTGGCAGCCAACCATGTGTTGCACCTATCTGAGATGTTTGATATCCTAAGGAAGTACCGGATGAAGTTGAACCCTCAAAAGTGTGTTTTTGGTGTGGAGTCTGGAAAATTTCTTGGATTCATTGTGAACCACAGAGGGATTGAGGCAAACCCTGCCAAAATCAAAGCATTGCTGGAACTGAGGTCCCCAAGGAATGTAAAAGAAGTCCAAGGGCTTACCGGAAGGGTAGCAGCCCTAAATAGATTCGTATCTCGGTCTTCCGACAAGTGCAAGGAGTTTTTCAAGGCTATCAAGAAGGGTCAAAACTTTGAATGGACCCCGGAATGTGAGGAAGCCTTCAAGAAACTAAAAGAACAGTTGGGAAGCCCACCATTGCTCTCCAAACCCTTGGAAGGTGAGGTACTCATTTTATATTTAGCTGTTTCTGAATACTCTATAAGTGCTGTGTTGATCCGGGAGGAAGAACAAGTACAATACCCGGTATATTATGTGAGCAAAAGGCTGTTGGATGCGGAAACCCGGTATCCCAGCATGGAAAAGCTAGCATATGCTCTAATATTGGCTTCCAGGAAGCTAAGGCCTTACTTTCTGGCCCATAAAGTTGAAGTTAGAACATCCTTCCCGCTAAGGCAAGTGATGCACAAGACGGAAGCCTCCAGTAGAATGATGAAATGGGCTGTCGAGCTAGGACAGTTTGAAATAGATTACAAGCCCCGAACTGCTATCAAAGGCCAAGCGCTGGCCGATTTCTTACTGGAGTTTCCTCCTGATTTTAAGGTTACCGGAGAAGATTGTACCCCGGTATCCCCAGTTACCGAAGGGGATGCCGAAAGCCCCCAATTATGGTGGAACCTGTATGTTGATGGAGCAGTAAACAATAATGGGGGAGGTGCAGGAATAGAGTTGGTAAGCCCAGAGGGGCACCGAATTCAGAGTGCCATACACTTTGGCTTCAAGGCTACCAACAATGATGCAGAGTATGAGGCCCTAATTGCTGGCTTGAAACTGGCTCTGGAAATGAAGGTAGAATACCTAAATGTGTTTAGTGACTCCATGCTGATTGTGTGGCAAATTAAAGGAAGCTTCCAAAGTCGAGGCCCCAGCACTGAACTCTACATGAGGTATGCCCAAGAACTTATCAGTAGGTTCAAATTGCTAAATCTAAATCAAATCCCAAGGGTGGAAAATACCAATGCTGATGCCCTTGCCAAGTTGGGATCCCAAAAAGAAGCTGTTCTGTTAGGGGTGATACCCCTTGAAGTGCAACTCCAACCAAGTATCCATCGAGAGGAGACTATGGAAATAGAATCTTCAATGGAAAGCCAATGGACAACCCCAATACGTGAGTATATCACCAAGGGGACACTTCCGGAAGACAAAGATGAAGCTCGGAAACTCAAATATAAGGCTGCCCGTTATGTGATCTATGATGGCATCCTATACAAGAGGGGTTTTAATCAACCTCTACTTAAATGCATATCTGGAAATGAATGTGAATACATCCTAAGGGAAATTCATGAAGGCATTTGTGGAAACCACTCGGGGGGTACCTCCTTGGCCTACAAAGTGCTACGGCAAGGCTACTACTGGCCTACCATGAAAACTGATGCTTATGACTTTGCTAAAGCTTGTGATCAGTGTCAAAGGTTTACTAACTTCAATAGCAACCCAGCTGTGGAATTAAGGCCCATTGGAAGCCCCTGGCCCTTTGCAATATGGGGAATTGATCTGATTGGGGAGCTTCCTAAAGGCAGAGGTGGTGTGAAATATGTTGTGGTAGCTGTTGACTACTTTACCAAGTGGGCAGAGGCGGAACCCCTGGCTACCATCACTGCCGGCAAGCTGAAGGAATTTGTCAAAAGAGCCATTATATGTAGATACGGGGTACCGTACAAACTGATTTCAGATAATGGCAAGCAATTTGATAGTAAAGAAATGAGAAGTCTATGTGAAGACTTAGAAATAAAGAAAGATTTCTCAGCCGTTTGCCATCCCCAGAGCAACGGACAGATAGAGGCTGTGAACAAAATCATCAAGCACACTCTGAAAGCTAAGTTGGAAGACAAAAAGGGAAACTGGCCTGAGGAACTTCCAATGGTCTTATGGTCTTACAACACTACTCCAAGGTCCACTACCGGAGAGTCTCCCTTTGTTCTAACCTATGGCTGTGAAGCTATGGTCCCAGTGGAAGTCGGGACAGGGTCCTACCGGAGGGACAATTTCAGTCAAGAGTCAAATGAAATAAAACAGAGGTTGGCCCTAGATATGGTAGAAGAAACCCGGGCTACCGCCCAGCTGAAACTTGCGGCTTATCAGCAGAGGACCCGCAAATACTACAACAACAAGGTACGCCCTCGACCCCTCAAGGTTGGCGACCTAGTATTGAGAAGAATGATGCCCAATATGCGGGTTCCCGGGCACGGAGCCTTTGGAGTAAATTGGGAAGGGCCTTACAAAATAAAGTCTATCTTTTGGGAAGGCACTTACCACCTTGAAGACATGGATGGGAACACTATTCCCCGCGCTTAGAATGCCGAGAACCTAAAAAAGTACTATCAGTAAGACTCTTTTCAGAGCAAACGTAGGCCTCTTTCAGGCTTAGGATAAATAAAGGCAACCTACTAGTTGTGGTTACGTCATTTCCCTTTCAGTTCTTAGGATTTCATGATTTTCAGTAGATGCCCGGGGGTAGTGGATGCACACCCCGTCTGGATGAAATTTGATGTAATCGTACTCTTTGATTTTCAGTAAAAGTAGAAGTTGATTATTTCCTTTTACATTTACCACTTATAAATATTTTCAGAAAGATATGTAAGACCAACAAGCATAGTTCTACATGGCAGCCAGGCTACCATCCAGAACTAGGGGGTAGTAGTGGATACACCTCTCAGCTTAACAGGTTGAAATTATTAGAATTTTAAAATTTTCATTACCAGACATGTACAGAACCTTGAGTGGTTCACATGGCTTACTTGGTTATCAGGGCATGTATGGAACCCTGTTCGGCATACATGGTTCCCTTCATTACTTGGGCTTGTGTGGTACCCTGTTCGGCACACTTGGATCCCTTCAACACCAGACATGTATGGAACCTTGAGTGGTTCACATGGCTTACTTGGTTATCAGGGCATGTATGGAACCTTGTTCGGCATACATGGTTCCCTTCATTACTTGGGCTTGTGTGTACCCTGTTCGGCACACTTGGATCCCTTCAATACCAGACATGTATGGAACCTTGAGTGGTTTACATGGCTTACTTGGTTATCAGGGCATGTATGGAACCCTGTTCGGCATACATGGTTCCCTTCATTACTTGGGCTTGTGTGGTACCCTGTTCGGCACACTTGGATCCCTTCAACACCAGACATGTATGGAACCTTGAGTGGTTCACATGGCTTACTTGGTTATCAGGGCATGTATGGAACCTTGTTCGGCATACATGGTTCCCTTCATTACTTGGGCTTGTGTGTACCCTGTTCGGCACACTTGGATCCCTTCAATACTAGACATGTATGGAACCTTGAGTGGTTCACATGGCTTACTTGGTTATCAGGGCATGTATGGAACCCTGTTCGGCATACATGGTTCCCTTCATTACTTGGGCTTGTGTGTACCCTGTTCGGCACACTTGGATCCCTTCAATACCAGACATGTATGGAACCTTGAGTGGTTCACATGGCTTACTTGGTTATCATGGCATGTATGGAACCCTGTTCGGCATACATGGTTCCCTTCATTACTTAGGCTTGTGTGTACCCTGTTCGGCACACTTGGATCCCTTCAATACCAGACATGTATGGAACCTTGAGTGGTTCACATGGCTTACTTGGTTATCAGGGCATGTATGGAACCCTGTTCGGCATACATGGTTCCCTTCATTACTTGGGCTTGTGTGGTACCCTGTTCGGCACACTTGGATCCCTTCAACACCAGACATGTATGGAACCTTGAGTGGTTCACATGGCTTACTTGGTTATCCGGGCATGTATGGAACCTTGTTCGGCATACATGGTTCCCTTCATTACTTGGGCTTGTGTGTACCCTGTTCGGCACACTTGGATCCCTTCAATACCAGACATGTATGGAACCTTGAGTGGTTCACATGGCTTACTTGGTTATCAGGGCATGTATGGAACCCTGTTCGGCATACATGGTTCCCTTCATTACTTGGGCTTGTGTGTACCCTGTTCGGCACACTTGGATCCCTTCAATACCAGACATGTATGGAACCTTGAGTGGTTAACATGGCTTACTTGGTTATCAGGGCATGTATCCCTTAATTACTTGGGCTTGTGTGTACCCTGTTCGGCACACTTGGATCCCTTCAACACCAGACATGTATGGAACCTTGAGTGGTTCACATGGCTTACTTGGTTATCAGGGCATGTATGGAACCCTGTTCGGCATACATGGTTCCCTTCATTACATGGGCTTGTGTGTACCCTGTTCGGCACACTTGGATCCCTTCAACACCAGACATGTATGGAACCTTGAGTGGTTCACATGGCTTACTTGGTTATCAGGGCATGTATGGAACCTAGTTCGGCATACATGGTTCCCTTCATTACTTGGGCTTGTGTGGTACCTTGTTCGGCACACTTGGATCCTTTTCAATATGAGACATGTGCGTAACCTTGAGTGGTTCACATATCTCACTTAGCCAATAATCGTGTATGAAATCATGACTGACATACATTAATTATTCAATCATCAGCCTATGTGGTTACAAGAGTTAACCCATATGGATTACCAAATACCATACAAACACGGCCTTACAGGAATGGCTTACATGGCATCACCACATATGATTCATTAATTGATTGGGACTCCCGGAACAAAGGTTTCCAGGCTGAGCCTCCGGCATCCAGGCTTCCGGATATGGGCTACCGGCCAAGGGGCTCCCGGAGTCAGGTTCCCGCCTTCGTGCTCCCAGATATAATAGGGTTACCGGACGGTACCCCCATACCCATAGTGGTAACCACGCAGACTAAGGTACGAGTAGTTCACCATTTACGTGACTGCTTATCCAGGTACACGCAGTCATCGCTTCTCAAGTACATTTCCATGTTACGTTACCATGCTATCATTCAATTCCTGATTCATGATTTATCATTTATTTCGTTTAATCAGCGTGAATATGGCATATATCCTCTAAATACTCGTATAAACTTGTATTAGGATCAACACCCAGAGTCACACTATCCATTAGAATTCGATAGTAATATTCGGTCGCGAGTTGTTTTAAGTTAAGGCATCACTCGTCCCACTTAGCAGATTTAAGGCTTTTTAGTTGAGTTAGTGAACTTCGTTGCCATTAAGGAAAACAATTATGGCATCTAAGGCATAACCAATTATAGTACAATAATTATACTTACCACAGAAAGAATTAGGTAATAAAACAAACATGCATTTGAGGAATAAAACCAGTTCAAGAGCACCAGGGCCCCATGGCCGTAAAACAGTTAAGTTACGAATCCAAAAATACACGTGTGGAGCGTTATAGGAGCCCACCCCCTTAGTTAAAACCATAAGTTCATAAAACCAACTGGATAAAATTTTTCATAACCAAAAAAGAAGTTACTGAGAGGCAGAAGGGTCTTTGGTAGCCTCAGAGCCAGGGGAATCCTCGACAGGGTCAACCTTCTTAGTGGAATCGCCTGTAGTAACCTCAACCACGTCCGTGGGAGCCTCAACCCTGGTAGCCTGAGCATCTTCGATATCATCTTGTTGGATAGCTGATGACTTGGAGACCCCTTTGGTGACGGGAACTTGGGACTTGGCAGCCTCAGCCTTGAAATTTTCCACCTGCTTTACCGCGTCTTCACCCAGGAGTGCCCAGTCAAGATTCGGCATCACCTTCCAAGTAGCCTTCAAGTAATCATTGACCTCTTTGGCGAACCCCAGCTTGTACCTCTCAGGGAGTACCTCCTTCATTTTTCTCGCGGAAGCCTGAAGAGTATCCACTTGCACCTTCAATTCTCCAACCTCAGTGGCATGGGCAGCCACCAACTCTTCCTTCTCCTTATCTTGAGCAAAAACTAGCCTACCAAATTTATCCTTCTCCTTCGTTACCACGGAGATCTCACTCTTCAACTTTTTATTAGCATCAACGAGCTTCTTTCTTTCCCCTTCAACAGTTTCGAGATCAGATTTTGCCTGCTTAAGGTCCTCCTTTAACTTCATGTCACCACGAGTAGCCGCTACCAGCTGGTTACCGATCCTCATCTGATGAAACAGATTCTCCCCAGAAGAATATAGCATAGCCCGTACGGCATCAGAGATCTTGAGCTTGGACCATCCTGAGATGACCTCCAAGGGGATCTGCCCTTCGGTTAACCTGTGGAATTGCTGAATCTCTTGTGGTATGCTGGGTGACTGTGGCAATTTGACTCTCTTGGAAGACCTAGTTTCTGGGGTAGAAGCCAGGCTGCCAGAGGCTTGGGAGAACCTTCTCTTATCAGCCGGAGTGGATCCAACCTTCCCAGAAGTAGGAACCTTAGCCTGGGAGATAGGGGTAGCATTAATTGGGGGTTCGAGTGTCATCAGCTCATCTTCTGGGAACAAATCTTCGTATTTCTCCGAAGGTTGTACAAAGGATGGAACGGTACCAGACATACCTGAAAAGACAAGACAGCCAGAATGTTAAAAATCATAACATAAATATGCAAAGAGAAATGTGGAAAAAGTGGCCAGTTACAGGATAAACAGTAACTACCATGTAATCGACACACGCATGGAGGCCCATAAAGATACGGATAAAAACGAATAAAAAGAAAAGCACCAAAGAGAAGTGCGGCACAGTGAGTAAAAAGGTACAAAAGTAGAAAGCGGAAGCCTAGGTTACCAGGGATGGAGCGGTCGGTAGCCCCCTTCTCCTCCCAAGCGGTACCGTAAGTATCAGAATTTCTAACAGACACCTCCATCCCCTGGGCAGGGGGAGAGGGAGCCAGGGGTCTCGTAAATCCCAACCTCACTAAGGTTTCCGGAGTTAACAGACTCTCGCCATCTCCTAAACTAGCTGCCAACCTCATAATCTTTTCGGCTCTTTTTGCCTCAGCCCCCTCGAGCAGAGTTTGCGATGGGATCCCTAAATGAGATAATAGATAGTAAAAAGGGGGTAAGAGCTATGTAGAGAATCAACCAAATAAAGGTTACCAGTAATGAACGAGGGTACCGGATGCTTACCCGGAGTCAGATTCCACTCTTTTCTCACCTCTTCACAATCATAACAATACAAAAACATTTCCATCCAGTCATACATTCCCCGCTTATTTCCCTTAATACATCTCCCTTGCCTGTCGTTCTAGGAGGTGAGGTAAAAAATACCTATCTTCCTTCCCACACCCTTTAGTTGATAAAAGTACCCTAATTCCCTAGGGGTAAGGGGGACAGAAAAGGTTTGATCGTAGAGGATATACATACATGCCGCCACCCTGAAGGAATTAGGTGACAGTTGCATAGGAGCTATCTCGTAGAAGTTCAGCATGTCAACAAAAAATGGATGCATCGGCATAGAGAATCCCAGCTTGAAAAAGGATGCAGACAGTACCGCATTGGGTATAGCTTGATCAGGTTCAAAGTTGCCAAACCTATGGCACCTCTCACCGGCGGTAGGTACCACCAGGTCGCATCCTGGATCGCATGATTCCTTCAACCTCGCAAGTCTGTCAGCATTCATGGACGAATCTGTATCCTCACAAGAGGGAACAAAACCTGCAGGAACATGAGGCTTTCGCTCAACCTTTGCCACCAACGGCATCCCAACATTATCATTCTTTTCCGTCACATCATCTTTACTGAAGAATGGCTGTTCACCACCTAGCCAAAGATCATTTATAGTTTTTTCCCCTTCATCAGTGTTGGAACTAACATCAATCCTTTCTGCCTCTCCACCATCCGAATTCGATGAACCGGCCTCCAGGGAAAGGCTAGGATACCGGATGACAATCTCAGCGGACAAGGAATCTTTTACTTCTACCTGGGAACGTGTCCTGGAGCTAACTGATGGTTTAGATTCAAGCAGGGGCTGGGAGAGCAAAAGATTATTAAGATGGGTGGACCCCGAATCAGACGGTTCCTCAGACACGGGTGATAAATATCCTAAACACTGGGAAGACTCCCTCGATGCCGATGAAAGAGACATCTGCAACCACAAAAGAGGGAGGCAGATTAGTAAGGGGGATTGAAATCGAAAAGTTCAGGGTCGAATAAGGCAACAGCTCCCAGCCACTGATGAGGCTACCAGACCAAAATCGAGGAGTCAAGACCCGGGGGGTAACCATCCACATGGCTGCCTAACCTATTAACCCCACTTCTAGCTAAGCGAAATGGAAAAAGGCATACAGAGATAAGGTGTGATAAGAATGCCTAAACGAGCAAGTTACGGGTATTAAACTTAGGGTAGCATACCTAAAATGACATTATTCATTGAAATCAAACATCAAACAAGCTAAATGCATACTAAGAAACGGTCAACAGGGCAACCAAAATACAAATCGCGCCAACCGCTTCGATTCACAACGCCAGATGAAAACTCATACATGCATATGTCAATTAAGATTTGTGTATAAAGATCTAACCTATATACGATTCAAGGTCTAGGAATGACAACAAGAATCTATAAGTGGAGATATCAAATTTGGAAACATCGAAGCCTAGAACACATAATACGCACTAGAAGTATCATTGATTAACTCAATGTGTGCACAAAGAATAAATTAGAGAGCTTGGCATCAAAACTGAATTGAGAAATTTAGAGGTATACCTGGACGAGATGGAAGGTACGGATGATTGAAACGCCTAAGCCTCCGCCGGATAAGCCTTTGCTGGAAGCTCTCAAAGAAACCCTTGCTTGCCCAAAAGAGGATGTGGAGAAAAGATAAAATACAAAGGGCTAAGTGAATAGATATATACAAACGGAGAGAAAAGAGACGTGTCCCCTTTGATTAATGAATGTGGCACAGAAAACAAGGTGGAGTGGGAAACGTCCTTT
Source organism: Saposhnikovia divaricata (assembly GCA_036435485.1). NCBI lineage: Eukaryota > Viridiplantae > Streptophyta > Magnoliopsida > Apiales > Apiaceae > Saposhnikovia > Saposhnikovia divaricata. The sequence continues at coordinate 162,817,521 of CM071597.1, forward strand.
GTGTGGAAAATGGGCTATTTTTTGAATTTATTTTTGTAAAAATGGTAGAGTCCCAGCCTGATTCTCCTCCCTTAATAGTTATCATTTTTATCTTCGTAGATTTAAAATGATTAACTTATCCTTAAAACATATAAATTATGAGGTTTCCGTTCATTGGTAGACAAAATTTTAGCTCTCATGATATTGTTACAAGGAGCCTTCGAATAAACGATAATATTAACTTTGACGTTTACGATAAAGAGTTTTCAAGGCTAGTACCGTAAAGAATGCTGACTTGACAAGACGGCATAAGCCTGAATCTTCCTAGGAAACGGCACCCTGTGAATATTAGGTTCCCCTTGCACACAGTACTTCAGGGAACCGGGGGGTAGTTGTTGTGACCAAAATCTTGCATGGGTTAGATTTAGGCCCACTAGAGGATTAGGGTCCAGATCCATGAAGAGAATGTGTAATTTGTCGGGTTTCCGGAGGCCTGCGGTAGCCCTAGGGGTTACCATGTACACTGCAGCACGGGAACGTATGACTAAGGGTCTCAAGGTATCCCCTTGAGGATAACCTATAACTATTATCAGTCATCCAGTAGAGCTTCCAGAGTAGCTTCCGTGATAGGGGTTACCGGAGGGGGTACCGGAGCCAGGCTTGTAACGCCCCCAAATCCGGGGTCAGTAGATTTGGGCGTCACGCTAACAAACTCAATAATTCTAACAAAAATTGGCCATGATGTATTCGTAAATACAACATAAACCTGCTGAATACTAAACTAAAAATCTGAAAATCAAAATAAAACTGAAATAAAAATTAAAACGCAATTAAAAGCTCTTTGACCCCAACTCCCAACTCAGGATCTTAGGTTACAGTTCTAGAAACAAGAAAACCCAAACCAATTTAAATACAAATCTATTTACAAAACTTATACAAACTTAAATCACTGGTATAACTTCGAATAGAAGTATACCAGGCCAACTACTCAAATACATACTATAACTACTAAAACTATAATTTACATACAACAAATCAAACAATAATCTAAATACCCTGATCCACGTCAGCTTCCTTCACCTCGTCTTGCTTGCTCTTTCTGAACTGTACAGGTACTTCTCGCCAATACTTAGCTTACTGAAATATTAGATTTAAAAACAGCAAGTGTGAGCCAAAGAATGCTCAGCAAGTTATATATATAGAACTGAATAATTAAATGCAATAACTGCAATTCAAGAAGGATTAACTTAAAAAGGAAAATGAACAATAGATATGAGCGAATGAATGCTCACCAATCTATAATCAATACTATACTTTTAATACTTGCAAAATACTTTAACTATCGCTTTAACAAAATCTCCAAGAAATTCTCATTTATTCAAATTTCATTCATGTCACTAAGCGTTCGCACACCTAGCTGCCTAACCGGCCTGACAATCATGAGTTTGAATAAGTAAGAAGATCTCAAATCATTCTCGGTTCTCACTATCACTGCACAACACATGCCACAGTGACCGTAATAACCGTGAATTAGTTTTCACCATTCAAAATACTAACATAACACTCTTTTATTTACTACTAACCATCTCTGCCCCAGATAAAACTTTGAGAGAAAGAATATCAAGAATTTTTCCAATCATTCTTACTCCACTTTCACGTACAATGTTACTTGCGAAGGGAATAACTGAAAAACTTCTATCTATCCTTAATCTCATTATTTTACTGAGGTTTCAACTTTTAATCATATAGACAACAATTAACTCAGAAATACACAATTTCTAAACCGATAATCATTTATAGTAAAACAGGTATATCTTATCAAAACATTCATGTCCAATAAACCGTAAAACAGATATATCTTGCCAAAACATTCCTCTCATTAAAACTATTCCACAAATAAAACATACTTTCCGTAAAACTTTTTGAAACATTTAAATTGATTTTATTATTCTTCAGATTACGGACAATACGGGTGATCAGCCACGTAAAGTCCCCATTCCTTTAAAACTGGGTTCCCATTGAGGCAACACATTGGCCTTTAATGCTGGACTAGGACCACCCTAGCCTCTTACGCTAAATAAAAGTGCTGGACTAGGACCACCCTAGCCTCTTACGCTTAATAAAAGTGCTGGACTAGGACCACCCTAGCCTCTTACGCTTATCCAACTTATAAACCATCTTATTAATAATTTAAAACATTAAACCTTTTCAGTCCTTTATACTCACTGGCAAAAGACCAGCCCAGTATAAGGAAATTTTAAAAACATCTTTAATTAATAACCATTTTAGGAAGCAATACTAGCAAAAACTTTAACAGAATATTACCGTCAATACTTAAGAAAGGATAATACTAGCAATAAAACTTTGAGATACTATATAAACAGAATACTTGAATAAAACATTTCCTTAACAATAATTTGAAAGAAAATGACAAAAGCAATAAGAATTTGAAGGGATACTTATACTGAATAGAAACATATTTATCTCGCTTGAACGATAAGCGAGGGTTAGTACACTTGCCTCGTTTCCAGTGCGTCGATTCACCACTTACTGTACTTTGTTCTTTACTCGATCACTCGTTCATTTTCCTTCAACCGTCTCGTCAACTCGATCGCTGGGTCCATAACGAATCCCTAACTATACTCGGAATAATAGTAAAGTACTATTTAGTACATAAACAACCATTTAATAATCAATTACTTATAACTCGCAAACAATACATACATCAATATATATATATATCCACACTTCATTAATCATCACATATGCACTTAAACACTTATACACATATATGCCTTTAAATCTTTAAATCAAATAATTTAAATAACTTTAAAACGCAGGGGATTTTTAGAAAATTTCGGCATGTAGTATTCGTTTATCGGACTATGGGCACAGCCCCTCAAATACAATTCAAACCCTGCTTTTATAAAAATAAAGCTGCCTCAACTTGCAGCAACATAAAATAAACAAATAATAAAAAGTACCCGCCCAGACATGCGGCAACTAATCACATAAAGAAATTTACCCGCCCAGACATGCGGCACCTCAACACTTAAGAAAAGTAAACTACGTTTATCCACATTTAAGCCAACACCACGTAGTTGGCACTTATACTTTCAACATATACTATAACTTGATTCATACCATTTAGCACTTAGCCAATTAGCCATTCGTATAATTACACCTCCTATAACAATAACCATTACAATTAGCAATTAACACTTAACATTTAACATACCCTAATCTGAACCTTTAATCAGACTCGCAATTTACACTTATACCATTTAACACATAAACAATTAGCCATTCAGTCATCTCGAATCACATTTACAATTTCTATCAATCACTCGATCATAAATTATTCACAAGTCAATAATACTACACTTAATCGATACATATATCTCTATTACACATAATCCGACTATCACGCATACAACTTCATTTATTCCTCAGTATTATCCAATATATTATCCGACAATTAATACTTAACAATCGTTAAAACATAATAAATTCAAAATCATAACTCATGTATATCTCAAGTATACTCATAAATTCAAATATTAGCAAAACTCCACATATAACCAACTTTTAAAATTCTCAAGGTCGAATATAATATCGAAGCTTCAATTACTACTAAAATCATAGTTACAATTTACAATCACCAAAATCCCCATACTTACCATACTTAACCCATATACACGACCAATCACCATTTAACCTCATATACTATACCACCGAGTACTTGACAATTATACATTCCATAATTACTAACAACTCAGCTTATGGCATTTAACATATAAACATTTACACATAGTAACATTGTCAAATAATATGACTCGATTTATACCATCTAGCATATACGCAATTAGAACTTAGCAAACTCACATAACTCTTAGCAATTAACAATTAACAATTAATCATTATTAAACACCACATTTAATCGGACTCACACTTAGTCCTCAACAATTACAAATCACTATGCCCTCCGAATTAAATATGGAAAATTCGGATAATATTCATAATTTAATCCCACAATTATAATTAGCAACTAAACTCTCCGAATTAATTTTCGGAAATTAACAAATTAAACTACATAATTCACAACTAATTAAATTACTACAATTAACACATTAAACTCACAATTTATCTCCAATTAAATCACCACAATTATAAATAGCGATTATACTCCTCCAAATTAAATACGGAAAATCAACTAATATTCTTAACTTACTACATTTATCTAATTACGAAATTATTAATTAACTAGCAATTTAAATCATTACAATTACAACGATAATCACACAATTAAACTAATTCAATCACAACAATTACATAATCAAACTCAAATTTACTACGACTTTAATACGGAGATTAAATAATTAAAACACGAAAAGAATTATACCTTCCAAAATCCAATTCCCAAAATTCCAAAAAAATCAAACCTCTCTCTCTCTCTCTCTCTCTCTCTCTCTCTCTCTCTCTCTCTCTCTCTCTCTCTCTCTCTCTCTCTCTCTCTCTCTCTCCCCTTACTATTGCTGCTATCACCCTTGCTGTCGACCAGAACCAACCCGCCGGACAACCTCCAGCCGTCGCCTGAGCTCGCCGGCGCCGGCGCCCTTCCTCGCGACCTGCTTCTCCCGCAGCAACTACCACGCCCACACCGCCTATACATACACACACTCAGTTATATACACACACCTACATATATATATACACACATATATACTCTTAATTCCATCCCCAATCTCTTTTCTTCTCTCCTCTAATTTCTCTCCCACCATTTCTTTTTTCTTCTCTTTTCTTTCTTTTTCCCCATTTCTCCAGAACTCTCTCGACTGTCTCTACCTCTTATTGGGCTTGGCCCAATACTCCTCTTATATCCGGCCCAAATACAACACTACTTACTCACTTTAATAATAATAATCGATTTAATAAATCACCAATAAATAAAATATTAAAAAAATTAAACTTCTCATTTTTAAAATAAAGAATATAAAATTACAAGCACGTACATATTTTCGAAATATTTTTCGGATCAAAAATGAATTAAATATAAATTTTCAAAGTTTTGATCCTTTAAATACCATAAAACTCTTAAAATCATTTTAAAATACTAAAACACCCAAATTAATCCACCCAACACTTTTAAAAACTCAATAAATATATCAAGATAATATTACAAAAGATTTCATGATTTTTAAGCCCTCCGATAATTAAATAAATATTTTTGAAGATCAATAATACTAGATTTAAATACTTTTAAATCACTAAAAAAAAATAAAACTAAAAAATACTGGGGCACACATAACACAATATATACTCATATAAACTCGACACTAAATATCGTGGAACTCCACAACGATATTCTCAAATCCAATTCCATACTTTAAATACTAATTAACATAATTAAAACAATAAAAATAATAATAATAAATCCTAAAATAATCCGGGATCTTACATTCTACCCACCTTAAAAGGATTCCGTCCTCGGAATCAGGTAATGAAGGGTTACTGGGATTTACTCTACCAACTCGGGTTGCATCTGCAACTCTACTAATCTGCACTCTGGATACTTATTTACTGTACTGGGATCCCTACTGATCTCTCTATATAAAACTCTAATCGCAGTACTATACGCCACGCGCTACTTGCATTCTAAACTCCATTGGCATACATCCAAAAATAGTCAAGGCATTATAATTTATGATATTTGAAAAGAACGATTTCACATCGTAGCAAAGGTTTCTACAATTGTGGAATCAATTCATGAGTTTTCAAACAAATATTCTTTGAAATGAGACATTACTGAGTGATCAACATGATCAAATGAACCTTGTTGCGTGCCTTATTCAAGACATGACTAAAGGTAATTAACCTTCTTGTACTTCACAACACACAAGTGATGGCGTCCCATCAGACTGCTATCACGCAGACAAACAGTCCTTGTGTCCCCTATAAATAGGGTTGTTCACCTCAGTTGGAGTAAAGAAACATAAAAAGATTCGAACATCGAATTAACAATCAATTGATGAGAAGTTCTCAGACATACCCCTGGATTACAACTAAACGAATTCCATGGGTACTACTTCAGAAGAAAAGAATAATCAAGAAAGAAACAACTTGCAGAATACTAAGAGATAATGATTTATCAATAATCGAATCATTCCCTGATGAAGAAAATTAGAAACTCAAATATCACTTGACAGGGTTTTAGAAATAAAGGAAATAGGCATCAAAACAACCTCTGTCATAACTGGAATCCCAAATTCGGGGGAAAGACAATTGTCAAAATAACTCAACAAAGGAATATTTATCAAGAAGAAAGGTATTGCCAGGGTCTCCACGTACATCTTCTTTGTCGACTCCTTCGCTGACTCGTCATTCGATCTAGACTCTGAAGGTTCCACTACCTACAGGTTCAAGGGTTTCTACCCAACTCCGCTCAACTATCTGCCACCACCCACATCTTAACTCACTAACTGGTACTATATCCAATAGTCCAACACGAGTCCTATATGAACTCTGACGTTCCTTACTTAACTATACATACTCCTACACACTCTCGTTTCTAGTTTACTATAACCTACGCTCTGATACCAAACTGTAACGCCCCCAAATCCGGGGTCAGTAGATTTGGGCGTCACGCTAACAAACTCAATAATTCTAACAAAAATTGGCCATGATGTATTCGTAAATACAACATAAACCTGCTGAATACTAAACTAAAAATCTGAAAATCAAAATAAAACTGAAATAAAAATTAAAACGCAATTAAAAGCTCTTTGACCCCAACTCCCAACTCAGGATCTTAGGTTACAGTTCTAGAAACAAGAAAACCCAAACCAATTTAAATACAAATCTATTTACAAAACTTATACAAACTTAAATCACTGGTATAACTTCGAATAGAAGTATACCAGGCCAACTACTCAAATACATACTATAACTACTAAAACTATAATTTACATACAACAAATCAAACAATAATCTAAATACCCTGATCCACGTCAGCTTCCTTCACCTCGTCTTGCTTGCTCTTTCTGAACTGTACAGGTACTTCTCGCCAATACTTAGCTTACTGAAATATTAGATTTAAAAACAGCAAGTGTGAGCCAAAGAATGCTCAGCAAGTTATATATATAGAACTGAATAATTAAATGCAATAACTGCAATTCAAGAAGGATTAACTTAAAAAGGAAAATGAACAATAGATATGAGCGAATGAATGCTCACCAATCTATAATCAATACTATACTTTTAATACTTGCAAAATACTTTAACTATCGCTTTAACAAAATCTCCAAGAAATTCTCATTTATTCAAATTTCATTCATGTCACTAAGCGTTCGCACACCTAGCTGCCTAACCGGCCTGACAATCATGAGTTTGAATAAGTAAGAAGATCTCAAATCATTCTCGGTTCTCACTATCACTGCACAACACATGCCACAGTGACCGTAATAACCGTGAATTAGTTTTCACCATTCAAAATACTAACATAACACTCTTTTATTTACTACTAACCATCTCTGCCCCAGATAAAACTTTGAGAGAAAGAATATCAAGAATTTTTCCAATCATTCTTACTCCACTTTCACGTACAATGTTACTTGCGAAGGGAATAACTGAAAAACTTCTATCTATCCTTAATCTCATTATTTTACTGAGGTTTCAACTTTTAATCATATAGACAACAATTAACTCAGAAATACACAATTTCTAAACCGATAATCATTTATAGTAAAACAGGTATATCTTATCAAAACATTCATGTCCAATAAACCGTAAAACAGATATATCTTGCCAAAACATTCCTCTCATTAAAACTATTCCACAAATAAAACATACTTTCCGTAAAACTTTTTGAAACATTTAAATTGATTTTATTATTCTTCAGATTACGGACAATACGGGTGATCAGCCACGTAAAGTCCCCATTCCTTTAAAACTGGGTTCCCATTGAGGCAACACATTGGCCTTTAATGCTGGACTAGGACCACCCTAGCCTCTTACGCTAAATAAAAGTGCTGGACTAGGACCACCCTAGCCTCTTACGCTTAATAAAAGTGCTGGACTAGGACCACCCTAGCCTCTTACGCTTATCCAACTTATAAACCATCTTATTAATAATTTAAAACATTAAACCTTTTCAGTCCTTTATACTCACTGGCAAAAGACCAGCCCAGTATAAGGAAATTTTAAAAACATCTTTAATTAATAACCATTTTAGGAAGCAATACTAGCAAAAACTTTAACAGAATATTACCGTCAATACTTAAGAAAGGATAATACTAGCAATAAAACTTTGAGATACTATATAAACAGAATACTTGAATAAAACATTTCCTTAACAATAATTTGAAAGAAAATGACAAAAGCAATAAGAATTTGAAGGGATACTTATACTGAATAGAAACATATTTATCTCGCTTGAACGATAAGCGAGGGTTAGTACACTTGCCTCGTTTCCAGTGCGTCGATTCACCACTTACTGTACTTTGTTCTTTACTCGATCACTCGTTCATTTTCCTTCAACCGTCTCGTCAACTCGATCGCTGGGTCCATAACGAATCCCTAACTATACTCGGAATAATAGTAAAGTACTATTTAGTACATAAACAACCATTTAATAATCAATTACTTATAACTCGCAAACAATACATACATCAATATATATATATCCACACTTCATTAATCATCACATATGCACTTAAACACTTATACACATATATGCCTTTAAATCTTTAAATCAAATAATTTAAATAACTTTAAAACGCAGGGGATTTTTAGAAAATTTCGGCATGTAGTATTCGTTTATCGGACTATGGGCACAGCCCCTCAAATACAATTCAAACCCTGCTTTTATAAAAATAAAGCTGCCTCAACTTGCAGCAACATAAAATAAACAAATAATAAAAAGTACCCGCCCAGACATGCGGCAACTAATCACATAAAGAAATTTACCCGCCCAGACATGCGGCACCTCAACACTTAAGAAAAGTAAACTACGTTTATCCACATTTAAGCCAACACCACGTAGTTGGCACTTATACTTTCAACATATACTATAACTTGATTCATACCATTTAGCACTTAGCCAATTAGCCATTCGTATAATTACACCTCCTATAACAATAACCATTACAATTAGCAATTAACACTTAACATTTAACATACCCTAATCTGAACCTTTAATCAGACTCGCAATTTACACTTATACCATTTAACACATAAACAATTAGCCATTCAGTCATCTCGAATCACATTTACAATTTCTATCAATCACTCGATCATAAATTATTCACAAGTCAATAATACTACACTTAATCGATACATATATCTCTATTACACATAATCCGACTATCACGCATACAACTTCATTTATTCCTCAGTATTATCCAATATATTATCCGACAATTAATACTTAACAATCGTTAAAACATAATAAATTCAAAATCATAACTCATGTATATCTCAAGTATACTCATAAATTCAAATATTAGCAAAACTCCACATATAACCAACTTTTAAAATTCTCAAGGTCGAATATAATATCGAAGCTTCAATTACTACTAAAATCATAGTTACAATTTACAATCACCAAAATCCCCATACTTACCATACTTAACCCATATACACGACCAATCACCATTTAACCTCATATACTATACCACCGAGTACTTGACAATTATACATTCCATAATTACTAACAACTCAGCTTATGGCATTTAACATATAAACATTTACACATAGTAACATTGTCAAATAATATGACTCGATTTATACCATCTAGCATATACGCAATTAGAACTTAGCAAACTCACATAACTCTTAGCAATTAACAATTAACAATTAATCATTATTAAACACCACATTTAATCGGACTCACACTTAGTCCTCAACAATTACAAATCACTATGCCCTCCGAATTAAATATGGAAAATTCGGATAATATTCATAATTTAATCCCACAATTATAATTAGCAACTAAACTCTCCGAATTAATTTTCGGAAATTAACAAATTAAACTACATAATTCACAACTAATTAAATTACTACAATTAACACATTAAACTCACAATTTATCTCCAATTAAATCACCACAATTATAAATAGCGATTATACTCCTCCAAATTAAATACGGAAAATCAACTAATATTCTTAACTTACTACATTTATCTAATTACGAAATTATTAATTAACTAGCAATTTAAATCATTACAATTACAACGATAATCACACAATTAAACTAATTCAATCACAACAATTACATAATCAAACTCAAATTTACTACGACTTTAATACGGAGATTAAATAATTAAAACACGAAAAGAATTATACCTTCCAAAATCCAATTCCCAAAATTCCAAAAAAATCAAACCTCCTCTCTCTCTCTCTCTCTCTCTCTCTCTCTCTCTCTCTCTCTCTCCCCTTACTATTGCTGCTATCACCCTTGCTGTCGACCAGAACCAACCCGCCGGACAACCTCCAGCCGTCGCCTGAGCTCGCCGGCGCCGGCGCCCTTCCTCGCGACCTGCTTCTCCCGCAGCAACTACCACGCCCACACCGCCTATACATACACACACTCAGTTATATACACACACCTACATATATATATACACACATATATACTCTTAATTCCATCCCCAATCTCTTTTCTTCTCTCCTCTAATTTCTCTCCCACCATTTCTTTTTTCTTCTCTTTTCTTTCTTTTTCCCCATTTCTCCAGAACTCTCTCGACTGTCTCTACCTCTTATTGGGCTTGGCCCAATACTCCTCTTATATCCGGCCCAAATACAACACTACTTACTCACTTTAATAATAATAATCGATTTAATAAATCACCAATAAATAAAATATTAAAAAAATTAAACTTCTCATTTTTAAAATAAAGAATATAAAATTACAAGCACGTACATATTTTCGAAATATTTTTCGGATCAAAAATGAATTAAATATAAATTTTCAAAGTTTTGATCCTTTAAATACCATAAAACTCTTAAAATCATTTTAAAATACTAAAACACCCAAATTAATCCACCCAACACTTTTAAAAACTCAATAAATATATCAAGATAATATTACAAAAGATTTCATGATTTTTAAGCCCTCCGATAATTAAATAAATATGTTTGAAGATCAATAATACTAGATTTAAATACTTTTAAATCACTAAAAAAAAAATACAACTAAAAAATACTGGGGCACACATAACACAATATATACTCATATAAACTCGACACTAAATATCGTGGAACTCCACAACGATATTCTCAAATCCAATTCCATACTTTAAATACTAATTAACATAATTAAAACAATAAAAATAATAATAATAAATCCTAAAATAATCCGGGATCTTACAAGGCTACCGGACGGTACCCCCAGCTTCCGCCGGAAGCCTGATCAGGCTGCCAAATCAGATAAGGCACGCCTCCTACTTTTTAGGAACACGTTTATATCATCTAAAAACACTCTCAAACAGATAAACATTCAGTTATTTGAGGATATATGTCATATGTACTTGATAAATGATACAAAATCATGATAAATACAAGAGATAATCATTCTACGTTACCTAAACTGCTTGGTAACCTGATTATACACATCATACTCGATTATTATCAGAAATAACAGTCATTATCCCACTGGAGAGAGGATAACTTATCATAAACAAACGATCATATCCTTCAAGAACTACATTCGGGCTTGATCCACTATAAATAGTGGTATGTAGGCAGTTTACGGGATCTTCTTCGACACTTACACTCCTTGAGTAGCTAGAGCACGTGCACTCTTGTGTGACATAGTCAAATTAGGGTTCTTGGCTGGCCAACATTTGGTCCTTGAGCTCTCATCCCGTAGATTCAGTCCGATCCTTCCGAGGAACCACATCCCGTGTTCTTCGGTAACCCTAGTCGTGAGCCTTCCCGGGCGGCTAGCTATTGATCTTCAACCACGAGCCTTTCTGGGTGGTTGGACGATTCCTTGTTTATTGGCGCTATTCCAGCACGAGGCCTCATAATCTGTTGTGCTAAATTCCTCCCACAACACTTCTTACAATGGAAAATTTTCTAAATTAATATAAAAACTTTCGAGTGTGTGTCTGTGTAAGTTGATAAGTTAAAAAACTAGTATAAATTAAAATTTTGAGAGAAATTTAAAATATTATATATATATATATATATATATATATATACTAGCGTTTTACCCGTGCTATGCACCGACCGATAAATTATATTAATTAATTAATATAAATATATTATTTTAATTATTATTTAGAAAAAATATAATTTTCTTGGAATGTTAATTAACTTAAGTATAAAAATTACTTATCGGTGAATTCATACCAATTGAATTAATATTAATATTATGAACCAATCATCAAAACAAATACAACCCCCACTAAAAAGTTCAAAACCCTGCTTTATTTTTTTTAAAAAAAAATTATCTTTCATTTTATTTCTTTTTTTGTTAGAGAATATTTCTAAGTACCATGTTAACAAATTTTTCACCCATATTCTGAGAATTTGGTATATTTATTCAATATCGGATCCTTAAAATATTTATTATATTAATATGTTGAAAATATTTGCATGTTCGTGGTTAATTTTTTCGATTACATATTAAAAATGTATAGATACTCAATCCTCACGACTCCAATAAATCATTAAACTATCTATCAAAAAAAGGTTGCAGCGATATGAGAAAGGATATCTACTGTGCAAGATACATGAAGCGAACGTAGCTATAACAATAGAAACTTTCATCTAATCTAGTTTGTTATGTGATCGTTCAATATCTTTATTACAAATTATTTGTCCTTTTATTAATGAATTGATTTACGATTGAAAAATAAATATTATCAACTAACCAAACAAATTCAATATATCGCGCTCTTGGAGTAACGTATGATTGTTATAGTTTATGGTGATTGACCTTAGCTTATTTGTAAAGACAACTTAAAATGTGCATTTTCAGTTTGGAAGTTTGTATGTTGGATTTTTTATTCTTTTCTAGTAAAACATGGTATAATAAATTTTAGTTTAATTTACTCTTAAAAATAGACATATGAAAATGAGTATCACCTATTTTTTTCTATTTGACTAACTTGTGAAAATAAGCTACTGTCCATAAATTGAAATCAAGTTTGTAATATATAAACACATAATCACATTGTTATATATGTGCTCTTGTAATTTAGATATTAGGTTAAATAACATGAAATTCTTTTTTCTTTAAGAGTGAATATATTTTTCCGACATATATAACAAGAAATAGCTTATGTAGACCTGAAAAATAATTTTGCACATTCATGTTGTGTACTTTAGGGTCTTGAACGAAAATGACATGATATTGAATCATGTACCCGAAATTAGAACACAAAAATAGCTTATGTAGACCTAACAAATCATTTTATACATTCATGTCGTGTAACTTGAACGAAAATGACATGATATTGAATCGTGTACCGAAATTATAACACAAAATGACACTAAACAACATGATTTTTTTGTGTACACGAAATGAAATGAAATATGCGAATAGAAAAAGTAGGACAATTACATGAAATATCACTATGTATCCAAGTTATGTAAATATATAATTATGTATTTTTGAACAACATTGAGATGTTACAAAACTAAACTAAGGGTAGTAAACACGATGTAAAGTCTCCAGAACAAAATGAAACTCACTTTTTTATTTTTTCTTAATATTTTTTTTATTAACAAATATCTCTCTTTGTATAGAATCTTTCTACCAAGTTATTGAGTTTTCTTGCCCATATTTTAAGCTTTGTTGATATTAAAAAAAAAATTATAATCAACAAACCAAGCAAATTCAATAAATGCTCTTAGGTTAAGATATGAGAATTGATACGATTACTTTAATTCCAGAATACAAAATTCAAAAAGGCACCCTTTTATTAAAAATAATAAATAATTTATGTGCATCAACCTTTTTATTTATCAATATTAATAATTTTTATAACAAAGACCGTAGTTGGCGTGGCAATAGGCGCTCTCTCTCTTCACCTCTCCCAAAATATCCTAAACTAAAGTTTAGGAGCTAATATCAGCTTTTTTGTTTTTTATATTTTTTATATTTTTTTAATTTATTTTTCTTTATTTTTCAATAAATAAATCTCTTTATTGAGAGTATAGTACCTCGTTGTCCGTTGGTGGATTTTATCTATCAAAATATTAGATTTTGTATTATCTCCTTGTGAATGATAAACCTCATTTTCTTTTCCTTTATTTTACTTTGGCTTTCAATAAATATCTCTCTTTGTTGAGAGCCTAATATCATATTCGTGGATTTTGTATACCCATATATTAGATTTTGTTATATTAGTTCATTAATTTGGATAGTGTAAAATCACAGTTTTCGTCGGTTGTTTGAATACGTTCTGACAAATTAGATATACGTATTCCTCACGTTTATAACAAATTGTTAGATTATCTCACCGAAAAGGCTGCATAATTTAGAGATATAGATGATGGATGCACCATAATTGAAGGCCTGTTCAATGATTGGATAAAGGAAATTAGTGATATATTTTACTATGTATTTGTTCAATTTTAATTATTTTTGTAGATATTGTATGCCCTTTTATTGATAATTTTTACAGGTTTGATTATTTTTATGGATAACATGTCCTTTTATAGATGAATTAATTATCTATAAATAAATAGTGATTTATAAGAAAATTTGTGCTTAATTGACCAATTTATTATGGAAATATTCACTAACAATATTTTCATTAACTCTGTAAAATTTTTATTTTTTAATTGATAATTTATACACCAAATAATGTATAGAACTATTTAAAAGTATATATATTTAGTATTTTGAATAATTCAAATATATTGGAAGATCAAACTGTTTTTCCATTAATTATTGCATAGTTAAAAAAATCGTAATTAAAATGTGAAAGATGATTGGTTTAAAATTCATTCTAATGTTTCAATTGGTTGATGTTAGCTTTTTTTTTTTTACCACATTATTTAATACTTTACATAACTTAAATTTTGAATATAATGTGCTAAATAGTTTTATATTGTTAACAATTTTTAATTCATGATTTTTATTGTACCTTATGCTTTTGAATTGGGAGTTTGAGATATCAAAATATCTATTATAGATTTATAGACTCATATATTAGTGTATTATTTTGAAATTAAATAATTATCGTATTTAGAATAAAATTGTTAAGTAATCACTGAATAACATCGACAACCCAACACTGTAAAAAACATTTTTCTATAGGCACGCGCCGCACGCCTAATAATGTAAACAAATCAGTGTAATGTGGTAAGGATTGATGCCTAGAATTCAGTAAGTCACAGAATTATTGGAGTTCGCCACTGAATATTCTAATGGGAATTAACTCCTAGATAATTTGGACTGGGGATGATGATAACCTAAATCGTTTTCTATTTTTTTTGTTGATTTTATTGGACATTAAGACACGAAACATACGATACATATATATAATCGAAATAAAAAGATAATCTATCCAAGTATAGTATGTCATATAATAAAAAGATATAAAGTAGTACCTTAACCGAAATTGATATGATTTATGCATGAGGAGAATTGATGCATACACTTAATTTATCAAAGTTGGCTAGGTCTGATGGAGAATAGGAATAAGCGGCTTAAATTTCCCTTAATGATTAAATTGATATAATTATTATATTTTTTAGTTTGTAAGAATTTTATTTTATATAAAATTTTTATTAGTTAATCGTTAAAATAAAAATTAGTAGTTATTATGTTTAGTTAATTGATATGAACAAATAAAAATCAACTGTTATTGAGTGTAACTTGAGTTGAGTTTAATCTTGGCTGAAACGTAGAATTAAGATCCAATAGAGAAACATGTTACATTAAGTTTAATTGGTCTAAAATTTAGTAGATTTTGGTTGATGTTAAAATAATTCAAAATTTTGTGATTGGTTAACTAATATATGGTCGATTCAGGTATCTTTTATTAAAATAAAGGATGTTCAAAACGATTCATAGCTAAAGGATGTACAAACATATGTAATATATTGTTATGTGGATTTATAGAAAATAATACTCTATTTACGATTAGTAGAAATTTTTTAAAATTAAAAACCATGTGATATACGAAGTTATTAAATCAAGATATTATTAAATTTAAATTTAATTTAATCGCGATTAATAAATTAGAAAAAGTCTGGTAAATAATAAAAAATTTGTACAAGATTGATTAATTTAAAGTTTAGAAGTAAATTCTGATTGCCTCTAAAATAATTTTAATTTTTTGATTGATAATTTATTCACCAACCAATAATAATACTCTTCTAGCGTATATTCGATAATTAAAGTAATTAAAAATGTATGTAGTATTCGTTTATGTGAATTTCCTATTTTTTTATCAAAAAATTGTGAATAAATATATTTTTGAGTCTTTAAAAAAATCGAGTTTTTGAAGATATGGATTTTATCCAAGCTATTTAAAATTTGATTCAAATCCGATTTTGTAGTGTTGGCTTATACGCATTTATTACTTAATTTTATTAAGAAATTATGAATAAATATATTTTTAAACTTTTAAAAAAATCAAAATTTTTAAAGGTATGGATTTTATCCAAGTTATTTAAAATCTGATTTCAAATCCGATTTTTTCAGTATAGTTGTTCTAATTAATGAAATAAACTAATTATATTATAATCACAAATAACTTAATGATTACCTTTTCCAACTAAAAGGTATATATTTTCTAACTAAAATATCCCATTTTGTCCTAAATAATAACTAACCAATTACCTTTTTCAGCTATTACCTTTTCTAACTTTTTTAACTAAAATATCTCTTTTCCAAAAAATATGATCGTTCTAATTAATCGGATCTTGTAGTGTTGGCTTATATGCATTTATTAATTAATTTTATTAACAAATAATAAATATTTTTTTGAAATTTTAAAAAAATAAAAAATTTGAAGGTATGAATTTTATCCAAATTATTTAAAATCTGATTTCAAATCCGTTTTTTTTTCAGATTTCTAGTTGAGTTAGATTATAATTTCTTAAAATCAATTACAATTGTACAATATATATTATGAAAATCAATTTATAATGTATAATAATATGATTATGATTGACTTTATATTAAAAGAATGGTTGATTAATGAATGATTAATTATGAAATTTAATTTGGAATATATAATAGTATATCGTGATTGATTTCAAATTAAAATTTTGATTTTCTGGTAAATATTTTTTGATTTTAAAAATATGTATTTATGGATATTTTTAATAAAACCATTATTGTATTTAAATTAGAAGTGTTAAGTAACCATGGTTAAAGAGCTAAGTTGATATTGTAAATAAGGAAAACTTTTAATATAACATGATTGGTCTAAAATTTAGGAATTAGCTCTGATTGGTTCTAAAATAATTCCTAATTTCTGATTGGCTAACTGGTAGACTCAGGTATTATAATAAAGGAAATAAGATCTTGCTAAAATGAGAACCTTATAATATGGTAAGAACTGAGATTTAATCTCAGCCCTCTATTTAAAATAGAACCTTTTAATCTAAACCATACAAAATAAAAATCTAATAATCTCCCTCTGTTCACCATCTCTCTGCCCCTCTGTTCAATCTATCCCCGTCACCATCAATTTCTGTCACCATCCATCGCCACCACCCACCACCGTTCGGTGGTGGCTTTGTTGTATATGATTTATTTTGTTAAATAAAATATTTTAAATATATGAATGTTATATTGAATTAGTGTTTTGGTAACTGACATGTTAAATGTCATAATGATGTTAATTATCATTAATATGTAATTAATGGGATAAAAGGCAGTTACAATTTGGGGTGGAAATAGTGTAAGAATGGCCTATATATAGTGGATTTTTCCATATGAATGAGGCACTCAAAAATAGAGAGTTTGGAGCCTGTTCAATACACTCTTGGAAGCCCGAGTATATTTTCACAATCTTTTCTTCAAATTAACTAAATCATATCCCATAATTATTTGTAGGTACAATACTTCATTGGTATCAGAGCTGATGGTCTTCTTTTTGATTCACGGGGTTTTCCATCCAAAGTTAACAGTGGTTTTCTCAAGTTTTGGTTTCTCTCTGCTCTTGTCCTCGTGCACTGGTTTACATATCCTTAACCATTTGCTTTTCCTATAGATTTTTTTATTTAGTTTACGTGATATATATATATATATATATATATATATATATGTTTCTAGATTGTTTTTGTAAAGTACATCTCATGTGTCCATGTTCACCTACCTACTGTGTTATGTGTTATCTATGACTATCTGGTACCCTAGCCTTGTCTTTGTATACATGATTTTCATTCATTTTATGACTAGTTTATTTTAACAGCATTATTTAGGTAAGTTTTTTTTTTGTTTTTGTTTTTATAGTTTCTTTGTTTTTAGAGTTTTTATATCCACCTATTGTCCGGTATTAATTTTATATTAGATTCCTTGTGTCTTTGGTTTTTGAACGATTGGTTAGATTAATTTTATCTTCTTGTCCACCTTTATCAATTAATTCATAGTGTTGTTGCATCTGTTCTTCACATATTATATGGTCCCTGTTTTTAATTAATTATTGTTTACGTGGTTCTTGTTTTGTTCTTATCAATCCTCTATAAATCAAATTTGTGTTTGCCATTGCATTATGTTATTCGTGTTTTGATTATTATGTTTATTTAAATTGAGTTTTTTGTTTTGCTTCTCGTGCTATTCCATATTGCCTTTGTCTTGCCTACCTGGAGCCATTACTTGTCATTTTGCTTATCCTTATAATATTATATGAATTGTTTAGTTTGCTCTAATACTAGTTTTAATTGCCTTTATAATTTTTTGACTTCTTATTGATTGTTGTGGCTTGTGATTGTTTCACTTTTGGGCATTTTTTTCCATGATAGTCATATTCATAGACTGTTTTTCTTGTATTTAAATATTGCTATTAGTTGCCTGGTTTCGTGGTTGTCTTGTTATTTCGTTCATAGCCAGTTGATCTATATCTGTATTTTTGTTTTTGATTTCTTTTGTTTGCCTGTATTATTTTTGGCAATCTGTGTTGTCTTTCACTATTAATATGTGTTTATAGTTGGTTGATCGCTTCGTATGGCAAATACATTGATTTGTGAAAATCAAAATTTATCGTTTAAATAGACGATACTGTGTTCAAGAGAAATTGTGTGACTCTCAGAATAGAGAGCGGCAAGTAAAATAAAATGTTTCAAAATAATTGTGTTTTGTATTTTTGTTAACGGAGTAAAAAAAAAAGGGAATATAGATTGTTTGGAGACAATCGGAAAATTTATCGATTTAAAAGATAAACAAATATTTTATGGTACTCGGAATAGAGAGTATATAGAAATGAAAAAAGAATTTTTGAAATAAGTTATTTATTTAATTGGGGCAAGTGCCCAGAATTTAATAAACAAGAATTTGTTGGTCTTGTTGAACTAAAGAGTTAAACAACTCTCAAAAGTATTTTGAAAAATGACGTCAGCAAGGTGTGGTTAAGTTGATACATCTAGTGAACTAGAAAATGTGTGTTCTTATTTAAAATAATTTATTTGGTTGGAATCTGTTGTTATACATGGTATTAAGTTAATTTGTAATCGTTGTTGAAAAGGACAACGTTGTAATCCAAGAGATTATAGTGGCCCTTAGAATAAAGAGTGAGAAGGAAAGGGTGTTTTTTTTCTCTCAGAATAGCTAGTACAAAATTAGAATTTTCGAAATGAAATCGAAAGAATTTGAGTTCATGAAAATGAATAAAAGTGGGAGTTGCGTGATCCACCAGAATATAGAAAATTCATTGGTTGTAAATGAATTTTGAAAAGGAAAATGAAGTTGTTGGTATGTTTAATAAATCTTGATATTTGCCTAGTTGTAATGGTTTTATGAAAATTAGATAATGGAAGTAGACAAATATGTCTGTATTTTGAAAAGTGGGAGCTTGATTAGTAATATTATCGGTGTATGTGGATAATATGTTTTCTGAAATTGATAAAGAACAAAACTAAGTTGGAACTTAGTAAAACATTGAGATTATATAAATGTTTGTGAAATTCGAGAAGTTCAAAGAAATCAAATTTAAGGAAAATAATTTGAATATTGAATACGAGCCAGAAAAGGTATTTGAGTAAAAATTTTAATTGTTTTAGGATGCAGAATTGCAGTCCGGTGCCAACCCTATTGGTAATGGGAAAATGATTATTTCAGAAAAGGAACCATTGAATGGATTATGAGCAAGTAATTAGAAGTTCGATATATTTTATGTTGTGTAATCGATTGACTTGACTTGACATTTTTAGTTAGTTTTGTAAGTGGATTGTGAAGCAATTTTGTTTGAGCCTAGTGGGAGGCTGTAAGGAGGATCATGATTATGTACTTGAAGAGTACATTGTGTAACAAATTGGTGAATCAAGCAGACGTGCTTGGAGTTATTGTTTATTGCGATATAAGTATCGAAGGTGATATTGATAATAAGAATTCAACTTCGGGATATTTATTTAATTTTGGTGGAGTTGAAGTTGAAAAAAAAAAGAAATTTAATTAAATGTGTTGGAAAGTGATGGTCACTAGAAATATTTGACAAAGACGTCAAATGGAATACGTTGGTTTGACTGAAATAGAAAATATTTGAGTTCCCAAATATCACATGTGATTCTGTTGAAAAGTGAGAATGCATATTGAAGTTATAGACCCTAAAAAAGGTGGGAGTCACATATAATATTTGACAAAATAAATCAAGTGGGAGATGTTGTATATGATTTATTTTGTTAAATAAAATATTTTAAATATATGAATGTTATATTGAATTAGTGTTTTGGTAACTGACATGTTAAATGTCATAATGATGTTAATTATCATTAATATGTAATTAATGGGATAAAAGGCAGTTACAATTTGGGGTGGAAATAGTGTAAGAATGGCCTATATATAGTGGATTTTTCCATATGAATGAGGCACTCAAAAATAGAGAGTTTGGAGCCTGTTCAATACACTCTTGGAACCCCGAATATATTTTCACAATCTTTTCTTCAAATTAACTAAATCATATCCCATAATTATTTGTAGGTACAATACTTCAGGCTTTTCCGATTAACACCAAAACACACACTCACAAACACGACTCACCATCACCTTCCTATTGACCTCCTCTATCATCTCAACCCACTCTCTCTTGTGCTTTCTCGTTACCACCGTGAACAAACCCCACCTCCGATGACCAAGCTGCGATGGTGGTTCATACACCTCCGGTCATCCCCCAATTTCCAAACCATCATGAATCGATTCGTCTCTTCACTCTCTACGTTTTATTATCACCCAATCACTCAACCAAATCACGAATTAAAAATCCCAAAATTCAACCCAAACCCTAATTAATCTCGATTTTTTTGTGATTTGTGCTAAAAAGAATTACTGATTTGCTTATAAATTTTAGTAATTTGAGTTTAATTTTGGTGATTTGAAATTTATTTTAATGATTCTAATGTGATGGCATTGTTGTATGGTTAAAATTTGTG
Organism: Saposhnikovia divaricata; assembly: GCA_036435485.1. Lineage (NCBI taxonomy): Eukaryota > Viridiplantae > Streptophyta > Magnoliopsida > Apiales > Apiaceae > Saposhnikovia > Saposhnikovia divaricata. The sequence continues at coordinate 162,839,052 of CM071597.1, forward strand.
TGATTCCGATCAGAATTTGGTGATTTTAGAGTGGTGTTGGTATGGCGACATTGGTGACCGTGAGGGTGTGATGGTACTGTTTTGGTTGTGATGTTGAATTTGTTGTTGTTGGTTTTCAGAATTTGTGGTGATTCTCGGGCTCCGTTGATGATTTATTGGTGGTGTTCGGAGGTGCCGGCGGCGATGTGGTGGTTTATGGTGGTTTTGGTCGCAGTGGTTTTTGAACGCAGGTGGTGATTTTTTGGTGGTGGCGGCGGTAGTGTGGTGGTCGGAGGTGGCGGAGTGCAGTGATTTTTGTTTACAACCGGTGATTTTTGTTGCTAGTGGCGGCGGCTTGGTGGCCGAAGGTGGCGGCAGTTTGGTGATTTTCTAGTTAAACGATGGTGATTTTTTGGGTTGGCCGGAATTGGTCGTCGGAGATGGTGACCGGAGTTAGTGGTTGGAGCAGGGAAGAAGATGATGATATGGATTAGATGAATGATAAAAATTAAAATTTGAAATATTAATTGTGGGGCTAGGATTTACTTTAGTTATAAAAATGTGTTGATAGGATTAGATCTCAGTTTTCACACTAATTGGGGGTTATCATTTGAGAAAGACCCTATATATATATATATATATATATATATATATATATATATATATATATATATATATATATATATATATATGCAAATGTTCAAATGAGACCCATCCTTATGGTGAGAACTAAGACTTAATCTTAACCCCATATTTTTAACACTTATTTTAAATCACAACCATGTATTTTAATATCTAAAACCTTTCCTCTCTTTCATCTCATATCTATTTACACACTTTCACCGCTTTGTTCATCATCATTGTCGTCATCAATTCATGTGTAGTGCCAATTACAGACTCTGTAATCACAAAAAATACAATGCGCTGGAGTCAACGAAAGAAATAACGTCGTTGAGTGGAATCACTGATGGATAAACGTGAAGGACCATCATCAAGAATATTCATATCATCGGTGCTAGTCAACTGATTTTTAACAAAAATAACCTTTTTCAATACCAATCACCTTTTTTAAGTACCAATCACCTTTTTGTTTTGTACAAATCACTTTCCTATTTGATGATTTGTGTATGATATTGAGCAATTTATATATAAAAATTGGTGACGCTAATTTGATTTTTGATAATTTGTATCTACACTTAGTGATGCTATAAGTAGTGACAATGATAGTAGTGATATATATTTAGTAATTTGATTTTGAATTAAGTGATTGTGTTTGTGATGGTGGTAGTGGCATGATGACATAATGGTGGTGATGTGGTTGCGATATGGTGGTTATAGTAGTGGTATAGTGATGACCGAAAAGACGATGAAATTAACATGAATGGTGATATATCATGATGATGAGGTTGAGAAGAATTGACGTGATTAGAATAGTGTGTTGATGATGATCGGAAAGATAGGCCAATCGTGGTAGAACAGGGGAATTGAAAAAGTAATGTGAATTGTTTTCTCCAAAAATGCCGCCAGTGTGTTTGGTTATTGGACCTGGTTTTAATGTGCAGTTCTTACAATAACAGGGTCTCACTAGAATAGCCCTATATATATATATATATAGGCTAGTGATCATATAGAAACCAAAGTTAAAATAGAAACTAGAAACTAACACTAAATAAATTATATTTCATCTATTTTAAGGGGCACCTTCACAAAAAATGTATAATAATCTAGGCTCCATTCAGCAAAAAAAAAAAAATACTATTCACGCTGACGTCACTGCCACGTTAGCAGTGAACAATTTTTTTTTGACTGAATGGAGCCTAGATTATTATACACTTTTTGTATTGGGGTACTCCTAGTTTGGTGATTAGATTAGCTTGAAATGTTCGATTAGGATTTGGTTTCTAGTTTCTATTCTAATTTGGTTTCTATTTGAGTAAGACTCTCTCTCTCTCTCTCTCTCTCTCTCTCTATATATATATATATATATATATATATATATATATATATATATATATATATATATATATATTATACTATAATAAGCAAAATGAGGTATAATTTGTAGTTTGATTAACCCCTCTTTTTTGGTTATCCCACATTCACAACCGTTAGATCTTCAACTCAAATAAATCATGACCGTTAGATACAACAATACTAAAAGTTGTTATATACAGAGCTCTAAGGTTCGATTCCCGCCAATAACATAGTAATTTATATTTAATACTAAATATTATTATATACAAAGATGTAATGTTCGAATTCTTACAATAACATATTATAATTAATATTTATAATATTATTATACTAAACAATAAACAAATTATAAAAAATTAAAAGTAACCCGTGCTTTGCACGGGTTATAAGCTAGTATATATAATCAAACTAACAACCAATCTGAAGATGATAATGAACAATTATCTCCTACTTAGTCAGATTTCGAACCTAAACCAATAGATCACCAACTAAGAGTTATTAATAAAGAAAATAAAATCAATTGGAAATTATTAATAAAAGATTTTAATTCAAAAGAAAATAAATTAAAAAGGCACAAATTTAGAAATAATCACAGCCACGAAGAAAGAGATAAAAGAGTTAACAAATGGAAAGCATTTTTAACAAAAGAAAAAATAAATATTACTTTCTATTCCTGGCATAAAAAATATTATGGTAAATGTAACGTAATTACTAAATCACAATGGATCAAAGAAGATAGGTCAAAAGTCTAATCCAATCATCCCCCATTAGAAACTATAATAATCCCAATAAAAAAATAATGTAATTATAGCTTCACCTTTTAAGTTACCTGATGGAAAGAATGATGAAAAGAAATTAATCGAACAAAATAACTTCACTAATCAATATTTAGCCTCATTAGGTAAACAACTAGATAAAATTGAAGATAAGATTAAAGATCCAAATATTAAACAATACTTAGATCCAAATATTAAAAAAGAACAAGATAGTGAAGAGAAACCCTTAATAAATTTACCTAGTAAAAGAGAAAATTTAAGTTTACATAATAAAGACAAAGATCTAATTAAAACATTAGATAAACTATTCAAGAAATTAGAAGTTCCAGAACAAGTAAAACTATAGGAGTTTTAGGCTTTTATGAAAGTTCTAATGAAGATAGTGACTCTACAATTCATGAAATAGAAAACCAATTTAAAAAATTGAGTTTTAACCAACCTAATCCCACAAGTCAGACAAAGAATTGGTATTCTAGACCAACCCCTCCGAACTTACAATTAGAAGAAAGAAATCTAGATAATCAGTTTTCTGTTTCAGCTAAGAAAATGTATGAATGGAATATTGATGGTCTTAGTGAACAAGAAATATTAAAAAAATTAAATCACATGTCTATGGTAGCTAATAGCTATATAACAACATTTGACCATTTAAATCAAAGTGAAATTGTTGAAATCCTAGCTAATGGTTTCAAATGTACTTTAAGATCTTGGTGGGAAAAACTTATCACTGAAGATGCTAGAATTAATATAATTAATGTCTATCAATTAGATAACGATGGCCAACCAATATTTGATGAAACAATAGGATATCCATCTGATGGATTCAACAAATTAATTTATACAATAATAAAACATTTTATTGGAACACCCAGTAATATTACTGAAAGAATCCATGATCAACTTAGTAATCTAACTTGCCCAACTCTAAGTGATTTTAGATGGTACAAAGATGTCTTTTTATCCAGAGTTATGATGAGAGATGATAGTAATAAGCCATTTTGGAAAGAAAAATTTGTTAATGGTTTACCCAATTTATTTGCATATAAAATTCATGAAGAATTAAGTAAAAATTTAGGAATAATAAGTTATGATGAATTAACATATGGTGAAATAATAAGTGTCATACAAAAAATAGGATTAAAAATGTGTATTGATCACAAAATTACTAAACAAACCAATAAAGAAAAGAATAAAGCTAAATATGAGTTAGGAACTTTTTGTGAACAATATGGTTTACCCCCCATAGCTCCCTCTAGGAATAAATCTAAGTTTTATCATAAAAATAAGAAGTATAATAAGTATATTAAAAAAGAAAATAAGGAAGAATATTATAAGAAACCCAAAAATTTAAAAAGATAAAATTTAGCAATAATAAAAAAATTTCTAAAAAATTTGATAAAAGTAAAGTTATTTGTCACAACTGTGACAAACCAGGTCATTATAAAAATGAATGTAGAGTTAAAGACAAAATTAACCAATTACATATCTCTAATGAAGACACTGAATTAATCCTCCAATTAATGAGAATTGAGAATGAATCTAGTAGTAATAACGAACCATATACAGATATACCTTCCCAACCAACTACTACTAATAATTCAGACAGTGATAATAGTAAACCAAACATTACTATAGGATGTACAGATAATTGTAATAACAATTGTTGTACTAAAACAATAAACGTATTATCTAAAAAGCAAGAAGAAGAAACCAATTTATTAATAGAATTAATTAGTAAAATAATAGATCCAAAATTAAAAACACAATATGTTAATAAATTAAAAACTTTACTAACATTATATAAAGGAATCAAAACTGGTAAAAAAAATGAGAAACCTAAATTTAGCCTTAACAAGACACTTGAAAGATTTAAAAACCCAGTTAAAGAAATAACCTTAGTAGATCTAAATCAAGAAGTCAATATTTTAAAGAAGGAAATTTCTAACTTAAAACAAGAAATTCCCAAACTAAAAGTAGAAATTGAACAGATTAAAACTAATCCACAATTATTAATTCACAGTTCTTCTGAAGAAGAAAATCCAGAAAATGAAGAACCAAACGAAGACTCTGAAACTGAAGGTATTAAACAGCAAGGACTTTCATTAAAAATGTTGAAAGAGATTACTATTCAAAAATGGTACACTAACATTAAATTAATAATTAATAAAACTTTCATCATTGAAACCTCTGCTCTTATTGATACAAGAGTTGATTTAAATTGTATCCAAGAAGGACTAGTTCCAACAACTTTTTATGAAAAAACTAATGAAAGATTAAGCTCTGCCAATGGAAGTCAAATGAATATAAAATATAAATTACCTAATGTTATATATGCCAAGACAATATTTGTTTTAAAACCTCTTTTGTCCTAATAACAAATATGACTGATAAAATTATACTAGGACTACCTTTTATTTATCTACTCTATCCTTTTACAACTTCAACTAAAGGGCTAATCAGAAAACATTTAGGTCAAACAGTAACATTTAATTTTATCTTAGAATCAGAAGAGAAAGATTTAAAAACAATTCAGGAACAATCAGTTATTAAAACTCTTTCAATATTAAATAATAAAAAGAATCATTTAAGACATTTAAAAAATGAAATTAAATATAAAAGAATTGAGGAACAATTAAAAGATAATAAACTTCAAAATAAAATTAAACAATTTAATAAAATCTTATTAAAAGAAGTATGTTCAGATATTCCACATGCCTTTTGGCATAGAAAGAAACATATAGTAGATTTACCTTATGCTAAGGAATTTAAAGAACACCTAATACCGACAAAAGTAAGGCCTATTCAAATGAATCACGAACAACTAGAATATTGTAAAAAAGAAATTAACGAATTACTAAGTAAAGGATTAATTAGAAATAGCAAATCACCCTGGTCATGTGCAGCTTTTTATGTCAATAAAAATGCTAAAAAGGAAAGAGGAGCACCAAGGTTAGTAATTAATTACAAACCATTAAATAAAGTACTTAAATGGATTAGATATCCTTTACCTAATAAAAAAGATTTAATAAATAGACTAAATCAAGCAGTTATATTCAGTAAATTTGATCTAAAATGTGGATTCTGTCAAATCCAAATCAGTAACAAAGATAGGTATAAAACTGCTTTTACTACTCCCTTTGGACATTACGAATGGAATGTATTTCCTTTCGGGCTTAAAAATGGCCCTAGTGAATTCTAGAACATTATGAATAATATATTCAACCCATTTAGTCACTTTACCATTGTTTATATTGACGATGTTCTGTGTTCACACAAAATCACGCAAGCGTACGCGGTCACAAGTAATATAGAATAAAGTTGAGTTCGTTCCCACAGAGACTGGTTTAAAATAGAATATGCACCTATGCAACAATGTATGATCTCTATTCACTGCTAAGACAACTATCAAATTTGGAATTGGGTTAACTAATTAACTAAGAAGCAATTTAACAATAATTAGATCTAATTAACTAACAAGATTTAAATCTGATTTACTTATGAGAATAAAAACATGGGATCCTAACTCCATTAAATACTTCTCTTAGAGTTGACGCCTTTAATCAAAGTATGTGATGGTTATGATATCTGATCGGACAACACGAAACAAGTATAGGTTACCTGTCAGTATACGAATACCAAACTACTCATACATCCACAACAGAGATAGAAGATGGGTAGACATCAATTATGTTTAAACCCTATATGTCTATAAGATTTGAAAACATAATGGTTTAAGCACAAGTTATCCATTAAGATCACATAGGGCAGCATAAGATGGTTAAAATTACGCTCCAAATCATGATGTCAAAACATACATAATCCTATGCTAGCATGACAAGTTCTAATCTTTAGATCCACTATCGCTTCAATAAAGATTAATAGTTTAGATGTTAGCTACGCATCTAAAAACATTAACATTAAGCCAACCATACGAGGATATTAAGAATTCATCACACATAAATCTTTAAAGCAATCGAACTACTAAGCTACATAGATAAATCCGTTAGAAATCCATGACAACGATTAGTTCATAATCGAACCGCTCGTCACCGTGGGATCTGATGAAAACATGATAATAAACAAAGTCTGAATGAATACAATAATACTAGAGTAAAGAGTTAAGAAAAAAAATCCGAAATCCAGAGTATCGCCTAATTTAGAAGAATACAAAAGTAGATCTAGATCTCCGAATGCTGTCACGTCCTTCCAGGAATCCGTCTCCAAGTCAGAATCTCTATCTTTCGCTCTCTATGTTTCTTCCAAAAGTATTCCTCTTTTTTTGATGATAGAGTGTGTTTATATAGGCCACAGTTTCTTGAACAGCAAGAAAAACAAATTCAGAGACAAAGTAGGATTTTCTGGCAGCCCGTGCACACGCTCCTGCGCCTTGTGACCACGCAGCTAGGCCCTGTATGCCTCCAACAGCGCGCCTGCGCCCTAATGCCGCGCAGCTGCGCCCTAATGCCGCGCAGCTGCGCCCTCTGCTTCTGCCAGCTTTATTTTTTTCTTCGTTTCTTCGCTCTGCTGCTTATGCAAACTCTTAACCTCCATTAATCATAAAACATCAGCAATCCTACCTGAAGGTTGTAATCCTGCACAACTTCATGGAAACACATTAAAAAATACCACATACTTGAGGTCAAGTTAATCAATTTAAGCCGAAATGAAGCGTTCCAAGTGGATATAAAATCCAATTATCACACCCCCAAACTTAAATCGATGCTTGTCCTCAAGCATAAACAGACTCGATACTACCTAATGCAATGCATGAATGCAACTAATATGAGAATGCAACGATCCCCTCAAACTAACCAAAACCAATCAGCAAGCAAATATCTCAAAGAATGCAACTAAATCCAAACAGAGCTCGACTAAGTCCCCGTATACTAACAATACATGAACAGAAACGTGGGTGTGTGTGATGCTCATCAGATATACTCCTAACACTAGATCAAAATCATACCTATTCTTCGCCAAGACAATCACAAGTTTATAAATAGAATAAACGGTAAACATTTTATAACCTAGGAACACCTCCATCATCATTCGAGTTAAACAGGAATTCATGCTTTAATACTAAACACTACTACACATAGTAATATACACAACAACGCATGCTTATTTAACCGTGCAATGGATGAGACCCCTAAAGGCTTATACAATAATACCCATGTAGCGAGCGTTAAGTTAGTGGATCCCAGACCGGAAAAGCCTTAGGTCACTAGGCACAAAGTCCCCTAGAACTTAATTGCTCGAGTATTAAAGAGCTCACCCTGGTTAATTCTGCATTTAACAATTTAAACAATTCACATAACATTTTTTTTTTCTTTCTTTTTTGATTTTTTTTTCTTTTTTTTTTCACACAACTAACTTGGAATGAGTGCGTTTCGCTCCATCTCATCCAACCTAGACTACTCATAAAATATGAGCGGCTACTAGCCTTTTTGACACCTAACTTTTATTAACAACTAGCAAGAAATCCTTGTTTTTCCCCAAACTTATATTTTAGTGCTCCTACGCCATCAAGTGAATAAAGGACATTCTAGATATAAACAAGTGATTAAATCTCAAAACAACATAACAAGCATGACCTCAACCTAGCCCAAAAGCAAACGATGAGATTGTGTAAAAATTGTGTAAAAACATGCAAGTCAATTCCTAGGCACTTAAATCCCCCCTCTATTCATCATTACCACACTCAAATAGACATCGACCTACCAATAAGAATTAGCCAAGTCCTACGGGATCATGAATATGTTATGCAAATGCAACTAAATGGACTCACATGGAATACATAAACAAATATGAAAACAAATATGCTCTACATGAAACAATCATGCAATAATATGACTGAAACTATTACTATACATGCAACATGATTTCTATATGAATAATGACTCTACTAACTACTAATCCTCAAATCATCCCCAAACTTAAAATATTCAATGTCCCCATTGAAGGCAATAAAAAGGATAGTAGAGAACTTACCTAATTGTCAGCAGGGCCACCCTCCTCGGGTGGTGGATCAGGTGGTGGCTCCTCGGGTGGTAATGGCTTGAGTTCAAGTGCAAAAGCTTCCTCACTTGACAACTTACGTAGAACCTAAAAATTATTAGAATCAGCTAGCCCACGAAACTTATGCAGAATATCAACTCTTCTTTCCCATGGAGTTGCATGGAACAACTGAAATAGCCCCTTTCTTTCTTCGTTCTCAATGCCAAAAATCCCTATTGAAGCTTTCTTCACGGAATCTGATTTTTTAGCTATTCCATCTCCTTCTTCACAATCTTATCAACCACGTCCACTTTGAAACACTCCGCTGAATCTGACGGATATTTTGTTACCTTGAACACCTTGAAAGTGAATTTCTAATCCTACACTCTTATGGTGAGCTCTCCTTTTTACACATCGATCAGAGTTCGGCCTGTAGCCAAGAATGGTCTTCCCAAGATGATGGGAATCTTCTTATCCTCCTTCACTAATACATCCTCCACTATACCCCTCGGATACGTGATTGACCGATCTGCCAACTGCAAAGTCATATTAACCGGTTTCGGATCAGGCAACCCAAGTTGCTTGAAGACAGACAATAGCATCAGATTAATGCTAGCTCCCAAGTCACACAAACACTTGTCAAAAGATAAGTTGCCGATAATGCACGGTATGGTGAAACTTTCCGGATCTTTAAGTTTAGGAGGCAACTTCTGTTGCAGAACAGCACTGCATTCGTCGGTCAAAGCAACCGTCTCTAAGTCTTCCAATTTCAACTTCCTTGAGAGAATACCCTTCATGAACCGTGCATAACTAGGCATATTTTCAAGTGGCTCTGTAAAAGGTATATTAATCTGTAATTTTCTGAATACCTCAAGAAATTTTCCTAACTGGTTGTCAAGCTTCTTCTTCTGGAGTTTCTGAGGATATGGTGGAGGAGGGTAGATATATTCATCGTCCTTCTGCTGCTCTAAACCTGATTTTTAGAAGACTTCTTGCTTTCTACTGCTCTACTGCTCAAATCTGATTTTTCCAACTCAGCATCTGATTTCTCTTTCTCCGCATCATCACAAGGGTGCGAATCTGATTTTTTTAGCTCATCCTCTACAAGGGTGCGAGGGCCCGCGGTCAATGGCATCTGCTCCTTGCTCTGCTGTTTCTTTGCTTCATTTACCATGCTTTCTGTGTCTTTTCCAGACCTCAAAGTGATAGCTTTCGCTTGTTCATGGACAACTTTCTTTCCTGGATTAGGCTCCGTGTCACTAGGAAGCACTCCCTGTGGCCTATTTAGCAAAGCAGTAGCAATTTGCCCAATCTGATTTTCCAAGGTCTTGAGCGAGACAGCTTGACTTTTGAACATCAATCTCAACTCCTCTAGTTCTGATTTTTCAGAAGTGGAATGCCCAGAACCTACATGTGAATGTTGTTGCTGAAAACCCGAAGGTTGAGATTGCCTAGGGGCATACTTTTGCTAAAAATTCTGCCCTTGCTGCTGCTGAAAAATCTAGTTCTGCTGCTGCTGAAAATTCTGAGGATTGTAAGGCTTTGCTCCATATTGTTGACCTTTATACTGCTGATTTTGTTGCTGGGATGGTAGCATGTCACCCTGATAATTGCTCCAACTGTAATTCGGAGGATTTATGTTACTCGGATGATAAGTATTAGGGGCTGGCTGTTGCTGATTCTGAAAGTTGCTCACAAACTGCATTGATTCGGTAGAAATGGCACATTGATTCGTCTCATATGCGCCTGCACATAGCTCACAAACACTAGCTACCTGACGAATCACATGATTTGCCAAAGAATCTATTATCATATTCAATGCCTCTAGCTGAGCTGCTAGAGCCGTGGCTGCATTAACATCAAGAAGTCCTGCCACCTTTTTCTGTGGCATTCTCTGGGTTGAATTCCGATAGTCATTTGCTGCCATCATCTCGATAAGATCATAAGCTGCCTCATAGCTATTAGCTCATAGTGCTCCTCCTGAAGCTACATCCACCATCGGTCTCGACTGCCATCCCAATCCATTGTAAAAACAGTTGATTACCATCTAGTTTGGCATACCATGATGAGGACACTTCCTAAGCATCTCCTTGTAGCGCTCCCAAGCTTCATATAAAGATTCTCCAGATTGCTGTGCAAATTGAGTAAGAGCGTTTCTGATCGCTGCTGTTTTAGCCATGGGGAAGAATTTAGTGAGAAATTTCTGAGCAAGATCCTCCCATGTAGTAATAGAACCCGCTGGTAAAGAGTGTAACCATCCCTAAGCTTTATCCCTAAGAGAGAATGGGAAAAGTCTCAATTTTACAGCATCTTCCGACACACCATTGAACTTGAAAGTATCGCAGATCTCGATGAAGTCCCGGATGTGCATATTAGGATCTTCCGTAAGAGCACCCCTAAACTGAACTGAATTCTGTACCATCTGAATCGTTCCAGGCTTGATTCCAAAGTTGTTAGCTGCAATGGCTGGTCTGACAATACTAGATTGGATGTCATTGATTTTCGGATGAGAATAGTCCATCAAAGCCTTCGCTGCTGCTGCTGGTTCTCCCATCTCTATAGTTGTTTCACGTTCTTCTTCTGCCATTTTACAAGATTGAGAACGTGTTCGCATACACGCTCAAGTACCTGAAACACGCAGAACAAATCAAACTAAGTAAGAAAAAAAAATCAGAGTCAGTGAACTTTAATGACCACTGATGACAAGCACATAAACTATAATACACCGAGTCCCCGGCAGCGGCGCCAAAAACTTTTTCACACAAAATCATGCAAGCGTACGCGGTCACAAGTAATATAAAATAAAGTTAAGCTCGTTCCCACAGAGACTGGTTTAAAATAGAATATGCACCTATGCAACAATGTATGATCTATATTCACTGCTAAGAGAAGTCTCAAATTTGGAATTGGGTTAACTAATTAATTAAGAAGAAATTTAACAATAATTAGATCTAATTAACTAACAAGATTTAAATCTGATTTACTTATGAGAATAAAAACATAGGATCCTAACTTCATTAAATACTTCGCTTAGAGTTGACGCCTTTAATCAAAGTATGTGATGGTTATGATATCTGATCGAACAACACGAAACAAGTATAGATTACCTGTTAGTATACGAATACCAAACTACTCATACATCCACAACAGAGATAGAAGATGGGTAGACACCAATTATATTTAGACCCTATATGTCTATAAGATTTGAAAACATAACGGTTTAAGCACAAGTTATCCATTAAGATCACATAGGGCAGCATAAGATGGTTACAATTACGCTACAAATCATGATGTCAAAACATACATAATCCTATGCTAGCATGGCAAGTTCTAATCTTTAGATCCACTGTCACTTCAATAAAGATTAACAGTTTAGATGTTAGCTACGCATCTAAAAACATTAACATTAAGCACAACCATACGAGGACAACAAGAATTCATCACACACAAATATTTAAAGCAATCGAACTACTAAGCTACATAGATAAATCCGTTAGAATCACATGACAACGATTAGTTCATAATCGAACCGCTCGTCACCATGGGATCTGATGAAAACATGATAATAAACAAAGTCTGAATTAATACAATAATACTAGAGTAAAGAGTTAAGAAAACAAATCCAAAATCCAGAGTATCGCCTAATTTAGAAGAATACAAAAGTAGATCTAGATCTCCGAATGCTGTCACGTCCTTCCGGGAATCCGTCTCCAAGTCTGAATCTCTATCTTCGGCTCTCTATGTTTCTTCCAAAAGTATTCCTCTTTTTTTGATGATAGATTGTGTTTATATAGGCCACAGTTTCTTGAATAGCAAGAAAAACCAATTCAGAGACAAAGTAGGATTTTCTGGAAGCCCGTGCACGCGCTCCTGCGCCCTGTGACCGCGCAGCTGCGCCCTGTATGCCTCCAACGGCGTGCCTGCGCCCTAATGCCACGCAGCTGCGCCCTCTACTTTTTCCATCTTTATTTTTTTCTTCGTTTCTTCGCTATGCTCCTTATGCAAACTACCCGTCCTGCTACAATTGAACTCTTAACCTCCCTTAATCATGAAACATCAATAATCCTACCTGAAGGTTGTAATCCTACATAACTTCATGGAAACACATAAAAAATACCACATACTTGAGGTCAAGTTAATCAATTTAAGCCGAAAATGAAGCGTTCCAAGTGGATATAAAATCCACTTATCATTCTGGTTTACTCCAATTCAATTGAAGAACATTGGAAACATTTAAAATCTTTCTTCAATACTATAAAAATCGATGGATTAGTACTTTCACCTAGTAAATGCTCATCATTCCAAACAAAAGTAAGATTTTTAGGTCATACCATTCAGTATGGAAAAATTAGACCAATAGATAGAGCCATTGAATTTGCTAGTAAATTCCCTGATGAAATACTAGATAAAACCCAACTCCAAAGATTTTTAGGATCCCTTAATTATATAGGAGAATTCTATAAAGATCTTAGAAAGCAATGTAAACCATTATTTGAACGATTACAGAGTAATCCACCACCTTGGACTCCTATCCATACTTCAATTGTCCAGGACATTAAAAAATATGTCAAGACACTTCCTTGTCTTGGAATAGCCAATCCTTTTGCATTAAAAATTGTAGAAACTGATGCCTCCGAAGTTGGATTCGGAGGAATTCTCAAACAAAAATTAGAACCTACTTCTCATGAAGAAATCGTTTGTTTTCACTCAGGAGCTTGGGATAATACTCAGCAAAATTATTCAACTATTAAAAAAGAAATTTTAAGTTTAGTTTTATGCATCAATAAATTCCAGCATGAACTTTTAAATCAAAAGTTTTTAGTCAGAATTGATTGTCAATCAGCCAAATATATTTTAGAAAAAAATGTTCAAAACATTGCATCAAAACAGATTTTTGCTAGATGGCAACCATTATTAAGTATATTTGATTTTGATATACAATATATTAAAGGAAGTGACAACTCTATCCCAGATTGTCTAACTAGAGAATTTCTACAAACAGGAGTGAGAAATGAGTGTCAGAGGAAACCCTGATAGTGGCAGAAGAGGAGGAAGTAGCTCTCGTGGGAGAGCTAGTTATGATAGTAAACTTAAAGGAATCATGGTTCCCCATCCAGTTACTCCAGTCCAAACAGTAGATATGGTCAATAGATATCAGGTTTTGGGCCAAATCCCTAAACCATATAATACTGTTCTTGCCAGTAAACCCCCAGTTATTGATCCTTTTTCTAATACAAGTAAACCAATTGTTACCAGTAAACCAGCTATTCCCTTTGATATCTGTGGAAAAGCAGTAACCGAATATACTGAAAGAACTGAGTATAATTTTTTTTCATAGGACTTTATGAAACCTAATAACAACCCAGTCAAACTAGCAGCATAATACTTTCTCCAGGATGGCATTTTGCTCATTTAGCACCTTATAAATATTTGTCATATTACAAAGAAATTTTATTCCAAACAGACTCAGTAACCATTAAACCAATCATGGATAGAAGGGATGAATCCAAAGTTCTATATCATTCTATCTACATTAAATAGATAATCTCCCAAGACAAATGGGGTAGTCATCCATCTGATCTCCAGCTACTAACTACTAGTAATCCACCTAGGCAAATTTGTTATTATGACTACATTGAAGCATGGGATAGAATATTCCTATATCAAAACCAAACATTTAGTCATTCATGGTTCATACAATTTGACCATAAGTTCAAAAGTCCAATACCACTCTGGTTCCCAGATTGGTGGAACACCTACGGTCCCCTAAGAGCCATTATCCCAGAAATACTTTTAGAACAAGTAGAGTATTTCGAAAAAGTTAGAACTAGTAAAAATCCAGATTATGCAGGATACGTAGTCCTCCATTTCCTCAGTAAATATAAAGTCCCCTGGATTTCAAAATGGCAATATAAAATAGCCACACCTTTCCAGGACAGTAGAAAAGTTCATGAAGTTAAAGGTCATAGAGCTCTAGTAACTCAACAAGACGGATACAGTTGTATTGCCAGAATCCATTATGTCAAATGGTGGGATAAATTTGACATCAACAGAATAATCAGTCAAGTCCAAAAAGAATTCCTGACAGTAAAAACCAGTTCTGCAACCAAAGAAAAGAAATTATCTGAAGGCTCCTCATCTTCTTTGGATATTTCTACAATTAACAAGTTATCAGCTTCAGAATTAACTACTCTGTTAAAAGCCATTCAAGAAAGAGCTGGCAGTCTTAAAGAAGAAGCCTCTGACGATAATTCTGCAGAAGAAGCTAATAGTCAACATTCCAGTCAACAATCAGTCACAAATCCATATGGCAGTGCAGATTTACAAGATGCTCAGGACCCATATGCATAAAGTTACTATGCATGAACAAGAAAAACTTTTTTACTATTCATCAATCAAAATCTTCAGTAAAAACCCATTTCGGCAGGTCGACAAGTTACCTAAGTAAATTACTTTTACTTTCAAGTAAATTGCTTTTACTTAAGTAATATGTTTTTCACTTTTACCTTATAATAATGGAAAGACTGTTTCTTTCTCGTGTGTTTTGCTCTATATATATGAGCTTCAGTTGTATTTTAGAGGCAGGATGCAAACTGCAACTATTATTGTAGTTTGGCTTTGCTTTGCTTTGTAAGTTTTCCTTTCTTCTTTTCTTTCTAGTTCTCTCGTTTGTATGATAATCTTGTATATAGTCAGTAACTTCCTGTAATATATGTTTTCAATAATCAAGTTTTAAGTTATATATTCAACTGTGCGGTCCCTTTCCCTTAATCCCCCTACATCATATGCATCCGACTTTTTTGCCTGGTTTAATTTTTGAGTTATTATCCCTTCTTTCTCTTCTTTTACTATCTTCTTCTCTTGAAAATTAAAATTAAAACTAACAACCAATCTGATATATATATATATATATATATATATATATATATATATATATATATATATATATATATATATATATAAGAGTTGTATCCTAGAAAAAACACCTTATATAAAGAACAATAAAGAATACCATCAAAAAACTTTATATTTCATCAAAATTGATTTGTTATGATAAGAATCACTAATTCTAACAACAATTAAACTTAAAACTTATCGAATCTAACATAGAACCTCATCTAAATTTCAAAATCAAATATTACATAGAATCCACTATAGAATCTTATATATATTCTTGTAACAATAAAATTATGTGTAATTATGTTATATTTGATCCTATTTTTTCGTTAGAATCTATATTTATACATAAAACATCATTTTTGATGTGAAAATTTAATCTAAATGCGATTTTATGTAAGATTCTATGGTGTTCTTTATTGTTCTTTATATAAGGGCGTTCTTTATGGACCAATGACCTATGTATATATATGTTGTGGAATAAAACTAGGGTTCGTGTGTGATTAATGCTAGGTGTTGTAGAATAAAAACTAGGTTACGAAATTGTATTTAATGCTAGGGTTCGGGAGCTTCGTGCTTTAATGGTTGTTTTCGTGTTCGAGACTGATTGGTCCTCATAGAGTGCCTACGTATCTCGTATTGAGAATCAAGCCAAGACGTAGTTCTGAGAATGAGGGGTCATGCCCTTATATAGGCTGAGAAACCTTAGAATTATGGTAGGAGTCAGAGACTTGGTGGACAAGTCACCGCCTTGAAGAAGGTTCTAGTCTCTTTCCATATAGGAATCAGTTTCCATATTGAAATTGATATCTTGGAGGCTAAGTCAGGCAGGAGTAACATCCTTGTTTGACTATTATTTGTTGAGCTGTTTATTAACTTCAATATTAATTATGAAATTAATATGAAAAATAGGGTTTGGGCCCATCCGGTGGGCCCCACATTTTGACCATATTGGGCCTAATTAATGCCACATTAAATGTGTCTTTAGGGCTTACTTTTAGCCCATATCATTTTCCCCCCAACTTCAAGGAAAACTGATCAGGTTTTCCTTGAAGTTATAACGGCCTTATTAGAGACACGGGTCAGGGTTTATTGCTCATACGTAATTATTCTCAACAATACCGCCTTAATGTAAAGCGTGGAGCGACCGACGCGTTTACGATGATGTTTGAACGACACTAATCGGTGTTAAACGGCACTAAACAGCGCTAAACAGCCTTAAACAACGTTTAAACAGTGTTAAACGATGTAAATGGCTTATATCAGCACTAACGGCGTTAATTGACGCTAAACAGTGCTAACAGGCACTAAACTTTGCTTAAACGACACTAATCGGTGCTAATCGACACTAATCGGTGTTTAAATGATCGGCCGAAAGGAGACCCGGGACAGTTGCAGCCACCCCCTGGTCAGCTGGTCGGCTGCCAAGAGGTCTTGGTCGCCTGCCAGGTGCTCCTGGTCGGCTGCCAAGTGCTCCTG
The DNA here is from genome assembly GCA_036435485.1 of Saposhnikovia divaricata. Lineage (NCBI taxonomy): Eukaryota > Viridiplantae > Streptophyta > Magnoliopsida > Apiales > Apiaceae > Saposhnikovia > Saposhnikovia divaricata. The sequence continues at coordinate 162,856,151 of CM071597.1, forward strand.
GTCAACTGCCAGGTGCTCCTAGTCGGCTGACAGTTGCTCCTGGTCGGCTGACAGGTGCCCCTGGTCGGCCTGACCCCTTCCCAGGCAGCTGGTCGGCTGCCAAGTGCTCCTGGTCGGCTGCTAGGTGCTCCTGGTCAGCCTGACCCCTTCCCAGGCAGCTGGTCGGCTGCCAGGTGCTCCTGGTCAGCTGATTGGCTGACAGTGGCTTCGTGTTAACTCAAACGGCACTAATCGACGTTTAAATGATGTTTAATCTATGTTAAACGACGTTAAATGGCATATGACGGCACTACTCGGTGCTAATCAATGCTAAACGGTGCTAAGTTTTAGGATTGTTCGAAGGTCGACGTTCGTTCTGGAAAGTAAAAAATCTTCACCAGAACCATCAACCGGGCCAACCTACTGACGGGAGGTGCCAGGAAGTCGGCCAGACCCCTTCCCAGGCAACTGGTCGGCTGCCAGGAGGTCCTGGTCTCCTGCCAGGTGCTCCTGGTTGGCTGAGGCTGCCAAGAGGTCGGCCAAGGCCTCCTCTGATAGCTGGTTGGCTGCCAAGAGGTCGGCCAAGGGTCTCCATGACTATAGAAAACTCCGTGAGCTTTGCGTGGACTGTAAGATCGTCCAAATCTGATACCCGGAGCTCAAGATATGGACCAAACAGCGTTGAAGGGTCCGGTTTCGGCTTCGTTTTCACATTTCAAAATCAAGGTGAGGCTACGAACATCAACCTCAAGACTTGATAATCAACCTCAGGGCTCGATCATCAACCTCAGCCGGCTAATGGCCTCCTCGGGAGGTCGGTCGGCCAAGTTCTTGGTTTATCATATTGAACATCACATTTTGAACATCAACTTCAGATTTCAAACATCAATTTCAGTATTCTAACACGGATTTCAATATTTTAACATGAATTTCAATCTCCAAACATGACCTCAGTGGCATTAAACGGTACTGAACGATGCTAAACGGCGCTTGAACGGCACTAAACGGCGCTAAACGGCGCTTAAACGGCAGTAAACGATGCTTCAAACGGCACTAAATGGCGCTTGACTTTGGATGCCATTTTTTTGGTCAACCAAACATATTTTGAACATATGACTTGACGTTCATTGAAGATGTTCGAAGGTTGATGATCATGCTGGAAGGTTGATGATCGCCCTGGAAGGTCGAAGATCGCCCTGGAGATTGATCATCATGTTGGGATTGATCATCACACTGGAGATTGACCATCACGCTGGAGATTGATCATCACGCTGGAGATTGATCATCACGCTGGAGATCGACCATCAGACAACCAAACAAGTGATAAGTGGTCAGCCAAGGCCACCCCTGCCAGCTGCTCGGCTGACAAGTGGTCGGCTTGAGCCTCCACTGCCAGCTGCTCGATTGACAGGTGGTCGGCTGGGCCTTCCCCTGTCAGCTGGTCGGCTGACAGGTGGTTTTGCCGGCCTCCCGGCTTCTTGTCGTGCCTCTCGGAGCTTCATTCAATTGTATTTTGAATCTACGTCCTAGCATTCAGTAGTTGTTTTAAACATATTCATATTTCGAAAATCACTCTGAAGATTGATCATCACCCTGAAGATTGATCATCACCCTGAAGATTGATCATCATCCTAGAAAGTCGAAGATCCTCCTGGAAACATCAAATAGCCAAACAAATGATGAGTGGTCGGCCGAGACCACCCCTGCCAGCTACTCGGCTGACAGGTGGTCGGCTGGAGCCTCTCCCGCCGGCTGCTTGGCTGACAGGTGGTCGGTTGAGCCCCTCCCTGTCAGCTGCTCGGCTGGCAAGTGGTTTGGATGGCCTCCCGAATGCTTTTTGTGCCTCGCTGAGCTTCTTCGTGACGTACGAATCTTCTTTATCAACGTTCAAACATGATGAAATGTATCAACCTTTAATCCTGATGACGTCTTCATCTTGTTTATCAGCATTCAACCATGATGGTGTTTATCAACCTTTTATCATGATGATTCTTGGTTGTTTATTTTTCAACCATTCTCTTACTTGATCAAAACTAACCTTTCGATTAGCACTGCTAATCTTTGGTGATATAGCTTCCTTAGTTGATTGCTGAGGGTCTCAGACCTTCCATGAGGAAGCTTCAAACTTCTTTCAGGAGTTTCACACTTGCCTGATCTTAAACAAAATTACTTCGAATCTTTTAATCATCATGTTAGAATGTTGATTCAGTGGCTCATTCTTGAACTATTCTTGAATCTCTTGATCCAAGGTTGGCTCTAGTAGCTTCGTTGGCCTTTAATGGCTTCAACTTAGTTCCTTAGGCCTTCTAGACCGCCATCGATCATCAAAGTGAGGCCTCGAACATCAACATCAAGACTTAATCATCAACCTCAGTCGGCTAGAGCGAAGGATTGGTTGGCCGGAGCATTCCTTGGGGGCTTGGTCGGTCGGCTCTCGGTTTATCATATTGAACATCACGTTTCGAATATCAACTTCAGGCTTTGAACACCAACTTCAGTCATCTGGAGCCTCCCTCGGAGCTCGGTCGGTCGTTGCTCGGTCCTTGAACCTCAATGTCAGTATATGAACGTCAATATTTGGACATCAACGTCAGTATTTAAATGTCGATATTTGGACCTCAATGTCTGTATTCAAATGTCGGATGTCATTATTTGATGTTGATGACCAAACAAACATCCTTCAATTCAAATTGGCTTTCATAGCTTTCGTGACCTTCTAGGCCTTAACTTGCTTGTTGACTCCTTGGTTTTAAACCTTGAATCCGTTCATGGTTGTCGGTTGTAACCAACCCTTCATTCTCATTCTAAGATGTGGAACTTGTGATGAAGCTTTAGTTCTTGCCCCCTTGCTACATATGGTGGAGGTCTTGCTTCTCGGTTGATCGTTCAAGAAGTTCCCTTGCCACTCAGCACTTGACTTTAAGTCTGGTGTGCCTTGGCTGGTTGTCAAACCTTTATCTTGATTCTAGGTTTCCAACCTTCTTCTTACGCTCACAGGACCTTGCTTTGGTTTGAATTCGATTGACGGCTCTTGATTCAAGTCCTTAACTCAAATGACAAACTTGATTGGAGGCAGACAGCCTTTTTGGGCATCAAGGCTAAAATTTTGTGTCGGGATTTGAGATTCAAGATTTTAAGTATGGAATGACAAAGGACCTCTTATCTTAACACTCTCACTGACAGTTTCTGTGCCTTCAAGGCATTATCAGGGAGCCAACCAGTCCCAAGATGAGCTTTAAGAGGGTCTATCCTTCAGCTTACATCAACTGGTGCTACCAATTTCGCATTGATAGTGGGGCCTTCAGGACCTGGAAGTAAAAACTCTCGGCATAATACTCTATCTCAGAAGATGCAAACTTAGATTGGGCATCAGCCTTAGCGTTCTCTTCTCCTGGAATGTGCTCCTCGTAGCACTCATCAAACTGAGTCATCACGACTCTCAAGTACTTTGCCATAGTTTCGTCCTTGGCTTCAAATTCACCATTCATTTGCGAGACTACTAGTCTTGAATCCCCATATACTTTGAGATTCTTGACTCTCATAATTCTGGCCAAGCCCAATCCGGCTATCAAGGCTTCATAATCAGCTTCGTTGTTGATTGTTGGGAAATCCAACTTCAAGGCATACTCAGTTGTGAACCCATCAGGGCTTTGCAAGACTAAACCTGCAGCACTAGATTTTGTTTTTGATGCTCCATCAAAATAGAGCAAATAGAGCACCAAATATTCCTTCTGATTAGGTACAAGCTCTTCATCTTTATTCTCTCTCCCAGGGGTGGTTACTATCTCCTGCCCCCCGACTTCTTGGTTGCTAATAGTGCATTCAACCACGAAGTCAGCTAATGTCTGAGCCATGATGGCTGTCCGAGGCTTATACGTGATGTCAAATTCTCCAAGTTCTATTGCCCACTTGATTAGCCTTCCACTGGCCTTCGGGCTGTGCAAAATATTTCCAACTGTTGGTCCGTCAGGACTTCAATCTTGTGTGATTGAAAGTATGGTCGCAGCTTCCTGGAAGCTGTTACCAATGCCAAAGCAAATTTCTCGATGGGAGAGTAATTCAACTCAGCTCCATGCAACACCTTGCTCACGTAGTAAATAGGTTTCATCAAACCTTATTCTCTTCTCGAATGAGGAAAACACTCAATTATTGTTCAGATACCGCCAGGTATAGATAAAGAGTCTCCCCAAGACTAGGTTTGGCCAACAACGGGGCTTCAGTCATGTATTTCTTCAGCTGTTCAAAGGCCTCTTGGCTTTCAGGTGTCCACTCAAAATTCTTCACCTTCTTCAATGCTTGAAATAAAGGCAAGCATTTGTCACTAGATTTGGAGATGAATCTCCCTAGGGTTGTAACTCGGCCCGTCAACTTCTTTACATCTCTTATAGAGCGGGGTGGTTCCATGTCCAAGATCTCTTTGATCTTATCAGGGATTGTCCTCAATGCCTCTTTTTGAAACCATCAGACCCAGAAACTTCCCTGATCCAATACCAAAAGCACACTTGGTTGAATTCAACATCATCTTATGGTGCCTCAGCACTTCGAATGCCTCTCTGAGGTGCTTAATATGATCTGCCTTGATCAGGCTTTTGACTAACATGTGATCAACATAGACCTTCATGGTTTTTCCAATCAGATGGGCGAATATCTTATTCACCAGTCGTTGGTAAGTAGCTCCTCCATTCTTTAGACCAAAAGACATAACAAGATAGCAGAAAACATCAAAGTCAGTTATGAAAGATACCTTTGGGATGTCATCCTTGTGCATCTTAATCTGATTGCGGCCACTGAATCCATCCATGAAGCTCAACATTTCATGTCCAGCTGTAGCATCTATCAATGTGTCTATCCTTGGCCGGGGAAAACAATCCTTCGGGCATGCATCATTTAAATTAGTGAAGTCTATACACATCCTCCACTTTCCATTTGCTTTCTTGACCATCACAGGGTTAGCCAACCATTCGGGGAACTGAATCTCCTCAATAAAACCAGCTTCTAAGAGCTTGTCAACCTCTTGCTTGATGGCATCTTGCCTTTCAGGAGCAAAATTTCTCTTCTTCTGCTTTATTGTCTTTCGCTCAGGATCGACATTCAACCTGTGAGTTATAAGTTGGGGATCAATCCCTGGCATATCGGCTGTTGTCCAAGCAAACACATCACTATTCTCTTGCATAAATGCTATCAACTTGCCCGTCAAGGGTTCCTTCAGAGAAGCTCTTATGTAAGTAACTTTCTCAGGATCGCTTGGCCGTCATGGCTTCAATGTTTGTCTTGGTCTTGGGCTTCTCAGGCGGCCTTTCGGATGGCATGTCTTCGGCCTTGAGTGTTGAACGTCGATGTTCGAAATCAAGGGTTTTCAATCTCATGGGTGTTTTAAATCATCGAAATATCTATCAGAGATACCGGTCCAAGGCCAGGGGGTTTCGGTCAGCCCCACGAGGTCTTGAACCTTCCCTAGGAGGTTTTCAATCTCCATTTCAGGGTTAATATTCAAGTGTTGAACGCTGGTATTCAAACATTCAACGTCGGCGTTCTGGATCGAGAATCCAAAATTACATATTGGTTTTCAAGTTTCAACATGAAATTTCAACCTTTGGATCTTAATTGGAGGTTCATGACCCCCTCAAGTTTGGCCTTCATAACTAATCTTGGCCTTCATGGCTAACAACTTTTGTTTTTCAACCTAGGATTCGGGGTTGATACCCCGATTTAGATTTTGATAAATGCAATCCCGTGGGCTTTTTGCCTTTTAGACTTCTGAGACGAGAGCTTGCTTGATCTTCTTAATCCTTGCTTAAGGTTATCTATTGGCCTTCATCCTTGGATCCTTAATCCTGTTTCTTAAGAAATATTGAAGAGTAGCTAGTCCTTAACATCCTCGGCCTTTCATGGCTTTAATTGTTGCATGTGGATTTTATCTGCTTGTCTTTTATCCAGGGTCCTTCACAGACTTAAACTCTTACTTGGTCGTGTTGTAACCTAAATCTTGACCCTTCGGGGTCTTTATTTATGCATTTGTTTGTTTTCCATTTGTGTATTCTTTTATTTTCGGTACTTGGTCATCCTTGACTTGCACTCATCAGGTGCTTGGCACATAAATAAAATCACACAATCAATGAATGGAAAACAAACTTGCATTAATAACTTGAAATGGGTTCAACCCTTTCATAGAGTACTACTGTCCTACTCGGAGCGACATGCTCTACAATGGTTTCATCGAACCTTATTTCTACTTCTACTAGATAAATATGAAGCTAAGTCATACTAGGATAACTTGAGCCCATCGGGGCTTTGCAAGACTAGGCTTGCACCACTTGATTTTGTTTTTGATGCTCCATCAAAATAGAGCACCCATTACTCCTTTTGGTCTCCTTATTCTTATTCTGAAGTTCACTTTCTGCTTGGGGTACTATCTCTTGCCCCCCGACTTCTTGGTTGCTAATGGTACATTCAACCACGAAGTCAGTTGATGCCTTAGCCTTAATGGTTGTCCGAGGCTTATGTGTGATGTCATCTGTTGGCCTTTCTTGGTGTTCCTTACCACTACGGACATTCATGTCTTCAATCGGAAGGACCTGCCCCCCGACTCCATCAGGCCTTAACGAGGCTACATAACAGCTTCGTGCCATCTTTTGATCACTTTTATGTTCTCCAACACCATTCCGGTTGGGAACTTGATCTTCATATGATAAGTTGAGGCAACAGCCTTGAATGCATGAAGTCCAGTCCTTCCGAGGATAGCATTGTACGTTGAAACCGCCTTGATTACCAGGAAGTTCAACATCTGAGTGGCCTCATTGGGCTCCTGTCCAATAGTTACAGGCAACTGAATAGTCCCTTCAACTTTGGATTCTACTCCATTAAATCCATATATAGGGATGTTATTGGGGGTCATGAGAATCATTGTAACCCATCTTCAAAAATGCTAGGTACTAGGGTTCGTGTGTAATTAATGTTAGGTGTTGTGGAATAAAAACTAGGTTACGAAATTGTATTTAATGCTAGGGTTCAGGAGCTTCGTGCTTTAATGGTTGTTTCCATGTTCGAGACTGATTGGTCCTCACAGAGTGCCTACGTATCTCGTATTGAGAATCAAGCCAAGACGTAGTTCTGAGAATGAGGGGTCAGACCCTTATATAGGCTGAGAAACCTTAGAATTATGGTAGGAGTCAGAGACTTGGTGGACAAGTCACCGTCTTGAAGAAGGTTCTAGTCTCTTTCCATATAGGAAGTTTCCATATTAAAATTGATATCTTGGAGGCTAAGTCAGGCAGGAGTAACATCCTTGTTTGACTCTTAGTTGTTGAGCTGTTTATTACCTTCAATATTAATTACGAAATTAATATAAAAAATAGGGTTTGGGCCCATCTGGTGGGCCCCACGTTTTGACCATACTGGGCCTAATTAATGCCACATTAAATGTGTTTTTAGGGCTTACTTTTAGCCCATATCAATATATATATATTTTTGAATTCAATGAATGGAAATATCAAATTTGTATTTGTTTATTTACCTAATTTGAATTGACAATTTTTTTTTTAATTTTCAAATGCAAGCATAAATATCAGACACAATTCAAAACCTGAACCAAACTCAATCCTATTTAATGAAGTAGAAATTGAAATGACCCAAAATAACTCGTAGTTAAAATTTACACCAATTCTTTTGTGTTTTTAAGTCAATCCAAAATTAACCGTTTGCATCTCCAATACTCATTTTTTTCTCTTTTGCAATTCGTGTTTTTAATTTGACAGGAGATTTCTAAGTTATAAAGTGTTAATAAAATTATCCAGGTTAATAATAGATCATAAAAAGAAAATATTACTGGAGAGGACTAGGAACTGTTTGAAGGGAACTGAAATAGACCCTAGTTATTTCCTCTCAAAAACGTTGAAGATCTAGAGCTATTGCATGCAATGATTTAGTTTGTTGTGCTAATATGTAATTAGTCACTATGCCATGCCAATAATCTGATTCACTATAAGTTTATCTAATAACCAGACCACGTTTACAATTAATTATTCAGACAAAATAATTCACATCATATAAGAGCATCTCCAATGCTATTAGGTAAATTGGTTAGCTAAAATAATATATTGTTATGCCCAAATCTGGCATAATGGCTAAATTGATTTGATTAGCTAAATTGATGGTTCATAATCTATGATGGGCCTAGAAGATGAAGATTGGGTCACTAAAGCCCGTTATTGGAATCAGCCCAGCACGCCTTGGCAGTAATATTTCTATCACAGGAGCACCTCGCTTGTTTCATAATTGCGCCTCGCTTATGTTCGCCTCGCTGTGTGATGCCTCGCTTCTGCATCACATCTGTCACCGACAGCGAGGTCATCATTTCTTCTCTGGAAGGCTCATGGCCAGACTCAAGGTCGCATGAGTAGCTGAGCACAGGGGTCGCTTCGCATGGCCAGGCCTCTCATGGTCGCATGCAAGGGCCCTGTTGGATCTTTCATTCCAAACCTATCCATTCGAGGCCATGGGTTTCTACAGCTAGACCATGGGTCATGGATAGGATTGATGGTTCATTGCCACGTCAGCCCTAGCTACATGGGCTTGGACTTTGGCTTATCTCTTAAAACCCTAGCCCGCCTAGGTAACTTGTGGCCCAAGAACTACGTCAGGCTTGATCCATATAAATAGGGTACGTAGGCACCTTGATACGGATGAGAAACAGTTTACCTGAAAACACCTATCAAGCTCAGCCACATTCATACACACAAACCCTAATCCTTTGTTCTTCTTTTGTTAGCAAAATATCCGTATTTTGCTCCGATAATCCAGCAAACCTCCAAAGTATTGTTATACAATATTCTCCCTATAACATTTGGCAAGCTAGAGGTGAGCAGATTGAACTATATCTGCGATGTGCACAGAAGTTAATGAAAAAGTTCAACAATATCAAAGTGGTTCATATTAGAAGAGAAAAGAATCAGGGGGCTGATGCACTAGCAAAGTTGGGGTCGCGTCGCGAGGCCACCCTACTTGGAATTATTCCACTGGAAATTCAAACAAAGCCCAGTGTGCCAGAGGAGTTTGTTATGAAGATAGCGACCCCAGGGTCAACCTGGTTGACCCCAATATGGGAGTATGTGAAAAGTGGAGCCCTGCCTCAAGACAAAAAAGAGGCAAGAAAAATCAAATATCAGGCGGCTCGCTATGTCATCTATGACGAGGTCCTATATAGAAGAGGGTTCAACACCCCGCTCCTAAGATGTGTGGATGGAGAAGAATGCAACTACATTCTCAGAGAAGTTCATGAAGGAATATGTGGCAATCACTCGGGGGGTAGTTCTCTAGCCCAAAAGATTCTTCGCCAAGGGTACTACTGGCCTACTTTGAAGAGATATGCTTTTGAGTTCGCAAGGAAGTGTGATAATTGCCAAAGGATCGCTAACTACAGCAACGCTCCTGTCTCCCACCTCACCTCGCTAACGAGCCCATGGCCCTTTGCTATGTGGGGCATTGACTTAATTGGGGAGCTACCTAAGGCCAAGGGAGGTGTCAAGTACGCAGTTGTGGCCGTTGATTATTTCACCAAATGGGCCGAGGCCGAGCCACTTGCCACTATTACTGCAAAGAAACTCAAGGACTTTGTGTACAGGGCAATAGTGTGTCGCTATGGGATTCCTTATCAGCTCATATCAGATAATGGAAAACAATTTGATAGCAGGGACATGAAAGAATTCTGTGAGAACTTGGGGATAAAGAAGAGTTTTTCAGCTGTGAGTCACCCCCAGACAAATGGTCAAACTGAGGCCATCAACAAAATCATCAAACATACTTTGAAGGCCAAATTAGAGGAAAGCAAAGGCAATTGGCCTGAAGAATTACCAAGGGTTTTGTGGTCATATAACACGACCCCAAGGACCACAACTGGAGAGACTCCATTTTCCCTAACATATGGCTGCGAGGCCATGGTCCCTGTTGAAGTGGGCTCCGGGTCGTTTAGAAGGGAACATTACGATCCCGATGCAAATGAGGTAAATCATAGATTGTACCTAGACATGATAGAAGAAACAAGAAGCGAGGCTCAGCTTCGCCTCGCGGCTTACCAACAGAGGACAGCGAGGTACTATAATGGAAAGGTCAAAGCAAGTTCTTTAAAGACAGGTGACCTCGTGCTTAGGAGAGTCATGCCTAACACTAAGGTCCCACGCCATGGTGTCTTTGGTGCTAATTGGGAAGGGCCTTACAAAATTTATGCTACTCTCTCAGAGGGAACTTATTACCTCACAGACATGAAGGATAAGGTAATTCCGCGAGCTTGGAATGCGGAACATTTGCGCAAATATTATCAGTGAAGGCATCGCTCCTGGTAGTTTCTATCTATTTCGCATGAATAAATCCATACAAAATACTGGGGGGTAGTGGTCGTATAGACACCTCCCCTTTATGGTGTAATGGCGTTGGGCCTCGCCCCACTTACCACTTTATTGGGCCTCACCCCATTATCATTTATTGGGCCTCGCCCCATTTATCATTTATTGGGCCTCGCCCCGCTTGTCAACTTGTTTGGGCTTCGCCCCGTTTATCAATATAAAAGTTCAATTTCTTTATGAATTACTTTTTATTGTGCATTTTACTTGCCTGTTTGTTAACATTAACATACTAAGGTCCAAGCCATCTCAACGATGCAAGGATCGCATTTGAAGTTACTGCTACAACAATCTAAGGTACTAAGCAAGCGAAGCTAAATTACTTGTGCAAATATGTTATGTGCAAAAATAACGAGGCATTATTGGATGGAAAAGTTAAAACGCACGAATTCATAAACAAAGGGTCGCCATGCGATCCCAGTTCAGTTGATGATCAAAGTTAAGGGGTTATCAAAGTTAAATAAAACAATATTACATGATTGCGAGACATTCAAGGGGTGTCCGCATCCCCAGTTCAATATTCAGAAACAGAGAAATAATTTAAGGCTTGGTGGCTTCAGCTGCTTTGGCTTGTGTGGCTTCGCTAGCGAGCCTGGCCGCCTCCTTCGCATCCTCTTCTTCGATTTCCTTACGAAGAGAATCTACGAACTCAGCATTTCCAGGCCCGAGCTTCTCCCAGTCGAAGTCAGGAACCCTTCGGATGAAGGTCTTCATAAATTCAACCTGGGCGGCCTCCACTACAGCATCATGGTCGAGCTTGGCAGCCTCGAGCTCCTTCTTCAACTTGCCAATCTCTTCCCCATGCTCTCTCCTAATAGTCTCTTCGAGCTCCTCTGCCTCCTTCAAGGATTTGCTGAACATATTTCTCTCATCAGTGATTTTCTTGAGCTCGGATCGCAGAGACGCGGTTTCTGTCTCGAGGGCGAGTCTATGAGTCTTCATCAGCGATCTCTTATCCTCCTCCTTCTAAAATTTAAGAACTGAGACCTCCTTCTCAAGCTTGGCTTTGGCGGATGCAAGGGTCTTCAACTCCTTGAGATGGGAAGTTTGGCGGATGAACGCTTCAGACAGACACTTGGAGAGAGATTCAGCATTATCGATCAGCTCGGCCCCCACCCAGCTCGTACACTCCTCTTCGGTAGCATGGTTATACCCATGCTTCGCGAAGAGGTGATGAACAGGGGTAGCGGTGGCTGGGTGCTTAGGAGTAGGGAGCACAGATTCATCCTTCCTGGCATTTTTGGAGATGTGGTCCTCAGGGGTACCCTGGGTTCGCTGAACGATCTCAGTGTTCTGCGATAAAGGTGGAGGAGGTGGCAGTTCAACAGTTTTTGGTTTTGGAGGGATTGGAGCAGTCTTCGCAACGGGGATGGCCCCGCTCTTTTGGAGAAAAGGAGGTCTACGGCCACTCTTACCCGACATGCCTGAAAAATGGAAGTAAAATGATATTAGAAGCGTGATAATAATACAAGTTATGCAAATGCGAGAACAGTAAGGATGAATACAATGTTAAAGTTAGCGAGGACGGAATAATGATCATGTTATCACGAGGAGAATACCCTCGCTTGTGGTAACAACAACTCGAGAGGACGAGGCCTCCTCGCGAGCCTTTCTTTTTAAGGAGGTCTTCCTCGCTCCTGAGGGCCTCGTTTTCGAAGGAAGACCGACCCCTTCTTTCAAAAAGCCGCACTCGATTAGGTTCTCGAGGGAAAGAAGAGTCCTAATGTTGCGGGCCTCCCGTGGGGTCTTCAGCACGTCGTCAGCACGTTGCTTCTCTTCGCCCTTCAGGACGGTTCGCACTTGACCAACTGCGATCTCAGGAAGGACGAGTTAGCGCATGGATCGAATGAAAGGGGGATGAAATTAAAAGGTTAAGTTCCATACCTGGAAGATAGTTAAAAGAAGTCTTGACTCTGGGCACGTCGTGGACATAGAAATAAGGACCTTTCCACGAGCCGGCATTACTTGGGGCACTGTGGTATAGTTCCTTCTTGTTGAACTCTGGCCACATGGAGAAATAAACGTAGCCAAAGTCTGATGCCCCGCATCGCTTCAATTGCAAAAAATAGCCCATGGTCCTCGCATCCAACTCAGGATAGCCGAGCTTGTGGTAAAGGATGTAAAGGGCAATCATGGCTCTGTAGCCATTGGGATTTATTTGGATTGGGGCAAGATGGTACGTTTCACAAACATCCCTAATAAAAGGGTGAAGGGGAGAAGATACGCCTATCTTCATCATTGCAGAGGTCAGAACCATACGAGGCACTCTGCCACCATTCTCTTGATAATCGAAGCGGTAGCATCGCATCGCAGATTTAGGGAGAATAATTTTGCCTTCTGGCCTGAAAATGTCGACCGCCTTAGATAAAGATTCTGTATCTAGGGTCGTTGACAGATCCCTGCAGCCTAGGACGCGAGGTTGGCCAGGTTTCACTTTCGAGCCTGGCTCGATGTCTTCAGGACGAGGACCGCCAACATATATGGTCCCTTCTAGCTCAGGCTGGGGAGTTGTTTTGTAAGGCTTAGGAGAAGCTTCTGGAATGTAATTGTAGTCAGTAAAATTGACGACCTTGGCTACTTCATCGAGGCCGCCATCATCAGAGGAAGGCTCTTCGTAGTCAGAGTCATCAGAGTTGGCTTCGTTATCAGCACCTCCCTCGATGTCGTAATAGGCATCGCCTAATGAATCTGTTGGAGAATCACTTATGTGAATGGGCGACACGGTTTGTGATGGAGGCATGGTTCGTGGTGGAGGCGCTTTGGAGAGAATTTCCGCTGCCCTAGCGCTGAATTCATCTCCTTTCTTTGTCAAAGTTGCGATGTCATGTTCGATGTCAGTCATGGTGTGAGGCTCGTCCTCAGCTGGGAGTACATCCAGAGATTGATCCCGCGAGCTTGAAGGGTGCTTTGTTCTCCATGAAATCAGAGGCACTTCACGGGTATATTCTTCGTTAGACCATAAAGGATCGAAGTATAGTTTGAACGAGCTTTCGCTGGTGCTCGTGGCTTTTGCGATGTTGGCTGCGGCAGCATCGCTGATTTGTATATGAGGCATGGGAGAAGGTGTCCTTGAACTATCGTCTTGAGACATCTGAAAAGGGTGAAATGATTAAGTGTGTGCTCTTACAGAAAACAAATGAAGGAGGAAAGAAACAAGCGAACAGAAAGGCTCTATGTGTTCTCGCATCGTTCACAGAGAATATGAGGGGTCGCAATCCTAAAGGGAAGGCTAACGTTCTTAACTTATGTTTCTATCTAAGTAATTACGGATCGCACTCCTACAATAGCGAGGACGGGTCGCATCATAAAATTGACATTTTGGGATCGCAGTTATTTGGGTTCGCATCGCATGCAATTTAAGCTATCTAATCATGCAATTACAATGAAGAATAAACATTTAAATGCAAGAAGAGAAAAAAGACTTACTTTTTCTTTAAGAAGGTTGAAGAAATCGAAAGAAACTCGGGATCGCTGGTGAAAGAGCTTGAAAATTCTTTGCGTTTGATCTGGGAGCAAACTGACAGCACTTCGACAATGTGTTTGTGAGAATAAAAAAGGAAATGATAGTGACAGGGGTATATATAGCCATCAGGAGAGAGAAAGACATGGGACACGTGTTGAAATCTCGTCCGTTGGACACACATCTCGAGACACAACAGCTGTCAAAACCTTTCAAATTCTTGGGGTCGCGACTACTCCAACGGTTATACTTGTTCTTGGGCTCGCTTTGCGGTGACAACTCGTATTCTTTGAGTCCACATCGCATCACCAATGGCAATATGGACTCGGGGGGTAGTTGTTATGCCCAAATCTGGCATAATGACTAAATTGATTTGATTAGCTAAATTGATGGTTCATAATCTATGATGGGCCTAGAAGATGAAGATTGGGTCACTAAAGCCCGTTATTGGAATCAGCCCAGCACGCCTTGGCAGTAATATTTCTATCACAGGAGCACCTCGTTAGCTTCATAATTGCGCCTCGCTTATGTTCGCCTCGCTGTGTGATGCCTCGCTTCTGCATCACATCTGTCACCGACAGCGAGGTCATCATTTCTTCTCTGGAAGGCTCATGGCCAGACTCAAGGTCGCATGAGTAGCTGAGCACAGGGGTCGCTTCGCATGGCCAGGCCTCTCATGGTCGCATGCAAGGGCCCTGTTGGATCTTTCATTCCAAACCTATCCATTCGAGGCCATGGGTTTCTACAGCTAGACCATGGGTCATGGATAGGATTGATGGTTCATTGCCACGTCAGCCCTAGCTACATGGGCTTGGACTTTGGCTTATCTCTTAAAACCCTAGCCCGCCTAGGTAACTTGTGGCCCAAGAACTACGTCAGGCTTGATCCCTATAAATAGGGTACGTAGGCACCTTGATACGGATGAGAAACAGTTTACCTGAAAAACACCTATCAAGCTCAGCCACATTCATACACACAAACCCTAATCTTTTGTTCTTCTTTTGTTAGCAAAATATCCGTATTTTGCTCCGATAATCCAGCAAACCTCCAAAGTATTGTTATACAATATTCTCCCTATAACATATATAATAATAATTAGCTATATTATAGATGATGAAAAAGTGATTTTGCTCTAATGTTTTTAGCTATATTTGTTAGCTATATTTCAAAAACAATATTTTACTATTATAATTATTGGAGGGAGATGAGTTGGATATGAAAAAAGTGTAAAATATTAATATAAAATTGGAGGGAGATGATGTGGCCATTTATAGATAATGGTAGTGGATCAACAAATATAGAAGACCAAGTGAGATTATCTAAAATTTTTATTGCTAACAGATTATGATTGGAGAAGGTAATTATGTATATGGGTTAGCTATATGAAGTGTCAACTAGGATTTAGCTAACAAGTTTGTTTGGGTTGGAGATGCTCAAAAAAATAAACAGAGTTAGGCAAATTAAATAAGGTAAATGGTCCTGACTATGCTTAATCCCAATAGTTTATAGTTGTGATTCGATACAACTCCAAAGAAAACGGAGTTCCAATTAATGTATTACTAGAGCACCATTTTTTTTAATAAATCGCCCTAAAATATTTTAGGGAAAAAAATCGCCAAAATACAAATGCATGTTTACAAAAATGTCAAAAAGAAGAAGACATTAATTTGCTTTGTTTACAAGACAAAGGAGTAGGTGTGACAAATGTACACTTTCGCCCTTTTTGACAATTAGCTGTTAGATAATGGTTAACTGATTGAATTAGCTGTTTTGGCTAACTGATTTAATTAGCTGTTTTACATCAAATTGTTGGGTAATTAACTATTTGAGTTAGCTTTTTGTATATTAACTACATACATAACAAATATATAATTAAAAAAGCTCCTTTAAGTAGCTTTTTGAAAATTAGCTTTTTGAATTCAAAAAACTATTTTAATCCGCTAATTACCAAACACTAATATTAAAGATTTTAAATGGTTAAACCTCTAGTTTAACTCAAACCTCTAACTTCCACTTGTCATACATTCGTAGGTAAAAAAACCCATTTCTTTGATTTAGGTATTCACGCTCACCTTGTGATAAGGTGATATCCAAGTCTAAGTGCATTCTTGATGTTAAGGAACAAGTTAAAATATTAAATATGAAGCGTAAGTAGATTACTTTTATTTAAAAAAATTTAAATATTTATTGTTAATTAATAATTCGTATGAAGCATGGATAAAAAATAAAATATTTTGGATGTCACTCTTAATTTTTTAATTCCAAAACTTCCAAAAGTTTTATATTACAATAATAATCTACATACACTACTTTATTCCACTATATTCACTTTATACATTAATTATTAATTCGTCTCACCACTTTACTCAATTTTCTTATTTTTTTGGCTATTATACAATTTTTTTTAATTCCATGACCAACTCATATGTAAAAAATGAGAAGAACAAGGGAGAGTAATAAATACATCTAATTACATAGTTACAGGAAATCGAACCCCTAAGTCTATATTGAATGAATACCATTTATATATGTATTTATGAGGGATCGAATTCAGGATAAAAGCAAAGAAATTAAATAAAATAAATAAAATTTATTTAATAAAGATATTGAAATGATTCAAACCTAAATTTGGAATGCTGTTAATTTATTTAATTATGTAATGATTATTAAAATATGGTATTTTGGTAATTTCATATTTAATGTATTATTGAAAAGGATTTTTATCAATAGAGGGTATAGTCGTATATGCGCCAATTGCAAAGTATGTAAATGGAATACAAGTTGTATACGTGGAATAAAATATGCCGCACGCCCGATCTGTGTATAACAAAAAGGAAGATACTACATAAATATACATGTGAGGATTGTTGAATCTCAATTACTTGTGTTGGATGTGAATGTAAAGTAGATAATCTAAACTCATGAGAGCGTTGCATGTGATTATTCCAAACATTTGAAAAAGAATGTTATGCCCCCGGCACCAGATCTTAGAGGCAGTTTAGGATTGCTTAAAATAAGTTAATTTTGATTTAATGAAGGTATTTTTAATTTAAAGGAGAAAGTAAAGTTGTTTACTTTAAGTTGAATGAAAATGTTTGGGTAATTTACTTAAAGTTAAATGAGGGTTTAATAATTTTGACTTAAAGCGAAATTTGACTTAAAAAAATTTTAAATTCATAATATTTGAACTTTACAAGAATCGTAAAAAAAAAAAAAAAACTTGATAAGTCACAAGTCAAAAGTACCTAAATGGAACTTATGACTTAAAGCAATTTTTTAATTTAAAATTGGCTTAAAACCGAGGTTGCCAAATACCCAAAAAACAACTTAAAGCTAATTTTTGCTTTAAGCATGTGTTGCCAAACAGCCTCTTAATCTAGGCTCCATTTCAATCGTGAGATACATTTTTTCATTCATCATCCCGGATGCAATTTTTTGTCCTCACATTTTTGTTTAGAGAAAGCTTGGTCTGAGGTTGCCCTGAGTAAGAATCCTGAGGTTAAAAAATTTTGTTCTTATAAAACAAAATAAGTGACCCCGCAGGAACAATTTTGTAAATATAATTTTTTTTACAATAATTTACATATATATCCTTAAATTTATATTGAAAATCTTTTAAATTCAGGGAAGAACCCGAGGATAAGCACATCAAGCCCCTTTTTTTTTTTTAATATATCACTGTATTATTTATTTTGTATCATTTGACTTAGCACATGTGGCTAATTAACATCTAATTAAAAATTAAGAGAGCCATACATCCAATCATATTGTAGATTAAGAGTAACGAGTTAAATTGTTTCAGGTTTCTAAAAGCCATCCGAAAGTAGGGATGGGTTGTAGGTCAGTTGCCCAAACAAGCACATGTATAGGGGAGAGCTAATTCTCCATGGCCCTATATGTTATGACTTTGAGATGGATTATGTACATAAAGACTACAATAATGGGTTAGACCACTCCCACACCCAGCTCATATTATTATTTTGCGACCCAATTTGTAACCTTTAAAAGTTGATAACAACAACTTACCACCAATCTTCAAACTATGCATCATGTGAATAATATTAAATCAAGAAGGTTCTTTCACGACTTACATTGTAGTACAAAAACTTATTATGCTTTCAGTACCGATAACGCATTTGGCAAGTAGATCATCAAAAGATTACCATGCATATAGTTTCTGCAAAGGAACTGGTGTGGTCTAGACTCCATCAAACATGCATGCTGCTGAAAAGTGAACTACGTACCTCAATTAAAGCCAAGTTTAAGAAACAACAGAACTGATACAATGTAGATTATAACTATGGCCATCAAAGGAAAGCAGATAATGAAACTAACACGAATATATACTACCAATTAATAAACAAGGCATTATTGTAACAGTCAAGATGGTCTCTTTGAGACCAGCAAATTTCAGTCTGCAGCGAGACAAAGAGAATCGATCATAGCAAGATTAAGCTCTATGAATGGTACATAAGGTCAAATCATACATGGCACTAATACAATAAAATTTCTACTTTTATATCGAATGAGAAAGGAGGAAGACAAATATCTTAAAGACATTTTTCTTGTTGCAGAGCTTTCCAAGCTATCACAGCTTATTCACAAAGCTTTCACCATTTTCCTAAAAAAAGGTGCTGATGAACAACTTTGAACCAAAAAAAGTTGAGGCTTCAGCAATCTACTATTAATACAACACATTTCAAAACACAACATGTTAGAAAAGGAATAACCGGAAAGAATGATGTTCCAAAACCTTTCCATTTTGAGCATAATTCTATAAAAAACAGTAATATTGTCTGCGCGTCCACTTAAATCTATGCAAGGATTTAATCCATCAATTCACAAAGGGAATCCCAGAAGGAACCTGTTGGGCATAGGCATCATAACGTGACCCAAAAAACTGCCTCAAGAAGTACTCTTCGTATGGTATCCGCTGTGAGAAAAAACGCCAAACAACAAGTGCAAATGCAACTGTGGATACTGGATTGCACAACATTATTTGAGTGCCAATTGACCATATAAGAAAACCAGAATATCCAGGATGACGAACAAATCCGTAGACTCCATGCCTCACTAATTCATGGTGCTCCTCGTGATAAACTTTAATAAGATGAGTGAAGGCCCTACCAGCAGTTATAATCGCCAATTTCCTGATAATTTCCCCAATAACAACCATGGCAAGGCCAAAGTTACTTATCCACCAGTGTTCCTTCAAACCAGGGAAAAAATAAACTTCAAACATGTACTCTAACAATGAAAAAATCATTGCCACAAGATAGCCTTTGCTGATAAGTAGAGACTTGAGAGTAACATTTGACTTTCCATGGAAGATAATTGCTAGAATATATTCTGAAACATGAAAGAAAGCTATAGAAAATAGCATTTCAGAAATTTGTCTGCACACCGTGTAACCGAAGACTTCTGTCATGGCGTCAAATTAACAAATAAGCACCTCTCTAGAGATGAAAGTTCAAAGTACAACTAGTATTGCTTTTAGCTAATAAATAAACTAACTGCTGGCCCCAGACCTGAAAATTTTCCCAAGCTTAATGACAATGATAACAGATTCTGACTTTCCAACTCAATCCAAAAATGACTCAACAATTCCATCGCCTGCAAAAAAGACAAAAAGGAATGTTTCAGTAAGTGGGAGGAATTTGGAAGCAATTACAAATGTTATGAATACTAAAGGGGAAAAGAGAAACATAGTAAAAACTTTAGTAGCATACTATCATCATATATGGTAGTACTAGTACTGTAAAGTAGAAAACTTAGTGGTCACCAAACTATAAAAAAGATTTTGAAGTCAACCAAAAGTAAAACACTTGCCATTTCTATTCTGGACTGAGTATGTTGGCCTTTCAAATTCTATAAGTATTGGTATTAAATATGTCTTAGGTCTTTACATAGTACCATGGTAGTAGTTAGTTATTACGAAAAGCACACATACGGTAGAGCTGTTAACATTAATTGAAGGTATCTGTTCGGTAACTATCAAGTCGAGACAATATCACACGAGGTGATCTCAAAGTAAAACTACACAAGGTGAAAGAGTGACATTATTGCCTTAAATTATTTCCAAAACAATAACAAATGCCTTTATGGACTTTCATTACTTCTCCAATAACACATTTTCTGCGTTTTTCATCTATGTTTGGTAAAACTATTGCTAACTCACATGAATGAAAAAGTGGCATTTTTTTTATGATCAAACTACCTACCCCAAGCCCCAGCGTCCGACATTTAGCGACAACAGCAGACAACACACACAGTACCTACACGTTACACTGATTTTTTTCATAAGTATTACCACCATATGTCTTTCCTAACACTTTGGGTTGAGTAAGGAACATCTAGTTCTTCAAGATTCTCTTTTGAAGAGGCATTTGTTCCTGGACGATGAACTAAAGCTATAATTATGACTTCTGAAAGTCTTTATTTGGTGAGACTGGGACTAGGGAGAAGATAAGGCTTTCATTGACATGAATATGCTCCATTAGATGGTTGGTGCAAGGCCGCAAATTAAATTCTGATTTTAACATGAATATGTAGTATAGGAAGATATGAGTAGACAAAATCAAGGAAGCGAAATGAACAGGATACGGAGTCCAAACAAACGTGTAAAGCCTTCTAAAGAGAAAAAATCAAGTGAGATGAAACACATACAAGGAAAATTAATTCAAAGTTTGAATTAGTATTTAAATGGCACTTCAATTACATCTAGGCATTGAAGCAGATAGTAAAGAATGTAAAGCCACTTGTGCCATATTTACACTGAAACAACTTCAAAAAAATGCAAGAGCACTTAAACATTTAGCCTTTTTAAGAAAATTCTGAAGAATGCCACAACACTTTAGTTCTATATTGCAGAGACTTTAAAGACGACTAAAAAATCAAGTTCTTTAGATAAAGACTACCAGAAAATAAAATTTCTAAGACATACTAAAGGGTACATCACATCACATCTCCATACTTCTTAATTAGCCACTAATTCCTCTTCATAATACCCGCAAACGATACAACTCACATCTTACAACTGTCTTGAGAAATGCTAAACACTACTAATCATTCCTTACCTTGTAAATAGCTCATAACATCTTTAAGCAGTACTCACCTACTGTGCATACTCAATATTTCAAATCATAACATAGTAATCAAAATCACAACTTTAAGTCATACCATATTCAGCAAAACCTTGATAAGATAATAAAATTTCACAAAATTGCAATAAGATCTCAACACATAAATCTAAACATTTTGTTTATCAGTTCTTTAATCAAGCTGTCATGTCGCGGGGGATTCAAGATGCTGTCCCTTGGTGCATGCTCTTCGCGGATGATATCGTGCTAGTGGCGGAATCGAGGAGGGCGGTGAACGACAAATTAGAGCTTTGGAGATCTACCTTGGAGTCCCAAGGGTTACGTATGAGCCGTTCTAAAACCGAGTATCTCTGGTGTAACTTCAGTGGTGAGGCCAGCGAAGAAGGGGTGGAGGTTAGGATTGAAGACCAGATCGTCCCGCAGACGGACAAGTTCAAATATTTAGGTTCGATCATTCAGAAGGAAGGTGAGATTGAAGCCGATGTCACGCATCGTATCAATGCGGGGTGGTTAAGGTGGAGGGCAGCGTCAGGGGTGATGTGCGACAAGAAAGTCCCTTTAAAGTTGAAAGGAAAATTCTATAGAGCGGCTATCCGACCAGCGATGTTATATGGTTCGGAGTGTTGGGCGGAGAAGAAGGCCCTAGTAAGGAAGTTGGAAGCGGCTGAAATGAGGATGTTGCGGTGGTCTTGTGGGCGCACGATGTTGGACAGAATCCCAAATTCGGTGTTTAGGAGCGAGCTTGAAGTGGCGCCTTTGTCTGCGAAACTTAGGGAAGGAAGGTTGAGATGGTTCGGCCACGTTCGTAGGAGGCTGGTTGAAGCCCCAGTGAGGAGGGTCGAGAGTCATTCGGTTGGAGGGGCGAGGAGGAGAGGCAGGCCGAGGAGGTCGTGGGAAGAGCAGCTCAGGCTGGATTTGAAGGCCTTAGACCTAAATGAGACCATGTCTGCGGATAGGTCTGATTGGAGGCGGCGTATCAGAGTGGTGGATTCTCTTTTAGGGTGCGGATCAGTTGTTGAGAGCCTCAGAATTGGGTTGTCTCGGTTAGCGATTTTGTAGTAGTTCGACTTTAGCGTTCTCACTTTGCGTTCTCGGTTACCGTTTTTAGTGTCTTTTGTTTGCTGGTTGTGCAGTTTCAGGGATCCTGGCTCGGTGCTGTCTCAATGCAGGGTTTTCGTGTGATTGGAGCGCTTCAAGTTATGAGTATCATAAATACTCGCAGACAGGTATGCCCCATGTGGAGAACGCCATGGGCTCAGGTATGGCTTTGATCATTTCCGTATCAGCTGGTTTCCTTTGTATTTATCACACTCTTGGTATGTCGTGCACTTAGCCGAGGGTCTACACGGAAACAGCCTCCCCACTCTATAAGTGGGGGTATGGTCTGCGTACATCCTACCCTCCCCAGACCCTGCTCTGAGCGGGATATACTGGGTATGTTTGGTTTGGTTTGGTTTAGTTCTTTAATCAAGCAAAGATAAACAACAAAATGGCTATAACACATGATCGTAATTAATACAATGAAATTAAAAGAAATGTACGAATTGGGAAATTTAAAACTGATTAGATACAAACCTGACAGCATAGTTCTACGTTGTAATCTGCTTCACTGTAGGGGTTTTTGTTCGTTGTACTTTTGTTGTTTGTCTTCGCGGTCGTGGACTCATAAACAAAGTAAGAAAGAATATAGTTACCAAGTCATGGACTCAGTTTAAGCCCAGATTGATATTTTATGTGTGTACGGATCCCGCCTGGGTTTTTTCTGGCCCATATGTTATTTCCGAAGAAAATAATCAATATATACTCCCTCTGTCCCAATGATTTCTATACACTTTCCTTTTTGGGACGTCCCACCATTTCTATACATTATCATAAATAGTAACTTTTAATAATATAAAACACTATTACACCCACTACTTTCTTCCACTATCTCTATTCTATAATAATATAAACACTATTAAACCCATTACTTTCCTCCATTATCTCAAATTTATTATTAAATATAAATAGGTCCCACCACTTTACCAACTTTTCATCTAAATTTACTCATTTTTTATACATTTTCTTGGTCTCCGTGTCCAAACCTAATGTATATTACTCATCGGGACGGAGGGAGTACATTTTTTGAAGGGAGGTGATATGTGCACACTAGGGGTGAGCAAAAAACCGAATTAAAATCGAAACCGGGAAAAACCGAATCGAAAAGAACCAAAACTGAAAAAAACCGAAACCAAAAATTGAAAAACCGAACCGTTCTAATATTTCGGTTCCGGTTTTAGGTGGAAACCGAACTGAAAAAAACCGAAACCGAACTGATTATTTATATAAATAAATATTTATATTTTTTATAAATATTTTTAAAATTAATCATATATATATATATATATATATATGTATATATATATATATATATATATGTATTATATATATACACAAAAGTAGAGAGGCACTGAAATAAAAAAATAAATGGGCCTAACATTTGTTGTTGTATTACTGTCTATTTGGGCCTCAGGAGTCAGGATATTAGTCGAAATACACGGACCATATTATACACTAATAAGTAATACCGTAATACAGACTCGAGAGTTGAGACTTGAGACTACGACTTATAAACATAACCTAATTTTCAATTCGCAGTTATTACTTATTCATCAACTGAACTCGAAGACTCGAAGTGATGATCTGGGCATCTGATAATCATGTCCAATCCATCTGATAATCCAATTTCTCAGCAAGTAGCTTCTCCAAAAGGTTCTTTACAAGTTGAACCTGAAGTGGTATGCTACTATTTATTTTAATCGGTTTTAAAACCGAAACCGAACCAATAAAAACTAAAACCGGGATTTTAAAACCGAAACGGAAACCGATGGTTCGGTTGCGGTTCCGGTTTTCAATTTTTAAAACCGAGGACATACGGTTCCGGTTCCGGTTTTACCCGAAAACCGAACCGAACCGGGGTTTGCTCCCCCCTAGTGCACACAGCACACCCTCCTCTTATAGGTGCACACCCATTATTGGTCATGTTCCCAAATTACCCTTATGCTTAATTAATATTTTTTCTTTTCCATTACCTTCTATTTTTCAAGTTTGTTTTTTATTATTAAATTAATTAATTAGTTGTTATTTATTTATAATTATATACCAAGATATATGATGAATTTTTAAGTATAAATTGAAGATATGCGTGTATCATTTTCCAAATTATATCATTGTGCTTACATAATAAAAATTATAGATTTTAAAAGACTTAAAACTAAGTTATATATGAAGAACTCAAGCATGATTATAAAAAACACTTAGTCATTTATAAGGTATTGGCATGTTCTGTATATGCAAAATTCATAAATCACGAAAAGTAATAAATCATTCAAAAAATTGCTTTCATGAATAGAATTGCAAAAGTTAAAGTGATTCAAAATATTCACAAATTTCTTAGTAATTATTTGAATTAACTAGATTGATAATTTTGCTCATTCTTGCAATTTCTCATCTACATTATTATCTTGCAAGTGTTCGTTGATGTTCTCTTATATTTGCAGAAGTTTCGTATAAACAAGAATTAGGATTTAGTTAATTAATAAAACATCTAATGTAGGTGTGAAAAAGGAAATAAATACAAAAAATAATTAAGGATATTTTGGTCTATTTAACAATTTTGGGTGTGAATCTATAAGCATAGGGTGTGTACATATCAGCTCCCTTTTTGAATCAAGTGGCAAAAATACGTAGTATTCTGACTTTCACCTTTGTATTCCTTCAAAACTGAAAAAATTATGAATTATCCCTTCAAATTTCAAAAATAGGAAAAATTAACAAACGAGAATCACATAAAATTATTAAAAGAAACTTGGGAGTTTGGATTTGTTTTGATTAAATTGATATCAAAATCCATGATATGAATAATGATCACAAAATACACACTGCTGAGATGAATTTTAACTCTAATTTAGTAATTTAAAAAATTGATATTTCCATTTTCGATCTATTTGGTCCGGTCCGATTTTGGATTGAACCGACCGAATGTTCAACCCTACTTCAAAAATAGAAAAAAAATTAACAAATGAGAATCACATAAAATTATTAAAAGAAAGTTGGGAGTTTGGATTTGTTTTGATTAAATTGATATCAAAATCCATGATATGAATAATGATCACAAAATACACACGACTGCTGAGATAAATTTTAATTCTAATTTAGCAATTTAATTTGCTTTAAAAGCAATAAGAAAGAAATTTTTATTTTATATTTTTAGGTGACCTTTAAATTTTTAGTGTATTGTATACTAAAAGACGTCATGAAGCTACATATACTTGATAGTAAATTATGTGTAATATTTAATTTTCTATCAAAAACGGTTTAATATTACCTTTTGACTTAATTGCATTTTCCAACCCTTTGGTTTTCTCTTATTGCATTTTGGGTAAGGTTATTTTAAAACATTAACTTTGCATCCCCAGACTTTTAATCCCGCTACATCTTAAACCCCTTTGATGAATTTCCGTCAAATTTGATCATTAACGTTTATTGTCAAAGGGTAAAAAGACTTTTTAATCAGAAATGTAATCTAACATTCTAAACCTCCGACGAATCATTTGCAAACACCAATACCTTCTTTCTCCCATAAAATCCCCAATTAAGAACCCTAAAAATTTAATAAATCCCCAATTCATATAATCGATCCCTACATGCCATGAAACGCCTTCCCGGATTTGCTTGAGTCCATGCAGTTTGTTGGACGAGCCAATTGCCACAAACACACATGCCTCTCATACCTCTTCTAATTTTGTTGCTGAATTGAGAGAAATAGATGAAGAATTTTTGGTCATAAGAAGTGTAGATACAATAATATATATGAGCAGCTGTCAATATTATTGTTTAGATATGTTAAGACATATTTACCCCTTTAAAAATTGATGTTAACGGTCGAGTTTGACGGAGAAACGTTAAAGGGTTGCAAAGTATAGCGGGTTTGAAAGTCTGGGAATGCAAAATGAATGTTTTAAAAGAACCTTACCCAAATTGCAATAAGCAAAAACCAGAGGGTGTTAAAATGCAATTAAGTCGTACTTTTTATATCAGCGTTTTTGTGTGATTAATTCATTTCTCCCATGCGAATATGCGAGCTGAGAAAAGGACCCTTTGTTGATGAGAAGTCTACCCTGTTTAATACTATTTCCCTCCCTTTCCCCGTACAATAATAATTCACATATTTAATTACTCTCCAGTCTCCACTCTCCACCAAGTCTTTCTTGCTTAGTGCTTACTTTAGTTCAGTATCCATTTTCCATGTGATCACTGATCCATCAACAACATTCTTAGTTTCATATGATCATCAAACCAAGCAAGTTAAGACTGGGCGGAATCATGTGTGCGAGAGTATTTAAATTTTTATAATCGATCTTAACCAAAAAAAGTACTATAGGAATCTCCGATCTATTCATCGCCTGTAAGTATTCCTCAATCTCTCTGTTTTATGTTTTCCCCTTTGAATATACACTTATAATTTAAGGCATACTTCTGTATGCAATTATCAGTCAGTTTCTTTCTGAAATCTTGATTACTTTTGACTTTTGTTACAGAACTGTGAAAATGTTGTCATTTTTGCGCTGTGTGCTTTGTTGTGCTGATGAAATAAACACTGGACAGTCTAGTTCTGAGCTTTACTATGATGAAAGTCCAAGCCAGTCTTACAATTATCATGTAATTCCTAATAATTATGACACATTTTCAAGAACCATTTTACCTAATTCATTCCCAAGTACTCACACTGCCACGACAACCCGGCCTCAAGAAGACTTTGGCACTATTTACAGGTTTCCCCCAAAATCAAACACCCCCTCTGTTTACAATCCACCAAAGCAAACCCTACCGAAAGTTAATGTCAAAGTTGGTTTAGGAGTTAATCCGAAAAAACCACCGGATGTAACCACTGCAACACGTACTAATGTCTTTCCAAAATCAAACACCCCCTCTGTTTACAATCCACCAAAACAAACCCTACCGAAAGTTAATGATAAAGTTGGTTTAGGAGTTAATCCGAAAAAACCACCAGATGTAACCAGTGCACCACCTACTAATGTCTTTCCAAAATCAACCAGTTCCTCTTCCTATCTTCCGCCATCACCTAAATTAGGTTCATCATTTTCCTCATCATCTTCTTCCCCCTTTGGTGCAATCCCGGGCTCCCCAAAATCTTCTTCTGTGTCCACGAAACCTATTCTGGCTCGTGCTGCGTCTACCCCAACATCAAATCAGACAAAGAGTCAATATAATGTGGTGGAGCAGGGTTCGACCCTTCTTTATGAAATTCCAGAAGATATCAAAGGTTTAATTAGGAAAGATGTTGTGCCGGGGATTTTGAAGAAACCTTTGTCTCCACAAACGTACAAGGATTACTTTGCGGCACTGCTGTATGCTGAGGACTATTACCTCGAGGTACTTGCTGTAAATTTTAAATATAGTTTGTTCCTTACTAATTCATATGTACTGGATGTATGAAGATATATTTGAGTCATATAGCTACTAGTGTTGCTTAGGGAAATCACTTTAAAGTAGGAATTTCATTTATAGTTCAGTAGGTTCAGAATATGATAAATGTTATGCTAATTTTTGGTATTGGACTAGTATGAGATCAGTGATGAGTCTGACGACTTAACTATTATCATTTATTAATGAGGCATGATGGCTTAATTTGGAATGGCAACAGGTGGCAAGTTTTCCTTTTTCCGGAAGTATTACTACATTAACATGAGAATTATGTTTTTGGTTTTATGTAGGTATTGATATTTACTTCTTTAGTAAGCTGTATATATGATTGTCCTACAGTTGTATCAAGTAAAATGACGGCCTTCTAGAACCTCGAAACTAGTCATGAATTATAAGTCAGTATCATTTAGATGTAGATCAGACATGGTTAGTATTCCATCAAGAATGCGATACCTCTTTAAGGCTCCTTATACAATTTATATTGCTCCATCTAACTTTCGACCTCAAGCATGACATTATCTTTGTTGCTGCAAGCCTGCCAATATAGGGATAGTTTGATGTGGTTTCGGTCAATGCTATTATATTCTCCTCTGTTGTTTAATTTGTACAAATATGATCAGAAATGGGATGGGTTTGAGATGAAGAATGTCACCTTGAACTTGCAAGAAGCAGAAATACATGGCAGGAAAGACAAATCCAAGAACAAGAAAAGTAACCAAAAAGATGAAAAGATTTTTGTGGAATTTGAGGTAGACTCCATTCCTGAGAAACGACCATTTCTTCTATCTAGGGACTTTGCCTCTGTACGACCTGCTGGCAGAAAAATTGATCCTTTTCAGGTCAGCATTTCACACCTTAAATCAAGTTTTTTTCGTAGATGAAGCATGTTCATATTCATTCTACCTTAGCATGTCCATATACTAGATGTCACACTTTACAAAATACGGTGCAAGAGTTTCACTCTTTTAGTCACCAAGTGACTTCCTCTTTTATATTTTATGTCGCGATATATTATTCACTTTCTAGATATCATTCTTATCATCTCATAACATTTGATGACTTCTTCGCTACAAACTTGCAAAACTCACAATTCTTGAAAATGTAGTTAAGTTACGAGCTCAAGACAGCAATATTAGATTGATATATTGTCCATAGGTCCAATTGCCTTGTAAAATCCACACAAGAGCTATATTCATCAAGGATCATCGAGTCCAGATATAAATTTAGTTTTTTTATTAAGCAAATGGAGTTCAGAATAGCTTTTAAACTGTAGAGAATGTGTGTCAGAAGTGTCCCCATTTACATTTGCACAAGGCTACTCTGTTTATGTGCCGTATAATTGTTTTAGCTTGTAAGTTGTCTGACCATGTGTCAGTGACGGAATTTTTATAGCATGACATGCGTGTAAGGTCACTTCTTATAAGAGCTTCAACTGTTCAGAAGACTTGTTTTAGCAAATTATATACATTGATATAGGAACTACTCTCTCAGTATATTCATTGTTCTTTTAGTTAAGTGTGCAGCATATGGATGGTACACTGTTCCAATGGAATGCATTTTGTAATAACTTAAACAATTTCTCTTCAAGATAATGTCAACTACAACTAATTTTAATGAAATCTTGAATAGGGCATTATCTTCCGAGTGGTGAGAAGTAATGTTGTGCTAGTTGAATTTGGGGACGATTTTCTTGCTCAGCATTACTCTTCGTGCAAATACGACGTTAAGTTCTCATTCAACAGAGTATGTTTAAAGAGGGCTCACCAAGCAATTGCAGCAGCATCAGATATGCTGTTCACAAAATTTCTCTTTCCTGACTATAGGCCTAACGACAGCTATTTCTCGAAAAAAGTTTCACTCACGGAAAAGGTTCTGTTCAGCAGTCACAAACTCGATTCAACTGCAATAAGTCGAATTATTAACCTCAATGGCTCACCTGCTTATCTAGTGGAAGGACCACTATCAGTGACTAGAGACAAAAAATTGTCAAGAACTGGAGTAGTGCTTCGAGATGCAGTAGTCCAATTATCTCAGGCCTCTTCTCAAAACAGAATTCTTATTTGTGCACCTACAAACAGCACGTGTGATGTATTGATGAGAAACATGTGGAAAGAGGTTGGCGATTCTAACATATTTCGAGCCAATGCTGCCTTCAGAGAGTTAGATGGTGTCCCTGTTGACATCCTTCCCTTTTGCCCTTACAAAGAAAAAGATGAAGTCTTTACTTGTCCTTCACTTTCACAACTTCGGAAATTCAAAGTTATTCTATCGACTTTTATGAGTAGCTTTAGGCTTCACAATGAGGGGATAGAACGTGGACATTTTACACATATTATCCTGGTTGATGCCAGCTCTGTAATTGAACCGGAGATCCTGGTGCCTTTGACAAACTTGGCAAATGTATCAACAAACGTGGTGGTATCCGGTGCCCCAAGAAACCAGTCCAGTTGGGTCCGTTCCGACATTGCAAGGAAAAATGGATTAAGGACTTCACTTTTTGAGAGACTCCGAAACAGAAAATTATACAGGGATCTCAATCCAGAGTCTATAACACAACTAGAAGATGACTCTAATTCGTCTTCATCAAACTTCGGGTAAGCTGTCTGTTCTTGAAATGTGTTACGTGTATAAGCGTGCTCTTCATCGTTTCTGTCCTGTTAATTATGTTTGTGAACTGAAAGACTTCTATATTTGTTGCTTTCTTATTAAACTAAAGTTCTGCCAGAAAATTTTACTTTGGATTATGCCTGTTTGTAGTTTGTAACTTGTAAGTGCGAACTTTTTTTTAATTTTCCAGCTTCGTGCTTAGTTTTTTGATCAACCTTATGAATATGAGGCATGAGCCCTCTTGATCCAACAGAGGAGACCCAACCCTGGAGCTTGAGAGGAGCAAAATCACAGTTTTTTTTTAAAAAGTAAATGATTTAGTTTTTTTTTTTGGTGGATAAATGAATGAATTGATAAAAACACAGAAGTAATTAACTGGCCAAAAGTTTGCCATGAATCATGTCTCTGCATCGCCATGGATCATCAACATTTTAAAATTTGTAAATTATGAGCTAATCTGCATCAGATAATGTTTTTTTAATTAAATTGACCAAAATAAATTGGGATTTAGCGATACTTTATCAAGAAGTCCGTCCTTTTAAAGATTTGAAACATTTTAAAAGAAGTCCATTCTTTCAAAGATTTGAAAAAAATCCAGTTACAAGAAGACGGAAGACGATAACAGGGATGTTACTCCTCGAAATCAACCTAAAAAATCTCCATACCACAATGATGCGGAAGTGATGCTTCCCCATATAACTTTAAACAGCCAAACACATGATTCCCTTTTAAATGCTTCTTAATCATAGATATCTAATTAAACTTATAGCCCTGAACCCCGACTAAATAAATCCATTAAAAGAATAAATAGTACAGACACAAATTGTTATATTAACAAAATTAAGAGCATCTGTGATGGTTATACAAAATATAGATAATGTAAAATTAGATTTTTTAACGTTGGAGATGCTCTAATACAATATAAGCTCCTCTAGAAACTGGGCACTATTACAAAAGGTTCTCTAAAAAAATATTCGAACTTCCACTATAAAAGATTCAACTTCAGAGTTAAGTTGGAAAAAAGGAAGGCCTAGTTGTTGTTGAAGTCTTGTATTCTTTCTTTACTTTGTTTTCCAATTTTACTATCAGTGCGATCATTCACTTGTTGAAATATTAAAATACTCCATCAATGTACTATATTCTTTACTTGCTTTCTCATGCCATATGCTCATCATTCACCCTCATAGTAATATATCATTGACAACATTCATATGAATCTCAAACCAAATCTTTTGAGTTCTGTCTCGGTAAAGCCGTTCTGGTGAGTATTCAAATTTTTGTAATCGATCCTAGTTCATAACGAAAAAATGTATCGAAATCTCAGATCTATCCCTGTTCTCATTTGTAATTTTCCACTGTCTCCCTGTTACAGAATATGCTTTCCTTGTTGCGCTGTATGCTTTTGCTGCTCGACAGTCTATTTCTAGGATCTTATGCTAAACGTTACAAATTAATTAAGTAATGGCAAATTGGCTCGTTCGGGCATGTTTCTGGCTTCTACCAAGTAAGAGAAGCACACTTTTGAAATATTTTGTGGGGTTACAAGTATTCAGAGTAATCAGGAGCATAGAAGTAAAGATGTTTGGTTTCTTTTTCTCAGTCCTTAAAAAAGTATATGTTTTCTTCCGAAGTGTTCTTGGTAATCGTCATCAGTCGTTACCTTCGACAAAAAAGGACCTTAAGAATCATCAGCAAAATCATTACAACGCATTTTCATTTTCAAGAATCGATTCGCCTAGTTCAGTTCCCAGTGCTCGAACTGCTACTACAAATCAGTCGAAAAACTTGCCCCCTTCTTCCAATTTTACCCAAAAATCAAACATTGCCTCCTCGGTTTACAATCAACCAGAACGTAACATACCAACAGTTACTATCAAAGTTGATTCAGGAATTCTTCCTAAGAAAACACCAGATGTACCCACTAAAACTCATACTGTCTTTCCATTGTCAACTAGTTCCTCTTCCAAACTTCCATTTGAAGTAGGTTCATCATCTTCTTCCATGTTTGGTGCACTCCCAGGTTCCACCCAATCTCCTTCAGTGTCCAACAAGCCTATTCTGTCTCGTGCTGCACCTGACCCGACATCACACCTGACAAAGAGTAAATATAATGTTGTGGAGGAGGGTTCAACTCCTCTTTATGTAATTCCAGAAGACATCAAAGGTCTGATCAAACAAGATATTGTGCCGCGAGTTCTAAAGAAACCTTTGTCTCCACAAACCTACAAGGATTACTTTGCAGCATTGCTTTATGCCGAGGACTATTACCTTGAGGTACTTCAATGTTAAAATAAATGATTTGGCTTACTAATAAATAACAGATTTTGTGTTATACTGTCACTGAGGCCTACATGTTTCTTGCATTGTTTTCCAGTGACCGACTAAACTCCTAAAGCATGCTTATGTTTATTATTGGAACACTATGAGATCAATTACAACATTAACTAGTCGTTTACTATGCTAGTGAAACCTAGAGGCCTAATTTGGGAACCACAACTGGTAGCAATTTTTCATCTACTGGGAGTTGTAACCATTAAAATGGATAATATTTTGGTCATATGTAGTCATTGGAGACTGAATCTATAATTAAGTGTATCTATACGACTATTAGTGTCCTACAGAGCTGGAGTATTGCGTGGAATGACTGGTTTCTAGAGCCTCTAAACCAATCTGGACTTATTCATTCCTGTATGTTAGTATGCTGTCAAGAGCATAGTACCTCTTAATAACTGGTTTCCCTTACAGTTGCTTTTGCTTATTTTCTTGCTTAAGTACGAAGTAATGAAAGTGTCTTTATTGCTGCAAATACAGGAATAATTTATTGTAGTTCAGTTTATTGCTTTTGCGTTCTACTCTATTATTAAACTTGTTGAAATACGATCAGAAATGGGATGGGTTTGAGATGAAGAATGTCACTCTGAAGCTGCAAGAAGCAGAAATACATGGCAAGAAAGGCAAATCCAAACACAGTAACAGTGATAAAAAAGATGATAAAATTTTTGTGGAATATGAGATAGATGCCATTCCTGAGAAGCGACCATTTCTTCTATCTCGGGACTTTGCCTCTGTACGGCCTTCTGGCAGAAAAGTTGATCCATTTCAGGTACACCTCTATGTATGTAAATTTTTGATGGTGAAGAAGCAAACATTCTTAAGGGGGGAACACATGTCCTCTTGTGCTGCTTCCTTGATGTAATGTGTCAATATTAGCCTTTTCAGTTGCATATATACGTGTCAGCCTAGTAAGAACGGGGAGGGAAATATGATAGCATGATAGGCATGTTTGAACCCATCTTCCTTCTATCAGCTTTGACGATTTAGGATACTTTGTTTAGAAAATCTTACATTTTAATTAAGAAACTCTCTGTAGGTGCAGTGTTTCTATAATTCAGAATAAGATTATATATGGAATGTTATACATTTCTGACTGGTTGGATTTTGAATAGCTAAACAATTTATAGGGATAAAGTTGTCAAGATATATAACTAATTTTATTTAAATCTTCAATAGGGCATCATCTTCCGTGTGGTGAGAAGTAATATTGTGCTAGTTGAATTTGGAGGCGATTTTCATGCTCAGCATTACTCTTCCTGCAAATATGATGTTAAGTTCTCATTCAATAGAGCATGTTTAAAGAGGGCTCATCAAGCAATTGCAGCAGCATCTGATATGTTGTTCACAAAATGCCTCTTTCCCGACAGCAGACCTAAATATTGCTCTTACTATTCAACTGCTATTAGTCGTATTATAAACATCAGCGACTCACATGCTTATCTTGTAGAAGGCTCACTATCAATAACTAGAGACAAAAAATTGTCAAGAACTGGGATAGTGGTTCGAGATGCAGTAGTCCGATTATGTCAGGCCTCTTCACTTAACAAAATTCTTATATGTGCACCTTTAAACAGCACATGTGATGTATTTATGAGAAGCCTGCGAAAAGAAGTTGGTGATTCTAACATATTTCGGGCCAATGCTGCCTTCAGAGAGTTAGATGGTGTACCTGTTGACATCCTCCCTTTTTGCCCGTATGAAGAGAAAGCGGAAGTCTTTACTTGTCCATCCCTTTCACAACTTCTGAAATTTAAAGTTATTCTATCGACTTTCATGAGTAGCTTTAGGCTCCATAGTAATGGTATAGAAGGTGGACATTTTACTCATATAATGCTGGTTGATGCAAGCTCCACAATTGAACCAGAGATCATGGTTCCTTTGACAAACCTGACAACTGTATCAACAAAAGTAGTGGTAACTGGTTCTCCTGGAAACCAGTCAGGTTGGGTTCGTTCCAACATTGCAAAGCAAAATGGATTGAGGACTTCATATTTCGAGAGACTCCGGAAGAGCAACTTCTACAAGGATCTCAATCCCGAGTATATCACAAAAGTTGAAGATGATTCTAGTTTGCCAGCTTCATCGAACTTCAGGTAAGCTATCTTTTCTTGAAATGCCTCACTTATAAGCAAGGTACTCGGTGCGTATTTTGTCTGTCTTTCCTTCTCTGCAATTATATCTGTAAACCTGAAGGCATTTAGATTTGCCTGCTTGTAAATATGAACATTTTTTCTTAACCCTGAACATTGTAAAAAGCTTGCTTATCAAGAACATGACAGGGGCTTCTTGTCCCAACGGAGGAATGATTATTGAAGTAATAATCCTGTTTAATTTAAATTGTCCCCGTGATGGTAACGAGAGAGTGGCTCACGTATGATACTCATTGTCATCAATAAGAATGAATTGTTAAATAGTTATTTTGTAAAAAAAATATTTTTTTGTTTTACCTCCAGTTATAAAATTTATCCTGTTTTATGTTTTATTTTGCTCAAATGCCGGAGCCTACAGAAGCGTACAGCCATACATGGTTGATATTGAGAAAATCGTAATACCTAAACATTAACTCAAAACTCGTACATTTATAAACATCTTAATCAAATTTTTTCTTTTTGTTTAGCTAGAAATAAAAATAAGCATATTTACCTTTTACTTTAAAGGAAATTAAAAGACGTTTAACTCTATTTATTTCTAAAAATTAAATTATTATATTCTCCCAATTTTGAACCCATCTTGAAATATAAGTTCTAGGATGAAGTACATTATTTTTTTCAAAAAAAAGAGACGTTTCATTAATTGATCATATAATGAAAGTACACACCCCAAAAACTATAAAGGATGTTGAGGATTTCTTTCATCCACGAAAGTTTATCATCTAATCGAAAGGTATGCTTAAGTATGGATCGTAATCTAAGTTATGATTACCGATAAAAAAAGATTCCCCCGTAAAAGTTTAGACAATAAAATTTTTATATCTTAAAGGAGAACACCTAATACATGATCTGTAATAAAATAATCGTTCAGTCCAATAATATATACAAAAATCCTTACCGGTAAGAACATGCTCCTTTCCTAGCTTATTTCCATCGAACAGAAGATATGTTTTTAAACATTTATATAGGTGGTTGTTCTATGGAGAACCATCTTACGTGGAGAATCGTGAAGAACCATTTATTCCACACTAATTTCTGATTCTATGATTGAACCAAAGTTCTACTTTTTTGGTTCTATAAAAAAAGGTCCAGATTTTTTTGGTCCTACAAAAAAAAACTGAGACAGATGCTGATGTGGCAACCCTGCTTACGTGGCAGTGCCACGTCAGTAGTGGTTCCGTCATCAATGACGTGGCAGCGATGACGTAGCGTCTTCAGATTTTTTTTTTTTTGAAAAATTTTGGTTCTGCCATAGAATCAGAAAAAATAAGGTTGTTCTCCACGTAAAATGGTTCTTGTAACGCCCTCCCGATCTGGGGTACACAAAACTAAATACATAAACCCTGTTGACAATAATAATAAAACATGATGTAATGACCCCACTAACAACCTGGATCTTCAACAAGTAGTGGTATGAAACAAGCAAACTGATAACTAAGTTATTACATTACAATACCAAATCCTTTATCAACAATTAAATACACTCCATAAGTTTAATACAATCCACACAGATATAAATTAACTAACTGGCACTATTACTTCTAATCTTGTCTATAGCCCAAAAGTCTTCTTGCTACCAAAGCAAAACTAGCGACTAAGGTCCACAACTCGCACTTCTCGTGACCATGCCCTTAAGACGTATCATCTTCCTTCTTAACTGAAATGGGTTAGAAACAATAGCAAGAAGTGATCCAAATGCTCAGCAAGTAACAATATAGATGCAAATGAATCAACAACAGAAATATGGATACAACAATATAAGAATCATTCTTTGAGCTCTTCCAAAATTTGACAATTTATAATCCATTTCCAAAGGTAAGGAGAAAGAGAGAGAGAGAGAGCAATCAATTCTCTTTTTATATCATATTTCCACCTTTAAAACATTTCCGTTAAATTAAGCTTTTTATTAAAACCGGATAATACGGGTGATCAGCCACGTAATGTCCCCATACCGGACACTAGGTCCCTCTGAACTTTAAAAATCGTGTTCCCAATTAGGCAACACATTGGACTCTATTACTGGACTAGGACTACCCTAGCCTCTTACGCTAAATTAAAGTGTTGGACTAGGATCACCCTAGCCTCTTACGCTAATTCAAAATAATTAATTAAATGTCCATAAAATAAAGCAAGTTTCGATGAATGGAATTCTTATGCAATAATTCAGAGCAGGGGATTATTCTGTTTAATTTCAAGAATAAGTGACTAAAAGTCAAGTAAGCAATCCAATTTCATTGTATAAGGTTCGCAAGGTAGGGTTCAAGTATGATTCACAAGTATTTAAAAATAAAGGTTTATCAAGCTCTCGCCATTTTAGAGGTGTAATATAAGGTGATATCGAATATGGTATGGCTCAGGGAAAGATAGGTGTATAAGAAATAAGGGTCATTAATTGAATTAAGAACAAACAAGGTTTAAGGATTTAGAGATTAATCAAGGGTTATAAGGTATAGTTATGCTGGTGTGAATTAAGGGAATAGATATGAAATAATGTTTAAGCTTTTGCAAAAGGTATGTTATACCACAAAATTTGCAGTTCAACGAGAATTAGAATAAGCAAGGAGGTACAATAGTTTAAACAGTAATCTATAAGGGTAAAAGAGAGGGTACAAAGGTTTAAGCAATAGTTTATACGGATTAACAATATAGTACAAGAGATTCGACAAATAACTTGAAAGCAGTAAGTTATAATAATTTAAACAACAATCCATGAATAATTAAAAGAATCTGAACTTCGATAAAAGGTTCGAGTTACTTGCCTTAACACAATACTTTTGCTCTAATCACTTAGTTCCACAAGTTCTCAGCCTTTGCCTTTCCTTTACCCATTGAGTCCACGTCCTTCGAATCTACACATAAAAACACTACTTCAGAATTCTATACAATATTCGACGTTCGTCTTCGAATGTCTAACCTTAATCTACCCTTGCGATAATCCCTAAATTTATTTACTTTAATCATATAAAATCAACCACATACCACTGACATAAACATATAATTATAACCGAAAAATATTTAACAAATAATCACGTAAATAAAATATAAATCCAAATACCAACTCCATACTAGTAGTACATACATATCTACATATACTCGAAAAAATAAAATTAAGATTTTTAGAAAATTTTGACGGCATCCCCTTTATACGGGTGACTGTCAGTCGGAACATAACCGACACAACCAACCAAATATCCATATTCCAAATGATATTTACAACCAAGTCATAAACTAAACAATTCGAACTACTATAATTCCCTTTCGGATAATCCAATACAAATTAAATAAATTACACCAATCGACATAAACTTCGGAACTTACAAATTAAAGTTTAATTAAAATTAATTTCGTAAATATTAAAATTAATTTTTTTGGCTCACGTTTCATCATCGCCAATTTACCCTCGACTCAAATTAAATCATCGTCGAGGGGGCAAAATCCCGAGGTTACCCTAATTTTTGGTTTCCGACTCGAAACTTAACACATAAAATATTTCATTCGGACAATTTGGAAATTTTTCTTATCAGAATAAATCAAACAACATACTGGATTGTCACTAAGTACTAATAATTCACAGAACTTTCGAATCATAGCCTGACTTGTAACCACATAGCTCAAACTCAATAATTACAATTACTAGTACCATATACACTCAACCACATAGACACTGTACCCACACACACCACACCCAAACATTCACACACGCACAGGATTCACAATTATAGCAAACCCAGCACTCGCTCAACAACATGACCACCGCACAAAGATAACCAGAACAGGGGAGGGGAAGAGGTTTGATAATCGAACCCAACATATACCTATAACCACACACTCACCCACACACGGGAATAATACACACACGCGGGCTACAGGGAAAATTGAGAAACTATAGCTCAGAAGCACATTCACAGCTGTAAGAACAGGTTGGAAAAAAAGAACGAACAAAGGAAGGGAACGGGGGATGAACTGATAGCAATAATCGGTTGCCAGACTTACATACACGGCAAAGAAACTTATGAGGGAGAGGAACAATCCGAGAAATTTTAGAGAGAAAGAGATTGTAGAGGGAACCTTCGAGAGACCACCAGAGATTTTGAGAGAGAGACTTTCCAAAAAAAAAAAAATGCAGTAGCTGGGTTCCCAATTGGGGAAAAATTAGGGATTTAAGGGAATAAAAGGGGAAAAGTAGTGTAATGTTTAACAAATTTCGAATTTTTGGAAAAAAACAAATCTGAATTCCCTTTATAAAATAGAAATTAAATAATTAATATTTGAGGAAAATCATGATTTTATTTTTAAAATGTAGAGAACGAATT
Source organism: Saposhnikovia divaricata (assembly GCA_036435485.1). Taxonomy (NCBI): domain Eukaryota; kingdom Viridiplantae; phylum Streptophyta; class Magnoliopsida; order Apiales; family Apiaceae; genus Saposhnikovia; species Saposhnikovia divaricata. Next base: position 162,894,974 of record CM071597.1, read on the forward strand.
TAGATATCTCCCCATATTTTTAGGATAAAAAACGAATTAAATATGGATTTTACAAGTTTAAATTCATAAAACGCAAAATAATTCCTAAAATCAATTTAAAATCCTTAAAGATCAATATAAATCCATCAAATATTTTTAAAACTCAAATAAACTAATAAATTAAATAATGCAAAAGATTTCGAAATTTTTACTAATCCCGATGATTTAATAAAATTCTCAGAAGATAAATAACTCATAATTTAACTAGAATTTATTCACCAAAAATACAATTAAAAAATAGGCAGGCTTACACGACACATATAAATCATCAACTAAACCCACAAATATAATATCATACATATTTCACCTACTTAACAATATTCACGTTCTAGGGCATTATAGTTCTCCATGGAGTGCTACTCCGTTTATATATGTCGAATCTATGCTAATAGTCTGCTAGTCCATTCATCTTTATTATCCAAGTCTAGTCCTTTGAAAGTCATATGTTTACCCTATTTGTAAACATCAAGGATTCAACTCAACTTAAACAAGAATGTAATAGTAAATAGTATATGTACTGTCACAGGGATCTCAAATGCATAACCGTCAAGAGAAAGAAGACAAAGACAATCTACCGTTTTGAGGTATACTACACTTGAAGAAGTTCATTCAGTTGATCAAGCATCAATGGAGTAATCAAGACAGTGGAATCTATTTATAGTGACAAGAGGTTCCTACAGTGGCAGAATACAGGTTAGAAAGGTTTGAAAAAGAGTGAAGAAAAGGAAGACAGGAACCACATCTTTAAAGTCAATATATGAAGAACAATCAATGTGGTTAGTCACTCATGAACCAGACCGTGCATCGAGTGTCAACATCATGTAGTGGAAGTTCTTCATTCACTTCAAGTGGTTCAAGCTATCAAGACTGGTAATAGTAGAAATCATTGTGCAAGCAACAGAAGTGCTACAATAATTAACCACAAGGATTTTGCTATCAAGACTGGCTCGAGGAGCAATTATTATGGATGATTAGAATTGTCAGATGAAGAAACCACAAGGGTTATGCTATCAAGGAGGTGTATTAATTCTCTCTTAATTGTTTAAATCATTTGGTTGATTTATTTGATAAATTAATTCTATCAGAATTAATTTCTTCTGTAAATTAATTAAAAGGTTAATTAAGTTGGGATTAATATAATTATCAAAGGACTTCATATTAATTCTCCTTTAATTAATTTAATAAGTTGGCTAATTTATTTTGTAAATTAATTCAATCAGTATTAATTTATTATTTAAATTAATCAATAGATTAATTAAATCAGAATTAATAATAATTCTATTATTAATTAACTAAATTATTTGATTGATTTTTTTTTTTCAATAAATTAATTCTAGAAGAATTAATTTATTTAATAAATTAATTATACAAATTAATTAATCCTTGAATTATTAAGAAGAAATAGTTGGTTTGTTCTTGTAATAGTATGCTATACTATTACTGCCTTGTAATAGTATGTTATACTATTACAGAGAAATTCCTTGATACTATTTCTGGAATTTCAGTTACACTATTTCTGGAATTTCAGTTATACTATTTCTGGAATTAATGGTATACTATTTCTGGAGGCTTATAGATACTATTACTGACCAATAATAGTATGCTATACTATTACCGAGACATTCCAGCTATACTATTTCCAGCCATCCATACTATTACCGAGGTTTTAGTAATCCATACTATTACCGAGGTTTTTAGTGTTCTATATTATTACATGGACTTGTGAGTACTATTGCCCAGCTGCTATACTATTACAAGGGAATGAACCTATTATTTCTGGCACAAGCTATACTATTTCCAAGAGTCAAAGGTGTCAAAAAGAAGGCAGTTGGCTTATATAAGAGACAAGCAGCAAGACAAATCAATCTTTGTTGAGTATTGAATACAGTAAAAAAAATACAGAGGGGGGGGTGAATGGATTCTTGAACTTTTCTACGTTCTTGAAACTTTGCAGCAAGATATGTGTTGAGTGTGTGAGATATGTAAGTGCGGATAACAAAGACAAACACAACACAATATCACTTTAATCTAATATTTTATTAGATAAAGATTTTGCTACAATCTGTGAATACAAATGATAGTATTCTCAGCTTCATTTTTCTTAGAGAGATATTTCTTGTGATGTATATGAAAATCTTATCTCTTAAAAACTCTTTTTCTTCGCTAAGGAAGTGAGGCTGTATCCTTATAGACATGGATACACCTACTTACTACAAATAAGGTAGGTAAACAAACTACTTTCCAGTATGTCTATCTCATTTTAGTAAGAGTCCAAACGGCTACAGATTTGACTTTGCAAAGCCTGTTCAGATCCACTTCTTTAGCTCCTTGTCCCTTTGTCTTATCTCTCCAAGCTTCTTTGTAGGCTTTCCAATGTGCTTTATAGTACATAGTCAAATAAAGCGTCTTGGCTTGTTGTAGGTTTCTGACTTGTACAATTCTTCAGTATTTTGTCTCCAAGAATGTATTCGAGAAGTGGCTAAGTGATTGGTTCGAGAACTAGAATTGACTTAATCGATAACTCTGAGTTCTCAAATAGTGTTATATTGACATATCGAATCACTTCTCGAATAGCTCTTTTCTCTGGGACTCCTTGAGATATCGAATAGAGCATTTTGACATATCGAATCCCTGAGATGTCGAATAGCTTCTTTAGTCCTTGAGATATCGAATAGAGCATTGACTTGTTGACTCTTAGAGAACTCGAATGATGCTTTGACTTGTTGACTCCATGAGTTCTCGAATAGAGTAATAGACATATCGAATCTCTAAGATATCGAATGAGACATCGAACAGTGTATTCAGAGATATCGAATTGTGTCTTTTGAGATATCGAATCTCTGACTTCTCGAATGCTAGACTTCTCGAATAGACAAATGTACTTCTCGAATTGGTACTTAGGCAAATTCTTCATTTCTTCAAATCCCAACTGTGATTATTCAGCAGTCTTTATCTTCTTGCTTGAGGCATGAACCTTGGAACTTCTTTCAAGCATTATTCTTGACTTTATAAGTACAGTTACACAACTAGGATTTGATGCCTATTACAAGTACAGAACAAATAGAAACTCTACAACTAGAGGTTCCCTCAGTTAAGAGGTCATGTAGGTAATGCACAGCATTACACATACTTAGGCTTGTTATTAGATGTATTCAGGCATGCCTCTGTGACTAACAATCTCCCCCAAATTGTGAGTAAGACCCTTAGTCACAATTTCATGTTTGATAACAAGTCTAACATACATAAAGATAAAACTTGACAGTACATGTATGAATTTTGATTAGCAATGTGGATAGAACTACAGGGTGAGTAATCTTACAGCCTATGATGAAGTACTAGCCATTGTCATTTGTTTCCCTTTCCATAGCTTTGACTTGCAAATCATCATATGATTTCTGTCTTCTTTCTTTCTCCTTCCTTGTATTCTCATCCATAGCTTTTATTATTTCTGCCATAGCATCCAATTCTTCAAGCAAAATTGAGTCTTTGAAATCTTCAAGTACTGGTTTCAGAATGTTTGCAGGATAGTGGTTGAGTAGATTCATTCTGATGTGGACCTGATCCCCATTTCTCCTCCTGTACTTCACCACATAGGGGTTAAACTGAACTCTACACAATCCCTTTGCCCTTAGCTTTTCTGCATCAATCTCTAGTCTCTCAATTTCTTTCTCCCTTGCTAGCCATTTCTCAAGACACTCTTTTCTGATTCTCTCCTCATGATCTCTCTTCATCTTCACAAAATCAATTAGCTCCAGCTTCCATACTCTTTCCACTTTATCTTCTGAGCTCAACAATGCAATGATTCTTTCTATGTCATGTAGCTTGCCCCAGTGTTGACATCCTCCTTGTTTGAATTTCTCCTCCCTTCCATCAGTATATTTGATCTCAAGGCAGTTATCAACAATGGCAACATGGTAGATTCTTTGAGCTTGTAAGAATTGCAGTTGGTCTTCATCAAAATCTTCATCTAGTGGTTGGAGTTTTAAGCCTGGATAGATTGTCAGAGTCCTTGATTTGGATAGCTTTGGTTTCCTTGCAGCTTGTTTGAATTTGATCCTTTTTACATGGTTGCCTGGCAGTAGCATGTGACCTTTGTTTGTAGACCATTGTAGTATTCCATTAGCAGTTTGCTTTTTGAAATATACAAATGGTTTCTTGCATTGAATCTTCTTCTCTTCTTGAGGTGGCAAGACAGTTGCAGAAGCCATAGATGTAGATTTTGGTAGGTCATTACTAACAGCATTCACCCTAGACTTAGAGTCTTGTGTTGTGGTGAGATTACTGCTAGCAATGCCTAAGGCTTGCTGTTTTCCATTCTTCCTCTCATAGACTTTGCCTTGGTCATCATCCTTCTTATCCTTGCTGTCTTTCTTCTTCTTCTTATCCTCATCCCCCTTATCACTCCTGTGATGACTTCTCCTTCCATCACTCTTGTCTTCATCTTCATCATCCTTATTCCTCCTTGGCTTGGCCATTTCTGGAATTACACCAGTTGCAATGTATGATCTGAGAATGTGCAGTGCCTCTATCTCTTCAGCAGTACTTGTCCCCTTCTTCTTTTGCAGTAGATCAATGATGGCAATAATGAGTCTGTGATTTCGAGAAGTGAGATCATTGGGAATGACCAATTGTTTAATCTCTTCAACTCTGGTGCCAGACTGATAGATGATTGTCCATGGCTTCTTAATCACTTCTGGCAGCCTTGAAGGTTGGCCATTCCTCAAGTCATCATACAGACTCTTATTGTTTTCATTTACGTTCCTCTTCTCTATGAGCTCAATCAGCGCATCTATCTCTGAATGTTTTAAGGCTTGTAGAGTTTTGTAGGTTAGATGCCAGATTCTGGATTTTGCTACCATCATTACTTCCTTGAGCCATGAGCTATCAATTTTTCTAGGTATCACAGTGAAGTAATCAATCTGATCCTTCAAGCTCCTTAGATACAATTGAGTGTCACCAGCCTGTTCTCTTGAGACTTTCAGAAACTCCAAGAATGCATCATCATGATAGACATTTGAGTTTGTAATTTCTTGTAGCTTGGCCTTAGTGACCACCTTCACTTCTACAGGCTTGGCATTCTTAGATATGGAGAGTGGAGGTTTGTCAGATGGCATACTCCCTGCAACCACTGTGGTTGTGATAGATTGCTTTTGACCACTGGAAGTAGTGATGTGCACAGTTGGTAGAGTGAGAACTGGCAGAGAAGTAGGAGGCTCATCAACTTTGTCTTTTCCTTTGCCAGGCACATGAGTTAAAGATTTTGAAGTTCTTTGATGACCACCTTCAATGATTTTGATGCCCTTTACTGGTGGTTTCTCCCCCTTTGTATTTGAGTTCCTTGATGTCCTCTTCTCCCCCTTAGGCTTGTTGTCAGGCACAGAGGCTGTAGGAGTGACCTTTGGGGTTGAAGATTCTTCAGGTAGAGGGAGACCCATGTGCTTCATCATTGCAGACAACATTGATTGTTGATGCAGAAGAACATCAGCTGTGGTGGTGGCTTGAGTGTTCAACTGCTCAGTCAGAGTTTGAACCTTGTCTGTAAGATGAGCATTAGACTTAGTGAGAGTAGCTACCTCCTTTTCAAGTGAATCTACTTTGCTGAACAATGTAGTAGATTTGAAGCCAGACAGGGATTGTTCTTTAAGTCTCTACACTTCAAACCTAGACATCTCATGCACAGGGACCTCAGTGACCAGCTTGTCTCCATATTGATTTGCAAAGAGTGTCCTAAGCATGGCATTGGCCTTAGTTGTCTGATCAGTGAGATTTTGGAATTTGTGTCCCAGTCCTGTGACAGCATCCTTGAGAATAGCCAAACCATTGTCCATCTTGGTGCAGGTAGACTTACAGGCTAGAATGTCCTTGACTACAGTCTCCAATTGAGGGAATTTGGAATCCAAAGTTCTCTTTATCTCTCCCACAGACTTGTCTGTTGCATCACTTACCTTGTTGATTTCAAATTTGACACCTTTACCCAGGTAGTGTGCAGCCTTGAGAAATCCCTTGTATGAGTCATTGATGGCTTCATACACTTCACCAGGAGTTAAGGATTTAGCATTGGAGCCTAGTGAAGTGATGTACTCTTCCCTCAGATACTGCAAGGCTTCATTGAGAGTGATATTATAAGTTCCTTGCATCCAGGCATCTACATTGCCATCTCTCTCAGCCTCATCAAGTATCTTTGTTTTCTGCATCTCCACATCATCTCTATGGCAGAGCAATATTGCTTCATAATCTGGATTTGGCACATTGGAGGTGACCAAGTTCTGAGCTATCTTTACAAACCCAGGAATCTGATCCATAACTAAGCTTTGAAGTGCTTCAACTGTCAATTGTGGTGGAACAGATCCTGATCCTGAAGCACTGTCATGTTGCACAGGCTTCAGCGATTGTGACAGAAAGTCAGAGCTAGAGCTAGGCAAGCTAGACTCCTCAGTTACAGATGCAACTTCTTTAACCGGATGGAAAGACTCTACTACTGTTGTCTCCACAGGAGTGGGATGAGTTACAACAGTAGTTGACACAAGCACAGAGTCTCTAGTTAAAGCTAGTGAATCCTCTGTGTTTGTGATGGTGTCATTAGGAGATGCCCCATCATGCATTCCCTGACCATCTAAATGTGGTACCTGGATGGTGAGCAAGGTGTCATGCACCATGTCACTTGAATCCATTGGCTCATCAAGAGAAAAGAATTCTTGATGATCAATGCCTTGCTCCTCAATTGCTTGAGTTGCAGGCTCCAAAGAAATATGAGTGGTAGATTCTGGAAGAGAAGTGTGTTGTAGATTAGATTTTGGCAACTCCCCCTGAGAGATAGAGGGAGTTTCAATTGTGATGTGCTCTCCACTCAGTGTTGTGCCAGCCTTATCACTCCCATGTGCTGACTCTGTACAGATAGGTGCATTGGGGAGGATGCTTGATTCTATAGATGCACCCTGTTGAGAGGATACATCTAGTGAGCTGTTTGCCCCTGATTTTACAACTTCAGCCATTTGGGTGACTGAAGAGGTGGTTTTAGACTTCTTCTTCTTCTTCTTCTTTGGACTTAGTAAGGGTGACTCAGGTTCCTCACTTTCTATGCCTAATTCTATAGCCAAGACTGCTTCAGTTAAGATTTTTAGAGGTTCAGAAGCAACCTGTTTTCTCTTCTTTTTACTAACATCACCCTTTTGAGAGGATGATGCAGTTGGCTCTGTGTTTGGTAAAGTGTTTGGCTGAGAGGGTTGGTTAGCAGTCCCTGGGCTAGCATTTTGCTCTACTTGCTTGGGCCTAGCTAACTCAGATTTTGAGGCATATATTGGCATGTTGTGGGGGTAAGTCCTAAAGAAACTCTTCATAAGGGGAGTTATTTTGAGTCTTACATCCACATCATTCCTAGTCTCCAAGCTACCAAAAATGAGTTTGGTCATGGATTTCGGATAGCCTATTCTATTTTTGTCTAACCCAGGCAATTCAATCAATTTAGCATCTATGCAATTAAGTACAGATTGAATAAAGCGAGGGAAGAAAATTTCATTACCTCTCTTGGCTGAGTTCTTACCAAGTCTCCCATACAATTCTTGCATTATGATCAAACCAACATCAATCTTTCTCCCATATGCTAGAGCATATCCTATTTGTTGAACAGGTGTGCTGATTTGATCAAAGCTAGACTTCCTTGCTGTGAAGACTTGAAGAAGAGTGGCAAAGACGTAGCTCCATTCTTTCCTCAAGTACTTCCTATTCAAATTTCCAAGCTTGCTTCTATCTGAGTAGTTGATAAAATCAAAGAAGTCTTCCAATTCCTGATCAGTAGCTTGACTGTCATACACTTCTTGTTGTAACCCCAGTGCTTGATTCATGTCTTCAGTAGTGATTATGATTTCCTTGTCCTGAATCTTGCAATAGATTACGTATGAAGTTATTGCATTCTCTAGGGCCACGACCTCCACAGTAGCAGTTCTCCAAAACTGTTCTAGTAAGTCTAGATACAGAGTTGGGTTGGCTGAGAGTGCATCCTTGATGTATGATTCAGCCATCCATCGAACGAAGCACTTAAAGTTTGCATTGGGTGCTTCAACATCGTTGGTTATTGCTATGAAATTGGTGTGGGTAGGAATTGTGAGTTGGGTATTTGCCATTGATACACGGAGAGATGAGAAGAGAATGAAGGTTGAAGAAGAAATTTAGCTTTTGACGTTAGGGTTTACAGAGGTTTTGGAACTTTAGCTGCCTGAGAAATCGAATGAAATGATTTGAACAGTTGTGGAATTGTATATATGTGAGTGACTTGAGTTGTCGATTAGATATAAGTTTTGTATCGACAAGTCAGTCATTCGAGAAGTATAAAACAACTATTCGATAAGTCAAGAAAGGCTTATTCGATATTGTTAGGTCCGATAAGATTGTAGAAGGGGGGGGGGGTTGAATACAATCTATATCATTTTCTCGAAATTTGTTCTTTAAATAAAATTTATTTTAAACAAATTTGTGCGGAATAATATAACACAAATTTCAAGTTGAATATAACAATATATTAACTTGATGGGTGTTACAAAATCAGTCCAAATGATTATCAAGTAATTAATAACTAATTAGAAAATTCAACATGAACTTTGCTAATTTAGTTAATAAAAATCAAGATATCAATTTGTGAACTAGGAAACTTAATTCGCTAGTAGTACAAGAATCACAAGTACACAAGTTCCAATGGATAGAATATTACAACTGAGATGAACTTGAATTTACAGAATTTAATTTGTAAGTGTTCTTGAGCTTGAGAGAGAGATATAGGAGCTGCTGTGTGTATTTTTTCTGTTATGTTCGACTGATTGATTTCCTTCTGCATTCTGCTGCCTTATATAACACTGCCATAGTCATATTGCTTTGTTTTAACTGATATAACAATCAGTTAACACTAATATGACATTCGGTATGACTATTAATTGATAGGAATATGACTATCTCTTTAAATATAACTTTCGGTATGACTATCCCCTTGAATATAACATTCGGTATGACTGTCCCTTGAATGAGATATGACTATCCAGTTTGAACTGAATATGACTGTCTCCATTTGAACTGTATATGACTATCACACCTTGAACTGTATATGATTATCACACCTTGAACTGAATATGACTATCGGTATAACTATCATTTGATAGTTATATTATCATATTTTTCAGCTTATAATTAATTAAATGATTTATAAAAATTATTTAAATAACTATTTCTTTTTCATATTAATTCTGATTTAATTAATCTAATAATTACTTTAACAAATATATTAATTTTGATAGAATTAATTAATTTAATTAAATTAATTATTTGATTTAATCAATTAAAGTAGAATTAATATAAATCCTTTAATAGTCAATACTTCATTGCGAACCACGTAATTATGATAAGGAACATACACTGGATCGATGTTGACGCTCGATGTACTGTCTGGTTCATGAACGACTAACTCCAATCTCTGTTCTTCATCTTGACTTTAAAACTGTGGTCTTTTTCCTATTCTTCACTCTCATCAATCATTCGGTACTGAAATTGTTTCTTATCACTTATAGAAATCTCTGTCCCTAAAATGAATCCATGTGTTTCAATGCTACCTTGAGGCTTGATCAGATATCTGAATCTTCTTCCAGTGTAAAACATCAAAACTATAGATTGACTTGTTGATTTTTCTTCTGACGGATATCATCTGTTGAGATTCCTGTGACAGTTGATATTATTTACTTATTACAATCTAGTTTAATTGGATTAGGATCCTCGAACTACAAATAGGCTGAGTCATATGCCTTTCAATCTCCCCCTATTTGTTTGTTATACAATAACAAGCAAATACCTAGAGGATTCTTCAACTAATCCCAATTAAACAAGTAAAGGAAAAAAACTTTAAATGCTAAGTAAATAATGGAAAAGTTCTGGTTCATATTTAACATTATCCAGATTCAAACAGAAAAGATAAATACAAGATAGATGATCCTCTAGACTGATCATATAAGACAATTATCCTATCTTGTTCTATCAAAGCTCTAATGATATAACTTGTAGAGCTAATCTTCATTTACCACCTTCTTCCTCGTTGATTTCTCCTTCTTCTTGTTCATCCATATCAGGTAGATTCTTGATCAATGCAGAGTCAACAAGTAACTCTCTTATGGATGACACATCTGTAGGATAAACTAGTGGTATTCCAAGTTTCTTTCTCAACTCACCTTGAAACTGCTTATACTTCTTCATGTTGGTCTGAGCATAGGATCGAATATGATCTGCAGCTTCAATTTTTTCTTGAGATGCAAAACCATGATTTCGAAGAGCATATTCAACATACACCAAATGTTTGGCAAGATGTGTATATAATTCCTCTGTCTGAAGATTAATAGTGTGAATAACTTCTCCCTTAAGAATTTTAACTTGTGGAGGGTTATCTATTACTTCATGACCAGCTCTTTCAGCAAATTCTTGAAATTTTTCATGAAGTAGTATACCTAGCTCAGAAGATGTTCTTACTTTTGGTCTCAGCACCCAAAGCTCTGATAGAGATCTATCATAGAAGAACTGAAGAGATACTTTGTGAGATCCAAGCTTATGACACTCAACAAAGATTAGTAGCTCACCATTCTTCGGATCAGATGTAGTAGTTATTCTCACAATTTCTGTCTTCAAGGCTTTTAAGTACATGTCATGTATAGGGTTCTTCTTTTTAAAGCTTTCAAAAATAGCAATCACCCTACGATCATCATAGTCAGAAGTTTGTGGTGAGTCTATTACCTTTTGAGCACGTTCCCACTTATCACCACTTTTTTACTTGATGTACATCTTCCTTGCTTCCAGCTTTTGAGCATGTTGCTTTTGAAGTGCTTCCTGTTCAGCCTTTTGAAGTCTTTCATTATGAGCTAACTGTTCGAGTGTCTTCTTGAGTCTTTCTTCTCTCATAGACAGATTAGCATCATTCTGTTCAAGTTCTTTATTCGCTTCAAAATTCATTCTTTGTGTTTCAACAGAATCAGGAATTACTGGCTCTTCATCATCCCAAAAACTAAGATCCGGTTCATCAAATTCTTCACCAACATCAGGAAACTGTAAGTCAGCAAACATATCAAGGTTATCAGGTTCACCTGTATAGTAATAACCTTCTACAGCATCATCATCACACTGTTCTTCTGCTGCTTGAGTTGTCTTCTTCTTCCCCTCACTCCTATCTTCATCTTTTTCTTTACTCACACTTCCTCCTCCCCCTCTAGATTTCTCCCCCTTAGTTGAGGAATCCTCTACAGCTTTATGGCTTGTACCAGCTCCAGGGCCACTTTCATCACTACTTCCAAAGAATTTCTTCTTTTCTGCTGTAAGTGAGTGAGTTCTGCTAATGATATTATATAAGTGTCTCAACCCCTTTGCTTGATGATCATTTTGCCTTTCAATTTGACTGAGACGATGTTCAGTGGATAAGTGATTCTCATTTATGTTATTCTGAAGATCTTCAATCTGATTCGACATAGAAGTTATAATGAGATCTTGAGCCACTGTGACATCTCCAGAGTCTTCAATTGCTTGTTGTTGAGAGAGTTTGAGTGCATTGATCTTGTTGTTGAAGATAGTTCTCATGTTATCCATGTCAAACCTTAAGTTTTTATTGTCTTCTTCAGCTTGAGCAAGACTTTCTTTCATTTGATCAAGTTGTGCCATGAGAGATAGAGTATTTGTGTCATTGTGTGCTCTCACCTCAATCGCTCTATGAGTATCACTCACCTCACGTGCTAGTGTTTCACTCAGATTTGAGGTAATTCTCACATCACTCCTCTCAAATTCCTGAGCTACATCCATTGTACCTGCACTAGAAATCACCCTAGCCTCCTCTTGGAAGGTCAGTGGTGGTGCAATGGGAGTTCGCAAATCCCGATCAACCTGTGAGGGTTCTTGCTCTGCTTGCATAACAATGGCAGGCACTGTAACTTGCTCTACTTGCATAACAATGTTTTCAGCTTCATTTAAGAAAATATCTTCCCCCATTGTGAGTAACAGGGGTGTGCTTGAAGAAATGAAGGGGTTTATGGTTGCCTCTGATATAATTTTACATCTCTTTTGTAAAGGAAAATCTGTTGTTTCACTCAAGACATCACTACTAGGGTTAGCTCTTTTGACTGACAATTTCTTTCTGCGATAGTGTTTGGAGAATTTAGGATCGGTGTTTGGTGCATTGACCTGGGTTCAGGGTTGTGGTTCTACAGCCCCTTGGTCACTTCTCACAATTAATTGACTATCAGAAAGATATTGAGATTGCAAAGTAGTTGAGTCAAATACCTGATCATTAACAGGTGCATCATCTTCATTCTGAGTGGGTTGATCCACTTGAAGTTGAGGTTCATGAGCAGTTAAGGGTTCTGATTCTGGTTGATGTTCAGGAGCTTGTTCTGCTTCATGTTCTAGAGCTTGTTCAAGTGCAAGTATCCCAGCAACTGGTTGAGGCATAACATTTTGCAAATTTATGAATGTGGACATATATGGTGTTATGACCACTGGAACATGCAACAAAGCCTTAGAAGTATCCAACCTAGTGTAGAACTTCTTGTTTGGTTTACCAGACCATTGAACTCGATCATTTGGAAAAGGAGCAGGTTGATCCTCAGGCATAAGATGATTAAAAATTAATGTCAAAAATCGAGGATAATGACACTTAACCATTTTACCTTTCCCAAAGTTCTTTCTAGCCTTCTTCACACGATTTAACAAAATAGGCCATATCAAGCTGCCAAAGTTGATCCTTCTGTTATGAGCAATTGAGAAACCAATTGACTGTAACATACCTGTGATGACGGTATTGTTACTCTTGGTAGAATTGGCAAACACCTTTGCTATGATCTCAAAGAAAATGTTCCATTCTTGAACAAGGTTGCTTTTGAGTGGACGTTTAAGATCCAGTTGACCTTGATAGTTCAGATTTGTAAAGAATTGCGTCAACTCATCATTTGATGGCGCTTCAGCAAATTGTTCAGTAGGAAGTTTCAGAGCAGCATTGAAGATAGATTCATCCACTGTATATGTCTTATCATTAAAGTTGAAAGAAAACGATCTTCCATCTGAGACAGCTGTAGTACACATTAGTTTAACTGGACCAAATTTCATGGGAATATTTGCAGTTATAGCATGGCTACAGATATTTCGTTCGTTCAGAAAGTTTATCTAGGGCTTGAACCGATCCACCGAGCAATCCTCGGGATTAAAATATCCAATATAATTGTGATTAACAATCTCGAAATTATTATAAGCACCAGCCATTCCAAATCAAATATTAAAATTAAGGAATCTGCACAATTCAACAATTAAACTAATTAATTCACAAAATTCGAATTAATAAATAATTAAAAATTCGAAAAATTGAATTCTTCACCAAAAATTCTGAAAAATTTAGGCAAAGATCTTGATACCAGTACAAACACACATATATTTTTAGTTTTTGAAAAATCACCACCAATCTTCTTGAATTTTAGATCGAAAATTCGAAATTTTTCAAACTAAAAATCATAGAACTTGACCAAATCTTACGTTTCAACCGTGGTTTTGATGATAATCGACTGGGTAATCGATTAAAGTTCTTAGAAACGTGATTCAAGTGTGATTTGAGACAGAAATTGGGCAGCAATTTGACTTATAGATGTGTGTATATGTATGTATCGCACGAGAGAAATTAGGTGACTTAACACGCTAATATGACAAACAAACTGATATAACTTAGAATATGACAATCGACTTAAGTATAAATCAGCTCTAATATGACTATCGGTTGATAGTCATACCGATAGTTATATTACGTGTAAACGTAATATGACTATCGAAAAACAAAGAATATAACAATCGATAGAAATGTTATATCGATAGTTATATTTCTAGCAATAACACTAATATAACTATACACTAATTACAGTTATATATACAAAGACAGTAATATAACTATCTAAATAATTAGTTATATCTATAGTTATATTAATAGTAAAACTATTTAATAAAATAAAAAGAACTCGAATGTAACAATCAGATGGATTGTTATACCGATTGTTATATCGACAACACAACTAATATAACTAACCTAAAATACAAATATTAACAGAATATTTACAAGTAATAAATTCTAACAATAAAGCAATTTAATTAATATTATAAAACAAGCTACAAAATAGCAAAATAATTTACACTAAAATTAGAAAACCTAATAAAAGTTATAAAAACGATCATAGGTAGTCCTTTTTACGAAATCAAACATTAATAACAAAAGGACAAACACTACAAATAAAATAAAATAAAATAAAATAACATACTAAATATTTACATAATTATTTCTGATGAATTAATAAATCTATAAATTTTCTAATAAAATAATTTCCATATAGAAAATTATTCAAAAAGAAACTATAATTTATTAAACAACAAAAATAATTAAACTGAATTTAAGATAATAACATTTTCAAGAAAAATAGATTTCTCATAAATTACAGCTTGTAAAATTCGAGAAAAATATTTTTAAAGAAAATGAATTATTCTAAAATCACAAGAAGTAATTAGAATATATAGAGAAGATAATAACAATGATTTAAGAAGAAACAAGCAAGAGTATAAGTTGATAAAATAATTATACAAGTGATTTTAATAACCAATATTAACACATCAATCACTTGTAAATTATTAAAGATCAAACCTCAGATATTAACTAGTTTAATTACTAGGACTATTTAAAATACCCAATTCACCAACAATTCTGGTAAATGTGGATTCGTCAAGAGACTTAGTAAAAATATCTGCTGTTTGTTCTTCCGTAGGTACAAAAAGTAACTCCACGGTACCATTCATGACATGCTCTCGAATAAAATGATACCTGATGTCAATATGCTTTGTCCTTATGTGCTGCACAGGATTGTTAGTGTAAGAACCCTAATTTTTGATAATATTTTCTTTTATTTAATATCATGTGGCATTGTCAATTTGGAACCTTTCTAGTCATCCCTGTTGATTAATAGAATTGATTGTCTGAAAAACTGTGTTGTTGCATTCACTATGTAAGATAAAAGGAAGATTGTGAAGGCAAGAGTCTTATTGTTAGTAAGATTTATAAAACTTGGGATTTGAGAATGATTAGAGTATTAAAAGATTTATTAAGGATTATGACGAGGAATTATGGACATTCGAGGAATTTACACAATTAAGTACTTAAGGAATTATAGGGGAAATCTCTACGCGACAAAATATTATTACGAGAGATTAATTAAGATACGATACGAATTAAAGTTTAAGTGACAAGCATTGGTGGAAGAATAATGATACAAGGAGTAGTATTGCATGCAAGTCTCATGCAACCAAGTAGTTAGGAGGAAGCAACCTAGTTAAACCAAATGGAAGAGGAATAGTAACTAGTTACATTGCTTTTTCCAAGGAGGAGACAAGAAGTACATGAGGCCTTACCTAGGTGTACCTTGCATATACTTACACCATTATGTATCACCCAATTACAATTATTCAACCAAAGCAACAAAAATCAAAAACACAAAAACAAACCCCCCCTCCAAGAGTGCTCTCGGCCAAGCATAGAAAAGGAGAAGAAAAATTCTTCTTCCTCCATTTCTCATCAATCATAAATCAAGGCAAAAAATACTAGGCCCTCTCCATCATCTAAGCAAGGTATACTAAGAGTTTCAAGCCTTTTCATCCATTCAATTTCAAGATATTAATTGTTATAGATATTGTGAATAGTAACCATGTTTAGTTTTTCTTTTAGATCTTGGATTATAAGGGTTGTAGGAGATCATTCAAGGTGTTCTTGAGTTTTGTAAGGCTTACCCAAGGCTCCTAGGCGCTCAAGAAGGTATAAAAATCATAAACCCTTTTGGCCATGTATTGGTTATGATGTTTGGTGATAGATCCATGTGTTATAGTGTTAATCTTGGTTGTATAAGTAATGGATGACATGGATCTTGAGTTGTGATGTTGTGATTGTGATTTTTATGATTGTGGATAGTATATGTATCTCCATGAATGTTATAAAGCATGAACTAAGTGAATTAGGTATTGGTTGTGTTGTGGAATTGAGAAAATTGGTTGATCTAAGTGATACATGCTTGCTGAGTTTTTCCAGAAACATTGACCTGTCTTGTAACATGGTTTTGAACCCCCAAATCTTGTCCCCTGAGGTCTTACCATATATTGTTGGAAAGATATTTGAATGTAGTTTCTGGAAATGTAAGGCTCATGACTAGGTGATGTATAGATTTTAAGTTATGGCCGGAGAAGTAAATTGTGTTTCTGGATTCCGGACTGCACTAAGTGACCCCCTTGTGAACCTTGTTTAAACCCCTAAAAATATATGTGGGATCATGGAAAAATTTGAGAAGTTAGGGAATGCAGTGGTGAAGACTACCCAAAAAGAATTGGATTAAAATATGAATTTTTTAATTTTATAAAAATGCTAGAGTAAATTTCGCGCAAGGGAAAAAGTCGTTAGTGGAGCATAATTCTAGGGGTAATGGTTATGATTCGAATGTGGTAACTAAATTAAGTTGAATAAGTGACGAGCGTAATCGAGTGATGACATGAACCTATAGTGGGGCTAGAGTGTCATAAGACGAAGTCATTAAGTTAATTTCGTATCCCCTAAAACCCCGTAATTAAAGAGATATTGTTAAGGTACTAACGAGCGGTTATTGCTTATGTATAGATCGTTCCACTCCGCACGCTCGACCACCCCAACCAAACCAAGGCAAGTTTACTTTTCAAAACTTATACATATACAAGGACTTTCACTGTTGTGTTTGTAGTTTTCAACCATATCAAATGCTATGTTTATCGAAGTATTGATGCAATTGAGATTGTATAAGTACATATATGTTTGTACCCCTTGAACTTAGATTGAAATGTTTTCTTCGGACAACGACTCTAGCAATAGAGGTCGTAGCGGTCCGTATATACTATTGACCGGGGAGCGGTATATTATTATATCGTATCTAGATTGCGAAAACCCGAAGGGTTATTCGGGGAGTATCGTATACTCAAGTAATTATGTTCATATCTTCGTAAATACTCGAAACCATATCTTGGATTAAAAGTTTATTTTATCGAATAATTATTTTATTAATTATTAATATTAAATCTTAAAATATTATTTATTAATTATCGTTCATTATTTTAAAGACGAAGTCAATCCAAGATACATTTAATACTTTCAAACTCGAACTCTTTCGAACTCAAAACATTTTCGAAAACCCCCGGTCAGGTTCTGCTTCTTGTATGATTTCAAGAATCATCGGTCGACTGATGTCGGACCTCAATTACTCAGTTTTCAATCAAAATCAAGTTTTAAAAGAAAAAGAAAAAGGGACTCTGGCAGGTGTGGGAACCGTTGACGAACGATCCCGGGATGTGTAAGCGGCCGTGAGCCAGGCGGTCCATCAATTATTATTCCGGCCCAGGTGTTGCCGAAGGATGATTACGGATGTAGTTTTCATCGAGGGTGATTACGGATGTAGTTTTCACCCGGGGATAGTTACGGATGTAGTTTCTATCCTTCTACCGGTAGAGAAGACCCGCGGATTATTGGACTTGGATGTGGCGACTGATCATCGTCAATCCCTGTCAGGTTTTTATGTTTTCTTCCAGTCCCATCCTCCACTTTGGAAAAATACTCAAACACTGCTTCTTGGGCCTAAGTGCCAAGTTGCTGATAGTGTGGTTTTTGATGAGAAAATATTGACATCGTGCAGTATCTAGAACTGCAAGATTTTCTATAAAGATTGGCACGTGTTAGTGCACTCTTGCAATGGTTTCAAAGAATGAAAGGTTTTTGTATGAGAAACCTTCTAAGCTAATGTAAGGAAAGAGGTTTGCAATGATGTATTCCCTGTACAGTATGTTAATCGTAGAGTGTTTTGCCGAAAATGATATACTCATATGTATATATCTTCAAACTTGAGATATGTTGAAATGGGAACCTTATAAAGGGTTCATATGCTATTCTTAAAGCTCCCTAGTGAGTATAGATGTTTTATTCAAACTTGGACATATACAGTGTCCAATTATGTTTTGAAATCTGAGATATATACCCATATAGTTGGGAATGTTTTCGGAATAAACCCCATTATTATTTTACAAAATGGTGAACTTGCTGAGCATTATGTAGCTCATTCTTGCTTTATAAAAATTTTTCAGAAAGAGAAGAATTCGGTCGGTTAACTCCGCAACAGCAGAAGAGGAGTAGAAGATTTTCCCCGGAGATGATTTAGTTTCTGATAAATACCACAGAGTAAGTCTGATAGGTTTTCAACTGTAATAGTAAGACTTGTCTTCAAGTATAGTTGTGTAAGTGGAATTGCGTAAGACTCTGATTTGTACAAATGAATTGTAATATTTAGCGGTACTTTTGATTATCGTTTCTGAGGCTCTAACTTGCTTGTGTGTAAGATTGAGGTCTGGATGGATGTATTGTTGAGTTGTAAAGTTAATACAGGTTTGATATGGTTGGATGGCGACGTGACGACCTGAATCTCTGACCTCAGATTTGGGGGCGTTACAGAAATGGTATCAGAGCAATAAGTTACAGTACTCAGAAACGAGAGTGTTGAGAGTTAAGTCTAAGTAGGAGAATGACATAAGAGATCGTAGTAAACTTATGATTGGACTACCGGAAGAGGTACCGGTGAGTAGAATGGACTGGAGTGTTACTGGAGGCATTATACTAGGGTCGATAAAATCCTTTGAGACCTTCAGAATGATGAATAGAGGTTTGAGAGTCGTACATGACTTATCATAGATAATGATATAGGAAGCAGAGCGAAATCTCGAGAGCAGCTGAGGTAGAGGCGATATTGCCAATATGATCGGATGACTAGGCTGGCATAAATTTTGTGGCCCATATTCCTCCACAGTTCAGGAGGCGGCATTTTAAGAATAAGAAGTTTGGACTTCCCTACATAATTAAGGGTACTTAGTACTTGGATTAATGAAAGTCTTTTACTTTGGCTATAAGATCCGATTTTCGATAAGTGACGGGTTTACCTGAAGGTTGGTCACTATGTCGTTGTGGATTCCATTACCCTTGATGGCGAATTTTACATGTGTGATACGAGAATGTTATCATAAGACGAGCGTGCTAGATAATTCCACGCATGATTCGGACGCTAGAACATGGTAGTTCAACTTAGAGAACAAACAAGTAGGATTAACAAAGGGACTCAAGAGAAGTTGAATATGGTTGCAACGAGCGATACAGTGATCTCAGAGTCTGCCAAAAGAAAGACCAGCGGGTCTAGAGTGGGATCCTTTGATAGAGATGTTATTAGGGACTACGTATATATGTATGGTAGACCTCAATATTTTTGGTATATGTTCACATACACACACCCGCCACTGAACCTATGGACTGCACTGAGATCCCTGAGAGATCTCTTTGATCTGTTCCCAGGGGGAACTGGCCACTTGTGATTCATGTCAGAAGGCATGAAGTAGGACCCTATGGACTTAGCAGGTGTCCCCGGAATGACGTGAAGCTAGGTATTCAAGATAAAGCACGGAAATGGCAGATATAATTGTGAAACCCTAACTCGATAAATGACTTTAAGATGATGATTGAGAGACGCACTAGTTGGTGTCTTGTATTACGAAGACGAAGAGATGGAGTTACCCTCATAATGGTGATAATGGAATGCACGAATAGTTATTAACTTATTTCGGTAACCACCGGCTGGTGCACTACTTCATTTTAAACTGTTCACTAACCATGTTACCTCGATTAGTTATATCAGGTAACCCTCCTAGCTTTCTACTCCAAACTTGTGGAATAACAACCAGTGATATACTTTCTCGAAACTGGGACTCATCCAAAGTATCTTAACTGATCCCCGAGCATTCTATTTGAAGTTTATAATTATTTCTGCTCAGGACTATTTACACTTTCTTTCAATTATCCAAGGAATGTTCAACAAATATTTCCTTAATTAATCGACGAATACTACTTAACAAATATCGATATTTGATTGCTTCTTTCATGCTTGCACTCTTCAGTTGAGCTCATAAATATTCAACAAATTACTGAGGACATGGATGATCTAATGTCCAGACGTCCCTCATGAATTCTTTTCTTCTATTCAAGATGAGATTGTACATCGTACATTGAAATCATAGTAAGGATATCATTTTGATATTGGTATTCCGAATTTAATTCTATTGTCGGATCTGATAAAGCATGTGTACGGAGGCACCCTTGGGTGGACCGTTTCACTGATAAGTAATATTTGATGAGAGGTTATCGATTGTTCCGATACCTAGAACATTCTCTTCAGATTTTATAGTTTTCTTTTTCAAACTTAATAACTCCTTATTTTCATTCGTTGTCCGAGAAGCCTAAAGTTTCTTCAGTGGCTATGATGTTGAAACTTCGTTCTATTCAAGTGAAACTGGCTAGTCGTTATGTCAATATGAATGACTAGTTGATTATTCTAACTACTCAAAATTGTAAATGTTTTGAAGAACACCTAGCTAATTGTCCTAGCTGGTGGTGATGTCTCAAACAGGTGGACTAGCAAATTTTGTCTAGCTAGTTACTAGTGTTTCTTGAAAAGGACTAGTTATTGTTTTACTGGTCCAACTCCCTATTTAATTCATTCTGCAATGCATTTTGCATGTGATAAAGTATGATGACGAAAGTTTTGACGAATAACTTGATTGAGACCTAATGAGGTCGCCCACTCAACTCGAATTCTACCCATCATCGTATCAGACTCTATATCACTTGAATATTTTATTCTTTCATTCACACAATGAGAATTCATTTGAAACCACTGATTACTTGAATGATAAACTACTTTATTCTTTAATTGTCATGGAGTAGAATTGCTTTCTATTGGCTGACCTTCATCAATGCGACTTTAGATTTCCTCTTATTATTCAGGAGGAAAAGTATCCGCCCGATGTAAGAATTGTATAAAGACCGTCTTTATGACTTTTGTATCCAACAATCATTGCCCTTGTGCAACATTCTTTATGGTATCATATTACAGAATTATCAGGACGGGAAGGAATAAACCTTGTCGTATTCTTTCTGTCCATCCTTACATCTCAAAAAAAAAAAAAATCGAGACTCCCAGTATTTGGAACCATCAACATTCTTGGAACATCCAATGTGGAATTCTTATTGAAATTATCTATTGGACCTTATTATTTTGAAACCATTCCTTTCAAAGTGATTACTCTAAGGTGAACGGGAGGTACAATTATGAACCGTTACACCAATATGAGATCAAAAATCAAATGTTGTAATTGTGCAGCCAGAGCGTTGTGCCGAGTAATTATTAAAGTAGAAATAACATATCGGGGCATACCACACGACCTTTATTATTAGTGTGAGGAAAGTTATAAGAAATGATGAGGTGGTTGGGAATACGCTCCTACCAACCGTTGTCAGGATGTTATATTAATGAATTCTGGAGTTACCAAGCCTTTTCCTGATCCAGGAAATGCAAATCGATTGCGATGTAAAACATATCCTTAGAGGAAACTAGAATGAAAGCGAGATGGACAAGAAAGGAAGAAATATCGTGGCAAGAATGTGAAGCTTTACTTAGCTTAAAGGGATTGATGCACATAGAGAGACATAAAGTTTAACAGGCCCATAATAGCAAATGGATGCAGGGATATATGTCAATGATCCTTCGAGACTACCACCTAATCAAGTTTATTGGGAATCGCAGCCGCATGCAGGCCTCAGGCTGATTGGCGCCAGTTGTGAAGGAGGACGAGCGTATGACATCTTACATACACCATCGAGAACTGATACCCTTATCGGAAATGGGGGAATTGTTGATTAGTTATAGTGAGTAGTTGTTTTTTTTCAAGGATAAGGTTGAAGAGAAGGTTTCACCAACTCAAGATCGACCTCCGTACTGTTCCAAAGTTGGCATTTCACACCAATATAAACGTTAAAAAATTGTGGTAGTATCGGTTGAATGGACTAATGAGTCAGAAGCCTTTATGGATTAATGAACAAAGTTTTGGGAGGAAATGAGATACTAGCAACAACCTCGTTGTTAGCCATATTTGATGATAAAAAGAGGACTTTGAGAGTCACGAGGATGCGTCTTTCAGGAGTTTAAGAGGTGTGCTGATGCAGTAGAAAGGGGATGATAGCTTATACTTCTAAACAACATAAAGGTTACGGGATAGGATATCCTAACCGTGAGTCTGGGATTAGTCATGATGGCGTTCACGCATAAAACTGAGACGTTAACCTTATGAGGAAGGTGTGAAAATTTCTCCACAAGTGCCATAAGTATATCCTCATATTAGAACTAAAAATAAGAAAGAGAAGGTGACGAAAGGGAGCAGGAAGTGTAATGGAGAAATTGGTTATTTCCCAGGAAAGGCCAGTGTGGTGGCCGGTACCTATAGAAGGGATTATTCGAAATTGGAATTCAGTCAGTATTGGCCAAGAAAATAGAGTATATACAATAAAGAATAATGTTAGAGGAAAATGACTAAATTATGGGGAAGGAAAAAGATGTATAGAGAATTAAGAGAATGTTTGGCAAACGGATATGAAGAATGGTATTGGAAAACTATTAAGTACAAATGCGACATGCCAAAAGCAGAATGATAGAGATCTAGTGGATTAATTCCACCTGTAGAAAATATTGAACATGGACAGAATTATAATGAATTTCATAAGTAGGTCGCCAAATACCGAGCCAAGAGATGGCCCTAGTTGAGTTATAATTGTTGGACCAAGTGATTTACCTACGAGAGACTTTACATTGAGAAGATTATCGAATATTATACGGAAGAGATGGTGGAGCAATATAAAACTTCTACAGCGATTACGTCAGATAAAGACTTAAGGTTAAACTTCGAATATTGAAGGTGCTTTCAGGTATATTTAACAAAAAGATTGAGCGTATGTACTAATTTGATCTGTGGTTGACGGACAGGGAAGAAGAATTGTCCAGACGATCGAATCTATATGTAGTGTCGTGCCTTAGGATCCACGGGGCAGTCGAGAATAAAAACTTATCCATGAAATGCATGTTGTTATCACGATCATCACCATGCGAACGTAAGGACGTCTCCTGTAGAGCGTATTGCGAAAGAAGAAGTTTCGCTTCTCTTGCGTTACGAAGAAGTCAATGAACGAGGGACATAGTAGTTGAACTGGTTCGACGTATACCGAAGACTATACAGTATCCATAGCAAGTGGTAACGGCTGACGGGAGGCAACACATGCCTGCTAATCAAGCGAAGGAATATGAGGAATACCGTGCGTATTGACGTTGTCTCAGATTACAAAACACGACCATAAAGTATTCACGGGCCAACGATACAAGGACTCAACACGGATACTATGAACAAGGTAGAAGAGGAACATGTAAGTAGTGGAATAGAAATTTTCAATCATAGAACAACCGATAAGGAATACAGGCCGAGGAGAGTATGCGTTGAGGAACAACATTAAGGCGTTGGTGAGACCAAGGGAGATAACATTAGGGTTGAAGTGTCAACCTGAGAGTTGGAAAGGGTAAGGTTGGAATTGTATCCACAACTATTATCCTTAGGTTCTTAAGATAGAATCCTTTTAAGGAGAGGAGACTGCATTAACCCTAATTTTCGAGAATATTCGAAACCTGGACGAATAGTAATTTTATGGGTGGATGAGGAAATTTTGCAATCACGATATGTACGAATTATTAAATGAAGATTTCGAATTGATATTACGTCTTTACGGTACAGACGAGTGTATGTAAAAGTCATTAGTTTTTTTTTTTTACGAAACCCATTATTTCGAATGGTCAAATTTTATGAGATATTTAAGGAGATCGTGGTAAGGCATGGGTTCCTGTGAGCATTGTATCTGGTAGAGACCCAAGGTTCAACTCCAGGTTCTAGGGGAGTTTTCAGGATGGTGTGGGGACCAAGTTAAACATGAGTACTACATACCACCCCCAATCAGACGGACAGAGCGAGAGAACCATCCAGACCATAGAGGACATGTTGAGAGTATGTGCCATCGATTTTAAGGGAAGTTGGGATGACTACTTGTCGTTGATCGAATTTTCCTACAACAACAGTTACCATGCGAGTATAGAAATGCCCCATACGGAGCTTTATACGGACGAAGATGTCGGTCTCCCTTGTGTTGGGAAGAAGTTGGAGAGCGGAAGATTTAGGGCCTGAACTGGTCCAACAGACAAGAGAAACTATCGAGCTCATAAGAGGACGGCTGGTAGCGGCCCAGGACAGACAGAAGAAGTATGCGGACCAGACCCGCAAGGACAAAGAATATGAGGTAGGAGAGTTTGTGATGTTAAAGGTATCACCGTGGAAGGGATTGATGAGATTTGGTAAGAAAGGGAAACTAAGCCTGAGATTTATTGGACCTTTTGAGATCTTGAAACGAGTTGGAAAGTTAGCCTATGAATTGGATTTACCCCCGAGCTTGCAGCAAGTACATAATGTGTTCCATGTTTCCATGCTACGACCCTACCATACCGACTTCCGACACGTGATAGAACATGATCAAGTGGATCTGCAACCAGACTTAACACATGTGGAGCAACCTGTAGAAATCATGGATAGAAAAGAACAGGTGCTGAGGAACAAGGTTGTCAAACTAGTGAGAGTTTTGTGGAGGAACCAGAATGTCGAAGAATCAACATGGGAACTAGAGAGCGCGATGCGTGAAAAGCACCCCCAACTGTTTTCAACCTGATTCTGGGACGGAATCCTTTTAAGGAGGGGAGGCTGTAAGAACCCTAATTTTTGATAATATTTTATTTTATTTAATATCATGTGGCATTGTCAATTTGGAACCTTTCTAGTCATCCCTGTTGATTAATAGAATTGATTGTCTGAGAAACTGTGTTGTTGCATTCACTATGTAAGATAAAAGGAAGATTGTGAAGGCAAGAGTCTTATTGTTAGTAAGATTTATAAAACTTGGGATTTGAGAATGATTATAGTATTAAAAGATTTATTAAGGATTATGACGAGGAATTATGGACATTCGAGGAATTTACACAATTAAGTACTTAAGGAATTATAAGGGAAATCTCTACGCGACAAAATATTATTACGAGAGATTAATTAAGATACGATACGAATTAAAGTTTAAGTGACAAGCATTGGTAGAAGAATAATGATACAAGGAGTAGTATTGCATGCAAGTCTCATGCAACCAAGTAGCTAGGAGGAAGCAACCTAGTTAAACCAAATGGAAGAGGAATAGTAACTAGTTACATTGCTTTTTCCAAGGAGGAGACAAGAAGTACATGAGGCCTTGCCTAGGTGTACCTTGCATATACTTACACCATTATGTATCATCCAATTACAATTATTCAACCAAAGCAACAAAAATCAAAAACACAAAAACAAACCCCCCCTCTCCAAGAGTGCTCTCGGCCAAGCATAGAAAAGGAGAAGAAAAATTCTTCTTCCTCCATTTCTCATCACTCATAAATCAAGGCAAAAATACTAGGCCCTTTCCATCATCTAAGCAAGGTATACTAAGAGTTTCAAGCCTTTTCATCCATTCAATTTCAAGATATTAATTGTTATAGATATTGTGAATAGTAACCACGTTTAGTTTTTCTTTTAGATCTTGGATTATAAGGGTTGTAGGAGATCATTCAAGGTGTTCTTGAGTTTTGTAAGGCTTACCCAAGGCTCCTAGGTAATTAAATATATTATAAGGCTTATGTATAGATCGTTCGACTCTGCACGCTCGACCACCCTAACCAAACCAAGGCAAGTTTACTTTTCAAAACTTATACATATACAAGGACTTTCACTGTTGTGTTTGTAGTTTTCAACCATATCAAATGCTATGTTTATCAAAGTATTGATGCAATTGAGATTGTATAAGTACATATATGCTTGTACCCCTTGAACTTAGATTGAAATGTTTTCTTCGGACAACGACTCTAGCAATAGAGGTCGTAGCGGTCCGTATATACTATTGACCGGGGAGCGGTATATTATTATATCGTATCTAGATTGCGAAAACCGGAAGGGTCATTCGGGGAGTATCGTATACTCAACTATTATGTTCATATCTTCGTAAATACTCGAAACCATATCTTGGATTAAAAGTTTATTTTATCGAATAATTATTTTATTATTATTAATATTAAATCTTAAAATATTATTTATTAATTATCGTTCATTATTTTAAAGACGAAGTCAATCCAAGATACATTTAATACTTTCAAACTCGAACTCTTTCGAACTCCAAACATTTTCGAAAACCCCCGGTCAGGTTCTGCTTCTTGTATGATTTCAAGAATCATCAGTCGACTGATGTCGGACCTCAATTACTCAGTTTTCAATCAAAATCAAGTTTTAAAAGAAAAAGAAAAAGGGACTCTGGCAGGTGTGGGAACCGTTGACGAACGATTCCCGGGATGTGTAAGCGGCCGTGAGCTAGGCGGTCCATCAATTATTATTCCGGCCCAGGTGTTGCCGAAGGATGATTACGGATGTAGTTTTCATCGAGGGTGATTACGGATGTAGTTTTCACCCGGGGATAGTTACGGATGTAGTTTCTATCCTTCTACCGGTAGAGAAGACCCGCGGATTATTGGACTTGGATGTGGCGACTGATCATCGTCAATCCCTGTCAGGTTTTTATGTTTTCTTCCAGTCCCATCCTCCACTTTGGAAAAATACTCAAACACAGCTTCTTGGGCCTAAGTGCCAAGTTGCTGATAGTGTGGTTTTTTATGAGAAAATATTGACATCGTGCAGTATCTAGAACTGCAAGATTTTCTATAAAGATTGGCACGTGTTAGTGCACTCTTGCAATGGTTTCAAAGAATGAAAGGTTTTTGTATGAGAAACCTTCTAAGCTAATGGAAGGAAAGAGGTTTGCAATGATGTATTCCCTGTACAGTATGTTAATCGTAGAGTGTTTTGCCGAAAATGATATACTCATATGTATATATCTTCAAACTTGAGATATGTTGAAATGGGAACCTTATAAAGGGTTCATATGCTATTCTTAAAGCTCCCTAGTGAGTATAGATGTTTTATTCAAACTCGGACATATACAGTGTCCAATTATGTTTTGAAATCTGAGATATATACCCATATAGTTGGGAATGTTTTCGGAATAAACCCCATTATTATTTTACAAAATGGTGAACTTGCTGAGCATTATGTAGCTCATTATTGCTTTATAAAAATTTTTCAGAAAGAGAAGAATTCGGTCGGTTAACTCCGCAACAGCAGAAGAGGAGTAGAAGATTTTCCCCGGAGATGATTTAGTTTCTGATAAATACCACAGAGTAAGTCTGATAGGTATTCAACTGTAATAGTAAGACTTGTCTTCAAGTATAGTTGTGTAAGTAGAATTGCGTAAGACTCTGATTTGTACAAATGAATTGTAATATTTAGCGGCACTTTTGATTATCGTTTCTGAGGCTCTAACTTGCTTGTGTGTAAGATTGAGGTCTGGATGGATGTATTGTTGAGTTGTAAAGTTAATACAGGTTTGATATGGTTGGATGGCGGCGTGACGACCTGAATCTCTGACCTCAGATTTGGGGGCGTTACTGTTAGAGATTGCTATGGCACTTGTATTGTCACATAAAATAGGAATTTTATCAAGTACAAAGCCATAGTCTCTCAGCTGATTCCTGATCCACAAAGTCTGTGAGCAACAGCTTCCAGCAGCTATATATTCAGCTTCAGTTGTTGAGTTGGAAACTGTTTGTTGTTTCTTGCTGTACCAGGAAACCAGTCTACCACCTAGGAATTGACAACACCCAGAGGTGCTTTTTCTATCCACAACACTCCCAGCATAATCTGAATCTGTATATCCAACAAGATTAAAACCATAATCTTTAGGGTACCAGATGCCTAAATTAGGCGTACCCTTAAGATATCTCAGGATTCGTTTAACAGCAATGAGATGAACATCTCTAGGATCCGATTGGAACCTTGCACACAAGCACGTAGCATGCATAATATCAGGTCTACTTGCAGTAAGGTAAAGTAATGAGCCTATCATACCTCTGTAGCTTGTGATATCTACCTTGGCAGAATTTTCACATGCTCCAAATTTGACCGCTGTGGATGATGGTGTTCTTGCTGAAGATGAGTCCTCCATTTGATATTTCTTGAGAAGCTCTTTGACATACTTGGATTGACAAATAAATATTCCATCTGTCCTTTGACTTACTTGCAATCCAAGAAAGAACTTCAGCTCACCCATCATGCTCATTTCAAACTTTCCCTGCATTAACTTAGCAAATTTCTTGCAAAGAAGATCATTAGTAGACCCGAATATTATATCGTCCACATAGATTTGGACTATTGTTGTATCGTTCTTATGTTTCTTTGTGAAGAGAGTTTTGTCTATGACACCTCTAGTAAATTCATTTTCAAGTAAAAATTCAGAGAGAGTGTCATACCATTTCCTTGGTGCTTGCTTAAGACCATAGATAGCCTTGAAGAGAAAGTAGACATAACCCAATAGATCTGGATCTTCAAAACCAGGTGGTTGTTCTACATATACCTCTTCATCCAGCTTACCATTCAGAAAGGCACTCTTGACATCCATTTGATAAACATGAAAGTTAGAAAAGGCTACGAATGCCAAGAATATCCTAATGGCCTCAAGTCTAGCAACTGGAGCATAGGTTTCATCATAGTCAATGCCTTCAGATTGTGAATAACCTTTTGCTACCAGTCTTGCTTTGTTTCTTGTTACTGTGCCATCTTCTTCAAGTTTGTTTCTGAATACCCACCTAGTACCAACCACTGTTCTATTTGTAGGTCTGGGTACCAGCTTCCATACTTCTTGTTGTTTAAATTGATTGAGTTCATCTTGCATAGCAATCACCCAATCAGGATCTGAAAGAGCTTCTTCAGTTTTCTTAGGTTCCATTTCAGATAGAAACCCTGAATAATTACATTGATTTTGCAAAGCTCTTCTAGTCTTTACACCAACATCTGGATCACCAACGATTAGCTCAAACGGATGAGCTCTATTCCAAACAGTCTGTCTGGGAAGATTTAGTCTTGATGATTCACCTTGTTCTTCATTGTGATGTTGAGTATGACTAGTAGATCCTTCATTAGCTCCCCCTGAGTTGTTGCCAGGATGATTAGATGAGTGTTCAGACGTATGAGTGGTGTTTTCAATATTATCATTATTTTCACCACCATTATTCTGATTAGACTCATCATTGTCATTGTTGTCATTTGCATCAGCAAAAACATCAGGTGGACTGTCACCATCTGAATCTAGATCTGTCATATCTTTAAAAGATAGCTTTTCAGATGAATCTTCAGTTTGGATACTAGGGAGTTTAGTGTCATCAAATGTAACATTGACACTTTCCATCATCTTCTGATGTTCAATCAAATACACCTTATAAGCTGTTCTTTCATAACCAACAAAAATTGCTTCATGTGCTTTGGCTTCAAATTTTCCACCTTGATCGTCTCCTTCTTTAAGTACAAAGCATTTTGCTCCAAATACATGAAAGTATTTGAGTGTTGGTTTCTTTTCATTCATGGCTTCATAGGGTGTTTTCATCAAGTCTTTGTTGATAAGAGTTCGATTCTGAGTATAGCAAGCAGTGTTGACAGCTTCATACAATGGAAGCCTTGATTCACTTAACATAGTACGTGCAGCTTCAATCAAGGTTCTATTCTTTCTTTCAACTACCCCATTTTGCTGAGGAGTTCTTGGAGCTGAGTATTGTCTGGTTATACCTTTTTCAGTACAAAAGTCATTCAGAACTGCATTCTTGAATTCAGTTCCATTGTCTGACCTTATAGCCCTCACTGGATACTTGGAATCCAACTCAATTAACTTGATGTGATCAATCACCAGTTGTGGAGTCTCATCTTTAGAATTCAGGAACAAAACCCATGTGAACTTTGAAAAATCATCAACAATCACAAGAGCATATCTTTTCTTTGACATAGACATCACATTCACTGGACCAAATAGATCCATGTGAAGTAACTGTAAAGGTTCAGTTATTGAAGACATATCAGTGCTTCTGTGAGTTGCCCTTTTTAGTTTGCCTTTTTGACAGGCATCACATAGTCCTTCCTGTGTGAATTCCATAGAAGGTAAACCTCTCACCAACTCTCTCTTGACCAGAGAGTTCATCGTCTTGAAATTTAGGTGAGAAAGTTTCTTGTGCCATAGCCAACTTTCATTTGTGGATGCTTTAGAATATAAGCAATTGATTTCTTCAGTGCTTCTAGTGTTCATGTTGGCTACATACAAGTTTCCTTTTCTGACTCCCATCAGAGATGGTTGTTCACTTCTTTTGTGTGAAATCAGACAATTCTTTTTGTTAAAGTAGACTTCAAATCCCTTGTCACAGAATTGACTGATGCTGAGCAGATTATGCTCAAGTCCTTTTACAAAGGACACTTCTTCAATGATAACATTTCCAGCTTCAAGTCTGCCATATCCATCAGTTCTACCTTTGCTGTTATCTCCAAAGGTAACTACTGGTCCGGCCTTCTCCACCACATTTGTCAGCAGGGTTCTGTCTCCAGTCATATGCCTTGAACATCCACTGTCCAAGATCCAGGTTACTCGTTCAACCTGTTCAATACCCTGCAATGACAAATGGATTAAACCTTCTTCGGGACCCAAATTTGATTGGGTCCTGCGGATTTAAAGTATTGACCTTTATCAGGCAAAACAACATTTTTAATTTTAACATCTTTAGTCAATAAACATTTAACCTTATAAACAGATTTGAAAATCTTTTGTTTTATCTTGGGTATCCATGTTTCTCTAGCAGCAATAACACTTGTGTCATTGACTGGACATTTGACCTGGTAAACATTCTTGGTAACCCTTTGTTTAGTCTTAGGTACAAATGTCTCTCTCCTAACTTGAGGAGGAAAAGCAGTCTTTGATCGAACATTATTGTTCCTGTTCATATGCTGTCGAGGTGCAGTCTGTTTATCACATGCATGACTACCATTAAAATAAGCACGCATACTGTTAAAAGCACAAGACATACAATTGATAACATCACATGCTTTATGATTAGAATCAATGATAGGCATGGTATTCATGTTAGACATGTTATTTTTCTGCTTCAACTTATTACCACCTAATCCAGTCTTAGAAGAACTAGCTGTTTCAACAACTTTTACTGGCACTTTAAGTACATCTTTCTTGGATGAAACATTCGTTGTATTAGTGTCCTCAACAGATTTAGCCTTAACAAAGACTGTGACATCTTTCTTGGATGAAACATTCTTTGGATTAGCTTTCTTAACAGATTTATCCTTAACAAAGACTATGCCATTTGCACTATCCTCATTTCTTATTTCTTCCTGGATAACCATAGAAAGAATATCTGGTGGTCCAGAATCAGATTGTTTAAATAAAGGTTCTTTAACATTTTTGAGCACATGTGGTATTCCCCTTTCTTTAGCACTAACAGGGTTAGGGGAATTTATGCCCAAAGATCCAACAGCTTCATTGTAACCATACCCTATACCTGTTGTTCGTTCTACAACTTGATTGTTAAAAAACTCTTTGGAAACT
Source organism: Saposhnikovia divaricata (assembly GCA_036435485.1). Classification (NCBI taxonomy): domain Eukaryota; kingdom Viridiplantae; phylum Streptophyta; class Magnoliopsida; order Apiales; family Apiaceae; genus Saposhnikovia; species Saposhnikovia divaricata. The sequence goes on from CM071597.1 coordinate 162,926,553, forward strand.
TTAACAGAATTATAACAAGCCCTGACCTGTGTTTCAAGTTCAGTAATTCTAGCCATTTGTTTGCCTACAACTTCTAGAATAGCTTTCTCCTTTTTATTAAGCATTGTTATTTCATCTCTTTGTTGATCTTGATTAATATGCACCTTTTTTAATTCTGACACTTCATTGCCAAGTTTAGTGCTTAGCAGATCTAGTCTTCTATATTCAGTTTGTGCATTACCTAAGGAATTATAAAGACTACGAATCAACTCAGGGTCAGTAACAATTACTGGTTTGTTATGATGATCAGATGCTTCATCATTTGCCACCAACGCAAGATTTCCATATTCTTCATCTTCGCTGTCCGTGTCATCCCAACTCTTACCAGCCGCAACATAGGCTTTTCCAGGTTTCTCTTCTCAGTAGCAAAATCTCTTCTTTGAGTTTGCTTGGGTTTCTAACATTCAGTGGCAAAGTGTCCCAATTCATTACAGTTGAAGCAACGAATCTTGCTTCTGTCAACAGATCCAGTTTTGTATCCTCCCCTATTACTAGAGGAAGAAGAGCCTCCTCTTTGGAATCTGTTATTTGACTTAAACCTGTACTTTGGATTTCTTCTGAATCTGAAGTTGCCAAATTGCCTTACCATCAATGCCAGGGATTCATCTTCTAGTTGATCTAGCTCTTCCAGTGAGTAAAATTCTCCACCATCCTGAGTAGATGGTGTCTGACCATGCTCTACTTCAGTCTTTTCCTTGTCTGAGATGTAAGGTAGAACAACCTTAGCTTCCACTTCCTTAGGTGCTTCAACTACAAGAGCTGTAGATGAACTTGGCACTCTTCCTTTACCAGAGACCTCCCTCTGCTGTACTTGTTCCAGTTCATAGGTTTTCAGAACACCAAACAATCTTTCAAGAGAAACCTTATTCAAATCTCTTGATTCTCTGATGGCCGTGATCCTATGTTCAAGATGAGTGGGCATAGTCAACAGAAACTTCATATTAATCTCCTTCTGTGTATATTGCTTGCCATGAACTTGCAAGTTGTTGATAATTTTGTTATACCTTTCAAACACTTCCTGAATGCCTTCATTAGGGCCAGCTCTAAAGTGTTCATACTCAGAGGTTAAAATCTGAAGTCTGTTTTCCCTGACTTCATCAGTTCCTTCATTGATAGTCTCAATAGTTTCCCACATGTGTTTTTCAGTTTTACAATTCATCACATGACTGTACATCACAGCATCCAGGGAATCTATTAGAATAAGTCTCAAATTCTTATCTAGTCCTGCGTCCTCTTTTTCAGCAGGAGTAAAAGAATCAGCAGGCTTTGGAAAAGATGATGCAGGTGTTACAACAATTCCTCCAATAATAGATTCAGATACATATTCGAGTGGAATTATAGGTCCGTTCTGTAGAACACCCAAATATTTAGAATTTGTGACATCAAGAAACAACTCCATTTTATTTTTCCACATTGCATAATTGTCCTTGTTAAACATGGGAATCTTAACAATGCTTTTTGATGACATGATGAATTTTTAAGTGAGTTAAAAATTCGAGATAGATTTTTGACGGAATAAAATTAGGATCTTGATTTGTGTATCAATCAAGATGCTCTGATACCAATTGTTAGGTCCGATAAGATTGTAGAAGGGGGGGTTGAATACAATCTATATCATTTTCTCGAAATTTGTTCTTTAAATAAAATTTATTTTAAACAAATTTGTGCGGAATAATATAACACAAATTTCAAGTTAAATATAACAATATATTAACTTCATGGGTGTTACAAAATCAGTCCAAATGATTATCAAGTAATTAATAACTAATTAGAAAATTCAACATGAAGTTTGCTAATTTAGTTAACAAAAATCAAGATATCAATTTGTGAACTAGGAAACTTAATTCGCTAGTAGTACAAGAATCACAAGTAAACAAGTTCCAATGGATAGAATATTACAACTGAGATGAACTTGAATTTACAGAATTTAATTTGTAAGTGTTCTTGAGCTTGAGAGAGAGATATAGGAGCTGCTGTGTGTATTTTTTCTGTTATGTTCGACTGATTGATTTCCTTCTGCATTCTGCTGCCTTATATAACACAGCCATAGTCATATCGCTTTGTTTTAACTGATATAACAATCAGTTAACACTAATATGACATTCGGTATGACTATCAATTGAAAGGAATATGACTGTCTCTTTAAATATAACTTTCGGTATGACTATCCCCTTGAATATAACATTCGGTATGACTGTCCCTTGAATGAGATATGACTATCCAGTTTGAACTGAATATGACTGTCTCCATTTGAACTGTATATGACTATCACACCTTGAACTGTATATGACTATCACACCTTGAACTGAATATGACTATCGGTATAACTATCATTTGATAGTTATATTATCATATTTTTCAGCTTATAATTAATTAAATGATTTATAAAAATCATTTAAATAACTATTTCTTTTTCATATTAATTCTGATTTAATTAATCTAATAATTACTTTAACAAATATATTAATTCTGATAGAATTAATTTATTTAATTAAACTAATTATTTGATTTAATCAATTAAAGTAGAATTAATATAAATCCTTTAATAGTCAATACTTCATTGCGAACCACGTAATTATGATAAGGAACATACACTGGATCGATGTTGACGCTCGATGTACTGTCTGGTTTATGAATGACTAACTCCAATCTCTGTTCTTCATCTTGACTTTAAAACTGTGGTCTTTTTCCTATTCTTCACTCTCATCAATCATTCGGTACTGAAATTGTTTCTTATCACTTATAGAAATCTTTGTCCCTAAAATGAATCCATGTGTTTCAATGCTACCTTGAGGCTTTATCAGATATCTGAATCTTCTTCCAGTGTAAAACATCAAAACTATAGATTGACTTGTTGATTTTTCTTCTGACGGATATCATCTTTTGAGATTCCTGTGACAGTTGATATTATTTACTTATTACAATCTAGTTTAATTGGATTAGGATCCTCGAACTACAAATAGGCTGAGTCATATGCCTTTCAGATATCTCAAGCAGTTTGTAACTCACAGCTAGCAGTTATTTAACTCAGAAAATAATTCTAAGCTAAATAAAATATGTTTTTATGAGCGAAATGAAATTTTGAATATAAATCCAAAAAGCGATTAAGTGTCAGCGAAAAATCAGCCTTTTCAAATGATTCGATAACTCAAATACAATATTCGAGAACTCCATCACTAGAGAACTAAAATACTCTATTCGAGAACTCAGAGTGTGCTATTCGATTTCTCCAAAAGACACTATTCGAGAACTCAAGAGGGTTCTAGATAGGCCTATTCGAGAACTCGAGCCATGACAAAACAATGAACCATTCGAGAAGTCTGACTTATCGAACTATACTTTTCACTCATAAAATTTAATTTTCACTATCTTTTAAAATTTACTAGAAATATTCACTGAAGAATATTCTACCAAATTAAATAGTGATTCTCTCAAAATTTCACAGAAATTTCAAGATAAAGATGTATGATTTTCAACATATGCAGCATTGTGGAATATTTATAAATCATACTCCAGCCAATACTTACTTCAAAAATATTGAGCATTTGATAAAGTAAGTATTTACTGCTGCAACAATCTAGTTGATATATTCACTTAGCCAGAATTTGAAGAATTCAGCATTCCAATCTCACTAACCAACCCTGTGAAGGTGGCTTCATCCAATGGCTTAGTGAATATGTCAGCTAGTTGTTTCTCTGTGGGAACATAATGTAACTCAATGGTTCCATTAGTTGCATGCTCCCTTATGAAGTGATATCTGATGTCAATGTGCTTTGTCCTAGAATTATTGACAGGATTGGAAACTATAGAGATTGCACTTGTGTTGTCACACATGATTCGAATTCTTTCCAACACAAGTCCATAATCTCTAAGTTGGTTTCTGATCCAAAGCACTTGAGCACAGCAACTTCCAGCAGCTATGTACTCAGCTTCAGCTGTGGAAGTTGGCACAGATTGTTGTTTCTTGCTGTACCAAGAGACTAACCTTTGTCCAAGAAACTGACAGCTACCTGAGGTGCTTTTCCTATCCACTCTGCATCCAGCATAATCAGCATCAGAATAACCAACCTGATTGAACCCTGTGTCCTTAGGATACCATAACCCCAAGTTTGGTGTGCCCTTCAGATATCTGAAAATCCTCTTTATTGCTATCATATGTGATTCCTTTGGATTTGATTGAAACCTTGCACACAAGCATGTTGCAAACATGATGTCTGGCCTACTAGCAGTGAGGTAGAGTAGAGAACCAACCATGCCCCTGTAGATTGAGATATCTACCTTCTTGCCCTTAACATCTTCATCTAACTTAGTGGCAGTGGCCATGGGTGTCTTTGCAGGTGAGCATTCTTCTAAGTCAAATTTCTTCAATAGATCCTTGATGTATTTGGTTTGACTTATAAAAATGCCATCCTTCCTTTGACTCACTTGCAGCCCAAGAAAGAATGTTAATTCTCCCATCATACTCATCTCATATCTGTTCTGCATGAGCTTAGAGAATTTCTCACACAGCTTCTCATTTGTAGAGCCAAATATGATATCATCCACATAGATTTGAACTAAGATAATATCATCACCATGTTTCTTGTAAAATAGTGTCTTGTCCAGTGTGCCTCTAGTGAATTGATTCTCCAGTAGAAATTGTGATAATGTGTCATACCATGCCCTAGGAGCTTGCTTAAGTCCATACAATGCTTTAAGCAATCTGTAGACAAAGTGAGGGAATTGTGGATCCTCAAAGCCAGGTGGCTGTTGCACATATACTTCTTCTTCCAACTCCCCATTCAGAAATGCACTCTTGACATCCATTTGATAAACCTTGAAATTAGAATTTGCAGCAAATGCCAAGAAAATTCTGATGGCCTCTAGTCTAGCAACAGGGGCAAAAGTCTCATCATAGTCAATGCCTTCCTGTTGAGAGTATCCTTTTGCAACCAACCTTGCTTTGTTTCTTATGACTACACCATTTTCATCCATCTTATTCCTTAGAACCCATTTTGTTCCAACAATGGTTCTATCCTTTGGTGCAGGCATAAGTTCCCATACTTTGCTTCTTTCAAATTGATTTAGCTCATCTTGCATAGCAATTATCCAATCAGGATCCAACAATGCATCATCAAGTTTCTTAGGCTCAACTTGGGATAGAAAGCGACCATAGAGACATTCATTTAGAGTTGCTTTCCTTATCCTCACTCCTGTATTTGGATCTCCAATTATCTGATCTACTGTATGTGATCTATCCCATTTCTTTGTATGTTCAGATTGATTTCTCAACCTTGATGTTGCTTCATCATCCAGATCATGATCATTTACATTTCCTCCCCCTGTGAAGTTGCCACTAATCACAGGTGTGTCTTGGATGCTTGTTTCTTCATTGTTGGTTGACACAAGTTCTTTATTCACTTGAGTTTGTTGGATTGTGGGCTCAAATTCAGTTTCAATCTCCTCATCAGAATCATCTAGATTGTCAAACTTCAAAGGATCTTTATCTTCATCATTGGCTTCTTCTAATCCAGGTAGTTTGCTGTCATCAAATGTCACATCTGTGCTTTCCATAACTTTCTTTTGACTGATGACATAAACTTTGTATGCAATTCTTTCCATAGAGTAGCAAGAAAAATTCCTTCAAATGCTTTTGCATCAAACTTTCCAACATATTCTGAATTGTCTTTTAACACAAAGCATTTGCTTCCAAAAGTATGAACATACTTTAGAGTGGGCTTCTTTCCAGTCATCAAGTTGTAAGGTGTCTTTCCAGTGTTTTTGTTGATGAGGGTTCTGTTTTGGATATAGCATGCAGTGCTCACAGCCTCAGCCCAAAAACATGTAGGCATCTATGCATCAAGTAACATTGTTCTAGCAGCCTCAATCAGAGTTCTATTCTTTCTCTCAACAACTCCATTTTGTTGTGGAGTCCTTGGAGCTGAGAATTGTTGAGAAATACCATTCTCTTTGCAGAATGCCTCAAGCATGGCATTTCTGAACTCTGTTCCATTATCACTTCTTAATGCAATCACACTTGCATTGTTGGCCTTTGCTCCCTTGTTAATTTTCTTTATATGCTCAATGATTACTTGTGGAGCCTCATCCTTTGATGCCAGAAATTCTACCCATGTATACCTTGTGAAATCATCAACCATCACGAGAGCATACTTCTTCCTTCCTAGTGACATAATATTGACAGGCCCAAACAAATCCATATGAATTAGTTGTAGGGGCTTGGTTATTGATGTCACTGTCTTTGACTTGTAGCTTGATCTTTTCATTTTTCCCTTTTGACAAGCCTCACACACTCCTTCTTGACAGAATTCAAGTGTGGGCATGCCTCTCACTAACTCCCTTTTGACTGGAGAATTAATGCCTTTGAAGTTCAAGTGTGATAGCTTCTTGTGCCACAGCCAACTATCTTCATTTGATGCTTTTGAGTAAAAGCAACAAATTTTGTCCTTGTTTGCAAAGTTCATATTGGCTACAAACAGGCTTCCTTTCCTTACTCCAGATAGAGGAAAGTCACCAGTCTTCTTGTGGGTGATCAAACTTTCATCTTTGTCAAAATTCACTTTGAAGCCTCTGTCAGTAAATTGACCAACACTCAGTAGATTGTGCTTGAGCCCCTTGACCAGTGCTACATTTTCAATGATGACATTTCCAATTTCCAACTTGCCATATCCCAGTGTGTTGCCAATGCTGTCATCTCCAAAAGCAACCATTGGGCCAGCCTTCTCCTCATACTGTGATAGCAGGGCCATATCACTAGTCATATGATTTGAGCATCCACTGTCCAAAATCCACATGACCTTCCTTTCACTTTCTTTGCCCTGCAAACACAAAGGTATTACTTCTCCTTTGGTACCCAAACAAGTTTGGGTCCATGTGGCTTAGCAACAGTTTTATCATAAACAGCATGCTTATCAATTTTCTTGATGTTAGTCTTCTTCACTGTTCGAAGTCTTAGAATCAGGGTTCTTAGACTTAGGTGACAGAGGTACCTTCCTAACTTTAGGAGGACTTGAAGACTTTGTTCTTGTGTAGTGTGTGTGAACATTGTGACTGATGCAACCTTCCATGAATTGTCTTCTCAAGTTAAAACAACTAGTCATTACATTCATGTTACATGGCATACAATCAAATTTATCATAGAAAGGAGAGTCTCTGTGTCTTAAAGGCACAGAGCAATCATAGAATGGTTTAGCAACACTACCAAATGGTTTCTTGCATGCATGAGTTAAATGATTAGTGCTAAAACAATTTTGACAAACTTTCCTAGGGGCATTTGGTACATAAGCATAATTGTTGTCCTTGTTAATCCCTAATTTGTCATTCCTGTTTTGTTTCTTTTTAGACACTTTCTTCTCAAACTCATTATTCCTAGCTGAAACAAACTTCACAAATTTCTCAAGTCTAGGTCTACCTCCTACTGGCTCCTTGGCTTTGGTTTTGACATTCTCACTCTTAGAGGATGCTTGTTGTTCATTTGATTTTGCCTTACCTTCATCATCCAACATTTGCTTAATGAGTAAGGCATCCTCATCAATATCAAGTGTTGGTGTTTTAAATATTGGGGTCTCAGCCTTTTTCAAAACCTGAGGCACTTCCTCTTGAACAACAATGTCATCTTCAATGACTGCATAGCCTTTCCTCTGTTTAAGAGTGTCATAATCAAGTCCAATGGCAGCCTTAGGTCTAGCTAGATTTTTCTCATGGTAGGACAACAATAGACTAGAGGAATTCTTAAATGTTTTCAATTTAAATTCATTTTCAGCTAGTTCATCCCTAAGAGCTTTCTCAACTTGACTAGCACACAGAACCTTATTCTTTAGATATTCGATTTCTTGTTTAAGGTTTTCTACTTGCATAGTAGTTAGTTCTAGTTCCTCATTTCATTTGTTCAACAGTTCATTCTTAGTAGACAGTTTAGCAATTTCTTCATTAGCAGCAGTCATACTAGTATGAATATTAAACATCTCAACAGATCGTTGTTCAACCATAGATTTGTATTCAGAAACAGACATGTCTATGGTAGTGAGGGATGGTACCTGAGAGTCTGATTCAGATGGTTCTTCCTTGGAGTTGGCCATCAAGGCATAGTTGCAGAATTCTTGTTCTTCTCCATCACTATCAGAATCATCCCAACACTTCCCTTCAGCTATGTAGGCCTTACCTGGTGTATGCTTCTTTAGCAGAGCCTCATACTTAACTTCAAGCTCAAGAAACTCCTTATCCTTCTTTTTAGGCTTCTTGCATTCACTTGCAAAATGCCCTAGGTCATTGCATCTATAACATCTCACAGATGACCTATCCACATAACTGGTTTTGAATTTGTTTTTGTTTGCTTTCACAGGTGCCTTGCTCTTGTTGAATAAATGATTTTGAGATCTAGACTTGAAGGGCTGATTCCTTTAAAATCTGATGTTTGGGAATTTTCTAGCCATAAAAGCATATGAAGTGTTTTCCATGGCATCCAACTCTTCAAGAGTGTAGAACTCATCTTCTTCCTTTTCATCAACAGGTTCAGTCACTTCTTCTTCAGTTTCTTCATCATCTACTATCTCTTCTATTCTCAATTGACTTGTAGATGCTTCTAGGTCTTGAACGGATTTATTGACAATCAAGGCACAGGATGTGTTTATCATTCTGCCTTGGTTGGCTTGGATAACCCTCTTCTGAAGCAACTCAAGCTCATGAGTCTTTAAAACCCCATAGAGGACATCATATGTGACTTTGTTCAAATCTCTTTCTCTTAGAGATATGACCCTTGCTCTAGATGGTTTGGTGCAGATAGTAGAAACTTCATGTTTAATTCCTTAGTGCTGTAAACCTTCCCATTCATTTGAAACTCAGTCATCAGCTTGTGAAATCTCTCAAACATATCAGTAATACTTTCTTTGGACTGTGCCATGAAAGCCTCATACTGTGTGACCAGTATCTGTTTCCCATTCTCTCTTACCTCCTCTGTCCCTTCACATAACACCTCGATGTGGTTCCACATGTCCTTGGCTGATGTGCATGATGCTATGTTGGCAAACATCGACATTTCCATGGAGTCTATGATCAGCAACATGAGATGACTGTCTAGGGCAACCTTTTCCTTCTCTGAGTCCGTCCATTTGGATGGCTCTTTTGCAACATATGATCTAGGAATGACTATTGTGCCCACTGTAGATTCAGCAATTTCTTGTTGTGGTACAAGTGGACCATTCTTGAGGATGTCAGGGTAGAGAGGATTGGCAGCTTTGATGAACAACAACATTTTTATTTTCCAGAGGTTGTAATTCTCTTTGTCGAACTTAGGGACCTTCACCGTACCTATAGTCTTTGGTGTATTCGAACTCATGATCGTTTTCTGTTTAGATTAAACAGCCTGCTCTGATACCACTTGTTGAGTATTGAATACAGTAAAAGAATACAGAGGGGGGTGAATGGATTCTTGAACTTTTCTACGTTCTTGAAACTTTGCAGCAAGATATGTGTTGAGTGTGTGAGATATGTAAGTGCGGATAACAAAGACAAACACAACACAACACAATATCACTTTAATCTAATATTTTATTAGATAAAGATTTTGCTACAATCTGTGAATACAAATGATAGTATTCTCAGCTTCGTTTTTCTTAGAGAGATATTTCTTGTGATGTATATGAAAATCTTATCTCTTAAAAACTCTTTTTTTTGCTAAGGAAGTGAGGCTGTATCCTTATAGACATGGATACACCTACTTACTACAAATAAGGTAGGTAAACAAACTACTTTCCAATATGTCTATCTCATTTGAGTAAGAGTCCAAACGGCTACAGATTTGACTTTGCAAAGCCTGTTCAGATCCACTTCTTTAGCTCCTTGTCCCTTTGTCTTATCTCTCCAAGCTTCTTTGTAGGCTTTCCAATGTGCTTTATAGTACATAGTCAAATAAAGCATCTTGGCTTGTTGCAGGTTTCTGACTTGTACAATTCTTCAGTATTTTGTCTCCAAGAATGTATTCAAGAAGTGGCTAAGTGATTGATTCGAAAACTAGAATTGACTTAATCGATAACTCTGAGTTCTCGAATAGTGTTATATTGACATATCGAATCACTTCTCGAATAGCTCTTTTTTCTGGGACTCCTTGAGATATTGAATAGAGCATTTTGACATATCGAATCCCTGAGATGTCGAATAGCTTCTTTAGTCCTTGAGATATCGAATAGAGCATTGACTTGTTGACTCTTAGAGAACTCGAATGATGCTTTGACTTGTTGACTCCATGAGTTCTCGAATAGAGTAATAGACATATCGAATCTCTGAGATATCGAATGAGATATCGAACAGTGTATTCAGAGATATCGAATAGTGTCTTCTGAGATATCGAATCTTTGACTTCTCGCCGAATAGACAAATGTACTTCTCGAATTGGTACTTAGGCAAATTCTTCATTTCTTCAAATCCCAACTGTGATTATTCAGCAGTCTTTATCTCCTTGCTTGAGGCATGAACCTTGGAACTTCTTTCAGGCATTATTCTTGACTTTATAAATACAGTTACACAACTAGGATTTGATACCTATTACAAGTACAGAACAAATGGAAACTCTACAACTAGAGGTTCCCTCAGTTAAGAGGTCATGTAGGTAATGGACAACATTACACATACTTAGGCTTGTTATTAGATGTATTCAGGCATGCCTCTGTGACTAACAATCTTCATCTTCACAACTATTATCTCTCGAGCAGACACACACGAACAAAAGAAAACAGAGAGATACACGGACCAAGAGAGATACAGAGGGGAGAAATAGAGAGACCCAAAACTTTATTTTCTTCTCCCACCTAGAGCTTCAACTTAGTTTTAATTACTTGTAAATTCATCTCTAGTATTCATTGTAATATCTTAGCCACTAGAGTTTGATTACTTATTTTGTTGGAACTATCTAGCGGATTAAGTTCCCTAGAACTTATCTCTCGAATAGCTTTTAGCATTCGATCTTTTTGTTACAAATATAGAAAAGTTCATGTCGAATTTTCTGTAGAATTTGTAATAATTAGTTTGGTCATCAAACCTTGTAATTTGTACCCTTGCATTAAGGCACACCCCTCCAAGTTAATATAAATTTTATATTTAACTTGAATATTGGCTTCGTTTTATTCCGCATCGAATTGTTTAAAATTTAATATACGCCCAAAGAACAATTTCGATAAAACGGTATAGTTTGTATTCAACCCCCCTTCTACAAACTAAATTGGACCTAACAATTGGTATCAGAGCCTTTTGATTGATGCACAAATCAAGACCCATATTTTTTTGTGGTCCTCCAATTGGTTTTCGAGTTTGTTGACCCATACAGAAATTGAATCCGGTATTAGACCAAAAAGTCAACTCCTCTATTTTCGAATTCTTTAACCTTCAAAAATATTCATTTTTGAGATTTTTGATTGTTAAATAATTTGAACTTATATTCGAATTTTTTAATTCTTGAAATGATTAATTCTTGGAAATTTTGATTTTTAAACAACTTGAATTTATTTTCAAATTGTTTAATTCTCAAAATTTTTAATTATTGATAATTTCGAATTTTAATTAACTTGAATTTATTTTCAGATTCTTTAACTCTCAAAATTTTCATTTCTTGAGATTTTTTGATTCTTAATTAAAATGAGTCTAATTTCAAATTTTAATTAATTTGAACTTACTTTCAGATTTTTTATTTCTCAAAAATAAGTCCTTGAAGTTTTTGAATTTTAAATATTTTGAATTTATTTTAAGCCAATGGTTCTTAGAAGATTGTTAGTTGAAGATTCCTCCGGATTGTCAAAGATGATTTGAATCTTTTGAAGAAGATGCATTTTTCAATGGAATTAATTTCTACCTGCTGAAGATTAATTTGTTAAGTTTTTGTAAGTCATATTCCAAGTGACTTGTTGGTTTTTCCGAAACAGGAATGGAAGAGGTTTTAGTGGATGGAATTTTTCTCAAAGATTTTAGTCAACTCTAGTTATTCAATAATATACAAACACTTAGTGGATTTCCCAATGCTAAATCCAAAACACTTAGTGGGTTGTACCAATTGTATATCTTTTAAGGATTCAACAGAGATTTTAGAAGAATGGAAAAGGAGGTTTGAGAATGGACTAGACTGTTAGACATCTCAGTAAGAAATTAATGATGGAAGCTCAGAACCGACAGGAAGAGTTACTAATTCAGAAAGAGCACTAAAGCTATATCCAGGGATCAGGCCTATCTGTTCTGAAGCAGAAACTCTTCAAGATATAGTTCAACTCAAGAGGTGGTTACAAGACTGAGATGGTGGAAAGAACAAGACATGATAGTTGTAGTTATGAAAAGCTATATGTGATAAGTAACTATCAAGGTGTATAACATGGTACAGAATTCTGACAGACAAGGATGAATAGGGATTCATTAAATGAGATGAAACAAAAGCATCAGTGCAGAACTTATCTTGCTGAAGGAAAGAGTTGGGATGGATCAGATGATGATGAGAAGAGCATAATGAATATCTTGCCTTCATATCAATCTCTGAAGATGATTCACCTCATATGTCTCAGGTATCAATTCTTCGAACTAGTGTAATATGTAATTCTCAGAAATTCAAAGCATGTTGAGATCTTAGTTTTTAATTGTTAGATCTATGGTTAGAAGATCTTAATATGTGTATGAATATTTGCTGAAGTTAATTAATTGCATTAGTGAGTTACAGCTGTTCCTTAGACAATATCTTTTAATTCTTAATTGTTATATGTTAAGCATATAAGACCTCTGTTTAAGCTAGTTTCAGGATCCCCGTAAAATAGATTTGCTTATTCATTCTGATTTGTTTGTTAAGGTTTAAAAGTTTAAGAGATGGGTTGATTACCTAGGATGTTTGTAGAACACAAAGTTGTATCTAAAACTTACTTAGGTAATACAGACTATTAGCTGGTATATAACAACATCCTTGGACTGGATAGAATTAGTGATTACTTATTAATTCTTCTATTTCAATTGGTTTTAGAAAATTCTTGTATATAGGTTAACTGGATTTTCTAAATAGCATTACATGTCATAGTTTGCACATTTTAGATGTGTGATGGTTTGATTGCTATATGAAATGATATGTTTGTTGTTACCACTAATGCATGTTTTAAATGTATGATGGTTTGTATGCTGTATGTATGTTAAGTTTGCAGTTTACCTCTGTAAACAGAGATATCTCTAACCCATCTGGACCCAAGAATATCTGGGTACCAAGAACTTTTTATCCATTTATGAATGTAGGGCTAAACAGGTTGATCTATTATGCATTATTAATGATTTATTCAAAGCATATCATCGTAGAAAGAACCCTGCTATCAAATGTGAATGTGAAGACAGGCCAAGTGGTTCATCCTTTGGAGACAACAGCAAGGATATGACCCAGGGTCATGGCTATTTAATAGCTAGGAATGTTGTCAGTAATAAAGCATCTTTAGAAGGTGAAGAGCTTACAATTCGAGAAAGAAAGAAAACTTATCTGTAGTTGAAATGGAATCTCAGTCAAAAGTGAAGTCAACAGGGTCTAATCTAAAGCTTCATCAGACAGGAGTCCAGCTATGACATAAGAAGCTCTCACACCTGAATGAAAATCAAGAGATTCTTTCCTGGAAATCGAATCGGTAAATGAGACTGCCTCATCTGGAATTAAAGCAAAATGAAAGTATGAGGCATGTCATAAAGGGAAGTCAAAGAAGCATCACACAGAAGTTCTACATCAAAGAAAAATATACTTTAGTGGTGATGGCTGATAACTTCTCTCAACAAACAAGTTGTTGTTAAGACAATATGAAGACAAGACACAACTGATGGTGATTGATCACATCTAGAAGATTGGCAGGAAGCAAAACTGACTATGACAACTTGGAGACCAGATTACAGGACCTATCAATTAGTGTTCTGGATGATTTCTGTACCTTCAAGAGTATTAACGCTGAAGCTGTCAATAGTTTGCTACTGACATGATTAAACCCTGATCAGTAAGAAATATAGGAAGACCCCACAAGTTATGAAGTAAATTGTTTTGCAATGATAAATGAAAGTGAGCATTCTGGCAATCAGCTAATGGTCAAAAGGAAAATTTTCTTGGTTACTTAGTGGAGTCAATAGCCTACAGGGTGATTGTTATTAATCAACAGAAGGTGATTGAAAGTCTTAGTAATGTTCAATAACTTCAGCTCCCAGCTGTCAATGGTGATGGTTATTCAGATCTAACCAATGTGAAACTTGGAAAATCTTAATGTAAACCCAGCAGCAGCTTAGGGGGAGCAATAGAAGGATCAACCAGTCAACTCAACACCCCATTGAAAATCATAGGACACTATGAGAACATGTCTGCCAAGACAAAGAATATTGACTCAATTAATTCTTTGTCCTAGTACTTAGTGTTCCTAATGGTGGAAGTAAAAGACTAGCAGAGCTTCAAGTACCAATGATTATTTCTTTAGTTTTCTTTTAGAAGAAACTAAGAAAGCTACAAAGGCTCTGAAAGATCCAGATTGAGTGATTGCAATGCAAGATGATCTCAATCAGTATAAAAAGCAGATTGTAGCACTACTAAAAAAATGCTAATAGACATCGGTTTCTGGCCGATGTCTTTGAAAAATCCCGACCGATGTCTTTGTCGGTGATGTCTAAAGTCGAAAGTTTAGACATTGGTTTCTGGCCGATGTCTATTAGCATATAACACATCAGTTTTAAAAATATTTCTAATGTTTATGTACTGTCTTCTTGGGTAAACTGCATGAGGTTAACTTTTGAATTGTTATATTAGAGGTCTTACCTGTTATTTAACATATAGCAAACATAGAATAATTCGACATAGACATCTGTTTTTTTCCAAATATTGATGTCTAAGCCTTTATTAACAGCGGTAAATATAAAGAAAACCGATGTATAATGTGATCATAGACATCGGTTTTAGACGATGTTGAAGATATCTATTGCATTGGTTACTTGTTTTTAAAACCGATGTCTGAGGTCCCTTAGACATCGTTTTCAGCTGATGTTTAAGACTTATAAAATAACAGTTCTTTATAAAGATAAACAATGTGCAAACAGCTGTAGTACAGAAAATGAATGCATAGAAAAACAAAAATAACCAAAATTTACTCAAATGTCATTGATAATTGTAATCCAAACATTCAAGCACTATCATTCAAACAACCATAATCCAAACATTCATGTGTACCTTAATACAAAACATCCATACCAATCCGAATCAATCTACAACTAATATTTGCGGAACTAGCCAAACTCAAAGCATCATAAAAAAGATATGAAACTATTTCCTGATTACTTCATGCATTCTTTTCCAAATTACATACATGAACTTGATTAAATGAGGAGTTGAAGAATTTTGAATCCAAGACAAGAACAATATAGATATCCATATGAGCTCCAGTGATCAGGTATTGTCGCTGACTTGATGGCTTGCTACTACTGCCTGTGATTACAACAAGAAAAGATTACAAGACTTTAATAATAACAGAGAATCTGACAAGGTGATCAAAGAAACAGGTGATACTGAATATAAGAACTTATAGAAGATTGTGATTAGTACTAAGCATCTCAAATATTTAAGTTGAACATCTATGCAATAAGAATCAGAGTATGTTTGATATTTTATGAAAAGACTAAGTGCAGTTGAAATTATTATATCGTACCATTTCGTTTAGCAAATATGCTTCTCCTTTTCCACTCACAATAGGCCCAACAAGCATCAATATAAACCCAAAATTATAAACATCATCCTCTGATTTTGATTTATGCCTGTCAAACAATTAAGTTGAGTTAAATCTAAACATATATAATGCATTGAGCATAACATCAGATATGTTGAACAAAAAGATTATGTGACAATTACAAAAACATTCAATATCAGAGTCTCCGAGGAGTGATTTTTGCAACCATATTGAAGTCTTAAAATTCTATTTAGAGTTTACATAAGGTGAATGGAAAGACTTTAATAACTTACCATGATCTAGAGCCTTCTTTCTTTGTCTGCAAAATAAAATCAAAAAAAAAAAATCTAACGTTAGCCCATAAGATACGACTGATACTTTTATGCGTGTTTAATATCAAATTCAACTTCTCAGACGATACTCCTTTATTCATCAGCTGCCATACAACATCAACCTTATCATTCTTTTCTGGTACAGCTGCACACACAATATAAGTTCACCAGGCCAACTTTTAGGTAATAGGTGTCATAACAGGTAAGCAGGATGTATGTACTATGTTCAGATAATTTGAACAGGAGTGAATGAAACTATGTACTATACAAATACGTATGCAAACACACACATGCACGGTCAGACAGAGTTGGACATGCAGGAAAGAGGCAAGCATTATATATAGTAAGAGATAATAGTTATAAATTAATTGAGCACAAACACACTCTGGATCTAGAGATGCAAAAGTTCCTGTATACCAGTTTCTGCAAAATTAGACTGTGAACTTGACTCAGAAGGTACTTCTCTTCGTGGCTCAATGGTGCATGAATTACTTTCCCCTGCAATGTCACAGGCTTCAATGAACTAGCACTTAATATTATAACACCCATTAATTATTAAAAGTAAATGATTTCTAAGTGTTAACTAAAAACTACTAGCACTACTACAAAAAGAAAAGAAGAAATAATGGAACATGGGCTTGGGCAAGCATATAATAATGGACTACAACTAAACTATGACAAAGACATGGATCTGGGCCAGAAAAATAATATAAAAGATGGGCTAGGAAATGCTCTTTAGACCTAAACAGACATGGGCTAATAAAATAGACAAGCAAATATTGAAGCTAACTTTGCATACGTAAATGGCATTAATAAATAGGCAGTTTATTTAATACTAATTAACACTAACATTATATTAATGATAATTTTAATTCACACTAATTAATCCTAATATGACTAGACACAATGGAAAACTTTCAGGAACATGAAAATGGGCTTCAAAAAACAAAAAACATATATTCTTAATTTACATAAGGTGAATGGAAACAAAAAATAGAATATAAACTTATTTTCTTTTTGTAAAGTCCATTCCTTTCCAAATTTTGTAATTAGAACACTAGTAGAATGAGGAACTTACTTGGATGGTGGCCGACAGCAACCAGCTTCCATTGGAGTTAATTTTGCTAATTTAAATTGCTTCAAAGTCTGCAGAAAATAAGTACATATGATCAAGATCTACTGAAGAGTATATACAAAACTAGAGTCTTTATGATCCACTTCTGGTTGCGAAGTTAGTTTTTGTTTGCTTATTGCAAATACAAATAGGTGAAATAACTTTAAACTCCGTACATAAATTGACGAAAGGTTCGAATATGTTTCACATATTTTTACGACTAATTAGTAATCACCTAGTTTATATTGATTAGAAACCAAACATTATGTATATGTTAACATCTTGATAAGTTTCTAACTAAACACCGTATTCCTGACACTACCTGACCCATACCTATAGGTAATCTGCCAAACGTTTATATTTTTGTACCACATATTTGGAACTGTAAACATAGCAAAGATACACAAATGACAGATACAAATAAACAATATAACATATAATCACAACATTTTCAATCGAGTTGAGCCTTTGTTCGACTTTCTTCTCGTGCATATGTCGTAGAGTATAACCTGTAAAATTGTCACACCAAATGTTATAAACACAAATTGATCCTGAAACCTAATTCCAACAAACAATACTATTCTTACAAAACCTCACAATACCTAATAAAAATAATTACAAATAGCAAGAGGATAAAGAAATAAAAAGGAAAATGGCAAAAATTACCAAGCCATGCTGTAGCAACAGAAGCAACAGAGGTAGAGACAGTAAATACAACTTTGTGCCTCTCAAATGTATCCTGTAATCAGTAAACATAAACCTAACATCAGAACTACATATACATATATATATATACACGGATCAAAGAAAAGATTGTAGAAACCTTGGTGGAGAAATAACTGTCCTGAACAGCAGTCCATGAATCCTTAGTATCCCAGTTACTAACGTAAGAAGAAAGAGCTAACCAGCCAAACACCCAAAAACCCCTAATTCCTTATACAGAAAATAAAAAGAAAACTTAGATTATTCACAATAGCTTACCCAAAATATAACAAATAAAACAAGATCGAAAATAGCTTACCCACTTACTAAATCAAGTCGAGATGAACAATTAATCGGTTAACAAATCGATTAAGAACATATACTAGATATTGATGATGGAGCAGATGGAGATATTTATTAGATCGATACAAGATAATCCCCAGATACAAGTTGATATACGAGCATGAACAAATTAATTGAAGGTAAATTACAAGCAAATTGAAGCTAACGATGAAATTGACCTAATTGAACTAAGGTTCTTCGGAGAGTCGATAGAAAAAGGGGAATACTGGGTGAGCTGTGTATGTGTGTTTTATGTTTATGTTTTTGATTATATGTTTTTTTTTATTTTTAAGTTTTATATTTAATTTTTAAGTTTTGTATTGAAGGGGGGAAAAATTGATGAGGGGAAAATACAAAAAATTTGGGTTAGGGCGGAACAGATTTGTCTAAACTAGCGGTCAAATGAAATTTAAAGGGTGAAATAAAACTAAGGGGGGAATATTTCAGGGGGCGCGCGAGTTTAATTTTTTAAGGAGAGATTTAGACATCGGTTGATAAATGAAGTGATGTCTAAATGTTTTTAAGGAAAGGTTTAGACATCGGTTGATAAATGAAGTGATGTCTGAATGTTTAAAAGACATCGGTTTATTTTCACCGATGTTAAAAAGACTTTTAACATCGGTTTTATTTTAATCGATGTTAAAGACCGTGATGTCTATTAACAGATTTTTAGTAGTGTAGGGAAGCTGGTATCCAGACCAAACAAAAAGGTTGTAATTGGTACAAGGATAACCAGAAGTCTAACTGGATGTCAAGGCATTGTTATTAAGGACAAAGCCAAAATGGATGCAAGGTTACAAGTTGATAAGATAGTATATCTGACAAGAAGCACCAGTGACAAGACTTGAGGATATCAGGCACCTGCTGCACATTCAAGATAATAATGGACATCTGGACCTACTGAATCTGGATGCTAGAGGAATGTGAACAAGTGCACTCCTGGTTGGTGAGTTAATGGAAGATCTCTACAGGTTAGTATGAACTGGTATCATCACTCAAGCAAGCATAAAAGACATGGTATGACACCCTAACTATAATTTAATATTTTGTATCAATCTTTAACTGTTAATATCTTTTAACATTTGGTGTCATATTTATAGAACTTTCTACATCTTTAGGCACAAACATAAATGATATATATGTGCAATGATATCTTGATTATATTATATGTTGGTCTACTAACTATTAATTGGTATCAAGATATTTACTGTTTTGATGTTGGTAAAGTTGCAATTCTTTTGATTTACTTTAGTAAGCCAAAAGAATGATGACAATAAAAGTAAGTCAAGGATCTGTTGTTTTTGTTCAGAAGATTCTAGACCTATCAAGACTATCTGCCAACACACCACTATAGCTGTCTTTTGACCTACTAGTTTGGACCTAACAAGTTGGTAATCAAAAATCTTAAGCTGGACCCAAATTTGAGGAAATGGTACCCTAGAGATATTTGACCCAACAAGTTCAGGATCTACTAATTAGGACCTAATCAGGCTATAGAGGAATCATCAGCTCATTATCTTATTTAGTTGCTAATAGATCACTTACACACATATTATATTCTCAATATGCAAATGTGCAAGGCCTCAAGTGGAACCTAGAGAATCTATTCTTGTAGTTATTACAACTGATTTTCAGATGTCTTAAGTTGGACCCAAATCTGCGGAGATGGTACCCTAGAGACATCTGTTCTAACATGTTTTGCTGCATAAAGACAGATCAAATGAGTTGTAAGAAAGAAGGAGAACATAAAAAATCAATTTCATCTCCAACAACTCTGTGGAACACCCAGGCCAAGCATTTTGACATAAGGTATCAATTCTTTTGAGAGCATATCATTAGTCAAGAATAACTTGCAGACATGTTTGCTAAATCACTTGATGAAATTAATTTTTCAAGATTGGTTTGTAAACTTGGGATTTTATTAATGCAATATGATTTGTAAATCCCATCTGTTAAGTAATTCTTAAGTAAGCACACAAGTATTCAATTGTCCGTATTGAAAGGACTTGTGATTTTTACTATTAGTAATTCTTAAATGAGTTTACAAGTATTCAATTGTCAGTATTGAAAGGACTTGTGAATTCATTGTAAGCAATTCATAAGTGAGTTCATAAGTATTCAATTGTCCATATTGAAAGGGCTTGTGAACTTATTTACATCCAGACCTCACGTTGAGAATTATTTGTTGAATGATTGCCATGTGTATAATTGACATATATTATATTGGTGATTATTTATGGATAATTTAAATACTTAAGTGCTAAATTCTAACTCATAGAGATTCAGTACTTATTTATTTATTATTTATTTTGATTAATTTGAGCTATGGAACCTGAAGCAATTCAATATAAGTATTTGGTCTATACCTCATATTTATTAAAATAAATATACAACATAACTAATTTGGACCTAATCTGTGTTGGTCTTTAATTGGTTGTGAGATGTAACACCCCCAGATCCGGGGTCAGGGATCTGGTGGTTACGGTCTTACATCCATTCATAATACTTGACTTGAGTCCACAATAAATAAATCACATGCTGTGACCCCACAATAATTACCACTCACACACACAACAGTTATAGTCCCAGAGATGAAATTGAAATAAGTCTTACATTAAAGGGGTTACGAATAAAAGTTATTACAATCCCAAAAGGATAACATCATAGGTTTAAAAGTTTTGCCGTTGATTACATTAATTATACATATAGTTAAACAGGAAACAAAAGCTGTCTAACTATGCTACCTCAGCAATGGCAGCTAGCATCTCAGCGGGTAGTCCGGTGGGTCGGGTAACCTGCTTGCGCCGAGTGCGCCTGACGCGAGCCATCTGTCCTAGCTGTTGTTGTGACATAATATAAACAAAGCAAGGGTGAGCGAAAGCCCACCAACAAATATATAACTGAACGATAATTTAAAACAGTTCAAAGCTATCTTTCAAACCATATGCCATGCATTTACGGAAATGATGCCAGTATAATATGAACGATGAAGTTACAAGGTAACTGAAAGTATTTGTTTGAAGAAATATCTGCTACATCAAAGTAAGCGAGATATTCTTATTGTTATTAAGAAGAGGAACTTGCAAGAAAAGGTTGCAATTCCAGTTATGACACTTTTCCAACTCTGCCAACAGTAATCATGTTGCAGGAAATAAATAAATTTGGATGATGAACCAATGATGGAGTATTCACCGCGCCCGCTGTTCCAATCTTGATGATCAGTCGAGATCGTACAGCTCAATTTAGATTTACTACCGGTAGAAGGAAGAACTGACGGCTTTACTTGTCTACCGCCTTACTAGCTCTCCCCGGCCAACGGTTGGGCCAAAGGGGATGGACCGGCGCTACTCGGCCTCTTACACGACTCCTAGTTCAAATAGAATTCATGATTCTGAATGTAACGTTCGTCCCCCTTTCCCCAAGTATAATACTTGTTGATAAGACTCCACAAAGTAGTCGTATCTAGTTGGAAAGGAAAATTTACCAATAACTCCCAAGCTATTACTTGGTAACGGATATCAACTTGTTCCAGTAATCTTACCTCTCGAAAGATGAGAAGGTAAGCAACGACTTAATAAGTCAACAGCACCCGAGTTGCGAGTGAAGGGAATACTTTATGACCGGGAAGTCGACAAGATAAATAACATTTTCTAAGTAAGGTTCCCTTATTATTAAGGAGATAGACTCAAAGAAGAATGATGTCTGAGAACCTTTCTTGATATAAGCTTAATAATAATATGATTCCGAGATATTTTCTGTAATAATCGAAGAAGATAAACCTTATCGAGGTTATTCTAAGTATGGAATAAATATTCAGAGAATATTTATTGAATTAAAATATTTTACAGATTATTTAGGAATATGAAAGAATATCTTTAATCAGAGTATTTCCCAAATAATTCTTGAAGAAATATCGAGAGAATATTTATTGCCTAATTAAATATTCAAATGAATATTCAAAATAATATTCATTACTTAATAATTCCTGAAAGGAATATTTAAAATATTTAAAATAATATTCGATGATTAAATAGAACCCTGGATGAATATTCAAAATAATATTCATAATTAATTAGGAATTTAAATGAATATTGATAAAGTAATATTCATTTAATGAATAATATTCTAAATGAATATCAAGTAATATTCATTTAGTAATCCAGGCTTTAAAGGAATATTCGATATAATATTCGATAAATAAATCAAGCTTCAGATGAATATTGAAGATAATATTCATCAAGTATTTAATATCTTAAATGAATTTTCAAAAGTAATATTTATTTAATAAAATAATATTCTAAATGAATATCCAAATAATATTCATTTAGTAGTCTCATCTTTAGAAGAGTATTCGAAATAATAGTCGATAATCAATTCGACTCTGAATGAATATTGACAAATATTATTCGTCGAATGATTACGTTCAAATAATTATTTGAAGTAAGGATCATTAAAATAAATAATCTCGAACGAATATTCAAATAATATTCGTCGCCTGAATAATAGAAAATATTTACTTAAATATTTTCCTCCGAGGTAATCTCGATATATCAAGGAATATTGACTCCCGGTCTATATTTGATTAATAAGATGTATACGCCCTTCTATGAGGGTCTTACAATAACCGGCTTATAACTGATATATAACTATCTAGCTTATAAGCCAACAATAACATTCAGGGAACAAGTATATCAATTCAACTTGAAAGTAGGCATGCATGCAATGGCATATGTATATCAGCAATTATATATATATACTTATTCAATCACAACAACAGCCTAAAAGAAGGGAATTAAAACTTGCCTGGTAGTCGAGTACGGTAAGGGGTAGTGGTAGCGGGTCCCGGCTCAGCTTGGTGATCTATAAATAGCCAAGGCATTCGGGATTAATCACTTAACATATTAAAAGTTAAGTTATACTTAAATCGAAACACGTTCTCGAGTTATCTCGTTATACCCCTTTTAGTGGATTACTTATTATCACTGATCCGACCCGACATTCATTCGTTAATACGACATGTCATTGCACTTATACTTGGGACATACTTAAGTCATATGAGTTCTAAGGTTGATCGTTACGAACCAACATTATACTCCGAGTTTTATCGCCCGTTTTCTAAGTGTTTTACCGAAGTTATAAAAGAGTCGTCTTTTAGGGTCCGTTCGCATTTAACCTTGACTCGAACATTTTTAATAAATCGAAAAATGCTTATTTTGACATACGGTTTTCTTCCACACCTTCCTTCTTACCCCTAGTATTTATTTACCAAGATTCGCCATGACGTTACATAGTTTACGAGGGTTCAATTTCAGTTACGAACTTTCGTTTACAGATTCGAACTACTTTAAGTAATTTGGTCATAAATCCTAAACCGTAAGTCCGTTTCATGTGATCTTTATATCCAAACGAAGCTTAGAACATTACCTATCCTATCATGGCAGATAAGGTCTCTGGAAAGTAGGGGTTCGACATGGAAAATGGCATACAAAACATGGTATTGTAAAATCGGGCATTATAACGGCTATAAATCGAATATCTATCAATTTCGAATCTTCCCATAAACATAGTATCCAACCCAAACAACATATACATGACTTATATACATGAACTGAGGCCAAGCAATGCCTTTCCGTTCATCTAGCTATTTACATCATTAATCCAAAATCCATACATAATCATGCTTATAATCTTAACATAACCATAACTAAGTTATAACTATCATAAACATGCTTAAATCTCAAACAAGGGTTAGGGTTTCAAGAGCTTTATACCTTTCTTAGATAGTGATATAGCCTTTCTAAGCCTTTTATGGTCCTTAGGAGTGATTATGCTTGCTAGATCAACCATGAAAAATCAAGAAAACAAAGTTAGTACTTGATGAACACTATTCACCCTCCTCTTGTTTGATTTTTTTTGAAAATGGAAAAGGATGAGTTTGAAGCTAAGATTTTGAGGAGATAAGTTTTATGAAATGTAAGACTCACCTTAATTATTTCAAGAACAAACAATGGTGGGAAGGTGGAGTTTGGATTTGAAATTAAAGGTGTTGCCGAATGGAATGGTAATGGGGGGGGAAGTGTTCTTGCTCTTTCTTTGTATTTGTTGATTGTGATAATGCTTAAAGTGATTTTGAGAGATAATATCTCATCCAAGTGGGGTTAGTGGAGTGTGATGCATTGGATGAGGTAATTAGCATGGACAAGTGTTGTGTTTTCCATGGTTGAAAGCTTAACCAAGGGTTTTTGATTTCTAAGTACTAGTTATGCTCCAATTAATCTAGTTACTCTTGCCCACTTAGTTACTAGATATTTATTCTAGTAGCTTGCACAAGACTCTTGCTTCCTCTGCTTGTTTCTGTGTCCGGTTATTACCCGTTTCGATTGATCGTTCGTGAGAATATTTCACGGATTTCTAATTAGGGTTTACCGGGAATCCTCTTTAATATTAATACTTTCATTCTCCATCTTTCATTCTAACTTTCCATTTTATATTCCTTAAATCCATTCGTTAAATACTTAAGGCTATCAGTGTCCAGGGAACTCTCGGAGTAAATAAAAGTGCGGTTTTTCAGAATCCGACAGCTTTTACAAACACTTATTTTCCCCCTGGATCACTAATACGAACTCGGAAATCCGTTCCGAATACTTCTATATAGTGTCGTCTCATATTATTATATACTCCCACCAAAACACTATTCATTCTGTATTCTTTACTTGTTCTCTTAGGGTTGTATAATTGTCCGTATTCTCTTTCGATCGTTCCTTACCCTTTTTACGGAACTACTGGATTAATCGTTATCGATCTGGATGACATGAGAGTATTCTCTTGCTTGAAGTTGCCATATCTTATTCCCTTAGAAGATAGATTATTCTTACCTATGTTGTCACCCTTTAGCATTCTTCAAGACATAAACATAATAAAGTCGAATTCCATTCATTCTTTCCCAAATATCAATTATTACATTGTAGCCGTATCCACTATTCATTCTTACATCATTAAATACATAAAAGTTTTAATTCCACCCAAAATCTGGGTTCTTACAGTCTCCCCTCCTTAAAAGGATTCCGTCCCGGAATCAATTTGAAAACAAGTGGGGGTACTTCTCTTGCATTGCGCTTTCAAGTTCCCAGGTGGATTCTTCTACATTGTGGTTCTGCCACAAAACTCTGACTAGCTGAATGACCTTGTTTCGGAGCACTTGTTCTTTCCGGTCTATGATTTCCACAGGTTGCTCCACATAGGTCAGGTCTGGTTGCATGTCCACTTGCTCATACTCTACAATATGCTTAGCATCCGGATTATACTTCCTCAGCATCGAAACATGGAACACATTGTGCCCCTGCTGTAGATTCGGGGGCAATGCGAGCTCATAAGCTAGTTCCCCAATCCGTCTCAAGATCTCAAATGGTCCAATGTATCTGGGACTCAGCTTTCCTTTCTTCCCAAATCTCATTAAACCTTTCCAAGGTGACACTTTCAAGAACACTAGGTCCCCTACTTCGTATTCCTTGCCTTTCCGAGCTAAGTCGGCATATTTCTTTTGTCGATCCTGGGTTGCTACCAACCGTCCTCTGATTAGATCCACTGCATCTTTAGTTCGTTGGACCACTTCGGGGCCGAGCATCTTTCGCTCTCCAACTTCATCCCAATACAAGGGAGATCGACATTTCCTTCCATAGAGGGCCTCATAAGGTGGCATCCCAATGCTTGAATGATAACTGTTATTATAGGAGAACTCAACCAATGGCAAGTGATCATCCCAACTCCCCTTGAAGTCTATCGCGCAGACTCTCAACATATCCTCTAGCGTTTGGATGGTCCTTTCACTTTGCCCATCTGTCTGGGGGTGGTAGGCTGTGCTCATGTTCAGCCGGGTCCCTACACATTCTTGAAAACTTCTCCAAAACCTGGAGTTAAATCTAGGATCTCGATCGGATACTATTGCGACTGGGACTCCATGTCGCGCCACTATCTCTTTTAAGTAGATGTCCACTAGTCTGTCGACCGTGTACCTTTCGTTGATCGGGAGAAAGTGAGCCGATTTCGTCAATCGATCTACAATTACCCATATGGCGTCATGATTAGCCTTGGTCCTTGGTAAACCTACTACGAAATCCATGGCTATATGTTCCCATTTCCATTCTGGGATCTCTAAGGGATGTAGAAGTCCGCTGGGTTTCTGGTGCTCTGCCTTCACTCGTTGGCAGGTCAAGCATCTGCTTACCCACTCTGCTACGTCCTTTTTCATATTGGGCCACCAGTAATACTTCTTCAAATCCCTATACATTTTGGTGCTACCGGGGTGCACTGAGTATCTTGAGTTGTGTGCCTCATTTAAAATCTCATCCTTGAGTTCCTGAACATTTGGGATCCATATCCTGTATGTGTACCTCATGATCCCTTCCTTGTCTCTTTCGCACTTAATTTCCTCCCCGGTCATTAGCTCTTCTGTGGAGTTCTTTTCTTCCTCCATCATCCGTTCCTGGCACAGTCTAATCTTTTCTAGCAATGGAGGTTGGATTCTAATTTCCATCAACTTTTCTTGGCCCTCTCCAGGTAACTTAACCTCGATTTCCAACTTCTCAAAATCCTTCACTAGCTCTTTCTCTGAAGTTATCATCTTGAGCTTCTCTTTCCGACTAAGGGCGTCAGCCACCACATTGGCTTTGCCCGGGTGATAGCGAATTTCACAGTCGTAATCCTTGATTAACTCTAACCATCTCCTCTGGCGCATGTTAAGCTCTTTCTGAGTGAAAATGTATTTGAGGCTCTTATGGTCTGTGTAAATCTCGCATTTTTCCCCATACAGGTAGTGTCTCCAAATCTTTAAAGTGAAGACTATGGCTGCTAGTTCTAGATCATGCGTGGGATATCTGACTTCATAATCCTTCAATTGCCTAGACGCATACGCTATTACCTTGCCGTGCTGCATAAGCACGCATCCCAGTCCTTTATGCGAAGCATCACTGTAAATCACGAAATCTCCTTTTCCATCAGGTAATGCCAGCATTGGGGCTGTCACCAGCCTCTTCTTTAACTCTTGGAAACTCTTCTCGCATTTCTCAGTCCATTCAAATTTCTCGGTTTTACGGGTAAGTCGAGTTAATGGAGCTGCGATTTTCGCAAAGTCTTGGACAAATCTCCTGTAATATCCGGCCAGTCCAATGAAACTCCTCACCTCGATTGGAGTAGTTGGCCGTTCCCAGTTTGAAACTACTTCTATCTTGGAGGGGTCCACCAACACTCCTTCTCTATTGATCACGTGCCCTAAGAATTGTACCTCATTTTTCCAAAACTCACACTTGGAGAACTTGGCATATAACTGCTCCTTCCTGAGTATTTCTAAGGTTATCCTTAAATGTTCAGCGTGTTCTGCCTCTGTCTTTGAGTAGATGAGAATATCATCAATGAAAACTATCACGAATTTGTCCAAATATTCCTTGAACACTCTATTCATTAGGTCCATGAAGGCTGCTGGGGCGTTGGTCAATCCAAATGACATAACTAAGAACTCATAATGTCCATATCTGGTGCGGAATGCAGTCTTCGGGATATCTTCAGGTTTGATCTTCAGTTGGTGATATCCCGTTCTCAAATCAATCTTAGAGAAGTATTCAGCTCCTCTTAGCTGGTCAAACAAATCGTCTATCCTGGGCAATGGATACTTATTCTTTATGGTTAGCTTGTTCAATTCTCTGTAGTCGATGCATAACCTCATACTTCCATCCTTTTTCTTAACAAACAACACTGGTGCGCCCCAAGGCGACACACTGGGCCTTATCATGCCCTTATCCAACAATTCCTATAATTGTTTAGCTAGCTCCTTCATTTCTACTGGGGCTAGTCGGTACGGGGCCTTCGAAACTGGCACCGTCCCCGGGGCTAATTCGATGGCAAACTCAATTACCCTATCAGGTGGTAGTCCGGGAAGATCTTGTGGGAACACGTCCTCGAACTCATTAACTACCAGAATGTCTTGCAATCTTGGCATTTCCTTCTGAGTATCTATAACGTAGGCTAAATAAGCCTCGTTCCCTTTTCGTAACAATCTCTTGGTTTGCGCCATGGTCAGAATTTTCTGGGTCTGTCGCATCCCCTTAAACACTATTTCTTTCTTCCCTGGGGTTTTCAACTTAACCTTTTTCCCTTTACAATCTATCCGCGCATCATTGCGAGACAACCAATCCATACCCAAAATGACATCGAATTCCCCTAGCTTAAAAGGAATTAAATCGACATAGAAGGATCGTCCTCCTATTTCTAGCTTACAATCGGGGTGAATTTGATTAACCGGTACGATTTCCTGATTAGCAATTTCTACTTGTAAGGAATGTCTTAGTTGCTGGGTTTTAAGTTTCATGTTATGCGCAAAATCTCTAGATATAAAAGACTTAGTTGCTCCTGAATCAAATAAGACATTTGCACTGACTGAATTGAGAGAAAAAGTACCTGCTATCACATCTGTGTCCCTCACGGCATCTTGTACTGACATATTAAAAGTCCTAGCAGTTGGTGGCCTATTTGAGGCAACCTTGCTTGCTCCTGATGCTGCTGGTTTGCTCTTTGGGCAATCCTTCCTCATGTGCCCTCGCTGTCCACACTGGAAACAGGTTGTGCTGTTAGGGATGTCCGTGGTGCAAGCGGTAGCATAATGCCCAGCTCGCCCACACTTATAACAGTTTATCTGCTTCAGGTTGCACACCCCGGAGTGCCTCTTCCCACAAGTAGCACACAATGGCAATGGAGGTCGAGAAGGGTTGGAACGGGACATTCCTGATTGATGGCCGCCCTGGCTCACACTTACACTCGCAGATGGTTTAAACCCTACATTCCTCCCTGGTAGGGAAACCGCTCCTCGATTAAACTTGGTTGGGGGTTTTCCTCCAGCGGATCTTCCGCCCATACTAACATGCTTTCTCTTTAATCCCCCTTTCTCTCTCTCTCTCTGCATCTGATCACTACCAGCCTCCACAATGGTTGCCTTCTGCACCAAGGTGGCATAATCTGTAATCTCTAAAACAGCCACCATATTCTGGATCCACTGCTTCAGCCCTTGTTGAAACCTGTTAGCTTTCTTCTCTTCTGTGTCTACAAACTCTGGCACAAATCTCGATAGCTCAGTAAATTTGGCCTCATAGTCCGCCACTGACATATTGTTCTGTTTCAGTTCCAAAAACTTAAGTTCCATCTGGGTCTTCATGAACTTCGGGAAGTACTTCTCCAGGAATAATTGTTTGAACCTTTCCCAGGCTATGACAGCATCAGTCTCCATGTTTTTCTTGGCTTCCCACCAATAATTGGCCTCTCCCTTTAGTAGGTAAGTAGCAAAAACAGTCTTCTGAGCCTCATTGATACTCAGAATCTCAAAAGACTTTTCCATTTCCTTGATCCAGGCCCTCGCCTCAACGGGATCAGCCGATCCGTGGAACTCTGAGGGCTTAAGGGACTTAAAGGCCCTAAAGGAATTTGCCACTGAAGTGTTGTTGCCTGGTGGTGGTTGGGGGTATTGGTTCAAATTCTGCCTAAGTAGATCCATAAACTGGCCCATGGGGTTTCCGCCCTGGTTCTCCCCTTCCTGTTCTACTTCAGTTTCTCCACCCTCTATTTCCCTTTCAAATTCTTCAGAGTACAGGGGTTCATCCTCTGCTCCATACTGGGAATCTTCTTGCTCATTATAGTCCTGATCTTGTTCCTCACTACTTTCACGATTTTCCTCGTGTTGGTTGTGACTCTCTTGGTCAGTAGATTCGCGGGGGTTAGCCCTAGTGCCCATTCGTCTTGGAGGCATTTTACTGAAAATTTGGAAAATTATACATTAGGTTCACTTACCTGTTTTAAAGGATTTTTCCTTGCATAATTCTTTACATGATTGGGTTTAAAATCCCACAGTTTTATATCTCATGGCAACTTAATCGAAAAGTAATAGATATGCTAATAAACTCGTGATCACATCCCAACAAAATTGTAATGACTGAAATGGAAACAAATATATACCATGTACCGAAAAGGTACAAAATCCGAGTTACAACGATAGTTTAAAGTACAGCCATCCTAACAACAACAACAAGTCAAAAGTGAGATACGCTGTCTATCTGTCTAGTCTGCAAAAAGGGAAAACAAGTACAAGAAAACCATCCCTACAAAAGCCGGCACTACTATGTCCGTACATGACTAGACAACTAGACCACTGCATCACTACATCTGAAATCAGCCGCCACGACGAAACATCCTCCGAACCCTCCCCATGGCGATACGGAAAACCTCCTCAGCCTCTGCTCTGTCTACCCTACCATGCCCATCAGTAGGCAACTGTCGCACCCTCACCCGAGCCCTCAGCTCGATGCGGGTCACAGCCCTATACCCAACTCTGTCACAGATAGTCCTCCTACCCTGCAACCTCATCCGGGCGGCTCTCTCTGCTGCTAACTCACTCCTAGACTCTGCCAACCTGGCATCTGCCACAGACAACTCTCTATAAAGCCCGTTCACAATCAAGTTGTGAACACATACTGGGACTCCTCCTATCGGTGCATGAGGTGGGGTGGATGGCTCAGCTGGAGCGGCAGTCTCTGTCTGCTGGGGCTCTGGGATAAGCTCCTCAAACTCGTCGGGGTACGGGCTCACAGGTAGTGGTGGTGGGGTAGGGGCTCTCTCAACAGGGAGGAGTGGCACAAAAAGTCCAGAACTCCCTACAGCACCAACTACTGGCTCATCTATATCTCCCTCAACACCCTCATCTACCGGCATCACATGATCCGTGGTCATGTCAGTGTCATCTCCCAAAGTCCTGATCTCAGTCACAACCCAATAATCATCATCCTCAACCACTAACTCAGCATCCTGTCCTGTCTGGATCCCCTCCGGGTCCTCCTCCCCCTCAGTCGCAACAACATCTGTGTCAGCATCATCCTGGACCTCCTCAGGGTCCTCCTCCTCAGACTCGATCACATCAGTATCAGCATCAACCTGGACCTCCTCAGCGTCCTCCTCCTCAGGCTCAGTATCCTCCTCAGGCAAGTGCTCATAGTATGGGTCCCGAACATGTCCTCATCATGATGTCTCGCAGCTGCCTCCTGGGCCGACAAGTCGCTCGCCTACACAAGACGAACTATGTTACTATCATGATACTTAAAAAGTTCCCGTAAGGGTTTTAGGTGAACCTGGAAAGGGTTCTTATTATATTATCGAATTTATTATTATATAACGTCGTATCATCTCTTGGGATATATAACTCTCGCTCAGATACCATCTCTGTAACACCCCCAGATCCGGGGTCAGGGATCTGGTGGTTACGGTCTTACATCCATTCATAATACTTGACTTGAGTCCACAATAAATAAATCACATGCTGTGACCCCACAATAATTACCACTCACACACACAACAGTTATAGTCCCAGAGATGAAATTGAAATAAGTCTTACATTAAAGGGGTTACGAATAAAAGTTATTACAATCCCAAAAGGATAACATCATAGGTTTAAAAGTTTTGCTGTTGATTACATTAATTATACATATAGTTAAACAGGAAACAAAAGCTGTCTAACTATGCTACCTCAGCAATGGCAGCTAGCATCTCAGCGGGTAGTCCGGTGGGTCGGGTAACCTGCTTGCGCCGAGTGCGCCTGACGCGAGCCATCTGTCCTAGCTGTTGTTGTGACATAATATAAACAAAGCAAGGGTGAGCGAAAGCCCACCAACAAATATATAACTGAACGATAATTTAAAACAGTTCAAAGCTATCTTTCAAACCATATGCCATGCATTTACGGAAATGATGCCAGTATAATATGAACGATGAAGTTACAAGGTAACTGAAAGTATTTGTTTGAAGAAATATCTGCTACATCAAAGTAAGCGAGATATTCTTATTGTTATTAAGAAGAGGAACTTGCAAGAAAAGGTTGCAATTCCAGTTATGACACTTTTCCAACTCTGCCAACAGTAATCATGTTGCAGGAAATAAATAAATTTGGATGATGAACCAATGATGGAGTATTCATCGCGCCCGCTGTTCCAATCTTGATGATCAGTCGAGATCGTACAGCTCAATTTAGATTTACTACCGGTAGAAGGAAGAACTGACGGCTTTACTTGTCTACCGCCTTACTAGCTCTCCCCGGCCAACGGTTGGGCCAAAGGGGATGGACCGGCGCTACTCGGCCTCTTACACGACTCCTAGTTCAAATAGAATTCATGATTCTGAATGTAACGTTCGTCCCCCTTTCCCCAAGTATAATACTTGTTGATAAGACTCCACAAAGTAGTCGTATCTAGTTGGAAAGGAAAATTTACCAATAACTCCCAAGCTATTACTTGGTAACGGATATCAACTTGTTCCAGTAATCTTACCTCTCGAAAGATGAGAAGGTAAGCAACGACTTAATAAGTCAACAGCACCCGAGTTGCGAGTGAAGGGAATACTTTATGACCGAGAAGTCGACAAGATAAATAACATTTTCCAAGTAAGGTTCCCTTATTATTAAGGAGATAGACTCAAAGAAGAATGATGTCTGAGAACCTTTCTTGATATAAGCTTAATAATAATATGATTCCGAGATATTTTCTGTAATAATCGAAGAAGATAAACCTTGTCGAGGTTATTCTAAGTATGGAATAAATATTCAGAGAATATTTATTGAATTAAAATATTTTACAGATTATTTAGGAATATGAAAGAATATCTTTAATCAGAGTATTTCCCAAATAATTCTTGAAGAAATATCGAGAGAATATTTATTGCCTAATTAAATATTCAAATGAATATTCAAAATAATATTCATTACTTAATAATTCCTGAAAGGAATATTTAAAATATTTAAAATAATATTCGATGATTAAATAGAACCCTGGATGAATATTCAAAATAATATTCATAATTAATTAGGAATTTAAATGAATATTGATAAAGTAATATTCATTTAATGAATAATATTCTAAATGAATATCAAGTAATATTCATTTAGTAATCCAGGCTTTAAAGGAATATTCGATATAATATTCGATAAATAAATCAAGCTTCAGATGAATATTGAAGATAATATTCATCAAGTACTTAATAACTTAAATGAATTTTCAAAAGTAATATTTATTTAATAAAATAATATTCTAAATGAATATCCAAATAATATTCACTTAGTAGTCTCATCTTTAGAAGAGTATTCGAAATAATAGTCGATAATCAATTCGACTCTGAATGAATATTGACAAATATTATTCGTCGAATGATTACGTTCAAATAATTATTTGAAGTAAGGATCATTAAAATAAATAATCTCGAACGAATATTCAAATAATATTCGTCGCCTGAATAATAGAAAATATTTACTTAAATATTTTTCTCCGAGGTAATCTCGATATATCAAGGAATATTGACTCCCGGTCTATATTTGATTAATAAGATGTATACGCCCTTCTATGAGGGTCTTACAATAACCGGCTTATAACTGATATATAACTATCTAGCTTATAAGCCAACAATAACATTCAGGGAACAAGTATATCAATTCAACTTGAAAGTAGGCATGCATGCAATGGCATATGTATATCAGCAATCATATATATATATATTTATTCAATCACAACAACAGCCTAAAAGAAGGGAATTGAAACTTGCCTGGTAGTCGAGTACGGTAAGGGGTAGTGGTAGCGGGTCCCGGCTCAGCTTGGTGATCTATAAATAGCCAAGGCATTCGGGATTAATCACTTAACATATTAAAAGTTAAGTTATACTTAAATCGAAACACGTTCTCGAGTTATCTCGTTATACCCCTTTTACTGGATTACTTATTATCACTGATCCGACCCGACATTCATTCGTTAATACGACATGTCACTGCACTTATACTTGGGACATACTTAAGTCATATGAGTTCTAAGGTTGATCGTTACGAACCAACATTATACTCCGAGTTTTATCGCCCGTTTTCTAAGTGTTTTACCGAAGTTATAAAAGAGTCGTCTTTTAGGGTCCGTTCGCGTTTAACCTTGACTCGAACATTTTTAATAAATCGAAAAATGCTCTTTTTGTCATACGGTTTTCTTCCACACCTTCCTTCTTACCCCTAGTATTTATTTACCAAGATTCGCCATGACGTTACATAGTTTACGAGGGTTCAATTTCAGTTACGAACTTTCGTTTACGGATTCGAACTACTTTTAGTAATTTGGTCATAAATCCTAAACCATAAGTCCGTTTCACGTGATCTTTATATCAAAACGAAGCTTAGAACATTACCTATCCTATCATGGCAGATAAGGTCTCTGGAAAGTAGGGGTTCGACATGGAAAATGGCATACAAAACATGGTATTGTAAAATCGGGCATTATAACGGCTGTAAATCGAATATCTATCAATTTCGAATCTTCCCATAAACATAGTATCCAACCCAAACAACATATACATGACTTATATACATGAACTGAGCCCAAGCAATGCCTTTCCGTTCATCTAGCTATTTACATCATTAATCCAAAATCCATACATAATCATGCTTATAATCTTAACATAACCATAACTGAGTTATAACTATCATAAACATGCTTAAATCTCAAACAAGGGTTAGGGTTTCAAGAGCTTTATACCTTCCTTAGATAGTGATATAGCCTTTATAAGCCTTGTATGGTCCTTAGGATTGATTATGCTTGCTAGATCAACCATGAAAAATCAAGAAAACAAAGTTAGTACTTGATGAACACTATTCACCCTCCTCTTGTTTGATTTTTTTTGAAAATGGAAAAGGATGAGTTTGAAGCTAAGATTTTGAGGAGATAAGTTTTATGAAATGTAAGACTCACCTTAATTATTTCAAGAACAAACAATGGTGGGAAGGTGGAGTTTGGATTTGGAATTAAAGGTGTTGCCGAATGGAATGGTAATGGGGGGGGAAGTGTTCTTGCTCTTTCTTTGTATTGGTTGATTGTGATAATGCTTAAAGTGATTTTGAGAGATAATATCTCATCCAAGTGGGGTTAGTGGAGTGTGATGCATTGGATGAGGTAATTAGCATGGACAAGTGTTGTGTTTTCCATGGTTGAAAGCTTAACCAAGGGTTTTTGATTTCTAAGTACTAGTTATGCTCCAATTAATCTAGTTACTCTTGCCCACTTGGTTACTAGATATTTATTCTAGTAGCTTGCACAAGACTCTTGCTTCCTCTGCTTGTTTCTGTGTCCGGTTATTACCCGTTTCGATTGATCGTTCGTGAGAATATTTCACGGATTTCTAATTAGGGTTTACCGGGAATCCTCTTTAATATTAATACTTTCATTCTCCATCTTTCATTCTAACTTTCCATTTTATATTCCTTAAATCCATTCGTTAAATACTTAAGGCTATCAGTGTCCAGGGAACTCTCGGAGTAAATAAAAGTGCGGTTTTTCAGAATCCGACAGCTTTTACATACACTTATTTTCCCCCTGGATCACTAATACGAACTCGGAAATCCGTTCCGAATACTTCTATATAGTGTCGTCTCATATTATTATATACTCCCACCAAAACACTATTCATTCTGTATTCTTTACTTGTTCTCTTAGGGTTGTATAATTGTCCGTATTCTCTTTCGATCGTTCCTTACCCTTTTTACGGAACTACTGGATTAATCGTTATCGATCTGGATGACATGAGAGTATTCTCTTGCTTGAAGTTGCCATATCTTATTCCCTTAGAAGATAGATTATTCTTACCTATGTTGTCACCCTTTAGCATTCTTCAAGACATAAACATAATAAAGTCGAATTCCATTCATTCTTTCCCAAATATCAATTATTACATTGTAGCCGTATCCACTATTCATTCTTACATCATTAAATACATAAAAGTTTTAATTCCACCCAAAATCTGGGTTCTTACATGAGATGTTAATTCTAGTGAATTTATCAAGCTCCATTTTCAGAAATTCGCTATAATTAATATCATGGTTCTAACAATTGGTTGTATTGAAATTTTGACTTGTATCAGTTAATGATATTTAGTTAGAATTCTATTTACTAACTAATTGTGATATGTATTGGCATGTGTGAAATTACTTAGAGCTCCTCTAAGTAATCTATGTTGTATCTTTTGAAATTCACTCATACTACTATACAAGGTGTGAAAATTTTCTAAATGAAAATTTACTTGGAATAATTTTTATGCTTAATTGCAAGCTTCTAATCACTTTGATAATAAATGGTATACACAATGGATCAAGGTGTATTGGACTCAGAATATTTTTTCTAAGATTGCAAGCAAGACAGCTTTGGTAATCGAGTCTTATTTATTGAACCAAGTTTGTCTATAACTAGCAGTTGTTAGGAGTTAACAATTGTTATTATCGAGGAGTTGCCTTGAAGTCATAAGTTTAAAATGTTACATCTAAAGAACTTGTGTATTTCTTGTCAACCAGTTCCTCGTACTTATGAATGTCACTGAATGATAGTCATAAGTAGTTAGATACTAATATTCATTCCGTCAACTGGTATTCAGTGTAACAATTCAATCTTCATGCATTTTATTTATTTTATCTAATAATTGGTATCACTGAATATTTAGTATTTAACAGTGATTATTTCTATCTTAGTTAACTTATGATTTGAAGCAATTATATGTTTTATTTTCTCATAATTTAATTTTGACAAAATAATCACAAACACAATTACTTGCATTTTAAAGTGTTTGACAAATACTAACAGTTGGTATCAAATAGTAAAATATTTTTTTTACTGACAATTGTTGGTTGCTCTGATACTTTACTGCAAACTAATTGTGATATATATTAGTTCTGATGATATTACTTAGGATTTATTCTAGGTAAATGTTGCTTATCTACAAATCATTAGTGTTATTATATATTTAATAAAATCTTTTTTTTAATTACTGCGAAGTCAAGAGTTTGTGTCTTTTACAAATAAAACTATATAGTTTTCCTTAAAAGACATGATTATATAACTTTTATGCATAAATACAGATTCTTGCACATTAACAGTTTTTAAAAGAAAACTCAAATCTTTCAACAGTTGTGATTGCTTGTATGTTTAAATGTTTTGAAGTCACAACTGTACATCATTTCACTCATATGATATAATGCATATGTTCACACTCAATGTTCTGGTATGTTGTAAATGCATTCTATCTCTATGTTGCTATACTGCTATGTGATGCAGGTTCAGCTCCTAGTGGAAGATTTCTCACATTGAAAGTCATGAGGTTTTAAACCCAACAACTTATATCCCGGACTATAAATCCAAATCTAAACACATCCTAACTTACCCCTGAAGTGGAAGTAACCTATTAGACTAGAAGTCAATAAGGGAGTAACTGTACTTGTTACAGCAAATAAGGATGTGAGGGATAGTAAACCCACAGCTCTACCTCTCAAGGAGAATAGATATATACAACTTGAGGTATCTGTAAGGTTGCCTGCATTCTCCCAAAAGAATGCAGAGCTGAAAATGGCACTAAAACAGTCTCTGGATTCATTCCCTCAAAAGGATGAGGTTATTGAAATTCGCCTGTCAGCAAGGGCATCTGTTGGTAATTCACTACCTCATACACAAGACTAAAATTCTTCCTATGCACAAAGTGAGATTGCACACACTAAGGACGAATTGACGGAAAATTGTACTCCAACCATATTACGGTTAGGATTATAAGTTCAAGGTTTTTCAACGAACCAAGAGTCTTCACAGACCTCGAGAGAAGGTATTGATCTCAATGCAAAATTCAACAAGATCATTATCTAAATCCCTAGAGGGAACATCTTTGGATCCTGCGGGTATCGGGTCTGACATAGGTGCGGATCGGCAACTTGTTGACTATGATTCAGATTCACCTGATGAGTTAAACAAGGAGATGTCATCACAAACATTAGAAGGAAACATGATCTTAATTCTAAGTTTTTTCACTGTTTACCTTCTCAGAATTTAAATCTGAAACCCACAAGAAGGGAAATTTTTTTATCACCTTGTAGATTATGACTCAGATTCGTCTGACGAGTCCAACGAGGATCGGGGATTTGCGAAACCCCATTGCACCACCAGTGACCTCTCTAGAAGGGGCTATGGTGATTTTCCTTGCAGGTACACATGGATGTTGGAGCTATGAGAGATAAGAGTGATACACTAGTGGACATGAGTGTAAACACTAAAGAGATGAGAGAAGATCACTCATTTTAAGTGATATGAGTTGAGAGATGAGTTAAACACTTGTGAGGTACACGAAACAGAATCACACACTCACAGTGAGGAAGAAAGATAAACACAAAATCCCATTCCCTATTTCCCAAACAAAGTTCACTTATAAGAGTTGGGAGATATAAGGAAATTGTCGAGAGATTTGGTTGTCAGGATGATCAATAGTGAGGCCATTCTATAATATCTAAATGGCAAAGTTGATCAGTCTACATACTTCTATTTTGGAAGTCTTCATGAAAATCCTTCAACACAAGCAAAGCTTCTTTTCTTTATTGTAGCAGACAATGGTATATGTATGAAGAATCTATTGTACTAAAGGTAAGAGGTGAGTTATAATTGAATATTTGGTGTCATCTAATTTAATTGGATGGTTGCTATAATTGAATGCTTGGAGGATTACTCAACTAAGGGGGAGAGATATATTGAAGAAGATATAGATATACTCAAAGAAGATATAGATATACTCAAAGCTTACCTTAGTAAGATATACTAAACTAAGGGGGAGATTATAAGCTTACCTTAGTGAGGGGGACATTTTCTATCTAAGGGGGAAAAATATGGAAGATAAAGGATATGCCTAGAAAGGGGGAGTATTCACCTTGTCAGGGGGAGATAGATTTATTCGCCTTGTCAGGGGGAGATGAAAAGTATTCACCGTTATAAGGAGGAGACATATCACCTTACGTAGGGAGACATAAGGAAGGAGAGAAGTATGAAACGACAAAGAAGAATTCTTCAGTATGTGGTTGACAAGTCATATTCTTTACCACTGAAGAATTTCCAAGTATCTGCTGATAATGTTCAATGTTAGATGTAAAGGGTTATCAGGCATATGTCAAGAAATGAAGATGAGTTACTTAATGAAGATCAGTTCAGTGCTAGAGGAACAATCATCTATCATTTCAACGATTGAGAATCTGGAAATGTTATATCTACTCCAGAATTTTTTTAATGTATTATTTACTATAGTTCTTTAATGCTTTATCTTCTTCTTATTTATAGTTGAGTTATCCTCTAGGATTTGTATGTTAATGTTTAACAAGCAAATAGGGGGAGATTGAAAGTCATATGTTTACCCTATTTGTCAACATCGAGGATTCAACTCAACTTAAACAAGAATGTAATAGTAAATAGTATATGTACTGTCACAGGGATCTCAAATGCATAACTGTCAAGAGAAGGAAGACAAAGACAATCTACCATTTTGAGGTATACAACACTTGAAGAAGTTCATTCAGTTGATCAAGCGTCAGTGGAGTAATCAAGACAGTGGAATCTATTTATAGTGACAAGAGGTTCGTACAGTGGCAGAATACAGGTTAGAAAGGTTTGAAAAAGAGTGAAGAAAAGGAAGATAGGAACCACATCCTTAAAGTAAATATATGAAGAACAATCAATGCGGTTAGTCACTCATGAACCAGATCGTGCATCGAGTGTCAACATCATGTAGTGGAAGTTCTTCATTCACTTCAAGTGGTTCAAGCTATCAAGACTGGTAATAGTAGAAATCATTGTGCAAACAACAGAAGTGCTACAATAATTAACCACAAGGATTTCGGTATCAAGACTGGCTCGAGGAGTAATTATTATGGATGATCAGAATTGTCAGATGAAGAAACCACAAGGGTTATGCTATCAAGGAGGTGTATTAATTCTCTCTTAATTGTTTAAATCATTTGGTTGATTTATTTGATAAATGAATTCTATCATAATTGATTTATTCTGTAAATTAATTAAAAGGTTAATTAAGTTGGGATTAATATAATTATCAAAGGACTTCATATTAATTCTCCTTTAATTAATTTAATAAGTTCACTAATTTATTTTGTAAATTAATTCAATCAGAATGAATTTATTATTTAAATTAATAAATAGATTAATTAAATCAGAATTAATAATAATTCTATTTTTAATTAACTAAATTATTTGACTGATTTATTTAATAAATTAATTCTAGAAGAATTAATTTATTTAATAAATTAATTATACAAATTAATTAATCCTCGAATTATTAACAAGAAATAGTTTTTTGGGTTGTTCTTTTAATAGTATGCTATACTATTACTATCTTGTAATAGTATGTTATACTATTACAGAGAAATTCCTTGATACTATTTTTGGAATTTCAGTTATACTATTTCTGGAATTAATGGTATACTATTTCTGGAGGCTTATAGATTCTATTACTGACCAGTAATAGTATGCTATACTATTACCGAGACATTCCAGCTATACTATTTCCAGCCATCCATACTATTACCGAGGTTTTTAGTAATCCATACTATTACCGAGGTTTTTAGTGTTCTATACTATTACATGGACTTGTGAGTACTATTGCCCAGCTGCTATACTATTACAAGGGAATGAACCTATTATTTCTGGCACAAGCTATACTATTTCCAAGAGTTAAAGGTGTCAAAAAGAAGGCAGTTGGCTTATATAAGAGACAAGCAGCCGGACAAATCAAAAAGATATCTTCACAAATATCATCTCTCGAGCAGACACACACGAACAAAAGAAAACAGAGAGATACACGGACCAAGAGAGATACAGAGGGGAGAAATAGAGAGACCCAAATATTTATTTTCTTCTCCCCTCTAGAGCTTCAACTTAGTTTTAATTACTTGTAAATTCATCTCTAGTATTCATTGTAATATCTTAGCCACTAGAGTTTGATTACTTGTTTTGTTGGAACTATCTAGCGGATTAAGTTCCCTAGAACTTATCTCTCGAATAGCTTTAAGCATTTGATCTTTTTGTTACAAATATAGAAAAGTTCATGTCGAA
Organism: Saposhnikovia divaricata; assembly: GCA_036435485.1. NCBI lineage: Eukaryota > Viridiplantae > Streptophyta > Magnoliopsida > Apiales > Apiaceae > Saposhnikovia > Saposhnikovia divaricata. The sequence continues at coordinate 162,967,723 of CM071597.1, forward strand.
TTTTCTATAGAATTTGTAATAATTAGTTAGGTCATCAAACCTTGTAATTTGTACCCGTGCATTAAGGCACACCCCTACAAGTTAATATAAATTTTATATTTAACTTGAATATTGGCTTCGTTTTATTCCGCATCGAATTGTTTAAAATTTAATATACACCCAAAGAACAATTTCGATAAAACGGTATAGTTTGTATTCAACCCCCCTTCTACAAACTAAATTGGACCTTACAATTAGTATCAGAGCCTTTTGATTAACGCACAAATCAAGATCCATATTCTTTTGTGGTCCTCCAATTGGTTTTCAAGTTTGTTGACCCATACAGAAATTAAATCCGGTATTAGACCAAATGGTCAACTCCTCTATTTTCGAATTCTTTAACCTTCAAAAATATTCATTTTTTATATTTTTTATTGTTAAATAATTTGAACTTATATTCGAATTTTTTAATTGTTGAAATGATTAATTCTTGGAAATTTTGATTTTTAAACAACTTGAATTTATTTTCAAATTGTTTAATTCACAAAATTTTTAATTATTGATAATTTTGAATTTTAATTAACTTGAATTTATTTTCAGATTCTTTAACTCTCAAAATTTTCATTTCTTGAGATTTTTTTATTCTTAATTAATTTGACTCTAATTTCAAATTTTAATTAATTTGAACTTACTTTCAGATTTTTTATTTATCAAAAATTTTCAAGTCCTTGAAGTTTTTGAATTTATTCTAAGCCAATGGTTCTTAGAAGATTGTTAGTTGAAGATACCTCCGGGTTGTCAAAGATGATTTGAATCTTTTGAAGAAGATGCATTTTGCAATGGAATTAATTTCTACCTGCTGAAGATTAATTTGTTAAGTTTTTGTAAGTCATATTCCATGTGACTTATTGGTTTTTCCGAAGTAGGAATAGAAGAGGTTTTAGTAGATGGAATTTTTCTCAAAGATTTTAGTCAACTCTAGTGATGCAATAATATACAAACACTTAGTGGATTTCAAATGATATTTACAAATTTTAGTCCGAACATAACCGACACAACCAACCAAATATCCATATTCCAAATGATATTTACAACCAAGTCATGAACTAAACAATTGGAACTACTATAATTCCCTTTCGGATAATGCAATACAAATAAAATAAATTATACCAATCGACATAAACTTCGAAACTTACAACTTAAAATTTAATTAAAATTTATTTCGTAAATATTAAAATTAATTTTTTTGGCTCACGTTTCATCATCGCCAATTTACCCTTGACTCAAATTAAATCATCATCGGGGAGCAAAATCCCGAGGGTACCCTAATTTTGGGTTTCCGACTCGAAACTCAGCACATAAAATATTTCATTCGGACAATTTGGAAATTTTGCTTATCAGAATAAATCAAACAACATACTGGATTATCACTGAGTACTAATAATTCACAGAACTTTCGAATCATAGCCTGACTTGTAACCACATAGCTCAAACTCAATAATTACAATTACTAGTACCATATACACTCAGCCATATAGACACTGTACCCACTCATACCACACCCAAACATTTACACAGGCACAAGATTTCACAATTATAACAAACCCAGCGCTCGCTCAACAACATGACCACCACACAAAGATAACCAGAACAAGGGATGGGAAGAGGTTTTATCATCGAACCCAACATATATACCTATAACCACACACTCACCCACACACGGGAATAACACATACACGCGGGCTGCAGGAAAAACAGAGAAACTATTGCTCAGAAACACATTCACAGCTGTAAGAACTTGTTGGAGAAAAAGAACAAACAAAGGAAGGGAACAGGGGATTGTAACATCCCCAGATCCGGGGTCAGGGATCTGGTGGTTACGGTCTTACGTCCATTCATAATACTTGACTTGAGTCTACAATAAATAAATCACATGCTGTGACCCCACAATAATTTCCACTCACACACACAACAGTTACAGTCCCAGAGATGAAATTGAAATAAGTCTTACATTAAAGGGTTACGAATAAAAGTTATTACAATCCCAAAAGGATAACATCATAAGTTTAAAAGTTTTGCCGTTAATTACATTAATTATACATATAGTTAAACAGGAAACAAAAGCTGTCTAACTATGCTACCTCAGCAATGGTGGCTAGTATCTCAGCGAGGAGTCCGGTGGGTCGGGTAACCTGCTTGCGCCGAGTGCGCCTAACGCGAGCCATCTGTCCTAGCTGTTGTTGTGACATAATATGAACAAGGCAAGGGTGAGCGAAAGCCCACCAACAATAATATGACTGAACAGTGATACATATATACAGCAGTTCAAAATGTCCTTTGAAATCATATGCCATGCATTAATGAAGTTATTGCCAGTATAATATAAAGGATGAAGTTACTAGGTAACTCAAAGTATTTTGTTTGTAGAAATATCTGCTACATCAAAAGTAAGCGAGATATTCTCATTGTTATTAAAAAGAGGAACTTGCATGAAAAGATTGCAATTCCAGTTATGAACACTTTTCCAGCTCTGCCAACAGTAATCATGTTGCAGGAAATAAATAAGTTTGGATGATGAACCAATGATGGAGTATTCACCGCGCCCGCTGTTCCAATCTTGATGATCAGTCGAGATCGTACAGCTCAATTTAGATTTACTACCGGTAGAAGGAAGAACTGACGGCTTTACTTGTATACCGCCTTACTAGCTCTCCTCGGCCAACGGTTGGGCCAAAGGGGATGGACCGGCGCTACTCGGCCTCTTACACGACTCCTAGTTCAAATAGAATTCGTGATTCTGAATGTAACGTTCGTCCCCCTTTCCCCAAGTATAATACTTGTTGATAAGACTCTACAAAGTAGTCGTATCTAGTTGGAAAGGAAAATCCACCAATAACTTCCAAGCTATTGCTTGGTAACGAATATCAACTTGTTCCAACAATCTTACCCCTCGAAAGATGAGAAGGTAAACAACGACTTAATAAGTCAATAGCACCCGAGTTGCGAGTGAAGAGAATACTTTATGACCGGGAAGTCGACAAGATAAATAACATTTTCCAAGTAAGGTTCCCTTATTATTAGAGAGGTAGACTCAAAGAAGAATGATGTCTGAGAACCTTTCTTGATATAAGATTAATAATAATATGACTCCGAGATATTTTCCGTAATAATCGAAGAAGATAAACCTTATTGAGGTTATTCTAAGTATGGAATAAATATTCAGAGAATATTTATTGAATTAAAAATATATACAGAATATTTAGGAATATGAAAAAATATCTTTAATCAGAGTATTTTTCAAAATAATCCCTGAAGAAATATCAGGAGAATATTTATTGAATAAATAAATATTTAAATGAATATTCAAAATAATATTCATTAATTACTAGGACCTGAAAGGAATATTTAAGACAATATTCATAATTAATTAGGAATTTAAATAAATATTCAAAAAGTAATATTCATTTAATGAATAATATTCTAAATGAATATCAAATAATATTCATTTAGTAATCCAAGCCCTAAAGGAATATTCGAGATAATATTCGATAAATAAATCAGGCTTCAGATGAATATTTAAAATAATATTCATCAAGTAATTAATATCTTAAATGAATTTTCAAAAGTAATATTTATTTAATAAAATAATATTCCAAATGAATATCCAAATAATATTCATTTAGTAGTCTCATCTTTAGAAGAATATTCGAAATAATAATCGATAATCAATTCGACTCTGAATGAATATTGAAAAATATTATTCGTCGAATGGTTACGTTCAAATAATTATTTGAAGTAAGGATCGTTAAATAAATAATCTCGAACGAATATTCAAATAATATTCGTCGCCCAAATAATAGAAAATATTTACTTAAATATTTTCCTCCGAGGTAATCTCGATATATCAAGAAATATTGACTCCCGGTCTATACTTGATGAATAAGATGGATACGTCCTTCTATGAGGGCCTTACAATAACTGGCTTATAATTGATACGTTAGCTATCTAATTTATAGCCAATAAACAACCAGGGAACAAGCATAACGATATAACTTGAAAGTAGGCATGCATGCTATGGCATATGTATAACAGAAAACACATATATATATATATATATATATATATATATATATATATATATATATATATATATATATATATATTCAATCACAACAACAGCCTAAAAGAAGGGAATGGAAACTTGCCTGGTAGTCGAGTACGGTAAAGGGTAGTGGTAGCGGGTCCCAATTCAGCTTGGTGATCTATAAATAGCCAAGCCATTCGGGATTAATCACTTAACATCTTAAAAGTTAAGTTATACTTAAATCGAAACACGTTCTCGAGTTATCTCGTTATACCCCTTTTAGTGGATTCATTTTATCATTGATCCGACCCGACATTCGTTCGTTAATACGACATGTCACTGCACTTATACTTGGGACATACTTAAGTCATACAAGTTCTAAGGTCGATCGTTACGAACCAATATTATACTCCGAGTTTTATCGCCCGTTTTCTACGTGTTTTACCGAAGTTATAAAAGAGTCGTCTTTTAGGGGTTCGTTCGCGTTTAACCTCGACTCGAACATTTTTAATAAATCGAAAAATGATCCTTTTGACATACGGTTTTCTTTCACACCTTCCTTTTTACCCCTAGTATTTATTTACCAAGATTCGCCATGACGTTACATAGTTTACGAGGGTTCAATTTCAGTTACGAACTTTCGTTTACGGATTCGAACTACTTTTAGTAATTCGGTCATAAATCCTAAACCGTAAGTCTGTTTCACGTGATCTTTATATCAAAACGAAGCTTAGAACATTACCTATCCTATCATGGTAGATAAAGTTTCTGGACAGTAGGTTTTTGACATGGAAAATGGCATACAAAACATGGTATTGTAAAATCGGACATTATAACGGCTGTAAATCGAATATCTACCAATTTCAAATCTTCCCATAAACATGGTATCCATTCCTAACAACATATAAATGACTTACATACATGAACTGAGGCCAAGCAATGCCTTTCCGTTCATCTAACTATTTTTATCATGTATCCAAGATCCATAAATAATCATGCTTATAATCTTAACATAACCATAACTAAGCTATATCTATCATAAACATACTTAAATCTCAAACAAGGGTTAGGGTTTCAAGTGCTTTATACTTTCCTTAGATAGTGATATAGCCTTAATAAGCCTTGTATGGTCCTTAGGAGTGATTAAGCTTGCTAGATCAACCATGAAAAATCAAGAAAACAAAGTTAGTACATGATGAACCCTATTCATGCTCCTCTTTCTTGATTTTTTTGAAAATGGAAAAGGATGAGTTTGAAGCTAAGATTTTGAGGAGATAAGTTTTATGAAATGTAAGACTCACCTTAATTATTACAAGATCAAACAATGGTGGGAAGTTGGATTTTTGTTTTTGAATTAGAGCATAGGCCGAATGGTTTGTTCTTGGGGGGGGGAGAGAGTTTGCTTGGTTTCTTTGTATTGGTTGCTTGTAATAATGCTTAAAGTGATTTTGTGAGATAATATCTCATCCAAGTGGTGTTAGTGGAGTGTGATGAAATGGATGAGGTAATTAGCATGGACAAGTGTTGTGTTTTGCATGGTTGAAGCTTAACCAAGGGTTTTTGATTTCTAAGTACTAGTTATGTTCCAATTAATCTAGTTACTCTTGCCCACTTGGTTACTAGATATTTATTCTAGTAGCTTGCACAAGACTCTTGCTTCCTCTGATTGTTTCTGTGTCCGGTTATTGCCCGTTTCGATTGATCGTTCGTAGGAATATTTCATGGATTTCTAATTAGGGTTTACCGGGAATCCTTTTTAATATTAATACTATCATTCTCCATCTTTCATTCTAACTTTCCAATTTATATTCCTTAAATCCATTCGTTAAATACTTAAGGCTATCAGTGTCCAGGGAAGTCTCGGAGAAAATAAAAGTGCGGTTTTTCAGAATCCGACAGCTTTTACATACACTTATTTTCCCCCTGGATCACTAATACGAACTCGGAAATCCGTTCCGAATACTTCTATATAGTGTCATCTCATATTATTCTATACTCCCACCAAAACACTATTCATTCTTTATTCTTTACTTATTCTCTTAGGGTTGTACAATTGTCCGTATTCTCTTTCGATCGTTCCTTAACCTTTTTACGGAACTACTGGATTAATCGTTATCGATCTGGATGACATGAGAATATTCTCCTGCTTGAAATTGCCATATCTTATTCCCTTAGAAGATAGATTATTCTTACCTATGTTGTCACCCTTTAGCATTCTTCCAGACATAGAAATAATAAAGTCGAATTCCATTCATTCTTTCCAAATATCAATTATTACATTGTAGCCATAACCACTATTCATTCTTACAACATTAAATACATAAAAGTTTTAATTCCACCCAAAATCTGGGTTCTTACAGTCTCCCCTCCTTAAAAGGATTCCGTCCCGGAATCAGTTTGAAAACAAGTGGGGGTACTTCTCTTGCATTGCGCTTTCAAGTTCCCAGGTGGATTCTTCTGCATTGTGGTTCTGCCACAAAACTCTGACTAGCTGAATGACCTTGTTTCGGAGCACTTGTTCTTTCCGGTCTATGATTTCCACAGGTTGCTCCACATAGGTCAAGTCTGGTTGCATGTCCACTTGCTCATACTCCACAATATGCTTGGCATCCGGATTATACTTCCTCAGCATCGAAACATGGAACACATTGTGCACCTGCTGTAGATTCGGGGGCAATGCGAGCTCATAAGCTAGTTCCCCAATCCGTCTCAAGATCTCAAATGGTCCAATGTATCTGGGACTCAGCTTTCCTTTCTTCCCAAATCTCATTAAACCTTTCCAAGGTGACACTTTCAAGAACACTAGGTCCCCTACTTCGTATTCCTTGCCTTTCCGAGCTAAGTCGGCATATTTCTTTTGTCGATCATGGGCTGCTACCAACCGTCCTCTGATTAGATCTACTGCATCTTTAGTTCGTTGGACCACTTCGGGCCCGAGCATCTTTCGCTCTCCAACTTCATCCCAATACAAGGGAGATCGACATTTTCTTCCATAAAGGGCCTCATAAGGTGGCATCCCAATGCTTGAATGATAACTGTTATTATAGGAGAACTCAACCAATGGCAAGTGATCATCCCAACTCCCCTTGAAGTCTATCGCGCAGACTCTCAACATATCCTCTAGCGTTTGGATGGTCCTCTCACTTTGCCCATCTGTCTGGGGGTGGTAGGCTGTGCTCATGTTCAGCCGGGTCCCTACACATTCTTGAAAACTTCTCCAAAACCTGGAGTTAAATCTAGGATCTTGATCGAATACTATTGCGACTGGGACTCCATGTCGCGCCACTATCTCTTTTAAGTAGATGTCCACTAGTCTGTCGACCGTGTACCTTTCGTTGATCGGGAGAAAGTGAGCTGACTTCGTCAGTCGATCTACAATTACCCATATGGCGTCATGATTAGCCTTGGTCCTTGTTAAGCCTACTACGAAATCCATGGCTATGTGTTCCCATTTCCATTCTGGAATCTCTAAGGGATGTAGAAGTCCGCTGGGTTTCTGGTGCTCTGCTTTCACTCGTTGGCAGGTCAAGCATCTGCTTACCCACTCTGCTACGTCCTTTTTCATATTGGGCCACCAGTAATACTCCTTCAAATCCCTATACATTTTGGTGCTACCGGGGTGCACTGAGTATCTTGAGTTGTGTGCCTCATTTAAAATCTCATCCTTGAGTTCCTGAACTTTTGGGATCCATATCCTGTACGTGTACCTCATGATCCCCTCCTTGTCTCTTTCACACTTAATTTCCTCCCCGGTCATTATCTCTTCCGTGGAGTTCTCTTCTTCCTCCATCATCCGCTCCTGGCACCGTCTAATCTTTTCTAACAATGGAGGTTGGATTCTAATTTCCATCAACTTTTCTTGGCCCTCTCTAGGTAACTTAACCTCAATTTCCAGCTTCTCAAAACTTTTCACTAGTTCTTTCTCTGAAGTTATCATCTTGAGCTTCTCTTTCCTACTAAGGGCGTCAGCCACCACATTGGCTTTGCCCGGGTGATAGCGAATTTCACAATCGTAATCCTTGATTAACTCTAACCATCTCCTCTGGCGCATGTTAAGCTCTTTCTGAGTGAAAATGTACTTGAGGCTCTTATGGTCAGTGTAAATCTCGCACTTTTCCCCATACAGGTAGTGTCTCCAAATCTCTAAAGCGAAGACTATGGCTGCTAGTTCTAGATCATGCGGGGGATATCTGACCTCATAATCCTTCAATTGCCTAGACGCATACGCTATTACCTTGCCGTGCTGCATAAGCACGCATCCCAGTCCTTTATGCGAAGCGTCACTGTAAATCACGAAATCTCCTTTTCCATCAGGTAATGCCAGCACTGGGGCTGTCACCAGCCTCTTCTTTAACTCTTGGAAACTCTTCTCGCATTTCTCAGTCCATTCAAATTTCTCGGTTTTACGGGTAAGTCGAGTTAATGGAGCTGCGATTTTCGCAAAGTCTTGGACAAATCTCCTGTAATATCCGGCCAGTCCAATGAAACTCCTCACCTCGGTTGGAGTAGTTGGCCGTTCCCAGTTTGAAACTGCTTCTATCTTGGAGGGGTCAACCAACACTCCTTCTCTATTGATCACGTGCCCTAAGAATTGTACCTCATTTTTCCAAAACTCACACTTGGAGAACTTGGCATATAACTGCTCCTTCCTGAGTATTTCTAAGGTTATCCTTAAATGTTCAGCGTGTTCTGCCTCTGTCTTTGAGTAGATGAGAATATCATCAATGAAGACTATCATGAATTTGTCCAAGTATTCTTTGAACACTCTATTCATTAGGTCCATGAAGGCTGCTGGGGCGTTGGTCAATCCAAATGACATAACTAAGAACTCATAATGTCCATATCTGGTACGGAATGCAGTCTTCGGGATATCTTCAGGTTTGATCTTCAGTTGGTGATATCCCGTTCTCAGATCAATCTTTGAGAAGTATTCAGCGCCTCTTAGCTGGTCAAACAAATCGTCTATCCTGGGCAATGGATACTTATTCTTTATGGTTAGCTTGTTCAATTCTCTGTAGTCGATGCATAACCTCATACTCCCATCCTTTTTCTTAACAAACAACACTGGTGCGCCCCAAGGCGACACACTGGGCCTTATCATGCCCTTATCCAACAATTCCTGTAATTGTTTAGCTAGATCCTTCATTTCTACTGGGGCTAATCGGTACGGGGCCTTCGAAACTGGCGCCGTCCCCGGGGCTAACTCGATGGCAAACTCAATTACCCTATCAGGTGGTAGTCCGGGAAGATCTTGTGGGAACACGTCCTCGAACTCATTAACTACCAGAATGTCTTGCAATCTTGGCACTTCCTTCTGAGTGTCTACAACGTAAGCTAAATAAGCCTCGTTCCCTTTTCGTAACAATCTCTTGGTTTGCGCCATGGTCAGAATTTTCTGGGTCTGTCGCATCCCCTTAAACAATATTTCTTTCTTCCCTGGGGTTTTCAACTTAACCTTTTTCCCTTTACAATCTATCCGCGCATCATTACGAGACAACCAATCCATACCCAAAATGACATCGAATTCCCCTAGCTTAAAAGGAATTAAATCGACATAGAAGGATCGTCCTCCTATTTCTAGCTTACAATCGGGGTGAATTTGATTAACCGGTATGATTTCCTGATTAGCTATTTCTACTAGTAAGGAATCTCTTAGTTGCTGGGTTTTTAAGTTTCAATTTATGCGCAAAATCTCTAGATATAAAAGACTTAGTTGCTCCTGAATCAAATAAGACATTTGCACTGACTGAATTGAGAGAAAATGTACCTGCTATCACATCTGTGTCCCTCACGGCATCTTGTACTGACATATTAAAAGTCCTAGCAGTTGGTGGCCTATTTGAGGCAACCTTGCTTGCTCCTGATGCTGCTGGTTTGCTCCTTGGGCAATCCTTCCTCATGTGCCCTCGCTGTCCACACTGGAAACAGGTTGTGCTGTTAGGGATGACCGTGGTGCAAGAGGTAGCATAGTGCCCAGCTCGCCCACACTTATAACAGTTTATCTGCTTCAAGTTGCACACCCCGGAGTGCCTCTTCCCACAAGTAGCACACAATGGCAATGGAGGTCGAGAAGGGTTGGAACGGGACATTCCTGATTGATGGCCGCCCTGGCTCACACTTACACTCGCAGATGGTTTAAACCCTACATTCCTCCCAGGTAGGGAAACCGCTCCTCGATTAAACTTGGTTGTGGGTTTTCCTCCAGCGGATCTTCCGCCCATACTAACATGCTTTCTCTTTATCCCCCCTTTCTCTCTCTCTCTCTCTGCATCTGATCACTACCAGCCTCCACAATGGTTGCCTTCTGCACCAAGGTGGCATAATCTGTAATCTCTAAAACCGCCACCCTATTCTAGATCCACTGCTTCAGCCCTTGTTGAAACCTGTTAGCTTTCTTTTCTACTGTATCTACAAACTCTGGCACAAATCTCGACAGCTCCGTAAATTTGGGCTCATAGTCAGCCACTGACATATTGTTCTGTTTCAGTTCCAAAAACTTAAGTTCCATCTGGGTTTTCATGAACTTCGGGAAGTACTTCTCCAGGAATAACTGTTTGAACCTTTCCCAGGCTACGACAGCATCAGTCTCCATGTTCTTCTTGGCTTCCCACCAATAATCGGCCTCTCCCTTTAGTAGGTAAGTAGCAAAAATAGTCTTCTGAGCCTCATTGATACTCAGAATCTCGAAAGATTTTTCCATTTCCTTGATCCAGGCCCTTGCCTCAACGGGATCAGCCGATCCGTGGAACTCTGAGGGCTTAAGGGACTTAGAGGTCCTAAAGGAATTTGCCACTGAAGTGTTGTTGCCTGGTGGTGGTTGGGGGTATTGGTTCAAATTCTGCCTAAGTAGATCCATAAACTGGCCCATGGGGTTTCCGCCCTGGTTCTCCCCTTCCTGTTCTACTTCAGTTTCTCCACCCTCGATTTCCCCCTCAAATTCTTCAGAGTACAGGGGTTCATCCTCTGCTCCATACTGGGAATCTTCTTGCTCATTATAATCCTGATCTTGTTCTTCACTACTTTCATGGTTTTCCTCGTGTTGGTTGTGACTCTCTTGGTCAGTAGATTCTCGGGGGTTAGCTCTAGTGCCCATTCGTCTTGGAGGCATTTTACTGAAAATTTGGAAAATTTTACATTACGTTCACTTACCTGTTTTAAAGGATTTTTCCTTGCATAATTCTTTACATGACTGGGTTTAGATCCCACAGTTTTATATCTCATGGAAACTTAATCAAAAAAATAGTACATATGCTAATAAACTCGTGATCACATCCCAACAAAATTGAAATGACTGAAAGGGAAACAAATATATACCAGGTACCGAAAAGGTACAACATCCGAGTTATAACAATAGTTTAAAGTACAGCCATCCTAACAACAACAACAAGTCAAAAGTGAAATATGATGTCTATCTGTCAAGTCTGCAAAAAGGGAAAACAAGTACAAGAAAACCATCCCTACAAAAGCCGGCACTACTACGTACGTACATGACTAGACAACTAGACCACGGCATCACTACATCTGAAATCAGCCGCCACGACGAAACATCCTCCGAACCCTCCCCATGGCGATGCGGAAATCTCCTCAGCATCTGCTCTGTCTACCCTACCATGCCCATCAGTAAGCAACTGTCGCACCCTCACCCGAGCCCTCAGCTCGATGCGGGTCACAGCCCTATACCCAACCCTGTCACTGATAGTCCTCCTGCCCTGCAACCTCATCCGGGCGGCTCTCTCTGCTGTTAACTCCCTCCTAGACTCTACCAACCTGGCATCTGCCACAGACAACTCTCTATAAAGCCCGTTCACAATCAAGTTGTGAACACATACTGGGACTCCTCCTATCGGGACATGAGGTGGGATGGATGGCTCAGCTGGAGCGGCAGTCTCTGTCTGTCGGGGCTCTGGGGTAAGCTCCTCAAACTCATCGGGGAATGGGCTCACCGGTAGTGGTGGTGGGGTAGGGGCTCTCTCAACAGAGAGGGGTGGCACTCGTAGTCCGGAACTCCCTACTGCATCCTCCACTGGCTCAACCTCATCTACAGCCTGTCCAACAACAGCAGTCATGACCTGGTCAGTGGTCATATCAGTATCCTCCTCCATGGTCCTAATCTCAGATATAACCCAATAATCCTCATCCTCAACAACTAACTCAGCATCTTGTCCTGTCTGGATCCCCTCCGGGTCCTCCTCCCCCTCAGTCTCAACAACATCTGTGTCAGCATCAACCTGGACCTCCTCAGGGTCCTCCTCCTCAGACTCGATCACATCAGTATCGGCATCAACCTGGACCTCCTCACCGTCCTCCTCCTCAGGCTCAGTATCCTCCTCAGGCAAGTGCTCATAGTATGGGTCCCTAGTCCGGAACATGTCCTCATCATGCTGTCTCGCAGCTCCCTCCTGGGCCGACATGTCGCTCGCCTACACAAGACGAACTATGTTACTATCATGATACTTAAAAAGTTCCCGTAAGGGTTTTAGGTGAACCTGGCAAGGGTTCTTATTATATTATTGAATTTATTATTATATAACGTCGTATCATCTCTTGGGATATATAACTCTCGCTCTGATACCATCTCTGTAACACCCCCAGATCCGGGGTCAGGGATCTGGTGGTTACGGTCTTACGTCCATTCATAATACCTGACTTGAGTCCACAATAAATAAATCACATGATGTGACCCCACAATAATTTCCACTCACACACACAACAGTTATAGTCCCAGAGATGAAATTGAAATAAGTCTTACATTAAAGGGTTACGAATAAAAGTTATTACAATCCCAAAAGGATAACATCATAAGTTTAAAAGTTTTGCCGTTAATTACATTAATTATACATATAGTTAAACAGGAAACAAAAGCTGTCTAACTATGCTACCTCAGCAATGGCGGCTAGCATCTCAGCGGGGAGTCCGGTGGGTCGGGTAACCTGCTTGCGCCGAGTGCGCCTGACGCGAGCCATCTGTCCTAGCTGTTGTTGTGACATAATATGAACAAGGCAAGGGTGAGCGAAAGCCCACCAACAATAATATGACTGAACAGTGATACATATATACAGCAGTTCAAAATATCCTTTGAAATCATATGCCATGCATTAATGAAGTTATTGCCAGTATAATATAAAGGATGAAGTTACTAGGTAACTCAAAGTATTTTGTTTGTAGAAATATCTGCTACATCAAAAGTAACCGAGATATTCTCATTGTTATTAAAAAGAGGAACTTGCATGAAAAGATTGCAATTCCAGTTATGAACACTTTTCCAGCTCTGCCAACAGTAATCATGTTGCAGGAAATAAATAAGTTTGGATGATGAACCAATGATGGAGTATTCACCGCGCCCGCTGTTCCAATCTTGATGATCAGTCGAGATCGTACAGCTCAATTTAGATTTACTACCGGTAGAAGGAAGAACTGACGGCTTTACTTGTATACCGCCTTACTAGCTCTCCCCGGCCAACGGTTGGGCCAAAGGGGATGGACCGGCGCTACTCGGCCTCTTACACGACTCCTAGTTCAAATAGAATTCATGATTCTGAATGTAACGTTCGTCCCCCTTTCCCCAAGTATAATACTTGTTGATAAGACTCTACAAAGTAGTCGTATCTAGTTGGAAAGGAAAATTCACCAATAACTTCCAAGCTATTGCTTGGTAACGAATATCAACTTGTTCCAACAATCTTACCCCTCGAAAGATGAGAAGGTAAACGACGACTTAATAAGTCAATAGCACCCGAGTTGCGAGTGAAGAGAATACTTTATGACCGGGAAGTCGACAAGATAAATAACATTTTCCAAGTAAGGTTCCCTTATTATTAGAGAGGTAGACTCAAAGAAGAATGATGTCTGAGAACCTTTCTTGATATAAGATTAATAATAATATGACTCCGAGATATTTTCCGTAATAATCGAAGAAGATAAACCTTATTGAGGTTATTCTAAGTATGGAATAAATATTCAGAGAATATTTATTGAATTAAAAATATATACAGAATATTTAGGAATATGAAAAAATATCTTTAATCAGAGTATTTTTCAAAATAATCCCTGAAGAAATATCAGGAGAATATTTATTGAATAAATAAATATTTAAATGAATATTCAAAATAATATTCATTAATTACTAGGACCTGAAAGGAATATTTAAGACAATATTCATAATTAATTAGGAATTTAAATGAATATTCAAAAAGTAATATTCATTTAATGAATAATATTCTAAATGAATATCAAGTAATATTCATTTAGTAATCCAAGCCCTAAAGGAATATTCGAGATAATATTCGATAAATAAATCAAGCTTCAGATGAATATTTAAAATAATATTCATCAAGTAATTAATATCTTAAATGAATTTTCAAAAGTAATATTTATTTAATAAAATAATATTCCAAATGAATATCCAAATAATATTCATTTAGTAGTCTCATCTTTAGAAGAATATTCGAAATAATAATCGATAATCAATTCGACTCAGAATGAATATTGCAAAATATTATTCGTCGAATGGTTACGTTCAAATAATTATTTGAAGTAAGGATCGTTAAATAAATAATCTCGAACGAATATTCAAATAATATTCGTCGCCCAAATAATAGAAAATATTTACTTAAATATTTTCCTCCGAGGTAATCTCGATATATCAAGAAATATTGACTCCCGGTCTATACTTGATGAATAAGATGGATACGCCCTTCTATGAGGGCCTTACAATAACTGACTTATAATTGATACGTTAGCTATCTAATTTATAGCCAATAAACAACCAGGGAACAAGCATAACGATATAACTTGAAAGTACGCATGCATGCTATGGCATATGTATAATAGAAAACATATATATATATATATATATATATATTCAATCACAACAACAGCCTAAAAGAAGGGAATGGAAACTTGCCTGGTAGTCGAGTACGGTAAGGGGTAGTGGTAGCGGGTCCCGGTTCAGCTTGGTGATCTATAAATAGCCAAGGCATTTGGGATTAATCACATAACATCTTAAAAGTTAAGTTATACTTAAATCGAAACACGTTCTCGAGTTATCTCGTTATACCCCTTTTAGTGGATTCATTTTATCATTGATCCGACCCGACATTCTTTCGTTAATACGACATGTCACTGCACTTATACTTGGGACATACTTAAGTCATACAAGTTCTAAGGTCGATCGTTACGAACCAATATTATACTCCGAGTTTTATCGCCCGTTTTCTAAGTGTTTTACCGAAGTTATAAAAGAGTCGTCTTTTAGGGGTTCGTTCGCGTTTAACCTCGACTCGAACATTTTTAATAAATCGAAAAATGATCCTTTTGACATACGGTTTTCTTTCACACCTTCCTTTTTACCCCTAGTATTTATTTACCAAGATTCTCCATGACGTTACATAGTTTACGAGGGTTCAATTTCAGTTACGAACTTTCGTTTACGGATTCGAACTACTTTTAGTAATTCGGTCATAAATCCTAAACCGTAAGTCTGTTTCACGTGATCTTTATATCAAAACGAAGATTAGAACATTACCTATCCTATCATGGCAGATAAAGTTTCTGGACAGTAGGTTTTTGACATGGAAAATGGCATACAAAACATGGTATTGTAAAATCGGACATTATAACGGCTGTAAATCGAATATCTACCCATTTCAAATCTTCCCATTAACATGGTATCCATTCCAAACAACATATACATGATTTACATACATGAACTGAGGCCAAGAAATGCCTTTCCATTCATCTAACTATTTTTATCATGTATCCAAGATCCATACATAATCATGCTTATAATCTTAACATAACCATAACTAAGCTATATCTATCATAAACATACTTAAATCTCAAACAATGGTTAGGGTTTCAAGAGCTTTATACCTTCCTTAGATAGTGATATAGCCTTACTAAGCCTTGTATGGTCCTTAGGAGTGATTAAGCTTGCTAGATCAACCATGAAAAATCAAGAAAACAAAGTTAGTACATGATGAACACTATTCATGCTCCTCTTTCTTGATTTTTTTGAAAATGGAAAAGGATGAGTTTGAAGCTAAGATTTTGAGGAGATAAGTTTTATGAAATGTAAGACTCACCTTAATTATTACAAGATCAAACAATGGTGGGAAGTTGGATTTTTGTTTTTGAATTAGAGCATAGGCCGAATGGTTTGTTCATTGGGGGGAGAGAGAGTTTGCTTGGTTTCTTTGTATTGGTTGCTTGTAATAATGCTTAAAGTGATTTTGTGAGATAATATCTCATCCAAGTGGTGTTAGTGGAGTGTGATGCAATGGATGAGGTAATTAGCATGGACAAGTGTTGTGTTTTGCATGGTTGAAGCTTAACCAAGGGTTTTTGATTTCTAAGTACTAGTTATGTTCCAATTAATCTAGTTACTCTTGCCCACTTGGTTACTAGATATTTATTCTAGTAGCTTGCACAAGACTCTTGCTTCCTCTGCTTGTTTCTGTGTCCGGTTATTGCCCGTTTCGATTGATCGTTCGTAGGAATATTTCACGGATTTCTAATTATGGTTTACCGGGAATCCTTTTTAATATTAATACTATCATTCTCCATCTTTCATTCTAACTTTCCAATTTATATTCCTTAAATCCATTCGTTAAATACTTAAGGCTATCAGTGTCCAGGGAACTCTCGGAGAAAATAAAAGTGCGGTTTTTCAGAATCCGACAGCTTTTACATACACTTATTTTCCCCCTGGATCACTAATACGAACTCGGAAATCCGTTCCGAATACTTCTATATAGTGTCGTCTCATATTATTCTATACTCCCACCAAAACACTATTCATTCTTTATTCTTTACTTATTCTCTTAGGGTTGTACAATTGTCCGTATTCTCTTTCGATCGTTCCTTAACCTTTTTTACGGAACTACTGGATTAATCATTATCGATCTGGATGACATGAGAATATTCTCCTGCTTGAAATTGCCATATCTTATTCCCTTAGAAGATAGATTATTCTTACCTATGTTGTCACCCTTTAGCATTCTTCCAGACATAGAAATAATAAAGTCGAATTCCATTCATTCTTTCCAAATATCAATTATTACATTGTAGCCATAACCACTATTCATTCTTACATCATTAAATACATAAAAGTTTTAATTCCACCCAAAATCTGGGTTCTTACAGGGATGAACTGATAGCAATAATCGGTTGCCAGGCTTACATACACGGCAAAGAAACTTATGAGGGAGAGGAACAATCCGAGAGATTTGAGAGAGAGAGAGATTGTAGAGGGAACCTTCGAGAGACCACCAGAGATTTTGAGAGAGAGACTTTCCAAAAAAAAAAAACGCAGTAGCTGGGTTCCCAATTGGGGAAAAATTAGGGATTTAAGGGAATAAAAGGGGAAAAGTAGTGTAATGTTTAACAAATTTTGAATTTTTGGAAAAAAACAAATCTGAATTCCCTTTATAAAATAGAAATTAAATAATAATATTTCAGGAAAATCATGATTTTATTTTTAAAATGTAGAGAACGAATTTAGATATCTCCCCATATTTTTGAAATATTTTTAGGATCAAAAAACAAATTAAATATGGATTTTAAAAGTTTAAAATCATAAAACGTAAAGTAATTCCTAAAATCAATTTAAAATCCTTAAAGATCAAAAAAATCCATCAAATATTTTTAAAACTCAAATAAACTAATAAAGTAAATAATGCAAAAGATTTCATAAATTTTACTAATCCCGATAATTTTATAAAATTCTCAGAAGATAAATAACTCATAATTTAACTAGAATTTATTTACCAAAAATATAATTAAAAAATACGCAAGCTTACACGACACATATAAATCATCAATTAAACCTACAAATATGATATCATACATATTTCACGTGCTTAACAATTTTCACGTTCTAAGGCATTATAGTTCTCCATGGAGTGCTACTCCGTTTATATATGTCGAATCTATGCTAATAGTCTGCTAGTCCATCCATCTTTATTCTCCAAGTCTAGTCCTTCCTTTTAAGCTAGCAATACATCCATCCCAACAGTTTATCTAATAAATTCCAAGCAAAGGAATTTCCTTAGGTTAGATATATAATTTTTTAAAAGTAGAGATGGAAAATTCTAATCTGTATAATTTAAAATAAACTATAATAACACCAAGTTGTGGATGGTATTAATCGTGGTACATTAATAAATACTCATATCATTTCCTATTATATAAAGCACAGAGTAGCCATATTTAATGTACATGCCCTACTTACCGAAGCCAATAACAAGCCAACTTTTACAATCTGGGTCTAAACGGCAATGCTGGACAACAAGGATAATTAGACACAGACAATTTTTCTTGTAATATCAAAAGTATAACTTATTTTAATCGTAGAAAAAGATGCATTATATTAAGTGTTATAAGTACTCGTACTAGTTTTTTGGAAAGAAACTTAAACTTCATAATCAATAATTTCTCAATCTGCATCTCCTGCACTTATTTTGGAGCGAATGAATCTAACAAGTAGCATGAGTAAACATTGTCCATTCTAAATATATGTTTCATATTTTTATACTATTTATTTTACAATCTCTTACAAGAACTAAAATTCAAATTATCAAGACTAGGTAGTATTCTTCAACCTGACTAACCATAAAAATTTATTGGAAAAACGGAGCACTTTGCTATCTTAGCTCCAATAAATACCATTAGTACTACCAATCTAACTATTAGTTTGTTGTTTTTATCATGCGCAAAATTACCAACTTATATGACGAAGATAGCTTGTACGTTTAGTTTTGACAACTTTGAGTCAATTCAAAATACATACGATATCTTTTAGCTCATATTGTTGTGTGACATACCTAAACGTTTACCTTTAAACTCTTGTATTTGATTGAATTCAGGTACTAGTCTCGTTATTAACTTGTATAATTTGTCAAAATAATCGATTCGTCTCTGCATGCCCCATATCTGTACGTGACCCAAAAGTAAGAGTATATATAGTTTTTAAGTAACTCCAAATTAAAGTGAATGAAATTTAATTTTCATATGGCATAGAAACTGGCTAAAGAAACTCAACACTATAATGAGATTAAATTTTCTAGGCCATCTATGGACCATACTAAAATTTTTCTCCCCAACTTGGTTTGGGATTCAAAGGAAAAATTCTTCAGAAATGACCAAAATCATCATATAGGCCACTGCAACGAGATTTGAGGTCGCCATTCTATATTTAAAACAAAAGTCCTAAGTAAGCTCATGGAATAGATTCGGGTTTAAGTATGTAGGTGGTATCTTATATTAACGTTTGTCACTTTTGCATTTAAGACTTTTATGTAGCAATACAATTCTCATCTTAAATATTTCACCTACTATCTACTATGACATTATCCATGACCTCATAGTACTATGACATTATCCATGACCTCATAGTAATTACTGTAGCTAGCTGACTTAGTGTATAATTTCCTATATATTGAAAGGTTGTCTCGATTGTAATATCAAGCAAATATCATATCAATACAAGAGTTTTCTCTTACATTATTCTAGCTTCATCAGTTAAATACGTACCTATTTTTATCATGGTATTAGAGCTTTAAGCTCCTTACCTGTGTTATTCCGATATGAGCCATTGTTTCCGGTAGATTCATCTCTTCCAGTAACAAAACCCTGTCCCTTTCTTTGTGACAATTAAACAAACACATGGAGGGCCACTGCCTACACCTTTGCTGAATCTAAAACTTTTTCACCAACGGGATCACACACGGCAGCTTGCAGACTACCAAACTCCCAGCAAACTTCCGGCAAACCCAGCTGAGTAACGAGTCGACTCACTGACTCGCCCACTTCAGTTTACAGAACCATCATCTTTAGTCGCTCAACTCACACATCAACCACAAGGTTAAACTCATCTTCCTAATCTTTGTATGTTTGTTGTTTAATTTGCGATATATGCGACTGATACACACACGTACGACTGATACAGCACACAAACAAGTATACAAAGACAGCCCATTTGTTTCTTTATTTGGACAACATTTTATTTCTTTATTTGAGCAAACATTTTATTTATTTGGGCCAAACTACACAAAGACAGTCCATTTGTTTCTTTATTTGGACCATCATTTTGTTTCTTTATTTGGGTCATCATTTTATTTATTTGGGCCAAACTCATACAGGGCCATTTAAATATTTTGGCTATATTACACTTCAGTCCACCAGTTTTTACTTTCCTTCTAAACAGAGCCTTGATTTTTTAAATATACACAATCCAGTCCTTACAGTTTCAGATTCTTTAACAAATTAAACCCACAATTTACATCTTTTATCCTTGAACCCAATTTCTACCATGGAAAAAGAAAGTAGTTCGCCAATTCAAACAGTTTTGAATGGCTCCAACTACTTGGCTTGCTCTCAAGCTATGCGTAGTTTTCTTAAAAGTAAAAGAATCTGGTGTTATGTAAGTGGTGATATTACAATTCCAACAAAAGAAAAAGAGGAAGCTGAGTCAAAGTTTAAAGATCGCATTGAAGAATAGGATGTCAAAAATCATCAGGTTATCACATTTTTTAGAAACTCTTCAGTTTCTAAGATTAATCTTCAGTTCGGAAATTTTGAGACTGCAAAGGAAATATGGGATTTATTGGCATCTCGGTACACTACATCTGATCTTGCTCATCAATATCAGATCATGAGTTCTCTGAGCAAACAAAAACAAGCACCTGGTCAATCTGTAGCTTATTTTCTATCTCAAATACAATCACTTTGGGATCAGCTCACTTTGTCTGAACCAAAGTGGAAAGACACAGAGGATGCCACTCTTTATCACACATACCGTGACCAACAGCGACTCATCCAGTTTTTGATGGCACTTACTCAGGACTTTGAACCAGTTAGAGCTGCTCTTCTCCATCGCGTTCCGCTACCCTCTTTGGAAAGTGCTTTAACCGAACTTATTTCTGAAGAAACTCGACTTGGCATCGGCAAAATCAGTCCAGCGACTGATACCGTCCTAGCGGTACCTCCAGTACCCACTTATGACAAACCTTTTTGTAGGTTTTGTCATCAAAATGGACATGTAACTAAGGATTGTGCAGCTCTTCGCGATCACACATGCCAACATTGCCACCAAAAGGGCCACTACTCAATGCAATTCTGCAAGAAAAGGCCATCTTTTCGTCCAAATAAGTTCACTCAGTCTTCCGCTACTGCAACTTCTGAATCTACATCAGAAACCACATCTGCAAGTGAGCTTGAAACCTTGCTCCGCCAGGTTTTACTTAAATCCAGCTCCAACTCCACTGCATTCTCTGTCACTTTAGGTACTTCTTGGTATTTTGATTCCGCATGTTGCAATCACATGACAAATGATCCATCCATATTTGCCACGAAAACACAGAGTTTATGCCTTCCAAATATTCAAACTGCTGATGGCTCCACAATGAAAGTGGCACATATTGGAATAGTATCTACGGAAGATCTTTCACTTCCTGACACATACTTTGTTCCGAATCTTTCACTTAATCTTGTTTCAGTTGGCCAATTATGTGATCTCGGTTTTGATATTGTTTTTACTTCTTCTGGTTGTCATGTACAGGATCCTCAGACAGGACAAACTATTGGGACAGGACGTAGATGCGGAAGGTTATTTGAGCTCACTTCCCTTCATCTTCCTACACCAATATCATCATCCACTAATCTAGTTAGCTCTGTTTCATCTACATCCAGTACCTGGCACTCTCGGTTAGGTCATCCATCTTCCACTCATTTACATAGTCTTATTTCTAAAGGTCACTTAGGGAGTGTAAATGAAGACAAAATTGAATGTGTGTCTTGTAAACTAGCAAAACAACATGTACTTCCTTTTCCTATTCATTATGAAACATCATCTTCTACTTTTGATCTTATTCATTCTGATATTTGGGGTCCCTCTCCAACCCCCACTATGGGGGGATCGAGATATTATATGATATTTGTTGATGATTTTTCTCGTTTCACTTGGATATATATCCTGAAACATCGTTCAGAATTAGGAGAAACTTACAAAAATTTTGCCACAATGATTCACACTCAGTTTAAAAAGAAAATCAAACTCTTTCGTGCCGACAATGCCAAAGAATATAAAGAATCTGATCTTACAAATTTTTTAGCTTCTTATGGTACCCTTGCACAGAGTTCTTGCCCTTACACATCTCAACAAAATGGTCGGGCTGAACGTAAACATAGACACATTCTTGACACCATTCGAGCCCTTCTCGTTTCTTCTTCTTGTCCAGAATACTTCTGGGAAGAAGCTGCACTCACTGCTGTTCACACCATAAACATGATTCCTTCTCCTGTTATTAATAATGTTTCCCCTTATGAAAAATTATATGAAGAACCTCCATCATATGATTATCTTAAGGTTTTTGGTTCTACTTGTTTTGTGCTTCTTCCTCCACATGAGAGGACAAAACTTGAACCACGTGCTCGTCTTTGTTGTTTTATTGGATATGGTAGTGGTTAGAAAGGATACCGATGTTGGGATCCTATTTCACAACGTCTTCGTGTCTCTCGTAATGTTACTTTTTGGGAGCATAAAATGTTCTCATCTATGTCAGAATTTCACATTGACGCCTCTACTAGCATTTCTCACTTTACAGATCCTTTTATTGATCTACATCCCAATGATGAATATGTAGAAGATCCAATATCTTCTTCTAATATACATTCAGTAGATACTTCGGTTGAGCTCACACAACCATCTCCATCTACTACTATCCCTACAGCAGGTCAGTCTGAGGATTCCAGTACTGAGCCTCCTATTTTACCATCCTCTTCAGATGAGCATGTTCCTCGATCTACTCGGGTAAGAAAACCTTCTGTTCGTCTTACTGATTATCATGTATATTCTGCTATAGAATCATTGCACGAGCCTCAAACATATAGAGAGGCAAGTGTTAACCCTCTTTGGCAGGAGGCTATGGCAGAAGAACTTCAGGCATTAGACAAAAATCACACTTGGGATGTGGTTACCTTGCCTCCTAACAAAACAGCTGTGGGTTGTCGATGGATCTATAAAATTAAGACAAATGCTGATGGCTCTATTGAGAGATATAAAGCTCGTCTAGTTGCTAGAGGCTTTACCCAGGAATATGGCATTGATTATGAGGAGACTTTTGCACCAGTTGCTCGTCTTACATCGGTTCGAAGTTTACTTGCTGTTGGAGCATCAAAACAGTGGGATATGTGGCAAATGGATGCCAAAAATGCTTTTCTTAATGGCGACTTAGATGAAGAAGTTTATCTCAAACCTCCTCCCGGTTTTGATCTCTCTCTAGGTCAAGTGCTCAAGCTTAACAAGGCACTTTATGGCCTAAAACAAGCACCTCGAGCTTGGTTCGAGAAATTTAGCAAAGTCATTAATGAGCTAGGATTTTCTTCTAGTCCATATGACCATGCTCTCTTCATTCGACGGACAAATCGAGGAATTGTTCTTCTCCTCCTCTATGTAGATGATATGATTATCACCGGAGATGACAGTGCAGGTATCTCTGAACTCAAACAGTTTCTCAGTCAGCATTTTGAAATGAAAAATCTTGGTTCATTAAGCTACTTCTTGGGTCTTGAGGTTTCTTCTGTACCTACTGGTTACACCCTTTCTCAAGTCAAGTATGCATCTGATCTTTTGTTGAAATCTGGAATTAGCGACACTAAAATCACATCTACACCTTTAGAATACGGGGTCAAACTTAACTCCAAAGATGGTGATCTACTTGACAACCCTACATTGTATCGTCAGTTGGTAGGAAGTCTGATATACCTTACTGTCACTCGTCCTGACATTGCTCATGTCGTTCACATTGTTAGTCAATTTATGGCAGCTCCTTGCACTCCTCACTATACAGCTGTCCTTCACATACTTCGTTATGTCAAATGCACCATCTTTCATGGATTACATTATGCATACAACTCATCACTTGATTTACATGCCTATTCTGATGCTGATTGGGGTGGTGATCCCACTACTAGATGTTCCACTACAGGATTTTGCTTCTTTCTGGGTGACTCTCTTATCTCTTGGCGTAGTAAGAAACAATCCCTTGCCTCAAAATCCAGTGCCGAGTCAGAATATCGAGCTCTGGCTGACACCACACAGGAATTAATTTGGCTACGATGGTTACTTGAAGAAATGACTCTAACTCATTCTCCAGCCACTATTATCTACTGTGATAACAAAAGTGCTAGGGACATTGCTCACAATGATGTCTTTCATGAACGTACTAAACATATTGAGATCGATTGTCATTTCACCCGTCAACAGGTTGAAAAAGGAACAGTTCGTCTTCATGCTATCTCTAGTGCAGATAATGTTGCAGATATTTTCACGAAATCTCTTCCTCCTGGTTCATTTCGTGATTGCAAACTCAAGTTGGTTTTTCAAACATCTTAAGTTTGAGGGGGGGTGTTAAATATTTCACCTACTACCTACTATGACATTATCCATGACCTCATAGTACTATGACATAATCCATGACCTCATAGTAATTAATGTAGCTAGCTGACTTAGTGTATAATTTCCTATATATTGAAGCGTTGTCTCGATTGTAATATCAAGCAAATATCATATCAATACAAGAGTTTTCTCTTACATTGTTCTAGCTTCATCAGTTAAATACGTACCTGTTTTTATCATTACCATATGTAGTTGGTTTGTAATAACCAGAAAACTTCAATGGCTTCTAGTTTTGCCATGGTATATAATAATACCTATTTTATTCCTATTTATGTATATCTCAAAATACTTACAAGAACTCATCAAGCACCTTTAATAGTTACATATCGGTGTCGTTACACTGATAGGTTCCATCCATCCATCATCCATGATTGCTCTTCTTCCAGTAGAAGTACCTGTTTAGCCAGGTTATGAGCCATTATATTATATTTACGATTAATATGGAAACTGTGGCCTCGTTGAAGGTTGTCAACAAAGATTTGATATTAGTCAGAAGAATCCCAAGTTCATTGTGGTAGGAATGTGAGTTATTCAATGCTGACACCAAACACAATGAATCAGAGGATATTTTGTTTATAGGTATGCCGATAGTTTGTGTCCAACGCAGTCCTACAACTAGAGCTAAAGCTTCTGCATGAAAAACTGATAATAATCCTTCTAAATAAAGATTTTGACAGTGTCGCCTGGATCCTCCTGTTTGGGGTAAAAATTATGACACCCAGTCCTACCATATTAGTTGATCATCCACTAACAATTAGTAATTATTCATTTCTATTTCCGATTCATTTATCTGAGAACGATTCCTTTCCAAACCAACATCTCCTTCCGAAGTTTGTACCATCTTTATCAGCATTTTTGCAAAATGATCTTTATTGAAAAGTTCAGTAGCGTAAAACATAACTCTTTTAAAAGATATTTCTTCTTTTTTCCCACCAAAAAATAAATTTCAAAGAGCACAATTCTTGTGCAAACGGGCACCAAAAAACCGCCTCACTTTTTGGTATACTAATCTTCTTCCATTCTTTCTAGTGAATATTTCCTTTCGATTGGAAAGATCCCCACCAATATTGTGCCATTAATCTCTCTATCTCCAAGCATTTCCCTTTTGGTATTTTAAAACAAGACATAAAATATGTAGGCATTGCCTGAATGACATCTTTAAGGAAAATTTCCTTACAACCTTGAGAGAAATAAGTTTCCCACCAAGTGTACAAGCATAGCCAGACCTTATCTTTTATTAACCAAAAAATCACTCTTTCATTTCTCCCACCCAACATTGGTAAGCCTAAATAAGTTTCAATAGTCTCAGTCATTTGCATATTAAGTGACTCAATAAACAGAGAGCATACCGCTTCCGGTGTGTTCAGAGAGAAAAGTTATAGGGATTTATTATAATTGATCATCTGCAAAATAATTATTTCTTATTAGCATTTTTGTAAAGAAAAATTAAACACACAAACCAAACACGTTAACTCAGTAGAGATTATAAATTATAAATCTTGAAATTCCAGGTAGATAATACTTATCAAATGACAATTAAATATTTTAATACTCAACAAAACCTATACTCTGCTATCAAGACAATATACTGCATTATCTGAAGGTATGTTTCACAAACCAAAATTAAAGCATGTTCAAAACAAAACAACACCTGACCACTAACACACAAATCTTCACCACTCAAAATCGTAGATACGTAGTGATATTTGTATACACCAACTATAAATCAACAACAGGCAATGTAAATTTAGGAAAATTTACATGAATCCTCACTCTACTCTAATTTCAATTACAAAATATAGGTCTAAACATATAATAACAAAGCAAAACGTCTGAAATTCATCATACTATACTAAAAGTCGAGTTTAAATTAACATTTTATTCTATCCAATTATTATACTTTTTTAATAAGTGTATTAGTAATCATTTTATAGAGTTCTTGTATATTTTAATTTATCCTAATTTAATTCAACAGACCACTGTTATAACTGTCCTAAACAATTTGAATATAGAGTAAAAATGCTTCTAATAGATTGTAGAGATCTTTATGAGACCTGTAAGATTATCATACTATCATCAGCAAAAAATAAGTGACTTATTGAACGTGCATTTTTTGCAATTTTTAACCCCAGTATATCTCTCATGTTCTCTGCTTGCATGCTGTAATAGTGCTGAAAAATCTTCGGCACATGTAAGGAACAAATATGGCGAAAGAGGATCTCCTTGACCCAAACCTCTTGACGGAGTGATATCACCATAACTCCATAAGGCTTCCATTGATTTGGAAAGAATATCTTACTGAAGTTACACATCGCATTACCTTATTCACCCATTGATTCATAGAACCCAACCTTAAAAGCATCTTTACTATGAACCTCCACTCGACTCTATCATATGTTTTACTAATATCTAATTTCATTGTAGCGTAACACCTTTTTCCCCTTTTCATTGATCTCAAGTGATGCAAGCATTCATACAATATCAACGC
The DNA here is from genome assembly GCA_036435485.1 of Saposhnikovia divaricata. Taxonomy (NCBI): domain Eukaryota; kingdom Viridiplantae; phylum Streptophyta; class Magnoliopsida; order Apiales; family Apiaceae; genus Saposhnikovia; species Saposhnikovia divaricata. The sequence goes on from CM071597.1 coordinate 162,994,729, forward strand.
ATTATCTGTTATTAGTCATCCTGGAACAAAAGCGCTCTGTGTGACATTAATAATCAAAGGTGAAATACGCTTTAGCCTATTGATCAACACTTTTGATGTTACTTTATAACACACATTACACAGATTTATTGGGTGGAAATCACTGACTTACCTAGGTTACTTTACCTTTGAGAAAAGTGTAACCAATGTGGAATTGTTCTTTGTTGAAATATAGCATAAGATCCATTTGAAGCCTTCCTCTAACACCTTAAGGTTTTGGATGGATTGGTTCTCAACATGGTTTCAGAGCTCTGGTTTGGCGGGGGTCTCAAGTTCGACTCCCTGCCACCCCCAATATTCTCACAATTTATTATCGACACGAAGGCAATTATTGCCCTAAAAGATGGGCGCCCGTGATCCACTCTTCAACCCAAAAATTGGATTTCGAGTGAGGGGGAGTGTTGAAATATAGCATAAGATCCATTTGGGGTCTTCCTCTAACACCTTAAAGTTTTAGATGGACTGGTTCTCAACATTCTCGACCAGTTCTTCCTTTTTATTTAAACAATCCATGATTGCATTTATGACTATTGGTCCTACTATATCCCAATGTTGTTGATAGAACATAGCGTTCATCCCATCGGGTCCCAGACTTTTATCCATCGATATGGAGAACATGGCATTTTTTTATTTCTTGTACCGAAAATACTTTTGCCAGAGTGCTATTCATTTGTTCTGCCACTAGTGGTAGTATTGCTGTTAATAATTCATCTATCCTCTTTTTTGAGGGTGATGTCGTTTTAAATAGATCCATGTAAAATCTTTGTACTATACCACTAATTTCCATCTCAATTTAACACCATTCGTTTTCCTCATTCAACAATCTTGTAAAAAACACCATTAAATAGAAAACATACTTTACTTATGGTCTCTTCAAACAAGTTGTAATATTCATTAATCCTTCAAACGACATCTTTCATACTTAATCTTTGTATATATACTTTTTATGCAGAGACCTTTATTATATTTAGCAGCAATATTAATTGAGTATTTCATTGATTTCTCCTTTAAGAAGATGTTCTGAATCAAAGCTCAATAACAAGATTTATGTATCTTAACATTATTGAAAAAAGTTCAATAACATATTAAATATCACCTGCCTTCATTCCCAGTGAAACCCAACTGTCCTTTAACCCATGTACTATATATAGTGTCAATCTTTAACAAGGTTATTTAGTGATCGTAACCGAACAGTTTCACTTTAATAAGCATGCCCAGGCTATACCACACACTGCACACTCTAGACCATTCTTACAATAATATAGGAGTAATGTAATTCCTGATGATGTCATAATAATGATGCATTTTCAAAAACCATACGAAACATACCCTATATACATCTGACACTAACGTGACCTTAACAACCCAACAAAGGAACCAGATTGACTTAACACGATCATCTCAGTGCAAATGAACCTACTCGATGAGTCTCTCATTATGGTGGAGATAGAGAAGAAACAACCATAACCAGAAATAAATAGCTGCAATAAATTCTACGAGGAAGAATCATGAAAATCAACTCACCTTTCAAGTTCAAATTAGATACACAACGATAAAAAGCAACTGCGAATAGCTAGCAAGTTTGCAATGCTTGTGATGCCGAGATATATCATGTTAGGATAAAAGCCTAACAGGGGTGGCAGTTTTACGAAGAGCAAAAAAAGAGAAAATACACACAGTGGCGGATCTACATGGTGGCATGGTGGGTCAAGTGACCTACCATTATTTCAAAAAAAAAATTAAAATTATATAGCCAACATCCGCACATTTTTTATACACAAAGTCACACACATTAAGTTCTTGTTATTATACTTTCAGAATGATTATTTAATTGTTATAACAGCAGCTTGTTTGTTATTGTTGTTCACTACAACATAGATTGCTTATTGCAACAACACGAATACATTGCCTTAAGGCTTATATTTGTTGCAATAGAGTCTATGACAATGATTTTGCAAAGTTTGACCATTGCATCCACCCCTGTTGCAATAGAATTCAGTAGCAACATTTTAGGCTCTACAGCAACGATTTAAAACTATTGCAGTAGCATATGAGGGTAGTGACTTAACACTTTAAGGCAATATTTCTGACACCAATTGCAATGATTTTTTGTAGATTAATGCAACATATTTTGGCCATATTGTAACATAACTTTTTTTTTTAAAACAGTAGGTTCATGCTGGAAATACCATAAACCAAGGCAATTTATAGCCAAAAATCCAAGCATCATCATTTCATAAACCAAGGCAACTTTATGGCAAAAATCCAAGTACACATATTTTGTTCAAAATGAAATAAAGTTACAATTCTTATACATCAATTTTTTTTAACAATAATTACACCGGAAAACCAAAATAAAGTTAAAAACTATAAATTTGTGCTTGGATTTTACAAATCAACAATGAGAAATCCGTGATGAGCCTATAAAAAGTGTTGCACCATGTGTCCGACAATGCATATGCCTGAGTATCTCACCTGCAATCATAAAAAAGAAATAGCTGAAGAATCGTTTTCAGTTTTTTCTATCAAATAATTACAAAATGCTTTAAACAGGGAAAAAAACAGAAAAACAAAATACTCAAGTTGATGCCTCTCGAAATTTAAACTCTGGATTCAACGTAAAACAGATGCCTTCTTGAGTTAATAAACCAGTTGATTAAATTTTTCTGCAACATATGCAATTAAATCAGCTATCATGGTTATCACATTATAGAAAACTAATTCAATTTTAGGACAATCAATATGCTTCATATTGATTCCAAGCCCACGATAGCTGATTTATAACCACGACAATGCATATAATGGTTACCTTTAGATGCTGCATAGACAGAAAGTGCAGGTAAAGCCATGACACCCCCTACTAATGAAATAAAAACTATGCTTCAATTGCCAGATGCTTTGAGAAGGGGATGTGTAAGTTGACTCAAATGGTAAGGAGACTCAAAGTTTGTTCCCATTATATACGAGTAATCTTTAGCTGTATATGTCGTGACTGCTTTCATTCCTATTGTTTCGGAATTGTTTATCTGCTCTCATTAAAAATATGGCCCAAACCAATAAGAAATGTATCGATATGCACTTAAACTTTACAAACAACCATGAAAAAGATAAACATATCAGTATATTCAGCTTCCCACCGAAAACAGAGGAGACAGTCTTCATCAGTTCATCTCTTTGTTCTCTTGAATCGAAGTCACAAACAGAGCCACTTATTTTGGCGTACCTAAATTCACAAGAAAGCCAACTAGTAAAACAACATCATGACACCGTTTTATTTATACGAATTTCAAGAACTTCTTAATATATAAAAAGAAAGGGCTAGTGTTGGACCCAATGCCTCTAGTGCCACCAGTGACAAGAGCAGTCATTCCCTTTAGTGACCACCTATATTCCCTGCTAGTATTTTCCTGATCACTTGCAGCCATGTTATCAAAAATTTGGTTTCGAAAATGTACAATATCTACCTGATCTCTAAACTAGTATACTTATAATATATAGTCCAGTTGATTATGCTTCATAAGTAGAAGTCTATCTGCAAAACTCTAACAACCGCTTACATGAGGTACTGCTGTCAGCAATTTAAACACAATACATTCACTAAGGGTGCATTTTCTGGATAAAAAAAATGTGTGTAAATGGACTTAGTTGTCAACAAGCAGTGCCGAGAACATCAAGAAGGTTTAAAGATCATTATTAAAAGACATGAACAACATCTTACTAAGCCGGCCTTGCTCTATCTCTCTAGTTTTTCCTATTCATTCTTCTAAATATTGTTGTCATTTAGGATCTGCACGATAACATATAATAAGTCACACACTCATTGACGAGCAATGTAATGCATTTTCAGCTAGTAGTATGTATTCTCTTTGTCCATATTTATATTTAATATAGATTATGGATTTCTGACCAATTAAATATCTGCTTGTTATCCATCAATAACAGCACTTGTAAAAAGACCAAACTGAAAAATACGACACCAAGAAAGCTGCATATACAAACTCAGTACGCTCAAAGAAAACCACAAATTCAAACATACATATACTAACATAAAATTACAAACCCAAGCAGAACAGCAAAATAAGATTCCTGATGATACAGGTGGGTCCCATTTTTGCCACGTCAGCAATTATGGCCCCCACAAATGCCACGTCAGTAAATGCCACGTCAGCACATGTGAGTCCCACTTCTGCCACGTCATCATTTATTAAAATTAAAAAATATCTAATGCAACACCAGCAGTTAGTGTTGCATGATGTGAAACACCATGGGTAATATGCAACAATAAATTATATCTAATGCAACACCAGTTAAGCTCTGTTGCAAAAGAGCCAAAATTTCGTAGCTAACGAAACGCTTTCAGTGCAACACTTTGTAAAAGCATTGCGAATGCTCACTTATGGCGTAGTGTTAACAGCAAAATACATAAACAAGCTAACACAAAATATAAACTAAGAGCAAAATTACAATTAAAACCTCTAATTAACAAAATTAAACTGAAATCCCTAATTCTAAATTAACAAAAACTCAAGTGAAAGCTTATTTAACATAAATGAATAGAACGATAACCCTATAAATAGATTTAGCACAAGCATAAATTAAAAAATAAAGCCTAATTGATATATGCAAAATTCAACTTAAAGCAGATTTTAAAAATCGTTTTGGGGAGAAGATACCTTTTTCGAGTTTTAGTGTTCTTCGATCTTGAATTCGAGCTTGAATCTTCGATCTTGAGTCAGTTTTGAGTTCTCTCTCCTTGTCTCTATCTCGCCTTGTGTCTCTCTCTGTGTCTGTGTCTATGTATGTGTTGTGTTGGTGCTTTTTCTGAGTGAGTTGTTTTAGTCGAGCCTCTTTAGAGAGCCCGGGCACAAAATTTTAGTAAGCCCGCTTAATAAGCCCGCCAAACTAGTCTACCAAATTTTGAAGTTATGGTAACATTTATCTATATTCGTTGCAATATAACTTAAATTTTGAATAAATTAAATCCAATTGTAACAATTTTAAAAAATGTTACAATATTTCTAAATTTATCAAAACTTGTAACTAAATAGCAACGATTTTTAAGCAATTTTTTTAGTGCGTGTTGCAATAGCCAATCTATGGTGTAGTGGTTGTTGTTTGCATTTCTTGTTCTTGCAGTACATGTGTTTGATGAAATGTCTGACTGAAAAAGGATTAATGAAGAAGGAAGAGTTATAGATAAGTTATTTTGGTAAGTTTTGCTTGTTTAAGATTTCTCACAGAATGGTCTCTGACTCCAAGTGTTTAATAAATGTCCCTATGAACATTGAATTTGCATGATTTAGTGGAAATCCACGCTTTGCGCGGTTAAATTTTTTTTTTTTAGCTCTAGATCAGTCACTGGGTGACACACCATGTTCGAAATTCTGTATCCGCCACTGAATACACACCAGACATTACTACATAACTGCACAAATAACTGCACATATAACTATCTAGTCAGTTACAATAACTGACATATGTTAACTTATCTACTCATTATATCCTAAATTTTATTTTCTGAAATACATAACCTATTAACTATAATACACAATTTTTGAATCATTCTTCAACACCCCCCTTTGATTCAAAATCAGTAACTCCAAGACGTAATCTAAAGTAAAAGAACTTATCCTTTGGAAGAGCTTTTCTAAGAATGTCTGCCACTTGTTCGTGTGTACTGCATTGCTTCAACATTATTGTACCCACTGCAACCAAGTCTCAGATGAAATGATATCAAATATCAATATGTTTTGTCCTTCCACGATAAGCTGGATTCCTTGACATTGCAACCGCTGCCTTGTTGTCACAGAAAATATCAGTTGCACCAGTTTGTTCTTGATACAAATCTGCCAGAGTTCTTCTAAGCCAGACTGCTTGACAAGCTGCTGAAGTTGAAGCAATATACTCCGCTTCTGAAGATGATAATGTTGTTGTACCTTGCTTCTTTGAACTCCATGTAATTGCTCCTGACCCAAGATTGAAAACACTTGCTAATATACTTTTCCGGTGTTCTAATGAGCCAGCCCAATCACTATCAGTAAATCCACAGAGACGAAAGTTCGAAACCTGGCTATACCAGATTCCATAATCATGTGTTCCAGCAACATACCTTAAAATCCTTTTTGCTGCTCCAAAGTGATGCTTTGTGGGGTTCTGCATGAACCCAGAGATCAAACAAACTGAGAAAACAATATCTTGTCTAGTATTAGTTAAATAAATCAGACCTCCGACCATGCTTCTAAATTCAAGTCGAAATTTCTCATTTATATTCATAGGTGTAGGAGCAGGTTTTGAGTTAAGCAAATTGAATCTTTTGAGAAGATCTTCTGCATACTTTCTTTGAGAAATAAAAATCCTATCAGCTCCTTGCTTCACCTCAAGACAAAGAAAATAATTTAACAAACCCATATCTGACATCTCAAACTTTTCCATCATGTTAGACTTAAAACTAGCCAGAAGTGAATCAGATGTGCTCATGTATATAATATCATCAACATACAAGCATACAACAATAAAATCAATTGTTCCTTCCCTCTTTATGTAAAGAGTTAGCTCATTTAAACTTCTGGTAAACCCATTCTGAAGAAAGTAGCTATCAATTTTGCTATACCATGCGCGAGGAGCTTGTTTAAGCCCGTAAAGCGCCTTCTTTAACTTGTAAACCTTTGTCTCCTTCCCTTTAACAATAAAATCTTCTGCTTGAGGTAAATAAACTTCCTGTTAAAAATCTCCATTTGAAAATGCAGACTTAACATCAAATTGGTAGACGGGCAATTAAAGTTGTGCAGCCAATGTTAGAACAGTTCTCACGATTTCAAATCGAGCAACAGAGGAAAATTTTTCTTCAAACTCAATACCATATTGCTGTGAATATCCTTTAGCCAAAAGACGTGCCTTGTGCTTCTGAATAGTTCCATTGGCATGATATTTTATCTTGAAAACCCATTTTAGGCCAATTGCTTTCTTTCCTTTTGGAAAATTAATCATCTCCCAGGTTTTATTTCTTTTAATTGCCATCAGTTCTTCATTCATCGCATTCTGCCATTCCTTTTCCGTTGACGCTTCTTCATAAGTTGTGGGATCAGTGGCAAATAAAGAAAAATGACAAGATTCATAAATTTCTCCCAAGGATATAATGAGTAGATAAGTTCACATATGTCAGTTATTGTAACTGACTAGATAGTTATTAGGAGCAGTTATGTGTGAAGTTATTTGTGCAGTTATGTAGTGTGTACATGTCTATTTAGGCATCTGTTGAAGTTATAATAAATATGTTATGTTCCACAATTTTTCTTTACTCTCTGCAATATATATATATATATATATATATATATATATATATATATCTTTACCAAGAAAATGGTATCAGAGCTTTCTTGTGAGGATGATGTACTGCTATTTGACCTTGAGTTGTCATGTGTATGATTGCTTTCTTGAACGGGTTCAGAATCCTCAAATGTTGGAATATCATTAAAGACATGAACCTTTGTCTTTGCATCTTCATTTCACTCCCAACCTGCATCTTCATTAAAAACTACATCTCTCCTTATAACAACCTTACCACTAAGAGGATTATACAGCTTGTATGCTTTGGAATGATCACAATATCCCACAAGAATGCATTTCTCAGACTTATCCTCAAGTTTACTCCGAAATTAAGAATTAACAAATGCATAAGCAATACAACCAAAAATTCTCAAGTGACTTACAGTAGGCTTTTTGTCTTCCTAAACTTCATATGGTGTTCGATGTAAAACTGCTTTTGTAGGAGAAATATTGAGCAAGTAAACCGCTGTTGACACGGATTCAGCCCAGAATTGATGCGGAAGTCCCCTGCCTTTGAGCAAACTTCTAGCCATCTCCACAATAGTTCGATTCTTTCTCTCTGCCACACCAATTTGTTTTGGTGTTTAAGGCATCGTGAATTCCCTGAAAATACCATTTTCTTCACAGAAACTATTGAATTCATTAGATAAAAACTCACTACCTCTATCAGTATGGAGAGTCTTTATAAATGTGCCTTTCTTCTTTTCTACTAGTGCCTTGAATTTTTTAAAATTTTTAAAAGCTTCTTACTTCTATATTAGAAAATGCACCCAACTCTTTCGACTATAATCATCGGTAAAAAGTAAAAAAATACTCCCTCCGTCCCATAAATATTGTCTCAAGTTGACTTTTCAAAGTCAAAATTTTCTAACTTTGACCAACAATTTAAAAATATTCGTTTGTGATTTAACAAAATTTTAAATTGCTTCATAAAATAGAGTGCTCAAACTTTATTATTATATTTTTTAGAAAAATAGATATTATTATATAATATGTTTAATTTGTTGGTCAAAATTGATAAATTTGACTTTGAAAATTCAACTTAAGACAATATTTATGGGACAGAAGGAGTACTTACTTCTACCAAGAGAAGTCGTTCTCATAGGTCCATTTAAATTAGCATGAATTAATTCAAGACATTCAGAAGCTCTCCATGATCGTCCGCTTGGGAAGGGTTGTCTTGCCTGTTTTTCATAAACACAATCTTCACAAAATCCAAGTGAATCAATTCGAGGTAGCCCAAGAACCATGTTTTTCTGGCTTAGGAGTTGCATGCCTTTGATATTAAGATGTCCATATCTCAAATGCCAAACTTTGGTTTCATTTTTCTCACGTGCAAGAAAAACCTGATTTTCCACTTTAGTGATGTTAAGTGGAAACATCATATCTTATTTTCGGTCATCTGCACACTAATAATAGGCTGCCCAGAATTTTTGTCATTGATTACACATGCTCCATCATTAAATAAAATTGTATAACCACTAGACATCAATTGTCTAACACTCAATAAACTATGAGCAAGATGAGGAATATAAAAACATTGTGAAGTATTTTTTCTTTACCATAGTTGGTCGTTACAGCAACAATGCCCTTTCCCTCAACTTGAATTTTCTTATTATCTCTGAGTCTAACTTCTGATTTCTCCGACTCATCAATTTCTTTAAACAATGATCTATTGCCAGTCATATGGTTGGAACAACCGCTATCCAGAAACCACACATCATTCGCAGCATCAACCGAAAAATGAATAATAATAACTTACTTTCATCGTCCTCTTTTTCTACATAATGTGCTTATTGTGCCGAACATTGCGCTTTGACATGCCCAAATTTCTTGCAATTATGACACTAGACAGAAGATTTGTTCCATCTCTGTTCTGCATTGGGTTGCCTTTCTTGACCATCAAAAACTCCTCCTCTGCCTCGTCCTCTATCGCGAAAGCCTCCCCTTCCACGACCTCTTCCTGCCATGTATTTCTTTTTGTCTGCCTCCCCTTTCACTTGAGAAACCGGAAATGCCTTCTCCTCATTTTTCTCAACAGACCTGTTGCGCTTGCAAAGAACCCATTAGTTCATCAAATGAAAAAATAGAAAGATCGTTGCTTTCTTCAATTGTTGTCACTATATAATTATACTTGGGAGATAAAGTTCGTAATACTTTAGATACAATCTTAGCATCAGATATGACTTTACCATAAGATCTCATTTGAGTGATAACAGAAATTACTCTCGAAAGATAATCTTGTAATGTTTCATTACCCTTTATGAACAATGCTTCAAACTCCTGTCTAAGTGTTTGAAGTTTCACTTCAATTACCTTTGATGAGCCCATAAATTCTTTCTGCAATATTTCCCAAGCCTCCTTTGAAGTGGAAGCCATTACAATTCTGGAAAAGATTGTGTCATGAACTGCTTATTGAAGAAAGAACAATGCCTTTGAATCTTTCTTCTTGTTGTCCCTTAAAAGATTATCATCGGTGACACCATCATCATAACCATTCTCCACCAGATCCCAAAGATCCCGAGACTTAAAGAAAGTCTTCATTTTAATTCTCCAGAACTCATAGCATTCACCTTTGAAAATAGGAATTGATGGTTGAGAAACACTCATAGAACAACTGTCATTTGCCATGGCTCTGATACCACTTTGTTGGTAAACCTATATATATATATATATATATATATATATATATATTGTAGAGAGTAAAGAGAAATTGTGGAACATAACATACTTATTATAACTTCAACATATGCCTAAATAGACATGTACACACCAGACATTACTACATAACTGCACAAATAATTGCACACATAACTGCTCCTAATAACTATCTAGTCAGTTACAATAACTGACATATGTGAACTTATCTACACATTATATCCTAAATTTTATTTTCTGAAATACATAACCTATTAACTATAATACACAATTTTTGAATCATTCTTTAATAAAATTCTATTCTCCGTGGCTGTGTTATAAGAAGAGTTGAAGATAGAAAAAAGAGGTTTAAGCAAAAATAAAACTCAGAGGCAACCGATTTTTTTGAAATTTTAGAAATGGTAGCAGATCCTGTGTTGGGTTAATCTAAACATGGTTTAAATAAATACGGTAGCTATTTTGTTCTGTTTTATCTAATTATGAGTATCAGATATGGTCGTAGAAGAGTTGGAGTGATTGTGGGAGTTTGTTAGTAGAAATAAGGAAGTGGCAATCAGTTAGTTGTGAGATCCTATTTTTATGCAATCATCTGTTAGGGTGTCTTGGCTTTATATTCACGTTGTAATCTCTCTTTTTACTGTCAGTAGACAGAAGCTTATTATTCCAATAAAACAGTTCTTTTGTTTATCTTCATTTTATCACTATACGTGGTATCAGAGCCTCAAACATAGTTAATACGAGATGTAAAATGGGAAAACTTATGGGAGCTCTTTCACTCTGAGTTATCCAACACTTACAAAGACGAATTATACGGTGTGGGCACTCAGAATGAAGGTTTACCTGCAAGCACTTGGTGTATGGGAAGCTATAGAATCCAAAGATCCTAAGGCTGTAATTGAAGACAAGATCGACAAGCGTGCACTGGCTGTTATTTATCAAGGGATCCCTGAAGACATATTACTGTCCATTGTAGAAAAGAAAACTTCGAAAGAAGTCTAGGATGCCATCAAGACAATGAGCCTGGGTGCAGATAAAGTGAAGAAGGCAAAAGCACAAACTCTGAAAGGTGAATTCGAGGCATTGTATATGGGAGAAATAGAACCACTAGACGACTTCTACATGAAATTAAATGGCTTGGTCACAAATATCAAAGCACTTGGAGAGAAATTGGAAGAGGAATACGTAGTGAAAAAACTACTTAGGGTGGTTCCCTCAAAGTTTTTGCACCTTGCATCTGCAATTGAGCAATTTGGAAATCTTGAGGAGATGTCTATGCAAGAGGTTATTGGCTCGTTGAAAGCACACGAAGAAAGAATACGTGGACAAGCAGAGGCAAGTCAAGGGAAACTTCTGTTGACAGAGGAGGAGTGGAGAAAGAAAGAAAGCAATGACAGGAAGTTATTGTTTACTAGAGAAGAGTGGTTGAAGAGGACTACTAAGGAAGGAACTCGAGGAGGTGGAGAATGTTGTGGGAGAAATGGAATGCGTGGACCACGAGATAGAAGCCAGGTGAGATGTTTCAACTGCTTGGAATATGGACATTTTGTTGCAGAATGTCGTAAACCTCGAAGGGACAGAGATGCTCAGAAGGAGGTGAATCTCTCCAAGATTCCGGAGGATGAGCCAGCATTGTTGATTGCTGAGAAAGTGAGGGAGATAAAATCTGAGACTATGCTGTTGAAGAAGGAAACTATAATCCCACAGTTACGATCAGAGGTTGATGGTCAAAGAGAATCACAAGTGTGGTACGTGGATAACGGTGCCAGCAATCACATGACTGGTGCACGAGGAAAATTCAAAGAATTGGATGAAAGAATCACAGGAAATGTAAAATTCGGGGATGGATCTACAGTAACTATCAAAGAAAAAGGGATTATTTCGTTTAAATGTAAGAATGGTGAAGAGAAAATTCTCAGAGATGTATACTACATACCTACATTGTGCAACAACATTATCTCCCTTGGTCAATTATCAGAGGAACGTCATAGAGTAGTACTGAGTGGAGACTTTTTGTGGGTGTATGATGATAAAGAAAGACTGCTAATGATGGTGAAGAAATCTGGGAATAGACTCTACAAAATCAATCTTGAGGAGAGTACATCTGTATGCTTATTGAACAAGGTAGATGAGGAAACTTGGTTGTGGCACGCTCGCCTTGGCCATGTTAACTTTCAGGCAATGGAACAAATGTCTAAGGAACAAATGGTATATGGTATGCCTAAAGTGAAACAACCGATAAAGAAATTCGAGGGATGCTTGATGTCGAAACAAACAAGGCAACCATTTCCTGCTCATGCAGACTTCAATGCTAAGAAGGTACTGGAACTTGTACACGGAGACATTTGTGGACCAATTTTAGAGCCAACACCAGCAGGTAATCATTATTTCTTTTTATTAGTTGATGATTATAGCAGAAAGATGTGGGTATACATGCTAAAGATGAAAAGTGAGGCATTCAGTATGTTTAAAAAATTCAAGCAGCTTGTTGAGAATAAAGTAAATCAGAAAATTAAGATGTTTCGGACAGATAGGGGAGGAGAATTTTGTTCTAATGATTTCAAGGAGTTTTGTGAAGAGGCTGGTATACAGAGACATTATACGACACCCTACACTCCACAACAAAATGGGGTGATGGAGCGTAGGAATCGAACGGTGGTTGCCATGACTCGAAGCTTTCTGAAAGGTGCAAAATTGCCATCGTACTTTTGGGGAGAAGCAGTGAGGCACTCAATCTATGTGCTTAATCGCTTACCAACACGTGTGTTAAAGGGAAAAACTCCATACGAAGCCTGGACGGGAAGTAAGCCTGACCTACAACATCTAAGAACATTTGGATGTATTGCGTATATGAAAATTCCAGTGGTGCACACAAAGAAGTTAGATGACCGTAGTAAACCAGTCATATATCTCGGAAAGGAACTAGAAACTAAAGCTAGTCGCTTATATGATCCAAAGGAAGGAGTTGTTTGTGTTAGTCGCGATGTTGTATTTCAAGAAAATGAGTTTTGGGTATGGAAGCAACAAGCTGGTAATGAGGTTAAGCTCCCTGAATTTGGGTCGTATACTGGTATTGAGCACACAGTTGTAGGGTTGAATGATACAGAAAATGCTGAAACGAGGAGCGAAGTAAGTTACTCCAGTGAACCATCAACTCTAGTGTTTAGTCATAGAAGTGCAATGACTGAGACTGGTGAGTCGTCTGCATCAAGTGAACAGGGGTCAGAGTCGAGCACAATGAGTAGTGAACCCAGAAAATTTAGATTACTGAGCGATGTGTATAACGACACAGAAGAGATAGAGTTGCATGATGATTTGTTGTGGCTAAGTATTGAGGAACCTAGCTCATTCGAGTCAGCAGTGCAAGAAAAAGAATGGAGACAGGCGATGGAGACAGAACTTGAGGCGATAGAGAAAAATAATACCTAGAAATTGACAGACTTACCAAAAGGTCACAAAGCGATTGGGTTGAAATAGGTGTATAAAATCAATAAGGATTCGAATGGGGTTATAGTAAAGTATAAGGCGAGACTTGTGGCGAAGGATTACGTACAAAAACAGGGAATAGACTTTGAAGAAGCATTTGCTCCTGTTACTCGTTTAGAAACGGTTCGTTTATTACTAGCACTTGCAGCAACAAATAACTGGGAAGTTCATCATCTAGATGTAAAATCATCTTTTCTTAATGGGGAGATTGTGGAGGAGGTGTATGTATCGCAGCCAGCTGGTTATGAAGTGAAGGGACAAGAGGGAAAGGTGTATAAACTGTTGAAAGCTTTGTATGGGCTGAGACAAGCCCCTCGCGGATGGTATGCATGGCTGAAGAGATTTTAAGAGCAACTTGGGTTCATGAAGTGTCCATATGAACATGCCGTCTACACTAAACGTGAAGGGAAGAGTCACTGATCATAGGTGTCTATGTAGACGACATATTGGTTACAGGTTCGAGCACAACGAATATTCAGAGGTTTAAAGAAGAAATGAATAGAGAGTTTAATATGAGCAATTTGGGAAAGTTGTCATACTACCTTGGCATAGAGGTTGATCAGAGGAAAGGTTATATCGAGTTAAAGCAGTCTGCATATGCAAAAAGAATACTAGAATCTGCAGGAATGATCGATTGTAACCCGAGCAAATATCCTATGGAGCCAAAAGTTCAACTTCATAAGGATGAAAAGGGAAAAGCAGTGGACTCTTCAAAGTATAGAAGCATAGTGGGTGGTTTACGCTATCTGGTTCACACAAGACCAGACATATCATATGCAGTTGGTATGATAAGCAGGTTTATGGAACGACCTACTCTTTTACACATGAGTGCTCTGAAGCGAGTTCTTCGCTATGTCAAAGGAACGATGGATTATGGTCTTATTTATTCAAGAAGAACAGGTAATCACATGTTATTTGGTTTTTCAGATAGTGACTTTGTAGGGAATAGTGATGATCGAAGGAGCACAGGGGGAATGGCTTCTTACTTAAGCGAGAGCTCGATAACTTGGGTGTCCCAGAAACAACGTTGCGTGGCTTTATCATCGTCTGAAGCCGAATTTATGGCTGCAACTGCAGCAGCGTGTCAAGGTTTGTGGCTGCAGTAGTTATTAAGTCAGATTACTGGCATGGAAGCGAAGCCCGTGACATTGTTTGTTGATAATAGATCAGCAATAGATCTGGCAAAGAACCCAGTTTTTCATGGCCGCAGCAAACACATCGATGTGCATTTTCATTTTATTCGAGTGTGTGTTGAGCGTGGGGACATTATCATTAAGCATGTTAGCTCAGACAATCAGCGTGCAGATGTTGTCACAAAATCTATGTCAGCAGTCAAGTTCGAACGGATGCGAGAGTTGTTGGGTATTAAGAAGCTTATGGAGTGTGTTTAGATTAAGGGGGTGTGTGTTGGGTTAATCTAAACATGGTTTAAATAAATATGGTAGCTGTTTTGTTCTATTTTATCTAATTATGAGTATTAGATATGGTCGTAGAAGAGTGTTGGAGTGATTGTGGGAGTTTGTTAGTAGAAATAAGGAAGTGGCAATCAGTTAGTTGTGAGATCCTGTTTTTATGCAATCATCTGTTTGGGTGTCTTGGCTTTATATTCACGTTGTAATCTCTCTTTTTACTGTCAGTAGACAGAAGCTTATTATTCCAATAAAACAGTTCTTTTGTTTATCTTCATTTTATCGCTATAAACTCTTCGTCATTTCTTTGCACTAGCCGGGATATCGTGTCAAGAAAGAAGAGGAAATCGTGATTGCGACCTGCATCAAATAGAGGTACCAAGCTGGAAATCTACGTGTTTTAGAATTGTAGTGCACATGAGAGAATAAAATTACAAATGGAGCCTTCAAATCTGAAAACAGAAAAATCAAAGATAGAAAATTTCATGCTACAAGGAGGGCTACAAACTGGACCCCTGAACCAGACTATGATACAACAATGTTGATAATCTTTAATCTATAGACTGGGCTACAGATCGGTAGTGCACCTCTGCACAATCTTTCTGATGGAGCAATACTCGCTTCAAAAATGGATCTTTCTGATGGTACCGGTTCATAATGTGACTAGTTCGAGTTGGGGAGGAGGAGAACTAGCAGATGGCTCTGGCGCTGCCCGTAGGATTGTAATGACACCACAGGGTTATGCCCTCATGTGTTAGAGATTAATCTGGGCGTTTCATCATTTCAAATGAGTTTTCATTTTCTTAGAGTCATGTTATTTTCTATTTAATGTGATTGTTGAGTTCTATGTTTTCATTTGTCAATTCTTGTTTTATATCTCATAAAAATCTTTCATGCATGTAGCAAACCGCAAAACTGTACTGTAGTGAAACTAACAAACAAAGAACAATACAATCAAGATTTAAGTCTTGATTCAACACACAAACAACAATACAATCAAGATTTAAGTCTTGATTCTTCTGGCTTATTCCCAGCCAATTAAATGTTAACTCTGAGCAGTGTGTTGGTGTGTCGGAACTGGTGTTGGTGTGATAATTGAGTTTGTTTCGTCGAGTCACCAAGTTGTTTTTTTCTACGCCTCTACACTGTGTTTACTTGTTTGTTTTGTGTCTAGTCTGTGCTAGTTCGAGTCTGTGTTAACATGTGAAATTTGAGTATGTAAAGTTTGCATTTTGTGAGTTGATTAGTGCTCAAAGTTCTTACAGACTCCACGGTCAAGGTGAATTTCTTAATCCCTAACATTGTAAGATTTTAACATGAGGATTGATTAATGTGTTTTGATTTGAAGGTTTTGTAGAATCATATATTCATACTTGTTTTATTTATTTAGCATATGAATAATATAATTGTGCTTAGTTTGATTGTTATTTTGTTATGGATACGGCGTGCAAGTGTTTGGCGGATTAGTTATCTTAATTTTAAGTTTGCAGGCATCAGAGATTGTTTTCTCTTGTTGCATTTTTGGAGTTCCAAAGGGATCTCTTTGGTTAGAAGTTAGCATTTTTTTGTCAAAGTTCAAAAAATTTAATATATTTAATTTTATATTTTTGTTAGTAGTGATTCACTAACTTATTTCTTTTGTTTGTTTTGGTGACTTGCAACAAAGAAATCTCAAAAAGACCCGGTTTGGATTTTCAAAAGAAAGTAATGGAGCAGTCAAGGCGCAGAGTAAAAGCGAAGGCAAGTCTTTGGCATAGGTGAATAAAAGTCTTTGACAATAACTGATGACAATGGGGACTCACAAAAGCAACAAAAAATTCTAGTCATTTAGTAGCCACTTTGTATAACGATGTATTCATGTTTTTTAGGGCACTCTTTTTTCCCCTAAAGTTTTTTCCCATAGGGTTTTGCTCTTGTGGGGTTTTAACGAGGCCCTTCTTTGTGGAGTTTTTCTTTTCTAACTTGAAGGTGTTATTGTCTAAATGTCCGGGGGCAACATGTGTGCCCTTCGGTTAGATGATGAACTTTCTTGATCGAAAGAAACTCTTTATTAGGATATTGTATTCCCTTACAATTCATCCTGACAAAAAAAAAACAAAGAAAGAGTTATTATTAGAGCAAACACTACCGTCAAATCTACTCCAAGTTTGTCTTGTTATATTTGACTAAATTTGCAAATGAAATAAAAAGAATAAGAACATAAATATATATAGGAGTTACAAATCATAATATTGATTGTGTGACAATTATGTTTGTGAGTTACAAATATTAACATTAACTTCCATTAAAATTGCATGGGCAGTTATATTTTAGGAGTGGAGGGGTGTAAGAAAGCCTATATGTAGTGGTTGTTTCCAAAAAAAAGTTTACTCAGAAACATAGAAAAGAGAACTTTTTCAATACTCACCCGAAACTCCTAAAACATTTTTCTAAATCCCTTTCTAAACTTTCTAAAATACTCCATTATTTTGTACATACAATACTTCATGTCTAGACCAGCAGAAGCCCGGAATCATAACATTTAGCTTACCCTAATTAAACAGTTAAATGTGATTGTAGATTACATGAGAAGCCAAATTCACTATCTTCGCATAATAATAGTACTACGCGAAACTCTAATCTTTAAAACAGAACAAGATAAGTTCGATGAATGTACTTTTTTATTAGTTGGTAAGTTATTCCCGACCACTAGGGAGTTTTTATGAAAGGTAAAACGATGGTTTTTGAAGGGAGAGTATATGTTTTTGAAACTGAAGCTGTTGGAATCGAGAGGTTAGTGTTGGAAACGTGTATGGGCTTATACTAAATAATTTTAACTCAAACAACAAATTATATATATATATATATATATATATATATATATAAGAAGAAATTACAATTTCTTTTCTTTCTCTCACACAAGAGCTTCTGCTCTTTCTTTCTGTCTCTCTGCTCCCTTACACTTCAGTGTGATTATTGTTCTTCTAGGTACTAGTATTTATAGGCTTAATTGATTACATCATTGCTTACATAAATTCAAGGATGACATATTCACTTACCTCATACATGTATGAACATGTGTGTTTTTATTTGACTTATTTTCTTAGCCTACAATTCTAGAATATATGGAGTTTGAATTCTAACACTCCCCCTCAAACTCGATTTTTCATTCCGAGCTTCTTTTTCATTTTCTGAAATGTATCCGGCTTCAACGGCTTCGGAAATATATCTGCTAAATTTTCTTCAATCCTACAGTGCACCAGCTCCACGATTTTATCGTTCACTTGTTCTCGAATAAAATGATATTTAATATTGATGTGCTTGCTTCGATTGTGTGACACTGGATTTTTCGCAAGTGAAACAGCAAATTTATTATCGACGTAAATAGTAACCGGATCATCCTTGGCAAGATTTAACTCGCCCAATATGTAGCCTAGCCATATAGCTTGACACGTGCATGCTGCTGCTTCGATGTATTCAGCCTCACATGTTGAGAGAGCAACTGTCTGTTGCTTCTTTAATGACCACGAAAATATTGCCGAACCGATATGAAAAGCATAACCTGAAGTGCTTTTCCCGTCATCCAAGTCACCACCTTAATCACTGTCTGAGTAGCCAACTAATTTTGAATTTTGAGAATGCGTGTAGAACAGACCATGATTAAGTGTACCTTTTATGTATCTCAAAATTCTTTTAGCTACCATGAAGTGATCTTGCTTCGGCTTCTCCATGTACCTACTAACCAGTCCAACTGCATACATGATATCTGGACAAGTGAAAGTTAGGTACCTCAGACTTCCAACCAAACTTTTGAACAATGTCGGATTTACCGACTCTCTCGTTGAATCATTTCTGAGCTTTATGCTCATTTCTGCGGGCGTGCTCACTGGCTTGCAATCATCCATTTTTGAACTTGCTTAAAATCTGCTCAGCATATTTTTTCTCAACATATTTTTTCTAAGACATAAAAAATCCCATCTTTGCTTTGCTTCACCTCAACTCCAAGAAAGTATGAAATTTTACCAATATCTGTCATCTCAAATTCATTAGTCATAACCTTCTTAAAATCATCGAACATACCAGGATTGTTTCAGTAAAGATCATGTCATCCACGTACAAGCACACGATCATAATATCTCCCCCTGAATTTGTTTTGGTGTAGAGTGCATGCTCGTATGGACTCTTCACAAAACCGTTCTTCTGAAAGTATTCATCAACCCTTGTGTTCCATGCTCTCGGGGCTTGTTTCAACCCGTACAGTGCTTTCTTTAGCCGGTAGACTTTATATTCCTTGCCTTTCTAAAGATATCCAGGAGGCTGCTCAATATAGACCTCTTCTTGGAGATACCCATTCAGGAATGCTGACTTCACATCCATCTGAAAAATCTTCCATTGGTTCTGAGCTGCAATAGCTGTAAGAAGTCTGATGGTATCAACTCTTGCAATTGGAACGAATACCTCATCATAGTGAATGCCATGTCTCTGCTTGTAGCCTTTAGCCACTAACCTTGCCTTGTGCTTCTCCACTTTGCCTTCTTGATTTGTCTTGGTCTTATAGACCCATTTGACACCAATTGCTTTGTGTCCTTCTGGAAGACTTGTAAGCTCCCAAGCATCATTCTTCTTGATTGCACCAATTTCTTCATCCATGGCCTTATTCCATTTGATTTCTTCAGAAGCTTCCTCAAATGTCACTGGATCACATTCAGGCATTAAACAGAATAAAGAATAATAAAAAGATGTTTGTACCGGACTTGTTGCTTCATAAATAATATCCAGACTCCGCATTTTTCTTGGTGCTCCCCCTGAACTGCTGCTTCCTGACGTCGATGGTGTCGATGTAGGAGTTTGTTGATTCGGACTTTGTGGAGGAGTTGGATCATCATCTCCGTCATCTTCTATGTTGGAGTCATCACCATCATCATCAACATTAAAGAACAAGCCTGCAACTTTTCTTTCATCCTCGCTCCATCTCCAGTAATCATATTCATCGAACTCAACATCTCGAGAAATGATTAATTTCTTCGTGAGGGGATTGTAGAGTCTGTATGCTTTGCTCCTTTTGTCATATCCGGTAAAGATGCATTTTTCACCTTTATCATCCAGTTTCTTCCTATTCTGATCGGGAACATGTGCATATGCAATACACCCGAAAATTCTGAGATGCCCCACTGATGTTTTACTACCACTCCATGCTTCATTTGGAGTTTTGTTTCTGACACTTTTTGTTGGACATCGATTCAGCAAATAAACCGCACATAACATGGCTTCAACCCAAAAAGTTCTTGGCATGTGCTTTGCTTTCACCATACTCCTTGACATGTCCAGAATGGTGCGATTCTTCCTCTCTGCAACGCCATTCTGTTGTGGAGTATATGCGGTTGTCAACTGATGATTTATTCCATGTGCTCGACAGAAGCTTTTGAACAGATTTGAATTATACTCGCCTCCTCTGTCTGATCTGAGTACCTTCAAATAATGACCACTTTGTTTTTCTGCCAAAGCTTTGAACTCCTTGAATTTATCAAGAGCCTCCGACTTTTCTTTCAGAATATACACCCAACTTTTCCTGCTAAAATCATCAATAAATGTTAGGTAATATCTGTTACCTCCAAGTGATGGTATATCAAATGGACCAGCAATATCTGTGTGAACAATCTCCAATGGCCTTCTAGCTCGCCATGATTTTCTGATCGGAAAGCTTTGTCGGTGTAGCTTCCCTTTGACACATGCTTCACACAAATTTTCTGGTTAATTGATTTCTTGTAAACCGTCCACCATCTTTGTCTTTAACAATAGTTTCAAGCCAGAAAATCCAAGATGACCATTTCTCAAATGCCACAACCATGAGTCATTTTTAATGACCGACTTCAAACACTTCTGCACCTTCGACTGCATATCAAGTGTGAACAGACAATTCTTTGACATCTCCATATTTGCAATTAATTCTCGAACCTGATTTCTGATGATAAGAGAATTATCCTGCATCTGTATGTTATATCCTTTCTCCACAAGTTGACCAAGACTGATGATATTACTTTTCAAAGCAGGTATATAGTAAACATCATTTATATACTTCTTATCACCTTTTTTGACACAATCGTAACAGTACCTTTCCCTTTGACTGGAATATTAGACGAGTCACCAAAAGTAACTTCTCCACTAATGGTGTCGTCTAGCTCCGTAAATAATTCCTCGTCACCGCACATGTGGTTACTGGCTCCTGAATCAAGATACCATGTATTTTTCTTGCCTTCGTCATCTCCTTTGTAAGTGAGGAACATAGCAGAACCAATATCTTAGTCTTCTTTTGCTACTACAAAATGACTTCTTTCTTCCACTTTTGGAGATCTACACTCATAACTGAAGTGACCATATTTGTTACAATTATAACATTGAAACTGAGACTTATCACCTCGTTGTTGGAATCCGCCTCTTCCTTAGCCTCTAAAATTTTGACCACGACTAGATGGTTGAAAGCCTTCATTATTCTGGCCTCTACAGAACGTCTGTCTTCCACGTCCTTGTCCACCTCGGTAGCCACCTCTATAGCCGCCTCTGCCATGTGAAGAACTGCTACTGCCAAAACTTTCACCGATGGATACTTTACTTTGGAACGCCTTTTCTGTAAGAACCCCAAATTTTGGATATAATTAAAACTTTTTATTATGTACTGAGGTAATGGTGAATAGTGATTACGACTACGATGTAACGATTGAGATAATGAATGAATGGAATAGATTTGGATTCAAATGTTTATATGCCATGGAGAATACTATTGGTTGACACTTTAGATAAGAATTATCTATCTCCTAGGGAATTGAGATTTGATAATTCTAAAGGTGAAGATTATTCTTATGTCATCCAAATCGATATCTGTTATTGGTCCAGTGGGTCCGTAAAAAGGTTAAGGAACGATCGAAAGAGATCAGGGACAATTGTACAATCCTAAGATAATAAGTAAATAATAAAGAGTGAATTGTATTTTTGGTGGAAAAGAGAATATTGTGAGACGACACTATATAGAAGTATTCGGAACGGATTTCCGAGTTCGTAATAGTGATCCAAGGGGACAATAAGTGTATGTAAAAGCTATCGGATTCTGAAAAACCGCACTTTTATTTTCTCCGAGAGTTCCCTGGACACTGATAGACTTAGGAATTTAACGAAGGGATTTAAGGAATATAAATTCGAAAGTTAGTAAGAAAGATGGAGAATGATAGTATTAATATTAACAAGATTCCCGGTAAACCCTAATTAGAAATCCGTGAAATATTCCTACGAACGATCAATCGAAACGAGCAATAACCGGACAAAGAAATGAGCAGAGAGCCAAGATGCAAGCATGTGCAAGTGGATAAGACCAAGTAACTAAGTTAGTCACCAAGTAACTAGCATCATTAGCAACCAAACCAAACTAATTACAAGATTACATCATCTACACCACAAGATCAAGACACATGGCTCAAGGTGATGCATGCAATGACCAAAGCACTTTAATAAAGTAGCTTTAGCAAGATATTATCTCAATTATTCACCTTATGCAAGAAACCAAGCAAGCAAAAAAGGAAAAACAACCAACTTCATCACTTTCTCTCAAACTGCCCAGCAGGAACATCAAGGAAAGAAAAATTCATATCTCCATTTCTGTCCATGATAAAATCACCAAATTTAAACCATAGCCTCTCCATTCCATGGGTAATATTATCTCAAAATTTCATGTCCAACAAAGTAGTATAGCCTAGTCAAATCCATGCTCAAAGTTGAGGGAACAAATCTGCCCAGTTTCTGTCCAGTGGAAAAAGAGGCCTCCAAACCCTAGCTAGGAAGCTTCAAATCTGATGATCTAGGACTCAAAACAAATATTATGAAGAGGCCAAGATGTGGTAAAAATTTGAGAGCTAAATTCTTATTTTTGAATTTTCTATGATTTTTACAAGTTTAGGATGAATAGTAACTTCCAAGAACTAATCTTTGATTTCTTGTTTTCTTTGGTTGATCCAAGCTTTGTTAAAGCTATACAAGGACTAGATCAAGCTTAGTAAGGGTAGTACATACTCCAAGGAAGGTAATCATCTCAAGAAACCCTAGCTCTTAGTTTATGGTTTGATGATTATTGGATGATTTTGAGATTAGTTATGAAATGGTGTATTATAAGCATGATTATGTAATTAGCTTTATTGATCTAAGAGATATAATGAATATGATGGTGAAGTATGATATTTCTGGACTTGTTGAGATGAGAATCATGTGTATAAGATGTATGTATGCCCGGTGTGGCTTGGTGATTGTTGTAACAATTTGGAAACGTCCAATTTATAGCCGTCGTAATGCCCGATTTTCGTTAACCTCTAGAAAACCGTGCATAACAATTATGATGAGTTTCTGGCCTTGATGAATAAATGACATGCCCTTGTAGATCTCGAGCCATAGATCGTTTTGGCGCAAGAATCGAAACATTTCGACTTACGGTTTAGGAGTTATGATCAAATTACTAAAATTGGTTCGGAACCGTAAGTAAAAGTTCGTAACTTCAATTGAACCCTCGTAAAGCATGTTACTCAGTGGCTAATCTTGGTAAATAAATATAGGGGTCATAAGGAAGGTATGAAAGAAAACCACATATCAAACAGATCGTTTTCCGATTTTATAAAAATGTTTGAATCGAAGTTAAACGCGAACGAACCCCTAAAAACCCGCTTGGTTATAACTTTGGTAAAACACTTAGAAAACGAACGATAAAACTCGAAGTATAATCTCGGTTCGTAATCGATTGACTTTAGAACTTATACGACTTAAGTATATACCGAGTGTGGGTACGATGACATGTCGTAATAACGAACAAATGTCGGATCGTATCAGTAATAAAAAGAGTTACACTAAAAGGTGTATAACGAGATAATTCGAAAACGTGTTTCGATTTAAGTGAAGTTATACTTAGACTTTTAAAACGTGTTAAGTGGTTAATCTCGAATGTTCTGATTGTTTATAGATCATCGAGCCGACCAGGACACGCTATCTCCACCCATACCCGATTACCAGGCAAGTGTTCAAAACTTTGAACCTGTTGTTGTGATAATATATATGTGATTGCCATTTTACATATGCCATAGCATGCATGCCTATTGTCAAATTATATTATGATACCTGTTCCCTGAATTTATATTGGCTTATAGTCTAGATACGAATTATCAATTATTAACCTGATTGTTTTGATAAGACCCTTAGCGAAGGGCATATGATATTCATTCTTAAATATAGACCGAGAGTCGGTATTTTGAGATATAGATAGTCGTGGAAACCCAGAGGGATTCCAACGGCAGATTATTATTTATTTTAAGGAATGTTATTATTAAACGTTATTTATATTTCCATAAAGTATCAATTACTTGGAAATATTTCGAGGAATGTTATTCGAGTATTATCTCAGTCGAGAGATATTAAATGAATGTTAGTTTCGAATATTCATTTAGAGTTGATTATTTAATGAATATTATTTTGATATTCATTGGAATGTTATTTATTAAATGAATATTACTTTCGAATATTCATTTAAGGTTTTATGTACTTGATGAATATTATTTTAAAATATTCATTGGAAGTTCTATTTACTTAAGGAATATTATTTCGATTATTCCTTTAAAGTTTTGATTACTAAATGAATATTATTTGGATATTCATTTAGAAGATTATTTATTAAATGAATATTATTTTCAAATATTCATTTAAGGTTTGACTTATTTATTGAATATTATTTTAAATATTTATTGGAGTTTAATTATTTAATGAATATTATTTCGAATATTCATTTAATGAGGGATTTATTTAGTAAATAATTCCATATATTCATTCGAGGATTACTTACGAGCAATATTATGAGTTAATAATATTCCGTAATTATTATTGAGTTAATAAATATTCTTGGAATATTTATTTAATTCTTTTAAATTCTTTTTAAAATGATTTATATTATTTGGAGATTATCTTTCACCTCCAAATATTATGTAAAATATTTCAGAGTCCTACGATTAATATTATATTAAGAAAGGTCCTCAAGATTCCATTCTTCACTCGAATCTATCTCTTAAATTATAAGGGAACCTTACTTGAGAAAGGATTATTTATCTTGTTGACTTCCCGATCATAATTTACCCTTTTCACTCGCAACTTGGTTGCTATGGACTCATTAAGTCTTTGTGTACCTTCTCATCATTTGAGGGGTAAGATTGTTGGAACAAGTTGATATCCATTAACAAGCAAAAGCTTGGGAAATGTTGGTGAATTTTCCTTTCCAACTAGATACGACTACTTTGTGGAGTCTTATCAACAAGTATTTCACTTGGGGAAGGGAGGACAAACTCTACGTTTCAATGCTGTGGATTTATTCGAACTAGGAGTCGTGTGTAAGAGGCCGAGTCACGCGGTCCATCACAAGGCCTAACCATTGGCCAAGGAGTTACTATTAAAGGCCATTGACAAGTGGAGCCGTCAGTTCTTCCTTCTACCGGTAGTAAACTATATTGGGCTGTACCATCCCCGACTGATCATCAGGGAGTGGGATAGCTGGCGCGTGATAACTCCAGTATTGGTTCATCTCCCAAATTGGGAATTCCCTGCAACACGTATCGAAGAGACTTCTTTCAGGTTGACGGTGTCTTCCGTAACACGTATCGAAGAGACTTCTTTTAGGTTGTAGGACTTCGAAAAATGTTAATAATTGGAATTGCAATATTTTCCTTGCAAGTTCCTCTTTATATGATAAATGATAATATCTGGCTTATCTTTGACATAGCAGATATTCCCACCTATATATGCATTTTGAGTTACCTCGTAACTTCATCGTTCATGTTATTCTGGCATCATTTCCGTAAATGCATGGCATATGGTTTGAACGATACTTTTGAACTGTTATATATTATCGTTCAGTTAAATATTATTGTTGGTGGGCTATTGCTCACCCTTACTTTATTATTATATCACAACAACAGCTAGACCAGATGACTCGCACGAGGCGCACTCGACGCGGGCGAGGACGATGAGACTACCAGAGCTGAAGAAGAAGCTATTGGTAGGATAGATTCATTCTTTCAGTACCAAGTATATAGTCTAGTATGACTTATGCAAATGGATGGCAAAGAGTATGTATTCATATTGTAACTCTTTTGGGTTGTAAGAACTCATAATGTGTTTAATAAAATTTGGTTGTTACTCTGATTTCATCTTTGGGACTATAACGGGTGTGTTTTATATTGTTGTGTTGGGTCATAAAGATGTAATTTATTTTATGTTGAGGTAAGTTCAAGTGTTGTGGACAGAATTGGAGACCGTAACGACCGGATCCCGGACCCCGGATCTGGGGGTGTTACAGAAATGGTATCAGAGCATACGTTATAAACCCCAGAGATGAGGCGACGTTAAAACAATAAATTCACTAAGATAATAAGAACTCTTGCCAAGTTCATAGTCGGACTACTTAATGTAGTGATGACATATAAAACCCTTATGGGAACTCTTAAGTATCATGATAGTAACTTAGCTCGATATCGTATTGACGAGTAAGGCGACAGATTTTGAGGCATACGAGCAGCAGCGCGATGATGCTTTATATGCTGAAGATCAGTGGGTAATTCGATGGGGTACCCTACTGGAGACCCGGAAGAGGTTCCAGCAGATAAGGAAAATCCTGTTAGGATAAGGAGCTTACCCTTGAGGAATGAGGGCCGCAGCCAGAAAGACTGTGATGATTAAGGTATGATGCTCAGAAAAGTGAGCATAAAGAACTGAGCTATTAGCAAGAGAACTGAAGATTCATGTTGCATTCATAGCCGGACTACTGGTTGTAGTACCAGCAAGTAAGACGGATTGGAAGAATTACTTGAGATCTTATACGGGAATAGATAAGAATCCTTAAAGACTTTCATATTAACAAAAAAAGAGCTAGAGGGATGTATGATTATCAAAGACATCAATATAGGACGATGAGCAGAGTCCCTAGAAATAGTTGAGAGGAGGCAGTAAGTGCCATATCATTTGATAAATGAATTAGTATGAATATTGTCAGTAATAATTCGCCATGAGAAGGCAGATGTCATATGTTATAATTTTTGGAACCAAATTGAGGTTAATGAGGTGGTTTTATTCAAGGAAATGTTCATTTTATGAATGAATCAGTTAGAAAGTAAAGACATTGGGAAGTGACAGCAGGATTGGATAAAGTTATATAAGGAAGTGGTAAGCGAGACAATGATCTCAGAAGCTACCGAAAGATAAGACCAGTGAGTCAAGATGAACTCGTAATGAGACTACTGGCAGAGACTGAGTATAGAGTTTTTGCAACACAGTTAAATGATGAACCAGAAATGTTAGATGCATGTGATTCAGAGGAATATTAAATTCTTTCTTTGAATGAATTATAGTAGTTACCTTAAGTTTACTCCGACACGGAATTATAATGGATCAAGTAATACGATCAGCAGTTAAAGAGAAAAATGTTAGAAAATCTTCCTGGAGCTAAAAGGTGAAATTGGTAATGACCAAGAGCTGGCATTGTTTAATGGAAAAAGGAGACTTTGTGCTTCCAATGACGCTTCGCATAAAGGATTAGGATGTGTGCTTGCGCAGCACGATAAAGTACTTGCGGACGCATTCGGACAGCACGGTTCACCAGGTTCGGATGGCCTTAGAAGTGCCAATTTTGTGGAACAACCAACTCCAACGGTAATGTTCCTTCTGAGACTAGTGGTTAGGTAGACCGACATTTGCTAGTATTGAATATCAGGACGTATAGGTATCAGGACGTTGTGACAGGTTTCAGTTTAAAACTGTTGATTCCCTTCTAAGGGATGTACATAATTGGTTCCTCTCCAGAGGTTAAACTTCCAATCTGATGATGATTCTTTCGTTAACTATGACTGCTTATGGTTCTATCTGCTCGGAGGTTCATAGAATTATTCTTCAGGTTTCGAAACTGGTCTCTTTAATGTTACCAGTAGGTGGATAGATTAACCAAAATTTCCCTGATTCTGGAAAGGAATTCGGCGAATTTTGGCAAACCTTGTCTTTCTGATTATCAGAGAACATCATTGAAGAGAATGGAAACTGGAGCGAATCCTGTGGATTGGGTAAGGTTGCCGTAAAATGGGTTAGTAGACGGACCCAGAGTATTAAAATCGATGGTATAGATAAAATGATGAAGTGAGATTGGACGGAAACGGGAAATGTAGGTAAGAAACCAGCTGGACTGAGAAACTCCAGGATTGACTTAAATGAAAAGGCTGTTATGCCAGGAATGGTAAGCTTGTGTGGCACGTGGGATTGATAAGAATAGTTGAAAAGATAAAAGTAGAGGAAAGGTGACCGGAGACGGTGCCGAGTAGTCGATTAAGACTTATATGAAGTAAAGTTTTGGAAATGTAGAAAGGTATCAAAGAAGAAGACACTATGTCGGCAATTGCTAGAAAAGTAATGCTAATTAGCCAACCCCTAAAATCATATATTTTTATTTTAGTGTGGCCAGTTGAGGCCAAGTCACGACGGATTATCAAGTGACTAGACCAGCAATGAAAGGACAAAGCAGGGTTGCTTCTAAGTAAGCACCGACTGCAAGGGCTTCTGATATAAAGGAAATATTAAGGAGATCGTAGGAATCTTCTACTGAACCCTTTGCAACCCATGTTTGGATTGGGAATTTACTAGACTTTTTGGAATGGGGTCACCCGTACTAAAGTGATTCATGTGTATATGATTGCCCAAGATTACGAGTAAAAATGGAAGTATAATGACTTGAGATGTATGATGTTAGGGTATCATGAATACCATGAATATATTATGATGGAGGAAAGTAAACAATGAAGGTATATGAAGAGAGTATAAAAATGGTCAGAAATTGAACAGTATGCTGTAGAAATTTTGTCTGAGGCAAGTACCTTCGCGAAGAACGATAAGTACTAAGAGATTCACATTGAACTCGACCAATATCTTCAAAAACATCCTTGCTACCATTACCAAGTTCTGTAAGAGAGCAGATAGACATACGCTGTCTTTTGGAAGGTCGAAGAGGCTGGCAACTATCTGAAATTAGAGGTTAGCATTAAGCCACCGATCGATTATCAAAGAAGAATGATGGAAAAGAGATCCTTATTAAGGATACATGATCTGATTGCCAATTATAGGATGCAAGAATTCCTTGGCAGTTGAATTAAGGATAGGATATCCATAAATTAAGACAAACCCTAGGGAATGCACAAGCGATGGCATTAACCCTAATAAAGACATTGTGAATTCAGATGATATTAGTTGGATTTGCTAAGACAACAATGACCTGTAAGGATTATAAAAAAAAGAGTTCTGGAAAGAACATAGACAGAATTATTAAAGTATTGATCAATGACATTTTTGATATACCCTATACCCAGAAAATACAGGAGGAATGATAAGGATGACCTAAGAAACCTTACAATGAAAAAGGCAATATTCCGAACTTCAAAATGGAAGTTTGGTAAGGAATGTATGACATAGTAACAATAATGCCAGATGAGGCATGTATGAAACCCTGAGGAAGTATGGATTGAACCTATAAAGGTTGAGATTAACCTAAGATAAGGAAAGAACTAAGAAAAGAAGTATCCTAAGTAGGATTGGGAATAAACGTGATAAAGTTCCCACGGGTAGGTGGAAGCAATGACTTATGGAAAAAGACTGATAGAGATATTTTATTCCTTCAGCATAGCTTAAGGGAGAATGCTTTCACCCAACAGTGATGGGAATGAGGTAGAAAAATTTGAATTGGAATGTATCCAGAAAACATGGATTACAAGGAATTATTATTATCAGGAAAGGCCAATGAGGTGGCCGACAGTCTAAGTATAAAGGAATAATTACAAATGTTCATACCAAAGAAACAAAATGATATTTGGAAAGACCTTGAAGGTCATATCGGAGTGGAGGAATTTACATTCCTTTTGATGATTGTGCAAGAATCGAAGGTAATAATAGTTTAAGTAAAGATTCGATTCCTGATAGAGACTTAAGCATATTACGTACCTTAGAAGGTCCCGTTTTGAGGCAAACCAGGACCATGATACAAAATTGACGAAGTAAACCGTTAAGTTTCCAGTCTTTTATGGAAGCTGCATGAGTGATAGTTTCATCAACCTGACATAGCTGCGATGCTTGAAATTCTTCTACAATTTTATCTACTTCATGTAATATCTACATCAAGTTCAGGAAGTGTTCTTTATGGATAAGGAATAGTGATTACTTTGTCTCCCTAAAGGATTAAAACCCGTTTGGTTAGCTATTAACGCACTACCTAAACAACAAGCGATGATGATTCTTCTAAGAAAGTAGATGACAACGTAAAGATAAAGAAAGTGCTGCTATTGATAAGCTAAATGGCATGTTGATGAATGACAAGCAAGTTTGTGTTAGTGTACTTCTAAACAAGATAGAGAATATGAGGTTGATGATTCATGATGCTAAATGTATTCCCGTAGAAAGAATTAATGAGACTTAGAGAGAAGGGCAGTTAAGCCCGAGACTTATTAGGCCACCTGAGAGTTTAAAATTGTTCGGAAGGTGGCATTCGAGCCAGCTCTACCCCCAAAACTTATAGCATGATCGTAATGTGTTTCATGTGGCAAGGATACGACAGTAAAATGCAGATGCTCGATAGATGATAAGAGTACGAGCAGGTAGATATACGACCTGGTCTGACTTACGAAGAACAACCTGTGGAAAATCACGGATAGAAAAGAACAAGTGATGAGAAACAAGGTTGGGAGAAGTAGATTATACTGAATCTAAATTAAAGGGATCGACCAGATTCATTTCGGAGAGTTTAAATTGGAATAACGTGATGATTATAGAGTAAATGTGACGGAATACCGATAAGGAGGTACCAAGTGCAAAAGGTGTCTCAATAAAGAGATGAAGGTGAAAGTAAATAACAGAAGTAAATAAGAATCAGATAATAAGAAGGATGTGATTGATAAAGAAAAGACTGGGAAAGCAACTATGGAATATGAAGCAAGGAATGTTATGAATGGATTAATAAATGGGTTTTCTGATGAATTCTCGGGATGACAACCTGATAGTGTTAATATTATAGATATGAAAAAGCTAGTAGCGTGACATGGAATGTCAGTAACAATGGTGTCAAGCGAGAAACTAAGATTTAACCTGAGAGGTTCAAAGATTTTCCAAAAGTAAGTGTTGCTAAGGTTGAACCAGAGTACAGGTCCAGAGAATAGTGGACAAAGCAGCAAGATATGTTGACACGTGAGGTTGCGATCAAATAGTATTGGATATAATTATGATTAATTTCTTCTTTGATGAACCTCTATAGTTCAGAGGTAAATTCTGAGTATGATATTTTACAATCATAAAAAATTTCTATAATCCTCTAGAACTCTTTTCTTTTCTTCTCTCTTAGTCATCTTCTTTATGATTTGAGACGAACAACCCTTTAAGGAGGGGAGGTACTGCTACGTGACTATCTGTCTATGTGATAGAAGTCTAAGTGGAATACCATAACTTGTTTAATTGCTTGTCAAGTACTAAAGGATGGCCCCCTTCTGTACTAACTATGCAATATAACAAATGTTCATTTATCATAGTGATCTCTCAATAAA
Source organism: Saposhnikovia divaricata (assembly GCA_036435485.1). Lineage (NCBI taxonomy): Eukaryota > Viridiplantae > Streptophyta > Magnoliopsida > Apiales > Apiaceae > Saposhnikovia > Saposhnikovia divaricata. The sequence goes on from CM071597.1 coordinate 163,026,254, forward strand.
TCTTTCCACTTCTCTATATTGATCGAGATTGCGAAGATTAAAGCGATCAGGAAATGCACAGTACGAGCGAGATTACCTCCGAATTCGCGGTATGATAGTGATACCAATGTTACTACAGGTATCAATAAGGATAAGATTGAGTAAGAGGATAACCCGGATAGTGTGTGGTACGAAAAGTAGCAACGTTTATGGAAAAAGGATAAAGTATGGATTGTAGCACTAGAAGATGTTCTGAGAAAGGGTAGAACGACTAAGAATTGACGGGGAAGCTAAAAAATTAACGACAGGCAAACGACTCTTTGCTTCCTACCTGATTCCGGGACGGAATTCTTTTAAGGAGGCGAGACTGTAAGAACCCCAAATTTTGGATATAATTAAAACTTTTTATTACATACTGAGGTAATGGTGAATAGTGATTACGACTACGATGTAACGATTGAGATAATGAATGAATGGAATAGATTTGGATTCAAATGTTTATATGCCATGAAGAATACTATTGGTTGACACTTTAGATAAAAATTATCTATCTCCTAGGGAATTGAGATTTGATAATTCTAAAGGAGAAGATTATTCTTATGTCATCCAAATCGATATCTATTATTGGTCCAGTGGGTCCGTAAAAAGTTTAAGGAACGATCGAAAGAGATCAGGGACAATTGTACAACCCTAAGAGAATAAGTAAATAATAAAGAGTGAATAGTGTTTTTGGTGGAAAAGAGAATATTATGAGACGACACTATATAGAAGTATTCGGAACCGATTTCCGAGTTCGTAATAGTGATCGAGGGAGAAATAAGTGTATGGAAAAGCTGTCAGATTCTGAAAAACTGCACTTTTATTTTCTCCGAGAGTTCCCTGGACACTGATAGACTTAAGAATTTAACGAAGGGATTTAAGGAATATAAATTCGAAAGTTAGTAAGAAAGATGGAGAATGATAGTATTAATATTAAGAAGATTCCCGGTAAACCCTAATTAGAAATCCGTGAAATATTCCTACGAACGATCAATCGAAACGAGCAATAACCGGACAAAGAAATAAGTGGAGAGCCAAGATGCAAGCATGTGCAAGTGGATAAGACCAAGTAACTAAGTTAGTCACCAAGTAACTAGCATCATTAGCAACCAAACCAAACTAGTTACAAGATTATATCATCTACACCACAAGATCAAGACACATGGCTCAAGGTGATGCATGCAATGACCAAAGCACTTTAATAAAGTAGCTTTAGCAAGATATTATCTCAATTATTCACCTTATGCAAGAAACCAAGCAAGCAAAAAAGGAAAAACAACCAACTTCATCACTTTCTCTCAAACTGCCCAGCAGGAACATCAAGGAAAGAAAAATTCATATCTCCATTTCTGTCCATGATAAAATCACCAAATTTTAACCATAGCCTCTCCATTCCATGGGTAATATTCGCTCAAAATTTCATTGCCAACAAAGTAGTATAGCCTAGTCAAATCCATGCTCAAAGTTGAGGAAACAAATCTGCCCAGTTTCTGTCCAGTGGAAAAAGAGGCCTCAAAACCCTAGCTAGGAAGCTTCAAATCTGATGATCTGGGACTCAAAACAAAGATTATGAAGTGGCCAAGATGTGGTAAAAATTTGAGAGCTAAATTCTTATTTTTCAATTTTCTATTATTTTTACAAGTTCAGGATGAATAGTAACTTCCAAGAACTAATCTTTGATTTCTTGTTTTCTTTGGTTGATCCAAGCTTTGTTAAGGCTATACAAGGACTAGATCAAGCTTAGTAAGGCTAGTCCAACGAAGGTAATCATCTCAAGAAACCCTAGCTCTTAGTTTATGTTTTGATGATTATTGGATGATTTTGAGATTAGTTATGAAATGGTGTATTATAAGCATGATTATGTAATTAGCTTTATTGATCTAAGCGATATAATGAATATGATGGTGAAGTATGATATTTCTGGACTTGTTGATATGAGAATCATGTGTATAAGATGTATGTATGCCCGGTGTGGCTTGGTGATTGTTGTAACAATTTGGAAACGTCCGATTTATAGCCGTCGTAATGCCCGATTTTCGTTAACCTCTAGAAAACCGTGCATAACAGTTATGATGAGTTTCTGGCCTTGATGAATAAATGACATGCCCTTGTAGATCTCGAGCCATAGATCGAAATGGCCTGCATGCTATAGAAACATTTGGACTTACGGTTTAGGAGTTATGATCAAATTACTAAAATTGGTTCGGAACCGTAAGTAAAAGTTCGTAACTTCAATTGAACCCTCGTAAAGCATGTTAATCAGTGGCGAATCTTGGTAAATAAATACTAGGGGTCATAAGGAAGGTATGAAAGAAAACCACATATCAAACAGATCGTTTTCCGATTTTATAAAAATGTTTGAATCGAAGTTAAACGCGAACAAACCCCTAAAAACCCGCTTGGTTATAACTTTGGTAAAACACTTAGAAAACGAACGATAAAACTCGAAGTATAATCTCGGTTCGTAATCGATCGATTTTAGAACTTATACGACTTAAGTATATACCGAGTGTGGGTATGATGACATGTCATAATAACGAACAAATGTCGGATCGTATCAGTAATAAAAAGAGTTACACTAAAAGGTGTATAACGAGATAATTCGAAAACGTGTTTCGATTTAAGTGAAGTTATACTTAGACTTTTAAAACGTGTTAAGTGGTTAATCTCGAATGTTCTGATTGTTTATAGATCATCGAGCAGACCAGGACACGCTATCTCCACCCACAACCGATTACCAGGCAAGTGTTCAAAACTTTGAACCTGTTGTTGTGATAATATATATGTTATTGCCATTTTACATATGCCATAGCATGCGTGCCTATTATCAAATTATATTATGATACCTGTTCCCTGAATTGATATTGGCTTATAGTCTAGATACGAATTATCAGTTATAAGCCGGATTGTTTTGATAAGACCCTTAGCGAAGGGCATATGATATTCATTCTTAAATATAGACCGAGAGTCGGTATTTTGAGATATAAATAGTCATGGAAACCCGGAGGGATTCCAACGGCAGATTATTATTTATTTTAAGGAATGTTATTATTAAACGTTATTTATATTTCCATAAAGTATCAATTACTTGGAAATATTTCGAGGAATGTTATTCGAGTATTATCTCAGTCGAGAGATATTAAATGAATGTTAGTTTCGAATATTCATTTAGAGTTGATTATTTAATGAATATTATTTTGATATTCATTGGAATGTTATTTGTTAAATGAATATTACTTTCGAATATTTATTTAAGGTTTTATGTACTTGATGAATATTATGTTAAAATATTCCTTGGAAGTTCTATTTACTTAAGGAATATTATTTCGATTACTCCTTTAAAGTTTTGATTACTAAATGAATATTATTTGGATATTCATTTAGAAGATTATTTATTAAATGAATATTATTTTCAAATATTCATTTAAGGTTTGACTTATTTATTGAATATTATTTTAAATATTTATTGGAGTTTAATTATTTAATGAATATTATTTCGAATATTCATTTAAGGAGGGATTTATTTAGTAAATAATTCCTATATTCATTTGAGGATTACTTACGAGCAATATTATGAGTTAATAATATTCCGTAATTATTATTGAGTTAATAAATATTCTTGGAATATTTATTTAATTCTTTTAAATTCTTTTTAAAATGATTTATATTATTTGGAGATTATCTTTCACCTCCAAATATTATGTAAAATATTTCGGAGTCCTACGATTAATATTATATTAAGAAAGGTCCTCAAGATTCCATTCTTCACTCGAATATATCTCTTAAATTATAAGGGAACCTTACTTGAGAAAGGATTATTTATCTTGTTGACTTCCCGGTCATAATTTACCCTTTTCACTCGCAACTTGGTTGATATGGAATCATTAAGTCTGTGTGTACTTTCTCATCATTCGAGGGGTAAGATTGTTGGAATAAGTTGATATCCATTAACAAGCAAAAGCTTGGGAAATGTTGGTGAATTTTCCTTTCCAACTAGAAACGACTACTTTGTGGAGTCTTATCAACAAGTATTTCACTTGGGGAAGGGAGGACAAACTCTACGTTTCAATGCTGTGGATTTATTCTAGCTAGGAGTCGTGTGTAAGAGGCTGAGTCGCGCGGTCCACCACAAGGCCTAACCATTGGCCAGGGAGTTATTATTAAAGGCCATCGACAAGTGGAGCCGTTAGTTCTTCCTTCTACCGGTAGTAAACTATATTGGGCTGTACCATCCCCGACTGATCATCAGGGAGTGGGACAGCTGGCGCGTGATAACTCCAGTATTGGTTCATCTCCCAAATTGGGAATTCCCTGCAACACGTATCGAAGAGACTTCTTTCAGGTTGACGGTGTCTTCCGCAACACGTATCGAAGAGACTTCTTTCAGGTTGTAGGACTTCGAAAAATGTTAATAATTGGAATTGTAATATTTTCCTTGCAAGTTCCTCTTTATATGATAAATGATAATATCTGGCTTATCTTTGACATAGCAGATATTCCCACCTATATATGCATTTTGAGTTACCTCGTAACTTCATCGTTCATGTTATTCTGGCATCATTTCCGTAAATGCATGGCATATGGTTTGAAAGATACTTTTGAACTGTTATATATTATCGTTCAGTTAAATATTATTGTTGGTGGGCTATTGCTCACCCTTGCTTTATTATTATATCACAACAACAGCTAGACCAGATGACTCCCACAAGGCGCACTCGACGCGGGCGAGGACGATGAGACTACCTGAGCTGAAGAAGAAGCTATTGGTAGGATAGATTCATTCTTTCAGTACCAAGTATATAGTCTAGTATGACTTATGTAAATGGATGGCAAAGAGTATGTATTCATATTGTAACTCTTTTGGGTTGTAAGAACTCATAATGTGTTTAATAAAATTTGGTTGTTACTCTGATTTCATCTCTGGGACTATAACGGGTGTGTTTTATATTGTTGTGTTGGATCATAAAGATGTAATTTATTTTATGTTGAGGTAAGTTCAAGTGTTGTGGATAGAATTAGAGACCGTAACGATAGGATCCCGGACCCCGGATCTGGGGGTGTTACATTTTCCAAATGGCTTGCATTATCATATTGGTTCATCCGCTGCTTATGCGCTTGAAGTGAACCAACTAGCTCATCAATAGAAATCGTGGACAAATCTTTCGACTCCTCGATAGCAGTAACAACATAATCATATTTTCTTGTTAGCGAGCGGGGGAGCTTTTCCATGACTCGAACATCGTCTAGGCTTTCTCCATTCCTTTTCATCTCATTTGTCACAGTTTTCAAATGAGTGACATATTCACCAATATTTTCCGAACTCTTCATTTTGATATTTTCGAACTCGCCACGAAGAACTTGGAGCCGCACCTTTTTTACTTTCTCGACACTGGAAAGATTTTTGCAAAATCTCCTACGCCTCTTTCGCCATTTTTGCATTCAAAATTTTTTCAAAAGTGGATTCATCGACACCTTGAAAAATTGTGTATAACGCCTTTTTGTCTTTTTTCGGAATTCTTTAACATCGTCTTCTCGGCATTAGGAAGTGTTGCTTCAGCGACTGCATCTACTGGTTCACTATACCCATTTTCGACAATATCCCAGTTGTCGTAGGAACCAAGTAACACCTTCATTTGGATACTCCAATTCCCGTAATTTGTACCCGTCAATTTCGGAATTTGTGGCTGCATCATATTTGCCTTGTTTTTTTCTTTCACAAAATATCCTTGCACAGTATAAGTGAACAGTACCGTATGTATGAACAATGTCGTATGAACAGTACCGTATGAACAGTACTTCGTCTTCTACGGCGTGAACAGTACCTTCTTCTCCGGTGATAAATAGTATTTTCTGACAGAAATAGTGACCGGAAAAAAATTTTTTCCCCAGAAAATTGCCAATTTCTTTTCCGAACGAAACCTTAGCTGTGATACCACCTGTTGGAAACGTGTATGGGCTTATACCAAATATTTTTAACACAAACAACAAACTGTATATATATATATATATATATATATATATATATATATATATATATATAAGAAATTTCAATTTCTTTTCTTTCTCTCACACAAGAGCTTCAGCTCTTTCTTTCCGTCTCTCTGCTCTCTTTCACTTCGGTGTGATTATTGTTCTTCTAGGTACTAGTATTTATAGGCTATAATTGATTACATCATTGCTCACTGATAATCCTCATGGCTGATTAGAGGCTTCAGATCACTGTTCCGAGATGTTTCACCTGAATTTGGGTTCCTGCAAAACAATGATTGCCTGGGGGTGGTGGCCGTTAAGCACCTCCGGTGTGAGAATCAGTAATCGGAAATAATAATAACCAGGCTGGTAAGAATATATCGTGTGTGAAGATTATGTAGAGAGCTTTTGTATTGTAAGGGTTTTCTTATTCCAAAATTCTCTCTTTTGTTTGTGTGTAGAATGGGGTATTTATAGGCTGGATTTCCCAATCAATTTTGCCCACTAGTTGTGCCGTTAAAGCTACAGTGAGCCACTATTGGAACAGTGATTGGTGTCCCCTCCTGACATACCTTGATTCTGCCACTGAGCTACTTTAGTCAGAGCTTGTCTGTTGCAATTGGGTGTCCTTGTGTTCCCTTGAATATTATATTATTTCCCTGTCTTATGGAGCAAGATACCTTTGTGCAAGTGGGTGTGCAAGTGGATAAAGCAAGATATTTTTGTGCAAGTGGGTTAGTATAAGAGTGATAATATCTTAATGATAGCTTGAAGTGCAATTTATGAATATTCTTTATTTTGTGACCTGTATTGTTGAAATAATATTTAACTCGAGATCTTGATACTTTTGAAATTAGATATACTTTGCTAAGTACTCCAGAATTGTGTTTTTAGAAGGTAAGTACTTTGCTGTTAGCAGGCACCTACTCGTGGGCGCGTGTCCGACGAGCGGGCCTGCCTTACAGCGGGTACCTATCATTGCCCCCACTCACTCTATGCACTTTAGCGGGTAGGGGGAGTAGGGAAAAAATTCGCTACTCAGGAAATACGTTGAGAAAGGCTGTGGTATGTGCCCCCCAAGTGTTGGCGGACAACACTTAGGAGTTAGAAAAAAATTGTAAAATTGTGCCCCCCAAGTTTTGGTGGACAACACTTAGGAGTTAGAAAAAATTTGTAAAATTGTGCCCCCGAGGCGGACAGCAGCTTTAAGAATTTTGCAGTTTGTGGCGGTAAGTGGTGCTTGACGGGTTTGAAGTTGAAACATTTTTGTTTGATATGCGTTATTTTTGGTGGAATAAATGCTAATTCTGCTAATAAATGTGAATTGAAATAAATGAAAGAATAATATTTAATGCCAATAATGTGTAAAATGATAAGTACTGGTGCGCATTAATGAGTGAAGTGACCTTTGGGATGTGAGAGAAAAAGAGAAAGTGGGAAGTTATTACCAAATGGGTAATTCGAGGTAGTTGTTGTTGGCTGTGTAGCTGACGTGGCCCAATTGCATTTGTCCATGCGTTGTTGTTGGTTTTTTACCCTTGTTACACGCGCCTCACGCTATTAAAAGGTGGAGGTGTGCAATATTTCTGATACTTTGTTACTGTTTTCCACCACTTTTCTCTTTGTTTTCTTTTGTCTTCTTCGAGTTTTTACTGTGTTCATGCGATTGCTCTTGCAAAGTTCTGCCATTGAAGCCTTTTCCTTTCTCCTGATTTGAGGTATGCTTTTATCTTTTCTGTCATTCTTTCTTTTGTGATTCCTGTTTCCGATTGGGTTTTGTTCATTCTTCTTTTTGTAGCATATGTTTGCGAATGGGTTTTGAGTTCATATTATTGGTTTGCATGTAGTTTTCTTTTTTTCCGGATCTGACTATGTCAAGGGGTGTTAATCTGTAGTCTGTTTAGTTTAGTGGGTTTTGTTGTTTGTGTTATCGAGGTTTGGCTCTTCGTAAAACTGTGATTTATGGTATGTGTTCGTGGATGTAGTATGTATATATGTCTGTATATAATGGGTAAAAAGGGGTTGTTTTGGTTTATGATTCTAGGGTTTTCTTGTTTGTGGGGGGAAAGGAATATGAACCGTTTTTTGTGTATTTGTGTTTAAAAAGAAAAAGCAAAATAATTTGGGAAAAATCATATGTACCTTGCTTGTCTGGTATCGGTTTATGTGTTGTGATTTATGATTTCCCGTAAGTTGTCAGATGGGTGACGAATTTACTAATTCCGCTACCGGTGAGAAAAAGGCTTTGGTGACCGCTTATGGCCGGTGGGCGGACCTGAATCAATTGACTTTTCCAGTGGTTTTAGCAAGGAACCGTTACCAATATTTTGAAAGTGGTGAGAGTTTGTTTCTGGCGATGAAAGTAGCACCAACACTGTATTCAAAGGCGGTAATGGATAAGACCTTCGCTGATTTTGGCCATCTTCAACATGATAGTACTTTCAAGGCCGATGAGTGGTCGGAGTATGTTAGCAGGATGTTCCGAATTGAAGATGGGTACTTTTGGAGGCGTGCAGAGCCCGGAAAGAGGTTGTATCACCGGTTTGACGACGGTTATGTGTGCATACCGGTTAGTCATTTGAAGAGTGTCCGTGTTCCCCCTCATAAATTTGTCATGGATTTATTTCGTCTTCATTTCCGCTCTCTAATAGCTCAGTTTACGCCGAATTTGATCAGGGCTATCAATTGGTTTATAGCCAGTTGTGTGGCACGAAGCAAGCAACCTACTTTCAAAGCCTTCTTCTGTTTGTTTGATATTAAAGCCAGCCGTGCGAAGCCTTTTTACGAGTTACAGTTCGTTAAACTGAAGAGCCGGCTAGGTGAGGCTATGAAAGGGCATCGTCCATTCAATTTTCCGAAGGGAATGGCGGGCTGGCATGAGGAATTTCTGGTGATTGGTGGCGGTGAGTTTCCGTGGCAAAGGAACTTTGTGAAGAAGGTTGAGTGTGATTATAAGGTTGACCGCAACCGCCTAAGTACAAACGAGATAGACGTCCTTGTAAAGCTTGTTAAAGCACTTGGTGAGGTGTGGACGGAGAAGAACCTTGTTGACCCGGCCGATTTGAGGAGGCATTGCCGTAAGTGTGCATCGTGTTTTAATCGAGTTTATCTTTTTTTGTTTTTTGTACTATTTTGACCTATGTTTTCTTTTGCAGTGTTAGATCCTCGGAAACAGGAGTTGGCTATGCACCCGGAGTTGGGTGTGAATGAGGCCAGGGTATATGCGGAGTTTATGTTAGTTCTTCCTCCTAGGCCTAAGCGGACCCGTCCAGGGGTGCTTCCTCCTAGGCCCAGGCGTGCCCGTCCAGGGATGTTTGTTGTTAAGAACGTGTTGGATACGTTCAATCTTTCTGGTGAGGGCAGTGTTCCTGAGTCCTCTGCGACGGGTGATATACCTGAGGCTGTGCTTGAAGAGGCTATGTCTGATGAGGAGTTTGCGGAGGATGTGGCTGATGAGGTTGAGGAGATTTCGTCTGAGGAAGAAATGTCCGCCGATGATATGGTTTCTGAGTCAGAATCTTTGTCTGAGGAGTTGTTAGGTGGTGATTTTGGGCAGGGTAAGGATGTTGCGTACGAGCAAGATGTGTCTGGTAGTCGTCCAGAGGGAGTTTTTTCTATGGGCGATGTGCCCGCTGAAAGGGATGTAGCCGTAGAGGGTCATGTTGCTGTCGATTCTGAAACGGAGAGTGTTGGTGTTGTGGCGAGGAGGAAATATGCCGCCACCTTGGTTACGGATGAAGATGATGCTTCTGATATTCGTTCTCGGGATGTCAGGGCTACTATTCAACGGGAGGAGCGGGGGTCGCCCGTTATTGCTGATGCAGGGGTCGTTACTGGGAGTAAACCCGCTGTAGATGTTGATGTAATGGAGGAAGTTCCTCTTGATAAAACCCCGGCGATACAAGCGGAGGTAGTGAAAGATTCTACTATTGAGGATGTGGAGGAGGTTCCTGTTGATAAAACTGTTGAGAGGGCTGGGGCCGATCTTTAGTTTATGGTGGTCCAGATCCCATCTCGGGGTACCAAACGGGCTTTTGAGGATGAGGCTGGGTCTTCGAAGCGTAGGCGGATCAAGCCTATCAAGACAAGTGATTTTGTGTCTACAAGACGGGTGGTGGATGACCCTGTTGGTACTGCTAATGAAGGTGGTGAAGATGATAGTAGAGGGGATGAGTCTTCTGAGGAAATTGTTTATTATACAAGTAGTGGAGATGAGGTGAATGATGCAGAGGTTGGGGTTCGACCTGGGTATGGTTTTTTGTTCAAGTCAGGTCCTAACACCTTCATAGTCGATTCCATGACCGATGATGATTTATTGAAGATGAATGGATTGAGCTGGGAACGGATGTGCCGCCTTTCCCAGAAGTATACTGCGCGGGTATGTATCTTTTTGGTAGCTTTATTGTTTATTTTTGGCTGTACTCGTTGTTGATTTCTTTGTTTTGTTTTGGTTTTTTTTTTGCAGAATCAATGTATGTATACAGGTTTGATGGCCCGGGGAAATATGTACCGTAGCGGCAACATAGCTTTGAAAGAAAGAGTGAAAGTGCTGGAGAGAGAACTGGCCGCTGAGAGGGCTATGAAAGAAAATGCTGCTAAGGCTTTGCATGAGATTGAAACCGAGAAAACTGATCTTAGAGCGAGCTATGTGTATAGTGCAGACTTGCGAAGGTTCCTGGCGGAGGACAAGATAGAGCTTGTGGCGGAAAAGGCTGCTTTATCCGGAGAAATAAAAAACTTGCAGACCTTGCTAAGGTTTGAGAAAGAACGTGCCGATGAAGCTGAAGCCCATCTTGATTCTCGCCCAACCGAAGCGGATGCCATAAGGAAGTTTAAAGGTAGTCTGGAGTTTGATGAGATTGTGCGGGCAGAAGTGGCAAAGGCCCGCTTTGAGATAGAGGGTGGTACAGAGATTGCTCAGCTGAAAACCCGAGTGGACAGCCTCAAGTCGAAGGTAAAGAGGGCCAAACGTAAAGGTAGAGCCTTGAAAGCCCGTCTTGGGATGTCTGAAAGGAAGAGTGTTGGTTGCCAGATTGACTCTACTGTTCATGATGTTGGCGTACAGACCGCTGAGAGTGATATGGCTGTCATTGAGAACACTCCGGTTACAGAAAATGTTACTCCGCTTGCAGTGATAGCGGCGGCCTATGGTGAGGATGATGTTGATGAAAAGGATGTTCCTGTAGATGCCGCTGTGGTTGATGTTGATATCCATCCCCTTAGTGCCATTGCGACGGAGTATAACAGTGAGGATGAATCTGAAGGCCCGCTGAGGGGTATGGAGGGTCCGTTGAGCGGTTCCCGGTGGGCATAGTTTCTTTTTGTACTTGTCTGCCATAACTCTCTTTTGACTTGTTTTTGAAATCACTCAGCGGAAATGTCTGTTGTGTGATTTTTAAAATATCTTGATGTAATTTTGATTTTGGAAAAATTAAACTCGTGAATATTTGTTAGGTGTCGAATATATTTTGGTATTTTGGTTTAAGGTATAATTGAGTATGTGTGTTGTATTTTCTTTGTCAAAATTGGTAGTAAATAGGCTTGGGAAAGTGTTACCTGGGAAGTGTGTGTTTTGACTGTAGAAGTTTATGTTGAGCATTTAATGTTGCATGGGAGTCAAAATATTTTGACTGTGTCTTTACTTCTGTTTGCATGGGAACTGTAACTTTGGACTGGTTGTGGATTTAACCTTCTTTTACCCCCTATAAATAGGGGAGTTTAGCTCTTGATTTGGATAATCCTCTTCTGCAGTTTGTTTAAAAAATTCTAGCTCTTTACACTCAATAGTATGGATATTTCGAAGATGGATGATTTCTTCAGCCCTTTTGCTGGGGCACGCGAGCGTGCCATTTCCAAAGAGAGTGAGGCTGCTTGGTTAGCCCTTGCCAAGCATCACGAGGAAGAGGGTGACCTGTTGTAAGAACCCTAATTTTTGGTAATATTTCCTTTTATTTAATATCTTGTGACATTATCATTATGGAACCTTTCTAGTCATCCCTGTTGATTTATAGAATTGATTGTCTGAGAAACTGCGTTGTTGCATTTATGATGTAAGATATACAGAGAGATTGTGAAGGCAAGAGTCCTGTTGTTAGTAATATTTATAAAACTTGGAATTTGAGAATGGTTAAAGTATTAAAGGATTTATTAAGAATTATGACGAGGAATTATGGACATTCGAGGAATTTACACAATTAGTACTTAAGGAATTATAGGGGAAATCTCTACGTGACGAAATATTATTACGAGAGAATAATTAAGATACGATACGAAGTAAGGATTAAATGACAAGCATTGGTGGGAGAATAATATTACAAGGAAAAAAATTACATGCAAGTGCCATGTAACTAGCTAGTTAGGAAAAGGAACTAGAAAACATAAAAGTAGAAGTGAATAGTGACATGTATGATGGGTGATGTACTTAGGGGACAATAGGGCATGGGAGGTAACCTACACTCTAGCTTGGCAACATGTGACTACTCCTAATAACCACAATAATACATGACCTACTTAGCATTTCTTTTACCATTCAAACAAAACAAAAGAGAAAAACACTCCCCCCCCTTGGAAATAGCTCTCGGCCGAACTACTTGGAGAGAGAGGGAGAGATTTTCTCTCCAAGATTTCTTCATCTACAACCTTAAGCAAAAATCCTAGGGCTCCCTTGCATCATAATAGAGGTATGGTATCAATTTCATAGCCTTCCATCCATTGGTTCTTGAGATATAAATTGTTGAAAGTTTAGAAAAGTGTTAACATAAGTTGTTATCTTTTAGATCTTGAAGGATTAAGGTTTGTGAAGGCTCATCCAAGTGTTCTTAGTTGTTGTAAAGCTCATTCAAGGTCTTTAGCTACTCAAGAAGGTATAAAATCTCAAACCCCCCTTGGTTATGTGTTGTTCATATAGTATAGTAGTAGATCCATGTGTTTTAGGACTTATCTTGAATGTATATGTATTGGATAGCATGGATCTTGGGTTTTGATGTTGAGAATGTGATCTTTATGACTATGGTTAATATATATATCTCCATGAGTGTTATGAGTCATGATCTAAGTGTATTAAGTGGTGATTATGTTATGGAAGTATGAAAAATGGTTGATCTAAGTGACTTGAGCTTGCTGAGTTTGTCCAGGAACTTTGATCTGTGTTATAGCACGATTTTGAACCCCCAAATGATGTCCCCTGATGTCCTACCTTATATTGTTGGAAATATAATTGAATGTAGTTTCTGGAAATGTAAGGTTCATAGCTAGGTGATGTGTGGATTTTTAGTTATGGCCGGAGGAGTGAATTTTGTTTCTGGACTATGGACTGCATTAAGTGACCCCCTTGTGAACCTTGTTTAAACACCTTAAAATATATTTGGGATCATGGTAAAATTTGAGAATGTAGGTAATGCAGTGGTGAAGACCACCCAAAAGGAATTGGATTAAAATATGAATTTTTGGATTTTATAAAAATGCTAGAGTGAAATTTGCGAAATGGAAAAAGTCGATTAGTGGAACATTATTCTAGGGTTAGTGGTTATGATTCGAACGTAGTAACTAAATTAGGTCGAGTAGGTGACGAGCGTAAACAAGTGATGACATGGACCTATAGTGGGGCTAGGGAGTCATAAGACGAAGTCGTTAAGTTAATTTCGTACCCCCTTAAAACCCCGTAATTAGAGAGAAATTGTTAAGGTACTAACGGACGATTATTGTTTATGTATAGATCGTTCGAATCCGCACGCCCGACCACCCCAACCAAACCAAGGCAAGTTTACTTTTCAAAACTTATCCCTATACAAGGATTTCACTGTTGTGTTTGTAGTTTTCAAATGATATCAAATGCTATGTTTATCGAAGTATTGATGCAATTGAGATTGAACAAGTACATGTATGCTTTTACCCCTTGAACTTAGATTGAAATGTTTTCTTCGGACAACGACTCTAGCAATAGAGGTCGTAGAAGTCCGTATATACTATTGACCGGAGAGCGATATATTATTATATCGTATCTATATTGCGAAAACCCGAAGGGTCATTCGGGTGGTATCGTATATTCAAATAACTATTATTATATCTTCGTAAATACTCGAAACCCTATCTTGGATTAAGAGTTTATTTTATCGAATAATTATTTTATTAATTATTAATATTAAATCTTAAAATATTATTTATTAATTACTGTTCAATATTTAAAGGCAAGTTAATCCAAGATACTTTTTAATTCTTTCAAACTCGAACTCTTTCGAACTCAAAACATTTTCGAAAACCCCCGGTCAGATTCTGCTTCTTGTATGATTTCAAGAATCATCGGTCGACTGAAGTCGGACCTCAATTACTCTGTTTTCAATCAAAATCAAGTTTTAAAAGAAAAGAAAAAGGGACTCTGGTAGGTGTGGGAACCGTTGACGAACGATTCCCGGGATGTGTAAGCGGCCGTGAGCCAGGCGGTCCATCACTTATTATTCCGGCCCAGGTGTTGCCGAAGGATGATTACGGATGTAGTTTTCATCGAGGGTGATTACGGATGTAGTTTTCACCCGAGGGATAGTTACGGATGTAGTTTCTATCCTTCTACCGGTAGAGAAGACCCGCAGATTATTGGACTTGGATGTGGCGACTGATCATCGTCAATCCTTGTCAGGTTTTTGTGTTTTCTTTAAGTCCCATCCTCCATTTTGGAGAAATGCTTTGACACTGCTCCTTAGGCTTTCGTGCCAAGTTACCGATAGTGTTTTATTTTGATGAGAAAGATGTTGAATCAATGCAGTATCTAGAACTGCAAGCTTATTTTGAAACCAATGGCACATATTGTTGCACCTTCGAGATTTATCAACCATGACAAGTGATTTTATAACTGATTGAAACAAACAAGTATATCAACTGCCAATCATATGAAATGTTATATTGCTTATCTTATACATATATTTCTTGCTGAGCTATAGTTGCTCACTCTTGCTTGTTTTCAAACTTTACAAACACAACAGCTAAGCGAAATGGCAAGGCCCAGGCAGACTCTTCGAAAGCAGGTGACTAGGCACGAGCCACCACTTGAGATTCCACCGGTAGGCCCCATTAGCCGGATTGGTTGGCAGCTTTTGTTAGTACGTTTTATTTATCAGCATGACGTGTGCAAGAACAGGTATGTTATTAATAGAAAATGGACCGTGAGCGCCTAGATCTCCGACCCCGGATCTGGGGGCGTCATAGAAATGGTATCAGAGCGAGGTTACAGTTCTCAGAAACGATATTAATTTAAGAAAGCAACCCTAATAATAATAACAATAACGATAACCTTAATAACAACTTTAATAATACTTAGAACTCTCATCGAGTTTGTAGTCGGGTTATCGGATATAGCCCTGACTTTAAGGCCCGTGAGGGAACTACTCCTAAACCCTTCTTTTATGGTTAGTGACCCACCTTATTTCCCTTGTGTAGATGGAGGAGATACCAGACCCTGAGGCATTCGAGAGGGAGCATGATGAGGCCCTGATGCGAGAGACCGAGGATCCTGAGGAGGATATGGGTGCTGACTCCGAGCTTGGCCACTGGATTACAGTGATAGATAGTATTGATGATGAGGATCCCGTTGAGGAGCCCTTTGAGCCTGAGCCCGAGCCAGAGCCTGTTACCCCATCTCCTGTAGCTACTGATGAGGAGAGTGTGAGATCCGGCGAGGGTCGTGTGGTGTCACCCCCACCTTCTCCACAAACATCTAGCCCTGTTTCATCGGACGGTGACTCTGAGGATGACACTTCTGGCGAGGAGGAGCTTGATCCTACCCCTGCTCCTGCTCCTGCTCCTGCTGCTGCTGCTGCACCTACGCCTGTGCCTGTCATACCACCTCCACCGGCGGACCTACCCCCAGTGTCTGGTACTGAGCATGCTTACGTGGTACAGTTCCTGACCCGAGACTTACTATCTGCAGAGGCCCGACTTAACGAGGCGAGGCGGGCACTAGTGGAGGAGCGCGAGGCGCGCTTGAGGATCCAGGCTGAGATGAGGACCACTGTTGCTAGGAGGACTAGGGCTCGACTCCACAGGATTGAGATGAGGAGTCGCGATAGGATTCTTGGTTTAGGGATCCGCGGAGGCGGAGTGATCCAGGCTAGGGATGCTAGGCGTGTTATGCGTCGTGCATTTACCCCAGTGAGGACCTTGCTCCGTCGCGGCGCGGCCCCGTGATGTGTTACTGATAGCTCAGTCCCCTAGGTTCAGATGACATTAGTGTGTCGATTTTGCGGGACAGTTGACTTGTGCAGTGGTATCCTTTCTGACCAGTGGATGAGTAGACTGACCTACAGATATGTAGATGTGACTTCGGGTAGTATGTATGGAGGTAGCCCTACTTTTGTGTAGCCTGACTATTCGGATGATGTATTTGTATTTGTTCCACTTTTGCTAGACTTTGACATCGGAACTATGTATTTGGCTCTAACATCCAAACTTGTGATAAGCCTTGTACCGTACTTATTTAGTTCCAGTTTCTTTAATATTGCCTCAACTGCTTTACTTTCCGATGCCATGCTTTACTGTTTTGATATACAACTGTGGTTATACAATTGCTACAAGCCACAAATACAACCATACTGTTTCAAATTTACGATATGCGATTTCAAATTATTTTCTACAACTTCCAAAAATGTTCCTACAATCTTTAAAAATAAATTTTTCAAAAAAAAAAATGTTTTGAAATTTTGAAAAATATTTTTGAGGTTTCGAAATTTTGAAAACTCTTGTAAATATTTTCGCATTCCAAAGGGATTTCTTTTTTCAAAAATGTTTGACATTTTATCTCCAACATCTGGTTATTAAAACTTTTGCACTTCCACCCTTATGAGGAGGAACGATACGCTCCTGACCCGTGCAAACGCTGTCAGGTAATTGGAAAACCCTAACCCCTCTCTTGTTTTATTATCAGAATCATGCCACCCAGAAGAATGAACACTCGAGCCCACCCGATCAGTTCTGAGGGCCAGGGTAGCCACCATGGAGCCGGAGGCCACCAGAACCGTGAAGGGAAGAATGTCAACCTGAGTGATAATGAGGGCAACGATCATAACCTGTTTGACGACTCTGAGTATGAAGAAGAGGAAGCTGGTGATGATACCCGAGAGGTAGAACATCCTAGGGGAGGCCCTATGGAGCAGTTCATGGAGTTACTTAGGCAGAACTTGGACCGTCCCCCAGTTCAGCAACCACCCCAGAATGCTAATGCTAATGCTTTCAGGAACTTCAAATCCCTGAAACCCCCAGAATTTAAAGGAACTGCTGACCCTGTCGAGGCAAGGGCCTGGCTGAAGGAAATGGAAAAATCTTTCGAGATACTAGGTGTCGCCGAGGAGCAGAAGACTGTTTTCGCCACTTACCTTCTGAAGGGTGAGGCGAACTATTGGTGGGAAGCTGAGAAGAATTTGGAAGGAAGAGGTGTGGTAACCTGGGAGAGATTTAGCGAGCTGTTCTTGGAGAAGTACTTTCCTAGGTTCATGGAGACACAAATGGAGCTGAAGTTTTTGGAACTGAAGCAAGGAAATATGACGGTGGCCGAGTATGAGGCCAAATTTACTGAGTTGTCAAGGTTTGAGCCGGAGTATGTGAACTCTGAGGCAAAGAGGGCCCGAAGATTTCAATTAGGGCTAAAACAATGGATTCAGAATCGTGTGGCGGTTCTTGAGCTAACAGACTATGCCACCCTGGTACAGAAAGCGTCAATTGTTGAAGCGGGAAGTGAACAGATGCAGAAGGAGAGAGAAGGAAAGAAGAGGAAGTTGGATAGCCGAAAAGGAAACTCTGCTGGTGGGAGTTTTCCGAGCAAATTTAAGCGAGGAACGATGTCCCAACCAAGCGGGAACTTTGCAACCAAGAGAGCTGAAAGTTGGAGCGTGGGCCAGGGCGGCCGACCACAGGGATCGTCTTACTCTACCCCATCCCGAGCCCAACCCCCAGAATGCAACAAATGTGGAAGGAAACATGCAAGAGTGTGTAACCTGCAAGATGTGAAATGCTTCAAGTGTGGGCTGACAGGGCATTATGCTAATGCCTGTCGCGGAACTAGTAACAACCCGAGTGTCGGAGGTAATTGCTTCAAGTGTGGTAAACCAGGGCACCGAATGAGGGAATGTATGTCCTCTGGGCCAGCTGCATCAAGAGTGAGTGGAACTGCTTCTAACAAGGCCCCTACTGCAAGAACTTTTAACATGACGGTGCAGGATGCCGTGAGGAACACGGATGTGATTGCAGGTACCCTACTACTCAACTCAGTTAAAGCAAATGTTTTATTTGATTCGGGAGCTACCAAGTCTTTCATATCTCTAGATTTTGTATGTCGGTTAGGCCTTAAGACTGAACCACTGAAAGACAGATTGCAAATAGAGATAGCTAATCATGAAATTATTCCCGTTAGCCAAGTATGTCCAGGTTGTGACTTAGAAATAGAAGGGCGACACTTTCGGGTAGACTTAATACCTTTTAAACTAGGGGAGTTTGACGTAATAGTAGGTATGGATTGGTTAACAACCCACGGAGCCCAGATTGATTATGTCAAGAAGAAAGTAAGTTTGAGACTGCCAGGGGACGAAGAAGTAGTATTTAGTGGGAAACGGCAAACCCAAAAGTTCCTGACTATGATTCAAGCTAAGAAGTTGTTACGTAAAGGATGCGAAGCCTATTTAGCCTACGTGAAGGATACCAAGAGGGAGGCACCAAACCTGCAGGAAATCCCTGTCGTTAATGAGTTCGCGGACGTATTTCCGGACGATCTTCCCGGACTACCACCCGATAGGGACATCGAGTTTGCTATAGACTTAGTTCCGGCTACGGCCCCAATTTCGAAAGCCCCATATCGGCTAGCCCCAGTGGAAATGAAAGAGCTGGCCACTCAGTTACAAGAATTGTTGGATAAAGGGATGATAAGACCTAGTGTGTCACCGTGGGGAGCCCCGGTGTTGTTCGTGAAAAAGAAGGACGGCAGCATGAGATTATGTATAGACTACAGGGAGTTGAACAAGGTGACTATCAAGAATAAGTATCCCTTGCCCAGGATAGATGACCTGTTTGACCAATTGAAAGATGCAGTTTATTTCTCTAAGATTGATTTGCGGACCGGGTACCACCAGTTAAAGATCAAACCAGAAGATATACCAAAGACGGCCTTTCGCACCCAGTATGGACACTATGAGTTCCTAGTGATGTCATTTGGGCTAACGAATGCCCCTGCAGCTTTCATGGACTTAATGAATCGAGTCTTCAAGAAATACTTGGACAAGTGTGTTATAGTCTTCATCGATGATATCTTAATTTATTCCAAGACGAGGGAAGAACATGCAGAGCACTTGAGGATTGTATTGGGAGCATTGAGAGAAGAAAAGTTGTACGCTAAGTTCTCGAAGTGTGAATTTCGGTTGAAGGAAGTTCAGTTCTTAGGACATGTGATTAGCGAACAAGGTATTCTAGTGGACCCAGCAAAAATAGAGGCTGTATCAAATTGGGAGAGACCAACCACTCCGACAGAGGTGAGAAGTTTCATAGGACTGGCTGGCTACTATAGGAGATTTGTCCAAGACTTTGCAAAGATAGCAGCCCCTTTGACTCGACTAACTCGCAAGACCGAGAAGTTTGTGTGGACTGAAAAATGCGAAGAGAGCTTCCAAGAGTTGAAAAAGAGGTTGGTGACGACACCAGTACTAGCCCTACCTGATGATAAGGGAGATTTTGTGATTTATAGTGACGCATCCCATAAATGTTTAGGGTGTGTGCTTATGCAGCACGGTAAGGTGATTGCTTATGCGTCCAGACAACTTAAGGAGTATGAGATAAGATACCCCACCCATGATTTGGAATTAGCAGCCATAGTTTTTGCTTTGAAGATCTGGAGACATTATCTTTACGGAGAAAAGTGTGAAATCTACACGGATCACAAGAGCTTAAAGTACATATTCACTCAGAAAGAGTTAAACATGAGGCAGAGGAGATGGCTAGAGCTAATCAAAGATTATGATTGTGAGATTCATTATCACCCAGGGAAGGCCAATGTGGTGGCCGATGCACTTAGCCGAAAGGAGAAGCTTAAGATGATAACGTCAGTGGACGAATTGATCAAGGACCTTGAGAAACTGGAGATTGAAGTGAGGTTACCAGGAATTGGACAAGAGAGTCTAATGGAAATAAAAGTCCAACCACCGCTATTGGAAAAGATTAAGTTGTGCCAGGAAAAGAAGATAGAAGAAGAGAAGAATTCGATGGAGAAAGTTTTGACTAGCGAGGAAATTAAGTGTGAGAAGGACGGGAATGGAATTGTGAGGTACGCATCTAGGATATGGATCCCGAACGTTCAAGAATTAAAAGACGAGATTTTGCAAGAGGCTCATAGTTCGAGGTACTCAATTCACCCTGGAGGCACTAAGATGTATAGAGATCTGAGAGAATACTATTGGTGGCCTAATATGAAGAAGGACGTGGCAGAGTGGGTAAGTAAATGCTTAACGTGTCAAAGAGTAAAGGCCGAACACCAGAGGCCCAGTGGATTGTTGCAACCCTTAGAGATACCCGAGTGGAAGTGGGAGCAGATTGCGATGGACTTTGTGGTCGGATTACCAAGGACCAAGACAAATCATGATGCCATTTGGGTAATTATCGATAGGTTGACCAAGTCAGCACATTTTCTTCCAATCAACGAGAGATATACTGTCGACAAGCTGGCAGATATTTACCTAAAGGAGATTGTGGTTAGACATGGGGTTCCTGTGAGCATTGTATCAGATAGAGACCCAAGATTCAACTCCAGGTTCTGGAGAAGTTTTCAGGATTGTGTGGGGACCAAGTTAAACATGAGTACTGCATACCACCCCCAAACAGACGGACAGAGTGAGAGAACCATCCAGACCATCGAAGACATGTTGAGGGTATGTGCCATTGATTTTAAGGGAAGTTGGGATGACCACTTGCCGTTGATCGAATTTTCCTACAACAACAGTTACCATGCGAGTATAGGCATGCCCCTATATGAAGCTTTATACGGACGGAGATGTCGGTCTCCCTTGTGTTGGGAAGAAGTTGGAGAGCGGAAGATTTTAGGGCCTGAACTGGTCCAATAGACAAGAGAAACTATCGAGCTCATAAGAGGACGTCTGGTAGCGGCCCAGGACAGACAGAAGAAGTATGCGGACCAGACCCGCAAGGACAAAGAATATGAGGTAGGAGAGTTAGTAATGTTGAAGGTATCGCCGTGGAAAGGATTGATGAGATTTGGTAAGAAGGGAAAGCTAAGCCCGAGATTTATTGGACCTTTTGAGATCTTGAAATGAGTTGGGAAGTTAGCCTATGAATTGCCTTTACCCCCGAGCTTACAGCAAGTACATAACGTGTTCCATGTGTCCATGCTACGACCGTACCATACCGACTTCCGACATGTGATAGAACATGATCAAGTGGATCTGCAACCAGACTTAACATATGTAGAGCAACCCGTAGAGATCATGGATAGAAAAGAACAGGTGCTGAGGAACAAGGTTGTTAAACTAGTGAGAGTCTTGTGGAGGAATCAGAATGTCGAAGAATCAACATGGGAACTAGAGAGCGCAATGCGTGAAAAGCACCCCCAACTGTTTTCAACCTGATTCCGGGACGGAATCCTTTTAAGGAGGGGAGGCTGTAAGAACCCTAATTTTTGGTAATATTTCCTTTTATTTAATATCTTGTGACATTATCATTATGGAACCTTTCTAGTCATCCCTGTTGATTTATAGAATTGATTGTCTGAGAAACTGCGTTGTTGCATTTATGATGTAAGATATACAGAGAGATTGTGAAGGCAAGAGTCCTGTTGTTAGTAATATTTATAAAACTTGGAATTTGAGAATGGTTAAAGTATTAAAGGATTTATTAAGAATTATGACGAGGAATTATGGACATTCGAGGAATTTACACAATTAGTACTTAAGGAATTATAGGGGAAATCTCTACGTGACGAAATATTATTACGAGAGAATAATTAAGATACGATACGAAGTAAGGATTAAATGACAAGCATTGGTGGGAGAATAATATTACAAGGAAAGAAATTACATGCAAGTGCCATGTAACTAGCTAGTTAGGAAAAGGAACTAGAAAACATAAAAGTAGAAGTGAATAGTGACATGTATGATGGGTGATGTACTTAGGGGACAATAGGGCATGGGAGGTAACCTACACTCTAGCTTGGCAACATGTGACTACTCCTAATAACCACAATAATACATGACCTACTTAGCATTTCTTTTACCATTCAAACAAAACAAAAGAGAAAAACACTCCCCCCCCTTGGAAATAGCTCTCGGCCGAACTACTTGGAGAGAGAGGGAGAGATTTTCTCTCCAAGATTTCTTCATCTACAACCTTAAGCAAAAATCCTAGGGCTCCCTTGCATCATAATAGAGGTATGGTATCAATTTCATAGCCTTCCATCCATTGGTTCTTGAGATATAAATTGTTGAAAGTTTAGAAAAGTGTTATCATAAGTTGTTATCTTTTAGATCTTGAAGGATTAAGGTTTGTGAAGGCTCATCCAAGTGTTCTTAGTTGTTGTAAAGCTCATTCAAGGTCTTTAGCTACTCAAGAAGGTATAAAATCTCAAACCCCCCTTGGTTATGTGTTGTTCATATAGTATAGTAGTAGATCCATGTGTTTTAGGACTTATCTTGAATGTATATGTATTGGATAGCATGGATCTTGGGTTTTGATGTTGAGAATGTGATCTTTATGACTATGGTTAATATATATATCTCCATGAGTGTTATGAGTCATGATCTAAGTGTATTAAGTGGTGATTATGTTATGGAAGTATGAAAAATGGTTGATCTAAGTGACTTGAGCTTGCTGAGTTTGTCCAGGAACTTTGATCTGTGTTATAGCACGATTTTGAACCCCCAAATGATGTCCCCTGATGTCCTACCTTATATTGTTGGAAATATAATTGAATGTAGTTTCTGGAAATGTAAGGTTCATAGCTAGGTGATGTGTGGATTTTTAGTTATGGCCGGAGGAGTGAATTTTGTTTCTGGACTATGGACTGCATTAAGTGACCCCCTTGTGAACCTTGTTTAAACACCTTAAAATATATTTGGGATCATGGAAAAATTTGAGAATGTAGGTAATGCAGTGGTGAAGACCACCCAAAAGGAATTGGATTAAAATATGAATTTTTGGATTTTATAAAAATGCTAGAGTAAAATTTGCGCAATGGAAAAAGTCGATTAGTGGAACATTATTCTAGGGTTAGTGGTTATGATTCGAACGTAGTAACTAAATTAAGTCGAGTAGGTGACGAGCGTAAACAAGTGATGACATGGACCTATAGTGGGGCTAGGGAGTCATAAGATGAAGTCGTTAAGTTAATTTCGTACCCCCTTAAAACCCCGTAATTAGAGAGAAATTGTTAAGGTACTAACGGACGATTATTGTTTATGTATAGATCGTTCGAATCCGCACGCCTGACCACCCCAACCAAACCAAGGCAAGTTTACTTTTCAAAACTTATCCCTATACAAGGATTTCACTGTTGTGTTTGTAGTTTTCAAATGATATCAAATGCTATGTTTATCGAAGTATTGATGCAATTGAGATTGAACAAGTACATGTATGCTTTTACCCCTTGAACTGAGATTGAAATGTTTTCTTCGGACAACGACTCTAGCAATAGAGGTCGTAGCGGTCCGTATATACTATTGACCGGGGAGCGATATATTATTATATCGTATCTATATTGCGAAAACCCGAAGGGTCATTCGGGTGGTATCGTATATTCAAATAACTATTATTATATCTTCGTAAATACTCGAAACCCTATCTTGGATTAAGATTTTATTTTATCGAATAATTATTTTATTAATTATTAATATTAAATCTTAAAATATTATTTATTAATTACTGTTCATTATTTAAAGGCAATTTAATCCAAGATACTTTTTAATTCTTTCAAACTCGAACTCTTTCGAACTCAAAACATTTTCGAAAACCCCCGGTCAGATTCTGCTTCTTGTATGATTTCAAGAATCATCGGTCGACTGAAGTCGGACCTCAATTACTCTGTTTTCAATCAAAATCAGGTTTTAAAAGAAAAGAAAAAGGGACTCTGGCAGGTGTGGGAACCGTTGACGAACGATTCCCGGGATGTGTAAGCGGCCGTGAGCCAGGCGGTCCATCACTTATTATTCCGGCCCAGGTGTTGCCGAAGGATGATTACGGATGTAGTTTTCATCGAGGGTGATTACGGATGTAGTTTTCACCCGAGGGATAGTTACGGATGTAGTTTCTATCCTTCTACCGGTAGAGAAGACCCGCGGATTATTGGACTTGGATGTGGCGACTGATCATCGTCAATCCTTGTCAGGTTTTTGTGTTTTCTTTAAGTCCCATTCCTCCATTTTGGAAAAATGCTTTGACACTGCTCCTTAGGCTTTCGTGCCAAGTTGTCGATAGTGTTTTATTTTGATGAGAAAGATGTTGAATCAATGCAGTATCTAGAACTGCAAGCTTATTTTGAAACCAAGGGCACATATTGTTGCACCTTCGAGATTTATCAACTATGACAAGTGATTTTATAACTGATTGAAACAAACAAGTATATCAACTGCCAATCATATGAAATGTTATATTGCTTATCTTATACATATATTTCTTGCTGAGCTATAGTTGCTCACTCTTGCTTGTTTTCAAACTTTACAAACACAACAGCTAAGCGAAATGGCAAGACCCAGGCAGACTGTTCAAAAGCAGGTGACTAGGCCCGAGCCACCACTTGAGATTCCACCGGTAGGCCCCATTAGCCGGATTGGTTGGCAGCTTTTGTTAGTACGTTTTATTTATCAGCATGACGTGTGCAAGAACAGGTATGTTATTAATGGAAAATGGACCGTGAGCGCCTAGATCTCCGACCCCGGATCTGGGGGCGTCACACCTGTACTTGGCCGAAGAGTTCCGGAAGCATGCTCGGAAAATTGCCCGTGCTCGTGCTGCGGAGGAGGACAAGGAGTCGGCGGAGGATGGCGGGTGGAATTCCCGTTTCCGTGCCCCTTCGCAGGGTGAAAGTTCTGAGAAGAAGGATGCGGATGCTGAGAAGAAAGCTCCCCAAGCATGAAGGGTTTTAGATGTAGGATCTTAATCCTTGTAGTAACATGGTTGTAATCCTTTATTTAATAAAAAAGTATCTTTTTCTTCGCAAGTAGTTGTCCCTTCCTTTATTTCTTTGTTGCATCGTATATTTAGCCCATGTGTGGATTCTTTGCTGTAGACTGCCTGTAGTAATCATTCTTTGTATATTTGGCTTGAAATTGTCGGCTTTTTGTTGTAGCAAGTGCCTTTGGCATTGCACTTTGTACTGTAGTTTGTTGTTTAACTCGTTTTCGTGCCCGTCTAGGGGTCTTAGCTCTGTTTTTTATGAAACTGTAGGTTGAAGTCCGTAGTTGTTGGCATGCCCGTCTAGGGGACTTTGCTTTTTCTTGATGAAACTGTAGGTTGGTATCCGTAGTTGATTGTGTTGATAAATTTGCTATTGTAGTCGGTTGCTTGCCGGCTTAGGGACCTTGAGAATTTTGCGATTGTAGTTGGTTGCTTGCCCGCTTAGGGACTTTGTTAATTTTGCTATTGTAGTTGGTTGCTGACCCGCTTAGGGACTTTGATATTTTTGTTATTGTAGTTGGTTGCTGGCCCGCTTAGGGACTTTGATAATTTTGCTATTTTTGAGAAACTTGATGGATGTAAATGTAGATAACTTTTCCGCAAAAGTATTCCATTAAAAACGTAATTCCCTTCATTACAAAAAAGAGAAAGGGAAGTGACTGCTTAGCCATCTATTGGTAAAATTTCCGTAGTTTGTCGCCGTGCCAAGTATTGTTGACTTCCGTATCGTCTAGGCGTGCCAGTTTGTAGGATCCCGGTTTTAGCACTTTGATGATTTTGTAGGGACCTTCCCATTTCGGCATAGGTTTTCCAGTGTGTCTGGGGTCAGATGCTTCGGTTGCCCGATTAACCAAATCGCCTTCTATATAAGCTTTAACTCTGGCTCTTTTTCCAAAAAATTCTTTTGTCTTTTCTTTATAGGCGGCCATTTTTTCAATAGCGTCCTCCCTTGTTTCGTCCAGTAGGTCTAGATTTGTTTTAAGTCCTTGAGCATTTGTTTCTTCTTCAAAATTGATGGCGCGGTAGGATGGAGATCCAATCTCAACCGGGGCGAGGGCTTCTGTACCGAAAGCCAACTTGAAAGGGGATTCCCCAGTACTTGTTCTGGCGGACGTCCTGTAAGCCCAAAGAACATTAGGTAACTCCTGCGGCCACTTTTTCTTTGATGTGGTTAGTCTTTTTTCTAGGCCTCTGACAATGATGCGATTATTTACTTCGACCTGATTGTTGCTTTGGGGATGACAAACAGATGCCTACTTGTGTTTGATTCCGTGGTCGGATAAGAACTTGGTGAATTTTGAGCCCACAAACTGTGTACCGTTGTCGGATATAAGCACCATCGGGATTCCAAACCTCGTGATGACGTGCTCTTCAACAAAACGGATTGCATCATCTTGTGTAATGTTTTTTAATGCCTTTGCTTCTGCCCATTTGGTCATATAATCAATGGCGACCATGACATATTGTAGATCTCCTTTGGCTCTATGGAATGGTCCCATGATGTCAATGCCCCAAACCGCAAACGGTATGGGTGATAAAATGGTTGTAGGAAGGGCCGGTGCTTTCCTGGACATGTTGCTAAATACTTGGCATTGGTGGCACTTTTTGGTGAAGTTTTTGCATTCCTTGTGCATTTTGGGCTAGTAATAGCCTTGCCTGAGTATCTTATGTGCCAATGCCTTACCGGCCATGTGGTCGCCACAGATGCCTTCGTGAACTTCCCGCATACAATATAAGGCTTCCTCCTCATCGACACATTTGAGTATGGGGTAGTCAAAACTTCTTTTGTATAGGGTGCCCTCTTGCAAAAAGTATTTTGTTGCTTGCGACTTGAGGATCTTTGCTTTTATACCGTCGTCCGGCAGTGTACCGTTGTCTAAGTAACGAGTGTAAGGGGTCATCCAGTTATCTTCTGGTAGGCTTATCTCCATGATATCTAGTTTGCTGACACTTGGGGCGGTTAGCTCCTCAAAGTATACCGTGTCTCCCTCTACTATTTGCCCTTGGGTTAATTTAGACAACATGTCTGCCACCGTATTGTCTGCCCGATCTATCTGTTCCAGGGAGTATTCTTCAAATTGAGGGAGCATTGTTTGCACCAATTCTTGATATTTGCTGAGATTGCTGTCTTTTGTTGAATAATCTCATGTTGTTTGTCGAACTACCAGTTGTGAATCGCTGTAGATGGTGATCTTTTTGACTTGTAAGTTTTTTGCCAATGTCAAACCGGCCAAGAGTGCCTCATACTCTGCCTGATTGTTTGTAGCTTTGAAATTGAGTTGTATGGCTTGCTTGACTTGGAAACCGTCAGGACTAGTAAGAATGAGGCCCGCCCCGCAGCGGGTGTTCGTGGAGGAACCATCAACATACAGTTGCCAATTGTTGTCTGTCATTGCAATGGCCTTTTCGGGAGTTTCTTTCTCTCTTGTTGAGAATGAACATTCGACCATAAAATCCACTAGTGCTTCTGCTTTGATTGCGGTTCTTGGTATGTACCTTAAGTCGAATTGGCCGAGTTCTATGGCCCAATTGATCAATCTGCCTGATAGGTCTGGTTTGTGAAGTATTTTTCTCAGTGGTTGGTCCGTAATGACCCTGATTTGTCTTCCTTGAATGTAATGTCTCAATTTTCTGCTTGCCATGACCAAAGCAAGAGCAAACTTTTGTACATTTGGGTAGCGGGTTTCCGCATCTTTGAGTACTTGACTGACATAATAGACCGGTTTTTGCTCGCTATCTTCTTCTTTGATGAGCACGGCCCCCACGGCTTTATCTGTGGCGGACAAGTATAGTGATAGTGGTTCTGAAGGAACTGCAACTGCTAGTAACGGGGCGGAAGAAAGATAAGTTTTGAGGTCTTCGAAGGCTTTCTGGCACTCTGCTGTCCAAGATATTGCCTTAGTTTTTGTTGCTCCCTTCAATGTGTCAAAAAATGGTAGGAATCTGTCCGCTAGCTTTGCTATGAATCTTCTTAGGGCGGCTAGTCTCCCTGTCAGTTTTTGAATTTCCTTCAAGGTTTTTGGCGGTTGCATGTCAATTATAGCCTTTATTTTTTCGGGGTTGGCCTCGATGCCTCTATGAGATACCAAGAAACCAAGGAATTTGCCTGCGTCTAATGTGAACGCGCACTTATCCGGGTTGAGTTTCATGCTGTGTCTTCTGAGGGTCAAGAAGCATTCTTCTAGGTCTTGGAGGTGAGAAGCCGTTAATAGAGATTTTACTATGAGATCATCCACATATACCTCCATATTGCGGCCCAGTTGTTTGGCGAAGATTTTATTCATGGTTTTTTGGAAGGTGGCGCCGGCATTGATCAGTCCAAACGGCATGACTTTGTAACAATATACCCCCCATGTGTAATGAAGGCTGTTTTTTCCCTATCTTCTGGAGTCATTTTAATTTGGTTGTAGCCTGAGTAGGCATCCATGAAGCTTAACATCAAGTGTCCCGCTGTTGCATCGATGAGTTGGTCTATTGAAGGGAGTGGATATGGATCCTTGGGGCATGCCGCATTTAAATCTGTGTAGTCAACGCATATCCTCCACTTTCCGTTAGCTTTTTTCACCAGTAACACATTTGAAACCCATTTAGGGCAGGTGACTTCATAAATTAAATCTGCGTCCAAGAGTTTGTCAATCTCACTATCGATTGCCCGTTGTCGTTCTGGTGCAAAATTCCTTCTTTTCTGTATTTTTGGTGCTTTGTCTGGGTCCACATTTAATTTGTGGATTGCCACGGATTCATCCAGGCCTGGCATATCCTTCGGGCTCCATGCGAAAACGTCAGCGTATTTCCTCAAAAGGTCTATGAGGCCAGCCTTAAAGATTGAATTTAGGCCCGCTCCCATGCTCACACTTTTGCTTGTGTCTCCGGGTATAATCTCAATTTTTTCTGTTTGTACCGCCGGGATTATTGGCGGTTTCTCTTCCCGCTTAAGACATTTCATTAGATTTGCATCTATCCGTGGCGGGTCCTCTGTCATTGGATCGTGTCCGTCAATGAACTGTACTTCCTTTTTCCTTTTGTTTTTTGCCCGCTGATTCTCGGCGTGCCTTTGTCTTTTGCTTGTTTTGTTCTATTTGCCTTTTCTCTGCGGATATTGCTAGGCTCAGTCTTCCCCAAGGTGAGTGCAATGCCATAGCATCTTTTAGATGTTTCTGAGTCCCCTTTGATTTCTCCGATACCGTTTGAAGTGGGGAATTTGATTTTGAGATGAGGGGTGGAAGTAACCGCTTTTAGCATGTTCAGTGTGGGCCTCCCTAAGATCATGTTGTAAGAAGAGGCAGTGTTGATGACATAAAACTTGATAATTCTGTACACTTGTCTGGGAGATTCATTAAAGTACACAGGTAGTCTTGCTATGCCCGCTATTGGGATGGCGTTGTGGCCGAAACCGTAAAGAGGTGTCTCATCGGGGCATGTTTCCAATTTCTCGTTGTTCAGCTTTAGCCTGTCCCAAGTGTGTTTAAAACATATATCGACTGAGGACCCGTTATCATCAAGAATCCTTTTCACCTCATTGTTAGCTATGCCCAAGGACACAACTAATGCTTCGGCATGGTTTGGGTTAATGCCTTCATAATCAGCGTCTGTGAATGTAATGATGTTTGGTGGACCTTCGTATATCTCATAGATGTCGTGCTCTTCTCTTGGTGGTGAGGATTGCCCGCCAAAGACGGTGTGTACAATGTTTTTATTTTGCCCTTGTGAGGTGGACGCTCCTAGCGCCTGTCTTGGTAAGTACTGAGATAGGTTGCCAGCCTTGACTTGTTTTTCTAAGAAATATTTGAGGGACAAACAACTGTCTGTATAGTGTCCATGCGTTTCGTGGTAATCGCAGTGTCTGTCTCTTAGTCTGTCATCGGGCGAGGAGAACATCGGGGGCGGTGGCACGTATAAGGGCTTTCCTCGAATTTCTCTCAGAATGGTCGCCCTTGGCAGTGTAAACTTGGTCCATTCTGGCTCAGGGCGTCTGTCCGGCCTTGGCGGATTTGCTGGTCCCAAACGGTCTCTAACCGGGGTCGTGGATTGTGATTTCTGGGCGGGAGGCGATGGCCCATGAGTGGTTTGTACTTGATGTTGGGCTGGCATTTGCCTTTGATAGGATGCAAATCTTTCTCTTTGGAAGTATGGTGGGGGATTAGGTGGAGCTCTGGATTGTTTGAGCACGTTCAGGGATTCGATTTCGTTGATGGCTTGGGATGCCAAGTCATATGCTTTTGCTAGTGTGGTGGGTTTTGTTTCCATGAGACGGCACACGTATTTTTCATATTCATAGGGGTTGAGGCCTCTTCTCAAATGGACCAGAGCTTCTGTTTCATTAACATAGACAGCTTTGTTGACGGCTTCCTTGAAGCGGTCAATGTAGTCTTGCAAGGTTTCTTCGTTGCGCTGTGCGATAGTCTCTAGAAACACGGTATGAACCTCGTGCTGTTGGTTTGCCTTGAATTTATTCAGGAATAATTTTTTGAATTCCAGCCAAGTGGATCTGGCGGATATCCTACAGAACCATCTTTGGGCGTTCCCGCGGAGGGTTGCGGCAAAGAAGCGGCACCTTGTTAGATCATTGTATTCGTAATGCAGAGCCAACTGATCGAAGTAGCTGAGATGCTCTTCCGGATCTCCTAACCCGTCGAAAGGATTAAAGCTGTGATGTTTGATGTCCTTTTGTCGGGGTTCAGCCTCTAGTCTCGAGGTGAATGGTGACCCGCTCAACTCTTGCTTGCTATTCCCCTCGATCTTTTTCTTAAGGTCCATGATAGTTTGTAACATGTCTGCATTGGTTGGTTGTGTATTTCCGGTTTCCCTTGAGCGGACAGGAGATCGTTCTCTTTTTCTTTGTTCTTCATATTCCGCCAAGACTTTTTCGTAGGCGGCTTTCTTGTCAAAAATGACCTTTCTCAGCTCTCTCTGTTTTCTGTTTTGTTCCCACACTTCAAGCGGGTGGTGGCTTCTGTTGTGTCTTTCATGATTCGTGTTTTGAGACGACCCCAGGCGGGAGAAAGCAGAATTCGCCCTTCGGGGTTGGCTGTGTACTTCATCATGATCGTTGTGAGGGTTAACTCGAGAGCTTCCCTGCTTATGCGGCGGTTCTTGTCTGTTCTGGGGAGAAAGCTGAGGCTATCTGCATGATTAAGTCGATCTGTTGTTGAGTACAACCGGTGAGGTTAAGGTTAAGAGTTTGCTCTTGGTCGTTTCCCCGAGGGGGTTTGTTTGTAGGCGATTTTCTGGGTTGATTGGCGGGTTTGTTGGGGGGAATCCGGTTGTGTTCCCTTCCCTTTCTAATAACGGTTGCTCGTCAGGGTTCGGTGTCATGGAGGCCATTTAGTGTTTTATGGATGTTTTAAAGGCGTTTTAGTTTATATTGTGTTTAGCTTTGTGATGATTGATGTTTTGGTAGAGCATGTGGAGGATTTTTATTCAAGAAAAACAGGCCCTCCTTCTAGCGCCAAATGATAATCCTCACGGCTGATTAGAGGCTTCCGATCACTATTTCGGGATGTTTCACCTGAATTTGAGTGCCTGCAAAACAATGCTTGCTCGGGGGTGGTGGCCGTCAAGCACCTCCGGTGTGAGAATTAGTAATCGGAAATAATAGTAACCAGGCTGGTAAGAATATATCGTGTGTGAAGAATATGTAGAGAGCTTTTGTATTGTAAGGGTTTTCGTATTCCAAAATTCTCTCTTTTGTTTGTGTGTAGAATGGGGTATTTATAGGCTGGGTTTCCCAATCACCGTTGCCCACTAGTTGTGCCGTTAAAGCTACAGTGAGCCACTATTGGAACAGTGATTGGTGTCCCCTCCTG
The DNA here is from genome assembly GCA_036435485.1 of Saposhnikovia divaricata. Lineage (NCBI taxonomy): Eukaryota > Viridiplantae > Streptophyta > Magnoliopsida > Apiales > Apiaceae > Saposhnikovia > Saposhnikovia divaricata. The sequence continues at coordinate 163,058,191 of CM071597.1, forward strand.
ACATACCTTGATTCTGCCACTGAGCTACTTTAGTCAGAGTTTGTCTGTTGCAATTGGGTGTCCTTGTGTCCCCTTGAATATTATATTGTTTCCCAGTCTTATGGAGCAAGATACCTTTGTGCAAGTGGGTGTGCAAGTGGATAAAGCAAGATATTTTTGTGCAAGTGGGTTAGTATAAGAGAGATAATTACTTAATGATAGCTTGAAGTGCAATTTATGAATATTCTTTATTTTGTGACCTGTATTGTTGAAATAATATTTAACTCGAGATCTTGATACTTTTGAAATTAGATATACTTTGCTAAGTACTCCAGAATTGTGTTTTTAGAAGGTAAGTACTTTGCTGTTAGCGGGCACCTACTCGCGGGCGCGTGTCCGGCGAACGGGCCTGCCTTACAGCGGGTACCTATCACTTACATAAATTCAAGGATGACATATTCACTTACCTCATACATGTATGAACATGTGTGTTTTTATTTGATTTATTTTCTTAGCCTACAATTCTAGAATACATGGAGTTTGAATTCTAAATTTCTAACCGTTAGTTCTTGGCTCTACGATCTCTATTTTTCTAAAGTAACAATTATGTGTGACTCTCTTCTTGCGGTTTTTGGTCTACACAACCCCGTTCTTAATTTACTAGAAGTGAGTGACATCTTCGAGAGTTTAGGACACATCCTGTTCTATCTATTAATTTTTTCGAGAAAGCCTACTAATAGAGCTGCACATTCTCTAGCTAGAATGTCTTTTGAGCCCACTAATATATTTATTTTTTATTGTGAAAATGGTCACTCCTGTAATTATGCTATATTTAAATTATATTCATGATTTCGACCAAATTCTAAATCCATCCATTATATCTATTATAACTTAACATGCCTTTTCATGCAATTTAGTAATTTACTAAAACACCCCTATATTATCATAAAAATATACTAAAAAGATTTTGTTGTCATGGATTGAACCCATGACCTTTTGATGCTAATATACATTATGGTCACATTACAACCATTAGGCTAGAAGCTCAATTAATACAAATTTGAAACTCATATAATACATGTCTACATGCCAAAGAACTCTTATTCTATATTTCATTTAAAATTTATATTAAATATATTTAAAATAAAATGATTAAAATAATTATATACTTTCAAAAATATGAATGTGTGTATGTGCGTGTGATATTATAATTAGGAATAACTTACATATAATTTAGACATATGCTCCGTTGTTGGATAAAATCGTATAATCCATAGTTGGTTTTGGATATAATATTATAAATCAAATTAATCATATAATAGAAAAAATAAAATAAAAAATATCATATAAATTTGGATTTTATACTGATCATTGATTAAATAAGAGGATAAAATATATAATTGGGTAGGCCTTGGAGTATCTAAAATTCATTATAGAAAAGTTTTCTATTAACACGGAACTTTAAACTATAAATTGGACATTTTTTTCCCTATATTTAAGATTAAATCATAAAATGTATCATTGACTTCGAATACAGTATTGTAAATGAGATTATCTAGGTTGTACCTAAAGTTAAAAATAGTATCATAAAATATTTAGACTCCATACAGGTTATCAATTAAATAATTAGATCTCTTAAAGATAAATCATAAAATATATAGTTGACTTTATATACATTATTATAAATGTCTAAATTCAGAAATTTTGTACTCAGACACCAACACGACAAGAAATTTCTATTATCATGTTTAAAGGTGTAAGAAACAAAATAAATAAATTTGTGTAAATTTTTTACTAATGATATTTACACAATTAAAATCTTAAAATATTAAGGATTATTTGCTAAAATTTTCTAAGTGAAATCATTGTGACAGAAATGGTTTATATGATATTAATAAAATTATATTTTTTCTGAAATCATAATGATTGTTTTATGAAATTATAATATTAAAATATTTTTCTTTGTATTATGCGTAATGATACGTAAACACAAGACTAAATTACTTATTCACGAGATGACAAAAATTAATTAATGTTAAATTTAGACTTTTGGTACATGATAAAATTTTATGAAATTATATTATTACAATATTTTCATTATATTACACATATGACACGAAAATACATGGTACACGAGATGACATCAATTCATTTAGTATTTATCAAATTTGGGATTCATGTAGATGAAACACGAAAACAGGACACGAATATAAATTTGGAATTCATTTATTATCATGAATGTAGAAAATATATTTACGATCTCTAAATTAAATTGAAATTAAATTCACAAACACTGAATCAGAATTATATTCTATTTATTTGACATTAATGTGTTATTTTATATTAAGTACAATTATATTAAATTAATTACATGATTAATATTAGATAAAATAAATGTCCAATTTAATCATTAAATTGTTAAAGATTAGTTTACTGTGTAATCAATTTTAAAATCGTTCATGTATTTTATGAATTCAAACCAGTTAACACGTGTAAAAAAATACTCTTTACATTACAAAACGATTATACAAGATTATCATGGAAGTGGCTTAATTACAAAGTTTAAAATTAAACTATATATAGTTTTAAAGCTTGAGCTCAATTAGGCATAGAAAAAGTTACATTACGAATTTTATTTACAAGCAAAAGTTTGGACTACATCCACTTTTAATTAAGGAAAAATTTAAATGATTCGGCAATAGTTGTTTAATAAACTAAAAGTTTATGTCGTGAGGTTGTAATCGTAATTGGAAATATAAAATATGACCAATGACATTTAAATCAACGGTGCATAAAATTAGTTGATAAGAAGTGCATTATTAATTTTGATAATGTAATATTTACAAATTATAATACATATTTAGCAATCTATCACCGTGTAACCACGATAGTGATGACTTCCTATAAGTATATGCGGATGAAGGACAAAAATGACCTGTTTTTAGAGCCAAAGTAATGAAAGTAACATGTTCTGAAAAAATGCGCAAAAATATCCCCTTGAATAGGCATTTGCTAAATGTGTATCCTGGGATACGCATTAATGCGTATCCTTCACTGATGTTTTTTTTTTGAATTATGCCTGGGTTACACAAGTGACATGTGAGTATTGATTGAATAAGCAACTCTTGGTTCTGTATCACCCACATTTGTTGTCGTGACATGAAGTCACGGTGTATAAGTTTAGTTATTTTTTTAATACTTTAATCCCAAATATTGTATATATGGTTTTTTTATTTGAACTAATTTTTTTCTTACCGAGTCCGCCGGTCTGGTTTTTAAAAAATCGGGGATCGGCCCCGATTTTTAAAAACCAAGATAAATTAGGGTTTTTGGTACCCTAAATCCTAAGTTCGTATACGATTTATTCTTCATTCCGAATATTTATAAAACCCAATAAGGAAACGTTGAACCCCAAAGGTTAATTATTTAACCCTTAAGGGAATACGGATAAAAAAATTATTTTTTCTTATCGAGTCCGGCGACCTGATTTTTAAAAAATTGGGGGGCAGCCCCGATTTTTTAAAAACTAGGATAAATTAGGGTTTTGGGTTTATGGTTTAGGGTTGTAAACAACCCTAAACCCTAGTACGTATACGATTTATTCTTCATTCTGAATATTTCTAAAACCTAATATGGGAACGTTGAACCCCAAAGATTAATTGTTGAACCCTAATGGAATATAGATAAAATTAAAAAAAATTTAATTAAAAATTGAATTTATAAACCCCAACCGGAACCGTTGAACCCCAAGGTGTCTGTTTGAAAATAAAAGGTGGAATACACAATTAGAAATGGAGTAACACCGAATACACATTATCAAAGTGCATATTCCTTTTTTTGTCTCCATGTGGGGCCCACATTATGGAGAGTTTTTAAAAAAAAAAGCATTTGTACGAGATACGCATTTTCAAAATGCATATCCCAAATACCCTAACCCCATATACGTAACCCACCGGCTTTTTTTGCTCAACTTCTCAGAAAAAGATATTTCGGTGACAATTTCAAAAACAGGTCAATCCTTTCTTTCAATATATGCTTAATAATAATAATAATAATAATAATAATAATAATAATAATAATAATAATAATAATAATAATAATAATTAAAATGTAGTTCGTGTAAAAGAATAACAATGATATCCACAATTTATGTGAAAAAATAATAAATGAGATATACGCACAGTAAATATTTTTTTTATACGATAACTTCGAAAATACTCATTTACCACCAGTAATCACAATAATAAGTAAATAAAAATATATGAAATACGTGAATATAAAAATTAACATGCTGCCCGTGCTTTTCACGGGCTTTCATGCTAGTTGTTATTAAAGAAGGAAATATTTAAATTACATTGATGAGGTGTATCTCTGTCGTCCCAGGTCGCTCAATCTCACAAAACTCACACTGTGAGTAAGAACCTCTACAAATTTTAAAAGTCTTTAAAAACTTGAATTATTATTTTTTAAATTTTAATAACTATCCTAATTAAAAAATTCTCAAACAAGCCAACTTTACACAATAATAGATTAAGTGGAATGTATGTTTTGTATGTGTAGGTAACTGATTCTTTTTTGGATGGCTATGTACTTAGATTCTTTGTTTAAGGTTAGCTAGGACAAAATTAAGGGCACATAGTCCTATTAATCACCTTCTTATTTTTTTTTTCGTGAGTATATTATTTAATGAAAATTAATAAACACCAACATTTCCACAGTATATTATTTTTTGTATGTCTATGTACCATAATTTTACCCAAACAATTGATCATATTCATTTAAATACGACCACATTCAGATTATTTCCGACCATCTCCAAATTATTTCCTATCTTGTTCAAATTGTTTCGGACCATATGTAATGTATACCACCAAGATTCATACACATGGCTAATGTGATCGGAATAAATTGTATATGGTCAGAACTGTTTGGCGGAGCAAGTGACCATTGAAATAAAAAAAATTAAGAAATTTTAAATTATTCAATGAATCAATTTTATAGGTTTGACATATGTAATATCCAACAAGTATATCAAATTTAGACCATAAAAATATTTTTTTCTTCAAATCATATAAGTTGTTCTACTAAATTATGAGACTTAACATTTTAGGTAATTTTTGAAATTAACAATAATTGTAAATACTACATTTGTTTTTCATAAAAACTCTTGGTACATAATAATTAATGTAATTATTGCATTTATATATTTTAAAATTAAATTTTTTTTAGTACCAACGTCATTTGAAAATGAGCATTGTTCTTTACGGTTATACTTGACATTCAGAAGCCATTAAAGAGACGTATGAAAATTAAAAGAGAAGGTGGGCGTGGAGTTGGCTTAATTTTAAATATGAAAGGATGGGTACTTTCTGCTTTGTATGTGGCATTATGGGGCATAGAGAAAGAGATTGCAGTATAGTCTAGGTGCTCGTTGGTTAAGGAATGCTGATGGGAGTGGAAGATGGTCGGATTATGGTAGGGCTACCGGAAGTCAGTCGAAGTCAAAGGGGGGGAGGAACTGGAGAGATTTGAGGAGAATGATGGGATAATAAGAGAGAAAAGTGGAGATAACGGAGCTTTGGTTGTTACACCACGAAATCAGGAATTAAGTGAGGGATTTCAAAATAATTTGAATGTGAGGGATAAGCAAAATCTGATATTAGATTCAAAAAGGAAACGGGTGGAGATAAGTCAGGTGGGAGATAATCATGGGCTGAAAAATATGATTACAGATGGGCTAATAGAGGATAACCTAATGGATAATAACGTCTCAAAAAACTTGAATGGGGTGGCCTCTGGATACCAGGCCCACCTAGGATTATGAGTATTATTAGTTGGAACTGTCGTGGGATGGGCCTCCCCTCGAATGTTCAGTTCTTTAAAGAAGTAGGGAGGCAGGAAAGGCCCTCTTATATTTTTCTTTGCGAAAAGATTGACAATAAAGGTAAGGTAGATTGGATATCGAAATCTCTTGGTTTTGATGGTTTGTTTACAGTAGATGCTTAAGGTAGAAGCGGGGGACTAGCTCTTCTGTGGAAAGAAAAGGATAATGTGGAACTTCGTAGCTTCTCTCGTAATCACATTGATGTTGAAGTAGTAGTAGAAGGGAAGGACATGTGGAGACTTATAGGTGTTTATGGTGAACCAGATAGAAGCCAAAGAAGAAAGACTTAGGATTTGCTTCATAATTTAGCAAGGGATTCTAATCTCACGTGGTGCATCATAGGGGACATGAATAACTTAGTTTCTCAAGAAGATAAACGAGGTGGTGCTCCATACCCAAAATGGTTGTTAGAAAGCTTTAATGAGGTGTTGGTCGATACAAGCTTGGTAGATATGGATTTAGTGGGTTATCTGTATACGTGGAAGAGAGGGAAAGGTACTGCAGGTTGGATCGAGGAAAGACTTGATAAAGCTTTAACTAGTGCTTCTTGGCTGGCTTTATTCCCTATGGATAAGTTATATAATTTGGAAGGCACATCGTCTGATCACAGTCCTATCATGCTGGTTCCTGAAGAAAAGATCAAGTGTACTGGAAAACGGGAGTTTCGATTTGAAAACGCTTGGTTGACTGAACCAATATGCCGTCAATTAGTTTTGGAAAGCTGGGAGGTGAACAATTCGGAGAATATTCAACAAAAGGTTAAATACTGTGGTGAGAGTTTGGAACAGTGGGGAAAGGAAGTGAAAGGGAGATTTGGAGAACAAATAAACAATGTAAGATTAAGATGAAGAACCTGAGGCAGCTAAGGGATTGTACTTCGGTAAACATGTACAAAAAAGCGAAAGAAGAGCTGTTCTTAATCCTTGATCAGAGAGAGATCTTTTGGCTGGAAAGATCGAAACAACTTTGGCTACACTCAGGAGACAAAAATAGCAAGTATTTTCATGCCTCAGCAAGTGCATGGAGAAGAACGAATCAGATTCATCGATTGAAGAATAATGATGGTGAGTGGACAGATTGGGATGGTGATTTAGCAGGGGTGATTACAGAGCATTTTAATCAACAGTTCACGACAACCCAGTCTAACTGGTATGAAGTGGTGGAGTGCATTGATAGGTCTGTTAGTGATGCCCAAAATGTGGAGCTACTAAAACAGGTGTCTGAAGCGAAAGTGAAGGAGGCATTATTCCAAATGAATCCAGACAAGGCGCCTGGACCAGACGGGATGACTCCTACCTTTTATCAAAAACATTGGGCCATTGTGGGTAATGATATAGTTGACATGGTTAGAAATTTTTTCCAGGATGGTGTAATGCCAGTTGATCTAAACATGCTAATGTTGTGCTTATTTTGAAGAAAAAGTGTCCGATTGGTTTTGGAGATTTGAGACCTAAATCGTTATGCAACGTGTTGTATGAAATTTTTACGAAATTTTTAGCCAATAGAATGAAGAAAGTGATGGAGAATGTGGTCTCAGATAATTAAAGTACTTTTATTTCGGGTAGACTCATCATAGATAATATCATGGTTTCGTATGAGATGATGCATTTTTTGAAACGGAAAAGAAGGGGTAAAGATGGCTATATGGCTTTAAAGATTGACATGAGAAAAGCTTACGATAGTATTGAGTGGGAATATTTGAGAGGGATTTTAAGCAAGATGGGCTTTAATGATTGGTGGGTGCATTTAGTTTTAAAATGTGTCCATTCGATTTTTTACAAAATCACCCATGGAGTGCGAGAGATGGGTCCAATTTGGCCTAGTCGTGGGCTTAGGCAAGGGGACCCCTGTCCCCTTATCTATTTATCTTGTGTGCTGAAGGAATGTCTGCATTGTTTCATAAGTTTGAGGCTCAAAAGTTGATTCATGGTATCAAAATATGCAAAAATGCCCCAAGCATTAATCACATGCTGTTTGCAGATGACTCATATCTGTTTTGCAAGGCTAATGTTGATGAAGCAAATCGAATGCTTGAGCTACTTCAGATTTTTGAGGAAGCATCAGATCAAAAGGTTAATTTGTTGAAGTCTTCTATTTTTTTTAGCACTAATGTGACTCAAGATTGCAAAGCTAGTATTAGTCACTCTCTTCAAATGAGTGAAGCAAATGGGAATTGCAAGAAATTAGGTCTACCTAATATGATGGGAAGGAATAAATCCAGAATGCTTGGCTTTCTGAAAGGTAAGGTAAATCAGAGATTGCAGTCCTGGAAAGATAAGTGGATAAGTGGTACGTCAGTAGCTCAAACGTTACCAAGCTATACGATGAGTCTTTTCCTTCTTCCTCTGGAAATAAGAAAAGATTTTGAGAGAAGCCTGGCTAAGTTTTGGTGGAGTTCGAAGCCAAACAATAAATGTGGTATTCACTGGATGAATTGGGAGAGGATGAGTAAGCATACATCCACAGGTGGCTTGGGTTTCAGGGTGGAGACTAGCAACAAAGGCAGAGGGTTTAGCTAGCAGGCTATACAAAGCAAGATATTTCCCTAATGATAATTTTTTTGAAGCAAAACTGGTCAACAATCCTAGTTTCATTTGGAGGAGCATATGGGAAGCAAAATCTGTAGTATTGGCTGGAGCGAGATGGAATATTGGCTCAGGTAGTTCAATCAATATCTTGGGTCAACCATGGCTGCAAGAAGAAGATAATCCGTATATAACTACTGAGTTACATGGTCTGGATCATGCTAAGGTATCAGGTATTATGAGTTTGGATGGGAGACGCTGGGACGAGGATATTGTGACAGACTTGTTTAATGATCGAGATCAGCATTGTATTAAGACGATTATGCTTACTGATGAAGATATTGAGGATAATCTATATTGGTGCAAGGAAAATTCAGGTGAGTACTCTGTCAAAAGCGCTTATAGGATGTTACAATTTCAAAAAGGTCGTTGGCAATCTGCTGATAATGATAGTTTATGGCGTATAGTGTGGCAAATCAAAGCTCCTCCTAAGGTTTTAAACATGATTTGGCGTGCTCTTGCTCAGTTTTTACCTATGCTCACTGCTCTTCATGAAAAGCATGTTCCTGTCAATAAAATGTGCCCGGTTTGTAATGGAGAGGAGGAGTCCACTCTAAATGCTCTTGTCAAATGCCCCTTTGCGTCATAGTGTTGGGGTGATAAGGGTTTGTTATGGGTTAGTACGAGGCTTGTAGATTTTAAAGATTGGCTGGGCAGAGTTCTGAGAATGTCAAGAAAAGATGAATATGCGGCCATTGTTACGTTGTGTTGGAGTATATGGAAAGCCAGAAATAATATGGTATGGAATAAGATCAGGTCTTCAATTTATGGAGTTGTTAATTCGATGAAGTAATATCTTGCATAATGGATAAAAACTCAAAAAAATTCTACAAAGTCTCTATTTCAATTCGTAGAGGAAAGAGATGGAGCATGTAACTGGGTGAAACCACAAAAGGAAGTAGTCAAGATATCTGTCAATGCAACAACTTTTTCTGAATCCTCATCTTATGGTGTTGGAATGTTGGCTCGAGATTGGGAGGGTAAAGTGATCCTAGGGCGATCTGAGTACTACCAGGGGTATACAAACCCCTAGCTTGCAGAAGCCATTGCGGTTAAAGAAGCTTTGAGCTGGTTAAAAGCAAACAAGTGGGATAAGGTAGTTGTGGAATCAGATTGTTTGACAGTAGTTCAAGCAATTAGGAGTAGGGTCCCAATGTTATCTCCTTTTGGTAAGGTCATTATGGAGTGTCAAAAGATACTTAGTAACTCAAACATGGTATTGTTTGCCCATTTCCTAGCCAGGGAGTCGTGTTCATTTCCAGGTCGAGTCTTTGATAGGGGGTTTGTCCCTGTCAAACTTTGTTCCCTTTTGTTGACTGATTTAATGGAGTAATACAATCTTCTTTCGTCAAAAAAAAAAAAAATTAACAAAACAAGATATCAAGTTCTAAAATATGCACCGCATCTCATCTGTTCATAATGAGCTCAAACAGAAAATTTCCTACAAGTTTGTTTTCCATGTATCTAGCTCTAGCAGCGTAGTAAAAAAAGAAAAAACTCTCGCACTGTAGTGTTTATAGGTTTGGTAAACTAAGAACAATGATTATAATTTGGAGTTATTAATACGTAAATTAATTATTAATAAATCAGGTTTTGAAGCTAATTAAATCACGGTTTATAGTAAAAATCAGGATTTAAAATCTATCAACAGTTTTTTAAAATCTAATCTTCATAATATTAGTTTAATTTAATTACAAAAACAAAATTTTAATTTCACTTACTACATATAAAATTTAACATTTAAAATATGAACTTCAAGTATACTACTCAAGTTGGGAAAATTAAAACAACTTACAAATAAAAAGAAGACGAATATAATTACCCAAAACGAAACATGAAAATTTATATAATGTTAAAACAAAAATATGTATCTCATGAGTTATAATAAACTACCAAAGCTATTTGAGAGTAAAAGTGATCTTGCAAAAGCCAAAATTTATTGTCGAAAATCAAAGTATACGAGTATGTTAGGAAACAAAAAAAATTCAAAACTTTTTAGAAAATTTTGAGAACGATAATAAGTTTAAAAACGATAATATTTTTGAAAATAAATTTAAAAAATTTAAATATTTTGAATAATTTATAATATTTTTCATTATAAAAAAATTAAAATAAAATATTTAAAAATAACTTTGCACGCTTTAAGCTAGTGTATTATAAACTGAACCATGTCAAGTGTCTTCTGATTGATTTAGGGGAGTGTTAAATAATGTATATATTCTCTTCACTTTAACACTTAGATTTGTCCTTCTCTCTCCTTATATTTTTCATTCAATTGTTTCTTATCAAATAATAAAGATCAAATAATGGGCGGTTGAGAGTTTGATGTATAATAGAATTTATGAAGGATGAAATTAAGACATAAAATAATGTTATATGATTTTAATAAAAATACATGTGTACAAACAATTTTTTTAGTTAGATTATAATATCTGTTGTGGAATAAAAACTAGGTTACGATTTGTAATTAATGCTAGGGTGGTTGAGCTTCGAGCTTTAATGGCTGTTCTTGTGTCTGTGGCTGAATCTGCCTTCACAAGATGCCTACGTACTTTGATGAATATCAAAGATCAAGCCAAAAACGTAGTTCTGAGATGAGGGGTCTGGCCCTTTATATAGGCTGTAGGAGCCTCAGAATTATGGTAGGAATCAGAGACTTGGTGGACAAGTCTTCCTTGAGGAAAGTTCCAGATCTATTCCATGTAGGAATCAGTTTCCATATCGAATTGGATGCCTTGGTGGCTAAGTCTGATGGAGATAATATCCTTATCCAACTCTTATCACTGAGCTGTTTATTTCCCCCAATATTAATTACGAAATTAATATTATAATTGGGGTTTTGGGTCCATCTGGTGGGCCCCACGTTTGGACCATTCTAGGTCTAATTAATGCCACATTAAATGTGTCTTTAGGGCCTATTTTCAGCCCATATCATTTGCCCCCCAACTTCTAGGAAAACTGATCAGGTTTTCCTTGAAGTTTTACTTGTCTAATTCGAGACTCGGGTCAGGGTTTATCTTTGATATCATTTATGATGTAAAGCGTGGAGCGACCGACGCGTTTACAACGATGTTAGATGATGCCAACAGCATTAAATGGTGCTAGACGGCACTAAATGGTGATAAACAGCCTTAAACGACGTTTAAACGATGTTAAACGACGCTAAACGGCGTTAAACGGTGCTAAACGGCACTAAACGATGCTAAACGATGCTAAACGGCACTAAATGGTGATAAACAGCCTTAAACGACGTTTAAACGATGTTAAACGACGCTAAACGGCGTTAAACGGTGCTAAACGGCACTAAACGGTGCTAAACAGCCTTAAACGACGTTTAAACGATGCTAAACGGCGTTAAACGGCACTAAATGGTGCTAAACCTTGACCTCTTTTTAGCACTGAAAACCATCTGAGACTCATTGAAAAAGTCGAGATTTAGGTCCAGAAACTACCCGAGGTTTGCTGAAAAAATCAAGATTCAGGACCACGAACTACCCCGCGATCGACCGGACCACGGAGTAGCTCATGATCGGCCACAAGGTGATCGGCTGGAGGGTTCCAAGCCACCATGGTCGGCCACACCATGGTCGGCTGGAAGGTGGTCGGCCGAACGGCCCGATTTCTTCGTGGTCGGCCAGGAGGTGGTCGGCCAAACGACCCGAATTCTTCGTGGTCGGCCGGGAGGTGGTCGGCTGCGGCTCCTCGTGCGCCATGGTTGGCTGCCTCGTGGTTGGCTACGGCCCTCCGGGTGTCGTGATCGGCCACTTCGTGGTTGGCTAGGAAACCCAGACCTGAAAACTATCCATGGATCTTGAGGATCAGGAATCTTGATCTTGATCTCAAGTTAGTATCTTGGTCATCCGTGACTTCGTTGTCTTCAAGGATCAAGAACCTCGATCTTGATCTTAAGTCGCCTAGGATCTAGGATCTAAAATCATCCGTGATCCTAAGGATCAAGAACCTCGATCTTGATCTTAAGTCGTCAGTGATCTAGGATCTAAAATCATCTGTGATCCTAAGGATCAAGAACCTTGATATTGATCTTTAGTCGTTAGTTTGGTCATTCGTGACTTCTAACGGTATTACTCCTTAATTCATGATTAGCACTGCTAACCTCGTGCTTAAGACTAAACTCGTTACTTATCTTCTTAAGCGCAAACATCCATGCAGCAAGTATTTCAGCTATTTCTTTGCCGGCATATATGAATTATAACGATTCTTTCTGTATAACGCGGATAATTTATGTCCTTTTTTCGTCTACAAACTATAGATGACCTGTAAACGCGAACTAAGCTGAGATTCAACCTGATGTAGCAGGTCATGCATTTTCTATAAAAGAGGAGAAGTAGCCTTCATTTTAATTCACTTCTTCATTTCAGAGCTCTCAAATTCTTAAGTTCTCTAGCTTCAAGCTGCAAGATCAAGTTCAAGCTTCAAGATCAAGTTTCAGATTCAAGATCAAGTTTCAACTTCAAGATCAAGATGTCGGAAGGTGATCAACCAATGGCTCCCCCTGTCTCCATGATGGAAGCTATGTCGAAGAGGAGTAAGATGAGGACCGCCAAAGGTAAAGAAAAAATCAAACCTCCTTCGTATGTTGTACATAGATTTGAATCCTTACTAGATCTCCTGAACATTATGAGGGAAGCATTCCCAAACTGTTCCAACTTAGATTCTTTTAATAGTCCAAGTAAGTTGTTGGAACGAGATGTCCAAAAGATAAGGGAGTCCTATCACTTCCCAAGTGCCATTAAGGTTCGTCTCCCAAATCCATCAGATAGAACATGCAACTGGCATCCTGAGAGGATTTGTGTTTACTGGGGTGCCTTAGATTCTGGGTTCAGATTCCCGGTTGACAATTTTATCATTAGATTGCTGGCGGAGTATCAGATCCACCCCTGTCAGTTGTATCCCAATGCTTGGAGGTACATCTCTATTTTCTTAATAAGGTGTCACCAACTGGAGATTCATCCAACAACTACAATGTTTCGAAGTATCTTTGGGGCCAGCAACTCTTCCGACTCCAAGAAAGGATGGGTTAGCCTTAAGCACCGAGCCAAACTTCCACACATGGTGAATCCCTTCTCCTTTCCAGATTCACAGCATTTCTGGGAAAGGGAGTTTGTAGTTCTTGAGTGGAAAGGTGGTGACTGGGGCAACTTCTTTGTGAAGAGATTTGGGTCCGTAGAGGATAGTTCACATTTCGTGTGTGACCTTACTGATTCAGAATTGTTCGATCGAGATAGGCTTCTTGCTGATGACGGTCGTACACACTATAAAACTTTTCTGAATGAAAAGAATCTTATTGAGGCTGGCCTTAGCTTTCTTTCCATTAAGGGTAACTTTCTTACTTGAGCTTATTGTGAACTCTGTTTGTTCTTATCCCGATATTTTTCTCTTTGTATTTCAGTTGCTGAGGAGATTGATAACCGTCCTGAGAACCGGCCAACTGTTACTAAGAGGATGAAGAAGAAGGATGAGGAGAAACTGAATCCAACTAAGCCTCATATCCCTAACTTCTTGGAGCACTGCTCTCAAGGCGGTAAACGATCCCGAAACGCTGACGGGGACGTCAGGACTCCTTTCATACCTCCTTGGGGCATATGTGAACAAGACTCAGTCTTTGGGAGTCCTTATCTAGCCCTAGACTGGTCCAAGCTTTCAATCACTCCTCCTGACCGAGCGACACTGCATGCAGGCGACAAAATGGATGAGTCTCAGCTCATGGGCGCTCAGGCCTTGTATCAGGTATGAAATTCCCTCTGTTAAGTCTGATACTGTTATTGATTTCAACTTTGTATATTCCTCGTAGCTCACCCATTTCCTTGTTGCAGGCCAACGCTTATTTTCAAATTGTTTTGACTCAAGGCCGGGCTTTTAGGGATGAGAATATTAGCTTGAAGAATGACTCAGCAAGGTTCAAGGAAGAGATTGACGATCTGCACTCCCAAGTCGTTCGTGCTGAAGCTAATGCCGCATCTACCCGTAAACAACTTTCTTCTTTAGCATAAAGGAAGGCATCTGATGCCGACAAGGTGATCCAGGCCTACCATAGGTCTAAAGATTTTCTTAAGCTCATTGATGATCATGATGATGAGATGCGTCCCTTCAACATGTCTGTTGGTTGGGATAAGGCCATTAACGCTGTGAGTCATAGGCATCCATCTATTGTCAACCCGGCTGATTTTCCTTGTCCAAATTGGGGTGCCATCCCGGCTAACCTAGCTTCTGGTTCGGGAACTAAAGTTGTTCCTCAGACATCAGGATCCGGCTCCAAAGGCAGTCATCGACGCTCTGGATCCAACTCCAAAGGGGCTGTTCAAGTTGCTAGCCAAGACTCATCTTCTTCTAGCTCTCGTGGGAAGAAACCCCCACCTGCAAAGAAAGTTGGAGTAGTTCGCCAACCCATCGCTGGCAAGATATTGATCCGAAACGAGGGTAGTTCTACTTCTGATTCATCTTCCGAGGAACAAGGCGCCGAAGTTGCTAATGTTCAGCCAATGGTGATTGCCGAGCCCGGTGATGACTCCGGTGAAGACTCGGAGGAGGAGAGTGGGGAAGAGGAGAGTGGCGAAGAGGAGTCTGGGGAGGAGTAGCTGGAGCTGGTTTATGGCCTTGCATGGCCTTGTTAGCCGTATGTGGCTTTATATTTCTAGATTTCAATTAAGGTCCTTCGGGACCAAACTTTTATCTGTCTCGGTGATGTAACTTAACTGTTGGCCCTTCGGGGTATTTATTTATGCATTTGTTTCCTCATTTGTTTGTTTACTTGTTTTCGATACTTGGTCTTTCTAGACTTACACTCAACAGGTGCTTGGCACATAAACAAAATCACAGAATCATTGAAGGAAAACAAACTTGCATTAATAATTCGAAATGGGTTCAACCCTTACATAACTTATTATTGTCCTACTCGGGGCGTTAAGC
This sequence comes from Saposhnikovia divaricata, assembly GCA_036435485.1. NCBI lineage: Eukaryota > Viridiplantae > Streptophyta > Magnoliopsida > Apiales > Apiaceae > Saposhnikovia > Saposhnikovia divaricata. The sequence continues at coordinate 163,073,566 of CM071597.1, forward strand.
CCTGGAATGGTTTCATCGAACCTTATTTCTACTTCTCCTAATAAATAGATAGAAAGCTGAATCCGTACAAGGATAGCTTATACATAATAAACTTTGAGGTTCAAGGCATGCCAAGTACGGGGCACCTTAACCCCGTCCAAGGTCTCCAACTTGTATGATCCTCGTCCCAACGTCTTCTTGACTCGATACGGCCCTTCCCAGTTAGGGGCTAGCTTTCCCTTCTGGCCAACGCCAGAAGCCTCGATCTTCCTTAGAAGCAGGTCGCCTTGTCGAAAGAACCTTTCCTTAACCCTGTGGTTGTAATAAAAGGATGCTTTCTTTTGATGCTCCACATTTCTAGCGTTTGCCTCGTCCCTGACTTCATCAATCAGGTCCAGGGCGAGTCTCATACCCTCTTCATTAGTCTCTGGTTTAAAGGCCTCAACTCGAGGTGACGCTTGCATGATCTCCAAAGGCACAACTGCCTCAGCTCCGTAAGCTAGCAGGAATGGGGTTGCTCTAGTGGTCACTTTACAAGTGGTACGGTATGCCCATAGTATGGGCAGCAACTCATCTACCCAAGTGTTTCTAGAGCGTTCGACCCTCTTCTTCAGTCCATCAAGGATAATTCGATTAGCTACCTCAGCTTGCCCATTAGCTTGTGGATGAGCCATTGAGGTAAAACGAAGCTCAATTGCATTCTCCTCACAATACTTCTTAAACTCTTCATTATTGAACTGTGTCCCATTGTCTGTCACCAATATTCGAGGGATTCCATACCTGCAAATTATGTTCTCCCAAAAGAACTGGGCAACTTGTTTGGTGGTTATCTTGGCTAGAGGTTTTAGCCTCAATCCACTTAGTAAAGTAATCAATGGCCACTATCAGAAACTTCCTTTGTGCTGAAGCTACGGGGAAAGGACCAAGTATATCCATTCCCCACATTGCGAATGGAATAGGGGAGCTAACCGATGTTAACATCTCAGGCGGCTGCCTTACTATCGGAGCGTGCTTCTGGCATCGATCGCACCGCTTGACATAGCTTTGTGCATCGGTCAACATATCTGGCCAGTAGAATCCCAAACGAGTTATTTTGTGAGCTAGGGCTCTGCCCCCCAATTGCTGCCCACAGATACCTTCATGAACTTCTTCCAAAGCTTCCCTTGCCTCTTGGGGCCTCAAACACTTCAAGTACAGGATGACAAAAGACCTTTTGTAAAGGACGCCTTCAATCAAGGCATATCTCAATGCTCTCACTGACAGCTTTCGTGCTTCCAAGGCATTGTCAGGGAGCCATCCGGTTTCGAAGTGAGCTTTGATAGGATCTATCCAACAGCTTCCTACATCAATTGGTGCCACTAATTTCGAGTTGATGGTCGGGGCCTTCAAGACCTGGAAGTAAAAACTCCCTACATAATTTTCTATCTCAGAAAAAGCGAACTTAGATAGGGCATCGGCCTTAACGTTCTCTTCTCTCGGAATGTGTTCTACATAACACTCGTCAAACTGAGTCATGACAGCTTTCACAACTCGCAGATACCTTGCCATAGTTTCATCCTTGGCCTCAAATTCACCATTTACTTGAGAGACCACTAATCTTGAATCTCCGCAAACTTTGAGATTCTTGACTCTCATGATTCTGGCCAAGCATAAACCGGCTATCAAGGCCTCATACTCAGCTTCATTGTTAGTTGTCGGAAAGTCCAACTTCAAAGCATATTCAACTGTGAACCCATCGGGGCTTTGCAACACTAAGCCTGCGCCACTAGATTTTGTTTTTGATACTCCATCAAAATAGAGCACCCAATATTCCTTCTGATCAGGTACAAGTTCTTCATCTTTATCTTGCTTCTCAGGGGTTGTTATCATCTCCTGCCCCCCGACTTCTTGGTTGCTAATGGTGCATTCAACCACGAAGTCAGCTAATGCCTGAGCCTTAATGGCTGTTCGAGGCTTATACGTGATGTCAAATTCTCCAAGTTCAATCGCCCATTTGATCAGTCTTCCACTAGCCTTCGGGCTATGTAATATGTTTCTCAACTGTTGGTCCGTCAGGACTTCAATTTTATATGTCTGGAAGTACGGGCGTAACTTCCTCGAGGCTGTTATCAATGCCAAGGCGAACTTCTCAATGGGAGATTAATTCAACTCAGCCCCGTGCAACACCTTGCTCACATAATAGATAGGTTTCTGGACCTTCTTCTCTTCTCGAATGAGAACAACGCTCAACGCTTGCTCAGATACCGCCAGGTATAGATACAGAGTCTCCCCGGGACTAGGTTTGGCCAGCAACGGGGCTTCAACCATGTACTTCTTCAGTTGTTCAAAGGCCTCTTGGCTCTCAGGGGTCCACTCAAAATTTTTCACCTTCTTCAATGCTTGAAAGAAAGGCAAGCATTTGTCACTAGACTTGGAGATGAATCTTCCTAAAGCCGCTACCCGGCCTGTCAACTTCTGCACATCTCTTATAGAGCGTGGCGGTTCCATATCTAAGATCGCTTTGATATTGTCAGGGTTGGCCTCTATGCCTCTCTTTGAAACCATCAAACCCAAAAATTTGCCTGATCCAACGCCAAAGGCACACTTGGCTGGATTCAACATCATTTTTTGGTGCCTCAGCACTTCGAATGCCTCTCTGAGGTGCTTAATGTGGTCTGCCTTGAACAGGCTCTTGACTAGCATGTCATCAACATAGACCTCCATGGTTTTTCCAATCAGATGGGTGAATACCTTATTCACCAGCCGTTGGTAAGTAGCTCCTGCATTCTTTAGACCAAATGCCATAACAAGATAGCAGAAAACACCAAAGTCAGTTAGGAAAGATACCTTAGGGATGTCATTTTTGTGCATCTTAATCTGATTGTTGCCGCTGAACCCATCCATGAAACTCAACATCTCGTGTCCAGCTGTGGCATCTATTAACATGTCTGTCCTTGGTTAAGGGAAGCAATCCTTAGGGCATGCGTCATTCAAGTCGGTGAAGTCTATACACATCCTCCACTTCCCATTTGCCTTCTTGACCATCATAGGGTTAGCCAACCATTCTGGAAACTGAATCTCTTCAATAAACCCAGCTTCTAAGAGCTTTTCAACTTCTTGCTTTATGGCGTCTTGCCTTTCAGGTGCAAAGTTCCTCTTCTTCTGCTGTATTATCTTCCGATTAGGATCGACATTCAATCTGTGAGTTATGAGTTGGGGATCAATCCCTGGCATATCAGCTGCTATCCAAGCAAACACATCACTATTTTCTTGTAAGAATGCTATCAACTTGCCCTTCAGGGGTTCCTTCAAAGAGGCTCCTATATAAGTTACCTTCACAGGGTCGCCTAGCTCTAGAGGAATGGGAATTAAGTCCTCTGCTGGCTTTCCTCGGTGTTCATCATCACCACGGACATCCATGTCTTCGATTGGAAGTACCTGCCACCCGATTCCATCAGCTCTTAACGCGGATACATAACAACTTCTTGCCATCTTCTGATCACCCTTTTGTTCTCCAACACCATTCCTGGTTGGAAACTTAATCTTCATGTGATATGTGGAGGCCACAGCCTTGAATGCATGAAGTCCAGTCCTTCCTAGGATCGCGTTATAAGTCGAGGATGCCTTGATCACAAGGACATTCAGCATCTAGGTAGTCTCTTTAGGTTCCTGTCCAATTGTCATGGGTAACTGAATAGTCCCTTCAACCTTGGACTCAACTCCATTAAATCCATAGATCGGCATGTTGGTGGGGGTCAATTGAGAATCGGTGTACCCCATCTTCACAAACGCATCATGAAACAAGATATCAACAGAAGCTCCATTGTCTATCAAGACTGGTTTCACCTCCGAGTTTCCAATCACAGGAGTTATGACCAACGGGTCGTCATGGGGGAACTTTACCCCTTCGAGGTCTGAATCATCAAACCCAATAACTATTTCAGTCCTAGCACGTTCTGGGGCTTCTCCCACGATGTGCATCACTTCTCTGGCATACGCCTTTTGAGAGTTTCGAGGCGTACCGGCCGCTGTCGGGCCTCCCCAAATCATATTAACAACTGGCCCTCGGGGCTGTGGATTACGATCACGATCACGATCGTTATCTCTTCTGTCATTGTCTCTCCTGTCATAGTCCCTTCTTTGGGTTCCACGATCATCACTCTTTGTGAACCTGCTTAGCTTTCCTTTTCGGATCAAGAACTCAATCTCATTTTTCGGCTTCCTACAATCATCTGTATCATGACCCACATCACGGTGGTACCTACAGTATTGATCCTTGTTTCTCTTCGTGGGATCACCCCTAAGTGGCTTCGGCCATCGAAAGACTTTATCCTTCTCAATATCTAGCAAGATCTAACTCCTAGGAGCGTTCAGCCTTGCATAATCAGAAAATCTCGGTCCCAAAACCTTCTTTGGTGGTGACTCGGAATCCTTGCTAATCCGGGGATACTTGTCCCTAGCATCGTACTCTTGCTCTTGCTTTCATTTCTTTGAGTCATTAGAACCCTTGCCATTGCCTCCTGCGGTTTCCTTCTTCATGCTGTCCTCAGCCTTGATATATTTGTCGGCCCTTCGTTGGAGCTCGGCCATGTTTTCAAGAGGATGTTTTGCCAAAGACCTTTTAAAGGAGAGATCAGTGGTTCCGTGTTCCAGGGCTACCATGGCCACCTTATTTTCCAGATCAGTGATATTCAGCGTCTCCTTGGTGAATCGCTTGAGGTAATCCATCTAATTCTCGTTCTTCCCCTACACCACATACATGAGGGATGCAGAACTTTTTTCATGAACTCTCCCACTAATGAACTGGCTGACAAAGGCGGCACTCAGCTCCTTAAAATAGCCAATCGAGTTTGCAGGTAGGCGGCTATACCACCTTTGAGCCATGCCCGACAGGGTTTGAGGGAACGCCCTACACTTTAAGGCGTCGCTCGCAGGCTGCAACAACAGTGCGTTTGAGAATGTCCTAACATGGTTTGCGGGGTCGCCCGTCCCATCATAAGCCTTAATCGTCGGCATCTTGAACTTCCTTGAGATGCGAGCATTCATTACCTCTTCAGTAAACGGAGGTGTGGGATCATCAGGATCCCCAAGTGGCATCAGATCCTTGGAGTTACTTCTGGGGGTATCCACCCTTGTCGATTTTTCAGTTGGGGCTTCGGCCCTTCGCTGTCTCCTTGAAGGCCTCTCCAGATTTATAATGGGAATCCTCCCTGTAATTGGAGGAGGTCGAATCAGACTTCACCTTGCTTGCTCCCTAGCAATATCATCCTTCAGCCTTTGGATCTCAGCCTCATGAGCCTTAATCCTTTCCTCAGCCGTTTGTGGAGGTCCATCATGGATTCTTTGGGACCTCCTTCGAGGTTCTCTACTAGCACGTCGCCTCCTTGGGGCTTCTTCGCGATCATCATCGTCATCCTCAAACGTCGAATCATCAGTATAGGGGCCAGAGTAATCATCGTACTCTCGATCTCGGATCTGTAAGGCATGACCGCTCGGTCGAGGTTCCCTGTGTCGAGGGGGATAATTAGGCAGCCCATACATCGGGTTGGTATTCAAAGGGAGATCCGTAGTGTGGATCTGTATCCCCGGGGGTAGCGTATGATCAACGCTATCAAGAGGAGAAACCACCATCTGAAGAGGGTTAGTTTCTTGGCTTTGAGGGATAATCACAGGTAAAGTTCCCTCAACATGGGGAATCGTCCCTGAGGGTTGAGAGGTTAGAGGTTGAATGACCGTCCCTGTTGATGGGGGCAATTGTCCTTCTTCAGTGGTGATGAGCGGATCAGAGGTGGCAGGTGGAGCAGAGCTAAGGGGTATGGCCTCAGTCGATGTTGTTCTTCGTGTTTGAACCATGGTTGATGTCGTCTTCCCACAGACGGCGCCAAATGTTGTGAAATAAAAACTAGGTTACGATTTGTAATTAATGCTAGGGTGGTTGAGCTTCGAGCTTTAATGGCTGTTCTTGTGTCTGTGGCTGAGTCTGCCTTCACAAGATGCCTACGTACTTTGATGAATATCAAAGATCAAGCCAAAAACGTAGTTCTGAGATGAGGGGTCTGGCCCTTTATATAGGCTGTAGGAGCCTCATAATTATGGTAGGAGTCAGAGACTTGGTGGACAAGTCTTCCTTGAGGAAGGTTCCAGATCTATTCCTTGTAGGAATCAGTTTTCATATCGAATTGGATGCCTTGGTGGCTAAGTCTGATGGAGATAATATCCTTATCCAACTCTTATTGCTGAGCTGTTTATTTCCCCCAATATTAATTACGAAATTAATATTATAATTGGGGTTTTGGGTCCATCTGGTGGGCCCCACGTTTGGACCATTCTGGGTCTAATTAATGCCACATTAAATGTGTCTTTAGGGCCTATTTTCAGCCCATATCAATATCATTTAAGTAATTTTTGTATATATTCAAAAAAAATAATTAGTTATTCTATGTAGATACTAACATTGCCACTAACACTAACATTGACCTTGGGTGACCTAGGTGCCAGCTTAAGTCACACTATCTTGATTCTTATTTTGTTTGAATGAGTTTTGCAATCGTACACAATTAGAAATTTTAGTAATCTTTGTATATATCCAAAACAAAAATATAAAGATTTGAATTGTGCATAGTTAGAAATTTTATTATCCTTTGTAAATACTATTATAAAAAACAAGTTATTTTAAATGATGATGTGTAATTATTTCCATTAAAAATATAAGATTATTATAAAAAATTGTGTCTACAAACTCAATTTATTTCAGTTAAATTAAAATATCATAGTTACTGTTTAGTATAGAATTTGTATAGAATTAGAAATTTTAGTAATTTTTTTATGTGTCCAAAACAAAGAATAAGTTATTCTGTGCATAAATAGTAACTAATTATAAGGATTATCCACTTACATGTGACAACCAAAGTCACACTATCATGATTCTTGTTTTGTTAGAATAAGTATTTGAACAATACATAATAAGTAATTTTTATAAAGTTTCATGCAAAAGAATTGAAAATATTGAATACACAAATAGCAATTAACAAAAGAAAATTCTCATGTCACATGAATTGTGACTATCCAAGCCAAACTCACCTATAAAATATGGTGTTTTATGCTCCAATATATCTTGTTGTGTGAATTAAGCAAAATGGCAAGATGGAGCTTGGGTCGCAGAAGAATTGCCATGAGAAGAATGACAAATGAGAGCAATCGTTTAGTGACTTTCTCCAAAAGGCGCGCAGGCTTGTTCAAGAAAGCCAGCGAGCTCTGCATCCTTTGTGGTGTGGAAATAGCCATCATTGTATTTTCACTAGGAAGAAAAAAGGTGTTCTCCTTTGGACACCCCAACTTGGAACTTGTCATTGATAAGTTCATAACCCCTGTGAACTCCAATCCAGCTGCTAATTCTGGCGTGCGTCAACTGGTGGATCCCCATCTGGCACAACTCAACAGGCACCTATCAGTGTTGCATGACAATTTGGATACTGAAACGGCCTTTGCTGAAAGGCTTGAAAATGAGAGGATACAACGCCAAGCAGTGGATTTGTCTGATGCTCCTGTGGAAGATCTTGGACTTAAGCAACTCCAGATGTTGAAATCTGGATTGACTGAGCTCAAAATGGTGATTGCAAATAAAAGAAACAATCTTTTCCTGATGCTACAAGCTCAGAATCTGACGAGTTTGAGTTCGGAAGGTGGAGAACCAGCAGATGGCTATGGCGCTGCGCTCGGAATTATCATGACACCACAAGGTTATGCCCTGTGTTAGAGATCGAGCTGGGGGTTTCCTCGTTTCTATTTATTTTAGTTTTTCTATAATCTATATTTATGTTCCTGGATTGCAAGCCTGATTTCTTCTTCTTAAGGGTTAAAGAATTTGGTTTTTAATGTGATTGTTCTATTTTGCGTATTCATTTGTCAATTCTTGCTTTCATATCTCATATATATAACATCTCTTCAGATATCAAATTATGAAGACGTGCTTGCTGTAGCTAATATTAAAAAACAAAGAGTTATTAGTAAGAGCAAACACAAATGCTAAATATACTATATAATTGTAGACCAACGCAGAATCCCAAAATCATAACTTTAACATGGCCTGAAACTGTTAAGGTGAAAGTAGATTAAACCAGAACCAAAATTTACTATCTTGGAAAAATTACTGCTATAAGGAGCTCTAATATTATTAACAGAAGAGAATTAGTACAATTATATAATAAAGCAGGCAAGCAGCTAGTGCATGGCAACTTAATTTCCTGTAAAAAATTAGCTGCAATCATGCAGCAGTCTACATTTGTGAATGCAAAAATGAAACCACCCCCGCCACTTTGGGCATCAAAATGGGCTATGAACTTTTAAATTTTTACGAAAATACTGTCAGTTGCATACGCTATGTTGGGATATTTTATTTACTTCAAACATATATCCTGTTATTTTTAGTTATGAAAATAAAGTGTTGATAGCTCAGCATGATTTAGATTATCGTAATTGAGAGATAAGATAAGATAATATCTTGAGGAGCAAGAATAAGATAAGAGATAAGATGATAGCGAATCATCGTTTCTTATCCTTAGTATGTAATGGTTAGTCTTTTCCTATTTAAACAATGTAATCGTATTATTTTCATATCAATGAGAAGATGAGTTTTCTATAGTTACTAAGATTAGATATTAATCTTATATATATATATATATATATGTAACTGTGATATAAAACAGAGAAAAGTATTGTCTTTTGCTTGCCAAGAAGCGATACTTTTATTACTGAAAAATGAAACATATAAAGAAGATTACAGGAACTGAATGACTCGCAAGGAAACAATATCCTAACAAATCTCATCCCAACAACCTCCCACAATTGATTTATTCAAACTCCTAAAATGCTGCTATTAGCCAAAACAACACATCCAAATCCTATGCAACGAAATAATTAAATAAACGATAACAGTTTTATTTAAACTTAAGACATGTTTAATATTAGAACCAACATATTCCCCCTTAATCTTAAACTTGTCCTGACACATCTTTGATCCCCAGTAGACTTCGCATCTTCTCAAACTTGATCGTTGTCAATGCCTTTGTCAAAACATCTGCCTTTTGGTTGTCACTGCTTACATGCTTGAGAATAACCTTTCCCCTGTCAACACACTCCCTTATGAAATGAAAACGGATATCAATGTGCTTACTCCTCCCATGGAACATCGGATTCTTAGCTAGGTCTATAGCAGATTTATTGTCAACGTACAACACCACTGGACCAATGTTCTTTGCTGTTATCTGATCCAAAACATTACGAATCCAAATAGCTTGACAAGCTGCTGCAGTAGCAGCCATAAACTCTGCCTCACACGATGAAAGTGCACCGCATCTCTATTTCTGTGACACCCACGTAATGAGACTTTCATTCAAGTAAAAACACATACCTCCTGTACTCCTCCTGCCATCTAAGTTCCCAGCCAGATCACTATCCAAAAAACCAGTCAAGACATTGTTGTTACTATCCTCTTAATACACTAACCCAAACTGCAACGTACCTTGTATGTATCGAAGAATTCTTTTAGCTGCATTGACTGTTGTTGGCCTTTCCATGTATCTGCTTGCAATCCCTACGGAGTATGCTATGTCCGTCCTGTTATGTACTAAATATCTCAGTCCTTCAATAATACTTTTGTATTGAGTCACATCAATAGCTTTGCCTCCCTCATCTTTATTAATCTGTTCTCTGGGGTGTTGGTGTATACTGAAAATATTTATTTGAAGTATATACATTTATTTCTAGCCGGTATAATTGAGAATCATTTAAATGTTTACATGTTGTCTAATTTTATATATTGTGGATAATCTAGTATCAAATGGGATACAGAATATTAGATTATTAAATACGGTTTATATAATATAATAAGGTTCACAACACAGGTGGTATTGGACAATCCACTGGTATGGCTGTAGTATTATTTAGATTAGTTTATATTGACTATTAAATAATACTAGTATACTTTGTGTATATTGAACAAGATCAAAATTAGAATTGTTCCCTTATACTGATTAAGAAGGTGAACTAAGATTCTATGTTATTATTAATGCTTAGGTTCTTAATCCGGATATAGTAATTGACACGTGTATATTATTTACATGCTCTGATTTATATATGAAATAATTCTTGCGAATTAAATCATTATATTTTGGGTGATGGAATAATATATATGGTGGATATTATTTATTGAAGGAATCCATGTCCTGATAATATTCGGGTTAATGATGTCCCCTTGAAAGCTCAAAAAGATTTAATTATGTGAAACCCTGCAGGTGGATTTATTCCGACATAATTAAATAAAGGTTGAGTGGATGATCAAGAATAAAAGATATTAATTAAATAAATTATCAGTAATTTATTTAATTAATGGACATGCGATATTTTAAACAAGGGGAATTTAATAAGCAAATAATAAAGGAGTCGATTTAATTAATTAAATAAATTACCGGAATTGGGTGGGTGGTGCAATATTAATTATTTAGTGAAATTAATTAATATTAATGATAAAGGGCTTGGCCCAACTTATCATTAGAAGGCCCGACCCAATTTACTCCTTGATCCTTATTGTAGCCTATAAATACTCATTATGTCTCCAAGAATAAGGGTTTTTGAATTCTAGAGCTTGGAGGCTAAACCTTGGAGGATCGAAGGCCACACTTCGTTCAAGGGAGTAAGGGAATACAATAGAAGATCGTGGATTTGAATCGCTTGCGCCGTAGCGATTAAGGTAAATCTTCTAACCCCCTTTGTTATCATTAAACGGGTTAAACACAAATCACTATGATCCAAAGGGACCAACAATTGGCATCAAGAGCCTGAGGTTTAGTGGACTTGTGTTTGTGTTTGATGACGTCCATGTCGTAATTGAAATTGGTTATGTATGTATGGTGGTGTGCTTGGATAATAATCTTTTTCCAGGTTGTTTAGTATCCACTATTATGGCCATGTATATTTAATTATGTTTTTGGATCCCACGTGGTTTATTCTTGGTTAATTTTTGTTTTGGTTTCCACGTGGTTTATCGTGGTTGTAATTTACATGTGGGTTGATCGTGTTAGAATAGATTTACAAAATTAGTTTTGTATTAGATCTATTTTTTTGTAATTGTTTGTGGGTTTTATAAAAATCCGGGTATTTTGTAACAATTACGTGCGATTGGATATCAAAATGGAGAAAAAAATTTGTTCCGCTGTGTAACTGATGGGGCTGTTGTTGTTTTTGTCGGGAAGAAACTGAACAGTGGCTGATTAACGTACGGAAATAGAAGAGGCGGCGGCAAAAAAAAAATAGTCAGAGGCAGTAACGCAAGTCAGGCCTGCGCCACAACCTGATCCGGGCGTGTAACGCAGGAAGAACCTGCGCAACAGTCTCTAGAACGATGAAACGCCGGTTGCAAATTCACAACAGTGGCTTCCAGGGCTGTAACGCTACTACAAGCTGCGCAACAGCAGTTTTTGGCAGAAAAATGTTTTTTCAGCAGAACACAGGGCTGGAATTTTTTTTTCAAGGGGCCATAATAGTGGAAAATTTTATTTAAATTTTTTCCACTTATTTTTGATTATTGATTTAATTAATTAATTATGTGTGTTGTTAATTATGTGTGTAATTATTTTTTAATTACATGTTTAACATAATTAAGACGACATGGACATAGTATTTATTTATTATGCTTTAATCATGAATAGCATGCTGTTATGTTATGTGTTTTTTGTATTTTGATACATGTAGACTGCGATTAAATAACATAAGGCGATGCATGCTAGATAAAATTCCTCAATTTTAAATAAAAATACTAAGTGGGTGAGGGAATTAATTAGGAATTAAATCCCACGGTCTCCATTATTGTTTGTATGTAAATTTAACACTAAGATGAATATAAATTATATATAGTCCACCCTAACGTGGCATATGATTTATGGTGTCAGGTAGTGTTATGGATATTACTAGGACAAACTTCTTAAATTAATTACGAATATTGAAAGGTATACATGCCACCCAACGTGGTGTACCAAGTTTCATAGAATTCGATTAATTAGAATGGTACCAATGATTGAATATAGATTTTCGATATTGAGAGAAAGGATAATTCTATCTAGAAAGGGGTCTTAAGTGACGCCTCTTGACAATGCTCCCCCCGATCTGGGAATTATCCTATTATCGATTATTGATTTGAAATATTTAATGGTGGCATCCGATCTTATTGGTATTAATTTTAGATTTGATCATGGTATACACTTAGCTATGAAAGATAATATATAGTCCACCATAACGTGACGTATTATTTAGTAATAGGACCGAAGTAATATTTAAACGAATTAAGTGGTATATATGTCACCCATCGTGGCGTACCAGATTCTTATGGTGTTTAAATATTAGTGCATTAATTTTAATTAATTGTTAGAGGAAACCAATAGGTTTTAAGATTTGTGCAACTCTCTGATTATGTGTTACATGTATGATTCTCAGGATTAGATCATTATGGGCTTTAATCCACTATTCACCATACTTAAGGATAACAAACTTACTGGACCGAACTATATTGAATGGAAACGTAATTTGGACATAGTGTTGACTGCTGAGGAGTACAAATTTTGTACTTATGAACCCAAGCCAGATCAGCCTGCTGAAGATGCTCCTGAAAGTGAGAAGGAGTATTATAAGCGGTGGGTTAAGGCTGATGAGATGTCGCGATGTTACATTCTGGCAGCAATGTCGGGTGTTTTGCAGCATCAGCATCAGGCTATGGCCACTGCTTCAGATATGCTCTTTAATCTCAAGGAACTTTTTGGAGAACAGAATAGGGCTGCCAGGAAAGTAGCAATGAAGGCTTTAATGAATACTCAGATGGTTGAAGGAACACCAGTAAGGGATCATGTTCTCAGAATGATGTCTCATCTAAATGAGATGGAGATCCTTGGTGCTGATATTGATGGGGAAACCCAGATCGATATCATCCTTATGAGCTTGCCCAAAAGTTTTGAGCAGTTCCGCTTGAATTACACCATGAACAAAAGGATGTATAGTCTCGTGGAACTTCTGACAGAACTTCAGGTAGCTGAAGGACTCTTTAAACAGAATGTTCAAGTGAATGTGGCTAAGAAAGCTTCTTCATCTAAGCCGAAAGGTAAGAAGAAGAAAAAGACTCAGACACAGAAAGCTGGGAAGATTGCTAATGCAGTGGGAGTTCAAGGTGGTGTGAAAAAGCCTAAGGGCAAGTGCTTCAAGTGCAAGCAGTCAGGTCACTGGAAATAGGATTGTCCTCTTCCTAAAAAGACAAATAATACTGGTATGTCTCTTTCTCTAGTTACAGAAACATATATAGCGGCTATATCTACGAGCACTTGGTGTGTAGATACAGGAGCCACTAACCATGTTTGTAACACTATGCAGGGGTTCCAGCAAACCAGAATGCTTAGAGATGGCGAGATATATGTGTTCATGGAAGATGCTACGAAAGTAGCAGTAGTTGAAGTTAGAATAATTACTTTATCTTTTGGAGATGATATGATTTTGGTTTTGAACAATTGTCTTTATGTACCTTCGTTTAGAAGGAATTTGATTTCGGTTTCTAAACTTGCTATGGATGGTTATAATGTTTGTTTGGATCATAATGTTTCTATTATGATGAATAAACGAGTTATATGTTCTGGTACATTGCAAGACAATTTATATATTATTAATCCTGTCCAACCAATGCTGCAACAAAAGGAAACTAATAACATTCTTTCTAGCTCAAATAAAAGAAAGAAGCCTTCTGAATTGAACCAAACATATCTTTGGAACTTAAGATTAGGTCATATTAACCTGAGGAGGATTCAAAGACTAGTAGTAGATGGGCCATTAGGCTCATTGGCAATGGAACCATTTCTAGTTTGTGAATCCTGCTTGGAAGGTAAGATGACTAATAGGCCTTTTAAAGCAAAGGGGAATAGAGCCAAAGAAGTGTTAGAATTGATTCATACTGATTTATGTGGACCTGTGAGTATCCAAGCAAGAGGAGGTTATGAGTATTTTGTCACTTTCATTGACGATTATTCTAGATATGGGTACATTTATTTGTTGCGCTGTAAGTCTGAGTGCTTTGAAAAATTCAAGGAGTACAAAGCAAGTGCGGAGAAGCGACATCTTGGAAAATGTATCAAGTCACTACGATCAGATCGTGGTGGCGAATACTTGCTTGGAGAATTTAGGGAATATTTATCAGAAAATGGGATTACATCCCAATTGTCTGCACTTGGCACACCTCAGCAGAATGGTGTAGCAGAGAGAAGGAATCGAACTCTTTTAGAGAGTGTTAGATCAATGATGAGTTATTCGGATTTACCCAAGTCATTCTGGGGATACGCTATAGAAACAGCAGCTTACCTTCTGAACTTGGTACCTTCTAAGTCGGTTCCCAAGACTCCAATAGAATTGTGGACTGGTAGCAAACCAAGTCTAAGACATATTCAGATATGGGGTTGTCTAGCACATGTGCTGAACAAGAACGTGACCAAATTAGAATCTCGTACAGAAGTAAGGTTGTTTGTAGGCTATCCAATGGGAACGAAAGGTTATTCATTTTATAGTCCTATGGATCGAGATGTCATTGTTAGCACCAATGCTAGATTCTTAGAGGAAGACTATATTATGAATCATAAACCCATGAGTAGTATCATTTTAGAGGAACTAGTAGGAGGAACAGATAATCCCCAAGTGCCAATAGTACAAGTAGAACAACCACAAGAAAATACACAACTTGACACTAATACTGCACCAGTGCCTCATCGTAGTGGGAGGGTTGTTCAACAACCAGATAGATTTATGTTTTTGGGAGAGTCCTCGGACTTGGTCTCTGGCGAACATGATGAGGATCCTAGGACATACGAAGAGGCAATTCTAGATAAAGATGCAAATCTATGGCAAAAGGAAATGGAATCTGAGATGGAATCTATGTATTCCAATTAAGTTTGGGAGCTCGTGGAACCACCCAACGGTGTAAAAACCATTGGATGTATGTGGATCTACAAGAAGAAAAGAAAATCTGACAAAAAGGTGAAAGCCTGGAAAGCACGACTTGTTGCGAAAGGGTATACTCAAAAAGAAGGGATCGATTATGAGGAAACCTTTTCGCCGGTTGTTATGCTTAAGTCGATCCGGATTCTTTTATCTATAGCAGCTCATCTCAATTATGAGATTTGGCAAATGGATGTCAAGACAGCTTTCCTTAATAGAAGTCTTGAGGAAACCATCTACATGCAACAACCAAAAGGATTCATTAAGGAAGGCCAAGAGCATCTTGTTTGTAAGCTTAAGAGGTCTATTTATGGACTAAAACAAGCTTCTAGGGACTGGAATATTCATTTTGATCAGGTAGTCCAGTCATATGGATTTGATCAAAGTCCAAGCGAATCATGTGTGTATAAGAGAAGTGAGGGTAATGCAGTGGTTTTTCTAGTACTGTATGTAGATGATATTTTACTCATTGAAAACAATGTTAAGATGTTGTCATCAGTAAAGGCATGGTTGTTCAAACAATTTGAAATGAAGGACTTAGGTGAAGCGGTATACATCCTTGGGATCAAAGTAATAAGGGATCGCAAGAAAAGGATGTTGGCTTTATCTCAAGAGCCCTACATTGATGAAGTATTAGCTCATTTTAACATGCAGAACTCTAAGAAAGGTTTTCTACCTTTTAAGCATGGAGTGGCTCTATCCAAGGAGCAGTGTCCTTCGACACCTAAGGATATAGAGAGCATGAAAGCAGTTCCTTATGCTTCGGAATGTGGAAGCTTAATGTATGCTATGTTATGTAAGAGGCCTGACATCTGTTTTGCTGTAGGCATGGTTAGTAGATATCAGTCGAACTCAGGTCAGGAACATTGGAGTGGAGTAAAAACTATACTCAAGTACCTGAGAAGGACTAAGGAGTATATGTTAATTTACAAGGCCTCAGATCTATTTCCTTTGGGATATATTGATTCAGATTTCTAATCAGATAGGGATAAGAGGAAATCAATCTCGGGATATGTTTTTACTTTGGGAGGTGGAGCCGTTATATGGAGGAGTGTAAAGCAGAAATGCATTGCAGACTCCACCACGGAAGCCGAGTACGTGGTGGCCTTTGAGGCTGCAAAGGAGGCTGTATGGTTCAGGAACTTTCTTTTGGACTTGGATGTGGTACCTAATTTGCCTAGGAGTTTGACAGTGTATTGTGATAACACTGGTGCTGTGGCAAATTCGAAGGAACCGCGAGATCACAAAGCAGCTAAACATATTGAATGTAAGTATCATCTCATACGAGGAATCGTAAAGCGAGGAGATATAGTTGTGGCTCACATATCATCAGAAGACAACCGGGCAGATCCTTTCAAAAAGAGCTTGCCAGCCAAGGTTTTTGACAGGCATGTGGAAGCGATAGGAGTCAGATGGATGGACACATAGTTTTTTGTGTAATAGTGGATTAAATAAACATTGATATACTCATAGAATATTTTGAGTATAAGTGGGAGATTGTTGGTGTATACTGAAAATATTTATTTGAAGTATATACATTTATTTCTAGCCGGTTTAATTGAGAATCATTTAAATGTTTACATATTGTCTAATATTATATATTGTGGATAATCTAGTATCAAATGGGATACAGAATATTAGATTATTAAATACGGTTTATATAATATAATAAGGTTCACAGCACAGGTGGTATTGGACAATCCACTGGTATGGTTGTAGTATTATTTAGATTAGTTTATATTGACTATTAAATAATCATAGTATACTTTGTGTATATTGAACAGGATCAAATTTAGAATTGTTCCCTTATACTGATTAAGAAGGTGAACTAAGATTCTATGTTATTATTAATGCTTAGGTTCTTAATCCGGATATAGTAATTGACACGTATATATTATTTACATGCTTTGATTTATATATGAAATAATTCTTGCGAATTAAATCATTATATTTTAGGTGATGGAATAATATATATGGTGGATATTATTTATTGAAAGAATCCATGTCCTGATAATATTCGGGTTAATGATGTCCCCTTGAAAGCTCAAAAAGATTTAATTATGTGAAACCCTGCAGGTGGATTTATTCCGACATAATTAAATAAAGGTTGAGTGGATGATCAAGGATAAAAGATATTAATTAAATAAATTATCAGTAATTTATTTAATTAATGGACATGCGATATTTTAAACACGGGGAATTTAATAAGCAAATAATAAAGGAGTCGATTTAATTAATTAAATAAATTACCAGAATTGGATGGGTGGTACAATATTAATTATTTAGTGGAATTAATTAATATTAATGATAAAGGGCTTGGCCCAAGTTATCATTAGAAGGCTGGCCCAATTTACTCCTTGATCCCTATTGTAGCCTATAAATACTCATTATGTCTCCAAGAATAAGGGTTTTTGAATTCTAGAGCTTGGAGGCTAAACCTTGGAGGATCGAAGGCCACACTTCGTTCAAGGAAGTTAGGGAATACAATAGAAGATCGTGGATTTGAATCGCTTGCGCCGTAGCGATTAAGGTAAATCTTCTAACCCCCTTTGTAATCATTAAACGGGTTAAACACAAATCACTATGATCCAAAGGGACCAACATGGGGTCCATAAGGTACTTAGTAGGATTGCAGTCTTTCAGCCCCGCTTTCACAATGATTTTTTTAGCATATCCCGTTTACTTCATTTTAATGCACCCCTTGCCTTGTTACACCTCAATTCCCAAGTAATAACTCAGCTTTCCAATATCTGTCATCTCGAATCTCTGACTCATTTGCCTCTTGAATCTCTCAATCATTGGATACATCGTTTCCTGTCACCAAAAGATCGTCCACGTAAACTGCTACAATCAAGTTGTTTTCCCCTTCCTTCATTGTGTAAAATGCATGTTCAGAGGGACATCGTTTAAAACCCAAGTTTTCGAGACATGCGTTTATCTTTGCATACCAAGCACGAGGTGCTTGGCGTAGACCATACAGTGCCTTTATCAGTTCGTATACCATATTCCTCTTTCCTTCCTTCTCGAATCCCTCAGGTTGAGATACATAAACATCCTCATTTATTTCTCCATTGAGGAAAGCTATTTTTACATCAAGGTGATGGACTTCCAACTCACTTTTTGCGGCCAACGCCAACAATAGACGAACAGTTTCAAGTCGTGTGACCAGAGCAAAGATCTCATCGAAATCAACTCCATGTTCTTTTACATAACCCTTGGCGACGAGTCGAGCTTTGTATTTGACAACATTTCCTTCAGCGTCCTTTTTCAGTTTGAAAATCCACTTTAGACCAATAACTTTCTCACCAGTTGGTAACACAGTTAATGTCCAAGTGTTATTATCTTCAATTGACTGTATTTCCTTTTCCATGGTCATTTTCCAATTTCGATCCTTTATGCTTGTGCAAAGTTCATGGGTTCTTCAATTCCCATGAGAAACAACTCCTCATCCAGTTGAGTCTCTTCTGTCTCGTTATAAATGTCATCAAGTCTCCTGAATCTTTTTGGCCTTGTACTATCATCATAATCATCAAAATTCAATCTTCGTGTCGGCGTCTGAGACATTGGTGTTTCAGTACCACCTGTGCTCATGCTTTCAATTTTGTCACTGACAGTATTACTTCCAGTTTCTCTTTCTTCTGTCACTGCTTCACCCACCATTGTTAACGTACCAGTTTGCGTACTCTCATTGCTTTCACTTTGATTCCATTCCCACGACTTTTCTTCTTCAAACGTAA
Source organism: Saposhnikovia divaricata (assembly GCA_036435485.1). Lineage (NCBI taxonomy): Eukaryota > Viridiplantae > Streptophyta > Magnoliopsida > Apiales > Apiaceae > Saposhnikovia > Saposhnikovia divaricata. Next base: position 163,092,276 of record CM071597.1, read on the forward strand.
CATCCCTACTGACATGTAGTTTGTTTTTGTTTGGATCATAGAGTCGATAAGCTTTGGTTCCAGGCTCTTCGCCCAGATTGATTACTTGCTTGCTTTCGTTGTCTAACTTGCATGTTTGCTGGCTGGGTATTTTCATGTGTTCCAGACAGCCAAAACTCTTATATGACCAACATGTGGTTTTTTCTCATACCAGGATTCATATGGAGTTATTCTTGTCAATGCTCGTGTTGGAAGTCTGTTCAGCAAATAAATCGAATGTCTAACTGCTTCGCCCCACATAGCTGATGGAAGTTTCTTTTCTTTCAAACAACTTCTAGCCATCTCGACCACTGTCCTGTTTCGACGCTCCACCACACCGTTCTGTTGTGGCATATAGGGTGCAGTATAATGTCTCTTTATCCCATCTTTCTCACAGTATAGTTTGAAATCGTTTGAGCAAAATTGTCCCCCACTGTCTGTTCTGAAAGCTCTTACTTTTCTCTCAGGACCTCTTTCAACCAAAGCACAGAAGTTCTTGAAGGCTGTCAATGCTTCATCTTTGTTTTGCAAAAATGAACCCACATAAAACGACTGTAGTCATCTACAAGTAAAAAGAAATACCTTTTTCCAAAAGCTGTTTCGGGGAGTATTGGACCACAAAGATCTCCATGCACCAATTCCAAAACTTTATTTGTACTATAACTCGCCTTAGATGGGAACTTGTTTCTAACTTACTTCGACATAAGACAACCCGTGCACACCTCGTTTGGTCGAGTAATCCTTGGCATCCCGTTTACCATCTTGTCTTTTAATATAAGTGATAGAGCATGATAATTGACATGTCCCAACCGCATGTGCCATAGTTTTGACACTTCCTCTTGTTTTGACAGTAAACACTTGGGCTCTACTGTATTGATAACAAGTTTATACAGTCTGTTCTGTGATCGCTTCACTTTCATAAGAAGTTTATCCTGAGTGTCATACACCCACAACATATCTCCTCTAATTGCAATTCTATTTCCCTCCTCTGTCAACTGCCCAAGGTTGATTATATTGTTCCGAAGTGTTGGGATATAATACATATCATCGAGTGTTCGTGCCTCCCCATTCTTGCACATAAATGTAACAGAACCTTTTCCCTCTATTTTCATAGTAGAACCATCCCCAAAGCTCACCTGCCCAGATATTTGCTCATTTAATTCCGTAAACTTTGATTTGAATCCAGTCATGTGACTGCTTGCTCCATTGTCCAAATACCATACATTTGAATCACCTTGTGGCTTCGACAGTTTAGAAGGTACTACTTGCTTCTCACTTAGACAAGTTTCCTTTGATTTTTCTTTGTCACACTTCGCTAGAAGCAAGGCTGGTTCATCATCATCAAACTTGGTTATATTCACTTCCTCCTTTTGTTCTCTAGCTCTCCTTGGTCTTCGACAATCAGCAGCGAAATGACCATACCCAGAACAGTTGTAACATTTCAGATTGCTCTTGTCTTGTCCTCCACGACGATTAAAGTTCGATGATGACCCATCAAAATTTCTCCTGTTTGAGCGTTTCAACCACTCGTGTAAGTAATAAATTTCCCCCATCGTTTTCACGTCTTTGCCACTCCTCTTCAGTAAGCATCAGTTGTCCTTCGTTGGATTCACTTTTCCCATTTCCTTTGATCCTCTCCTCATTAGCCTTCAATGAGCCCACAGCTTCCTCCACTAACATAGTTTCCAAATCTCCAAATTTCTCCAAGGTGGAAGCAATCTACAGAAATTTAGCCGGCACTGCACGTAGCAACTTTTTAACCATATAGGGTTCCTTCATTTCTTCTCTCAGAGCTCGTATATTGGTAACAAGCCCATTCAGTTTCAAACAGAAATCGTCTAATTTATCATTGTCCTTCATGCTCAAGGTTTCAAACTCTAAACGCAATGTTTGCATCTTGGCCTTTTTTGCCCGATCTGCTCCTTGACACATTATTTTCAATGCTTCCCACGCTTCTTTTGCTGTTTTCTTTTCTGCAATTGATAATAACATGTCCTCTGGCAAACCTTGATACAACATGGCCAACGCAACTTTATCCGTCTTGTCTTCAACAACTGCATTAGGATCACTCTGCTCTATTGCCCTCTAGACTCCCTGTGATACACCCTCATCTTTATAACGCCCTAGAAATATCGTGATAATTATTGTTATTATTTAATATTAAATGTTGATTATGTGAGGTAATTTTTTTTTTAGATAAAATATATATGACATCATGATTACATGTTTATATGTTGATGTATGTGTGACGTGCTAGTCCATGTAAATTTTATTTGAATTTTATGATTAAAATTTATTTAAATCATGCATTATTGATCTTTGAAATTTTTTATAAAATCATTGGAGTATGTAAAAATCATGAAATCTTTTGCAACATCATATTAGTATATTTATTTAGTTTTTAAAATTTTTGGGTGAATTATTTTGGGCATTTAAGTATTTTAAAATGATTTTAAGAGTTTTATTGTATTTAAAGGATCAAAACTTATAAAATTCATATTTAATTCATTTTTTTATCCTAAAAATATTTTAAAAAAAATGGAGAGGTAGATAATTTTATTTCCAACATTTTAAAAATGATTTTGTGATTTTTCACAAATATTACCCATTTATTTCTATTTTACAAAGCGTATTTTAAAATGTTTGTAAATAAAAAAAAATATTGCAAAATTATGAAAGTACCCATCCTTTTCAATCCTTTTATCCATATTTTCCCCAGATTTCTGTCTGAGCTGTATTCTCAAAAAAAAAAAAAAATCTATCGAGCCCTCTAGAACTATCTATCTCTCTCTAATTCACCTCTCTCAATCTCTCGCTGTTCAATCTCCCTCTTGCAAAACCAGCCTCTCTCCCTCACTCCTCTCTCTCTATACGTCTCTGCATAGCAGTGTATGTGTATATGTGTGTATATGGACTCAGGGGCGTGCGTATGTATCGATTGTGGGGCAAGTTGGGGGGTTTTCGAGTGCTGTTCTGTGTTGGTGTTGCTGCGAGGCGTGAGTGTGTTGCGACAGATGGGTTGTCAAGTTTGTGTGAATTGTGGTGTGTGTATTGTGTGGTTAACCAACTGTCCTCTTCCCTCACCCCTGTTCATTTCTTTTTCCCCTCCCCTGTTCTGATTGTAGTATCTGTGTTGCTGTTAAATGGGCTCGCTTGTGGAGTGTGGGTGGTTAACTGTGTGTGAAGGTGTGTAAATTGATTTTGTGTGTGTTCTGAGTAAGCAGTGACCATGTGTAGGTGCGTGGAGGATTACAGTGTGGGTTGGTGTAGTATAATGCGTGGATAGTGGTGTGTGTAAACACCGTGTATGTGTTTTACGATGGTTGAGTCCTCTCTCAAGTTTCGGTACAAACCAGTCTTGATTCTGGTCTTCTTGATGATGTTGGCTGTTAATTAAACTTCCCCTCCCCTTTATCCATTTTCCCAGCCTTTGTTCGTTGTATTGCAGCGGTAGTGTGTGTCGAGTCCGGTCTCGGAAATTGGGGGTATTGCTGATGAAGGTTTGGTTGTTGTTTGATTATTGGTTTTGGTCTCTGAGTTCCACAGAGTCCAGCTGATTCCCCACCGAGTCCTGCCGAGTTCTTGCATTCATGGCTGTTTCTTTTTTGTTATTATTATTATTATTATTATTATTATTATTATTATTGCTTTCAAATAGTTTTGTGTCGAATAGATTGGTCTTGTAATTTCGTTTTGTTCCATCCGTTTTGTCTGTCGAATTGCTAGTTTTGTCAAGTTTGTTTGAGCAATGATTTGCTTCGTTTTGGCTAGTTCAATGTGCGAATACATCATGTCAAATTTTTATGAAAATTTTCCGTAGTAAATTTCTTTTAAAATAAAATCTGTTTAAATTCTAGATTTAAGATTTTAAAGTGTATATTTCTAGCACCTCAATTTGTATCCGAAAAGTTATTGTACAATATGAGTTTGATTTGGACAGTGGAAAAGGGGATTGAATATTTGGGATGATTGTGTATGGTAAATATGGTTTAGTGGGTCGATTTTATGGTAGTACATGTGGTAATGAATGTTAAGTGTATTAGTGATAACATAAAGTTGTAGTACTTGTATGGTAACTTGAAATTGGTTAATAAGTTGACTGTTACAAGTGGAAATCGAGTATATATTTATAGTGTATATACCAAAGAAATCATGTTGGTTGGTTGGGTCGGTTATATTCCGATGGGTTAGGACGATATTATAAAGGAGGTGCTGTCCAAAATTTTGCTAGAATAATTATGTGATTTGTGTAATAAATTGATAAGGATTATTTGTAAATGGATATGGTATATTTATTAAAAGGTATAAGTATAAGTTGATGATACAATGCTACGTGCTTATGTGATTTATATAATTGTATTACTATATTCTGCAAGTATGATCAATATGTGATATATGTGCCAAATTGTAAAGCATTATAGGACGCGTTTGGGTAGCATAGAGATAAACGATTAAGGTTATAAAAGTACTGAAGTAGTACTTTACCTGTATATAGGTACGCATAGGAGACCAGCTAAGAGCCAGGGCATGTGGAAATGGAATATAGAGGAAGGAAAGAATTATCGGGATTGACAAGTGATAAAGGGAAAATGGATGCGTGATCGAAGAAAGGTCAAGTAGAGACGGATGTAAAGTGATAAGAAGTTAAAGTATTGGAAATATAAACCCTGTGTATTGAGGCAAGTATACTATCCCTCACTTATGGTTCAAGTGACGTGAAATCCTCTTGTATTAATTATCTGTACTTTCAAATTTCTTTCTTGCAAGCATCTATACCTTCTCTTTTAGTTTCAATAATGAGAATTTGTTCTATTAATTTATGATATTCCTTTTAAATCATTTTGTTAGTGCTTATACTCTTTATTTTTATTTCCTGTGACATTCTTCTTCTGTGAATTATAAACATACATTCTTAGATTTTTCTATTATTGTTTATGCTCCTCACCTATCGTTCGGGTGATGATTTCTTTTAAAATCATTTTATTGCAATACTCCTCGTCTATGCTAATATTTTTCAAAGGATGTTTTCTTTTAAATTTATGTAAACTAATTCGAGGTTTATACTGTTGTTGAGGCATGTGTTGCTCAGTGACGGTTAAAACCAAGAATGAATTGAGATCTTCTTAATTATTTAAACTCATATTTGTCATGCCGGTTCTGGCAGCTAAATCCTATAAGTGCTTAGTTGACAAGAGTGAGAACTTAAGTAATTGAGAATTTCTTAAATCTTCGTTTTAAACTATTCGAATCTCTCATGTTAGTTTAAACTTGGTAACGGATTTTCACCAATGGACCCCTTTAGGAGAGGTTTTCTTCAACCTGTCCTACAATTTTATTGTCTTGGAGTTATTTTACAATGATCATTTTAAAACTACTTAATTCGCTTATGTTGATTCAACTTGACAATGTGTTGGTAAATTTTATTAAATGCTTAGCACTTGACTATACCCTTGCTTTATTTTATAATTACAATTGTTGTTATTCATGTTGCAAGTAAATCATTTCACTCAAATGAACCATGCTTTTCGTCACTTGATCATTATATTAATTCGATTTGTCATTGCTATTATTGCTCTTAAACTTTCAGTAAATATGAATAGATGTTTATCATATTCCCATTCAATAGTGCTGAAATTGTTGACCCTGTTTCACTGATATATTATGGAATAATACCCTTCTCTATATCGAACTTGTCGATATCTAGGTCGGAATTTTACTAGACCTCATTTCTTCCAGAGATTTGAGTTGTTAAACTGGAACGTGAGTTTCCAGGGTGCTTGGCTGGTCGAGGTGGTCGATTGTTTCGACACCTGACGTTCAGATTATAGGATTGGACTGTTGTTTTTTTTTTAAAAAATGTTGACCGTAAAGGGTCGGACCAGATTCGTGGTCAGAAGTTATTAAGGCCAATGTGTGTCGTGGATCCATTAATGGACATTGCTGTGTGCGTTTGTCCGGGGTTAGTGCGTGACTGATCAGCAGCCTAACCTTATTGTTTTTATTAATAAAATGCAAAATAGTCCAATTCTATTCCATTTCCTGAATTAAATGAAATGTTATATCTTTAAAGTTCATGAGCTTCTGTAATTGTGAATTATTCCTTTGAGATAAGTTGGTCAGTAATATGTTCACCAATGAATCATTGTAGTATTATTGTTTCACTATACTATTCGCTTGCTGAGCATTCTTTGGCTCACTCTTGCTTCATTTTCTCTAATCTTTCAGGTAGGAATAAGGGTGGATGTTTACATCGTACGAGTCATATGAGAACAATGAGGCAGCCTTTACAGGATAGATCTCGAAGCTACAGCGGGTAAGCACGGATTGGAGTTAAGCTACAGATTAAACGGTATAGTTATTGAAATCAGAATAGTAGAAGAAATTGTAATAATTTGTATGGTTTAGTTTCTTGTTTCATACCATAACCTGGAATCGATCCTCGATGAGGAATCGTTGGTGTATTAAGTTATATTTGTAATTGTTAAATGAGAATTTGGTTTGGGATGAAATACAGGTGGATAGTCCGATTTACGAATACTTCATGCCGAAATTTTCTAAAATTCCCCTGTATCAAAGTCTATTTTATTATTAAAAGTATATTTTTAGTATTGGGAAGTTGAGGCGTTACAATCTTCAGTGCCCATGTAGTGTAATTGTTCTTGGCCAACGTTGGATAGCTTAGGCCTATCGATCCCCCATTTTTGGCTTTGTTGACGTCCATCGCAACTGTCTTTGGCTTTCACTGAGAAATTTCCTGCTCTGATACCAAGTATAGTTACTAAGATTAGATATTAATCTTATATATATTACTGTGATATAAAACAGAGAAAAGCAATGTCTTTTGCTTGCCAAGAAGCGATACTTTTATTACTGAAAAATGAAACATATAAAGAAGATTACAGGAACTGAATGACTGAAAACAAGGAAACAATATCCTAATAAATCTCATCCCAACAACCTCCAACAACTGATTTATTCAAACTCCTAAAATGCTGCTATTAGCCAAAATAGCACATCCAAATCCTATGCAACGAAATAATTAAATAAACGATAACAGTTTTATTTAAACTTAAGACATGTTTAAGATTAGAACCAACATTTTCCTCTCTGTTAAACACTCAGTATACGTATTCTTAGCTTTACTTGTATTATACTGCACATTTTCTTCAAATCTGTTGCTTACATGCCCACGTCCTCTGCCTCGATTGAAACTCTGATTTGCACGTCCACGTCCTCTTCCTCTATTGTATTGTGTATACAATACCTTATCTTTGTCTTCAACAGAGACATTAGTTTTTAGCACTTGAGATTCCGTCTCTTCCTTCTTTAACAATCTTTCTGAATATGCTTGCAAAGATCCCGTAAGTTGATCCACGATCATGGTTTCTGTATCATTTTATTCTTCAATGGAGATGCCAACAAGTTGCAATTTTGTATTCAAAGATCTTAGTATCTTTTCATTGACACGAGCATCTTCAATTTTTTCTCCATAATTATTCATTTGGTTTACAATAGAGGAAACCCTTGTAAAATAATCTGGGACTGATTCTGTTTCTTTCATATGCAATGCTTCAAATTCTCCTCGTAGAGTTTGTAATCGTACCTTTTTTACTTTGTCAACTCCTTTAAAATTATTCTGGAGAATCTCCCAGGCTTCCTTTGCTCTTGCTGTAGATGCAACCTTTTCAAATATGGCTTCATATAAACCCATGTGTATAATAGACAAGGCTTGTTGATCTTGTTTTCGAGCCTTTGCTAGAGCATTTTTCTGAGCCTGACTCAAAGCTCCTTCATTCTCTGGTTCATCGTAACCCTTTTCTACAATCTTCCATGCCTCCTGTGAGTCGAGCAAAGCTTTCATTCGAATACACCAGTGTCCATAATTTTCCTTGGTAAGCTTTGGAACAACAAGAGACCTCTGATGCCAAGTTGTTATACAATGTTTCAATATATCAGGTGTTTGAATATAGCAGAAGAGGAAGTAAAACTACTAGCACATATATATGTGTATATTGTAATTTCCTTGCTCTCTTAAAAATAAATTACATACTTCATCCCATATTTATATTGTGGGAGTTGATCAGGTGAAAATACAAAACATCAACCACATTTAAGCATCTATTAAAAATAAGATCCTCTACGTATACCAGCACCAAGTTCAATGAAAGAAACTCAAGAGTTTATTTTAGTTTATCTCTAACACATACTTTACGTCATATACAAATTATAATCATCGGTTTTTTCTTTGCCTTGGGCAATTAACAATTCTAGAACTGCTGTTGGAGAAGAAATCTGAATTTTTGATGTGTGTTGTGTGTCGTACAAGGACAGAGGCACTATGAAACACTAGTATACTCTTGGGAATTCTAGTGTATATATGTCTTTATTTCAGAACCAGTGGATAGAGTCTTGCATATATATGTAATTCGTTATGAAACCACAAGCTTTGTGTCAGAGATCGAGCTAGGAGTTTCCTCATTCCTAACGAGTAAAATACTAAATAATGATCAGTGTGTGTTAGGTAAATACTAAATACTAATAATATAGGGAATTGTTAAATCCAGAGCAGGATTTTTAGTTCCAGAGCAACTTTCATTTTATGGACTAAACTATCCTTAACATGTGAATGTTCGCGAGCACTATATCATGTGTTGTATGTGTTTATCATATAAGGTTGATTGGGTCATTGTATTAAATCCTACTCTGGAATTAAAAATCCTGCTCTGGATTTAGCAATTCCCATAATATATCACATGAATACACATGAAACAAACAGAACTTTCAGCATAATTTATAAAAGAGGTTTTCGCGCTTTGCACCCCTTATCTTTGGATGTTTTTTCGTTTTGGTCTCATACTTTAATTCGTTACACTTTACACTTAAAACTTTAATTATCCTCACACTTTACACCCTTTTGACTGCCTTCCGTCAAGTCAAGCTGTTAACGTTAAATAAGGAGGGTAAATTAGTCTTTTTACGTACAATTACACAACACTTTGCACCCCTTATCTTTGAGTGTTTTTTCGTTTTGGTCTCGTACTTTAATTCGTTACACTTTACACTTAAAACTTTAATTATCCTAACACTTTGCACCCTTTTGACAGACTTCTGTTAAGCAGTGAACGTTAAGTGGCAGGGGTAGGAGGAGCTCTGGAACGGTCAAAAATTGATTTCTACCCTAATATATACCCTCACCTATACATACTAATTTGTGTCTTCATCTAAATCTTGTATATTCATGGCTTATCTTTGTAGATGCATGAAGTATTATGTAGTCGAGACTGCATGGACCTCTACAAACGCAGGTAGGCGATTTGTGGCATGCCTTGATCGAGTTTGCAACTTTTTTGTGTGGTTGGAACCACCACTTTGTGATAGAGCTCGAGTAATAATACCAAGCTTGATAAGGAGGATAAATATGCTTAAAGTTTAACATGGTATTGAACGTGATGGAAGTGTCACAACAGCAACAACAGATGTGCATTTTACTACTGGAAGAGTACTTGAGAAGAAGTATTGTAGCAAAGCTTTATTTTTCTTAGTTTTGACATGAATGTTGTGAGTTACCATCTTTCTATTAATTATCACATTAATAGTGACAAATACCAAAATCTATAGAGAAAAAATGGTATTTGTAGGAATTAGGAAGTAGGAAGTAATTCTATTAATAGGAATTAGGAAGTATTTTTTTTATTATATTTAACAAAAACTAACATTTTGGAAAATAGTAGTCTTCTATGGAAATACATTTATTAATTAGAAATTCCATTAAAACAATAGTCTAGGAAAATGATAAGAGGTTCTTGTCAATTCTTGAATAAAAAAAGCCAGTATGATTGCTAAATTCATAAGAAAGATCATTTTTTTTGTTACAGTATGTTTCGGCGGATTTAATATTAAGTATAATTTTTTTTTTTGTATTTGGATTAGTTTCAAAATTGAAATTATATTTCTAATGCATAAGAATGAGATTTGATATCTAAGAAGAGTGAGGTGGTTTTAAATTAAATTTTGTTATTTCATTTTTGTTTACAAAATTACATACCCCCTCTATTCCAACCAATTGTTTACACTTTCCTTTTTGGGATGTCCCAATCAATTCTTTACGTTTCCTAAAATAGTAAGTTTTAACACTATTACACCCACTACTTCACTTATTTTAACAATACTTTACACTATTACACCCAGTACTTCACTTATTTTAACAATAAAATCACTATTACACCCACTACTTCACTTATTTTAATCTTAATTCTTGGTCTCCGTGTTAAAAGCAAACGATAACAAATCGTTGGGACGGAGGGAGTATAATTTTAAAACACGTATCTTGATTAGTATCATTCTAATGAATAATAAACAAGAAAATAATTAATTGTGTGGAATAAGAATTATTTGCAGTTCATTAGCAAATAAGTTTTAAGATATATATATATAGATGAATCTATTCCACATAAAAAAGTTGCAGACTCGATTAGGACATGTCACAAATCGTCTACCTGCGTTTGTAGAGGTTCACGTAGTCTGGACTACATAATACTTCCTGCATCTGCAAAGATAAACCATGAATATATAAGATTTAAATGAAGACTCAAATTAGTATGTATAGGTGAGGGTATATATAAGGGTAAAAATCAATTTTTGATCGTTCCAAAGCTCCTCATATCCCTGCCACTTAACGTTCACTACTTGATTTAACAGAAATCTGTCAACAGGGTGCAAAGTGTTAGGATAATTAAAGTTTTAAGTGTAAAGTGTAACGAATTAAAGTATGAGACCAAAACGAAAAAAAATACCCAAAGATAAGGGGTGCAAAGTGCTGTGTAATTGTATGTAAAAAGACTAATTTACCCTCGTTATTTAACGTTAACGAATTGACTTGATGGAAAGCAATCAAAAGATGCAAAGTGTGAGGATAATTAAAGTTTTAAGTGTAAAGTGTAACGAATTAAAATATGAGATCAAAACGAAAAAACATCCAAAGATAAGATCTGCAAAGTGCGAAAACCTCTTTATAAAATGATGGAGACTGTACCTGAGCTCATGATTTTTTTCACCTGAGATTTACCTGAACTCATACTTTATCACAATTCTTCTCAATTTTGAAAATATTAATAATCAAAATTTTCCCTCTCCAACCTTCATGGAATAGTCTAGTAAATCGATTTAGGACTTATAATTTTAGTAGATAGTAAATATTATTTATTAGCTTACGAATTATAATAATATTTTTTTCATTTCCTGATAAATGAAAAAAAATTATTTAAAAGGCATAAATGATAAATGTATCGGAGATGACAAGTACTGAAATGTTTGAAGTAACTTGGAGTTGGCATTTTAATACTTCGCTTAATTACGATGATTTACAAGGGATTGTTGGAGATGCTCCAGGAAAATCCCCGATAGCTGTTAAATCTTCTCCTTTTCCCTTTTGGTTCAACATTCATGCAATTACCAAACGAAGTATAACTATCTTTGTTAAAAAAATGTTACCCTTTTTGTGCTGTGTGTTTGGCTATTAAAATGTACCACACACTGCACACTCTAGCCCATTCTTGCAATAATACAGGAGTAATGTAATTCCTGATGATGTCATAATAATGATGCATTTTCAAAAATCATACGAAACATACCCTACATACATCTGACACTAACGTGGCCTTAACAACCCAACAAAGGAACCAGATTGACTTAACCCTACAAGAAAAGAAGTCCATTCTTACAAAGATTTGAAAAAAAATCCAGTTACAAGAAGACGATAACAGGGATGTTACTCCTCGAATCTATTATACGCCAACATGAGTTTTGTGCCTATTTAGTAAATTAATTGGAAGGAATTGAACCCATGACCCTTCCAACACTTGTAACTTTGTGTTCACATGTACAACCACTAAACCAAATCACTTCTTTGTGCAACTTTTTAAACTCGTTCACTACATGCTCAAACAACTCACCTATTAGCAATATTTATTTGTAATTTATTCAAGATAAAATTGCCCACATAATTTTTATTAATTTTAATAATTTGAATTTTGATAATTAAAACTATGTCATTCATATACTCATAAATTTATGCTCACGTTTATTTTTATGATTTATTAGGGATAAAATCATTAAAATATTTGCACATATAATAGTAAAAAATGGTAGTCGGGGAGGGAAATATAAATTGACAAGTATGATGTCGTCGAAGTCAGAATTAAGAAAGGTACTGAGTGGCTGAAAATTGGTCAAAAAAAAAAAGCAAAAGTGAGGAGGTAGGTGACGGAAAATAATTAGACGTCAATGTCAAGTAGGTAAACGGGCGGAAGTGAAAATAGATCTATAAAATTTTATTATAATATTTCTTTTTTGTAACAATTATATCTACATATTAGTCAAATGGCCAGATTATGTTTATTATTAAATTGTTACATTGATGAATGAAGTGTATAACATATTTTTACTCGGTATCATTATAATATTTTATTTTATGTATGAAAGGTACTGAGGTGGCCGAAGATTGGTAAAAAAAAAAAAAAATCGAAGTGAGGAGGTAGGTGACGGAAAATTAGTAGAAGTTATCTCAAGTAGGTAAACGGGCGGAAGTTAAAAAAAATATATAAAAATTTATTATAATATTTATCTCTTTTAACAATTATGTCTATATTAGTCGACTGTCCAGAATACAAAAAATGATAAATAAGGTGTAAAACATATTTATACTCGATATCAGTATAATATTTTATTTTAAGTATATTTGCACTATATCGGTTAATCCTATTATCATCGAGTAATTTATAGATTGATTAACAAAATAGATTAAAATATTAAAAATAAGAAATAATTTACATATGGGATTTGGATTTGGTAAAAAATTGTCAATATGGTTTTGATATCTATTGTCCCTCGCACTTTATTTTTGCAGCATTTTGGTAATATGCTAATGTTATTAACTTCATACAAAATGAGTTTTGCAACCATATATAAGATAATAATTTTTACTAATTTTAATAATTAATGCCATTCATATACTCATAAATTTATGCTCACGTTTATTTTTATGATTTATTAGGGATAAAATCATTAAAATATTTTCACATATAATAGTAAAAAATGGTAGTCGGGGAGGGAAAATATAAATTGACAAATATGATGTCGTCAAAGTCAGAATTAAGAAAGGTACTGAGTGGCTGAAAATTGGTCAAAAAAAATCAAAGCGAGAAGGTAGGTGACGAAAAATAAGTAAACGTCTATGTCAAGTAGGTAAACGGGCGGAAGTGAAAATAGATCTATAAAATTTTATTATAATATTTCTATTTTTTAACAATTATATCTATATATTAGTCAAATGGCCAGATTATATTTATTATTAAATTGTTACATTGATGAATGAAGTGTATAACATATTTTTACTCGATATCATTATAATATTTTATTTTATGTATGAAAGGTACTGAGGTGGCCGAAAATTGGTAAAAAAAAAAAATCGAAGTGAGGCGGTAGGTGACGGAAAATTAGTAGAAGTTATCTCAAGTAGGTAAACGGGCGGAAGTAAAAATAGATATTTAAAAATTTATTATAATATTTATATCTTTTAACAATTATGTCTATATTAGTCGAATGGCCAGAATACAAAAAATGATAAATAAGGTGTAAAACATATTTATACTCGATATCAGTATAATATTTTATTTTAAGTATATTTGCACTATATCAGTTAATCCTATTATCATCGGGTAATTTATAGATTGATTAACAAAATAGATTAAAATAATAAAAAAAAGAAATAATTTACATATGGGATTTGGATTTGGTAAAAAAATGTCAATATGGTTTTGATATCTATTGTCCCTCGCACTTTATTTTTGCAGCATTTTCGTAATATGCTAATGTTATTAACTTCATACAAAATGAGTTTTGTAACCATATATAAGATAGTAATATACCAATTTCACTTGAATTTTAAACTCCAATGCGAGTTTCAACCCGGTGTGAGACTAATAAACTCGAAAATTGTTGATATATACAATGTCTTATGATCACGGATGTGTTATATGTATTTTTTTATTTTTCGGCTATCATTTTGCTGTTACCTCAAATTTAAATGATATTCGGGATGCTTCATTATCGTAGTTATGTCTATATTATTTTCATAGACTGAATTTTATCGTACATATGAACTTTTACAACATAATTCATTCGGTGCATACATTAACACATATCATTTTAAAAACCCGTTATGAGTTATGACACTTTAATTTATTCAAGATAAAATTGCCCACATAATTTTTATTAATTTTAATAATTTAAATTTTGATAATTAAAACTATGCCATTCATATACTCATAAATTTATGCTCATGTTTATTTTTATGATTTATTAGGGATAAAATCATTAAAATATTTTCACATATTATAGTAAAAAATGGTAGTCGGGGAGGGGAAATATAAATTGACAAATATGATGTCGTCGAAGTCAGAATTAAGAAAGGTACTGAGTGGCTGAAAATTGGTCAAAAAAAATCAAAGTGAGGAGGTAGGTGACGAAAAATAAGTAGACGTGTATGTCAAGTAGGTAAACGGGCGGAAGTGAAAATAGATCTATAAAATTTTATTATAATATTTCTCTTTTTTAACAATTATATCTATATATTAGTCAAATGGCCAGATTATGTTTATTATTAAATTGTTACATTGATGAATGAAGTGTATAACATATTTTTACTCGGTATCATTATAATATTTTATTTTATGTATGAAAGGTACTAAGGTGGCCGAAAATTGGTAAAAAAAAAAAATCGAAGTGAGGCGGTAGGTGACGGAAAATTAGTAGAAGTTATCTCAAGTAGGTAAACGGGCGGAAGTAAAAATAGATATTTAAAAATTTATTATAATATTTTTCTCTTTTAACAATTATGTCTATATTAGTCGAATGGCCAGAATACAAAAAATGATAAATAAGGTGTAAAACATATTTATACTCGATATCAGTATAATATTTTATTTTAAGTATATTTGCACTATATCAGTTAATCCTATTATCATCGGGTAATTTATAAATTGATTAACAAAATAGATTAAAATATTAAAAATAAGAAATAATTTACATATGGGATTTGGATTTGGTAAAAAAATGTCAATATGGTTTTGAAATCTATTGTCCCTCGCACTTCATTTTTGCAGCATTTTCGTAATACGCTAATGTTATTAACTTCATACAAAATGAGTTTTACAACCATATATAAGATAGTAATATACCAATTTCACTTGAATTTTAAGCTCCAATGCGAGTTTCAACCCGGTGTGAGACTAATAAACTCGAAAATTGCTGATATATACAATGTCTTATGATCACGGATGTGTTATATGTATTTTTTTTTTATTTTTCGGCTATCATTTTGCTGTTACCTCAAATTTAAATGATATTCGGGATGCTTCATTATCGTAGATATGTCTATCTTATTTTCATTGATTGAATTTTATTGTACATATGAACTTTTACAATATAATTCATTCGGTGCATACTTTAACACATCTCATTTTAAAAACCCGTTATGAGTTATGACACTTTAATTTAGTTACTCGTGTATTTTGTTGAATTTGTACATGTCTAAATATGGATTGTTTTGAAATTTGAGATATTACCTTGGGGTTTTGAAAGTTCGCTTCTAAGAATAGATATATAGTATGTATTTGAAGAAAAGATTTTGGTATGGTCAATTTGCTGTTGAAAGGATACATCTGCGATGGTCAAATACCATGATCTTAGAAAAGCACACATCACATATTTATTTTGAACGTGCACAACTATTAGAATAAATTTGTTATTCTCCTTGTTCTCCGAAATTGGTTGGAGAAAAGGATCCAAAATTGGAAATGTGCGCTGAAATCCAAAATTGGAAATATGCGCTGAGATTTTATTAGCAGAACTATATGACTCTATTACTTTTTTTTTCGTCACATTACATTATTTCTTACAATATTAAATTAGAAATAATATAATATTTAATTCTTCATCCACCCAAAATAAATAAGCCATCTGTTTTCTCATGTATTTCAATACAACAAGATTATTGTGGTAATACTTGGCATTTAATTAACTCTTACTTAAAGCTTTCAGTCGGTCATTCTTCTTACACTGACCAAACATAACTAAAAATATAACTTTCGCGGTTTAGAATCTAATAATATTTTGAAACTATAACATCTAAAATAGATCGAAATACGTAAAGTAGACTAATACGAGAAAATTCTATGAACTATTATATGGCAAGCACGGGCCATCATTCTAGTTAAACTTTAAACAGCCGAACACATAATTCCCTTTTAAATGCTTCTTAATCATAGATATCTAATTAAACTTATAGCCCTCAACTAAATAAATCCATTAAAAATATAAATCGTACGGACATAAATTGTTATATTAACAAAACTAACAATGACATGCAATATAAGTTCCTTTAGGAATTGGGCCCTATTACTAAATGTTCTTTAAAAAAAATTTGAGCTTCCACTTCAAAAGAAAGGTTCTCTAAAAAAAATTCTAAAAAAAATTCGAGCTTCCACTTCAAAAGAAAAATTTTCTAAAAAAAATTCGACCATCCACTTTAAAAGATTCAACTTCAGAACTAACTCGAAAAAAAAGAAGGCCGTTATGTCTTCTTTCTTTACTCTAAACCAAACCAAACCAAACCAAACATACCCAATATATCCCGCTCAGAGCAGGGTCTGGGGAGGGTAGGTTGTACGCAGACCATGCCCCCACTTTTTAGGGTAGGGAGGCTGTTTCCGTGAAGACCCTCGGCTATGTGCACGGCATATATGGTGTGTGAAATAAACAAAGGAATCTAAAGGACATGCGATAACGTTCATAGCAATACCTGAGCCCATGGCTTTCTCCACACGGGACTTACCTACCATGCCCCTAGATACCACCAAGCGAAGCTCCCTGCACCTGCACCTGTACAACCGGGAAACATATGATAATGAAAATAATAAATGAAAATGGAAAAGATATCGGAAAAAGCCTGACTCCTAAGATATGGTCATCCGTGACAACCCAACTCTGAGGTACTCCACAACACAGCCGTCCCCTAGAAGAGAGTCCACCACTCTGATTTGTCGCCTCCACGAACACCTGTCTGCGGTCATGGTCTCACTTAGGTTCAAAGCCTTCAAATCCAACTTAAGCTGTTCTTCCCAAGACCTCCTCGGTCTGCCTCTCCTCCTCACCCCATCAACCGAAAGACTCTCGACCCTTCGCACTGGGGCTTCCGGCCGCCTCCTACGGACGTGGCCGAACCATCTCAACCTCCATTCCCTTACTTTCGCAGAAAGACGCGCCACTTCGAGCTCGGTCCTGAACACTCTATTAGGGATTCTATCTAGCATCGTGCGGCCACACGACCACCGCAACATCCTCATTTCGGCTGCTTCCAACGTGCTTTCGTGGGTCTTCTTCGCTGCCCAGCACTCCGAACCATATAGCACCGCAGGCCGAATAGCCGTTCTATAGAATCTCCCTTTCAACTTTAAAGGAACCTTCTTGTCGCACATCACCCCTGACGCTGCCCTCCACCTTAGCCACCCAGCATTGATACGATGCTTGACATCGTCTTCAACCTCACCTTCCTTCTGGATGATCGACCCCAGATACTTGAACTTATCCGTACGTGGGACGATCTGATCTTGGATCTTAACCTCCCCCCTAGACTCCGCCACTAGCACAATATCGTCCGCGAAGAGCATGCACCACGGGACGGCGTCTTGGATTCCGCGTGACATGACATCCAGGATAAGTGCGAAAAGGAGAGGACTAAGGGCCGATCCCTGATGAAGCCCAATCTCCACTGTGAAGAAACGAGAGTCACCCACTGGGGTCCTGACGCAAGAACTAGCTTGGGAGTACATGTCTTGAATCACTCTTACGTACGCCGACGATACACTCCGCTCTACGAGGGTCTTCCAAATCGCTTCCCGGGGTATACTGTCATAAGCCTTCTCGAGATCAATAAACACCATATGTAGGTCTTTGCGGCGCTCCCTGAACTTCTCCATAAGGCGTCTGGCGAGATGAATGGCCTCGATCGTCGATCTCCCCGACATGAAACCAAATTGATTCTCTGAGATTTCAACTTCTCTTCTAATCCGGCCTTCTACCACTCTCTCCCAGAGTTTCAAAGTATGGCTGAGTAATTTAATACCCCGATAGTTACTACAACTCTGAGCATCTCCTTTCTTCTTTCTTTACTCTGCTTTCCTCTTTTCATATGAGTGCGATCATGCACTTGTTAAAATACTCCATCAATGTATTCTTTACTTTATTAGATTTTTCATGCCATATGCTCATCATTCACCTTCATAGTAAAATCTCATTAACAACATTCATATGAATCTCAAACCAAGCAGGTACATCTTTCAAGTTATGTCTTGGTACGACGTTCTTGTGAGTATTTAAATTTTTGTAATCAATCATAATTCATAACCAAAAAATATATAGAAATCTCAGATCAATCCCTGTTCTCATTTGTAATTTTTCGACTGTCTCCTTGTTACAGAATATGCTTTCCTTGTTGCGCTGTGTGCTTTTGCTGCTCGACAGTCTAATTCTAGGATCTTATGCTAAACGTTACAAAATAATTTACTAATGACAAATTGGCTCGCTCGGGTATGTTTCTGGCTTCTACCAAGTAATTGAAGCACACTTTTGAAATCTTTTGTCGGGTTACAAGTATTCAGAGTAATCCGGAGCATAGAAGTAAAGATGTTTGGTTTCTTTGTCTCAGTCCTTAAAAAAGTATATGGTAATCAAGAGCAGTCGTTACCCGGTGCTCGAACTGCTACTACAGATCAGTTCCCGGTGCATCAGCAAAATCATCACAATGCATTCTCATTTTCAAGAATCGATTCGCCTAGTTCAATTCCCGGTGCTCGAACTGCTACTACAGATCAGTCGAAAAACCTGCCCCCTTCTTTCAGTTTTACCCAAAAATCAAACACTTCCTCCTCGGTTTACAATCAACCAGAACGTACCATACCAAGAGTTACTGTCAAAGTTGATTCAGGTATTCATCCTAAGAAAACACCAGATGTACCCACTAAAACTCATACTGTCTTTCCATTGTCAACTAGTTCCTCTTCCAAACTTCCATTTGAAGTAGGTTCATCATCTTCTTCCATGTTGGGTGCACTCCCAGGTTCCACCCAATCTCCTTCAGTGTCCAATAAGCCTATTCTGTCTCGTGCTGCACCTGACCCGACATCACACCTGACAAAGAGTAAATATAATGTTGTGGAGGAGGGTTCAACTCCTCTTTATGTAATTCCAGAAGACATCAAAGGTCTGATCAAACAAGATATTGTGCCGCGAGTTCTAAAGAAACCTTTGTCTCCACAAACCTACAAGGATTACTTTGCAGCATTGCTTTATGCCGAGGACTATTACCTTGAGGTACTTCAATGTTAAAATAAATGATTTGGCTTACTAATAAATAACAGATTTTGTGTTATACTGTCACTGAGGCCTACATGTTTCTTGCATTGTTTTCCAGTGACCGACTAAACTCCTAAAGCATGCTTCTGTTTATTATTGGAACACTATGAGGTCAATTACAACATTAACTAGTCGTTTACTATGCTAGTGAAACCTAGATGCCTAATTTGGGAACCACAACTGGTAGCAAATTTTCATCTACTGGGAGTTGTAACCATTAAAATGGATAATATTTTGGTTATATGTAGTCATTGGAGACTGAATCTGTAATTAAGTGTATGCATACGATTATAAGTGTCCTACAGAGCTGGAGTATTGCGTGGAATGACTGGTTTCTAGAGCCTCTAAACCAATCTTTACTTATTCATTCCTATATGTTAGTATGCTGTCAAGAGCATGGTACCTCTTAATAACTGGTTTCCCGTACATTTGCTTTTGCTTATTTTCTTGCTCCAGTACGAAGTAATAAAAGTGTCTTTATTGCTGCAAATACAGGAATAATTTATTGTAGTTCAGTTTATTGCTTTTGCGTTCTACTCTATTATTAAGCTTGTTGCAATACGATCAGAAATGGGATGGGTTTGAGATGAAGAATGTCACTCTGAAGCTGCAAGAAGCAGAAATACATGGCAAGAAAGGCAAATCCAAACACAGTAACAGTGATAAAGAAGATGATAAAATTTTTGTGGAATTTGAGATAGATGCCATTCCTGAGAAGCGACCATTTCTTCTATCTCGGGACTTTGCCTCTGTACGGCCTTCTGGCAGAAAAGTTGATCCATTTCAGGTCAGAATTTCATCCCTTAGATCAAGTTTTTTCTGCAGATGAAGCATATTCATACGTCATACTTTACATAATAAGATTTCAGAGTTTCACTCTTTCCATTTGCTTCCTCTTTCGTAAGTTATGTCATCATATCTTGCTCACTTTTCAGATATCATTCCCATCATCTTATAACATTTGATGACTTTCCTAGCCACAATTAGAAAAACACAAAATTCCAGGTATAAAGAAAAGTTACAAGCTGTTGGCAACCATATAAAATTTATCTATTGTCCTATCTTGCCCCACTGAAACCACACTAGTGCTGTAGTCATCAGGGATCATATCAGGTTAAATATGAGTCCTAGGTTTCTCAATACAAATGGAGTTCATTCAGCATTAGCACCTATCCAGAAATAATTTTGGGGGGGGGGGGGGGGGGGTTCACCAAATAATTTAGGGGAAAGTACCCTTGTATTTTTTTAAATTTCTGCAGGTACACCTCTATATATTTATATAAATTTTTGATGGTGAAGAAGCAAACATTCTTAAGGGGGAACACATGTCCTCCTGTGCTGCTTCCTTGATGTAATGTGTCAGTATTAGCCTTTTCAGTTGTATATGTATGTGTCAGCCTAGTAAGAACGGGGAGGGAAATATGATAGCATGATAGGCAAGTTTGGACCCATCTTCCTTCTATCAGCTTTGACGATTTAGGATACTTTGTTTAGAAAATCTTACATTTCAATTAAGAAACTCTGTAGGTGCAGTGTTTCTTTAATTCAGAATTAGATTATATATGGAATGTTATACATTTCTGACTGGTTGCATTTTGAATAGCTAAACAATTTATAGCGATAAAGTTGTCAAGATATGTAACTAATTTTATTTAAATCTTCAATAGGGCATCATCTTCCGTGTGGTGAGAAGTAATATTGTGCTAGTTGAATTTGGAGACGATTTTCATGCTCAGCATTACTCTTCCTGCAAATATGATGTTAAGTTCTCATTCAATAGAGCATGTTTAAAGAGGGCTCATCAAGCAATTGCAGCAGCATCTGATATGTTGTTCACAAAATGCCTCTTTCCCGACTGCAGACCTAAATATAGCTCTTACTATTCAACTGCTATTAGTCGAATTATAAACATCAGTGACTCACATGCTTATCTTGTAGAAGGCTCACTATCAATAACTAGAGGCAAACAATTGTCAAGAACTGGGATATTGGTTCGAGATGCAGTAGTCCGATTATGTCAGGCCTCTTCACTTAACAAAATTCTTATATGTGCACCTTTAAACAGCACATGTGATGTATTTATGAGAAGCCTGCGAAAAGAAGTTGGTGATTCTAACATATTTCGGGCCAATGCTGCCTTCAGAGAGTTAGATGGTGTACCTGTTGACATCCTCCCTTTTTGCCCGTATAAAGAGAAAGAGGAAGTCTTTACTTGTCCATCCCTTTCACAACTTCTGAAATTTAAAGTTATTCTATCAACTTTCATGAGTAGCTTTACGCTCCATAGTAATGGTATAGAAGGTGGACATTTTACTCATATAATCCTGGTTGATGCAAGCTCCGCAATTGAACCAGAGATCATGGTTCCTTTGACAAACCTGACAACTGTATCAACAAAAGTAGTGGTAACTGGTTCTCCTGGAAACCAGTCAGGTTGGGTTCGTTCCAACATTGCAAAGCAAAATGGATTGAGGACTTCATATTTCGAGAGACTCCGGAAGAGCAACTTCTACAAGGATCTCAATCCCGAGTATATCACAAAAGTTGAAGATGATTCTAGTTTGCCAGCTTCATCGAACTTCAGGTAAGCTATCTTTTCTTGAAATGCCTCACTTATAAGCAAGGTACTCGGTGCGTATTTTGTCTGTCTTTCCTTCTCTGCAATTATATCTGTAAACCTGAAGGCATTTAGATTTGCCTGCTTGTAAATATGAACATTTTTTCTTATCTCTGAACATTGTAAGAAGCTTTCTTATCAAGAACATGACAGGGCCTTCTTGTCCCAACGGAGGAATGATTATTAAAGTAATAATCCTGTTTAATTTAAATTTTTTGCACCAATAGTTTGGCAGGATATTGCTATTTCAATTGTCCTCGTGATGGTAACGGGAGAGTGGCTCACGTATGATACTCATTGTCGTCAATAAGAATGAATTGTTAAATAGTTATTTTGTAAAAAAAAATATTTTTTTGTTTTACCTCCAGTTATAAAATTTATCCTGTTTTATGTTTTATTTTGCTCAAATGCCGGAGCCTACAGAAGCGTACAGCCATACATGGTTGATATTGAGAAAATCGTAATACCTAAACATTAACTCAAAACTCGTACATTTATAAACATCTTAATCAGATTTTTTCTTTTTGTTTAGCTAGAAATAAAAATAAGCATATTTACCTTTTACTTTAAAGGAAATTAAAAGACGTTTAACTCTTTTTATTTCTAAAAATTAAATTATTATATTCTCCCAGTTTTGAACCCATCTTGAAATATAAGTTCTAGGATGAAGTACATTATTTTTTTTTTTCAAAAGAAAGAGACGTTTCATTAATTGATCATATAACGAAAGTACACACCCCAAAAACTATAAAGGATGTTGAGGATTTCTTTCATCCACAAAAATTTATAATCTAATCGAAAGGTATGCTTAAGTATGGATCGTAATCTAAGTTATGACTAGCAACAGAAAGAGATTCCGCCGTAAAAGTTTAGACAATAAAATTTTTATATCTTAAAGGAGAACACCTAATACATGATCACACTACAAGAAAAATAGCTTCAGAGACCACTTTTCAACCGTTGTCTGTCATAGAAGTTTCCCGTTGACTATTGATCCGCCGTCTATGGTACTGTCACACACCAGTATTCCACCGGTGTATAGATGCTATCAGAGCAACAGGTAATAAAATCTTTGTATGAGATACTTGACACAACGGAATTCTCCCGTTAAAAAAATTTGACACAACTGTTAATCATCCGTTGTACTGGTAGTATCTATACAACGTTGAGATACTGATGTGTGATATTATCAAAGACGGCGGCTCAATAGACAACAGCTGATAGACAACAGTTGAAAAGTGGTCTCTCACTACACACCAGTATTCCACCGGTGTATAGATGCTATCAGTACAACGGGCAATAAAACCTTTGTATGAGATACTTGACACAACGGAATTCTCCTGTTGAAAAAATTTGACATAACAGTTGAAAAGTGATGTCTGACTTGCTTCTGTTGTAGTGGGTTTGAACAACAGTTTGTTATTTTATTGGTGTTGTGCCAAAGCAAATTAACAACGGTTTGTGAACGAAAAAGATGTTGTATGAAGCTTTACTAGCATTGTTTTATTACATTTATGCACCAAAATAAACAAAAATGGATATTTCATTAACAAAAGAATCCATAATTTACACCATTCTTACATCAAGGAGCAAAGTCAAAATGATTACTATAACCAAGCCTATACCAAACTAACAAAAACAATATTATTCATCTAAACAGGAACTTCCCATCAATATTAATCACTATAAATCTACTACCAATACCAATTCCATCATCTAATTCCCACAAAATCGCACATAAAGATCTGTCTTGCGTGTGTCAATTTCTGGCAATCTTGTGTCCCGACCACCTTCTTCCATGCTCTTCACATAGTCCACCAAATGTCACCAATTATCTTCTTGAAACAAGCTCTTATTCAACCTTAGATACGTAAATGCACTCAACGCATTTCCAGGATCTGAACACACTAACTAAGAAGAGCACTATGTACCCAACTTGTTAATCATTCCTGGAAGAATATCTTGTAATTCTGAAAACAATAAAAAAAGTTATCAATATTAGAATCTGAAAAGGTGCAGACACATCAGACCTCCCATGATATATTGTATACCTTAAACCTATTTTCCCATTGAAACATCACAAGGGAGCTAAACAAGAAAAACTTGCCTTTGTAGGGTCAATTATACCAGCAGCCATCAACTCCTCATACTTTCCCGTTGTAGCATTGTAACCATACTTTTGATCATCATTATTGAGCACCTGAATCAAATAGTGGAAATCATTTAATATAATACCAGAATAACCAATACATTAGGCACATTACACTACACAGACATGTAGAAATTGAAGTTACCTTTTCAATTACAACACTTCCACTGACCCCAGCCTATACACCATTATTTACACCATTCTTACATCAATGAGCAAAGTCAAAATGACTACTATATAACCAAGCCTATACCAAACAAAATCTGACACAACATCAAACCTTAACACAAATGACATTAAACTATAATTAAACATCCTCACATTGAATCTCTACTGGGATTACTTTCAAGACATTGAATCTCGCAGTCTTTGACAAGGACCTGTCAGATGGGGAAACGTTACAAACAATTCACAAGAATACATTTTACAACTTCATAAAAGAGGACAAGCTAGATAGGAATGCATTTAGATAAAACCTCCAACTCATGTCTTCTTTTCTTCTGTTGTAAGCACCAGAGGTTTCGCGTAGCAAGTACTCCTTTGTTCCAATCGAAGGATTATTTTTGCTGTAGTAAAACCATCATCTATTGTACCTGATGTCAAGTCGAAAGTCAAACAGATGATGATTTTACCACGGCTAAAGTAATCTCCGAGGATTTCCATCCCGTTGACTACAAGAGGACAAACCAAATGAGCAAAAGAGTTTTGTACTACTTAACATTTTGGATATGCATAAACCTTTACAAAATAGCTACCCATCACAAAATACTTTGACCTTTGATAAAACAGAGGCAGAAATACAATGTGCAAAAGGGTAGACACCATCACACCAAGCAACAATTAAATACATATTCAACAACCAAACCAAGTTAGATAGATATCTCAGTTAATTTTGTTTATCGTAGCAAGAAAACAGAGCATATACATATAAAATTGAATATACATCATATCCATCCCCAAATTGAAATTCATCGAAGCCCATAATTAGACAAACAAAATCGAACAAATCAAACAAATCCGAATCACACACACACACACACACACACACACACACACACACACACACACACACACACACACACACACACACATATATATATATATATATAGAGAGAGAGAGAGAGAGAGAGAGAGAGAGAGAGAGACCTTGAAATTGAAGGTGGAGAGGTCCTGAATAGGAAATTGGGAAGAAGAGGACAATGAAAAAACCCTAACCAAGTGGAAGGAGAGAACTCCATACTCGATATATATGAATCGAAGGTGTCTGTGTGTTTTGATTTTTTGGAGACAAGAAGGAAGTGAAAACTGAAACCTCAAATTTAAGGGGGAAGTGAAATATTCAGATGGCCAAAATGAGGTTCTAGAGGGAAGTTAAATATTTCATTCGAATTGAATTTTATTCGAACTTAATTCGAATAAATGTTAGTAACAATATTATCAATGTTTCGCGTTTTGATTTATTAAAAAATGTCAATTTCAATCCTTTTAATGTTACTGCCAAAATTTCAATTTTTTTTTGGGTTCGGTAATTTAATGGTCATCTGGTACGTTTCACGTTTCTATTTTTTAAAAAATGTTTCTCGACGATACAACCCTACGGATGCCAAGATCCATACTTTTTAATGTTACTGCCAAAATTTCGAAAAAAAAATGATTTGGTTCGGTAATTTAACGATCAATAGGTACGTTGACCATAACCCCTAAACAGTGTTTTGTCAGGATTTCGCGTTTCGATTTTTTTAAAAAGTTTTCTCGACGATACAACCCTACGGATGCCAAGATCCATCTTTTTAATATTACTGCCAAAATTTCAAAAAAAATTGATTTGGTTCGGTAATTTAACGGTCAACTGGTACGTTGACCAAAACCCCTAAATAGTATTTCGTCACGATTTCGCGTTTCGATTTTTTAAAAAATGTTTCTCGACGATACAACCCTACGAATGCCAAGATCCATACTTTTTAATGTTACTACCAAAATTTCGAAAAAAAATTTATCTGGTTCGGTAATTTAACGATCAACTGGTACCTTGACCATAACCCCTAAACAGTGTTTCGCCAGGATTTCGCGTTTCGATTTTTTAAAAAATGTTTCTCGACGATACAACCTTGTGGATGCCAAGATCAATCCTTTTTAATGTTACTGCCAAAATTTCAAAAAAAAAATTTATTTGGTTCGGTAATTTAACGGTCAACTGGTACGTTGACCATAACCCCTAAATAGTATTTCGTCAGGATTTCGCATTTCAATTTTTTAAAAAATGTTTCTCGACGATACAACCCTACGGATGCCAAGATCCATCCTTTTTAATATTTTTGCCAAAATTTCGAAAAAATATTTTTATTTGGTTCGGTAATTTAAGGGTCAACTGGTACGTAGACCATAACCCCTAAATAGCGTTTCGTCAGGATTTCGCGTTTCGATTTTTTAAAAAATGATTCTCGACGATACAACCCAACGGATGCCAAGATCCATTCTTTTTAATGTTACTGCCAAAATTTCGAAAAAAAAAATTTATTTGGTTCTGTAATTTAATGGTCAACTGGTATGTTGACCATAACCCCTAAACAGTGTTTCGTCTGGATTTCGCATTTCGATTTTTTAAAAAATGTTTCTCGATGATACAACCCTACGGATGCCAAGATCCATCCATTTTAATGTTACTGCCAAAATTTCGAAAAATATTTTTAATTGGTTTGGTAATTTAACGGTCAACTGGTACATTGACCATAACCCCTAAATAGTGTTTTGTCAGGATTTCGCTTTCTGATTTTTTAAAAAATGTTTCTCGACGATACAACCCTACGGATGCCAAGATCCATCCTTTTTAAAGTTACTGCCAAAATTTTGAAAAAAATTATTTGGTTCGGTAATTTAACGGTCAACTGGTACGTTGACCATAACCCCTAAACATTGTTTCGTTGGGATTTCACGTTTCGATTTTTTTAAAAATGTTTCTTAACGATACAACCCTACGGATGCGAAGATCCATCCTTTTTAATGTTACTGGCAAAATTTTGAAAAAAAATATATATTTGGTTCGGTAATTTAACGGTCAACTGGTACGTGGACCATAACCCCTAAATAGTGTTTCGTCAGGATTTCGCGTTTCGATTTTTTAAAAAATGTTTCTCGACGATACTATACTCTTATAAAATATTTTTTATAAAATTATTTCGATTTATATAAATCTTATATTAATTTATTTATATAAATATATCTTATATAAATATTAATTTATTTATTTCCCTTCCCCCTTTACATACCCCTTTGACCCCCAAATCGATCCAATCCCTAATTCATTTCTCCCCCCCCTCTCTCTCTCTCTCTCTCTCTTACACACACTTCATCTTTGCGCAATGGTCGTTGTCTTTCATCTCAGACTTCTTCTTGGTAATCCGCAATGGTCTCTCGTTATTGCTCGATTTACCTCGATGAAGTCTGGGCTGGGGACGAAGAACATTAATTGGAGATTTTTTTTCGTTCCTTGGATTAATTGGATGATTAATTGGAGATTGTAGACGAAGAGGCTGGAGGACGAAGCAGGAGTATGGTCCTCTCATGTCAAAATTTGGTGAGCTCATATGACGTTCTATAGTGTGTATATATCTTTATTACTTGATTGTCATGTCAAAATTGTAGTAATTAAATTGTATTTTTCATGTTAAATTGCTATACAAATTTTTCAATTTCTGTGCAGTGCATAATTAACTAGCAGACACAAAATGAAGAGTCTCCTTGGGAATGAATATGTGTAGAGCAGATGTATCTCTCCATATTAGCTATATCCTTTCATTTCCCTACTATTATAAATATATATTAGACTGATAACTCATTAGTCACACGCTACATACAATTCTTTACCACACACAAAACACCAATATTAGAGAGATGGCAAGCCATTGGACTATTCCCAAGCCTGGTTATGTTAAACTTAATGTTTATGGTTGTTACACAGATAATCCCTTGCACAATGGGAACAAAACTGGGGTGGGGGCTATTATTAGAGATGATGAGGGCAAGAATGTGAGGATGCTAAGAGGTACTCAGGCAGGGTTATCTGAGAAGAGGATCATGTGCTTTGCCATGATGGTGGGGCTGAGGCTTGCATGGGAGGAGAAGAAGCCGTTGGTTATTCTTGAAACGAATAATTGGTTTGCATTTCTGGCCTATTATGGAAAATGGGATGAAGAATGCAAGTATGAGATAAACCAGATCCAAAGACGAAAGAGTGACATGAATGTGAAGGTTGAAGTGAACTACATCCCTCCCCCTGCCAATAAATTGGAAATCTACCTTGCTCAGAATGAGGATGAGACCAAAGAGGACATACATGTTACAAAGAAGCCATTTGGGAAGGTTCTTGAGATTTGGTATGATGGTGCAGACTTGAAACCATTGGCTGCAAGTGTAGCTATAGTTTCAATCTCAAGTTTTCTCTATTACTTATAATTTGATCTGAATTTGTTTTTTCCAATTACATGCATAAAACTTGTTCTTATACCATGTTTGTTATACGGGAATAAAGCTTGTTCATGTAAATATTCTAGGGGTTAAATTTAATTTGTTTAAATATGTCAAAGCATAGAACCAGAATTGTAGGAGAGTGTTTGAATATGTTATATAAAGATATACAAACTGCTTAATTTGTGTATGTGCATATGTTTTATAAAGATATACAAACTGCTTCTGGAAATCAAGTTGGTCAGTGCCTGGTTTAATTCAGATCTTAAAACTGATTACATATTTGGATTCCTTGCGAAACAATGGATGGAATAGGCACTTGAGTCATGTCAATCAGATTTAAAATGAATGAGTTATGGCCAGTCAAAGTTGAGCCATTAGAGTTGACTTCGGGAAAAGAAAGAAAATAAGTAAGATGGTTGTGATGTTGTGTATAGTAATTGGTCTTATTTTAAAGGCAATATGTAATATTACATGCTTAGTTGATAACCGAATCCTTAAGACACATAATATTGCCCGTTTAGATTACATAAAGGAGTATGAGTTATATATATTTGGATGACTACATGTGTTTATATGAACCATTGTTTGCCTTGTCGATCTATATGTGTAAGTTATATGTTGTTTATTTGAATTATTAGAGTTTCAAATGTATATCAACTAAGATGCTTGTTAAAAATAAATCTTGATTGTGCATTAGTCCATGTATAAGAAGGTTCTTTAGTTGCCCTTGTGACAAATTCAAACCTTCTTCTGTTTTCTTATAACAGTGGTACAACAGGAGAATCGGGGGAGGATCATGAATCAGCCGGAGGAATTTGGAGACAGCGCCCATCAAGCCTAGCTAGTTATCCTATATATTTATGTTATAATCAGTTTGTTAATTTGGTTTTTGAACTCGTGTTTTTATGTTTAGTTTCTGAACTCATGGTAATTTGGTTTGATGAACTCGATCGTACTGCACTTGGGTTGCAGTTATTTAGGTTGCAGTTATTTATATAATTAAGTTCAATTTAAGTTACAATTTCATTATTTAAAGTCATTTTTATGTTTGGTATTTTAAGTGTGTGATTATTTTGATTGTTTTGATGCATGGAGTGGTATTGGGAAATGAATTAAGGTGTTTGGTATTTTTACGTTAGGTATTTTAGGTTGGATTTGCATAATTGGTTTGACACTCTGTTAAAAGATTTGGTTTGCTTCTCTATTAAGCCAATTTTTTTTAACACTCTCAGAACATTAAGCAACGGGTTTTGCTGAACACCGTTGTCACATGTTTTCTAAATATTGTTGATTCAGACAACTATTTGTAGACCCTTGTGTGAAATTATTTTACTAAAACTATTTTAAACTGTTATTTATATAAACTGTTGTGTACATTACAATGGTTTTTCAACACCATTGTCTCGAAATATTAACATAATGTGTGCTTAAAAACTGTTGTGTCAATTGCACAACATATATGAAATATCCATTGTCTTTGCCAAGTTATGTTCAACGGTTTATAATGAATTTAAAAACACTTGTCTTACACTACAAGAAACAGAGTCTTTTCCGACCGTCATAAATCCGACTAACTCTTTACTGGAGCTAAATCCGACCGTTAGGTACCACGGTCGGGTTTATTTTAAATCCGACCACTTAAACCGACCAACAGGTCTTGTGGAGCCCACATTTGTTGACTGACTGGCCACGTCAGCCTAAACCGACCAATAAAACCGACCAATATTATTTGTGGATCCCACACGAACACTAAAGAATAAAACCGACCACTTAAACCGACCAACAGGTCTTGTGGGGCCCACTTCTGTTGACTGACGGGCCACGTCAGTTTAATCCGACCAATAAAACCGACCAATATTATTTGTGGATCCCACACGAACTGCAGTAAAAAAAAAATTGCAGACTTAAACCGACCATTTAATCCGACTACAAAACCAAAACCGACCGTTTTTGACCATTCGGTGCCCAGAAAACCGACCAAATAATAAATAAACCCGACCGTATTCATATTAAATCGACCAAATTAATAATTGCTTTGGTCGGTTAAGTTTGGTCGGTTGTCTGGGCACCAAAAAGTCTCTGGAATGAATCCGACCACTGTGGTCGGTACCTAAACCGACCAATAAAACCGACCAATATAAAAACTTTGGTCGGTTTTCTCAAGAATAAATCCGACCATTTGAGTCGGTTACTAAACCGACCATTAAAACCGACCGATAGAAATCTAACTACGTGGGCAGTGACGTGGCACTGAAGTGGGGTCGCCAGGTCAGTTGGGGCCCATCTACATGTCACTGACATGTCAGTCCCGTGGGCCCGCCACGTCATATGGGCCCCATGACACGTGGCTCTGAAAGCCTTTTGTTGGTCAATGACAGTCAACGCTAAAACCGACCGTTACGGTGTAAAACCGACTAGGTTTAAACCGACCATTCTAAACCGACCGTAAGTATTAAAACTGACCATTTCTATATGAAATCCGACCGTTTGCTCGGTCGAAAATGACTCTGTTTCTTGTAGTGTTAATACACGTTACACAATACCACTGTAAAGAACCATTGTCTCATCTGACCAATGGGGCACCAGTTAGACAATGTTTTTAAAAACGTCGAATAACCATTGTCTGTAGCAAAAAAGGCACATCGTTTTTTCGTTAGCTAATAGTTCACCGTTGTTAAATGTTTTGGGACAACGGTGTTTTTTTCGAGCATTGTGTAACATGTGTTGTCTAATTCGATTTCTGTTAACATATACAAAAATCCTTACTGGTAAGAACATGCTCCTTTCCTAGCTTATTTCCACCGAACAGAAGGTATGTTTTTAAACATTTATATATGTCGAATCTATGCTAATAGTCTGCTAGTCCATCCATCTTTATTCTCCAAGTCTAGTCCTTCCTTTTAAGCAAGCAATACATCCATCCCAACAGTTTATCTAATAAATTCCAAGCAAAGGAATTTCCTTAGGTTAGATATATAATTTTTTTAAAGTAGAGTTTGAAAATTCTAATATGTATAATTTAAAATAAATTATAATAACACCAAGTTGTGGATGGTATTAATCGTGGTACATTAATAAATACTCATATCATTTACTATTATGTAAAGCACAGAATAACCACATTTAGTGTACATGCCCTACTTACCGAAGCCAAGAACAAGCCAACTTTTGCAATCTGGGTCTAAACGGCCATGCAGGACAACAAGTATAATTAGACACATACAATTTTTGTTTGTAATATCAAAAGTATACACGTAGCCAAGACTACGTTTAATAAATTGAGGATAACATGTCAAGCATACACGTATCTTATCCGTCAAGATTGACTGTTTATCTGTTCCTCTTAATCCATAGGTAGTGTTCCTCTCTATTTAGTGTTTTCGGAGTTTATACAGAATTCTAAATTTGATTTATTGAATTAGTTCGATCTTATATTATACAACTTTGCATATTACTGTTCTGCTTCATGTATTGTCTATTTCAATATTTAAAATATTGCAACTTCCAACATTTATTGTGAAAGTACTCCTCAATGTTAACCTCAATGTTAAGTTAAAGATTCAAAGAGTATTATTCAATTAGCACACGTAAATTTCACTTTCTTTGTATTTCTCCAAAGCCAAAGTTCCAGTAGTTTTGATTTGACTATGTAAACTTGATCTTTTTTGTAGGTTAAATCATCCATCTAATTTTTGTTTTCTACTTACCTTTAACTAAAAAGGAATTGAGAGTCTATGTTTATATTGAAAAATGGTACATATACAAATTATGAGATATATATGGAACAAAATCACTTTTTATAAAAAAGACCCCACTTACCATAAAAAAAACCAACTATTATAACATAAAATATAACTCTAATATGTGGGCAATTAGGGTTTTATCAAAGCGTCGACATTCAGACACATATTTAACTTATCTCTTTTTTTTTTTGAAAACAAAAACAGACTTTTATTGCAAATTGCAAATCAAAATTTAGAACATCGATAATAAAGGAAGACGCATCAAACCATTCCTTACGATCAGTCATAAAACCAGCCTATCTAGCTATAATGTGAGCTGCTGAGTTCGCTGAACGCCTAACAAAATATTTAACTTATTTTAATCTTAGTAAAAGATGCATTATATTAAGTGTTATAGCTACCAGTACTAGTTTTTCGGAAAGAAACTTAATTTTCATAATCGATAATTTCTCAATCTGCATCTCCTGCGCTTATTTTGGAGCGAATCTAACAAGTAGCATGAGTAAACATTGTCCTTTCTAAATATATGTTTCATATTTTTATACTATTTATTTTACAATCTCTTACAAGAACTAAAATTCAAATTATCAAGGCTATGTAGTATTCTTCAACCTGACTAACCATAAAAATTTATTGGAAAAACGGAGCAGTTTGCTATCTAAGCTCGAATAAATACCATTAGTACTATCAATCTAACTATTAGTTTGGCTTTTTATCATGCGCAACATTACCATCTTATATGACGAAGATAGCTTGTACGTTTAATTTTGACAACTTTGAGCCAATTCAAAAAACATACGATATCTTTTAGCTCATATTGTTGTGTGACATACCTAAAAGTTTACCTTTAAACTCTTGTAGTTGATTGATTTCAGGTACTAGTCTCGTTATTAATGTGTACTAGCTGATAACCCTATTTCTTCAAAGCAGAAGTTCCAGTAGTTTTGATTTAACTATGTAAACTTGATCTTTTTTGCAGGTTAAATCATCCATCTAATTTTTGTTTTCTACTTACCTTTAACTAAAAATGAATTGAGAGTCTATGTTTATATTGAAAAATGGTACATATACAAATTATGAGATATGGAACAAAGGCCATTGCTCCATACAGAACACTCTTATATAACAAACAATAAAGAACAGCTTAGATCTAATAGATCCAATGGCCCCACCAGGGACACCCAATACAAAAAGCTGTTATTTTTTTACCCTCTATCCATCCAGCAAAAAATAATAAAAAATTTAAAATTTACTATTCATGATGACGTCATGCTGGCGTCATCAGTGACGTCATCATGAACAGTAAATTTTTTTAAAAAAATTTTTTATTATTTTTTTTTGCTGGATGGATAGAGGGTAAAAAAATAACAACTTTTTGTATTGGTTGCCATGACGGAACTCTTATATTAGATTAGATATGAGGTGTTCTTTATTATTTGTTATATAAGGTGTTTGTTATGGAGGGCAACTCATGGAAAACAGGTTATCATAAAAAACCCGACTATTATGACATAAAATATAACTCTAATATGTGGGCAATTAGGTTTTTATCAAAGCGTCGACATTCAGACACATTTAACTTATCTTTTTTTTTTTTGAAAACAGGAACAAACTTTTATTGCAAATCAGAATTTAGAACATCGATAATAAAGGAAAGAGCATCAAGCTATTACCTACGATCAGTCATAGAACCAGCCTATCTAGCTATAATGTGAGCTGCTGAGTTCGCTGAACGCTAACAAAATATTTAACATATTTTAATCTTAGTAAAAGATGCATTATTAAGTGTTAAAGATATAACGCCCTAGAAAATTTCGTATTTTTTAAATATTTATTTAATGTTAAATGTGAATTATATTATGTGAATATTGTTGAGGAAGTCAATTATATATGATATCGTGTTTACATGTGTAGATGATAATTTATGTGTGCCGTTTAGTCAGTGTATTTTTATTTATATTTTTGATGATTAAAATCTATTTAAATCATGCAATATTGACCTTCTGAGATTTTTATAAAATCATCGGAGTTATTAAAAATCACGAAATCTTTTATGTTATTATCTTTATGCTATTATTTAGTTTTTAAAATTATTGGGAGAATTATTTTGGGTGTTTAAGTATTTTAAAATGATTTTAACAGTTTTATTACATTTAAAGGATGTTATCTTGTAAAATTCATATTTAATTCATTTTTAAATATGGATCTAACATTATCCAGAATTTGTAAACTTGCTGCCCACCTTATTTCCAGGAATTTTATTTACTTGCTGTTGTGGAATAAAAAGTAGGGTATATTTATTGCGTATTAACTACTAGGGTTTGTGGGAGCTTCGAGCTTTAATGGCTGTTCTTGTGTTCGTGGCTGAATCTGCCTTCACAAGATGCTTACGTACTTCGATGAATATCAAAGATCAAGCCAAAAACGTAGTTCTGAGAATGAGGGGTCAGGCCCTTTATATAGGCTGTAGGAGCCTTAGAATTATGGTAGGAGTCAAAGACTTGGTAGACAAGTCTTCCTTGAGGAAGGTTCCAGATCTATTCCTTGTAGGAATCAGTTTTCATATCGAATTGGATGCCTTGGTGGCTAAGTCTGATGGAGATAATATCCTTATCCAACTCTTATTGCTGAGCTGTTTATTTCCCTCAATATTAATTACGAAATTAATATCAAAATAGGGATTCTGACCTCATTAATGGGCCCCACGTTTGGACCATGCTGGGTCTAATTAATGCCATATTAAATGTGTCTTTAGGGCTTATTTTTAGCCCATATCATTTGCCCCCCAACTTCTAGGAAAACTGATCAGGTTTTCCTTGAAGTTTTAACGGTCCTTTCCAAGACTCGGGTCAGGGTTCATCTTTATACACTAGTGTTTCATGAGTATTGTCTTTATGTAAAGCGTGGAGCGACCGACGCGTTTACGACAATGTTAATTCGATGCTAATCGGCACTAATCAGCCTTAACGACATTTAAACAATGTTTAAACGACGTTGAACGGCATAAAACGGTACTAACTAGCCTTAAACGACACTTAAACAACGTTTAAGTGGCGCCAACCGGCATTAAACGACACTGAACGGTGCTTATCGGCACTAACGGTGCTAATCGGCACTTAATCGGTGCTTATCGGCACTAACGGTGCTATCGGCACTAACGGTGCTAATCGGTACTTAATCGGCGCTTATCGGCACTGACGGTGCTATCGGCACTTAATCGGTGCTTATGGACACTAACGAGCCTTGAACGACACTTAAACAATGTTAAGCGATTCTAAACGGTGCTAAACGGCACTAGCGGGGGTCCGGGGGCAGCAGCCCCCGGGCGGGGTCCAAGGGGCGGCAGCCCCTGGCGGGGTCCAAGGGGCAGAGCCCCTGGCTGGGGTCGAGCTGCCAGGTACTATTCAAGGGCTAGTACTATTCAGAAATTATCATTTCGACTCAAATTTCTGAATTTTGATCACAAATTTCGATCAGGAAACTTCACATTTTTCGACCAGGATTCTGGTCGAAATAAGGTCTCATTTTTCTCCTGGTCGAACGGATTTTCGACCAGGATTCCTGGTCGTTTCGACCAGGATTCTGGTCGAAATAAGGTCTCAGTTTTCTCCTGGTCGAACGGATTTTCGACCAGGATTCCTGGTCGTTTCGACCAGGATTCTGGTCGAAATAAGGTCTCAATTTTTCTCCTTGTCGAACGAATTTTCGATCAGAATTCCTAGTCATTTCGGCCAGGATTCTGGTCGAATTAAGGGCCAAATTCGTGGCCTCGTCGAAGAGTTTTTCGACCAGGATTCTTGGTCATTTCGACCAGGATTCTGGTCGAATTAATGGCCTTTTTCGTGGCTCAGTCGAACAATTTTTCGACCAGGATTTTTATTCATTTCGACCAGGATTCTGGTCGAATTAATGGCCTTTTAATGGCTTGGTCTGTCAAGACCTCGATTTTACGTGACTAAAAAGTAAGGTCTTAATTTTCTTGAGGCCATGACCGTGCCTAAAGCAAACTTCTCTATAGCGGAGTGATTCAAGTCAGCTTCATGAAGCACCTTGGTAACATAGTAAATGGGTTTCCAAACCTTCCACGAGAAAGCTTCAAAATCCTTTCAAAGGTTTCATGCTTGCCTAATCTTACATAGAATTACTTTGAACCTTTCATCCACCTTGTTGGAATGTTGATTCAGTTACTCATTCTTGAGTTGTTCACGAATCTCTTGATCCAAGGTTGGATCTGATAGCTTTGTTGGCCTTCTAAGGCTTCAACTTAGTTCCTTAGCCCTTGATTTATAACACAAGGCCTGGATTCTAAGGTTGATGTTGGTGTTCTGGATCACCAACACGAGGTTCCAGGTCAATAGGAGGTGTTTGTTATGCCTTAAATGGTTTCGTGAACCTTGACTTGTGACCTTCCGGGCCTTAACTTATTTGCTGAGACCTTGGTTTTAAGGTTATTATCAACCCTTGATTCCCTTGATTCTCATTCTAAGATGTAGTAATGATGAAGTCCCTTAGTTCTTGCCCTCCTTGCTTCATACGGAGGAGGTCTTACTTTTCAGTCGATCGTTCAGGGAGTTCACTTGCTCCTCAGCGTTTGACTTCAAGTCCGGTGTGTCTTGGCTGGTTGTTAACCTTCTTTTCTTGATTCTAGGTTTCCAACCTTCTTCTTATGCTCACAGGACCTTGCTTTGGTTTATATTTGATTGAAGGCTCTTGATTCAAGTCCTTAAACTTCAAATGACAAATTTGATTGGAGGCAGACAGCCTTTTTGGCCATCAAGGCTAAAATTTTGTGTCGGGATTTGAGATTCAAGATTTTAAGTAAGGAATGACAAAGGACCTCTCATCTCAACACTCTCACTAACTGTTTCTGTGCCTTCAAGGCATTATCAGGGAGCCAACTAGTCTCGAGATGAGCTCGAAGAGGGTCTATCCTTCAGCTTACATCAACTGGTGCTACCAATTTTGATTCGATGGTGGGGTCTTCAGGACCTGGAAGCAAAAGCTCTCTGCATAATTCTTTATCTCAGAAGAGCCATACTTAGACTGGGCTTCGGCCTTAATGTTCTTTTCTCTCTTGGGATATACTCAACATGGCATTTATCGAGCGGGGCTATCACGGCTTTCACAATCCTCAAGTGTTTGGCCATATTCTTTTCTCTAGTCTCAAACTCTCCATTGACTTGTGAGACTACCAGATTTGAGTCTCCACAAACTTTCAGGTTCTTCACCCTCAGGGCTCTCGTCAATCCAAGGCTGGCCATTAGAGCTTCATACTCCGCCTCGTTGCAGGTTGTTTGGAAGTCCAATCTTCAAGGCATACTCGAGTGTGAACCCATCAGGGCTTTGCAGAACTTAACCTGCACCACTGGTTTTTGTTTTAGATGCCCCATGAAAATAGAGGTTTTTGTTTTTGATGCCCCATCATTATAGAGCATCCAATATTCCTTCTTCTCTTCCAGGGGTTTCTCACCTTGCTGACCTTCCTGGTCTATTACCTCCTGCCCCCCGACTTCTTGGTTGTCAATGGTATATTCAACCACGAAGTCAGCTAGAGCCTGAGCTTTGATGGCCGTACTAGGCTTAACATCGAATTCTTTTAGTTAGATTGCCCACTTGATGAGCCTTCTATTGGCTTTCATGCTATGCAATATGTTTCTTCAGCGGGTGTTCCATCAGAACTTCAACGTTTGTCTTTATCCAGGATCCTTCAAGGACTTAAACTCTTATCTGCTGTAACCTAACTCTACCATTCGAGGTATGCATTCGTTTGTTTTCATTCGTGTATTCTTTTATTTTCGGTACTTGGTCTTCTTTGACTCACACATCAGGTGCTTGGCACATAAATAAAATCACAATCAATGAATGGAAAACAATCTTGCATTAATAACTTGAAATGGGTTCAACCCTTACATAGAGTACTACTGTCCTACTCGGAGCAACATGCTCTGCAATGGTTTTAATGAACCTTATTTCTACTTCTACTATATAAATATGAAGCTAAGTCCTACTAGAATAACTTAAGCCCAATCGGGGTTTTGCAAGACTAGGCCTGCACCACTTGATTTTGTTTTTGATGCTCCATCAAAATAGAGCACCCACCACTCCTTCTGGTCTCCTCATTCTTATTCTGAAGTTCACTTCCTGCTTGGGGTACTACCTCCTGCCCCCCGACTTCTTGGTTGCCAATGGTACACTCAACCACAAAGTCAGTTAACGCCTTAGCCTCAATTGCTGTCCGAGGCTTCTGTGTGATGTCCCCTGCTGACCTTTCTTTGTGTTCCTTACCACTGTGGACATCTATGTCTTCAATCAGAAGGACCTGCCCCCCGACTCCATCAGGCCTTAACGAGGCTACATAACAGCTTCGTGCCATCTTCTGATCACCTTTATGTTCTCCAACACCATTCCTGGTAGGGAACTTGATCTTCACATGATAGGTTGAGGCAACAGCCTTGAATGCATGAAGTCCAGTCCTTCCAAGGATAGCGTTGTATGTTGAAGCCGCCTTGATTACCAGGAAGTTCAACATCTGAGTGGCCTCCTTGGGCTCTTGCCCGATAGTTACAGGCAGCTGAATAGTCCCTTCAACTTTGGATTTTACTCCATTAAATCCGTATATAGGCATGTAATTGGGGGTCAACTGAGAATCAGTGTATCCCATCTTCACAAACTTATCATGAAACAGAATGTCAACGGAAGCTCCATTGTCTATCAAGACTCGCTTCACCTCCGAGTTTCCAATCACAGGAGTTATGACCAACGGGTCATCATGCACTACACCAAACTGGCAAATTACTAACAGATAAAAAAAGCCATTAGTAACGGATATATCCGTTAGTAACGGATATATCCGTTACTGAGTGAATTAGTAACGGATATATCCGTTACTAATTAGTAACGGATATATCCGTTACTAATGTGTCAGATATCCGTTACTAATTAGTAACGGATATATCCGTTACTAATTCTATGTATCCGTTACTAATTAGTAACAGATATTTAATATTAGTAACGGATATATCCGTTACTAATTAGTAACGGATACATAGAATTAGTAACGGATATATCCGTTACTAATTCTATGTATCCGTTACTAATTAGTAACAGATATATCCGTTACTAATATTATATATCCGTTACTAATTCTATGTATCCGTTACTAATTAGTAACAGATATATCTATTACTAATTTAATACTTTTAAAAGATTTATATTATAAAATCACATCAAATAAGCTTGTAATTTTTTAATTTTTTGTGTATATCACTAAAATCCTTAGATATTAACAGCCGTACGGTTGGATCGTCGAAAAAATATTTTAAAAATATTGTTTTGTGCAATCGGGACGATACCAGTTATCGCGAGTATTGTTTTTCGGAGATTTATATTATAAAATCACATCAAATAAGCTTGTAATTTTTTAATTTTTTGTGTATATCACTAAAATCATTAGATATTAACAACCTTATGGTTGCATCGTCGAAAAAACATTTTAAAAATATTGTTTTGTGGAATCGGGACGATACTAGTTATCGGGAGTATTGTTTTTTTGGAGATTTATATTATAAAATTACATAAAATAAGCTTGTAATTTTTTAATTTTTTGTGTATATCACTAAAATCATTAGATATTAACAACCGTACGGTTGGATCGTCGAAAAAAGATTTTAAAAATATTGTTTTGTGCAATCGGGACGATACTAGATATCGTGAGTATTGTTTTTTGAAGATTTATATTATAAAATCACATCAAATAAGCTTGTAATTTTTTAATTTTTTGTGTATATCACTAAAATCCTTAGATATTAACAACCGTACGGTTGGATCGTCGAAAAAATATTTTAAAAATATTGTTTTGTGCAATCGGGACGATACCAGTTATCGCGAGTATTGTTTTTCGGAGATTTATATTATAAAATCACATCAAATAAGCTTGTAATTTTTTAATTTTTGTGTATATCACTAAAATCATTAGATATTAACAACCTTATGGTTGCATCGTCGAAAAAACATTTTAAAAATATTGTTTTGTGCAATCGGGACGATACTAGTTATAGGGAGTATTGTTTTTTTGGAGATTTATATTATAAAATCACATCAAATAAGCTTGTAATTTTTTAATTTTTTGTGTATATCACTAAAATCATTAGATATTAACAACCGTACGGTTGGATCGTCGAAAAAAAAATTTAAAAATATTGTTTTGTGCAATCGGGACGATACTAGATATCGTGAGTATTGTTTTTTGGAGATTTATATTATAAAATCACATCAAATAAGCTTGTAATTTTTTAATTTTTTGTGTATATCACTAAAATCCTTAGATATTAACAACTGTACGGTTGGATCGTCGAAAAAATATTTTAAAAATATTGTTTTGTGCAATCGGGACGATACCAGTTATCGCGAGTATTGTTTTTCGGAGATTTATATTATAAAATCACATCAAATAAGCTTGTAATTTTTTAATTTTTTGTGTATATCACTAAAATCATTAGATATTAACAACCTTATGGTTGCATCGTCGAAAAAACATTTTAAAAATATTGTTTTGTGCAATCGGGACGATACTATTTATCGGGAGTATTGTTTTTTGGAGATTTATATTATAAAATCACATCAAATAAGCTTGTAAATTTTTAATTTTTTGTGTATATCACTAAAATCATTAGATATTAACAACCGTACGGTTGGATCGTCGAAAAAAAAATTTAAAAATATTGTTTTGTGCAATCGGGACGATACTAGATATCGTGAGTATTGTTTTTTGGAGATTTATATTATAAAATCACATCAAATAAGCTTGTAATTTTTTAATTTTTTGTGTA
Organism: Saposhnikovia divaricata; assembly: GCA_036435485.1. Classification (NCBI taxonomy): domain Eukaryota; kingdom Viridiplantae; phylum Streptophyta; class Magnoliopsida; order Apiales; family Apiaceae; genus Saposhnikovia; species Saposhnikovia divaricata. Next base: position 163,133,568 of record CM071597.1, read on the forward strand.
TGTCACTAAAATCCTTAGATATTAACAACTGTACGGTTGGATCGTCGAAAAAATATTTTAAAAATATTGTTTTGTGCAATCGGGACGATACCAGTTATCGCGAGTATTGTTTTTCGGAGATTTATATTATAAAATCACATCAAATAAGCTTGTAATTTTTTAATTTTTTGTGTATGTCACTAAAATCCTTAGATATTAACAACTGTACGGTTGGATCGTCGAAAAAATATTTTAAAAATATTGTTTTGTGCAATCGGGACGATACCAGTTATCGCGAGTATTGTTTTTCGGAGATTTATATTATAAAATCACATCAAATAAGCTTGTAATTTTTTAATTTTTTGTGTATATCACTAAAATCATTAGATATTAACAACCTTATGGTTGCATCGTCGAAAAAACATTTTAAAAATATTGTTTTCTGCAATCGGGACGATACTAGTTATCGGGAGTATTGTTTTTTGGAGATTTATATTATAAAATCACATCAAATAAGCTTGTAATTTTTTAATTTTTTGTGTATATCACTAAAATCCTTAGATATTAACAGCCGTACGGTTGGATCGTCGAAAAAATATTTTAAAAATATTGTTTTGTGCAATCGGGGCGATACCAGTTATCGCGAGTATTGTTTTTCGGAGATTTATATTATAAAATCACATCAAATAAGCTTGTAATTTTTTAATTTTTTGTGTATATCACTAAAATCCTTAGATATTAACAGCCGTACGGTTGGATCGTCGAAAAAATATTTTAAAAATATTGTTTTGTGCAATCGGGACGATACCAGTTATCGCGAGTATTGTTTTTCGGAGATTTATATTATAAAATCACATCAAATAAGCTTGTAATTTTTTAATTTTTTGTGTATATCACTAAAATCATTAGATATTAACAACCTTATGGTTGCATCGTCGAAAAAACATTTTAAAATTATTTGTTTTGTGCAATCGGGACGATACTAGTTATCGGGAGTATTGTTTTTTGGAGATTTATATTATAAAATCACATCAAATAAGCTTGTAATTTTTTAATTTTTTGTGTATATCACTAAAATCATTAGATATTAACAACCGTACGGTTGTATCGTCGAAAAAAGGTTTTAAAAATATTGTTTTGTGCAATCGGGACGATACTAGTTATCGCGAGTATTGTTTTGTGGAGATTTATATTATAAAATCACATCAAATAAGTTTGTAATTTTTTAATTTTTTGTGTATATCACAAAAAAGATTTTATGGATCGTCGAAAAAAGATTTTAAAAATATTGTCGTTTTTTTTAAAAAAATAATTATTTCGATTTTTAAAAAAAATAATTATTTTTCATTTTTTTAAAAAAATAATTATTTTTGATTATTTTTTTAAAAATAATTATTTTCGATTTTTTTAAAAAATATTATTTTCAATTTTTCTAAAAAAAATTAATAATTTTCGATTTTTTTAAAAAAAATTATTTTCGTTTTTTTAAAAATAATTATTTTCGATTTTTTTAAAAAAATATTTATTTTCGATTTTTTTTAAAAAATAATTATTTTCGATTTTTTAAAAAAATTTAATTATTTTCGATTTTTTTAAAAAATTAATTATTTTCGATTTTTTTTAAAAATTAATTATTTTCGATTTTTTAAAAAAATTTAATTATTTTCGATTTTTTAAAAAAATTAATTATTTTCGTTTTTTTTTAAAAAATAATTATTTTCGATTTTTTAAAAAATAATAATTATTTTCGATTTTTTTTAAAAAAAATTTATTTTCGATTTTTAAAAAAATAATAATTATTTTCGATTTTTTTAAAAATAATTATTTTCAATTTTTTTTAAAAAAATAATTATTTTCGATTTTTTAAAAAAAAAATTATTTTCGATTTTTTAAAAAAATTTAATTATTTTCGATTTTTTAAAAAAATTAATTATTTTCGTTTTTTTTAAAAAAATAATTATTTTCGATTTTTTAAAAAATAATAATTATTTTCGATTTTTTTAAAAAATTAATTATTTTCGATTTTTTTAAAAAATTAATTATTTTCGATTTTTTAAAAAAATTTAATTATTTTTGATTTTTTAAAAAAATTAATTATTTTCGTTTTTTTTAAAAAAATAATTATTTTCGATTTTTTTAAAAATAATAATTATTTTCGATTTTTAAAAAAATAATAATTATTTTCGATTTTTTTAAAAATAATTATTTTCCATATTTTTAAAAAAAATAATTATTTTTGATTTTTTAAAAAAATAATTATTTTCGATTTTTTAAAAAAATTTAATTATTTTCGATTTTTTAAAAAAATTAATTATTTTCGTTTTTTTTAAAAAAATAATTATTTTCGATTTTTTAAAAAATAATAATTATTTTCGATTTTTTTAAAAAAAAAATTATTTTCGATTTTTAAAAAAATAATAATTATTTTCAATTTTTTTAAAAATAATTATTTTCAATTTTTTTAAAAAAATAATTATTTTCGATTTTTTAAAAAAATTTAATTATTTTCGATTTTTTAAAAAAATTAATTATTTTCGTTTTTTTAAAAAAATAATTATTTTCGATTTTTTAAAAAATAATAATTATTTTCGATTTTTTTTAAAAAAAAATTATTTTCGATTTTTAAAAAAATAATAATTACTTTCGATTTTTTTAAAAATAATTATTTTCAATTTTTTAAAAAATAATTATTTTCGATTTTTTTAAAAAATAACTATTTTCGATTTTTAAAAAAATTTAATTATTTTCGATTTTTAAAAAAAATTAATTATTTTCGTTTTTTTTAAAAAAATAATTATTTTCGATTTTTTAAAAAATAATAATTATTTTCGATTTTTTTTTAAAAAAAAATTATTTTCGATTTTTTTAAAAAATAATTATTTTCTATTTTTTTCAAATAAATAATTATAACGAATTTTTAAAAAATTAAATTTTAAAAAATATGTAAAATTAAATTAAAACGAATTTTTTAAAAAATTATAATTTTAAACGAATTTATAAAACAAAAACATGTAAAAGTTCATAGTATAAGGATTGTATTTCCATATATATCACAAATACTTGCGTGTCACAGTTGGTTGAGTGGGTGTACTACCTGAGAGGAGGTCAGGGGTTCGAAACCTTACTTCAACAAATCTGGAAAAATTGAGGTGGTTGGGTGAGAGGTGGGGGCGGCTGTGGTGGCAGCCTGTGATTGGCTGAGAGTACAGGTGGCGCAATGTGATTGGTTGAGAGGTGGGGGCGGCTGTGGTGGCAGCCTCTGATTGGTTGAGAGCTTATTAAATTTTTTTAATATTAGTAACGGATATATATATCCGTTACTAATTCTCAACATCCGTTACTAATTAGTAACGGATATATCCGTTACTAATCGTCTGTCACAATTGCTTTTTTTTAATTTTGTAACAGATATATCCGTTACTAATTAGTAACGGATATATCCGTTACTAATTTCAGATATCCGTTACTAATTTGTAACGGATATATCCGTTACTAATCTATTTGTAACGGATATATCCGTTACTAATTAGTAACGGATATATCCGTTACTAATTCCAGATATCCGTTACTAATTAGTAACGGATATATCCGTTACTAATCTATTTGTAACGGATATATCCGTTACTAATTAGTAACGGATATATCCGTTACTAATTCCAGATATCCGTTACTAATTAGTAACGGATATATCCGTTACTAATCTATTTGTAACGGATCTATCCGTTACTAATTAGTAACGGATATATCTGTTACAAAATTTAAAAAAAAACAATTGTGACGGACGATTAGTAACGGATATATCCGTTACTAATGTCATTAGTAACGGATATATCCGTTACTAATGGCCAGTTTTGGTGTAGTGATGGGGGAACTTCACCCCTTCCAAGTCTGAGTCATCAAAGCTTGCATTCTCAATGTCCAACAAGATTAGACTCCTAGGAGTATTCAACCTTGCATACTCAGTGAACCTTGACCCTTGGTTCTTCTTAGGGGTAGAGTCGGAGTCCTCGCTAGTTCGGGGATACTTGTCCCTAGCATCATACTCTTGATCATCATAGTCCTGGTCTTGCTTTCGCTTCTTGGAGTCATTGTTACCTCCTCCTCCACCTACGGTGGTTTCTTTATTCAAGCTATCCTCAGCTTTAATATACTTATCAGCCCTTCGTTGGAGCTCAGCCATGTTCTCAGGGGGATGCTTCGCCAATGATCTCTTGAAGAAGAGGTCAGTGGTTCCGTGCTCCAGGGCTACCATTGCCACCTTATTTTCCAAATCAGTGATATTCAGGGTCTCCTTAGTGAATCGCTTGAGGTAGTCCCTCAGATTTTCATTCTTTCCTTGCACCACATACATAAGAGATGCGGAGCTCTTCTCATGCACCCTTCCGCTAATGAATTGGCTAACGAAGGCGGCACTCAACTCCTTAAAAGAGCCAATAGAGTTCGCAGGCAATCGGCTATACCATCTCTGAGCCATGCCCGACAGGGTTTGGGGGAACGCTCTGCACTTTAGGGCATCACTTGCAGGCTGCAGCAGCAGTGCGTTCGAGAACGTCCTGACGTGATTTGCGGGATCACCCGTTCCATCATAAGCCTTAATTGTCGGCATCTTAAACTTCCTAGAAATATGAGCATTCATCACCTCCTCAGTAAACGGGGGTGTTGGATCATCAGGATCTCCTAGAGGCATCAGATCTTTGGGGTTTCCCTTGGGAATTTCCATCCTTGTGGTTGTTCTTCCGAATGAGGCATCAGCCCTTCTTTGTCTCCTTGAAGACCTCTCCAAATCAATGATGGGAATCGTTCCTGAGGTTGGAGGAGGTCGAGTTTGATTCTGTCTTTCTTGCTCCATTGCTATGTCATCCTTCAGCCTTTGGATCTCAGCCTCGTGAGCTTTAATCCTCTCCTCAGCCGTTGGTGGAGGTCCATCATGGATCCCTTGAGTCCTTCCTTGAGGCTCTCTTCTAGAACGTTGCCTCCTCGGGGCTTCATCACGATCATCATCCTCAGACGATGAATCATCAGTATAAGGGCCGGAGTAGTCATCATAATCTCGGTCCCGGATTTGTAAGGCATGACCACTTGGTCCTGAACCTTGAGTCATCGGGGGGTAGTTGGGCAGACCGTGCCTGGGATTAGTGTTCAAGGGGAGATCCGTAGTATGGATCTGTACCCCTGGTGGCGGGTTGTTCGGATCAACAATCTGGAGAGAGTTGGTCGCTTGTCCTGCCTGATTGGTCAGAGGCAACGTACTCTCAGCATGGGGGATCACCCCTTGTTGCTGAGAAACTTGAGAGTGGATGATGACAGCTGATGCTGGGGGAGCCTGTTGAATGATCGTCCCTGATGCTGGGGGAGTTTGCTGGGGGAGCCTGTTAAAAATCACGAAATCTTTTATGTTATTATCTTTATGCTATTATTTAGTTTTTAAAATTATTGGGAGAATTATTTTGGGTGTTTAAGTATTTTAAAATGATTTTAACAGTTTTATTACATTTAAAGGATGTTATCTTGTAAAATTCATATTTAATTCATTTTTAAATATGGATCTAACATTATCCAGAATTTGTAAACTTGCTGCCCACCTTATTTCCAGGAATTTTATTTACTTGCTGTTGTGGAATAAAAAGTAGGGTATATTTATTGCGTATTAACTACTAGGGTTTGTGGGAGCTTCGAGCTTTAATGGCTGTTCTTGTGTTCGTGGCTGAATCTGCCTTCACAAGATGCCTACGTACTTCGATGAATATCAAAGATCAAGCCAAAAACGTAGTTCTGAGAATGAGGGGTCAGGCCCTTTATATAGGCTGTAGGAGCCTTAGAATTATGGTAGGAGTCAAAGACTTGGTAGACAAGTCTTCCTTGAGGAAGGTTCCAGATCTATTCCTTGTAGGAATCAGTTTTCATATCGAATTGGATGCCTTGGTGGCTAAGTCTGATGGAGATAATATCCTTATCCAACTCTTATTGCTGAGCTGTTTATTTCCCTCAATATTAATTACGAAATTAATATCAAAATAGGGATTCTGACCTCATTTATGGGCCCCACGTTTGGACCATGCTGGGTCTAATTAATGCCATATTAAATGTGTCTTTAGGGCTTATTTTTAGCCCATATCACTTGCATATCTAACTGCATCTATTCACATATGTGTATATTACACATATTCAAACCCAGCTGCCTTATATGACCTTGTTGTATGCTGCTTAATTATACTTGACACCTATGTCCATGACTTGAGGAAGCTTGTGTGCATGTGTAAACAAGCTGCTTTTATTATAGGAGGGTTTGAATTCTAACAAAATGTCATACGATTCAAGTTCTTGGATTTGTTGGGGTGTGTATCTTTTTTTTTTCTTGGTGGCTTCATGTCATCAGTATCTTGATTATCACAAGAAGATCCATCCAAATTATCACAACCAGATCTGCTCTCATGTGCTTCATCTCTAGTTCTACCACCAACATTAGTAGTCTAATATTTTAATCACTATTCCTGTCACCTCACCTTGACCCTCCATGCTTGTTTGCTGCTTGCGCCAAAAAAAAAAAACACACACGCAAATACACACACAATGTGAGTGAAAACCAGTACATGCATAAATTTCTACATATATATATATAGGGGGTTGCTCAAATGAGACCCCTCTTATAATGAGACCCTCTCTTATAATGAGTCCCCCTCATATTTCTTTTATTCTAAAGGGACCAGCCAAAAGGCTTATAATTATACTCTCTATCCATTCATCAAAGAAAAATTAAAAAAAATTAAAAAAATTGCTGCCACGTCATCATTTTTTTGAATTTTTTTTTTAATTTTTTTTGATTAATGAATAGAGGGTAGAATTATAAGACTTTTTCTTATTGGGTGCCCCTAGCGGAGCCCTTTAAAATAGATGAAATATGAGGGGGACTCATTGGGCATGTTTGGCTAAATTTAAATTAAGGACTTATGGACTTATTTTCGGGTAAAAATTTTATATTTTGATAACTTTTTTTTAAACAAGTATTTAATGTATGTTTCAGATTCAATAAGTTGCAAAAATAAGTTGGAAAATAAGTTGGAAAGTTAGAAATTCTAACTTTCAACTTAAAATAAGTTGACTTATTCTGGAGAATAAGTTCCCCCAAACACCCCCATTATAAGAGAGGGTCTCATTATAAGAGGGGTCTCATTTGAGCACCTCCCTATATATATATATATATATATATATATATATATATATATGCCTTTGCTCCATACAGAAAACTCTTATATAACAAACAATAAAGAACACTATAAAATCATTTATTCCAATAGATCCATTGGCCCCGCCAGGGGCACCCAATACAAAAAATTCTTATTTTTTTATCTTCTATCCATTCAGCAAAAAAAAATTAAAAAAAAGTTTTTGAAAAAAATCACTGCTCATGATGATGTCACTGCTGATGTCATCATGAACAGTGATTTTTCTTTTTTTTGCTAAATGGATAGAAGATAAAAAAAATAAGAACTTTTTGTATTGGGTGTCATGACGGAACTCTTATATTGAATTAAATATGAGATGTTCTTTATTGTTCTTTATATAAGGTGTTCTTCATGGAGTGCAACTCTCTCTATATATATATATATATATATATATATATATATATATATATATATATATATATATATATATATATATATATATATATATATAGGGTCTTGCTCAGGTGAGAACCCCCAATTAAAATGAGATTTGAGATCTAATCTCAGCCCTCTATTTTTTATACCCACATTAAATCTTTACCACCCATTTAAGTTTTGTACACCCAATTTTAACACCACCACAGGCCATCATCCCCGCACCCCCTCTGCCCCCTCCCACCCCCACCACCCCACACCACCACGCCGACACCACCGCCACCATTAAACACCACCGGAAAACACAAAATCATCACCGAAAAACAAAATCACCACCAAATACACATCCATCGCCACTAGTTCTACACAAAAATACACACAAACATGATTATACACGCAGTACACACATCCCTCAATCACCCACAGTCCGCACCCCCAATCTGCCACACCCCTACCCATCGCCGCCCCGCCCTCCCCCTCGCCCCCATCGCCTCCTCATCGGAACAACCAGATCTGAATCATTGATTTGTCTCCCAATCTCCGATTCATTTACAAAGCTACTATTCATCACTGTGTCCGTCTTTATCAAAACCAAACAGAAAGTCCGGCATCGCCATTTTTGTGTGTGTGATGAAGAGATATGGATTAAAATCTTATGCTCATAACACGTTTAATGATTCTAAGGTTGACTAGTTAAAATAATACAGTACTAATGATTGACAACAAAAAAAATTGTTTAAAAATTAATTTTATTAGAAATGGCAGTAGTAGTTGGCTAATACTAAATGTTGCGAACTTTGAAATATTTATTAGAAGTAATAAATTAAGCTTTTGAAGCTCTTGATGTCAATTTAACTGAATAAAATCACATAAATGTGGTGGTTTGTGGTGGTGATTTTTCGTTTTCCGGTGGTGATTTTTTGTTTACAGTTGGTCGGAATGGTGATTTTTGTGTTTCTGGTGGTGATTTCTGGTATGGCGGTGGTGATTTTATGTTTGCCGGTGGTGAATTTTCGGTGATCGCTGGCAGTGGTGGTGGTCACCGGTGGTGGTGGGTGGTTGAATTAGAAAGAAGATGGTGAAATCTCAAATATAAAATATTAAAATATTAAAATCTAAAATGAATGGTAAGAGATGAATATAATATATTTAAATGAGTGGCTATGATTAGATCTCATATCTTACCATAAGTGGGGGTTCTCACCTGAGCAAGACCCTATATATATATATATATATATATGTATATATATATATATAGCCTTTGCTCCATACAGAACACTCTTATATAACAAGCAATAAAGAACACCTTAGATCTATTAGATTCATTGGCCCCGCCAGGGACACCCAATACAAAAAGTTGTTATTTTTTTACCCTCTATCAAGCCAGCAAAAAAAATTGAAAAATTACTGTTCACTGATGACGTCATCATGATGTCATCAGTGAACAGTAAATTTTCAATTTTTTTTGCTGGTTTGATAGAGGGTAAAAAAATAACAACTTTTTGTATTGGGTGTTATGACGGAACTCTTAGATTAGATATGAGGTGTTCTTTATTATTTGTTATATAAGGTGTTTGTTATGGAGTGCAACTATATATATATATATAGGGTATTGTTCTATGGAGAACCGTGGAGAACCACTTATTCTATACTAATTTCTGATTCTATTACAGAACCAAATTTTTATTTTTTTTAATTTTTTGGTTCTATTAAAAAAAATTTGATTCTACAAAAAAAAATCTGGGCAAAGCTGACGTGGCATGTCTGCTGACGTGGAAGTACCACGGCACCTGCCACGTCATCACTACTGATGTGGCAGTACCACGTCATCAATGATCACGTCATCGATGACGTGGCACTGCCATGTGGCACTTCCACGTCAGCAGTGCTGACGTGGTAGGTGACGTGGCAGGTGACGTAGCAGTGATGACGTGGCAGTTTGGAATTTTTTTTTTGAAAAAAAAATTTGTTTCTGTTACAGAATCAGAAAAAAAATTAAAAAATATTGGTTCTACTACAGAATCATAGGATTCTCCACGATTCTCCACGTAAGGTGGTTCTCCGTAGAGTGCTACTCTATATATATATATATAGTATTGATGAAGTGAGCAGATTACAGGAGAAAGCATACATACATGGGCAAGAGAGAGGCCAGGAGAGTTGATCATGATTCATGGACTTAACAATAAATTTGACTGACAAGGTGTGGCAAAGAAATTGCACCAGAGGGCATGTTGTTGCCATAACCTATATTACTTTACCCAACAATTTTCCCATCACTAGAAGTACTATTATCAAGAATACCCGCAAAAGTCACTTGAGACCAAAACGAAACACAAGGCATGCTGCAGCCAGCTAAAAAGCATTGCAATTATCAGACCCCTTTTTCGGTGTTTTACTACCAGATGAGACCTTAAATGGTCACTTGAGCCAAAAAAATCACTATCATCAATGGACAACCCTCAACTATATATGGTCAAAGCCTGAGGTGTTGGTCGTGGAATTTAATCTCGCTGTGGAGACAAGTCAAGGTCTTGATCACTGAATGAATCAAATTTAAACATATTGTTAAATAATTGATTCCCTGATAATAAAGCAATTACTGAGAATGTAAGGTATATTATTGAAGTTATATGTTACATCAGATATGTGCTATTTATACAAGTGCTGCAGTACAGGAACTAGGATAATGTTTATCAACTGTCATGTATATTTACATGATAAACATTACAACAATATTAGACCAACTCTTATCACAACTAAACCAAGTATATCAGACTAAACCAAGTATATCAGATGCGAGAACTGTGGATAAGCCTTATCTGGATCACTTAGATTCATTACGCCCCCTCAAGCGCAGCCAAGTATCCACGAGGCCAAGCTTGTTAAATTGCTTCTGAAACAATGACTTAGGCAACGGCTTTGTGAGAAGAGCGGCCACCTGATTCAGGGAATTAACATGGTGGACAGTTATTAGCTTGGTTTGCACTTGTTCTCTTACAAAATGAAAATCAAGAGCAATATGTTTCATACGACTATGAAACACAGGATTATGACATAAGTAGGTTGCCCCGATATTATCACAAAAAATGCGAGGGGGAGACAAAACAGGAAGCTGAAGTTCAGTCAAAAGATTCATCACCCAATTCAGTTCAGCCACGGAGCTAGCAACAGAGCGATATTCAGCCTCTGTAGATGACCGAGCTACAGTTTTCTGTTTCTTGGACGACCAACTAATAGGAGTATCACCATAATATAATACATAACCTGTTGTAGAGGTTCGGTCAAGAAAATTCCCAGCCCAATCAGAGTCTGAGTAGGCATACAGAGCATTGGAAGACTTGCCACTGATGTGTAAACCAAACATGGAAGTGTGTTGAAGATAGCGGAGCAACCTTTTGACAGCCTGCCAATGCAATTGTTGTGGATGGTGCATAAATTGTGCCAACTTACTGACGGCAAAGGCAATATCTGGCCTGGTAAATGAGAGATATTGAAGCTTGCCAAGAATGCGACGATATGCAGTAACATCAACAACAGATGCATTTGAATCAATAGTCAGCGACAAAGAAGAGTTCATAGGAGTAGTTACTGCATTACATTCATGCATATTAAAATCATGCAAGAGGTCCCGAATGTACTTTTTTTGTGACAAAACAAGACCACCATTATAAGGAAGTACTTCTATACCCAAAAAATAATGTAGGTTGCCGAGATCTTTAAGGGAAAAATGACGTGCAAGAGTCTGAATTATGCGCGCGATAAAAGAATCATCACAACCAGTAATCACAATGTCATCCACATAAACAAGAACATATGCAATTAAATCACCATGATGCAAGATTAATAATGAATTATCTGACTGTGATTTTTTGAAACCCATCTGAAGCAAAAATGAGGTCAACTCAATATTCCATCCGCGAGAGGCCTGCCTTAAACCATAAATTGGTTTCAGAAGTTTACAAATATAATCTGGATATTGTTTACTAACAAAACCAGGAGGTTGACGCATGTACACTTCTTCCTCAAGTCTGCCCTGAAGAAACGCATTATTCACGTCTAATTGACGAATAGACCAGCGACGTTGTACTGCAATTGACAGAACAAGACGAATTGTTGTTGGTTTAACTACTGGACTGAAAGTATCATGAAAATCAATACTAGGACGTTGAGTGAACCCTTTTTGCTACAAGCCGAGCTTTGTAGCGCTCAACAGGCCCATCAGGATTATGTTTAATTTTGAAAACCCAACGACAATCAACAATGTTCTGAAAAGAGTTATTGGGCACTAAAATCCAGGTTTTGTTATTAAGCAAGGCATCGTGTTCAGCAGACATACCATCACGCCAATGGGCATGTCTCTGGGCTTGTTTAAAAGTTGTAGGTGTGAACATTGATGATGAAGTAGCCTGAAACCCATAGAATTTATTTGGTTTAAAAATTTGGTTTTGTGCTCTTGTAATTGGTCTAGAAGTTGGGACTGGACTTTGGAGTTCTGGTGGTGTCGAACTTGAAGTTGTGGGGGAGGACAGATTTGAAGTCGAATTGACATCAGATGAGATAGACGTGGTACCTCGGTTTGGTGAATCTTGACTAGAATTTGTAGAAAGAGACATGCTAACTTCACCACTTGGAGTAGGTGGCGTACTAGTAAGAGTCGTTGACAGAGGTTGTACAGGCACATCTAATGGAATGGAAGAAATTGATGACAAAGGAGGTGAGGACACATTAGATTGGTTGGGCGAAGATCTTGACATGGGTACCCAACTGATAGTTGTGGAAGACTGACGAAGATGTGCAAAAAGGTCAGTGAATGGAAACTTATTCTCAACAAACACAACATCACGTGAGAGATATACTTTGGATGTATGCGGATCATAACACTGATGAGCATGGTGTTTGACTGAAAAACCAAGATAAACACATGGAGTGGAGTTAGGATCAAGTTTATGAGAGGCATATGGTCGAAGCCATGGAAAACATAGACATCCAAAAACTCGCAAATTCTTATAATCCAGTGATTTTTTGAATAACTTCTCATATGGTGAACAATGAGGGTTAAATTGGGTTGGGAGTCTATTAATAAGATACGTAGCATGTAAGCACGCAAATGACCAAAAACTAGAGGGTAGAGAAGCTTCATAGAGTAATGTTTTGGCAGTTTGGACTATGTGAAGGTGACGTCGTTCTGCCATAGCTACCCTTGTGGTGTGTATGGAGGGGAAACTAAGTGCTCAATTCCCTGAGATGCAAGATAAGTAGACATGCCTTGAAACTCACCACCACCATCTGTATTCAACTAAAAATTGAAATTTTTTGAAAATTGAGAGCACCTCAGATTTATGCTTGATAGTATATAACCAGATATACTTAGTGTAGTGGTCCACAAAAATCACATAATACAATTTTTGATCAATTGAAAGAACTGGAGATGGACCCCACAGATCACTATATAAAAGCTGCAGAGGTCGGTGAGTTTGTAAGGAATTATTGGAGAATGATAAACGGTGACTTTTATTACATGAACAGGAATTACATGATGTAAAATTTGTGGAATGACAATAATTTAAAGAGAAATCATGTAATATTGATTTCAAAATCCTAAGACTGGGATGCCTAAGTCGTTGATGCCACCGAGACAACGGAATGGAGGAAACAACATGATTGACAACTGGTTGATGATTATTTGGAGAAGAAAGTGAAGACCATTCATAGAGACCAGACTTATTCGGCCCTTGCGCCAGAACTGTTCCCATACTCAAATCCTTGACACAAAAATATGAAGGAAAAAATTCAATAGAGGTAAGATTATCAGAACAAAAATTGGAAACAGATAACAAATTTTGCTTGATTTTCGGAGCACACAAAGTATTAGATAAGATGAAATTAGATTTATGTGTTTTGAGTTCTACTGTACCAGTTTTTGAAATAGGAATCATATTACCATTTCCCATCGCAATTTCATCAGGCCCCGTGTATGCTTGTACTTCACTAAAATTAGTGGCATCAGCTGCTATGTGGTGTGAGGCACCAGAATCAACAATCCAGTGAGTGGCAGAATGTGGAAAGCGACTGGCAAAATGAGCTTTTGCTTCCATGTGGTTGTGAGACTGAGAACGACAAAATTTGGCTATATGTCCTGGCTTATCACAAAGTTGACATCGAGGACGATTATCAATACGATTCACAGAGTCATACCTGTTGGTATCAGCTTGTACCGGAAATTGTGACTGCATAAAGGTTGGACGCCATCCAGAATTATTGTTGCTGTTACGAGTTTGCATAGAGGCTGGGCGCCAAGGCTGAGGACGACGCTGTGGAAACCTTGAATTATTTTGTTGGCCAGTACGCTGAGCAGCAGCTGTAGTGATAGTATTTAGATGCCTTTTTGATTCAACATGTGTGAGTGAGAGTTCTTCATCAAGCAGCAGTCCTGTTAATTCTTCCCAAGATATTGGTGAAGAGCGTGCGCGGATGGCTGAGGCAAGGTGCAACGAATCCAACCAAGCCGTACAATGCTATAACATACGCGAGAAAAGTCAGGCCCAAGTCATTGGGCCACAGCAAGCCTAATAACCAAGTTGGACTAGTCCAATAAGCAATTGTGTAAGGGCAAGTTAGTCATTTCAGAGGTAGGAAGGGTTATAGGGTTTGGGGGTGGCTGAATTAGGGATTATCAATCAATTGGTGAATTAGGTTGTATCAGGAGACGCCCCCTTCTCGAAGTGTGGGGAATTGTAAACACTATCGTACTTATTTATCCCAGTAATTCCGATTATAATCGTATTTCTTGAGCTATTCTGTGTGTGTGGGTTTGTTTGTTCAAGTTAATTCGTAGCAACTGGTATCAGAGCACGACGATCTGCTTGCGGGTCGAAAATGGGAGCGCCGCCTTCAAACCAAGCACGGATTGAGTCATTGGAGCAGGGTATGAATGAACTCCGTTCGTCAGTCACGAACCAGATCTCTCAAGCTGTAGCGACTGTAACACAGGAGTTGCAGAAAACTCTGGCTGACATGGTAGCGAAATCGAGGGAACAAAACGATGAAGTACTAAACACCTTCAGGGATGAGCAGAGGCGGCTACAAGAAGAGTTGCGCTCGTCACTCACCTTCACTCATGGTTTGGATGGGGTACCTCGTATGGGTAGTTTTGTTGCAGATCCATATGGGAAGCATAAGGATAGAGGGCAGATGGGTGAAATGGGGATGGGTCGACCCGAGGGTTCAGCGACCGGGTCGGGCAGGTTTGGAGGGTTATCGGGTCAAGTCGGGTCGGGTCAGGAGGTGTTGCAATCGACCGTTCCGTTGGGAAATTCTGGGGGATCGACTTGGAGGCATAAAAAATTGGATTTACCAATTTATGCGGGTCCAAACCCAGACGGATGGATCCTTAGGGCTGAACGCTACTTTGATTTTTATCGTCTAACAGAGATGGAGAAGTTAGAGGCCGCGATTGTGTCGTTGGATGGGGATGCCCTGCTGTGGTACCAGTGGGAACACAATCGTCGACCGATTAGAAGATGGGAAGAACTAAAAGGAATGCTCCTACAACAATTTAGGCCTTCGTCTTCGGGGAGTTTATACGAGCAGTGGCTCAATCATACTCAGGCAACGGGGGTGGTGGAATATAGGAGGAAATTTATTGAGCTCATGGCACCATTGTCTGGCGTGCCCGAGGAGATAGCTAAGGGGCAGTTTATTAATGGGTTGAAGGAAGAAATAAGGGCAGAAGTTCGTCTATTGGGGCCTCGGAGTTTGGACCAAGCTATGGATCTCTCAGTGAAAGTAGAAGACAAGTTGCAGTGTGGGGTGAGGAAGCGTACGGAGACGAAAGGATCGGGGTTAAGCTATTATTCCACTACATCATACAGCCCACACTCAGGTAATTCCTCTTACTCCTCTTTTAAATCCCAAGCAAGCTCTATATCCCCGTCGGCCCGTTCTATGTCTTCGTACTCGCAAGGATCATCAAGTTCCACTGTGTCACCCAATCGGAGTCCACGGGCCATTCCAGTGGCTCGTCCAGTGGGGGAAGTGAGACGGTTGAGTGACAAGGATTTTCAGTTGAAAAGGGAAAAAGGGGAATGTTTCCGTTGTGATGAGAAATGGAGTGTGGGGCATCGTTGCAAAAATAAAGAGTTGAGTGTGATTTTGTTACAACCGGAGGAGGAAGATAATGTAGGGGAGGAGTTTGTGATGACTGGAAGCAAGGAGGTGGAGTGTGAGGGTGAGTCTGGGAATATGCAACCTGAGATTTCTCTCAATTCTGTCGTGGGAATCACTAGCCCGAAAACGTTGAAGCTCCTGGGCATGCTCAAAGGGCATGAAGTGGTGGTCATGGTGGACCCAGGAGCCACTCATAATTTCATTTCGAAGGAAGCCGTACAGAAGTTGGGTATTCCGGTGCTATCTTCCAAGAGTTTCGGGGTGTCGTTGGGTACAGGGGAGGCAGTGCAAGGGGAAGGTGAGTGTCGGTCTGTCGTACTCCAGTTGGCTGGCCTTACGATTGTGGAGGATTTTTTACCCCTGTCCTTAGGGAACTCAGACATAATATTGGGGGTGCAGTGGCTTGAGAAGCTGGGCACTATGTCCACCAATTGGAAGACACAAACGATCAAGTTCAAGCTTGGGAAAGAAAGTATTACTCTGAAAGGTGATCCGTCGTTGGGGAGGTCGTGTATCTCGCTGAAAGCCATGATTAAGACTCTACGAAAAGAGGGAGGGGGGTACTTGGTGGAGTTCAATAATCTGACAGCAGAGTCTATGGGCCAGGACTGGGTACAAAAGGCACCAGGGTTCCTCCAACCTACAGTTAAAAAGTTTAAAACGGTATTTCAAATGCCGTCGGGCTTACCCCCATCTCGGGGTCATGAACATGGGATCACTTTAAAAGAAGGGTCTGACCCAATAAGCGTTCGACCATTTCGGTATGGCCAAGCACAGAAAGATGAGATTGAAATGTTGATTCGGGATATGTTGAAAGCAGGCATTATACAACCCTCTTCGAGCCCGTTTTCCAGTCCCGTCTTGTTGGTGAAAAAAAAAGATGGGTCATGGCGTTTTTGCGTCGACTATAGGGCTCTCAACAAAAGCACCGTAGCTGATAAATATCCAATACCTGTGATCGATGAACTGTTGGATGAGCTGCACGGGGCTCGTGTGTTTACTAAGTTGGACTTGAAGTCCGGATACCACCAAATACGAGTAAAATCAGCAGATGTTCCCAAGACGGCTTTTCGAACTCACGAAGGGCACTATGAGTTCCTCGTGATGCCATTCGGCCTCATGAATGCCCCGGCCACGTTCCAAGCCTTGATGAATACGGTTTTCAAACCTTACCTTCGAAAGAGTGTATTGGTCTTCTTCGACGACATACTCATATACAGCCCATCTCAAGACCAACATATCAAGGATGTGACTCAAGTATTGGCAACACTACAGCAGCATTAGTTGTATGCTAATGGAAAAAAATGCGAATTCGGGCAGACTCGGTTAAGTTACTTGGGCCACATTATTTCTGAGAATGGGGTAGCGATGGATATGGAAAAAGTGGATGCTATGCAAAGGTGGCCCATACCCAGAAATATTCGTGAGTTGAGGGGTTTTTTGGGTCTTACAGGATATTATCGCAAGTTCATTGCCAATTATGCGTCCATGGCTCAGCCCTTAACCGACCAGTTGAGGCATGATCAGTTTGGATGGACTGAGGAAGCGACCATAGCTTTTAACAGATTGAAACAGGCCCTGATGGAAGCTCCCATTTTAGCAATGCCCAACTTTGCCAAAGATTTTGTAGTGGAAACCGATGCGTCCGGATTTGGGCTTGGTGCGGTGCTGTTACAAGATGGTCACCCTATCGCATATTATAGCAAGGTTTTAGGGCCTCGAGGGAGATTAAAGTCCATCTATGAGAAAGAATTAATGTCTATTGTGCTAGCCGTTCTCAAATGGAAACACTTCTTATTGGGCAGGCATTTTCTCATCCGGACAGACCAACAGAGTTTGAAATACTTGATGGAACAACGTGAGGTAGGGCCCGAGTACCAGAAATGGGTGAGCAAGTTGATGGGATATAATTTTACAATTCAATACAAGAGTGGGCCTTCGAATAGAGTTGCAGACGCCCTCTCTAGGGAATTCAGTGGAGTGGCAGAACTTGGGTCGCTTTGCATAACGGGTGGTACAAGATGGGAGCACTATGCTGAGGACATTCGGAAGGATAAATTCATTAGTGAACTGACCACAAACATTCAGAATGGGAGGCAAGTCCCGAAAGGGTATCAGCTAGAACATGGGGATTTGAGGTACAAAGGGCGACTAGTAATACCCTCTAAGTCTCCCTTGGTGGCTGTTCTTATGCATGATTACCATGACTCTCCTATGGGGGGACATTCGGGCGATTTCAAGACCTACAAACGAATAGCTACCGACTGGTTTTGGCCGGGTATGAGAAAGGATATTACCAGGTATGTGAGTCACTGTGGGGTATGCCAACAAGCAAAGGCTTCGACCTTGAGCCCAGGAGGCCTGCTGCAACCTCTTCAAATACCAGTCCTAGTTTGGGATGAGATATCCATGGATTTCATCGAAGGTCTCCCAAAATCACAAGGGGTGGACTCTATACTTGTAGTGGTGGATCGCTTGACTAAATATGGCCACTTTGTTCCTCTTAAACACCCGTTCACTGCTGTCTCAGTAGCAGGGGTCTTTGTCAAAGAAATAGTGCGACTCCATGGATTTCCTTCGTCAATTGTCTCGGATAGGGATCGGGTATTTCTTAGCTTATTCTGGTCCGAACTGTTCAAGCTACAAGGCACAGCCCTGCACAAAAGCACCGCTTACCACCCGCAGTCAGACGGGCAAACTGAGGTGGTAAACAAGTGCGTGGAAACATACTTAAGATGTTTTATTAGTGGACAACCGAAGACCTGGGCCAAGTGGCTTCCGTGGGCGGAGTTTTGGTACAACACCTCGACTCATGCATCAACTGGGTATACCCCGTTCAAGGCCTTGTATGGCAGAGATCCCCCTTCGTTGGTCAAATATGCAGTGGGAGAAACGTCACTTTTGGGATTGGAAGACCAGTTGGTCGAGAGGGATGCTATACTTGATGACTTAAAGGCCAATTTGCTTAAAGCTCAGCAGAGGATGAAGACACAGGAGGATTTGTCTAGAAGAGAAGTGGAATTTACTGTGGGAGAACAGGTTTTTCTAAAACTCCAACCGTATCGCCAGACTTCCTTGGCTCGGAGGCCTTTTGATAAACTGGCTGCGAGGTTCTACGGGCCGTTTACTATCATTCAGCGCATTGGGAATGTGGCCTACAAATTGCAGTTACCACCTGAATCACGCCTGCACCCAGTTTTCCATGTTTCCTTACTGAAGAAGGCAGTGGGCAATGGGCTAGTATCATCACAACTGCCATCAACCATTACCGATTCCCTGGTACTAGACAGCATACCTGAGCAAGTCTTAGGACTAAGGACTGCTTCCACAGGGGACTCAAACGACAGGGAGGTACTGATTAAATGGCAAGGTATGACACCGGAAGAAGCAACCTGGGAACAATTTGACAATATCAACCATCATTTCCCTGCTTTCCACCTTGAGGACAAGGTGGTTGTTTGGGCCGAGGGTAATGCAACGAATCCAACCAAGCCGTACAATGCTATAACATACGCGAGAAAAGTCAGGCCCAAGTCATTGGGCCACAGCAAGCCTAATAACCAAGTTGGACTAGTCCAATAAGCAATTGTGTAAGGGCAAGTTAGTCATTTCAGAGGTAGGAAGGGTTATAGGGTTTGGGGGTGGCTGAATTAGGGATTATCAATCAATTGGTGAATTAGGTTGTATCAGGAGACGCCCCCTTCTCGAAGTGTGGGGAATTGTAAACACTATCGTACTTATTTATCCCAGTAATTCCGATTATAATCGTATTTCTTGAGCTATTCTGTGTGTGTGGGTTTGTTTGTTCAAGTTAATTCGTAGCACAAGGGTGCTGAAGTCAGGGCCAACACCACTCAATACTTTCACCACAAGTTCTTCATTTGAAAGAGGAGAACCAGCCACTGCTAGTTCATCAGAAATAGTACGAATCTGTCGTAGATATTCAGCAACAGGCTTTGCATCTTTTGTCAAGCGACTGAGGTGGTCTCTGAGACTAAAAATTCTTGTTTGTGATTTGTTAGCAAATGCCGTATGTAACGAATCCCATGCCGCACGAGAAGAGGATGCAGTGGCAACCATAGATGCCAAGTTAGGTTCCACAGAAGCAAGAAGTGCTGTTTGAATTAGCTTGTCTTGTCGAAGCCATAGTCGATATTTTGGGTTACGGACGCTTTTGTTATCTGCTTGAATATTAGTTGGTGGCGGCAAAAGAGTACAATCAAGGTGTCCAATCAGATCATGACCAAAAAGAAGAAGCTCGAACTGAGCTTTCCACGTTGTGAAATTCATACTACCTGCAAGTTTGATAGGTAACTGGGCTGTGGGATTGAACTGAGTCAGGGCATTCGTATTTACTGTCATTGTTGAGTCTGTAAGGTTAATTAAACACATGACTGATATGATGGTGAAGACTTGTTTTGATTTGAGAATAGAAAAAAAAATTGTAGGATCTGGTTGGTTAGAACATGTACTGCTCTGATACCATAATAAAGCAATTACTGAGAATGTAAGGTATATTATTGAAGTTATATGTTACATCAGATCTGTGCTATTTATACAAGTGCTGCAGTACAGGAACTAGGATAATGTTTATCAACTGTCATGTATATTTACATGATAAACATTACAACAATATTAGACTAACTCTTATCACAACTAAACCAAGTATATCAGACTAAACCAAGTATATCAGATGCGAGAACTGTGGATAAGCCTTATCTGGATCACTTAGATTCATTACCTGATGCCTCACTGTATCTCAATGGAGAGTTACCAGCTCTAGAAAATGGAAAGCTCGGAAATGAATCCTGAAAGCTAAATGAACTCTTCCTAGGGGAACAAACTACCTGATTGGAGGGATCCAGTTCTCAAAGGACTTCCACCAAAGTCATTGGATTTAAAGAATACTTCTCTCTTGTTATCTGAATCTTGCTAAATGAAAACACTTAGGAGGTTAAGATCCGTAAATCCACTCACGAACTACTGATGTAGAAGACAAATTAACCACATGACAGAGCAAAACATTACTAGAAAAGGCATACAATTGCATCACAAGTAACTTGTTATAGTCGATACAAGTATTCCAATGATCACATGCAATCACAATTTAGAGACTTTTGAACTATGCAGCCAAAGAAAAAAAGCCACATGCTGTGTACAATAATACACATGCTTAGTGAATTTAATTCTTACGGTTTGCAAATATGCAAGGCTTTTTGGTTCTAGCAATGTTTTTACGGGTTGGCAGAAAAGTGAGTTAACAGATGAAAAAAGGAGCCAACATGCTAGAGACGTGATCAACTTTTGACTAATAATTAATGTCATATACGTGGATAGATTCTTTTGGATAGTCCCATGATCGAGTTTCGCTGCTCAGAAAGTATACACTGAAAATAACCAGATTTTTTAAACAAATGTTAATTTCTAAATGTTTTGTATCCTAAAACCTTATTAGAACTGGACAAC
Organism: Saposhnikovia divaricata; assembly: GCA_036435485.1. Taxonomy (NCBI): domain Eukaryota; kingdom Viridiplantae; phylum Streptophyta; class Magnoliopsida; order Apiales; family Apiaceae; genus Saposhnikovia; species Saposhnikovia divaricata. Next base: position 163,154,780 of record CM071597.1, read on the forward strand.
TGGTGTTCAAAAATGATTTTGTATCTACTTGTGATTTTTAATTTATGGTTCAACTAATCTTTTTAATTTAGACACTTTCTTTCTTTTTTCACTTTTCTATATTCTTGAAAGCCTATCTAGCTATACAAGTGATCCATGCATGTTAGATGCAACTTAGCTCCATTACTTGAGTTCCAACCAAGAACAACCTTTTCCATACTAGGTAGAGGGGAAAGATCAAGATTGGTGGTTGGCCTTGTAGATATTGTCATACAAAAATCAAAAATCTCTACTTGTGATTTTTAATTTATGGTACAAATAATCTTTTTTAATTTAGACTCTTTCTTTCGGTTTTCACTATTCTATATTCTTGACAACCTAGCTAGCTATACAAGTTATCCATGTTGGATTCAACTTAATTAGCACCATTATTGAGTTCGAACCAAGAACAACCTTTTCCATACTGGGTAGAGAGGGAAAAGATCAAGATTGGTGGTTGGCCTTGTAGATATCGTCATACGAAATCAAAAATTCACTGCCAAGTAGTATTCACAGTTTATACTCTTAACTCTAGCTGCCAGATGATTTATCGTACTCCGTGTCATGGGTGACTTTATTGAACCAAAGCTTATTGTGCAATACCATAAGTACTGTCAATTAATTTGTGTCATTCTGGTGTTGTATATCATTTTAAAGATGGTGCATGAACAGTTCAAAGATTGGATGTCTGTTCTGGTTTCCTTTTGTTGTTAAGAGTTCCCGATCTACCCCAGTTTTTTCCATTCTTTCTCAAATTACCTGCCAGCTTCACAATACCGTATGTTTCACGAACACCGTGTTCCAGAGATTTATTTTGAAAAAAATAAAAGAGAAAGATTTAATATCTTTAAGAAGTCGTTTGTTTCACAGAGTGAGTTGGAGGTTAAGCCTGATATGTTATGTGTTAGGTTCAGTGCTTGATTTAAAATATTTTTGAATCATCAGTTAAATCAAACATATGAATGAGAAAAAAAATTATAAATACTTTTTATATTGTTAGTAATATTTATAATTTTTAAACATAATTACATAATTATCACTATTCTATTTTTATTTTTGTTTATATAATATTAACTCATTTTCCTAAAGTATTCTATTTTAATTTTCCTAAATTAATATAAAAAATATGTGATTGACATATAATAATGGAAGCTACTAAATATACATAGAGAAAAATGTTCCTAAAGTTAACTTTAGAGAATTTCTTAAAGTTAACCTTAAATTTTAATTATTTGATACCTTTTATTTATAAGGGTCTGCCAGAACATTAATGATTGTGATGATGTGTCATGATTTTATTGATCAACTTTAGAAAATTTTTCTAAAGTTAACTTCCTTTTGTAGGGAACAACAACTACCTGATTGGGGGATCCAGATCCCACAGGACTTCCACCAAACGTCATTGGATTTAAAGAATACTTCTCTCATTACCTGAATCTTGCTAAATGAAAACACTTAGGAGGTTAAAAGTCAGTAAATTCACGAACTACTGAAGCAGAAGGCGAAATAACAACATGCAAGAGCAAAACATTTCTAGAAAAGGCATACAATTGCATCACATGCATGGTTATCGAGTCGACAACTAGTCGACGACTAGTCAGCGAGTCGGTCCAGTCTATCAGTCGAGCAGCGACTTATCAGATATGGTGACTAGTACTCGGGCGCCGACCTCGACTTGGCGACTTAATAACCTTGATCACGCGTAACTTGTTATAGTCGATACAAGTACTCCAATGATCACATGCAATCACAATTTAGAGACTTTTAAACTATCAGTTATATCAAAGTAACTACATACACTACAAGAAACAGAGTCATTTCCGACCGAGCAAACGGTCGAATTTCATATAGAAACGGTCGGTTTTAATACTTACGGTCGGTTTAGAATGGTCGGTTTAAACCTAGTCGGTTTTACACCGTAACGGTCGGTTTTAGCGTTGACTGTCATTGACCAACAAAAAGCTTTCAGAGCCACGTGTCATGGGGCCCATGACCACAGTGGTCGGATTCATTCCAGAGACTTTTTGGTGCCCAGACAACCGACCAAACTTAACCGACCAAAGCAATTATTAATTTGGTCGGTTTAATATGAATACGGTCGGGTTTATTTATTATTTGGTCGGTTTTCTGGGCACCGAATGGTCAAAAACGGTCGGTTTTGGTTTTGTAGTCGGATTAAATGGTCGGTTTAAGTCTGCAATTTTTTTTTTTTGCTGCAGTTCTGGTTCCCCTGTACCATAATACCTATAACAAATATTCAACCAAAACTGACGCATTACCAATTACACAGTACCAACAAAACAAGTACATAACAACCATCAATTTTACATTAACATTAACAACCATCAAAACCATACATTAACATTAAAACAGTCGAGTTTTCCAAAATATAGCAAACTTAATTTACATGCAATTTTTTAAAAACCTAACAACCGGCTATTCTTGGTCATTATCAAACCCTCTTCCTCTCCTCCATAGACCCTCATCTTCAAAAACATCGTGTCCTCGATCTTCTTCTTCATTATCATGTTCTTCTCCTCCATTTTTTTTCCTCCATCGTCCTCTCCTCCATTGTCCTCTCCTCCATTGTCCGCCCCCCCCATCATCGGCACCACCTTCAGCCCTCCTTATCGCCTACATATAAGAGTAGACGAGACTTAATATATATTCAAAACTACACTAACATTTATAATAATAACTAAACTAAAATGTGACTTGAAAAATTCTTATATTTATTTACCTCCGCATTTGCATTTTCATATTTGTTATAAATCGATTGGAGGATTTCTCCAACCAATCGAGTTACCTCACCAACAATAGCATTAGAAAATGCTTGTGACCCCATTTCCGGGTTCCTTTGCATTTCTAGAGCGGCATTGGCGATATTTGTCACTTGTTCGAAGGTTGGTGGAGTATGGTAAGCGCCCGGATTTGCTTGTGCTTCATGTAAGACATTCCTCACTACATTGATGAATATGGGATCCGGAATAACCGATCCACTGCCTTGATTAGCTTGGCTTGAAGAACCTGCACCACCAACACGTTGGGCCCGATAATTTGCAGCAAGATCCGGGATGAGAGTGGACGCGGGGATCCGTGGATAACCAATAAGCTGATTTCTCGGGGGTCTTGCACACCCCGGGGTAGTTGCTTCAACCCACCATTGTATAGGATGAGTAGCTTCTTCCTCTCCGCCGGGTTGACTCGCAAACAAATCCCGGTTTCGCTCGACTATGTCCGCGTATCGAGCCTATATATACAAAATAAAATTAAAAGTATTATAAATAGCATACATATACTATATTAGGAAGGAAAAGGTTTAAATTTATACCGCAATCAATCGGCTTTCATCGGTCATGAAATCCGAATCACAAGGAAGCTCATCTATCTCCACTTGTTTACCATTTTTCTTCAAATGAGTCTTCTTATACCACCAAGCTTGGGGGGGGGTTTTCCAACCTTTTCAACATATTCCTACAAATCACAACAAGTATTCAAAATTACAACAAAACATCAAAAAGTTAGTAAACATAACCAAGAAATGACAATACATACATCTTCCATCTCCGTAAATGACTTTGCACCCGCACTATGCAAAGTCTTCATCTTTTTTCTGTTGTTGGCACCAACTTCGGAGCGATGAGCATGGGGTCTGCTATTCCAATACTCCACAAGCTCCTTCCAAAAGTCATCATCAAAATAACCCGGGTTAACATCAAGAAGGGTTTTGTTTAACCTCTTCGCATCTTCCATGGCCTTTTTCTTCGTCTCATTTAAGGTGTGCTTAAGTTCGCTTTGAACATGCTTAAAAATACTCTCATAAGCACCCTCGTTGGTTTGTACATCCTCCTTGTGTGTGTAATATTGCTACAAAAAAAAAAAAGATAAGCATCATCATAATCACACACACACACACACACACACACACACACACATATATATATATATAGTATTTGACTTACATTGAATTCGCCTATCACATCCGTAATCCATTTTGGGTTCTTCTCCACAATATCCCTATAGGTAAACAAACGACGTGGCCACGTTGATCGCATGATTTGTAAGATCGTTTTTTTAGCCACCGGATGCTTGATACTACAATAAATAATAACAATGACAATTCAATAATAACAATGACAACAACTTGATAATATATATATATATAGCAGTGTCTTTTAATACCAATCAAGGGCATTCAAATTGTCTATTGTTTTGGTTGTACTTCATTACAAACATTAAAATATCCATTCCCTAAGATATTCATGCTTAATTAGTCCATTAATATGCCTACTCAACAAATTACAACGAGAGAGGAAACTTACTGTCCATCCGATATATTTATGGCATAAGGGTGTGGCGGTGGAGTTCCCCAAATTCCGATTGAATGTGTACGCCGAATTGGTGTTGCAATTATTCGAGCTCGCCGTGCCGCTTCTTGCTGCACAACCAACATCCTCCGCTCTTCCTCTTCATTAACATCAGATTGCTGCTCATCTTCGCCATCCTCCTCTTCGGGTTCGTCCCTCAAACGACCGCTAGTTCTTCGTCTACCCCGACTCGTACGCCGACTTGTATTTGCAATAGTACGCGCCTTCTTCTTTCCCTTGCCTTTAGCACCTACTCTAGCCATTAGCGCCGAGATAGTGATAACAAGCATACACACCAACAAAAAACACCAAACAACCTACAAATTAAGAGTAATCAAAATCAAAATCATGTAAACGTATAAAGTATATATATCCGACCAATTACACAATCTCATGCATGCACGTATATATACGTACACACACTTTTCATCACAATACTTATAATTACCAATTCATATAACATTTACCAATTCACAACAATTAATATAAGCATAATTCACATCTCAACAAAATTATATCATCATCTCAACAAATTATATTCCCACAGCCCAAAGAATTACCTAAACAAAACAAAACAAAGTCATTACCCCATTTCGAAAACAAAACCCATTTCGAAAATTATCTAAAAACAAAGTCATTCGGAAACAAATTTCAGATATAAAAGCAAAAAAAATACAAAAATAGAAGTAAACAAGTACGAATTAGACAAATAAAACCCATGGAAACAAGTAGAGATATATATATATATATATATATATATATATATATATATATATATATATATATGCAAGTAATTAAACCATGAAAACAAGTAAAATTGGAACAAGTAGATACAAACAAGTTGTAAAATCGAGACAACCATGCTTGAAAACAAGTAGATACCTCCATGGAACCCCATCTTCGAAACCCACTTACAAACCCATCTTCAGTTGTACTTGAAGCTCTTTGATTCCTCATTTTTTTGGGATTTTCGGCAGTGGTTTTGTAGTTAAGCAGCAAGACAAGTGCAATCAGTAGAGAAATCACATAATTGAGACCCATATTGTTGAGTTTTGACAGTTGAGACTTGAGAGAGAAAAGGGAGAAAAGAGAGAAAAGGGAGAAGGCAAGAAAAAGAGAGAAAAAAGAAAAGGGGGAAACTGCGGCTATTTACCCTAATCAGTCCCAAAACCGACCGTTCACTTGTTTACGGGTCGGTTTTAAATGGTCGGTTTTAATATTGGCGCGATATTGAAATTTTACTGAAAATTAGAATTTTTCGTTTTCCCTCCATTTAAAACCGACCATATTAGTCGGTTATATGTATAATAATTTTCAAATTTATGAAAAATACTACACAAAAATTTGAAACACTTAATTATTAAAACTATAAAAATTGTTAATAGTCATTTTAAAGTGATATTTAAATCCGTAAGGTTTGTTTGTAACATATTTTTTACAAAAATATTAACAAAGGATAATTTTGGACATTTTGATAAATGTCTATGAATTGTATTACTTTATAATCATGATACTCCCGTTTCTCCATAAACCGAATCTTAAATTTTGTCAAATAATTTTTCTGAAGACTTTACTTGACTTTATATACAATACAACATAAATAGTTCGAGAATTGGTCAAAATTATAGTATTACACTATTTTACAAATATTATTTATAAATGACACTTAATTATGCATTAATTACACAATATTAGAATTTTTTTAAAACAATAAGAAAACATTTTTTAATGTTGTTTCTTATGAAGAAAGTGAACACTATGAAATTAAATTTTTTTAATATTTTTCAAGTTGGTAAATTTAATTGTTTATTATTTTTATTGTTTTTTATTGCCTAAAATAATATATAATTATTGAAAATTATGTAACTTTATAAAAAAAAAATTGATTTTTGTTTAATTAAATCATAAAACTTAGTACTAATCATATTTAGAATAATTAATAATAAAAAAGTGGCTGAAAATCATTGAAATGAGAATGGTTGTTTTGCTATTTATGACATCAGCAATAAACCGACCATTACGGTCGGTTTTAATATGGGTTAGGGTTTCTTACAGACCGACCGTTAGGGTTTCTTACGGTCGGTTTTATTGGTCGGTTTATGTACCGACCATATTGGTCGGATTCATTCCAGAGACTTTTTGGTGTCCAGAAAACCGACCAAATTTAACCGACCAAAGCAATTATTAATTTGTTTTTATTACTTTACCAGTAAAACCGACCATATAATTATAAATATGAATGCGGTCGGTTTTAATGGGAACGAAATGGTCAGTAATGGTCGGTTTTGTCCTGGCCGTCGGATTAAACGGTCGGGTTTGTACTGCGTTTTTTATTTTTTTATGCTGCATTTCTGGTTCCTAGAACCAGAAATGCAGCCTAAAAAAACCATAATTAAAATACAACAAAAGTCCAATCAAAACCAATAAAACAAAGTCCGAATGAATCATAAAAAGTTTTTAAAATACATAATCAAAATAAAAATCAAATTACATAATCAAGGAAACTGGTGATTATACAATTTCGTTAAATGTGCAATCTCCATTTTTGCCTCCTGCAAAGAATCCTGGAGTTCCTCCACTTGTACCGCCAGTTCGTCAACTTTTTCTTGGAGCAACTTGTTCTCCATCCTTGCTTCTTTCAACTCCTCTTGCAACTTCTTCTTCGACGACTCGGTCTTGCTCGAACCCTTGATCGAATCCATGACTGCAAGATACAGATTATATTAAAATACCAATGTAATATTTGCAAAGTAATTGAAAATATACAAACATATATAAATATATTACCAATGTAATGAGAAGATTCACAATATGTTATGACTTATGAAACTACATGATATATATAGGCATATGGACGCGCCCCTTCACTGACTGGTTTCACCTTTTCATTTCCCATAACCGCACGGAATACCAGATGCATTGAACAAGAAATTTTTTCAAACTTAAACCCGACCGCGTTTTTGAATAACCGGTCGGTTTTGATGGTCGTTTCTCAACAGTCTAAACTCTTAAATAACCGCACAGATTACCATAAGTCAACATGTTGAATGTTAAAGAGACCGTTAAAAGTAGTCGGTTTAGTAACCGACTACTGTGGTCGGATTTATGAAGACGGTCGGTTTTCCTTGAACGAAATGGTCAAAAACGGTCGGTTTAATCCTTAAATGGTCGGTTTTGATCCTGAACTTTTTTTTACCAATAATTATATTACATATTCCCCTCTAACAATATTACCAATAACAAAGATTCAATCCAACCCTGAACAAGTACAATCACCTATTCATACATAAAATCAATCGAACGAAATATTTAAAATCCAATCTAATGAATTGCATTAAGTTATAATTGCAAACATCGTCTCATACTTGATTAAAATACAATTATTTTACACTTAATCATAATCGGAATCATCATCACCATCTTCTTCTTCTTCTTCTTCTTCTTCTTCTTCTCCTTCTCCTTCTTCTCCTTCTTCATTATTCTCTTCTTCTTCCTCCTCCTCTTCCTCTTCCTCGTCTTCTTCTTGTTGGTGATTTTGTGTCATAGGCGCATATTGAGCGAAATCAACAAATAAAGAAAATGAAGGTCTCGATTGATTTTCTTGAAAGGCTTCTTATTCTCTAGATGAATTTATCGATTCATCAAATGGACGACTTTTACTTGTAATAACCGTATATATGTTACCTTGTGGATACAACACACTAGGAGCATAATACACTTGAGTAGCTTGACTAGCCAAGATAAATTTCTCATTTGATTGTAATCGTGAACTTACATCAACTGTAATAACACGATTTCGGTCAATCCGTACACCGGATCCGGCACTATCGAACCAATCACATTTGAACAAGTAAACTTGTTTTCCACCTTGATAAATAAGCTTGATGATTTCTTGAAATTGACCATAATAATCATTTAAGACATTATTATGTGAACTACATTTGACCATAACTCTGGAACTAGCACTTGAAGAAGATTTAGTATGAAATTTGTAGCCATTAACGGTACAAATTTCATACAACATTGCCAATTTTGCTGGTCCCAAAAGTAAGGATCTAAAATGCGGACCATTCACATCATCGTTTTCAACCTTTGTGCGAAACCATGATCTAAATTCGGTTTTTAACAATCTCTCCAATTCTTCCGGTATTGTGTTTGGTTGTTCTTCTTTCACGTGAGCTTCATACTCTAGTATGTAAGGTTGAACTTCGGGTGAGTTCATGAAAACATATTCGTCCGCAAGTAATCGTTCTTCATCCGTCAAATATGCATTTTTGTGCTTTCCCGTGGTACTAAGAGGATATATGAACACTTCGAGTTCATTTTTATCATTTGTGCCACACACAACCTCGTTACGACGTAATTGATTATGAACCGTGACCGATTTAGAATCAAAGTAGAATGAGAAAAAATTCAACATCTCCTCTTCTATATAACGTTCTGCAATTGAACCTTCAACCCTTGCCTTATTACGAACCTTATGCTTCATATATCCCATCATTCTCTCAACAAAATACATCCAACGATAATTAACGGGACCTCCTAACCTACATTCTTCGGCCAAGTGTAGTACCAAGTGCTCCATTGAATCAAAAAAAACTTGGTGGAAAAAATGTTTCTAGCACGAGCATCGTTCGGACTATAGACTTTTCCAAAAATTTTAAATCATCTCGGATTAAGGTAGAAGAACAAATGTCTTGAAAGAAATTTGAAAGCGAAGATAGTGCATCAACAATATATTGAGGTAGAAGCTCACGAATCGCATGCGGCAACAACTTTTGCATGATAATATGACAATCGTGTGATTTGAACCCCGAAAACGTACAATTCTCTTTACAACAACGGCCTATATTTGATGCATAACCATCCGGAAGTGACAATGAACGAAACCAATCACACATGAGTTTTCGTTGTTTTTTTGTGAGTGTAAAAGGTGCTTTTGGCTTTTTTCCACCTTCGATCCACAATTCGGGCAAAACATTCATCAACTTGCAATCGATCCTTGCCTTCTTGTGATCCTTCGTCTTGTTTGTATCATTGATGATAGTATAAAAAATATTGTCAAACACATTTTTTTCGGTGTGCATGACATCGATACAATGACGCATCGAAAGTGATGACCAATATGGCAACTCAAAAAACATTGAAAAGTGCGTCCAATTGTGATCAACTCCGAAACCGAGGCTTTTCTTATTTTTGTTTTCTCTTCCCGGTGGTGGAAATTCTAAATTTTCACAAATATTCTTCAAAGTCTCACCACTTGAGCGACCAACAAACACCCTTTTTTCTTCACTTGGAAACTTAGTACTTGGAAGACGGAGAGGATCATCTTCGGGTAAGAAACAACGATTTGTACCAAAAAAACTACACTTTCCACATGTTTTCAATTGAATTCCTTGAATTTTTCCACCACAAACCGGACATGAGAGTTTTCCATGTGTTGACCATCCGCTAACCATACCTAACCCAGGAAAATCGGTTATTGTCCACATAATCACCGCCCTCAAGGTAAAATTTTGCTTTAATGATTGATCAAATGTTTCCACCCCTACATCCCACAACTCCTTTAATTCTTTTATGAGAGGTCTAAGGTACACGTTTAGATTCTTGGCCGGACTCTTTTCACCGGGGATTAAAAAGAGGCATAAAAGTGTACGGTTTTTTCATTCCCATAGAGGGAGGAAGATTGTAGACCACCACTATCACCGGCCACACCGAGTACACCTTTTTCCCGGACTTTCTAAAAGGGCAAAAGCCATCGGTTGCAAGTCCAAGACGGATATTCCTACTCTCCCTTGCAAATCTTGGATAACGACGATCAAATTCTTTCCACTCATCTCCGTCTGCAGGGTGACTAAGTTCTCCTGGCTTTGTTTCCCTTTTTTTGTACCATGTCATGTGTTTAGCGGTATGCTCTGACATATACAATCTCTGTAGACGAGGGATAAGTGGAAAATATCTCAAGACCTTGTTCGGTATCCCTCTTCCGTTTTTCTTTTTTTTTACCTTTGTAACGACTTTTACCACAAATGTCACAAACAATCTTGTTCTCATCATCACCGTAGTACAACATACAATCATTCTCACATACATCAATTTTCTCATATCCCAAAGTTAACTTCTTCATCATTGTTTTCATAATGTAATAAGAATTCGGTAAAGTATGGTCCTTAGGAAGAACTTCACCAAGCAATGCAAGTAAAGAATCAAAGACCTTTTCAGAGCATTGTGCCATATTTTTAAAATGTAACAATCGAGTGGTCAATGACATTCTTGTAAAAGTTGTGTTACCCGGATAAATTGGAGCTCCCGAATCTTTAACATCCTTGTAAAATTGAGAAGCATATGCATTTGGTGGTTCTTCAACATTACTATTACTCGCATCACCATGATTTTCACCACTAATATCTCGTAATAATGCGTTTAAATCAAAGGGTTCTTCAACAATCTCTTCCGAGGTACGCATACATTTTTTCTTTTTGATAACTTCTCTTTTTTCACCATGCAAAGTCCATACTTTATAATGTTCCATAATACCATTTTTATATAAGTGAAGTTCAACACTATCAAGTTTCACCCACAACGCATTTTTACATTTCTTACACGGACATAATATTTTTTCGCCCTTCATACCATTCTTACGCGCGAACTCCAAAAATTCTTTCACACCATCCCAATATTCATTACTCGATGAAAGTACATTATTTTCCACACGTCGGTTCATCCAATCACGTTTCGACATCTACATATATATATATATATATATATATCAACTTCATAATACATTTTTCACATAACTATAAATCAACAAAAAAACATATTCACATTTCACACAATTAATGCACAAATATAATGTACATATATATTTGACAAATTTAATATGTACACAAAATTAAAGAATATGTACAAACATGTATATTTGTTCACTATTAATGTACATATTCACAAATATAATATGTACAAAACATGTATGTATATATTCAAAAATGAAAAAAAATTAAAACAAAAGTGGGCATAATTTATAACATAATGAGCTTTCAATGTTCTCCAAGATTTTTCACCATAATGAGCTTTCAATGTTCTCCAAGATTTCTCTAGATTCAAGCCTCCAACCACTTAATGTCTCAAGAAAACAATAAATGAAGAGTGAAAGAAAAAGGGGTGTATAACAATAAATTAGGGTCAGTTCTAATCCGACCATAACGGTCGGTTTAAATTACGAATTATCAACTTTTTTGTCACCATCGGTGCAGAGGTAGTTGGGAGCATTTAATGCAGTTTTAATCCGACTAAAACGGTCGGAATAAGTGGTCGGGTTTGCAACCGACCATTACGGTCGGATTCATTCCAGAGAGCAAGAAAAACCGACTAATTTAAACCAACCACTTTATTAAGAATACGGTCGGGTTTACTGGGGGAGCAATGGTAAAAAACGGTCGGTTTAAGACTTTCAGTCGGATTACTCGGTCGGTTTAAAGCCTGCAATTTTTTTTTTCCTGCAGTTCTGGTTCCCAGCTGTACCAATAACACAATCAACGCAATAAAATCAATCCATCCACCAAATCAATCCATCGAATCTATCTATCCATCCAGTATATTAAGAATCATTAAAACATTAAAATTTACGTAAGATCTTTAAATATATGAAACCATAGTTTACAAATCCAAACCAAAAGTCTACAAATCCAAACCATAGTTTTTAAGGTACACAGTCATCCAATCGGACCAAAAGTAATCATACATCAATGTCCATCAAATCCGGACCATTTTTCTTGGAGCAAATTACATTAAATTTCCTAGGATTAATAGGCCCCTCGGTAAAGACTAGAACATCTCCAACTTCTAGCCCTAACGATTCGGCAAAACCCACCCAAGCTCGATCCTGAATTCTTATTCGTTGACCGGTCGCCTTAACTTGTAAGTGCCACGTTTTATTGTTAAGCTCATCCTTAATTTCCAAGACATCACCGTCATGCCACTTCTCCGCCACTGATTTGAACTTTACTGCTAGCTCCTACACATTAATCACAGGTTAAACAATTGCAAAATTATAAATCTTTTTTTGCTAAATAATTAAATCATACAAATTTTAATATAAAACAAACAAAAACTTACAATTCCATAGCAATAATTCAGGAGATGTGATTGTACAATTCCTACTTTGAATTCATTAACAGAATATAATTTCTCCACGAGGCTTGGACCAAATAAAATTGCTTCAAATCGCCCATCACCAAGATAAGTAAGCACTATAATGTCTCCCTCCTCAAAAAACCTCAAGCCAGAAATCTTGCTTTCCGGTGAGTAAGATCCAATGAAGGTTTGGTCATTTGGTAAAGTAACGGTAATTTCAGAAGGTAGAAGATGAGCAAATCTCTTAAAAAAAGCCGGGGAGAGGGCCTGCATTTGTACATATGTATATGATCAACCAAAATTATATCAAAAAAGATGAAAATTGTATTGCGTATAATGCATTAAAAGTAAGATAATGTGAACTTACTACGAGACCCCTTTCTGCGTGGGATTTAGTCTTACATAATGAAAAAGCCTTACATCCAACCATGGTAAGTTTATCTAAAAATAAAAACACAATTACTTAAGTAAATTACTAATTGATAGCTATATATATATATATATATATATATATATATATATATATATATATATATATATATATATATATATATATATATATATATATATAACAAAGGATAAATGATAGAAAATTTACCATAGGTCGGGGGATCATACTCAACCTCTGTCAGATATTCATTCAAAACATTTACCATAAAGATCCCGTTGCCCTTGTAGGTAAACACGGCGCATATACCATACTTGCTCCGAAATTTCTTAAAAAATCCCAATACGTTTTTAAAAATCCCATCCTCCCGATCGAATCTCACATGGGTCTTCTCACCGTTAGGAATTTCATAATCTAGAAGTTGATGAAGAGACTTTAAGGATTGATCAAGTAAGATTCAGAAGATTTGAAAAAGAAAAAGAGATCAGAGAAAAAGCAAGAGATACTGAAATTATAGCAACTGAGAACTATGAAGAGGTTATAAAAGGGTCTTGCAGGATGCTGTGGTATGATCGAAATAGACCTGTTCTAGAACATCAACAGAATTATAAATTAGACAAGAAGAAGAAAGGTAAGAAATGGAAGAAGATCAGTGATTGGAGTTACAAAGGACCAGCTGTTTTTAAACCTGGTAGACTAACAACTGAACCTACATTGATTGTTGAAGCTAAAACTTCTAAGTCTGATAAATCTCTACCTCTGTGGACAAGAATGCAATCTGCTTTGAAGGGACTAGAACCTAACACATGAGGAGGTATTGGGTCTCATGAAGCAGAGGTTGTTTTTACAACACAAACTGATCAACATCCTCTAGTTGACAAGATGTTAACCGTTGATGATCTGTGGAAGCTATAAGTTGTTGTAATTATTTGCTGATTGTCATGATGGTGCAAAGAAAGTGGAAAGATTTTTTTACTTCATGAAAGATAAAAGTGTCAAAAAGATAAAACTGTTTCTGGCATCTCAGCTCCAAAATGTGTTAAAATCGGCGGTGGTATTCTCTGCGAAAAAAAGAGGTGTCATACATATCTACATATTCAAATGCATACATTAATTGACCATTACTCATACCATTTTATTTTGCGGTTTATATTCGCTGGGATGGACAAGGCGCATAAAACGTGGAAAGAGGTAATTTTGACCATCCATATCTATATATTCAAAAAAAGAGAATGAATTGAACAACAAAATTACATAAAAATCGAATATAAATTCGAATGTGTCAAATCGAACCAACAAATCCAACAAACAAAATCCTATAATCGAAAAATAAATTTGAATCCATCCATTCAAACCAAGAAATCCAACATACTAACTCATATAATCGAACATAATTCGAACCAAGAAATCCGACATACAAAATCATATAATCCAACTTAATTCGAACCAAGGAATCCGACATACAAAATCATATAATAGAGAATCAATTTACTAGCCCCAAATTCATAAATCCATAAAGTTAAAACCCAAATCGAATATATAGATACAGTGCGTGTGTGTAAGTATATAACAGAGAGAGAGAGATGAGTTACCAGAGAGAGAGAGAGATGAGTTACCAGAGAGAGAGAGAGAGAGATGCCGGAGAGATCGAGGAGTGAGTGAGAGAGTTAATTGGAGAGAGGAGAGAGTTAACGGAATAAAACATAAAACGGGAACTACAAAAATATTTAAGTGTCTCACAAACCCGACCGTCCTAACGGTCGGGTTAGTCTGACGTGGGAAGGCCTGAAACAACGGTCGGAAATATTGGTCGGTTTTATTCTTTAGTGTTCGTGTGGGATCCACAATAATATTGGTCGGTTTTATTGGTCGGATTAAACTGACGTGGCCCGTCAGTCAACAGAAGTGGGCCCCACAAGACCTGTTGGCCGGTTTAAGTGGTCGGTTTTATTCTTTATTGTTCGTGTGGGATCCAAAAATAATATTGGTCGGTTTTATTGGTCGGTTTAGGCTGACGTGGCTAGTCAGTCAACAAATGTGGGCTCCACAAGACCTGTTGGTCGGTTTAAGTGGTCGGATTTAAAATAAACCCGACCGTCGTACCTAACGGTCGGATTTAGCTCCAGTAAAGAGTTAGTTGGATTTATGACGGTCGGAAAAGACTCTGTTTCTTGTAGTGATATATGTATCAATGGATATTAGAAATATCCTTTGACAATAAGCATTCATTATATAGATTAAACCAAGTGAATAATTAATTAAACACCAAAAAGAACAAATATCAGCTACTCCCTGAAAATCGATTCTTTATCACTATCAGATCTGAATGATTTAAGTCTTCTAGTCTGAAAACATGCAACATTAGCTAGAAGATAGTAAAAATGTGAGCAGCATGTGTTGCAAGGGGAACACAGCTTATCTTGAGCATACTGGTTATATTTCAAGAACGACACGAGATATAACCTTTTGGAAAGCAAATGCAAGATGCATAAATCATGCAAAGGCTATATATATGCATATTATACAAAAATGTAACCTATCACAAATTTGTACTCCCATGCAAGAATACTACTGTATACATATGTTGGGAGTTGTCCCACATCGTTTGTGGGAGGGGCAGATAGCTAGTTTATAAGCAGCCAGTTAACTTCATTAGTGTGAGGCCTTTTGGGATGTGCCCAAGAACAAATTCGTGCGGGCTCGGCCCAAAGCGGACAATATCATACTAATATGGAGTTAAGGTCTGCTTAACTAGCCCCAACGAGTGGTATCAGAGCAAGGTTATAACGATCCATGATAACGATCTCAATGGGCTCTAGAATGGATCCAAGGAAAAGGCAGATGGGCTATCCCAGGTTGGACTTAAGGAGGAGCAGGTGGGCCTTCAAGTATGGGCCTAGGGGGAGCCAGATAGCCAGGTGGATTTCCAGTATGGGTCAAGGGAGCCAGACCACACAGAAAGGAGGCAGATTCGACAGGGGTCGAGCCCGATGTGTGAAGGGGGAGATTGTTGGGAGTTGTCCCACATCGTTTGTGGGAGGGGCAGATAGCTAGTTTATAAGCAGCCAGTTAACTTCATTAGTGTGAGGCCTTTTGGGATGTGCCCAAGAACAAATTCGTGCGGGCTCGGCCCAAAGCGGACAATATCATACTAATATGGAGTTAAGGTCTGCTTAGCGAGCCCAACAACATATATATAGCTTCAGCAATCCCCTTAAGAACACACAAGCACTGCAAAGGCACTTGAAAGAGTGATGATCCATTAATAGCTTAGTGGCAAGGCACCTTCTCACCTCCTACTATGGCCAAAGGTCATTGGTTCAAATCCTCACTCCTCTTTCTCAAGTACTTAAAAAACTAATGTATTGGAAAAATATGTAATATACCCACACATAAAACAGGCATTGCTGTAAAAGAGTTGAGAAATACCTGTAGAGGTATACCAGTGAGACACCACCTGCAATACGAGGACAATACGGAGGTCGGGCCTGTGCAGCTTGAGTCCTTGTGGATTTTATGGTATGAGCTTCATCCAACACCACCCGGTGCCAGTCAACTCTATGAAAAATGCTGTTGTCTGGATCCTGTTTAAAATTTCGGAAAAGTAAAAAGCAACATTAGTATTTATGAGTCTCGATAGGGATTAACAAAATAAATAGATATAAAAAAAATCTGAACAACTTACACTTTTATAAGCTGCAGTAAGGACACCATAAGTTGTTAAGACCACATCAGGTTCTGCTATGACCTCAGGGTCATTACTTCTTTCACCGCCATAGTGAACAGATACTGAAATACTTTCTGGCTTGGAATGGGTAATAAGCTCATCCTGTATTAATAAGAAAACTTTGATACATTATTGACATGAAAAAGCAGTAGCACTTTACCTAAATATTGAGTAAATTAAATTAAGATGATACAATTTAACACTTGTAAAACTAGTGAAACTCAACATTACACACTACAAGGATTTTTGCTTTAGACAACAGGCAAAACGTATTGTCTGAATATATCAAAAACTGTTGACTATTGAGAAGTCATCTGATACACACCTCAGACAACACACAGCAAGCTGTTGTGTGAAAGTTGAAAGACAAGTAAAAGCCACCTGAAAAGTGTTGTCTGATACCCAGAAACAACAACACTTCTTTGGAAACCTCTTGTCAAAACTCCGATAACGCAACACTTTTTAACGAATATATTGTTGTTATTAAGCAGTAAAGACAATGGTTTTTAAAAGAAAGCCTATTGTTTAAGGGCAAAAGATACAATCTTTTACTTAATCAGGGCTGTTGATGTATGTCACTACAGACAATGGTTTCTTAGCAAAAACCATTTGTTAGAATTCCAACACACAACGATTTATTCCTTCCAAATGCTTGTGTTTATTGTAGTCATACAATGATTTTCCTTTTTATGTATTGTATTTGTTCTTTTTAAACAACAGTTTTTATTTGTGTTTCTTGTCGTCAGACAATGGTTTTTTCTTTTTATGTGTTGTATGTGCATAGAATAGACAATGGTTTCTTGAAACATGTCAATTGTCTTATGATATTTTTCACAAGTGTTTCTAAAAGATGATAACATTGGCTAATGATAAATGAAACAAAACTTTTATTTACAACAAAAATTAGAGTTTATACAGTACTAGCAACTAACCAATATTCATAACAAAACTACCCTACCCTGGCAACTTGGTTGTAGTCATTTGTAGTTGTACTACATATCACATGCTCTTAAAGTTGGTATTACCCTACTCTGGCAGCCCATGTATCATCAAACTTGCTTTTCGAATCCAAAGTTGTCCCACTGGGTAAACTCGATCCTGCAAACAAAACGTAACCGCGAGTTAGGCACATTTAAGCTAAGATTATTTCTTTCTTCACAAGTTCACATACAAAAAATAATTGACCTTCTTTTGATTCACAATCTCATGGTCTGAGTTTGCTATCCTGCATATAGTACTTCTAATTTTAAATACCTAATAGTATATGTGAACTGATATCAATTTAGCACCTTGTGTGTTCTTGCACTCCGTAAAAGCATAATATAAGTTTCCAGATTCCTCCTCATTTCTGAACTGAATGCGGATCCCCCTAGAATAGATTGTCTGATTCAAATGATAAATGTTAGTAGCAACCAGATTTACAGAAGAATAATACAGTATACATGAGAAATGAAATGCCATGTCACCGCAAATCTGCAACGGCCTATGAAAACACAGGTCTAGACTAAAGAAAATGGTTGGTTATTAATTTCATTCATTGTTAATGAACCAAATTAGCCCCAACTTTTTCTCAGTCAACCCAACTGAGGCCTGTAAATGAATAATTTTCCAACAGAAAATTTACTCCAAAGACAGTTCAAACATACAAAAGACTTGGCCTTTAAAACATCCAACAAAAGATCTTCAATCCAGTTAAACATTTTCAAGGAGGTGATTAAACACAAACATAAATTGAAAGCTCCATGGGATGGGAAACCAGAAAGTCAGATGACAACGTATCCTAAATCACCTTAGAACCACCGATTGTCTGTAGAACTAAAGGATTTCACTAGCACCTTCACTTTTTGTGTTAATTTTTAATATTATTAACTCTCTGCATATATGGGCAGGAAGCTGCTGTTATTAGAAGTAATGTTTTTACATCCAAAACTAATTTCAACTTCTAAATTTAAATCATGATGCAAAATAGCAGTACGAACCTGACTAGTGAGATAATGATCAGGATGGTTGACCAAGAAAAAATGCTCCACAAGTTCACCGACTGATTCATCAGGATCTGGTGGCACATTTCTAACTAGTACCTAGTCAAAACCAAATAAATTCCCAAATCAGTAGCAGCCAGTAGCAAACAAAACTTTAAACTACTAATTCCCATTTCATAGTATGCATTACTGAGTACAACTACACTATCACAGAATACAAATAGCATTGGAACAGTAAGCCGGAAAAGAAAAAAAATGCAATAGTGCAAGTTTGGGCCTTACTTCTTCAGATAGTTTTTTGATTTTGGATGTATAATATTGAATTGCATCCACTTTCTTCCCCCAAAGCCCAAGAAATCCAGTCTGCATTGTAAAATAGTTGTTTCATAATATGCTTAGCTAGAATAGGGAAGAAACTTAAAAACAAAACATCAAATTTTTTTTTGGTTATTCACAGGTTGCAAGCTGCAAAATAGAGCTTCACTGCACTGTTTACTCAAGTGGGAAATACAAATCTTTAGGTGTTTGCAACTCAATTTTTTTTTCTTTTACAGTCTATGGATAAGAAACAGTCTATGGATAAGAAAAAACTCAGCGTCATATATATAATTTATGAACTGGAAACTGGCATGAACAATGCTCAGAATATGTTGTGATTCTAATGCATAATGATATTGGAAACTCACATCAGAACAAGTGTATATAAGTAGAGTCATCCAGTTCCAATTCTCCAAAGTATAATTCTGTTTACTTGTTGGTTGCTGTAAGAAATATAATAGAGGAGGCAACAGCTGCATTTCGTACTGTCTGGATCCACCACAGAGCTCACATCTTCCGGGATCTCTGAGCTCTTCAGCAACCAACAGAGGTTTTCCCCCATACGAATATCTACACGTTCAATAACATGAACTTTAAAAAAGGGTTAATGAGAACGGCTCCTTGTATGGTCCTCTAATCCTTTCTTGTTCTTCAAACTTTTGAGGAAATTACAGATCCCTTTTAAGGGTTCGAGCCTCACTAAGGGCATGTGTGTGTGTAAGTAGTTAAGTTTCTGTAATTGAGCTTTACCAAAATCCAAAAAAAAGGATGAAAATAATGAGGTTCAGATTTATAGAACTTACAAAATTGTTGAAGTGAAAGCAAGTACATGAATTGGGGGAACATCAAAAATTCAAACGTAGACATCACATCAAAAAACTTCACACTACTCAAATCAACCCAATTCCCACAAAATCAAAACCTTTCAACCAAAAATCAACAAAACAAAAAAATAATTCCAACATACTTAGTCCATTTTTTCGACAGAACATCATACGAATGAACCGTATTAGTCACACCAGCCAACCCTAACACATAAAACCCAATAACATTTCAGCTAATCAACAATCAAAATTCACACAATCCCACATAAATAAAATCATAAATTTCAAAAATTAAGATAAAGGGCTAATGAAATGTAATAATTCCAGCACCACCACCGCCTTCGATAGCGGTAGCTCCACCGAAAAGAATGAGTCTAGGACCCTGAGTCTTGATAGGAGCAACAGCAAGAAGAGTATGAGCACATCTGGGCCCTGGAGCATCTTCATCTGTATCCCAAAAAGATTCAAAAGGCTGATAAGATGGGGCTGGAGATAACCATGGTTTTGAAGAACCCATCTGACCCTTTCAATAAAGATTGTAAAATTGTGTGTAAATACACACATTGATGAATTGAAGAGTTGAAATTGAATCTTGGGGTGGTTTGGTTGATAAAGATTGAATCTTTATTGATTTGGAGTTGAGGGAGTGGTTGAGCTAGTGGTGCTCATACATATATAATATATGTGTGTCTATAGGTGTGTGTATATGTGTGTTGATTTGTTGTCTGATTTGGCCGGAGAGAGAGCTAGTACTCTGGAGGGGTTTACAGACAGTTAATTAACGTTGACAACTAGACCAGCCCCCTTCTTTCTTCCTTCTCTTGAAACCTTATGTGTATGTCGATTGCATTTTGTTGGATAAGGTTTTGGTTCTTTGGTTTTTGAACTGAGAAGGGGGATATGAAATTTTGAATTGGGGGAACAAATTATTGGTGAAGTGGGAAATCGAATTTTGATTTGGGGGAAAATGAAAGTGTAAGAGGAAAATAAAATCTATGTGTTTGGTGATAAAAGGGGGAAGTGAAATTTTAGTAAAGGGAGGGAAGTGAAATTTTAATAAGGGGTAATATGAGTTAGATGAAGGGAGGGAAGTGAAATTTGAGATTTTGGATCATGAAATTTTAAAAAAAATCAGAAATTTGATTCGAAATAAAAAAAAAATCATTTTTGAAATTTTAATATAATAGATACATATGTCTTGGGAAAAAATAATCAAAAAATATTAAAGGTCAGGTTGTACGAGATTTTAACAAAACGTAGTAAAAGTGCCAGATTCACTGAATGATTTCTTTAACGATCGAACCCTACGAATGTTAATAGATACTTATTCTAGTGTTGTGAAAAAATAATAAAAATTAAAAAGCCTCGGTCGTGCCACATCTGAACAAAAACGTTGTAATAGTACAGATTCCCGTAACAGGGCGCGTGCCAAATTCACTGAATGATTTTTTTAAATGATTACTTCGACGATCGAACCGTACGGATGTTAATAAACAATCATTTCAATGTTGGAAAAAATAATCAAAAAATAAAAAGGTCGGGTTGTACGAGATTTGAACAAAAACATAGTAAAAGTGATGTTTCCAATAACGGGCACGATCCAGATTCACTGAATGATTTTTTTTAAATGATTTCTTCGACGATCGAACCGTACGAAAGTTAATAAACAATCATTTTAGTGTTGGGAAAAAATAATCTAAAAATAAAAAAGGTCGGGTTGTACGAGATTTTAATAACAAAGTACTAAAGGTGCTGCTTTTCGTAGCGAGGCACGATCCAGATTAACTGAATAATTTTTTTGAATGATTTCTTCGACGATCGAACCGTACGAAAGTTAAAAAACAATCATTTTAGTGTTGGGAAAAAATAATCTAAAAATAAAAAGGTCAGGTTGTACGAGATTTTAATAACAAAGTAGTAAAGGTGCTGCTTCCCGTAGCGAGGCACGATCCAGATTAACTGAATAATTTTTTTGAATGATTTCTTCGACGATCGAACCGTACGAAAGTTAATAAACAATAATTTTAGTGTTGGGAAAAAATAATCTAAAAATAAAATGGTCGGGTTGTACGAGATTTTAATAACAAAGTAGTAAAGGTGCTGCTTCTCGTAGCGAGGCACGATCCAGATTAACTGAATAATTTTTTTGAATGATTTCTTCGACGATCGAACCGTATGAAAGTTAATAAACAATCATTTTAGTGTTGGGAAAAAATAATCTAAAAATAAAAAGGTCGGGTTGTACGAGATTTTAATAACAAAGTAGTAAAGGTGCTGCTTCTCGTAGCGAGGCACGATCCAGATTAACTGAATAATTTTTTTGAATGATTTCTTCGACGATCGAACCGTATAAAAGTTAATAAACAATCATTTTAGTGTTGGGAAAAAATAATCTAAAAATAAAAAGGTCGGGTTGTACGAGATTTTAATAACAAAGTACTAAAGGTGTTGCTTCTCGTAGCGAGGCACGATCCAGATTAACTGAATAATTTTTTTGAATGATTTTTTCGACGATCGAACCGTACGAAAGTTAATAAACAATCATTTTAGTGTTGGGAAAAAATAATCTAAAAATAAAATGGTCGGGTTGTACGAGATTTTAACAAAAACTAAAACGTTGTAATAGTATAGATTCCGGTAAATATTGTTCTTGAAGATCAAAGTCCAATTCGAAGACGTTATTGAATTCGGATTTTGACGCTCTTGTAGTCGAATTGAAGCTCTCAACGAACCCTACGTGTTTTTGCCAACAGATGTGGTGCAGGTGATTTCGATTTTTTTTCTTAAATTCGATTTATTTTCGAAATTATTAGGATTAAAAATAAAACAATTTGCAAATAGTGTTTTTTGTGAAATCTGAAGATGCTATGTTGTAGATCTTGTTTTTCTGGTCAATTTCATATATCATATATTGGATTTTGAGTTCCATAACATATAGAAATTGGAGATTGATTATTGTGTTCTTCGTGTTCTTCATGTTCTTGGAATGAAAGCTTGAAGATGGTGATGAATAGTATTGCTTTAATCCAATTTTGGTAAAAAGGTAAAAATGGAAATGTTTTTAACCTTTTCACCTTTTAACTTATTTACTTCTAATTACTAAATTACCTTTTATTTAAAAAGGTAAATTATTTATTTACTTTTCATAATTGTTTTTATTTTGATTATTTATTTTAAATCCAAAATTTAGTTATAAAAATGCAAAAAAGTTATTTTCTAAAATTTTCATTCTAACAATACTTTTTACGAAGTATTGTCTATGCTTCATTCACATAATATTTCTAAAAAATGTTGTGTGTTGGTTCACTGTCACACAACACTATGGATAACATATTGTATGACTGCTACTTAGACAACAGACCTAAAAACACTTGTCTGAATACAACAACGGTTTTTCGGGATATTGTGTTGCAGGCATTCACACAACACTTATTTGCTAACGCTTGTCTAATCTTAAAAATACTTATGCATTTACACAACACCCCTGGTCAAGAAATGCTTGTCTGGTAAGATTTATCACACAACGGTTTTGGCCCATTGTGTGAATGTTGGATTACACAATACTTTCTCGAGTAGGAAAATAACAGTTGTCTGATCATTTCGGGCAACACTTTTTTCCATGGGTGTTGTCTGATACGTGTCGTCTATTGCCAGATTTCTTGTAGTGACAGTAGAATGCAAAGACTTGGCATTCCATTACAAGGGGACATGCAGACTTGGCATCAAACGGAAATCATGTGATTTAGATTTAGGTAGATTGAAATGTCATACAAATGATATTGTCGATATGATTGACATTGTTTATCAAATGAACAGGTAAGTATATGCAAGTAAGCAAGGGAAACATTAAAGGTTGCCTTGCAGGCACATGACGACCTCCTCATGTAGACGGTCTTGTCACTTGTTTCAATTTTAATGGAACAGCTATGTTGTTGCAATCTAAAAACTTGTCACCTAGAGACTTAAGTATCCGTTGATCAAATTGCTAAAATTTGCATAATTAGACTACCAATAACCTAATAAAACTACCAATAACCTATAACCTAACTTTTCTCCAAATCGACCAAATCAAGTGCAAGTGGAAATGGTAAGAAAAACAAAACTTCAACTTGTTTCATGAGAGAGAGAGAGAGAGAACGCATCGATACACAATGATATTCAACTGATGATATTATTAAACATGTCTAGTAATAAGCCTTGCATTCTTCAACATAAAATCACTACTACAGAAACTGGCTTGCATAGCGTTTTTTTTTAAACTTCCATAGCGTTTTTAAACGCTATGCAAGTAGGCGCTATGGAAGTGCACTCAGCTCCGATAGCGTTTATTTATACGTTCTTGTAGTATGTTACTTAGGTTGCTGTTATTGAAACGCTAAGGAAGTAAGTGTGATGCAAGTGAATGCCTCAATAACACTTCTATAAACGTTATTGAAGTAGAAAATTAATATGCATACTTTCTTGCATAGCTATTCCATAAACGCTATTGTAGTGGGTATGTAGAATTTTAAAACAATTAACGCTTTTTGTGCACAATTTAAAATAATTAATATATATTCTATATATATAGTGGATTTTGTGCACAATTTAAAAATGCTAATTCGAATAAATTTTTACCTGTAATTTTAAAAAATATCGTAGACAATAAATCCATAACAAAAAATAAAATAAAATAGACTATCTCACATATATATATATATATATATATATATATATATAATCATATTACTTGAGTACAATTGAAATAAGGGAAAGATCTATTCATAATCAAAAGTGTAAATATTTCAAGTTGAGATCGTTTCCATGAATTTTTGCTTCTAACACACAAAACTACTTCATCAGCTTTTAGCAAAAAAAAAAACTACTTCATCAGCAACTTGTTTCTGAGAAACCGATTGTAGAAGTAGCTTGCCCAATTTTTCTGGAAGCTGGTCATCTTATCAGGAGGATAGGTCTTCAACTTTGGGGAATGGGTAAACTATTCATCAACAAAATTATAAAAACAATTAGATCATGTGCAAAACTATACTAGCAAAAACATTAAAAATACTAGCAAAAACATTAAAAATACGTACATTAACATTGATTGTTGTTTCATTCCTGCATATTATATCCTCGATAAAGCATCCGACATAATAGGCGCAATATATGCCATCATCCGAAGCCTGCTTCGGGCACTGCAAAACAGAGCATTTCCAACCATCAAAGTGTAGTTCAGAGTAATTGAACTATACAGGCAAAACAGTTACTTTAGCATTCAAATACCTCCACTGAATCATAAGAACTATACAGGCATACTCATGTTCTCTAAATTACATTAAAGAAACAATTCAATATGTGACTCCAAAAATGAA
Organism: Saposhnikovia divaricata; assembly: GCA_036435485.1. Taxonomy (NCBI): domain Eukaryota; kingdom Viridiplantae; phylum Streptophyta; class Magnoliopsida; order Apiales; family Apiaceae; genus Saposhnikovia; species Saposhnikovia divaricata. The sequence goes on from CM071597.1 coordinate 163,179,891, forward strand.
TTGATGTCTTCATCTAGGCAATATGCGATTCAGTGATATACTTTTGTGTAATATACATTTGTGTATATTTACAAATGTTCAAGTCCTGCAATATTTACATTTGTGTAATATATTAGTATTCCCTTGTTGCAGAAGAGTTTTTTTTTCTATGTATGTGGGAGATGTAAAAAATGGAAAAAATGAAAGCTATGTTTTACAATAACATAAATACATGATGACAGTATTGATAAGCCAGAGTCAGAAGCAAAACATAGATAAACATATGAGTTGCTCTTGATATTACTACATGAGTCAAATGTTACTGATTGTTTTTAGAGGAGTTGGCAATTCCACTGGAGGAAGATTGTACAACTTCATTCGATGCAAGTACAAGGAAAACCTGAATATGCAGTGCTTGTCTACAACACTTGTAATTGTCCAGTAGCTAGAATTTTGTTATCGTGTCCAGATTTCCAAACAATTGAACCTATAGATCCAACAATTTTCATGATATATTCTGATGGTCGTTGCCTTATTAATCAAGGCCGTCCCATAAAACCTGGAACTTATATTGGATTCTCGTATGCATGGGATAAGCAGTTTAAAGTGGGTAATTGTTCGATTTCCAAATTAGTAAAGTTATATGTATTTTGCATTTTTAATCAATTCCGAACAGCTAATAATATCCACACTCAATATTAGTATCCTTACTCATAACCAATCACCTAATAGTATCCTCATCCAATAATCAAAATTCGACTTTTAATCAAATCCAATCATCTATTAAATTTTGATACTCAAATGAACATATATTTAATATTTGATGACTTGCTCAAGAGATAATAGAGATTGATAAACATGTAAATCACATGTAAAAGGATCAAAAGCTGTCCAGGTATAGAGATTGATAATAGAGATTAAGTACCTGTACATTCATCCATGTGAAACTATTAAAAGCTGTCCAGGTATAGCTCTTTCGATTGTGAGTGCGAAAAGTCCTTAGAGCACTAGAAACATAAAACAGATTACATATAATTAAATAACACATTATCGGTCATATGCAGCTTAAATTGTAAAATACAGAGACAATTAAATTTTTACTAACGTTTCTATAAGTGTTTTCACATCCTTGTAATATATGGCGTTAGTCATCCGAGCTGGATCCATAAAGTAGATGTGCTCTGTTTTTGTATTAATGGCAACAAGTACCCAATGTTTTCTAAAAAAAAATATTTTAGTCAGGGGTAATTGCATAAAATTAACAAAAATATAAATGCGCATGTAAAAATATCACTTACGAAACATTGTAAGGCAATAGAAGTAGGTGATCTTTGTTGATATGTCCCAATAAACACTTTGCCAGGGCTGTATCACTATTCTCTACCAAGGGAGACACCATATGGGGGGATACAAAAGAGAATTTGGATGCCAATTCCAGATTTTTTGATAAATAGACATCATACAAATACCTAGAATTAATAAAAACATGACAGATCAGAACTTGGCAGCTACAACTACCAGAGAACAAAAAAGTAAAACATCTAATATTTGGAAGATTGATATCAATTCTAGATATTACCTAATGTAAAAGCAAAGGCTGGATGAACTCAACCATTGTGCATCCAACACCTCCAAAACATTCTCCTTATTAATGTGTTCAATCCAAGGATTTGCATTCCAATAAATACATTCCATAGGAACCTCAACATCAGTAACACGTTCCAACACTATTGCAACACGAACAATCTCCATAACTCCATCATGACAAGCATCATCCAGGAGAGGATAACCTAGCGGTCTCGAGGACACAACAATGTTTGACTCTACAGTTTTTTCCTTCTGTATGTCATCAGGCCTTTTCTTATGGTTCATACCGTGCTTACGTACACCGTTGTTAACTTGTTCGTTGTTAATGGCTCTTTCCTTATTAATGGTTCTTGCAGGCGTCTGGCAAAAATAATAAAACATAACAAAAACAAATTACACAAGCTGATCAAATAATTAATAATAATTACATACCTACACATAAATGTACTTGCCTTATGAACCAAGTATATAACAGAAATAGGAATAAATGTTTGACCTCAAGATTCAAGGAAACCAATTTGCGTGGCCATGCAAGGATATACCCAGGAGCTTCACCAACAAGATTGGCCTCGTCACAAGGTACAGGTAGCTTAGTCTGGACCTCTGACTTTACGGCCACCTCAAATTGCACCCTGACAAATCCCTCTTCTAGTGGGACACCATGAAGAATTCTATCATTGAGGTCATTATGCAATATCCCTTGGCCAACATGTCTACGACCAGGGTCCAAATACAAAAAGCAAGGATTTTTCCCCTATAAAAATTAATTACTATTTAATTATCACCATATAACAAAACTCTGTGTACGATCTAAGTAGTTAAGATTTAGTAAGCTGTGCAGAGGATTTACTTGTTTACTATTAATTACTATTTTAAGGATGAACAAAATTTATATTTACACTAACAATGTACTTGTGCTAAATTGGTTCGTAAATATTAGTGCTTCTGTTAACCAGACCATGCACAGTACTGTCTGGGCTGCTCAAATGGAACAGAAGCTTAGTGCATGCTGAATTAGTACATTTTAAAAACCATAAGCATTTGAAGAAACTATATATCTGGACACTAACAGAAGGTGTGTAAAGGTATGAGTTATGATGACTTCCGTCTATTATACTTTCAGTAGGTAACCGACCAATGATAAATAGAATTATCCACGTACTTCGATGCAAACCAAACATCCACACAGCAAAATCAACATGACGAAACTGAAAACCAAACATACACCTAGGAAATTTTAAAAAGGATGACACGGAGAGTGTAAAATGTACTCCATTCATTCCATTACATGTGTTCTTTTTAATTTTTGATTGGTTAAATTGATCACGATTTTATTGAAATTTATAGGTATTATTCAAAAAAATAAAGAATATATATTATTGAAAGAAAACACTTGAATGAAAAAAAAACATATGTCGAGACCCCAGAAACGAGAGGGAAACTGCAGGGAGATGTAAGCAGACTTAAGCCACCAAAAATATCCTACAGAGCCTAAAGCCTGGGATTGTAAAACATCAAACATATGTTACCAATTATGAGTTTAGTAAGGAGCTTGAGACATGCACAAATCGACCACTTTGGACCAAGCATATGCTGCAGAGCCTGTGCAACTGGGTAGCCTACAAACATAATGATATGCTTATGAGGGTTGGGGAGGGTTCAATGAAATGACCATGTAAGGCAAGTACCGACACAAGACTAATTAGCTGTACTACAAAACTGCAAACACAAACCATTCTATCCAAGTGACCAAACTCAAAATGCATAGTCACCTCCAAACCTTGCACATAATACAATGATGTATCTAGACAGAAGTTGCACATAATACAATGATGTATCTGGACAGAAGTGTAACCCTTATTTCCGTTCTGATAGTTAAAATATGAAATGAAGGACAAGATACACAAGTTCATAACAACTCAAAAGGGTTAAAATATGAATATTTATGCACTCAATGTTCTTATTTCACTTCGATGAACTTTTACACTACAGCCTGGTCATAATTTCGTAAGTACTGATGAAGTAATTATGTGAGCATGCAGGTTCTGGTTTTTATGGGTGGATCGCAGATGCATACTTGGGAAGGAAGAAAACAGTACTCCTATCATGCCTCTTGTCTTCCATATCTGGATACTCCTACCCATTGTTTGCATTTAACAGCCTAAACATGATATGACAATATAGAGCAGAGAGTATGCAGGAAAAAATATACCTGAGGTAGGTCTTCACCAGCAACAACATTAAGATCATTATCATGGTCCCAATTATCAAGATTATCCATGTTGAAATTATCCATATGACTTGATCCACCGGATTGCACCCCCGAAGAATAGCCCTTGCGTTTTAATTCCATGATTTCATTTTTCAAATAAGAAATATCATTTTTCAACTTTGTCATTTCGCTCGTAGATGATACTGCTTGCAATGATGTCTTTGTTACACCCCATCCAACACCTCTTACTCGTCCAGGATACTCAGTAGGTATTAATCGCTTAAGTAAATCATCAGCTCCAATATTAGTTAGCTCTTCTTCTGTCAAGCGATCTGACATTACAACCTGATAACAAATAAATCAATTGCAAATATAATAGTGATATAGAATATATAGCGGTAAAATGCAAGTAATTGAAAAAAAAAAGTTGAAAGAATAATTATTACCACTTCCTCAAGCAGTTTCAATGTAGCAGGATCATCGACTACATCATTCTTGTTACGCCTAGCGTACTCCCACACATCTAGTCGACTGACTACAGGGTCTTCTGCACCCTGTTTAACTTTATCTTGAATCTGTATACAAAGTTCAGTTGCAATAAACATGTTAGCTATCCCTGACTTCTTGTTAACTTGAATATCATATTGTTAATTACTTGTAATTAACAGAATATGTTCTTTCTATTCAGTTAACTTAATTAAACTCACTATTAACTCTCTAATTCGCGCGTAGCCAAGACAAGCCTTCCTGTACCGTGCCTCCATTTTTTCGGCTTGCTCTTTATTCCTTTTACTTTTTTCCTGCAATATTATTGTGTTTTTCTTTGTTAGTCGAGTACAAGATTTATGCCAAATAAAAAAATTAAATAGACATAATCATTACAAAACGACTTAAAAAATACCTTAAATTCTTCTTTCCTTGCCTGTTCGACAAACTCTTTCCAGTAAGGCGTCACCGAGGAAAAGCTTGCGTACTCTGCTGGTGGCTCTGCAGAGTAGTTACCATTCTCATCTTTAGCCAGACTCCTCAGCCTCCCTCTAAACTGTCTGTGAAGCTCACCAGCACGTTTTTTAATATTTTTCATATGTTCATCACCAATCCCATGAAAAGTTTCCTGCACAATTGGTATACAAATATTTAATCAATAAACACCTGCTAATAAAGTAATAATAACACCTGCTAATAATAACCTTGATCAGAAATGCAAAAAAAATAAGATTTTTTGTGACTGATGATAAACACAACTTTGTGACTGCCTAATTCATATGCAAGGCACACACCAAGAAAGACATTTTTATAAATATTTCAATCGTATATCTATTCTACCACAAAGTTTTATAACAAATATGTATTGTCCAAGACATAGCTGGCTTCTATTTATTTTTTTGTTCTAATGACACTGAGCTACTACTGTAACTGTTTACTTACACACAGAAAATTAGTAGTTGGAAGCAGGGTATATAAAAGAGCTATTAGTGAATACCACTCACTCTAAGGTCCAAAGTTCGTTTTCAACCTAAATGGAAGCAGGGTGTGTGAGTACTTGCATTCCTGTGATTCACAGTTTCCTAAGAACAGAACATGCGAATATCAGTTACATGCGAATATCTAAACACTTTCCCGCAACACCCAAGCTATTAAATCAATTACTCCTTGATTGAGATACATTATATAGTTAGATCCCCTTGGAGGAATATGCAAAACCTAATAGGTTAATAATACAACTTCCGATGGTTATATTTCCCTGCAACTGAGTACAAGCTACGGTAAAAGTCTTGTTTATTATTCACTTGCCAAGTCTTGTTTTCACTCATTAACAAAATCAGAAAAGACACAATTTTTCATGTTTAGATAGTTAAGCTAATTATGATGGAATCAGAACCCTGTACAATTTCTAACCTATTACAATCCATCAGTATCATTCTTTCTATATATTACAAGCTAAGACTATAAGTACCAACACATACGATACATTATGGTAAGAGGTTATATATTTTTATCTATGAAATAACATACATAAACTTATCATCATCTGTAGTAGTGTATAGTAAACTTATCATCATCTGGTAACTGCCATCATCTGTAGTAAAGGCCAGATATGAAATTTACACAGGAAAATGGTACCTTTATTTCATCGCACAGAGCTTGTTTAACAGGAAGCCACTCTTTTTTGCGCCAATCATCACATGTGATTGGTATATTCCGTCTTGCATAATTGCCAATAAAAAATGCAAGTTTTGTTGACTCTTTGCCAATTGGTTGTCCCCGATCATTCCATTCAACCTAAAACAATATTTAAATAAATTTTTAAATCTCAAAGCATGTGTTAAATAAATCTTTATATGCATGTTTTGTCGATTTATCTTATTACCGTCTGCACTAGCCCCTTACTCCTAGCTCTCTTTACATTCAACATGTTAACTATCCCTCGCTTCCTGCTTTTTTCTGTGACACCAGTTTCATCCGAGCCATCTGTCCCACATGTTTTTTTGGAGGAGGATTCCATAATCCTGAAATAAACACACACAACAATTAATACATGAATTTAGCAAAAAAAAACAATTAATACATGAAAATCTAAGAATTTGCTGTCTGGAATTTGTAAAGCAATTACATAACCAGTAACATGATATCACAGCTGAAAATTCTCCCTTAACCGGAAACTAAAAGCAGAAAAACAAGTTTATTATTACAAGTATTTATATTAGTTTGTATGTTGTATAAGATGGTAGCATGCACAGCAAGGACAACAGTACTAGTTATCAAAATGAAACAGTAGAGCCTTGTAATTTCAGCTCATCAATCCACTATGGTGGCCAAGAAGTTTATTCTACAGATATCCAACCTAAAAAGACTCATAGTGCTGTAAGTAACTTTTTTCATCCTAACAACTCTGTTTTACAATTATACTGCATCCATAATACAAGTTTATAGACGAAAATAAACACAACATTTGAGAAAAATCAATTCTGAGAGACAAGTTTACGTACATTTCTTAGATTTGCTTTTCCTTTTGCGTTTTTTATTAGGCTTTGATCTTTCGTGCCCATGCACATTAAAAAATTCCGGATTCACATATTCACCCTCGTCATGATCATTTCTAGAATAAAAATATTCAAAATCATCATTGTGCGTGAAGCTCGTGGGAATATTCAGTCCAACAAAAGGATCATCAACATTATCCACTTCTTCGTCTACACCATCACTAACTTGATAGCTATTGTTGAGCTTGTTTGACAGGACAACAATGGACCACTTCTTATCAACTGGATCAGTAACATAGAAAACTTGTTGGGCTTGTGTTGCCATTATGAACGAATCATCTTTGTAACCAACCTTGGAAAGATCAACTCGTATGAATCCGGAATCTTCAACATGTACACCACCAACATTATTAACCCAAAGCCAATCAAAAACAGGCACTTTGAACCCAACATAGTCAAGCTCCCAAATATTTGCAATCCTTCCAAAGTATGTCGTGTCTGCCAAAACTGGATTCGTGTCATTACTTGACTGGTGCAGTGCCGTCGCTGTTATTGAAACTCCACTATTCTGCATTGTGCTTGTCGAATCATGTTCTTGTGTGTAGAAAGTGTATCCATTTATGAGATAACATTTGTAAGAATACACAAAGGAATCGGGACCTCTTGACAGCCACTTAACTCTATCTGAAATTGATTCATTGTTTTGCATCAACTCATTTGATACATAACTCTTGAACCAATCAACAAATGTGTGATTGTGCTCAACTTCAATCCAATTAGCACCTTTACCTGGATGTTCAGCAGTGATAGATTTCTTATGCAAATCTACAAAGGGAACAACATCAACAGTGTTGTGTAGAACACAAAGGTGCACTCGATGCCATTGTGCACTATCGATCTGAACTTGTTCACCTCCGGTTACACCTTCACCATGAAGCCTACCACTATGACGATCAATTGGCAAACCAATTGCTTCCACATTTGGGATAAATTCTGACCAAAACTCTATTGCTTCTTCTATTAAATAGCGTTCAGCGATGCATCCCTCTGGTCGATATCTGTTCATCACATATGCTTTTAAAATTTTTAAATATCGCTCAACTGGATACATCCATCTCATACGAGCAGGACCACACATCCTAGTCTCATAAATCAAGTGCACAGTTAGATGAATCATAATGTCGAAGAAGGCTGGTGAAAAATACATCTCAACCTCACAAAGTGTCTCAACAATTTGTCTTTGTAGATATGACAACCTTCTTGGGTCAATGACTTTGCTACTCATTGATTTAAAGAACCAACATAACTTTGTGATCGTTATCCGTACCTTTTCTGGCAAAATCGAACGAATAGCAATTGGAAGCAAATTCTCCATGATGACATGACAATCATGTGATTTTAAACCTTTTAACTTTAAATCACTCAAAGATACAAGATTCTTGATGTTGGATGAGTATCCTTCTGGCACCTTAACAGAATGGAGTGATTGTAGTAGCACTCTCTTCTCATCCTTGGAGAGAGTATGGGCAGCAGGAGGTAAATATGGTGTTGATTTGCCTGGTATATTCACAGGAACTAGTTCGTCTCTTATTCCCATCTCCGCCAAATCCATCCGTGCATTATGACCATCTTTAGTTTTACCCGGAACACTAAGCATGGTATTAATTAGGCTGTCAAAAACATTTTTCTGCACATGCATGAGATCAATAAAATGTCTAACGTAAATGTCCTTCCAATAGCTCAACTCAAAGAAGATTGAACGCTTCTTCCAACCCCTAGTGGGAACATCCTTGGCAAATTTCTTACCAAATTGTATGTTTAAATTTTCAACTTCTTTAAACACTTCATCACCTGATCTTATCGGAGGAGCACCTCGTTCTTCCACTTCACCATTGAATGCTAATGGCATATTTCTGTAACGATGGTTTGAGGGCAACCACCGCCTATGCCCCATATGAACATATTTCTTGCAATGTTTCAATCGGATATGATCGGTCTGCTCACCACATAAAGGACATGCATAATATCCTTTTACACTATATCCAGAAATATTGCTGTAAGCAGGAAAATCACTTATTGTTCCGAATAACATGGCCTTCAACCTAAACTGATCTTTCCTATATCCATCAAGTACTTCAATGCCCTCTTCCCAAAGTAGCTTCAGGTCCTCGATTAAAGGTTCCAAGTATACATCAATGTCATTATCAGGCTGTATAGGACCAGATATAAGGATAGACATCATCATATACTTGCGCTTCATGCAAAGCCACGGTGCCAAGTTATAGATCATCAGAATCACAGGCCACGTACTATGAGAACTACTTTGAAGACCGTGTGGATTCATCCCATCTGTTGAAAGTGCTAGGCGGAGATTCCTTGGTTCCTTCCCAAAATCCTTATGCATATCATCAAAAGTCTTCCACTGAGGTGAATCAGCAGGGTGTCTCAACATCCCATCTTTAACTCTCCCATCATGATGCCATGTCAAATTTTTAGCATCTTCCACACTAGAATACAATCGCCGAAGTCTGGGTATAAGTGGAAAATACCACATGACCTTGGCCGGAGAATTGCCATTCTTGTAACGTTCTAAATCACACTTTGGACATTTATCCAACTCTGCATACTCCTTTCGATATAAAATACAATCATTAGGGCAAGCATGAATCCTATTATGTACTAACCCAATGGATTTGAGCATTTGTTTAGCCTCATAGGTTCTACGAGGGAGGACACTGCCTTCTGGCAAGAGTTCACTAACAGCTGTGAGCATCTCTGTGAAGAACACATCAGAAACTTGATGCCCAACTTTTAAGTTATATAAAGTCAACACAGCTGATAATTTAGAAAACTTGGTGCACCCAGGCCATAATGGTAAAGCACAATCATCCTTTAACCTCTCGCTCATATCAGGATGATCGTGTAACTCTTCATTGAGCACGTTTGGAATATCATTTTTATCACCAAAATTACTACCATCGTTGTCCATAAAATTACTATCCTTTTTATCTGTAAGTGATTAGTTTGAATTTAAATTACTTGTACTACGTTCTCCTTTCTTTTCACCATGATATGTCCAACATGTATAAGTTTTATCAATACCGTGGATTCTCAAGTGTTCCATCAATTTGGCCAGCCCATCAACTTCAACAACATTCAGACATTTTTGACATGGACACAAGATGAACCTAGTATCTTTTACATGTTTTTCTACATATTTACAGAACTCCGTCACACCTTTCTTATATTCTTCTGACATACGATCGGCTTTCACCCAATTACGATCCATTGTAGCACCAAAAAATATTAGTGTTTTAATTCTACAATTCAACTAGAAAGAATCCCTTCAAGTTCTTTCTCGTATGGGAACTTCTCTTTCCTCTGAAACTGAATTAATGACAGCAAAATATTAGCATTTACAGTCATGCTTTAATGAGGTCATGGGCAGCTGCAGAAACATAAAATATGTACAGTCCTAAAGACAGCCATAAAATACAGTCCTAAAGACAACCATAAAATACAGTAGTGCTGGTTGTGTTCTTGCTGAATTATATGCAGGACAACCTATTTTCTCTGGAAGAACGGAGGTACATGGTTTGCAAATGTGTTGTTACAGACAAATAAACATGTAATGGTTATTGAACAGATATATAGCAGAAACAACTTTGCTTATACGGTATGTAATGGTTATTGAAGAGATATATAGCAGAAACAACTTTGCTTATACGGTTTATAGTTGATTACTTGGAAACTATATTGCAGCACCTTAGCATCTGCAATCTGTTTATCATATTTTCTTGTACAGTTGTTTACAATGCCTCAATTAGTATGATAATTCTTTAATATGCGATTACAAACCTACACAAATCATGAAATAAAAACACATCCATACCCAAATTGAAATCAAGCAAATACATATAAAACAACACAATAGCATTTCATATAAAGCTAAACATTATAGATTGAAACAACCACTTCATTCATTCATCAACCATACATAAAAACACTACAAGTTCCTAACAGTTGACACTACAAGTTCTAACAGTTGAAACCCAGCAAATAGACCTTTACACCCAAATCCACAAACCCTAACAATCATCTAGGAACTACAAGTCGTAAGGTTAATTATCGTAATTAACATACATACATAGATAAACATTACAATAAGAACATTACATACCTGTTGTACCAAGCTCAAAACTCGCAAACCCAAGTTCAAAACTCGCAGCTCGCGGCTCCAAGTCTCCAAACTCCAAACTCCGAGCCTTCAAACTCCGAATCTGTGGACCAAACAACAAATCGAGTGAGAAGATAGTCGAAATAAAAGCAAGAAAAGAAACTAGGGAAAGGGGTGAAGCTAATTCATAAGATAATTCAACAAATCGAGTGTGAAGATAGTCGATTGAATGAGATAGGGGGAGAGCTAATACCTAATTCGTAATATGTTTGTTCTCTGATGGGTTGTAAATCTGATGGGTTGTAAAACAGCAAATTCGTAAGTTGTCGGTGATGTCGCGGTTGAAAATCGCCGATGAAATCGTTGAAATTTTGGGTGTTCTTCAGAGAAAAGAGAAAAGCAAGGCCGGGTTTTTAATCGATTGGGTATTATTGTTTTAATTATAAAAGATGATACTAAACTACTTGGGATACACTTACTACAATAGCGTTTCTTGAAGCGTTGCCCAAGTATCAACAATTACAAAATAAATTAATTCAAAATTACTTAAAATACATTACCTTCCATAGCGTTTCAATAAACGTCATAGAAGTGCACACTTGCATAACGTTTGGACAAAAAACGCTATTGTAGCATTTTTTTCGTTTTTATTTTGATTTTTCTAATTTTTCAATTGTTACTTCCATAACGTTTATTAAGAAAAACGCTATGCAAGTGAACTACTTCCATAACGTATAGTTAAAACGTTATTTTAGTACCATGTCTTAAACTCAAATTTGTAGTAGTGAATGGTACTAATAAGCAAGCACAGTAAAACAAAAAACTAAAAATTGTAATAAGATATAGTGTCCATTCACTACTACAGAAACTGGCTTGCATAGCGTTTTTTTTTAAACTTCCATAGCGTTTTTAAACGCTATGCAAGTAGGCGCTATGGAAGTGCACTCAGCTCCGATAGCGTTTATTTATACGTTCTTGTAGTATGTTACTTAGGTCGCTGTTATTGAAACGCTAAGGAAGTAAGTGTGATGCAAGTGAATGCCTCAATAACACTTCTATAAACGTTATTGAAGTAGAAAATTAATATGCATACTTTCTTGCATAGCTATTCCATAAACGCTATTGTAGTGGGTATGTAGAATTTTAAAACAATTAACGCTTTTTGTGCACAATTTAAAATAATTAATATATATTCTATATATATAGTGGATTTTGTGCACAATTTAAAAATGCTAATTCGAATAAATTTTTACCTGTAATTTTAAAAAATATCGTAGACAATAAATCCATAACAAAAAATAAAATAAAATAGACTATCTCACATATATATATATATATATATATATAATCATATTACTTGAGTACAATTGAAATAAGGGAAAGATCTATTCATAATCAAAAGTGTAAATATTTCAAGTTGAGATCGTTTCCATGAATTTTTGCTTCTAACATACAAAACTACTTCATCAGCTTTTAGCAAAAAAAAAACTACTTCATCAGCAACTTGTTTCTGAGAAACCGATTGTAGAAGTAGCCTGCCCAATTTTTCTGGAAGCTGGTCATCTTATCAGGAGGATAGGTCTTCAACTTTGGGGAATGGGTAAACTATTCATCAACAAAATTATAAAAACAATTAGATCATGTGCAAAACTATACTAGCAAAAACATTAAAAATACTAGCAAAAACATTAAAAATACGTACATTAACATTGATTGTTGTTTCATTCCTGCATATTATATCCTCGATAAAGCATCCGACATAATAGGCGCAATATATGCCATCATCCGAAGCCTGCTTCGGGCACTGCAAAACAGAGCATTTCCAACCATCAAAGTGTAGTTCAGAGTAATTGAACTATACAGGCAAAACAGTTACTTTAGCATTCAAATACCTCCACTGAATCATAAGAACTATACAGGCATACTCATGTTCTCTAAATTACATTAAAGAAACAATTCAATATGTGACTCCAAAAATGAATTGATGTCTTCATCTAGGCAATATGCGATTCAGTGATATACTTTTGTGTAATATACATTTGTGTATATTTACAAATGTTCAAGTCCTGCAATATTTACATTTGTGTAATATATTAGTATTCCCTTGTTGCAGAAGGGTTTTTTTTCTATGTATGTGGGAGATGTAAAAAATGGAAAAAATGAAAGCTATGTTTTACAATAACATAAATACATGATGACAGTATTGATAAGCCAGAGTCAGAAGCAAAACATAGATAAACATATGAGTTGCTCTTGATATTACTACATGAGTCAAATGTTACAGATTGTTTTCAGAGGAGTTGGCAATTCCACTGGAGGAAGATTGTACAACTTTATTCGATGCAAGTACAAGGAAAACCTGAATATGCAGTGCTTGTCTACAACACTTGTAATTGTCCAGTAGCTAGAATTTTGTTATCGTGTCCAGATTTCCAAACAATTGAACCTATAGATCCAACAATTTTCATGATATATTCTGATGGTCGTTGCCTTATTAATCAAGGCCGTCCCATAAAACCTGGAACTTATATTGGATTCTCGTATGCATGGGATAAGCAGTTTAAAGTGGGTAATTGTTCGATTTCCAAATTAGTAAAGTTATATGTATTTTGCATTTTTAATCAATTCCGAACAGCTAATAATATCCACACTCTATATTAGTATCCTTACTCATAACCAATCACCTAATAGTATCCTCATCCAATAATCAAAATTCGACTTTTAATCAAATCCAATCATCTATTAAATTTTGATACTCAAATGAACATATATTTAATATTTGATGACTTGCTCAAGAGATAATAGAGATTGATAAACATGTAAATCACATGTAAAAGGATCAAAAGCTGTCCAGGTATAGAGATTGATAATAGAGATTAAGTACCTGTACATTCATCCATGTGAAACTATTAAAAGCTGTCCAGGTATAGCTCTTTCGATTGTGAGTGCGAAAAGTCCTTAGAGCACTAGAAACATAAAACAGATTACATATAATTAAATAACACATTATCGGTCATATGCAGCTTAAATTGTAAAATACAGAGACAATTAAATTTTTACTAACGTTTCTATAAGTGTTTTCACATCCTTGTAATATATGGCGTTAGTCATTCGAGCTGGATCCATAAAGTAGATGTGCTCTGTTTTTGTATTAATGGCAACAAGTACCCAATGTTTTCTAAAAAAAATATTTTAGTCAGGGGTAATTGCATAAAATTAACAAAAATATAAATGCGCACGTAAAAATATCACTTACGAAACATTGTAAGGCAATAGAAGTAGGTGATCTTTGTTGATATGTCCCAATAAACACTTTGCCAGGGCTGTATCACTATTCTCTACCAAGGGAGACACCATATGGGGGGATACAAAAGAGAATTTGGATGCCAATTCCAGATTTTTTGATAAATAGACATCATACAAATACCTAGAATTAATAAAAACATGACAGATCAGAACTTGGCAGCTACAACTACCAGAGAACAAAAAAGTAAAACATCTAATATTTGGAAGATTGATATCAATTCTAGATATTACCTAATGTAAAAGCAAAGGCTGGATGAACTCAACCATTGTGCATCCAACACCTCCAAAACATTCTCCTTATTAATGTGTTCAATCCAAGGATTTGCATTCCAATAAATACATTCCATAGGAACCTCAACATCAGTAACACGTTCCAACACTATTGCAACACGAACAATCTCCATAACTCCATCATGACAAGCATCATCCAGGAGAGGATAACCTAGCGGTCTCGAGGACACAACAATGTTTGACTCTACAGTTTTTTCCTTCTGTATGTCATCAGGCCTTTTCTTATGGTTCATACCGTGCTTACGTACACCGTTGTTAACTTTTTCGTTGTTAATGGCTCTTTCCTTATTAATGGTTCTTGCAGGCGTCTGGCAAAAATAATAAAACATAACAAAAACAAATTACACAAGCTGATCAAATAATTAATAATAATTACATACCTACACATAAATGTACTTGCCTTATGAACCAAGTATATAACAGAAATAGGAATAAATGTTTGACCTCAAGATTCAAGGAAACCAATTTGCGTGGCCATGCAAGGATATACCCAGGAGCTTCACCAACAAGATTGGCCTCGTCACAAGGTACAGGTAGCTTAGTCTGGACCTCTGACTTTACGGCCACCTCAAATTACACCCTGACAAATCCCTCTTCTAGTGGGACACCATGAAGAATTCTATCATTGAGGTCATTATGCAATATCCCTTGGCCAACATGTCTACGACCAGGGTCCAAATACAAAAAGCAAGGATTTTTCCCCTATAAAAATTAATTACTATTTAATTATCACCATATAACAAAACTCTGTGTACGATCTAAGTAGTTAAGATTTAGTAAGCTGTGCAGAGGATTTACTTGTTTACTATTAATTACTATTTTCAGGATGAACAAAATTTATATTTACACTAACAATGTACTTGTGCTAAATTGGTTCGTAAATATTAGTGCTTCTGTTAACCAGACCATGCACAGTACTGTCTGGGCTGCTCAAATGGAACAGAAGCTTAGTGCATGCTGAATTAGTACATTTTAAAAACCATAAGCATTTGAAGAAACTATATATCTGGACACTAACAGAAGGTGTGTAAAGGTATGAGTTATGATGACTTCCGTCTATTATACTTTCAGTAGGTAACCGACCAATGATAAATAGAATTATCCACGTACTTCGATGCAAACCAAACATCCACACAGCAAAATCAACATGACGAAACTGAAAACCAAACATACACCTAGGAAATTTTAAAAAGGATGACACGGAGAGTGTAAAATGTACTCCCTTCATTCCATTACATGTGTTCTTTTTAATTTTTGATTGGTTAAATTGATCACGATTTTATTGAAATTTATAGGTATTATTCAAAAAAATAAAGAATACTCCCTCTGTTCCAGAAAACATTTCTGGGTTTGACTTTGAGGACTGTTCATTATAAGTGATTGACTACTAATTTACGCATAGTTTATAAGATAAAATATAGTCATGAGTGATCTTGTTAGACTCGTATTTATTAGTACTTTAATACGGTGAAATTTTTATATTTAATACTAATACGAAATTAGAGATATTAACGATTAAAAGTATGCATTGGCAAACGTGTCCAAAGTAAACAGGAAACGTTTTTAGGTACAGAGGGAGTATATATTATTGAAAGAAAACACTTGAATGAAAAAAAAACATATGTCGAGACCCCAGAAACGAGAGGGAAACTGCAGGGAGATGTAAGCAGACTTAAGCCACCAAAAATATCCTACAGAGCCTAAAGCCTGGGATTGTAAAACATCAAACATATGTTACCAATTATGAGTTTAGTAAGGAGCTTGAGACATGCACAAATCGACCACTTTGGACCAAGCATATGCTGCAGAGCCTGTGCAACTGGGTAGCCTACAAACATAATGATATGCTTATGAGGGTTGGGGAGGGTTCAATGAAATGACCATGTAAGGCAAGTACCGACACAAGACTAATTAGCTGTACTACAAAACTGCAAACACAAACCATTCTATCCAAGTGACCAAACTCAAAATGCATAGTCACCTCCAAACCTTGCACATAATACAATGATGTATCTAGACAGAAGTTGCACATAATACAATGATGTATCTGGACAGAAGTGTAACCCTTATTTCCGTTCTGATAGTTAAAATATGAAATGGAGGACAAGATACACAAGTTCATAACAACTCAAAAGGGTTAAAATATGAATATTTATGCACTCAATGTTCTTATTTCACTTCGATGAACTTTTACACTACAGCCTGGTCATAATTTCGTAAGTACTGATGAAGTAATTATGTGAGCATGCAGGTTCTGGTTTTTATGGGTGGATCGCAGATGCATACTTGGGAAGGAAGAAAACAGTACTCCTATCATGCCTCTTGTCTTCCATATCTGGATACTCCTACCCATTGTTTGCATTTAACAGCCTAAACATGATATGACAATATAAAGCAGAGAGTATGCAGGAAAAAATATACCTGAGGTAGGTCTTCACCAGCAACAACATTAAGATCATTATCATGGTCCCAATTATCAAGATTATCCATGTTGAAATTATCCATATGACTTGATCCACCGGATTGCACCCCCGAAGAATAGCCCTTGCGTTTTAATTCCATGATTTCATTTTTCAAATAAGAAATATCATTTTTCAACTTTGTCATTTCGCTCGTAGATGATACTGCTTGCAATGATGTCTTTGTTACACCCCATCCAACACCTCTTACTCGTCCAGGATACTCAGTAGGTATTAATCGCTTAAGTAAATCATCAGCTCCAATATTAGTTAGCTCTTCTTCTGTCAAACGATCTGACATTACAACCTGATAACAAATAAATCAATTGCAAATATAATAGTGATATAGAATATATAGCGGTAAAATGCAAGTAATTGAAAAAAAAAGTTGAAAGAATAATTATTACCACTTCCTCAAGCAGTTTCAATGTAGCAGGATCATCGACTACATCATTCTTGTTACGCCTAGCGTACTCCCACACATCTAGTCGACTGACTACAGGGTCTTCTGCACCCTGTTTAACTTTATCTTGAATCTGTATACAAAGTTCAGTTGCAATATACATGTTAGCTATCCCTGACTTCTTGTTAACTTGAATATCATATTGTTAATTACTTGTAATTAACAGAATATGTTCTTTCTATTCAGTTAACTTAATTAAACTCACTATTAACTCTCTAATTCGCGCGTAGCCAAGACAAGCCTTCCTGTACCGTGCCTCCATTTTTTCGGCTTGCTCTTTTTCCTTTTACTTTTTTCCTGCAATATTATTGTGTTTTTCTTTGTTAGTCGAGTACAAGATTTATGCCAAGTAAAAAAATTAAATAGACATAATCATTACAAAACGACTTAAAAAATACCTTAAATTCTTCTTTCCTTGCCTGTTCGACAAACTCTTTCCAGTAAGGCGTCACCGAGGAAAAGCTTGCGTACTCTGCTGGTGGCTCTGCAGAGTAGTTACCATTCTCATCTTTAGCCAGACTCCTCAGCCTCCCTCTAAACTGTCTGTGAAGCTCACCAGCACGTTTTTTAATATTTTTCATATGTTCATCACCAATCCCATGAAAAGTTTCCTGCACAATTGGTATACAAATATTTAATCAATAAACACCTGCTAATAAAGTAATAATAACACCTGCTAATAATAACCTTGATCAGAAATGCAAAAAAAATAAGATTTTTTGTGACTGATGATAAACACAACTTTGTGACTGCCTAATTCATATGCAAGGCACACACCAAGAAAGACATTTTTATAAATATTTCAATCGTATATCTATTCTACCACAAAGTTTTATAACAAATATGTATTGTCCAAGACATAGCTGGCTTCTATTTATTTTTTTGTTCTAATGACACTGAGCTACTACTGTAACTGTTTACTTACACACAGAAAATTAGTAGTTGGAAGCAGGGTATATAAAAGAGCTATTAGTGAATACCACTCACTCTAAGGTCCAAAGTTCGTTTTCAACCTAAATGGAAGCAGGGTGTGTGAGTACTTGCATTCCTGTGATTCACAGTTTCCTAAGAACAGAACATGCGAATATCAGTTACATGCGAATATCTAAACACTTTCCCGCAACACCCAAGCTATTAAATCAATTACTCCTTGATTAAGATACATTATATAGTTAGATCCCCTTGGAGGAATATGCAAAACCTAATAGGTTAATAATACAACTTCCGATGGTTATATTTCCCTGCAACTGAGTACAAGCTACGGTAAAAGTCTTGTTTATTATTCACTTGCCAAGTCTTGTTTTCACTCATTAACAAAATCAGAAAAGACACAATTTTTCATGTTTAGATAGTTAAGCTAATTATGATGGAATCAGAACCCTGTACAATTTCTAACCTATTACAATCCATCAGTATCATTCTTTCTATATATTACAAGCTAAGACTATAAGTACCAACACATACGATACATTATGGTAAGAGGTTATATATTTTTATCTATGAAATAACATACATAAACTTATCATCATCTGTAGTAGTGTATAGTAAACTTATCATCATCTGGTAACTGCCATCATCTGTAGTAAAGGCCAGATATGAAATTTACACAGGAAAATGGTACCTTTATTTCATCGCACAGAGCTTGTTTAACAGGAAGCCACTCTTTTTTGCGCCAATCATCACATGTGATTGGTATATTCCGTCTTGCATAATTGCCAATAAAAAATGCAAGTTTTGTTGACTCTTTGCCAATTGGTTGTCCCCGATCATTCCATTCAACCTAAAACAATATTTAAATAAATTTTTAAATCTCAAAGCATGTGTTAAATAAATCTTTATATGCATGTTTTGTCGATTTATCTTATTACCGTCTGC
Source organism: Saposhnikovia divaricata (assembly GCA_036435485.1). Classification (NCBI taxonomy): domain Eukaryota; kingdom Viridiplantae; phylum Streptophyta; class Magnoliopsida; order Apiales; family Apiaceae; genus Saposhnikovia; species Saposhnikovia divaricata. Next base: position 163,199,224 of record CM071597.1, read on the forward strand.
ACTAGCCCCTTACTCCTAGCTCTCTTTACATTCAACATGTTAACTATCCCTCGCTTCCTGCTTTTTTCTGTGACACCAGTTTCATCCGAGCCATCTGTCCCACATGTTTTTTTGGAGGAGGATTCCATAATCCTGAAATAAACACACACAACAATTAATACATGAATTTAGCAAAAAAAAACAATTAATACATGAAAATCTAAGAATTTGCTGTCTGGAATTTGTAAAGCAATTACATAACCAGTAACATGATATCACAGCTGAAAATTCTCCCTTAACCGGAAACTAAAAGCAGAAAAACAAGTTTATTATTACAAGTATTTATATTAGTTTGTATGTTGTATAAGATGGTAGCATGCACAGCAAGGACAACAGTACTAGTTATCAAAATGAAACAGTAGAGCCTTGTAATTTCAGCTCATCAATCCACTATGGTGGCCAAGAAGTTTATTCTACAGATATCCAACCTAAAAAGACTCATAGTGCTGTAAGTAACTTTTTTCATCCTAACAACTCTGTTTTACAATTATACTGCATCCATAATACAAGTTTATAGACGAAAATAAACACAACATTTGAGAAAAATCAATTCTGAGAGACAAGTTTACGTACATTTCTTAGATTTGCTTTTCCTTTTGCGTTTTTTATTAGGCTTTGATCTTTCGTGCCCATGCACATTAAAAAATTCCGGATTCACATATTCACCCTCGTCATGATCATTTCTAGAATAAAAATATTCAAAATCATCATTGTGCGTGAAGCTCGTGGGAATATTCAGTCCAACAAAAGGATCATCAACATTATCCACTTCTTCGTCTACACCATCACTAACTTGATAGCTATTGTTGAGCTTGTTTGACAGGACAACAATGGACCACTTCTTATCAACTGGATCAGTAACATAGAAAACTTGTTGGGCTTGTGTTGCCATTATGAACGAATCATCTTTGTAACCAACCTTGGAAAGATCAACTCGTATGAATCCGGAATCTTCAACATGTACACCACCAACATTATTAACCCAAAGGCAATCAAAAACAGGCACTTTGAACCCAACATAGTCAAGCTCCCAAATATTTGCAATCCTTCCAAAGTATGTCGTGTCTGCCAAAACTGGATTCGTGTCATTACGTGACTGGTGCAGTGCCGTCGCTGTTATTGAAACTCCACTATTCTGCATTGTGCTTGTCGAATCATGTTCTTGTGTGTAGAAAGTGTATCCATTTATGAGATAACATTTGTAAGAATACACAAAGGAATCGGGACCTCTTGACAACCACTTAACTCTATCTGAAATTGATTCATTGTTTTGCATCAACTCATTTGATACATAACTCTTGAACCAATCAACAAATGTGTGATTGTGCTCAACTTCAATCCAATTAGCACCTTTACCTGGATGTTAAGCAGTGATAGATTTCTTATGCAAATCTACAAAGGGAACAACATCAACAGTGTTGTGTAGAACACAAAGGTGCACTCGATGCCATTGTGCACTATCGATCTGAACTTGTTCACCTCCGGTTACACCTTCACCATGAAGCCTACCACTATGACGATCAATTGGCAAACCAATTGCTTCCACATTTGGGATAAATTCTGACCAAAACTCTATTGCTTCTTCTATTAAATAGCGTTCAGCGATGCATCCCTCTGGTCGATATCTGTTCATCACATATGCTTTTAAAATTTTTAAATATCGCTCAACTGGATACATCCATCTCATACGAGCAGGACCACACATCCTAGTCTCATAAATCAAGTGCACAGTTAGATGAATCATAATGTCGAAGAAGGCTGGTGAAAAATACATCTCAACCTCACAAAGTGTCTCAATAATTTGTCTTTGTAGATATGACAACCTTCTTGGGTCAATGACTTTGCTACTCATTGATTTAAAGAACCAACATAACTTTGTGATCGTTATCCGTACCTTTTCTGGCAAAATCGAATGAATAGCAATTGGAAGCAAATTCTCCATGATGACATGACAATCATGTGATTTTAAACCTTTTAACTTTAAATCACTCAAAGATACAAGATTCTTGATGTTGGATGAGTATCCTTCTGGCACCTTAACAGAATGGAGTGATTGTAGTAGCACTCTCTTCTCATCCTTGGAGAGAGTATGGGCAGCAGGAGGTAAATATGGTGTTGATTTGCCTGGTATATTCACAGGAACTAGTTCGTCTCTTATTCCCATCTCCGCCAAATCCATCCGTGCATTATGACCATCTTTAGTTTTACCCGGAACACTAAGCATGGTATTAATTAGGCTGTCAAAAACATTTTTCTGCACATGCATGAGATCAATAAAATGTCTAACGTAAAGGTCCTTCCAATAGCTCAACTCAAAGAAGATTGAACGCTTCTTCCAATCCCTAGTGGGAACATCCTTGGCAAATTTCTTACCAAATTGTATGTTTAAATTTTCAACTTCTTTAAACACTTCATCACCTGATCTTATAGGAGGAGCACCTCGTTCTTCCACTTCACCATTGAATGCTAATGGCATATTTCTGTAACGATGGTTTGAGGGCAACCACCGCCTATGCCCCATATAAACACATTTCTTGCAATGTTTCAATCGGATATGATCGGTCTGCTCACCACATAAAGGACATGCATAATATCCTTTTACACTATATCCAGAAATATTGATGTAAGCAGGAAAATCACTTATTGTTCCGAATAACATGGCCTTCAACCTAAACTGATCTTTCCTATATCCATCAAGTACTTCAATGCCCTCTTCCCAAAGTAGCTTCAGGTCCTCGATTAAAGGTTCCAAGTATACATCAATGTCATTACCAGGCTGTATAGGACCAGATATAAGGATAGACATCATCATATACTTGCGCTTCATGCAAAGCCACGGTGCCAAGTTATAGATCATCAGAATCACAGGCCACGTACTATGAGAACTACTTTGAAGACCGTGTGGATTCATCCCATCTGTTGAAAGTGCTAGGCGGAGATTCCTTGGTTCCTTCCCAAAATCCTTATGCATATCATCAAAAGTCTTCCACTGAGGTGAATCAGCAGGGTGTCTCAACATCCCATCTTTAACTCTCCCATCATGATGCCATGTCAAATTTTTAGCATCTTCCACACTAGAATACAATCGCCGAAGTCTGGGTATAAGTGGAAAATACCACATGACCTTGGCCGGAGAATTGCCATTCTTGTAACGTTCTAAATCACACTTTGGACATTTATCCAACTCTGCATACTCCTTTCGATATAAAATACAATCATTAGGGCAAGCATGAATCCTATTATGTACTAACCCAATGGATTTGAGCATTTGTTTAGCCTCATAGGTTCTACGAGGGAGGACATTGCCTTCTGGCAAGAGTTCACTAACAGCTGTGAGCATCTCTGTGAAGAACACATCAGAAACTTGATGCCCAACTTTTAAGTTATATAAAGTCAACACAGCTGATAATTTAGAAAACATGGTGCACCCAGGCCATAATGGTAAAGCACAATCATCCTTTAACCTCTCGCTCATATCAGGATGATCGTGTAACTCTTCATTGAGCACGTTTGGAATATCATTTTTATCACCAAAATTACTACCATCGTTGTCCATAAAATTACTATCCCTTTTATCTGTAAGTGAATAGTTTGAATTTAAATTACTTGTACTACGTTCTCCTTTCTTTTCACCATGATATGTCCAACATGTATAAGTTTTATCAATACCGTGGATTCTCAAGTGTTCCATCAATTTGGCCAGCCCATCAACTTCAACAACATTCAGACATTTTTGACATGGACACAAGATGAACCTAGTATCTTTTACATGTTTTTCTACATATTTACAGAACTCCGTCACACCTTTCTTATATTCTTCTGACATACGATCGGCTTTCACCCAATTACGATCCATTGTAGCACCAAAACATATTAGTGTTTTAATTCTACAATTCAACTAGAAAGAATCCCTTCAAGTTCTTTCTCGTATGGGAACTTCTCTTTCCTCTGAAACTGAATTAATGACAGCAAAATATTAGCATTTACAGTCATGCTTTAATGAGGTCATGGGCAGCTGCAGAAACATAAAATATGTACAGTCCTAAAGACAACCATAAAATACAGTCCTAAAGACAACCATAAAGTACAGTAGTGCTGGTTGTGTTCTTGCTGAATTATATGCAGGACAACCTATTTTCTCTGGAAGAACGGAGGTACATGGTTTGCAAATGTGTTGTTACAGACAAATAAACATGTAATGGTTATTGAACAGATATATAGCAGAAACAACTTTGCTTATACGGTATGTAATGGTTATTGAAGAGATATATAGCAGAAACAACTTTCCTTATACGGTTTATAGTTGATTACTTGGAAACTATATTGCAGCACCTTAGCATCTGCAATCTGTTTATCATATTTTCTTGTACAGTTGTTTACAATGCCTCAATTAGTATGATAATTCTTTAATATGCGATTACAAACCTACACAAATCATGAAATAAAAACACATCCATACCCAAATTGAAATCAAGCAAATACATATAAAACAACACAATAGCATTTCATATAAAGCTAAACATTATAGATTGAAACAACCACTTCATTCATTCATCAACCATACATAAAAACACTACAAGTTCCTAACAGTTGACACTACAAGTTCTAACAGTTGAAACCCAGCAAATAGACCTTTACACCCAAATCCACAAACCCTAACAATCATCTAGGAACTACAAGTCGTAAGGTTAATTATCGTAATTAACATACATACATAGATAAACATTACAATAAGAACATTACATACCTGTTGTACCAAGCTCAAAACTCGCAAACCCAAGCTCAAAACTCACAGCTCGCGGCTCCAAGTCTCCAAACTCCAAACTCCGAGCCTTCAAACTCCGAATCTGTGGACCAAACAACAAATCGAGTGAGAAGATAGTCGAAATAAAAGCAAGAAAAGAAACTAGGGAAAGGGGTGAAGCTAATTCATAATCTAATTCAAAAAATCGAGTGTGAAGATAGTCGATTGAATGAGATAGGGGGAGAGCTAATACCTAATTCGTAATATGTTTGTTCCCTGATGGGTTGTAAATCTGATGGGTTGTAAAACAGCAAATTCGTAAGTTGTCGGTGATGTCGAGGTTGAAAATTGCCGATGAAATCGTTGAAATTTTGGGTGTTCTTCAGAGAAAAGAGAAAAGCAAGGCCGGGTTTTTAATCGATTGGGTATTATTGTTTTAATTATAAAAGATGATACTAAACTACTTGGGATACACTTACTACAATAGCGTTTCTTGAAGCGTTGCCCAAGTATCAACAATTACAAAATAAATTAATTCAAAATTACTTAAAATACATTACCTTCCATAGCGTTTCAATAAACGTCATAGAAGTGCACACTTGCATAACGTTTGGACAAAAAACGCTATTGTAGCATTTTTTCGTTTTTATTTTGATTTTTCTAATTTTTCAATTGTTACTTCCATAACGTTTATTAAGAAAAACGCTATGCAAGTGAACTACTTCCATAACGTATAGTTAAAACGTTATTGTAGTACCATGTCCTAAACTCAAATTTGTAGTAGTGATTGAACAAAACAAGAGAGAGACGAGGGTAGATTTTAAGATAAGCAAGAGGTTATAAATTATTATTATTATTATTATTATTATTATTATTATTATTATTATTATTATTATTATTATTATTATTATTATTATTATTCTAATTCTTCTTGGGGGCGGGGATAATCTTTAAAAGAATTCATCCCATATATTGGCCCGGAGTCCTGTCTGGTGAGATGGGTGTTTCTTCAAGATTTAGATGTGCAATCCCAAATGTTTCTAGCCTTATAATCTGATTAACGAGCTCGGATTTCAAAGCATCCATCTCTTTGTGTTGGAGTTTGCTTTTGTGATACCTACCGATGCAATTAAACCTTGTGTTGGAGGTCCATCTCCCCAAGTGGTCTTGATCCAAGGGCCAATTCTCGAAAGGAAGATGCTAGCCTGAAAAGGCCCAAACCGGAGGTCCACATTGGTTCAGCCCATCTATCAGCAACGGTCCTGTCTGTTGTTGACCCCGAAGAACGTGGGGAACACCTAGAACGCGGGACACGTTCGCCCACATGTTCCACTTCTGAGCGAACCGCCAACAGCTAGAGAAGATACATATTGGTCAGCTTTGAGTAAGGATATTCATTCATAATTATCACAACACAAACACTTTTACGTTTACCTTATTCTCTCAAAGACCAGTTAATTTATTCTCACACCGGAGGTGAATCAGGGGGCTCCACCCTCGCATTCTTCTTCATTTGCAGGTCCGACCGAATTATCGACCCGATAGAAACTGGTTCAAACATTTGGCGCCGTCTGTGGGAAACGTAGAGATACGTTTGTGTTGAGAATTGAAACCTACCAGCAGCTATGACGAACGAAGAAACCCCTAAAACTGAAAACCCTACCCTAGGCGGAGGCAGCCGCACTCCTCCTGTTATTCTGAGGCTACTGAACATTGAAGAAGAAGGGAATATACCGACCCCCAAAGAACAACAGCAAATGATCCTGAAATGGCGAGAGGAACAAAAGGCCAAAGGGAAGAAGAAGGAGAGGGAGAAAGAAAGGAACAACAAAGATGCAGAACAGTTGGCTAAGCAAAGAGAGGCTGATCAATTAAGACTAAAAGCCCTAAAGCTCCAAAGGGAGGAAATTGAACTCCAGGAGAAGGTACTATGGGAAGCCCTGGAGGCTGAAGACCCAGAACCTCAAACCTGAAGGAAGAAGAGGGTTAGAGACGATGAAGACGACGAGTCATGGGACTTCAAATTGTATTCCAGACGATCCCGATCGAAGGTGACATACACTTCCGACTCGGAAGAGGACGATCCTCACGTGGGAGACAGATTCAAAAGAATAAAGAAGTACATGTTCGGGGAGAAAAAGGTCAGCCATGAGCCAATGGTGATCGAAGATATTGAGTAGTACCGACCACCCCCAGGAAGACAATTCCCGAAGATGCACGAGTTCAACGAGAAAGATGATCCCGAAGACCTCTATGAGAAATACGAATCTCTCATGACTGGTATGGGACACTACGATATCATGCGTTGTAAGATGTTTAAAATATACCTGAAGGGGCCAGCGTCCATGTGGTATCGTTCGTTGGGGCCCAGGTCGATCGGTTTGTACGAACAAATCAAGAGGAAGTTCTTGAGGCACTACTCTCATATGTTCCGAAGAGAGAAAGATACAGAGGCCCTGATACACTACAGACAAAGGCTGAACGAAGAACTTGGCGACTATCTGGATAGGTTAAAGGAAGAAGCTGGTATGGTGACCAACCTGGATAAGGTTAAAGCTGTTGGATTCCTCTCCGCTGGCCTTGATCCTATAAAAGGTAAAAAACTCTGATCCTCTCTATATGATATGCCTCCTAAGTCATTAAATGATATATATTTGCGGGGGGAGGCTATTAGAAGAAAAATGGAGTCCATAGGGGGGTATAAGGATGGGAAAAGAAATGATTCTAGGGATGACCGAAGAGACGATCGAAGAGGTCGTAGGGATGTTAAGAGTAGGCTGATAGACACTAGGCCTGAAAAAGGGGCCGAGCGAAGGCGAGATAGAGATAGCACGGTGTTTACATCTTTGAACACCCCTATCTCGAAGATTCTCCATGAGATCAAAGGTAAGCCTGGATTCGTCCGACCGGCCCGGCTAAAGACCCCAGAACACAAGAGGAATGAAAACAAATATTGTGACTACCATCGGGACAAAGGTCACAACACTGATGAATGTTACCATTTGAAGAAGTTGATCGAAAAGTTGATTAAATATGGAGATTTGATATAGTTTGTTGGAGACCTAAGATACAAACTTGATAACAAGGAGAATAAGAAAGATGTCGAAGGGTCGGAAAAGTACAGAGGCAAATCTACAGCCTCTATCAGTCCAATGCAGCGAAGCAACCGTTAGCCATCTCCTTCACAGAGGATGACTACGAAGATGTAATATGGCCGCATGAAGACCCACTTGTTATAAACCCAGTGATTGAGGAAAACAAGATTTGGAAAGTGCAGGTAGAGGAAGGGAGTTCAGTAAACATTCTATACCACCGAACCTATTGTAAGATGAACTTGAGAGGCGAGCAACTAGAGCCATGCCACGAGGCGCCATTATATGGCTTCGGTAACCAGCCAGTGCCAATCGAAGAAACTATTACCCTATCTGTTTTGTTGGAAAAAGTGCCATACTCGGTGGCGAAGGAAGCAAAGTTTTATGTAGTTCGGGTAGACAGCCCGTACAATGGAATTCTGGGGAGGCCAGGCTTATCTCTGTTCCAGGCTGTGTCTTCCATTCCTCACCTGAAGTTGAAGTTCCCTACAAAACATGGGGTAGGAGAAATGAGAGGCGATCAGAAGGCCGCTCGAATAATCATGTTAGAAGACTTGGAGAAAGACGAAGATGTGGAGATGTCCGAAGCAGGTAAAAGAAAGAGAAGCTGGAATGAGTCTGGGGGCAGCCATCAACTGTTAAACATCGAGTTAGAGAAGTTCAAGGCTGAGTTTTTTGTTGGTTAGTCAGGAAAGATGATCCAGATAGGCAAAGATATGGAGCCTGAGTTGAAAGAAAAAGTTATAAAAGTGGTCCGGGAATACCATGACGTGTTCGCTTGGGGGCCCGAAGATATGCCAAGATTGGATCCATCGGTAGCCAAGCACTATCTTAATGTAAAAGCGGATACCCAGCCTGTGAAGTAGAAGAAAAGGAACTTCGCCATGGAAAGGCAGAAAGTCATTCAAGCCGAAGTCGAAAAATTACTGGAAGAAAAATTCATTGAAGGGATTGACTATCCGGACTGGCTGGCTAACGTGGTGGTGGTGAAGAAATCAAACAAAAAATGGAGAATGTGTGTAGATTACAACGACTTAAACAAGAAATGTCCGAAAGATCACTATCCTTTGTCGAACATTGACCAGCTGATAGATGCTACTTCGGGGCATAAAATACTCAGCTTCTTAGATGCTTTCTCCGGATACCATCAGATTGCCATGAATATCGAGGATATTCCTAAGACAATATTCATCACCCCAAATGGAACATATGCCTACATCAAAATGCCCTTTGCACTGAAGAATGCGGGGGAAACTTTTCAGAAGATGATTAACAAAGTCTTCAAGGCGCTGATAGGCCGAAATATGGAATGCTATGTGGATGATATGATTGTTAAGTCCCTCTTTATGGATCATGCCAAAGACTTGAGGGAGTGCTTTGAAACACTCAGGAAGAACAACATGAGAATCAACCCGAACAAGTGAACGTTCGGGGTAAGCAGTGGAAAGTTTCTGGGATACATGGTCAGCGCCCGAGGGATTGAGGCGAACCCAGAAAAAATCAAGACCGTAATTGATATGGAAGCACCGAAGAAGATCAGGGACATTCAGAAGTTGACCGGACGCTTAGCAGCCAATATATATATATATATATATATATATATATGTGTGTGTGTGTGTGTGTGTGTGTGTGTGTCTGTGTGCAATTATTATCAAATCATATCATTAAAAAAATTAACTTACAAAATTTATATCATAAAAAATTCATTCAAAGTATTAAAAAATCTATATAATATTAAAGAAAATCCGTGCATCGCACGAGTTTTAAGCTAGTATTATATATCTTCAAGCATTAAAAACTTGACTTCATAAAAGTTGAGTTAGTGATATTTTATCATATAAATACTTAAACTATGAATTAATTAAAATTTATAGTTGAATAGAAAAATAATTTTTAAATTACATGAAAAAAATAAAGATTTAAAATTTATAATCAAAATAGATACTCCCTCTATCCCTCTCATTTCTTTACACTTTCCTTTTTGGGACGTCCCACCAATTATTTACATTACTAAAAATAGTAACTTTTAAAAATAAAATACATTATTACATCCACTACTTCACTCCACTTTTTCAACACTTTACACTATTACACCCACTACTTCATTTATTTTAACAATAAAATCACTACCCACTACTTCACTTATTTTAACAATATTACACCCACTATCCTTGGTCTCTGTGCCCTAACACAATGTAAAGAACCTGGGAGGACGGAGGGAGTAATCCTCGTTGTTCTTTATCTTGCGGGCTTTCGGCCCAAGTTTCTCCGCACACACAAAATGATGAGTTACAAGGGCCCAGAGACGAAAAATCAACAATAGGAGTAATATCAATAAATGTATAATATCTTTTAAGTAAATTATGCTCAGTAACTAAAAGAGTAAAAGTTGTAAAGAGAAAGAGGGAGAGGAGGAGCGAGAGAAACACAGAAGGGTAATTTAATCACCGTCATTGTCTTAATTCTCAAGTGCTCACAATCCTTATGGGTTCCACCTCAGGTACCCTTTCTTACTTGAATTAAAATTCTTTTTGACTTCTTCGTAGTTATATATATGTGTGTATGTATATATATATATATATATATATATATTATTTTTAATTCTAGTATTACAATAATTGAAACAGGGTTGCAACATCTTTATGATGGTGGTAGTGATCCCAATTCCGAATTAGTTACTGTAGTTGAAAGTGTATCAAGAAATAGAACTATCTATGATGAATATATGTCAATTAGTAAAGAACTCGACAAAGAGTTATTCTTATTAGATTATCTTAGGGAAAATAGATTTTTTTTTTATCACCCAGCTATTTATTTTTTTTGGAAGTAGCCAGTGAACATGCAAACAATTAAAAATAACCACTAACGTTACATATGTTTTTGTTTTTAGTCATTCTGTTAAGTATGAATGACATCAGTTAAAATAACGTTGTTGTGGGCGTGATAAACAAAAATTTAAATTTTATTATAATATAATCACTGAAAAAAATTAAATTTGTCACATTCATTGTTTTTCATATGATTTATCACCTTATTTAAGAAATTATTCAATAATATCTTCAAACAAATAATTTTTCCTCGATTTGAATATGGTACAATGTTTAGGGCTAATTTCTATTAATTATGCCATATCATCAATATTTAGCATTAATAGTCACAATGATATTATTTTAATGGTAAAGTTAACGAAATAACTAAAAATAAATGCAACGGTAATGGTTATAATTAAATATTTGGTAGTTCAGTGGTTACTTTCTACCAGAGCTAATAGTTGAGTGATAAAAAAAATCTATTTTCCCATTATCTTACTAAAAACTTGGGTTCGGACAGGGAAATTTCCCTTCATATTGTTGCATATTTTGGGAATGATAGAAGGATTAAGTTGATAATTGATACAATCAGAGAGTATTACAAAACAGACCCATTTAAGCAAAAGAGTGGATTGGAAACTTTTTTGAGGCTATATGATGGTATGCACAACACTACCTTGCACCTAGCCGTGGGAAATGGTTATTTGGATGTGGTTGAGATATTAATAACAGCGGATCCAAGTGATAGCCATATTCCAAACAGGAAGGGCGGAACTCCAATATATCTTGCTGCCAAGTTGGGGCACAATGAGATTGTTCAGAAGATATGTGAAGTTTGCACAAGTCCAACTTTTGATGGTCCCGGAGGACTAACTGCTTTCAGGGCCAGTCCTAAAAATTTATAGGCCTAGTGCGGAAAAAGTTAGGGGCCCTTAAAAATATTTTGTAAAATTAAAAGTGAAAAGTTGATAAATTCTTAAAAGTGCAATAGTTTTCAACTAAAAATCAAGAAACAAGATATATGAACTTTCAAAACAAAAACAAAGCTAGTGTATTTAAAAACCGGTTCAATAACTTTTTTTTTGTTGGGATTGAATTAAAAAACCAAATTTTTCTTATAATAACAAGCCTTTATAGATGAAATAAATACAACAAATCCCTTTTGTACAATCTCAAATGAAAGCAGCATATAACTTTTTCATCTTTAATTTCAAATTACAAATTGAAACAAATGAAGAACATATATTTTCTTTTTTATATCAGGAACATAGGTTGACTTAGACATCGGAAGAAACACGTAATGAAATAGAGAGCATATGAATTGATAACTAATACACAAAAATCTCTTTACAAACACGTTAATGCAATCATAATTTTTAAGCAAACACATATATGATATTTACAAGTTTTGAACTAAATTATTAAAAATAAGTACCTAAACCATTTATACAAGTATATATATATATATATTGAAGACACAAATTTTATTTGGGGCCCCTGAGGTTAGTGAGCCCAGTGCGGTCGCACTGGTGACACTGCCTCAGGGCCGCCCATGACTGCTTTGCATGGTGAAATTCGAAACCATTCCCTAATTCTTATGCTCTTAAGCTCCATTACAAATTGGGCCCTATTACTAAAGGTTTTCTAAAAAAAATTCGAGCTTCCATTCTAAAAGATTCAACTTCAGAGTTAACTTGGAAAAAAGGAAGGCCGGATTTGGAAAATGGGAGCCCGTTTGGTTTGGACTTTAAATCCCGATTAAAAAGTGATTTTTGATTTTACATTAAAAAATATCTATTTGTGTAATAAGTTAATAATGATTTAAAGTAAGAAAAATAGTTTAAAGTCCGAAGTTGGTATGAGATACTTTTTCAAATGACTTATTTTATTTTGATGATTTTATATAATAAATTTTAATATCATTCAAATTAATAATATATCAAAAAAAAATTTTACATTTTCAATAATTCATAAATTATTCATTATACAAAATTATTCAAACAAATATTAACTTAAAAATTTTCATTTTCACTTATCATTTTAATTAACTATAAATCATAGATAATAGTAATTTTAAGTTTACCCAGGTGGCCATATGCTCATCATTCACCTTCACAGTAAAATCTCATTAACAACATTCATATGAATCTCAAAACCAAGCAGGTACATCTTCCAAGTTATGTGAGTATTTAAATTTTTGTAATCTTGTAATCGATGATAATTCATAACCAAAAAATATATAGGAATCTCAGATCTATCCCGGTTCTCAATTATAAATTTTCCACTGTCTCATTGTTATAGATGTGCTTTTGCTGCTCGACAGTCTTTTTCTAGGATCTTATGCTAAACGTTACAAATTAATTAAGTAATGGTAAATTGGCTCGTTCGGGTATGTTTCTGGCTCCTACCAGGTAAGAGAAGCACACTTTTGAAATATTTTATCGGGTTACAAGTATTCAGAGTAATCAGGAGCATAAAAGTAAAGATGTTTGGTTTCTTTTTCTCAGTCCTTAAAAAAGTATATTTTTTCTTCCGAAGTGTTCTTGGTAATCGACATCAGTCGTTACCTTCGACAAAAAAAGACCTTAAGAATCATCAGCAAAATCATCACAATGCATTTTCATTTTCAAGAATCGATTCGCCTAGTTCAGTTCCCGGTGCTCGAACTGCTACTAAAAATCAGTCGAAAAACTTGCCCCCTTCTTCCAATTTTAACCAAAAATCAAACACTTCCTCCTCGGTTTACAATCAACCAGAACGTACCATACCACTACTTATCCAGGTGGCTAGCTCTGCCACATCACAGATTGCAACAACTGTCATTGCCATGTCATCAGATTCTGTTACGTTTCTTGTATATACATTGGTTATTAGGATTCGGTTAGTTAGTAGTGATTTTCACAATTTAGTTCCTTAAGTATCTCTCTCTCTAATATCTCTCTCACAAAATGTAATTTTTGTTTTGTCATAGTTCTATAAATACAGTTTTTCAATAATGGAGTTTGATAAGTTCTGTGTTGTTCTTCGTATTAGTCTTTGTTCTTATATATCTAATTCACAAAATGTAACATGGTGTCAAAGCCTTTGTGCTCGATTCTTATGTTCCGCTGCTCGATTCATCTGTATCTCTCTTCTACACAGTTTGTTTTTCTTGTATCTCTCTCGTAATTTCAATCTTTCTCGTTTTGTTCTTTTTCTCGAGTTTCTCTGTTCGTACTCTGTTATTGCGATCGTGATTATATCATAATCGAAATCTTGTCATGTCTATGTTCGTTCTTGTTGTTGTTTGAAGATTTTCATTTGAGAACTCTGAATATCATTGTTCTTGATTTTGTTGTATAATCTTAAGTTTTTCTCTGAAAATTTCTCTGAATTATATTTTTTCTTGATTGTTGTTATCAATTTCTGATATCTGGAGTTGATTCTTTCTGACATACGTACAAAATCTGTTCATTTCTTCTTTGCACACAAAGTGTTTGACTAAATTCCTCTTTGAAATCGTATTACTTCTTTGAAATTCTGTTGACTCAATCTCTATATATAAATCTCACAGAAAACACAAATGAATTCTTTTGTTTTTCTCTGCATTTCTCATTCATAAAAAACTCTCTGAATCTTGATTTCTCTAAATGTTACTTATGTTTCCTGATAAACACAAAGTGTTTGTATTTGTTCGTTCATTCGCTTCCTCTACTACTTGTGTTTTCATGCCTATCAAGGTCCTGCTGTCAAGATAGTCTCGATATGATGTTCTCACTCCATTATGAGTTGTGTCTTGTTGTCGTATCAGTTTCTCCCTGCAAGTGTGATATGATTGTGGTTGTTGATACTGATGTCTTGCCTTTCTATCATGGTTTCATGGTGTGATGTCATGGCATTTTGCCTTGCTGCTGTCTTGTTTGCCCTTTATCGTATTCTTCTTTGAAAATTGTTTCGACTGATGTTCTTTCCAGTCCTCGATTTGTTTTTTGGCCGTTCGAGTTCGTTTTACGAATTTGTGAGGTCTTCACCAATTCTGAATTTGTGCCTTTTAGTGGTAATTTCTCCCATTGTGGGTTTATTTGGCTTGTCTCCTTTGTGAGCTAGCAATTTCCTAAATAAGTTTGTTATATCCCTTTTGGGATTTGATACCCTTTGTGGTTGTTAGTGGGTTTCTATTGCCTTCAATTGATGCTCCGAGTTTGCTGAATTGATTAATGTTCATTCCAATCGAATTTTTAAACTGAATTCTGAATATTGTGATCCATTGTGATCATTTTCTGTTATGGCCATTCGAGTCATTTTATGATTCAGTGAGGTTAGAATTTTATGATATTTTGAGATGGAATCTCCTGTGTTTTGTGTTGTTGTTGCTGATTGGTTGTATCTTCAAGTTGGAGGTCACCATTTCTGGATATACCCCTTTCTGGATTGTGTTTTGACTGATGTTCATGTTTGTTGCTCCTAAGTGAGTTTGTGCCTTTCTTGTGTCCCTTGTTCAGTTTTAATCATGTCGTATTGACTGAAATATTACCTTAGAATTCCCTTGGATCATTAGTCTTATACACCTTTGTTGCTGTTGTCATACTATTGGTGACACCATGATTGCGGTTACCATTTTCATCTGCCTTACTCTACCTCATGCACCGAGCTTGCTGTCTGAATTTAAGGATCTTTGTTAGTTCTTTGATGCTAACCTTCAAGTTGGATATTTTCCATTGTCTCGAATGAAGAAGGATTCAAGGCTGTTCTGGTGGACTCTTTATGTTATTGCTGTCTTGTGGCTTATCCTTGGAATATTCTCTCTCATCAAGTTTCAAGTTGATTATGTTCTTGTTATAGCAGTATGTTTGAGTATGTCTCAGTGTTGCAAATATTGTTAGCTTTGCTAAGTGCCACAAAGATGCTAAGAATCAGATTTAGGCATTTGCCTCTCAAACCATTGCATCTCGACTCTCATCCCAAATACCGTCTGCATTTACTGTTGTCTTCCATGTGGATTGTTGCTTACTTTTCTCTACCTGCCATGAGTTCAAGTTTCCAGTTTCAAGTTGAAGATTTTTATTGCATTCCCACCTTCAACTTGAGGGGGGATGTTGAGATATTATTAGTAAAATACAAGTTGTTGTCAATACAAGTTGGTGTCAATACTATTGGTGATAATATTAGTGACACTACTGATCCAGGTGGCTAGCTCTGCCACATCACAGATTGCAACAACTATCATTGCCATGTTGTTATTCCCAGATTACACACTTGTATAATTGTAGAAGGGGGGTTGAATACAGTTCTTGATATTTATAAATTTCTGATAAGAACTCCAGAAATCTATAAGAAGATAATTGCTGTATAAAGATTAATGCACAAACACATATAAAATCAGGTAGTTAAATGCACCACCTGAAGCTTTTATTTGAAGAAAACTCTGTGATACAAATGCACACAGTTGCCGTTTTACAACTCTTTGCTTTCTAAGGATATTCAAGAAAACCTTAAGCAAATGTATCTGTTTTCTTAGCTTCTAAAGAGTTTCTACACTTGGTTATATATCCCAAGTTTACAAGTACTACAGGAATAAGATAATACTAATCTAATTCAAGTTGATTTGCTACTCCACTCCAAATACACATGTAGCCGAAAGGTTTTCCTTGTGAACAGACATGTCCCCTGCACCTTTCTTGTATTCATGGTGTAAATGGAATGCTTCTTTCTTCTGCGTTTCCAAAGTATGGCTGCCATACTGCTTTTTGTACCTACTATCAACCCATGTGATCTGTCAGTCAAACTTGTCTTTATCAACTGCTAATCCCCAACTAGCATAGAAGAAAGTGTTAATGATTATCCGTTGACATTGTACACTGTCATCCGTTGATAATAGATTGAGCTGTATCCGTTGATATTGTAGATTTGAGCTGTATCCGTTGATAGAGTTCTGTCTTCATCCGTTGATACACTTTCATTTAGACAAAATTACATAGCATAGCTTATTTACAATTGGCTACCCTATTCTGCCTATCCATTGATGGTCAACATGACTGTGGATAAAAACACTATCAACTGATAACATAGAGATACTGCAGTATGCTACAAAACCTCATCCGTTGATGAGCTACCTGTCAACGGATAGAGTTATAATTCCTCATCCGTTGACAGTTACAAAACATGACTTATACAATTTGTGCATAAAATGTGAAGTTATCATCAAGTACAACATATTCCTAACAATCTCCCCCAATTTATGCTTGATGAACATAAAGCCATAAATTTAGGACCTTAATGATAACAAAACATTTCCCTAGAAATATTTACTGATAGATGCATAATTGTATTAAGCTTCAAAAATTAAATACAGAAAGTTTGAGAAATTTACAGAGAAAGGTTGCTCCTCTAGACTGACCAGATCAGTGATGTTTTCTTTCTCTGGTTGGCAACACTCTTGATTTTCCTTCCTTAGCAGAATTTGATTCAATCTGCACTTGGAGTTGCCTGTAGAAGGCTTCTTCTTCAGCAATCTTTGAATTCAGGTTTGATTGCAACCACCTAAGGTATTGGGTGCTAGCCTTAGATAGTTGGTCCTCCAACCTGAAGAATCTCCTGTATCCATCTTTATCCCTGAATTCCATCATCCAATAAGGTTGAATGTGAATTTTCTGTCCATTGCATGGGATCTTCAATTTCTTGGGCAAACTTGATGGAGAATTCCATTCTGCTCTAATCTGTTCAATCCTCTTGAGTATCTCACGCCTGGCTATCATGGAGAACCCTGTATGTCTATGAATGGCAGAGAATACTTTGGTTAAGATTTGATAATTCTCTCCAAGTACCTTCTGTAAAGGCCATGTCATCTCTTTTCCTCCTTTGTAGACAAACACTAATCTCTCAGGCAGTTGGTTGTATTTGTCAATTCCTCTCACTTCTGACACTTCATCCATGTATAGATTGATGCCAGAATATTCTTCTATTTCTGCCTGATAGATGTAGTCTTCCTCGTTCTCAACAGCTGACTGTTTAACAATAGAAGGAACCTTAGATACTAGGATAGGCCCTTTTGGAGTCCGCTTCCTTGGAGCCTTTTTCTTCTGTGTTGATTCCAACAGAAATTTAGGAACCTCAATTTTGTCAAACTCCACTAGTTCCTCCTTTAGTTCTATTGGCTGTCCATGGAAGTTTACAGATGGGTTTATTACATCTTGAGGCATTTGAACTGGTAATTGTGTGCCACTTGTTTCTCTAGTTTCTTTCTGTGGACATTTAGGTCTTTTGGCTTTTTGCTTTGTCCTTCCACCTTTTCTCTTAACTGGTTTAGGGAGTTCCTCAGGCTCCCCTTCTTCTCTTTATTTGGAAATTCAGTGTCTGGATGAGCTTCTCTTAGCAGCCTTGAAGTCTCTTCTCTCTTGGCTTCAACAAATCTAGGATGGCTGTTGGATATGTTTAGAACTTTTCCATTCCTTATGATTATAGCCATCCATTCTCTTACACTTCTATTAGTCTTTTCTTTGAACTCCTTGATTCCATCTCCCATTAACTTCTCTTCATCATCCTTGGGAAATGGATAGTCCAGTTTTAACTTGTTCTTCCCATTTGCTTTTGGTGGAGAGAAAGCTCTGGTTTTTATGTAGGGTTCAAATTCCTTGACATATGAAGATTCAGCATCATAGAATGTAGGAGCCACAATTGCTGGAGTGAGCACCTTCAGAATTGTAGTAGATAGTGTTGGAGCTGAGGATTGGCTAGAGAACAGAGTTGATGCAAAAGATTCATTGATCAATCTTTCTGTCCTCTTTATCCTTTCATTGTGTTCCTCTTTTATCTTCTGTAGAGCTTCAATTCTGGCTAGATTTTCCTCTTCTGACAGGTTTGAGAAATCAAACTCCTCAGATAGAGTTACTGGTAGGGGTTTGGATTTGCTGGGGGAAGCCTTGACAATAAAGTCCTGTGGATTGACCAATATGGAAGGCTGCTGCTCCCCCTCAATTGCTGCTTCTCTTCTTTCAGAAATTATGATTGGACTTGTAGTTGCCACAGTCTCTTCCACTTTCTCCCCCTTTTTGTTAGCATCAAGGGTTTGAATAGAAGTTGGGGCTGCAACTAACTTCTCCAAAAGTTGAGTTTACAGTTTCTGATGTTGAAGAAATTGCTCCATCTGGGATTCCATCTTTTCCACTCTGGTGGTGAGCTGTTGCACAGACTTAGCTAAGCTGTCTTCTTTGATGAATCTTTGTTGCAACACCCTCTGAGTAGCTGTGGGAGCTAGCTGCTCTAACTTGGAATCCACAGAAATCTTCACATCTTTGATTTCTTGCTTGACCTCTTCTAAGTTTGATCTTTGAATCACCATTTGCATCTTTTGCAGCTTGAGGGAGTCAATTACTTGTTGAAGAACAACCTGTCTTTGTGGATCTGCTCTTTGGTACTCAGCCAGGGCAGATTTGTATTGCCTTATGATCTCCATATCAAGGTCAGGATAGGTATAGTTAGTACCAAATTTCCAATCAAGAATACTACTAGCACCTTCATCCTCAGTGCTCTGGCTGTCTTCACTTTCAAATTCTTCACCTTCAAATTCTTCACTTTCAGCAATAGATGGCAGAGCTTCTAAAGAGTCCTTGGCTCTTTGCAGTGACTATGAGGTGTCCACTAGGTGCATTTCCTTCTCTGCTTCCACATTGCCCTGTTGTGCCAGAATTTGATAGGCAGGAACAGGATGAGTAAAGGTTTCAGCATCCAGAGAAATGGAGTCAATCATTGACTGATATTCTTTTTAATATTCCATTTCCTTGGTTGCATCATCAACCTCCATTGACTCACTAGCAATGGCTGCTCCTTCCACCCTTATGTCCCCTGCAGTCCCTTCTCTCCTCTCATCTCTCTTTTCTTGCATCAAGGGCTCCCCTTGGCTCACACCTCTCACACCCTCACCTTCACCTACTAAGGTGGAACTCTCATTCTCTCCTTTTGCCTGACCGGAAGAAATAGTCAGCCTCTCATTATTCTGCTCTCCTTTTGCCTGCTCTAAAGGCAGCCTCTCACTCCTTTCCCTCATTCCTAGAAGTGCTTCAACTACCACTAGCTCTACTCCACTTGACATTGGAATGTCAGATAATTCAGTTGTATTAGGTGGAGAATGAGCTAGCAACGGATAAGGAATATCCGTTGAAGAGGTAGTTATGGTTGTCAAAGGATGGCTTGATGGGGGCACATCCGTTGATGGAGAAACACTTGTCAACGGATGAAGGATATCCGTTGAAGAAGGAAAAGGTTTATCCGTTGAAGAGAAAACCAACACTGAATCTGTGGAGATTGATTTTAAGTTTGAGGCCACAGTCTGTGTTGAGAATTCTGGAAAAGAAGATTGATGGTCCAACAAATCATCTAAAAGACGATGACCATCAACTTGTGAGTGGGGCTTCTCCATGAGTCTTAAAGATGGAGAATCAGGAAATGATGAGGAAATCATGTCCACATCCACAGAGAGAGTTGGTGATGATGGATTATCATGTGTTTCAATTTGAAGGTTAAGGTCAAGGGGCTATGACTCCACATTTATTGAAGCCACATCAAACTGAGTTTGAGAAGGTACAGTTTGTTGTACTGTGTGTGCACCCTGTGATTCCCTTATGGTTTTAGATTTTATTCTTCTTTCATAGGTTTTTGAGAGAGGGCTAGTTGTGTCTCTGACCCTTTTGTGCAGTGTTCCCTGTAGGGAACTTGATTCAGTAGTCACACCCTATTGAGAGGATGTAACTAGAACTTGGCTTGTAGGTTCATTAAAAGTCTTTTGAGAGATTGGAATGTTGGTTGCACCTGCCTCACCTTCCTTATCCTTAGGGTTTTCACCCTGTCCCTCACCACTCACTACCACCTTCACACTCCCCTCAAGAGTTTTGGTAGGTTTTACAACAGGTGTCTTTTGAGAGACACTTGAGGTTTGCTTTTTAGATTGTGGTTTTGGAACTCTGGATTTGGTCACCTTGGTAGGAGCCTGTTTGGTCACAACTACAGACTCCATTGTGACACTAGAAGGCAAAGAAATTTGGGGGTTAGAGATAGGAGTTTCAAGGTTAGAAATAGTTACCTGAACAATTGGTAGATATACCAATTGTACTCCTGCATTTGAGTTCATTCGAATTAAATCACTTAAGACTCTCTTCTCCTGAACAAAACATGGGAACTTGCTATCCAGGTTAGCAATGGATATCTTATTCTCAGATACATGCAGTGTTAAGAGCATCAAAAATCTAGCAAAATAGATATTCTTGCTCCTAGTTTCCTTTTTACCTAATTTTGCTGGTATCTCATACATGACTAGTGTGCCAAAGTTATGGAATTTATCAGTCAGAAGCATACACATCATAACTAGCATGGAATGGGTAACAGCATCAAAATTATTAATTTTGCCTGAAAAAGTTTTAATGAAGGCATCAGAAAAATAACTCCATTCTTTAACCATTCCTTTCCTAACAATTTTCCCTAAATTCTAAGTACTAAGGGAATAATTTATGGAATTAAACATGGCAACAATTTTAGCATTACTGGGTACTTTCAAATAGTTATTCTCAGGCAATTTTAAACAAGCAGTTATCACATCAGAATTAACTACATAGTTTTTACCCTTTAAGGAAAAAGCAATTGTACCGTCTGTGCCATTGTACTCAACAGATGCCCACACCTCTTCAATTACCTCGTGGATTAGAGGAGTGGTGGTAGTCATAGCATATGACAGTTTACATTTCTTCACAAAATTCATCAAGGTGTGATAAGCTTCTGGGGCATTCACTGTATCAACAAAGGCCGCGAAGTTGTTCTTCTCATAGGTGAACCCAGTGGAAGACATCATCTTAACAATAGGTGCCATTGAAGTGTTTGAACTTTTGTTGCAGAGAGTTTTAGTGAAGAAGATGCAGTTTACTTATAAGAATCTTGAAAGTGGATAAAAGTGTGATGTGAGAGCACAAGACAGCCTTTTATATTTTTCAAGAGTTGAAAATGAAATAATTAAAAGTAATTACCCATTGGTCAAAAGTAACTGTCAGTTAATAAAAGAAAATAAATACAGCCATGCCTATATATACACGTTTACCAATGGCTATATTTAAAAGAAATTATGTATATCAACGGATATAAGATGAACGGTTGAGAAATAGTTTATCCGTCGATGTTATGGACAACCTGTTATCCGTTGATATACAAAAATCTAGTAATGTGTTTATACTACCAACGGGTAAAAGGATATCCGTTGATAAGATAATTTTGCCTTAGACAAAATTTCTACAGAAAATTTTTCTGAAAGTTTTTAATTCTCAAGTAAATCAAAACACATTTCTAGCTGCAAAGCAGTAAGATCAAATATCACTTGGAATTATGACAAATTAAGCATACCTAGTTCACCTACCAATCTTGTGAATGTGGATTCATCAAGAGGCTTGGTGAAGATATCTGCAAGCTGCATTTCACTTGGCACAAAATGCATTTCTACTGTACCATTCATCACATGTTCTCTAATGAAGTGGTATTTGATGTCAATATGCTTGGTTCTCGAATGTTGCACTGGATTTCCTGTGATGGCAATAGCACTTGTGTTTTCACAGAAAATTGGAATCTTCTCAACTTTTAGACCATAGTCAATAAGTTGATTTTTCATCCATAGAATCTGTGCACAACAACTTCCAGCAGCAATGTACTCAGCTTCAGATGTAGAAGTGGAGACTGATTTCTGTTTCTTACTGAACCATGAAACAAGCCTGTTTCCTAGAAATTGACAGGAACCTGTAGTACTTTTCCTATCAATTTTGCAACCTGCATAATCTGCATCTGAGTAGCCAGTTAGATCAAAACCAGAATCTCTTGGGTACCAAATGCCAAGGTTTGGTGTTCCCTTGAGATACCTGAAAATTCTCTTAATAGCTATCAAGTGAGACTCTCTAGGGTC
The DNA here is from genome assembly GCA_036435485.1 of Saposhnikovia divaricata. Lineage (NCBI taxonomy): Eukaryota > Viridiplantae > Streptophyta > Magnoliopsida > Apiales > Apiaceae > Saposhnikovia > Saposhnikovia divaricata. The sequence continues at coordinate 163,221,817 of CM071597.1, forward strand.
AGCTTGAAATCTAGCACAAAGACAAGTAGAAAACATTATATCAGGTCTACTAGCTCTTAGGTATAGAAGTGAACCTACCATGCCTCTATAGCTTGAGATGTCCACAGAATTTTCTTTAGTATTCAACTCAAGCTTAGTTGCAGTGGCCATAGGTGTTTTTGTAGAGGTACAATCCATTAAGTCAAATTTCTTTAAAAGATCATAAATATATTTTGTTTGACTTATGAATATGCCCTCATTAACTTGCTTTACTTGTAAGCCAAGAAAGTAAGTTAATTCACCCATCATGCTCATTTCATACCTACTTTGCATAAGTTTGGCAAACCTTTTGCAAAGCTTCTCATCTGTAGACCCAAGATTTGAACAAGTATTGAAGAGCCATTGATATTCCTATGAAATAAGGTTTTATCTACTGTACCTCTAGTGAAGTGATTCTCCAAAAGAAATTGAGATAAAGTGTCATACCAGGCTCTTGGTGCTTGCTTCAAACCATAAAGTGCTTTCATGAGAAGATATACATATTCTGGAAATTCTGGATCTTCAAAGGCAGGAGGTTGATGGACATAGACCTCTTCTTCCAGTTCCCCATTTAGAAAGCCACTTTTGACATCCTTCTGATAGACTGTGAAATTGGCATGTGCTGCATAACCCTTTGCTACTAATCTAGCTTTATTCCTCACAATTATGTCATTTTCATCTGTCTTATTCTTGAGAACCCATTTAGTACCTATGACACTTCTATCATCAAGTTTGGGCACAAGCTTCCAAACTTTATTTCTTTCAAATTGGTTTAGCTCTTCTTGCATTGCTAAGACCCAATCTGGATCTAGAAGGGCATCTTCCACTTTCTTAGGTTCCTCTTGAGACAGGAAACTACTGTATAGGCATTCTTCTTGAGTGGCCCTCCTAGTTTGGACTCTTGAATTTGATTCACCAATTATTAACTCAAATGGATGATCTCTAGTCCATTTTCTTGGAGGTGGAAGATTTGATCTGGATGAGGCCGCTTCATCTGTATGTGCATGATCTTGTTGATTGGTCATTAAATTTTGACTTGGAAAAACTCCCTCTGAGTTTGTTGTCCTTGCGGAATTATGAAGTTGACTGTCAACGGATGCATCTCCTTGTCTATCAACGGATGCTCCATTTTGCCTGTCGACGGATGCATGAGAATGCCTGTCAACGGATGCATCGGATGCTCCAATATGACTGTCAACGGATGCTTCATTTCCAGTGTGAGCATCACTTCTAGTTGGGCCAACAAATCTTGGTGAATTTTCATGGTCATGATCTTCATTTTCCTCATCATCATCATTGTACATTCTTCCTTCTACCTCATTCTCAAATTCCAACTTTTCATAGGAGCCACCATCATTTAGACCTAGAATCTTTTGATCATCAAACACAACATGTACAGATTCCATAACAATGTTGGTTCTTAGATTGTAGACTTTATAGGCTTTCCCTGCTGCATATCCAACAAAAATAGCTTCATCTGCCTTTGCTTCAAATTTGCCCAAGTTATCTCCATGATTCCTTAGTACAAAACACTTACATCCAAAGACATGAAGGAAAGCTAAATTTGGTTTCTTTTTGGTTAACAACTGATAAGGAGTCATTCCTCTAGCTTGATTGACCAAGGAAATATTCTGAGTGACACAGGCAGTGTTAACAGCTTCAGCCCAGAAATATGTTGGCAATCTTGATTCACTTAGCATTGTTCTAGCTGCTTCAATGAGAGTTCTATTTTTCCTTTCAATAAACCCATTTTGTTGTGGTGTTCTAGATGTAGAAAACTCATGGACAATTCCGTTCTCTTCACAGAAGATCTTCATTGTGGAATTTTTGAATTTAGTGCCATTGTCACTCCTGATTCTTTTTACTTTGTCTTCAGAACCATTGTTTAGTATTCTGAGGTGATTGATGATGATTTCACTTGCACAATCCTTGGAGTGCAGGAAGAAGGTCCATGTAAACTTAGAAAAATCATCTACAATCACCAGACAGTATTTCTTCTTTGAAATAGACATGACATTTACTGGACCAAATAAGTCCATATGCAGCAATTGAAGTGGTTTAACAATGGATGACTCTGTCTTGCTCTTAAAGGATGATTTCTTTTGTTTCCCTAATTGGCAGGCATCACACAGTCCATCTTTGATAAATTCCAATTGAGGGATTCCTCTAGCAAGATCCTTTCTTACCAAGTCATTCATAACTTTAAAATTTAAATGTGACAGCTTTTTATGCCATAGCCAACTCTTATCCTTACTTGCTTTGCTGAAGAGACAAGTAATGGATTCTGAGCATGCTGAATTGAAGTCAGCTATGTAAACATTTCCTTTCCTAAAGCCTGTCAATACCACATTGTTGTCTTCCTTGACAGAAACAACACATGCTTCTTTTGTGAACCTTACTTCATAGTCTTTGTCACAAATCTGACTGATACTCAGCAAATTGTGCTTCAAACCTTCAACTAAGGCCACTTCTTCAATGATGACATTGTCTTTTGAAATCAAGCCATATCCCTTAGTATATCCTTTGCTATCATCTCCAAAGGTAATTCTAGGGCCAGCTCCTTCCTTAAACTCTGTGAGCAGGGTTGAATCTCCTGTCATGTGCCTAGAGCATCCACTGTCTAGGTACCACGGATTCCTTCTGTTTCCCTGCACACATTCCAAAAACGAATCAAGTTGATTTCGGTACCCAAGCTTCCTTGGGTCCTTTCTTGTTAGCCTTTGACTTTGCACTCTTAGCATTCTTCAACTTAGGTGTATATTCTTGAGTGATAGGGTTAGATCGATGCTCATTTACATAAATACTTGGTGCATGCATTTGTGAAAGATTAGCATACATGTTATTCATGCTTGGGTTGTTCCATGTCATTTGTGGCATATTAACAAATTGAAAATAAGGATTAGACACACATGGCATGTTCACATATGGATTTGTAAAATGAGCATTCTGATACAAACCAGGCATTGCAGGCATACATCGTATAGTTTGAGGTACATGAGCAGGAGCCTTGTTAACAATCTTGCAATTAGAATATAGGTGATTGACACTATTACAATTACTACAAGTTTTCCTAGGGGCAAACTTGTCAGGAGAATATTTGTTTTTCTTGTTGATGCCTTTTTCTTGTTGATGCCTATCTTGCCATTTCTGTTCTTTTTCTTTTTACCCTTAATTTCTACCTTTTCATTATCTGATTTACAAACAGCCTTTTTGTTGCTTAAATCACATGCCTTAGCCTTCCCACTAGATTTGGTTTGGCTACACTCACCAGTAACAAAGTTCTTGGCGACTGGACCATACTTAATATCCAGTTTCTTGAGTTCCCTCTTACTAACAAACTTTTTGTTAGTCGACGAATACCTCTCATCCGTTGATGGTTCATCTGTCAACGGATGATCACTATCCGTTGATTCACAAATAGTCTCTAGATCCTCAAGGCAAGGTTCTAGCTCCTTTTTCTTTTGAGTCCAGGTCTCCTTCACAAACGATTCTATTTCCTGGACTTCTATTATGTTTTGTGAAATATTCCTACAGCTTTGAAATTTAGCAATTATCCCTTGTTCTTTTTCAAGCTGGTCTCTTAAAATCAGTTCTCTTTTTAACACAGCTTCAAGTTCACTTTTAGCATTATTGTAATCAACTCTCATTTTCTCAAATTCTAGAAATTGAACTTCTAGAGCAGCATTTCTATCACTTAAAAACAGATTTGTCTCTTTAATCCTATTGTTCTCTTTAGTAAGTGATTTAAGAGTAACACTCAAGTGATATAGTTCAGTAGACATTTCATCTATAACACTATTGCATTCCTCTTTGGTGAGCTCAGAGAGATTAGTAGAAAATACCTGATTGCTAGATGAACTTGCTTCCTGCTCTCCAGAATCAGCCATCAATGCAAGGTTGACATACTCAGCATCATCATCAGAATGATTTCCATCAGCAGCCCAGTCATACTCTTGGGTCATGAATGCCTTTCCTTTCTGCCTGAGAATATCAAAATATTTCTTCTTGTAGTCAACAGCTTCAGTTGGCTTTCCCATGTTCTCAGATCTGGGCTTCCTGCATTCACTTATCATGTGACCAGCAATTCCACAATTGTAGCATTTAATTTTGGATTTATCCACAAAGTTGCTTGTGGAATAATCCTTGTTAAATGGATTGGCCACCCCAGAGTTTCTCTTGAATTTCAGCTTAGAGAATCTCCTAGACAGAAAGGCTAAGTGCTCATCTATCTCATCCAATTCATCCTGCTGAAGGACATTCAATTCTTCAGACACCTTTTCCTTGCTCCTGCTTGATTCTGCTCTACCTTTACAAACCTCCCTGTTTGGTGTAGAACAAGCAGCTTCTGTCCTTTTCTCCTCCTTCTGCACCAAGTTGGCAACAAGTGCAACTGACCCACTTTTCTTTTGGGACTTCTCAATCTCTTCATCCTGCTCCTTTTCCAGCTCATATGTCTTTAAAGTTCCATAGAGCCTTTCAAGAGTAAATGTCTTGTACTCTTGAGTATTTCTTAGAGAAATAGTCATTGGCTTCCATTCTTTGGGCAGTGATATCAGAAATTTGAGATTAGAATCTTTCACTAGGTAGATTCTTCCATACAGTTTCAAGCCATTTAGTAGCTTTTGAAACCTACTAAATGTGTCATTCAATGTTTCTCCACTCTTGAAATGGAAGTGCTCATACTGTTGGATTAGTAGTTGCATCTTGTTTTCCCTCACCTGTTCTGTTCCTTCACAAAGGGTTTGAACAGTGTCCCATACTTCCTTGGAGGTAGTACAGCTGATAACATTGTCAACCATGTCTGTTTCTAGACCATTGAATAGTATATTCATGGTCTTTTTGTCTTTGTGGACTTCTGCCATATCTTCAAGACTCCATTCAGAAACAGGTTTAGGAATGAGAATGTCAGGCGCATCTTCAGCAAGGCCAACTCTTGTTGCAGTCTTCATCGGAACATGAGGACCCTTGTCAATGCAATCCACAAAACCCTCATCAATAGACAAGAGATGTAGACGCATTTTTACTTTCCAGTGAAAGTAATTCTCTCTATCAAGAACTGGTATCTTTACTCCATAATCCTTCTTAGACATGTTGGAAGTGTGTTGATCTTTAAACTTCAAATATTTTAGAAGCTTGCTCTGATACCAATTGTTATTCCCAGATTACACACTTGTATAATTGTAGAAGGGGGGGTTGAATACAATTCTTGATATTTATAAATTTCTGATAAGAACTCCAGAAATCTATAAGAAGATAATTGCTGTATAAAGATTAATGCACAAACACATATAAAATCAGGTAGTTAAATGCACCACCTGAAGCTTTTATTTGAAGAAAACTCTGTGATACAAATGTACACAGCTGCCATTTTACAACTCTTTGCTTTCTAAGGATATTCAAGAAAACCTTAAGCAAATGTATCTGTTTTCTTAGCTTCTAAAGAGTTGCTACACTTGGTTATATATCCCAAGTTTACAAGTACTACAGGAATAAGATAATACTAATCTAATTCAAGTTGACTTGCTACTCCACTCCAAATACACATGTAGCCGAAAGGTTGTCCTTGTGAACAGTCATGTCCCCTGCACCTTTCTTGTATTCATAGTGTAAATGGAATGCTTCTTTCTTCTGCGTTTCCAAAGTATGGCTGCCATACTGCTTTTTGTACCTACTATCAACCCATGTGATCTGTCAGTAAAGCCTGTCTTTATCAACTGCTAATCTCCAGCTAGCATAGAAGAAAGTGTTAATGATTATCCGTTGACATTGTACACTATCATCCGTTGATAATAGATTGAGATGTATCCGTTGATATTGTAGATTTGAGATGTATCCGCTGATAGAGTTCTGTCTTCATCCGTTGATACACTTTCACTTAGACAGAATTACATAGCATAGCTTATTTACAATTGGCTACCCTATTCTGCCTATCCATTGATGGTCAACATGACTGTGGATAAAAACACTATCAACTGATAACATAGAGATACTGCAGTATGTTACAAAACCTCATCCGTTGATGAGCTACCTGTCAACGGATAGAGTTATAATTCCTCATCCGTTGACAGTTACAAAACATGACTTATACAATTTGTGCATAAAATGTGAAGTTATCATCAAGTACAACATATTCCTAACACATGTCATCAGATTCTGTTACGTTTCTTGTATATACATTTGGTCATTAGGATTCGGTTAGTTAGTAGTGATTTTCACAATGTAGTTCCTTAAGTCTATCTCTCTCTATCTCTCAAATATCTCTCTCACAAAATGTAATTTCTGTTTTTTCATAGTTCTGTAAATACAGTTTTTCATCAATGGAGTTTGATAAGTTCTGTGTTGTTCTTCGTATTAGTCTTTGTTCTTATATATCTAATTCACAAAATGTAACACACTTCCTCCTCGGTTTACAATCAACCAGAACGTACCATACCAAGAGTTACTGTCAAAGTTGATTCAGGAATTCATCCGAAGAAAACACCAGATGTACCCAATAAAACTCATACTGTCTTTCCATTGTCAACTAGTTCCTCTTCCAAACTTCCATTTGAAGTGGGAGGTGTGGTAGGTTCATCATCTTCTTCCATGTTGGGTGCACTCCCAGGTTCCACCCAATCTCCTTCAGTGTCCAATAAGCCTATTCTGTCTCGTGCTGCACCTGACCCGACATCACACATGACAAAGAGTAAATATAATGTTGTTAAAATAAATGATTTGGCTTACTAATAAATAACAGATTTTTTGTTATGCTGTCACTGAGGCCTACATGTTTCTTGCATTGTTGTCCAGTGACCGACTAAACTCCTAAAGCATGCTTCTGTTTATTATTGGAACACTATGAGATCAATTACAACATTGACTAGTCGTTTACTATGCTAGTGAAACCTAGAGGCCTAATTTGGAAACCACAACTAGTAGCAAATTTCCATCTACTGGGAGACTGAATCTGTAATTAGGTGTATGTATACACTTAATTACAGATTCATTCCTAATATCGGGTTAAATGTCAAATTGGTCACTGAAGTGGAGGCCATATATCACTTTACTCACTGATTTCAACGGGATCTCATTTGAATCACTTAAGTCATAATAAATATCAAACAGATACATCTAAATATGTGAACGAGAATTAAAATAATTTTTTTGTTAAGTTCAATACATTTTTCTTCAGTGCCACCATAACCAAATGAAAAGTCATGGGTTCTACTATTTTAGATAATATATTTAAAATTTTTAAAATTTATTTACTATTTATATTTAATTTTTTAGTTATTTTCTTTGATTTAATTAAAAATAAATATTAAATAGATTTTAAAAATTTTAAATATATTATCTAAAATATTAGAACCCATGACTTTTCATTTGGTTATGGTGGTATTGAAGAAAAATGTATAGAACTTAACAAAAAATTATTTTAATTCTTGATCACATATTTATAGATATCTGTTTGATATTTATTATGACTTAAGTGATTCAAATGAGATCCCGTTTAAATCAGTGAGTAAAGTGATATATGGCCACCACTTCAGTGACCAATTTGATATTTAACCCTCCTAATATCTTAATATCTTAATATCTTATAATTGTCCTAAAACCAATCTCAAAGAGCTTATTCATTCCTACAAACATGATCTTATATCTTAATATCTTAATATTATATTAAATCTATAATATTAATATCTTATACACTGTTAAGTTAAAATTCATTCCTACAGAGCTGGAGTATTGCGTGGAATGACTGGTTTCTAGAGCCTCTAAACCAATCTTGACTTGTTCATTCCTAATATCTTAATATCTTAATATCTTATAATTGTCCTACAGAGCTGGAGTATTGCGTGGAATGACTGGTTTCTAGTACCTCTTAATATCTGGTTTCCCTTACAGTTGCTTTTGCTTATCTTCTCGCTCAAGTGCGAAGTAATGAAAGTGTATTTATCGCTGCAAATAGAGGAATAATTTATTGTAGTTCAGTTTATTGCTTTTGCGTTCTACTCTATTATTAACTTGTTAAAATGTGATCATAAATGGGATGGGTTTGAGACGAAGAATGTCACTCTGAAGCTGCAAGAAGCAGAAATACATGGAAAGAAAGGCAAATCCAAACACAGTAACAATGATAAAAAAGATGATAAAATTTTTGTGGAATTTGAGATAGATGCCATTCCTGATAAGTGACCATTTCTTCTATCTCGGGACTTTGCCTCTGTACGGCCTTCTAGCAGAAAAGTTGATCCATTTCAGGTCAGAATTTCATCCCTTAGATCAAGTTTTTTCCGCAGATGAAGCACATTTGTACATCATACTTTACATAATAAGATTTCAGAGTTTCACTCTTTCCATTTGCTTCCTCTTTCATAAGTTATGTCATCATATCTTGCTCACTTTTTAGATATCATTCCCATCATCTTATAACATTTGATGACTTTCCTAGCCACAATTAGAAAAAAAACAAAATTCCAGTTATAAAGAAAAGTTACAAGCTGTTGGCAACCATATAAAATTTATCTATTGTCCTATCTTGCCTCATTGAAACCACACTAGTGCTGTAGTCATCAGGGATCATCAGGTTAAATATGAGTCCTAGGTTTTTCCATACAAATGGAATTCAGAATTAGGGCATATCCAGAAATAGTTTCGGGGGGGGGTGTGCACCAAAGAATTTAGGGGAAAGTACCCTTGTATTTTTAAATTTCTGCAGGTACACCTCTATGTTTGTAAATTTTTGATGGTGAAGAAGCAAACATTCTTAAGGGGGGAACACGTGTCCTCCTGTGCTGCTTCCTTGATGTAATGTACGTGTCAGCCTAGTAAGAATGGGGAGGGAAATATGATAGCATGATAGGCATGTTTGAACCCATCTTCCTTCTATCAGCTTTGACGATTTAGGATACTTTGTTTAGAAAATCTTACATTTCAATTAAGAAAGTCTCTGTAGGTGCAGTGTTTCTTTAATTCAGAATGACACTATAATTACATTATATATGGAATGTTATACATTTCTGACTGATTGCATTTTGAATAGCTAAACAATTTATAGGGATAGAGTTGTCATGATATATAACTAATTTTATTTCAATCTTCAATAGGGGATCATCTTCCGTGTGGTGAGAATTAATGTTGTGCTAGTTGAATTTGGAGACGATTTTCATGCTCAGCATTACTCTTCCTGCAAATATGATGTTAAGTTCTCATTCAATAGAGCATGTTTAAAGAGGGCTCATCAAGCAATTGCAGGAGCATCTGATATGTTGTTCCCAAAATTCCTCTTTCCTGACTACAGACCTAAATATTGCTCTTACTATTCAATTGCAATTAGTCGAATTATAAACATCAGCAACTCACATGCTTATCTTGTAGAAGGCTCATTATCAATAACTAGAGACAAACAATTGTCAAGAACTGGGATAGTGGTTCAAGATGCAGTAGTCCGATTATGTCAGGCCTCTTCACTTAACAAAATTCTTGTATGTGCACCTTTAAACAGCACATGTGATGTATTTATGAGAAGCCTGCGAAAAGTAGTTGGTGATTCTAACATATTTCGGGCCAATGCTGCCTTCAGAGAGTTGGATGGTGTACCTGTTGACATCCTCCCTTTTTAACCGTATAAAGAGAAAGAGGAAGTCTTTACTTGTCCATCCCTATCTTCTGAAATTTAAAGTTATTCTATCGACTTTCATGAGTAGCTTTAGGCTCCATAGTAATGGTATAGAAGGTGGACATTTTACTTGTAAAATCCTGGTTGATGCAAGCTCCGCAGTTGAACCAGAGATTATGGTTCCTTTGACAAACTTGACAACAGTATCAACAAAACTATGTTAGAATTCAAACTCATATTCTAGATAACATTTGAAGTCAAATAAAGGAGGCAAGTTTGAACTTTGAAATCAAATAAGGTAGGCTAGTTTGAACTTTGAAATCAAATAAGGTAGGCTAGCTAGGAATTTAAAATAGGTGATGTAAGGCATGATGTGTATGATAGTTTTTTTATAGCCTATAAATAGAAACCAAGCTAGTTCATTTAATAACACACCAAGAAAAATACACTGAAGTGTAAGAGAGAAAGAAAGAGCTGAAACTCTTGTGTGAGAGAAAGAAAAGAAATTGAAATTTCTTCTTATATATACATACACGTTTCCAACAAGTGGTATCAGAGCTTGGTTGTTAAATTCTGGAAATTCTGCAAATTTTTCGGCAAGTTACTATTCCGGCGGCACTATTCACGCCGTAGAAGACGAAGTACTGTTCACGCCGGAGAAGACAAAGTACTGTTCATACATATGGTAATGTTCATACGAAGCACTGTTCATACATACGGTACTGTTCATATGAAGTACTGTTCATACGGCACTGTTCATACATACGGTACTGTTCAATTATACTGTGAAAGGATATTTTTTGAAAAAAAAATGGCGAATATGGTGCAACAAAATATTCCAAAGTTGACGGCTACAAATTATTGAAACTTGAGTATCCAAATGAAGGTGTTACTCGGTTCGTACGATAATTGGAATATCGTTGAAAGCGGCTATAGCGAGCCCGAAGATGCTCCAACTGAAGCAGCACTTTCTAATGCCGAGAAGACGGCGTTAAAAGAATTTCGGAAAAAAGATAACAAGGCGTTATACACAATTTTTCAAGGTGTCGACGAATCCACCTTCAAAAAAATTTCAAATGCAAAGACAGGAAAAGAGGCGTGGGAGATTTTACAAAAATCATTCCAAGGTGTCGAGAAAGTGAAAAAGGCACGGCTCCAAGTTCTTCGTGGCGAATTTGAAAATATCAAAATGAAGACTTCAGAGAATATCGGTGAATATGTTACGCGTTTGAAAACGGTGACAAATGAAATGAAATGGCAAAAGTCTCGATGATGTTCGGGTCATGGAAAAATTTCTCCGCTCGATAAGAAGAAAATTTGATTATGTTGTTACTGCTATCGAGGAGTCAAAAGATTTGTCCATGATTTCTATTGATGAGCTAGTTGGTTCACTTCAAGCGCATGAGCAACGGATGAACCAATATGATGATGCAAGCCATTTGGAAAAGGCGTTGCAAAGTAAAGTATCCATCGGTGATAGTTCTGGCAGTAGCAGTTCTTTACATGGCAGAGGTGGCTATAGAGGCAGCTACCGAGGTGGACAAGGACGTAGAAGACAATCTTTCAACAGAGGCCAAAATTCTCAAGGTTATCAACCATCTGGTCGTGGTCAAAATTTCAGAGGTCGAGGAAGAGGCGGATTCCAACAACGAGGTGATAAGTCTCGATTACAATGTTATAATTGTAACAAATATGGTCACTTCAGTTATGAGTATAGATCTCCAAAAGTGGAAGAAAGAAGTCATTTTGCTGCAGCAAAAGAAGACAAAGATAACGAAGGCAAGAAGAATACATGGTATCTTGATTCGGGAGCCAGCAATCACATGTGTGGCCATAAGGAATTATTTACGGAGATAGATAACACCATCAGTGGAGAAGTTACTTTTGGTGACTCATCGAAGATGTCAGTCAAAGGAAAAGGCACTGTTACGATTGTGTCAAAGAAAGGTGATAAGAAGTATATAAATGATGTTTATTATATACCTGCTTTGAAAAGTAATATCATCAGTCTTGGCCAACTTGTGGAAAAGGGATATAATATTCAGATGCAGGATAATTCTCTGATCATCAGAAATCAGATTCGAGAATTAATTGCAAACGTGGAGATGTCAAAGAATCGTCTCTTCACTCTTGATATGCAGACAAATGTGCAGAAGTGTTTGAAGTCAGTCATTAAAAATGACTCATGGTTATGGCATTTAAGATTTGGTCATCTTGGATTTTCTGGTCTGATGTTATTGTCAAAGACAAAGATGGTGGACGGTTTGCCAGCAATCAATGAACCAAATCAGTTGTGTGAAGCTTGTGTTAAAGGAAAGCAACATCGACAAAGCTTTCCAGTTGGAAAATCATGGCGAGCTAGAAGGCCACTGGAGATAGTTCACACAGATATTGCTGGTCCATTTGATGTTGCATCACTTGGAGGTAACAGGTATTACCTAACATTTATTGATGATTTTAGTAGGAAAAGTTGGGTATATATTTTGAAAGAAAAAGTGGAGGCTCTTGATAAATTCAAGGAGTTCAAAGCTATGGCAGAAAAGCAAAGTGGCCATTATTTGAAGGTACTTCGATCAGACAGAGGAGGCGAGTACACTTCAAACTTGTTTAGAAGTTTTTGCAGAGCACATGGAATAAATCATCAGTTGACAACGGCATATACTCCACAGCAAAATGGTGTTGCAGAGAGGAAGAATCGCACCATTCTAGACATGGCAAGGAGCATGGTGAAAGCAAAGCACATGCCAAGAACTTTTTGGGATGAAGCCATGTTATGTGCAGTTTATTTGCTGAATCGCTGTCCAACAAAAAGTGTCAGAAACAAAACTCCAAATGAAGCATGGAGTGGTAGTAAACCATCAGTTGGACATCTCAAAATTTTTGGATGTATTGCATATGCCCATGTTCCTGATCAGAAAAGGAAGAAGCTGGATGATAAAGGCGAGAAGTGCATGTTTACCGGATATGACAAAAGGAGCAAGGCGTACAGACTCTATAATCCTCTCACGAAGAAATTAATCATTTCTCGAGATGTTGAGTTCGATGAATCTGATTACTGGAGATGGAGCGAGGAAGAAAGAAATGTTGCAGGTTTATTCTTTAATGATGATGATGATGGTGATGACTCCAACATAGAAGATGGTGGAGATGATGATCCAACTCCTCCCTAAAATCCAAATCAGCAAACTCCTGTCTCGACATCATCGAGTTCAGGAAGCAGTAGTAACAGCAGTTCAGGGGGAGCACCCAGAAAAATGCGGAGTCTGGATAGTATTTATGAGGCAACAAGTCCGGTACAAACAACTTTTGATTATTCACTATTTTTTTTGATGGCTGAATGTGATCCAGTTACATTTGAGGAAGCTTCTGAAGAAAGCAAATGGAACAAAGCCATGGATGAAGAAATTGGTGCAATCAAGAAGAATGATACTTGGGAGCTCACAGATCTTCCAGAAGGACACAAAGCTATTGGTGTCAAATGGGTCTATAAGACCAAGATAAATCAAGAAGGTAAAGTTGAAAAGCACAAGGCAAGGCTAGTGGCTAAAGGCTACAAGCAGAGACATGGCATTGACTATGATGAGGTTTTCACTCCAGTTGCATGAGTAAATACCATCAGACTTCTTACAGCAATTTCAGCTCAGAATCAATGGAAGATTTTTTAGATGGATGTGAAGTCAGCATTCCTGAATGGGTATCTCGAAGAAGAGGTCTATATTGAGCAACCTCCTGGATATGTTCAGAAAGGCAAGGAAGATAAAGTCTACCTACTAAAGAAAGCACTGTACGGGTTGAAACAAGCCCCGAGAGCATGGAACACAAGGGTTGATGAATACTTTCAGAAGAACGGTTTTGTGAAGAGTTCATACGAGCATGCACTCTACACCAAAACAAATTCAGGGGGAGATGTTATGATTGTGTGCTTGTACGTGGATGACATGATATTTACCGGAAACAACCCTGGTATGTTTGATGATTTTAAGAAAGTTATGACTAATGAATTTGAGATGACAGATATTGGTCAAATGTCATACTTTCTTGGAGTCGAGGTAAAGCAAAGCAAAAATGGGATTTTTATGTCCCAAAAAAAATATGCCGAGCAGATTTTAAGCAAGTTCAGAATGGATGAATGCAAGCCAGTGAGCACGCCCGCAGAAACGAGCATAAAGCTCGGAATTGATTCAACGAGAGAGTCGTTAAGTCCGACATTGTTCAAAAGTTTGGTTGGAAGTCTGAGGTACCTAACTTTCACTCGTCCAGATATCATATATGCAGTTGGACTGGTTATTAGGTACATGGAGAAGCCGAAGTAAGATCACTTCATGGCAGCTAAAAGAATTTTGAGGTACATTAAAGGTACACTTGATCATGGTCTATTTTACACGCATTCTAAAGATTCAAAATTAGTTGGCTACTCAGACAGTGATTATGGTGGAGATTTGGATGACGGGAAAAGCACTTAAGGATATGCTTTTCATATTGGTTCGGCAATATTTTCGTGGTCATCAAAGAAGCAACCCACAGTTGCTCTCTCAACATGTGAGGCAGAATACATCGCAGCAGCAGCGTGCGCATATCAAGCTATGTGGTTAGGCTACATATTGAGCGAGTTAAATCTCGCAAAGGAGGATCTGGTTACTATATATGTGGATAACAAATCTGCTATCTCACTTGCAAAGAACCCGGTGTCACACAGTCGAAGCAAGCACATCAACATCAAATATCATTTCATACGAGAGCAGGTGAATGACAAAATTGTGGAGTTGGTGCACTGCAGGACTGAAGAAAATTTTGCAGATATATTTACGAAGCCATTGAAGCCGAATGTGTTTCAGAAAATGAAAGAGAAGATCGGAATGGAAAGTCGAGTTTGAGGGGGAGTGTTAGAATTCAAACTCATATTCTAGATAACATTTGAAGTCAAATAAGGGAGGCAAGTTTGAACTTTGAAATCAAATAAGGTAGGCTAGTTTGAACTTTGAAATCAAATAAGGTGGGCTAGCTAGGAATTTAAAATATGTGATGTAAGGCATGATGTGTATGATAGTTTTTTTATAGCCTATAAATAGAAACCAAGCTAGTTCATTTAATAACACACCAATAAAAATACACTGAAGTGTAAGAGAGAAAGAAAGAGCTGAAGCTCTTGTGTGAGAGAAAGAAAAGAAATTGTAATTTCTTCTTATATATACATACACGTTTCCAACAAACTAGTGGTAACTGGTTCTCCTGGAAACCAGTCAGGTTGGGTTCGTTCCAACATTGCAAGGCAAAATGGATTGAGACTTTATATTTTGAGAGACTCACTTCTACAAGGATCTCAATCCCGAGTATATCATACAAGTTGAAGATGATTCTAGTTTGCCAGCTTCATCAAACTTCAGGTAAGATATCTTTTCTTGAAATGCGTTACTTATAAGCAAGGTACTCGGTGCGTATTTTGTTCGTCTTTCCTTCTCTGCAAGGTAAACTTGAAGGCATTTAGATTTGCCTGCTTGTAACTATGAACATTTTTTCTTATCCCTCAACATTGTAAGAAGCTTTCTTACCAAGAACATGACAGGGGCTTCTTGTCCCAGCGGAGGAGTGATTAGTGAAGTAATAATCCTGTTTAACTTTAATTTTTTTGCACCAATAGTTTGGCAGGATATTGCTATTTCAATTGTCTTTCGTGATGGTAACGAGAGAGTGGCTCAGGTATAATACTCTAATGCTAGACCCACAGAATTGATCAAAGAATAATTGTACAGAATGATGTGGCAGTGCCACCCAAACCTAAAATTAAAGGAATTGTGTGTCACTAACTCTTACAACTTAATTATGTTATACTTTAATTTATTTTTAATCTTATTTACTTTACATAAACATTTTTATAGTATCGATTAAATCAGTTTCGGTTTAAATTTAATTCATTTTTATTCTTATTTCCTGTATTTTCATTTTTTTATTATAAATTTATTGTTCCAATTATTAAAAAGAAATATCCCAATTATTTTATATTATATTTAGAGGGCTTAATAGTATTAACTAAATTTTTTTAATACAAATTGTTTATTAATACTTGAATCGTAAAGAAATTGAAAAATAATATGAATCTATTTTTAATATATCAATTTTGTCATTTTTTTTAGTATTGAAATATATCATCAAATCTAAGATAAGAATTTTTTAAGTCAAGATTTTTTGTCTAAAATTTAACTTAATTTTTAGGTTCTTGTATATATTATTGATAATAGTTATAAACATTATTTTTATAAAATATCATATTTAGTATTACTAAATTTTTCTATTTTTACCTTCTAATTTTCTTATGAACATGTGAGTATTTTATTTTTGTCCCTACGTTTTGTAACAACATTTTTAACTAATGTCATTTAAAATTTATAACATATGTCAAAAAATCATATTTACCAAACTTTAGTATTCATGGATTAGGCCCAATTAATAATTTCTTGAAAAGAATTTAGAAAATAAATATTGTAAATACACAAATTAAAAAGAAAAATAAGAAAATGCTCTAGTATAGTGGTGTTTATAAATTGTATATTATTTTAGGGATAACTTTAAATTTATTAGATACATATTTTTTTACCTATCTCCATATTTCAATGTAATATATAGAAATATTTCAATTCAATATTAGGTAGGAGAATTAAAATAGTTTTAACATAATAATGAATTTTTAGTAGAGTTTGCATATATAGTTTATTCACATATTAATATATATTTAAAAAAAATTCTACTATATTTTAATTTAATATATTTTAAAGCAAGTAAGCGAATAATAGAGTAATAATATAACATGAAAATAAGTAGTACGAATTTAAAAGATAAGGAAATAAAGTATAGAGTGATAATAGATAATGGCCGACAACTCTTTTAATGCTAGGTTTAGGTGGCACTGCCACATCATTTTGTACAATTTTTTCTTATGCAATTTTGTACGTGTAGCATTACTCATAATACTCATTGTCATCAATAATAAAAATGTTAATTATTAGAATGAGTTGTTAAATAGTTATTTTGTAAAAAAAATATATTTTTTTAACTCCAGTTATAAAATTTATCGTGTTTTATGTTTATTTTGCTCAAACGCTGGGAGCCTTGGGAAGCATGGTTGATATTGAAAAAAGGGTGAGTGCCCTGTATGCCCACTTTTTATTATTTTTTGTCCAAAATGCCCACCAGATACGCCTATGACATAGGAGTATCACGGGATATGCCTAGACAGAGGAGTAAATAGGGGATACGCCTATGATTGAGGAGTAAATTGGGGGATACACTTATGTGATAGTAGTATGTCACTGTGATACGCATTTTGTAAGAACCGAGAATATTAAATTCATATAATTGCGATTTTTCGTAAATTGGAATAGAAATATTTTGAATTATTTTATTCTAGTTTGACGAGTTAAGGTGTTAAATGTTGACCGGTATTTGAGAATGAGATTTAAAATGATTAAAAGATCCCCGTATGTGCTTATTGTGTGCTATGTGTTATTAGATAAGAATAGAAGTCTTTTTCGTAATTCGTGTAATCAATTCGTTCCTGTCCGATAAAACCCGTTTTCAAAATCCCTTGGGCTTTGGTTTAAAATCATTTTCGTATTGATATTCATCCGATAAATCTCAAAACATTCGAAACTCTTATTTTATTCGTTTTATAATTTCTATAAATTTTCAGTATTTAATTCATTATTTTCCACGAAAATATTTTCATTCGTATCGTACCCGTAAATTGTAATTTCGGGACCAATTAAAAGTTAATTAAGGTTCCGAACATTTTAGGGGGAAATATATTTGCGTAACCTTATCTCTGACCAATCCAAATCTTATTTTTCCAGCCAATCAGAATCAGTCCAGCTGTCCAATCAAAAGCTAAAAAAAATTCAAAAATTACTTTTATTAATCAGAATTTTATACTCATAGTTGTTCTTGAAGATCGATCATCAATTTGGAGGTGATTTTTGAATCCGATTTCGACGATCAAATACTCGAATCGAAGCTCTCAAATCCTAGAATGATAATTTGCCATCAAAACTCACCCAAGTTAACTTCTTGAATTTTTATATTTTTTTTATTTGAAATTCGAATTTTAGAATTCTTGATATTCAATTTAGGCGTTTTTAATATGTTGATTCTTTGTGAAAAATGATGTTTCCTGCAGCTCCTACGTGTTGTTTACAATAATTTTATATACTTACTTGCACCAAATGATCTCGATTTTCTAGGAAACGAGCTCTTGTTTTTTTTTTAGGATTTTTGAATTACTCGTCCGCTTTGTATACTGATTGATTGCTAAAACTAAACCATGGGAAGATTATATGTGCTGCTAGCTTTAATTTGACATATAAAATGCTTGAATTGATTTAGGATTTAGTCAGATTGTAGTTCGTCGGAGTTTTAATTTACTTTCATAGGAGTTGCTGGTCCCGGCTGTTTCTGGCAATGTACGGTATCAGAGGGGCCTAGGGGGGATATGTACTGTGAATTGTGGACTAAAAATCAAGGCTCTGTGTGTGTATTAAAAAAAGGAAAATTTACTTTTACCTTTTGTGGGAAAAAATTCTTTTTATCTTATAATCAATCTTGATTTTTGTTATTTATTTTAAAAGATTAAATTTTCTTTTTAGAAAATCAATTTTGTAAATTGAGGTTTAAATTCGGAATTATTTCTGAATTTATTATTTAAGTATTTAAAGTCAAAAATCATTTTATTTATTTATTTACTTTATTTTAATTTATTTAATAGTTTCCAGTGATTTAAAAATAGTAGAAAATTGTTTGAAAATGCAGAAAATTATTTAAAAATTCTAGAAAAATTCTAAAAATCTAGGAAATGGTTTGCAAGTATTCAAAAATATCTAGAGTCAAGTTTAGTTTGAAAACAAAGTCTGTGTGTTGTTTTAAAAATATATATGTGGTTCGATAAATCCAGAGAATGATTTAAAATGTTTTAAAAATATTCTAAGCCCAGTTTTGTCCTAAAACCGGGGTTGAGGGTTGTTTTAAAAATGTTTCTGAGGTTGATTGAATGCGATATGCGAGTGATATGGTCTGTTAAGGTAGTTTAAATGACTACGTCTAATGTGACTTATTTGCATTACGTGCTAGGGAGTTGTAAAAGTGATTAGTGGTTTGACTAAGTGTTTAAATGCTCTGTTTGGATTTGCGAGAGGTGTTTAAAGTAGAAAAAGGTCAGTAAGAGATATTGATGTGAGATAAGGGCTATAGGATCAAGTGGACGGGACGTATGGAAGTCAGTGGTTGAGTGTGACGACCAGATAATTAGTTGGGTTAAGCTGTGATTACCAGGCAAGTATTTGCTTTCACTTCTTGTTCAAGTGAAACTATTCTTTAATTATTTTGATGATGAAATCTATCACCCCAATTAATTTTATCGAACTTGTTGATACCTGTTGTTATTATTGTTTATTCATTTACACCCAATGATTCGTATCGAACTTGTCGATACCTTTTGAGATTGTCGCTCTTCATTTATTACCCATTTATCGTGTCGAACTCGTCGACACCTATTGATATTGTTGTTCTTCATTTACACCTTGTTGTTGTATCGATCTTGTCGATACTAGTTGATACTGTTGCCTCCTCATCACTTTTTAATTATGAGTTGTTGTTCTAGAACGTGAGTTTTCCAGTTAGTTAATGTGGTAAGGATTGTCGATTGTTCCGACACCTATTGCGTTTGACATAGAATTGGAAATATTTTTAAATAGAGTCCCTTCGGGGAGACCATATTAATGGTCAACAGAGTCCCTTCGGGGAGACCAGATTAATGGTCAAAGGTTATGGATCCATTTCAGGGCTTTGCTGTGTGCATTGGCCAGGGTTAGGGCTTGACTGATCATCAGCCTAATCCTAATGTTTTTAATAAATTAAAAGAGTCCAATTCTAATCAAAACCTTGAATTTATATTGTTGAGAAGTTTGAATCTTTTGAGATATTTGACGATTATCTTGTTGATCAAAAACTTATTATTGTTCTTGATATTCATATACATTTATGCTTGCTGAGCACTATTGGCTCACTGTTGCATTGTTGTTTTATTTCTATAATTTATATAGAGAAGATGAGTAGACCTTGTGGTCAGGTGAGTAGTCCTGTTCCTACAGCGAGAGGTGATGTTCGGGTTGTTGACTTGGTCAGGTAGTGACTTGAGCCTTGTCAGAGGTTGGTTAACTAGTTCAATAGATGGACTTAGTTTGTTAGCAATTTGTATAACAATTTTATTCTGAGATTGGATTGTAAGGATGTAATTTATTGGTTTATTTCATACCATAACCTGTATGCGATCTTGGATTAGGGGTATTCTATTTGTATTCTTGGCTTATATCCAGGTTTGTATTCTTGGCTTCTCGGATTATGGGCTGTCACAGTTGGTATCAGAGCTACAGGTTATGGTCACTGAAATAGATTAGGAGGGTTAGGTGTACGTGTCTAAGATAGACGTTGGGTAGAATGATTTAGGATAAGGTTCGCTTTAGGTTATCACGACGAGTATTGTGATGTTATACGGTCTTTCGACATATCGCAGTAATAGGAGTTCGATTCGTTTATGGATTTGGCTATGAGCGAAATAGTAAATCCAGAGCCGCATAAGCTAATTGGGAAGTTGGAGCTACTAGTCTGGAAGACATTATCTCGAGGTTTTCACGTATATTCTAGAACTTTTCTACGGTATTAGTAACGATGTGAACTTTATAGAGAGAGTACAAGAAGGTTATAAAAACGATGTGGGAAGTGAATATTGGCATGGATTGGAAGTTAGGACGTACCTGTGCACCCCTAGTCATTGATCTCATTCAATTTACTGTCTGAGGGAATTGTCAAATGTTTTGGAAAATTCTTATTCTTGCTATAAATTGTTGTGAATTAATTCTCGGTTTAAATCGTTGTTGAAGCATTTATTATGCAGTGACGGTTAAAATCGAGAATGAATTGAGATCTTCTTACTTATTCAACTCATTATTGTCAGGCCGATTTTGGCAGCTAAGCATAATAGTGCTTAGTCGACAAGAGTGAGATTATGAATAATTAGGAATTTTTAGAAAGTTTGTTTAATCGATAGTTAATGCATACGTTGGGTGGTCAACTATACTTCAATTGAGGATGAGCTTGTATATCAGATTCACTTAAATTCATTCTTATTCTTTCAGAAATATCCCTATTTTTGAGAGGATATTTGATCCAACTTTATATACAAAATTTTGAGACTCTTGAACTCTTTCTATTTTCCCTGAATACTTGATCTTCTTTATTCAAACTGAGATGAACAACCTATGTATATATGGGATTCAGCGACATTTTATCTCTGTGATAGAAGTCTGGTGGGACGCCATTGATTGTGTTTGTCATGAAAGTACTAAAGACTGGCCATCTTTATGTACTAGGGCGGTTGACCTATTGACAAATGCAACCTGATAATAGTTCAATGATCATATTGATCTCTCGGTTAAATCCTTTTACAAAAAGTTTTATTAAACAAAAATCCAGTGAATATCCATACTTGATACCTATTCATCCTATTAAATTTCTTTTGACAAAAACCCAGCTGATTCTGAGTTTACCAGCAATGAAGAGCTGCAAAGATGGACGCGACGACATCCTAAGTGGTTGAAACTGAAATTACATTGAGGAAGGATTGGTTGAGCAAGTTTGAGAAGTTGGTGTTAAGATAGAGATGGCATATCAAATTGGATTACTTAATGGATTGAGAACACATGTACAAAGATTCGAGAATACTGAAACTTGAGTAAAGGTAAAGAGCAGGTAACAAGGGTACAAGATTTCAGACTTTGTTAAAGATTGAAAAGAGAATGATGATGGAGATGTTTGGTATGTGATAGTTAGTATGGATGAAAGACTGTTTGGACATCTGTCTAATTTTGGAGGTAGTAAATGGAATATCATAAGTTTTTGAATGTTTTGAGGCTAATTATTAGATATAAAAATTTTAAAAACCAAAGCAGAATAACTTAAGTGAAGCAGAGTGAAGCAGGATATATAGATTCGTTTGTAAGAATTATTAAGAGGTACTGAAACCTTGAATATGAAGTAAGGTGACTGTGTTGGGATTAATAACTTGTGTGAGCCCAGTTTAAAAGTCGTAATTGTTAAGAGTAAAGGTTTAACAGAAGATATGTGATTCAGTTAAAGGAAAAATATAGAATTTACAAGATCTAGAGCTGGGAGAGTGGGGCACCGTAGTTGCCCATAAAATGAGAATTAGCAGAGGTCAACAAGTCCCCATGGTCGAAAGATTAGATGTCGAGAGAAAACATATTGAGATTGTGCTGAGGTAATTGCAGAGAGTTGTAAGTGTAATCGAAAAGAATAGTCTGGTAATAAGTGACAGAGTCAGAAGTTAAAGTGGTGTGCTGTAAGCATGAGAAGATAGGACATGTTGCCAGAGATTGTATCGTGTCACTCTCAATGGACCCTATGATGAGAGTAATAGAACCGTTTTCTATAAATCCTGGGAAGTTAGAAACTCCGTATGACTAGGAATGACGTTATCAAGAATTCGAATGTGACAGCAGTGAGAAGAATTGAGTGTGATTCAGGAGTGGATTGAGTAGCTAACTACAAAATACAAGCAAATTGTGAGGGCAAGAAAGTGAGACTAAGATTTTCAAGAGATGTAGGAGTGGTGTTTTAAGGCTGGAAGCGGACAAAGAATTCTTAGCAATCATGCGGACCAAGAGATTATTAAACCAAGATTATGAAGATGTTTTGCACGAAGGAAGATATCAGTAAGAAAATAGTTAAATCGGAGCAGATTTCAATGTTAATAATTTTGAATGTATATTTTAATGGACTACCAGGATTGTCACCAGACAAAGATGTAGAGTTTGTTCATTATTTATTACCAACAATAGAGTCAGTTTTAAGAAGTTCAATATCGGATGACATCAATGGAAATGTTGGAGCTAGCAATTTAATTAAAGGATTTTCGCAAGAGAGAGAGTAGTAATACTCAGCATATCTCAGGAGGATGCACCAGTGCCATTCGTGAAAATGAAGAAAGATAGTCTGAATTTATACAGTGATCTTTGAAAATGGAATAAGTGGACAGGTAGTAATGAGGATCTTTGTACCAAGGTTGGATGAGTTTTTTAACTAGTTGAAAGTTGTATGTTTTGCCTAAAGTTGATTTATGAATGGACTAAGACCATTTGAAGATAGAAACCATAAGATATTCTTGAAGCAACATTTTGAATCGATAAGGACATGATGAGTTGTTCGTGATGGTGTTTGGTGGGACGAGAGCACTTACCGCTTTATGGTTAAAATGAATAAGATTTCAAGAAGTATTTGGAGGGATTTTAATTATGCTTATAGGTGACATTTCAAGATATTCAAAGATTTTTGAAGAGTATGTAGATCAATTGAGAATAACCTTAAGAAATTTCAAGAAGAGGGAGATTATGCACAAGAATTTTAAATATAAATTTTGGATGGAAAGGAATCTAATTTTTAAGACATGTGGTTAGTAATGAAAGAATCAAAGTAAATTTTGTGAAGACGAAGCAGTAACGAATTGAGAAGAACCCAAAATGTCAACAGTGGTTGGATGTTTTAAAGGATGAATCAGGGACTACTGGTGGTTATCGAAGGTTTTATCCAGATAGCTACAGTAGTAATTAAGTTACCAGTGAGAACAAAGAGCGTGAATGAACAGATAGACGTGAAGAGAGCTTTTAAGAGCTAAGGAGAGGTAGTAACCGCTCTAGTAGTAGTAGATTGACTTATCGTGATGTTTCGTATAAGGGATGAGGTTGTTTATTGATGCAATAGAAAAAGGCATATACTTATATTCGTAAGCAGAAGTATTCAACACATGAGTTGGAGTTGGCCGTAATAGTTTTCACTTAAGAATTGAGAAGTTAGAAGTGGAAGTTCGAATGCCTAGTTCTACGAACGAAGATGACCTATATCAAGACATTTCAGCATGGATTATCAGAGAATTAAGAGGTACCGAGATAAGGTGATGGACTAGAATGTGAATGAGTTGATGGGAGAGAAATTGAACAGTCAGAGGGATAAGTGGTGAATGTGTACTTGTTTCGTAATATTTGGGAATGCAAGTGATGTATACATGCCGTAAGTTCCATAGTTAATTTGAGTAGTGTTAAGCGTTGGAGTTATAATGCGTAGAGTCAAGTTCGAGAACTTGTTGAGTAAGTAGAGTTATGTTCCGGAAATTGATTTCAGAAGACGTGGAATAAGTATAGTTTAGATGACTTTCTAAGATCGTGAGTTATTTGTGGAAGACGTGTAATTGAGTTGACGTACCTTAAGTCAAATTCCATGATTAATTAAAGTTAGAGTTTGTTGGAAATTGTTGGAGTGAAAAGTGTTTTGTGATTGGTATCGAAGGGGGGCGTGACCCCGGAATAATTGATATTACAAACCAGTTATTTCAAGATTTTGTTTTTGTAGTGGGTTATGTCAAGTCAAGGTTATGAAGTTTATTATTTTTCAAAACTATAAATATCCAGGATAAAAATGTTTTCGGAGGTATTTGGTTTTAAAATTTTTATTCTTCTACAATTTATTATTTTAAACATTTTTTTAATGGATTTAAAAGTATATTCAAAAAAAAATCAATGGATAAAAATGATATTTGATTTGTTTTAGACTAATGAAATATTCGAGGCTGCATTTCAAAAGCTTCAACAAACCAAAATGTTTTTATAAGAGTGAGAATTGAGTTGTTAATCGAATCATGTTTGACGTGTATCTAATGACGTATGTGTTTGATTGTAGTATTCGATTTCAAGGACGTGATCGAGAATAGATGATATGAGGTTTGGTTGACAGATTGGAATCAAGGTATCATGGATTTATTTATTTACCTGTTTACTGCAAGTCGAGGCAGATTTATTTATTTACGTGTTTACTGCAAGTCGAGGTAGATTTATTTATTTACCTATTCACTACAAGTCGAGGTAGATTCATTTATTTACATGTTTACTGCAAGTCAAGGCAGATTTCGTATTAGCATTGTATAATAATAAAATTAAGATTGTGAATGAATGAAGTATGGAGATGAATTGTGTGTGGATGATTGGGTTCGTATTTGAAGTTGTTACACAGGGTATAGTCCGTTATACGAAAAGGTCATGCCCGATTTTTCTGAAGACAGGACATTCACTTATAACTAGTAAGCGTTTTGAATTACTGGGACTTGTAAACGAAAGGTACAAGTCTATAATGGAGTATTATAGCTCATATGAGACACGAAATTCAACTCGAGATTTCAGAAAATTTTTCAAGAAAGGTTTAGACCCTGAGTTAGAGATAAGTATGACTTGTCATTCTCGGACAGACGGTCAAAACGAAGGAACGATTCAAATCATCGAAGACATGTTAGGGTATATGCACTTGATTTCGAGAGCGATTGAGATGATCATTTTCCATTAAGGGAATTCTCATATAACGACAGTTTTTATGCCAACATTTGGATTACCACTTTACAATGTGCTATACGGACGGGAGTGTCGATCCCCGGTATATTGGGAGAAGTTGATGAACGGGAGGTATTAGAAACAGAGTTAATGCCATAAACAAATGAAGTAATTGAAATTGTTCAGAACGATTGACGACAGATCAAAGTCGACCGAAGGAATGCGCTAGCTTAGCCAAGAGAGACGTACATTGTGAAGAAGAAGAACCAAAGTTTTGCTGAGACTATCCTCGTAGTAGGGATTAGTGAGACTTGGTAACTGAGAAAGTTGAGTTCAAGATAGCGTTACTGCCTCATATGCAGCATATCCACAGTGTGTTTCACGTAGTGATTCTCAAGAGTTATCGTTCTGATTTTTGTTGTGTCATAGTGTTAGCCTATTTGATTTTGATGATTCTATGATTACATATATTTTGGAATGTTATTTATTATACAAACGTTATTGATTTTGATGATAATATGTTCACATATATTTTGGCATGATATTTATTATCTAACATGCTCTTGATTTTGATAATAATGTGATTACATATATTTTGGATGATATTAGTGCTACTAACATTTTTGATCTTAATGATTATGCGAAATCTTTTATGTTGGTATAATGCTTGTTATTACTTGTTGTTAGTGAAATTTCCAGGAGAGAAATTGTCCAGTTCAGCAAGCCATTACGCACAATCAGCAAGCTGTTACAACGTTCAGCAATTTGTTTTTTGGAAGACAGAAATACTAAAGAACAGTCTAGTTATTCACGTGAGCTGCTAGATAGATTAAAATGTAAGGTATCTTATATATATATATATATATATATATATATATATATATATATATATATATATATATATATATTACGTGTCTAATATACTCTAAGAGCTCAGTATTTTAATCTTAAACACATCACTCTCAAAACACACAAGTATGGAGCATACACTTAAATCTATATTTTATCTTACACACTTCCACTAAACAAATATTCCATACTCTTACACAACTCCACCAACTGAATATTCTTGTGGTTAGCTGGCTCTTCATTTCTTTATGCATAAACTGAACACCACTTATCTTTGTCATGTGGAGAAGTTACAAAAGAAAACGCCTTTATTCATTATCAAATTCATTGTTTTCTTCATTGGTTTCTAACGGGATTCTTCAAGTTTGTTTATAGAACAAAAAGCTTTGTTATACACATTCTCATCACTACTCCACTGATTATATTCCTCTGTATGAGAAACATTCTTTAACTCAAAAGCTACGATTTGTATCTTGAATATCCCAGAAATCTCTCAACGGCTCTTTGCTTGAATAATCCGAACGTTGGAGTTTGCTTATATATATTCTTCACTTGTGATACAAACTATACACGACTGAACACTCTTGAATATCTTTTATATCGTTTATACACAATAACTCAGTTGTTTACATTGCAAAATCTATAAACAACATTCTTGAGCTCTAAGATATATCATACACGGTTTATATATATAAAGAGTCATATTATTTGAGTTGTAATATCTATCAATTCAATCTTTGTTAAAGTTGAATTATAGTTGTTGGATAGTAGTCTTGGGAAACAAGGGTTTGGTGAACTAGAAGCTAGAGAAGTTTGTGCTACGGGGAGTAGTATAGTACTTAGAGAGCAGGTTCAAAGACAGGGTTTCAGCAAGCTGTTATCAACAGCTGGGAATTGGTTTCACTACATAACAGCAAGGGGATCTTGGTGATCAAGAAGTATTGTGCTCAAGGGGAACTCATTGGTCTATAAAACAGGTTTTTCAAAGAACTATAGGAATTCAAGAAGGGGGACTTCAAGGAATTCAGTGTTCAAGGGAGCAAGGCTTTTAGAGAGGCTTTGAGGTTCAAGGGAGCTGTTTTACTCAGGGGGAGCAGTTCGTTCCAGTAAGCTGTTATCAATAAATTGGGTGATATATTATTGGATCTTGTAATTGGTTTATTTGCTGATCAATAATATATTCTCTTACCAAGTTGGTAAGGGACTAGGACGTAGACCATAGAGAATTAGGGGTCGAACCTAGCTAAAAACATTGTGTGTTGTTTATTTACCGTTTGCACTTAATTTCCTGCACTGCATACATAATATCAGCTAGCTATTATCTTAACAGCATGCTAGCATCTTATGTTAAGTAATCACAGCAAGCCTTCTGTTATCTATCCTCTAGACAGCAAGCTGTTAGTATCCAGGAACTGAATTCAGCAAGTAGTTAACAATCTGGTAAAAATTAAAAATACGATAGTCTTCCATAACACCTAGTTTTCTCACCCTCTAGGTGCATATTCCGAATATTATCATTTGGTATCCAAGCTTTGGTGTACTAATATTTCTGTAGCGGGAAAGTATAGATCCTATGGCACACCAACATGTAGAGAGAATATCATTCGACATACCACCACTTCTTATTGGTACAGAATAATTTATGATTTTTGGAAAAGAAGAATGAAGGTGATTCTCAACAGAGATGGTGCAATTGAATGGACAGTAGTTAAAAAGGGTTCGTACATCTTTCTTGACAAAGACGACAAGCCAAAAGACATTGATGATCTCACGGAGTCGGAATTTATAAAAGCAAGCTATAATGGAAGAGCAAAGTATCAATTAGTATGTGGCTTATCAAATTCAGATTTAGAAAAAGTCTCTTCATGTATCACAGTAAAGGAAGTATGGGATACATTGAAAATGTTGTATAAATATACAACAAAATCGAAGGACGTTTGTTTCGATTCTAAACATGCTACCATTTTGGAATTATAGAAGAAGGCAGAAGATCACTTGACATGCAATGATGATGCAACAACTTCTGGTGTTGAATTAAAAGAAGACATGAATCATTTAGCTTTTGTTGGGCTTTATGACAAAGCACTTGATGATAAAACGGAAGAGATTTTACTCGAAAGTAATGTCTCGGATTCAGAGAGCATTAGTAGTGACGTAAATTCATTTAACTATGATTTATCTACTAATATTCCTATATTAGAAACACTACCTATGCAGGAACATAATAATATGTCTATGGAGGAATTTTTAGCACTAAAACCTGAAAACAGCAAGCTGAAAGATAAGAATGCTAATCTTAAAAAGGTGGCTTCTGATCTTATGGCTGAAAATGTTCCGGAGAATACACATGATAAAGTTGCTGATCTTAAGGCCAAGGTTACTCAATTGGAAGGACTGAATAAGGTCATAATCAAAAGAAATGATGCTTTGCAAA